>BSBN01000543.1:2632210-3948315 GCA_027924645.1 Cunninghamia lanceolata | reverse complement strand
ATAAATAAAATATACAGAGAATATAATGCCATTTGACTGACCTAATTTCTTCATGTATGTTCCTTGTCCCTCTACTAATGATCTCAAATAACACCACCCCAAAACTATAATGGCTTTGTCTTTGTCTCTATCATGAGAATGTACCCTTTAACTCTTTTGTGACTATTGTCCTTTTTTATGTGATTGCCATTCTATATGACTATGACTACTTATTTGGTGACTATGGTTGCTATTACAAGTTATGACAATCATTAGTCAATGTCTGATTTTCATTTTTTGACAGTCATCTAATATTTGTTCACTGTCTTATATACTGACTAACCTGATTTAGATAGGACTGTTGTCCTCATTGAATGCTTCTCAAAATATGTGACATATGACTGTCCCTTTGGAAAGTATGATTGTTATGATGATCTTTTGTGTCATCCCTATGATGTCTTCATGTACATGTACCTACACACTTGGAAAACAAGTTAGGAAAAAAACTAAGGCCAATAGTCTCTTCTGATGATGATATGATCTTCTCTTGCTTCTTTCTAGTGGATGTATATCTACATCCTAGAGCTATTTATCTCTTTCATTTTCTTGCCTAGATGCTTGTGAAAGATGGCATGTACATTTGATATTATCACATATAGGAGAGAAAAGCATCCCTAGCTCTAACATTTTCCTCTCTCTCTCTTGCAGGTACTTCAGGAGGCATTGGAGAATCTGAAGATGGTGCAACCACCAGTGGGGGTTCGTTGTTTAGGCAATGATGGATCCCCTTTTCCCTCTTCTATGTTTCTTTTTTACTTCAAATGTATATGTTTTCTTTAATTTCATTTTGTACAGTCAATTCCCACAGCTTGTGTGGGAACTATGAATAGATTCTCCTTATGAATATAAGTAGTTATTTCATGCAATGATTTGTATATTATTCTTCTTTTGTAAATCATTCAATTTCATAAGGAAAAATTCTGAAATCTATTGCATGGTATAGTTGTTTATAATCATAAGTAGATTTAGCAAATTTGTGTACCTTTATCTTCTGATACTTGAACAAACTGTAATGAATAGACCTGAAACAAAACAAAACTCATAGCTTAGTTTCCTTCCATCTGTCTACTTTGGGATGTCTCCTGCTTTGGTGAGATGCTCTTCCCACTTTTATCTGGCTCTTGTAGCAACTCTTACTGAGTTGATACATGATTCTGGTAAAAGTGATGAATGGAATGGCCTTCTACCTAAATAGTAGGCCTTCAAAAGTTAGATGTGAGCTTTCATCTTCCCTACTCTTCTTCCTTTCCTCCTACTTTAAACACCTAGTCTAAGCGTCTATTGTACCTGTCTCCCTCTTCAAGGTAGAAATCAAACAATGTTGTCCCAGCCTGACCTTTTTGGGCTGAAGTGCACAAATAGGTAACATTTTTGGTGACCTCTATGCTAGTTTTGCATGCTAAAACTCTCTTGACTAGTTTCCTAGTATATCCATTGGGTAATAGAGTCTTTTTTGGCCTTTACAACTCAGAAAACTTATTGAAACTTAGCTGTTAGAAACATTGAACAATAAAACAAACTAAAAACAAAACAAGGCTGACCCTAAATAGGGCCAGAAATCTATGCATCGTCACTTATTGGAAAAAACAAAACTAAAGCAAATGGCCTGCCTACCTAAACTAAATGAATGAAACATGCTTTCTAAATGAAGCCATTAATTGGTTCTACAAAGTAGTTGCCTTTCCTGATCAACTGAGAATGTTTTCCATGCTTGTTAGCAGCCAACAAGGGGTGAGGAAAGGGTGGGCATCCACTAGACTTATGTAGTACCTCGTCAAGAAAGAGAGCAAAAATACATACCCACTTGTTTTGATTAAAAATATAGCTGCTTTGAAGTGGGCAAGTGAGCTGATTCTACTCCTCCTACTTCTCATCATCATACTTTGAAAGAATCATGATAGGTAATGGCTTCTCCCTGTTGCCTTCCAACTGGATTAGACGTCAAATAGGACATCCTCTTGACAAACCCATGCTCAAACACACAGTGCTATTTTGATGTTTATATTCTACTATTTTTTCATCATCCTAGTGATTGGAAACCTTTGGAAAAGAAGTCATTTCCACTTGATGCTCTTGTTGTTTATGAACTTCTTCTTGAGATGCTGGTCTGACATCTAAGTTTTCACAAAAAACCTCTAATTCATCCCAAAAAGAGTCATCTTCAAGATCCTCTTTACTTTTTTGCACAATAGGACTCACCTTAGATTCATGGCAGCTTTCCTAAAGGCTTGATGATGCATCAAGATCATCCTTTTGAAGCATAAGTTCTGATTTTGTTACTTGTCCAATTTGATAAACATCTTCATGTAAGCATTCTCATTAGCCTCCAAAATAGGACTATCCTTTTGCTCTTCTATCTAAATTAAGGCTTCACCTTCATTATTGCCTTCATGAACCAGCAACCTATCATGTTCTATGATGTCTTCTTGTTGCTCCAAATTAGCTGGTAAGTTGAGCATCTGTATGCTTTCTTCATCATTGTCAACAAAACCAAGTAGCTGATCAAACAAGAAAATTGAATCTTCCTCTTTATTTAGTTCCTTCCCCAATGAAACTTGTACAATTTATCTTTGCAACTAAAGATTTTTGCTTGGTAGCCTTTACATTCTACTTTCATTCATCTCATGAACAACATTAGAAAACCCATCAAATGAATCAAAATGCAAAGGATTTAGTGTCAAGCTTGAACCAGCCTTCTCTTCACATGTATAAGGGAGAATGGGCTTTTGAATGGGCTACTCTTGATAGAGCATAAACTAATTTTGCACCTGTGATGGCTCTTGCAAAGGACTTGGATCTCTAAAACTTGGAATCTTAGAACGAGGACACTTACTTACTGCTTTAGAATACTTTCCTTGATTGAAACTTGGGATTTTGAACCCTAAAACCTCCTCTTTTAAGGGCTGATCCATGGTTGTAAGGGGGGTTTTGTTGTGATGTTCACAACTCGCCCCATTTTACTCCTTAGCAAAATGAGGACCCCTGCTATTGCTTTGCTTTTTGCTTCTGTGTGCTGTTTTGCTTGGTGGTAAAGGGAAAAGAGGGTAAAATTTGCAAACCTTGATAAAAAAAATAATGAAAAAATGCATTTTCAGTACTAGGGCATGATATGGTTAGATTCCTTGTGAAAAATGAGCTAGGGTTTCTTTTTGAACCATGTTAAAATTTGCCATATTTTGCAAGTTATGAGCATTTTGGTAAAATGTACAAGGGAGTGTTTGTTGTTTGCATATACAAGTCTATTTGTATATCAGGTTGCATATACAAGGCCCTTTGTATACGAGTTCGCCTGTATACAAAGACCTTTGTATATCGCTTTCCATATACAAAGTCGTTTGTATATGCAAATGTCGTTTTATACTTGGTCGCGTCTGTAGTCAAGTTCATATACAAAGTCGGTGGTATGCCTTGTTTACCTTGTATGCATTTGTTAATGTTATATTTGTACATGCAAGGTGGACCTGAAATAGTTAAGCATTGAAATGAATGTTTGGATAGGTCTGTTACATTTATGTTTTTATTTGTATGTATCTGATAAACATTTGATATATACATTTGCAATGTGTAGGCTGCAGACCTGAAGGATTATGAAAAGGAGTTAAACCATTGTATGTTTGGTGCTTGTATGTTTTTACATACAAATGAAATATACAAGTCAAAAGATACATGCAACGTTCATATGCATCAGGTGGACCCGAAGAGAAAATTAAAAGGGGTTAAGTCTTTGTATATTTCGTGCCTTGTATGTTTCGACATACAAAGCCGATATGCAACAACTTATACATTGTGCTGGACCTGAAAAGTTATCAGAATTAGTTAAATCATTGTATAACTCCACAATGTATATTATGAAATATACATTGCGTTATATACAAGCAATGGAACCCAAATGCTATAGATTAAAGTTAAGTGTTTGTATGATCCCCGCAATGTATATTTCGTAACATACATTGCATTTTATACATTGTTCACATGCAAGCCATGGACGCAAAAGAGAATTAAAAAGAGTTAAGTCTTTGTATGTTTCGACATACAAAGCCGATATGCAATGACTTATACATTCCGCGGATTTGAAATGGCTATCAAATGGGGAGTAATCGTTGTATTTTCCACCGCTTGTATGTTTGTTTCGAATGCATATGGGTGGGAACATATAAGAGGAAAGAGAAATGTGGTCCCCACTGCTTGTATACCGGGCGTTTGTATGTTGCCGATATACAAGCAAAATATACTTTGCTTCGCATACATGCCGGATTCAAAATGGAGGTTAAAAATAGAAAGTTCCTTGCATATTTTGGTGCTTGTATATTAACATATAAAAGCCCAATATACAAGGAAAACATGTGTTCGAAAGATACAAGGATTTAAGTAGACGAAAGGGCAGGAAAAATCAGGTGATAGAATTTTTGAATCCATTTTTGGAGCTCGAATGCATGCTTTTGGTCAATGATGGTTGACCCAACTAATTTTAATGATGTATATGCATTTTGATGCTCGTTTTTCATGATTTCTGAGCCCGATGGCTGTGTTTGTGCATTTGAAACTTGTTTTAATATAAATGTTTGGTTTTCCATGCTGATTTATTAAATAGTGGTGCTTAACTCCTGATTGTTTATTGCAGATTGTTGGAGTAGCTGGGAAAATGAAGAATTGCCGATACAGTGGCGGCATACAGGTGAACGTAGAGACAGAGCTTTAAATGGCGATGACGTCCTAGGCAGTGGGCCGAATCCTGAGATGCCAAACACACCAGAAGGAGACAAAGATTTCAATGCGAGAGAGTTTGTGGATGGAGAAATTATTATGGGAGCTGAGCCCTGTCTGGGTTTGCTACTCGAATTCTTGGCAAGATTCATTCCCCACCATTTGATACTACATTTCAGGATGCAGACCATTGATCTCCTAGGGTTTTTGGGTGCTAGATTGGGGGAAATCAGAGCCATATATATTGGGCCCATTTTTACTTAAAGAGGGAGGTCAATCATACAAAAAAAATTAGACCTTTAGCAATTTCATATAGGAGATCGGATTGCTGAGACTAATGAAGACTAAACTATTGAAATGTCAAGGTTCTTTCTTCAGACCACTGTAAATGTACTTGTTCTTAAGCGTACTGAATGAAGATGAAGCTTCAGATTACATCCTAATTGTAAACCTTAAGTAATCTTCAAGTTGATTTTCTGGATATGTACTAGTGAATGTTGTGTTCAATAGAAGCGCTTTCATTTCATTGCATGTTGTTGTCAACTTTTACCCTTGAAGATTTGCACTAAATCATGCAGATTTGTGGTCTGTCCTGGTGAAGTATGATTCTAGTTTTCTTCTCTTCATTGCATGTATGTGAATCAGTGATCTCAGTCAAGTAATTTTGGGAATCTCATTCTTTAAACCCTATCTCTATTATTTTCCTTTTTTTAATTTCATTGAAATCACTTTCATAACTGCACATCATGATAAATACTAAGCAGAACAGAGGAATATGCTAACATCCCATAGACAACTAAACATCATTAGCATATCTCTTGAGCGAGATGCATGTACTATTGAAAATATCATGCAGAGAATCATAAATAGGGGTAGAACTCATGCAAATATCAACTTAGACACATCCTTTGAGGATATATGCTGTGTAGAGTAACCTCCCTATATAGCATAGTTGCAGGAACATAATCTACTAATCTACGTAAGACCCCAAAATGGAAAACAACAATACACATCAACCATAGAGTAATACCAGCAGATTATGAACTAATCACCGGGGACTTGGGATCATGAATTCTTTGAATTCGTTGTATCTTTCAGGATGAACAAGGGTTGTTGTGTAACTTTTGTTTTGTGTGCTTGGTGTGTGATGAACATCCACATCAACAGATCAAATGGCGCTAGAAGGAGGGCCGACTAAGGGAACTGTAGATTTCTGTAAACATTGCTTAAACATTCAGTCAGTTTGAATTCTGACCATAAACCTGCCATTTTGCCTTGAAAACTTAAGAAATCCTAGCTTTTAGACCAAATACCAGGTCCAGAGCTAGTGGACTCTTTGAAGAACTACCTATCAGGGGATTTAGACCCAGAACTATGGACATTCATCATTCCCCTGATCCTAGTGCGTCCGGAGCCTCACCAGAGTGTGCTCCTGTCACTCCTATTGGCTTACAAATACTTGTAGGACCACCTGTCACACCTCAAGTCCAACCTCAACCTTTCATACCTCAGGCCCAACCTTCGCCTGTTCCAATGTCATTCTTTGTGGCAGAGTCACCTCTGACCTTCAATGCATATCATGCTTTGCCCAAGAATCCTGATAAAGTTTGTCCTAAGTATCACCCATATCAGGATGCTGACGATCATATCAAAACCTACAAGGAAGCTTGTTGTAGGGCTAGATATGAACATGAAGATGTGGTGTGCAGGTTATTCCCATTTTCTTTAGGGGAAGAGGCATACAACTAGTATATTAGCCTTGGGCAGGGTTCGATCGGTTCATGGGATGTCTTAGAGAAAGCTTTCAAGGATAGGTTCAAAGTACCTATAGATCCATCAATGAATTATCTCTTATTTGCCACCATCAAGAGGTCTGAAGGAGAACCAATTGCAAACTTCAATGCTAGGTTCCAGAATATGCTATCTAAACTTGTTACTCCTTATACTCAAATAGATGAAGCCACTAGGAGCATTTATTACTTAGCCTTAGATCCTTTGACTTCCATGTTTATTAGAAGAACACACCCCGGTGTAACAACCCTAGCACGGGCTTTTGAGGAATCTATTAAAGCCAGTCAGCAATTGGCTCCTGCGCCCACACCAAATAGGGCTTTCCCTACACTTCCAGGTTATCTTACATATCCTATTCACCAATAGACCAATGGAGCCATGATGCCTTAGGCTATCATGCCAGCCCCTTTGCAGATCCCCCCGCTAAGTGTCATGCCACCACCAAATGGGAATAGTCAGATATCACAATATCCAGGATAGACACAAGTGCCTCAGGCTGTGGAACAATCCAACAATAACAATGGATCTTCCTTTTTCAAGCCCCAGATAGAGACTAGAGTGGCCAAGGTTCAGGGAGAGAAAGAAGAAATCAAAGAAATAGCAGCTCAGTTAAGGAAACTTACTACTGAGGTCACCCATCTGAGAAATCAGAACTTCTACTCTCAGCCTAATCAAAATAGAGGTTATGCCAATGACAGACCAAATTATCCTGATAGGGGGTACAACAACAATTACAATAAAAATAATGGCAACAATAATCCTCCTAGACAGCCTAGAGTGTGGAACACCAGGCCAAACAATGGTTCCTTGCCATCACCCCTAGAAAATTAACCTCCTGGTGAACCTAAACAGACCACCAGAGTAAACCTTGTAGAGGCAGCACTTACAAACTGGTGCAGGATACATAATACCAATGCTCATGCAGAGTTGGACTATCCTCAATTCAAGATTGCTGCTAGTATATTCCAAGCGGAAGTGGCCAGTACCTCAAGTAACCCACCCTATGCAGAGGGAAATGAAATTGTCCCCTGTGAGTATGATTCTTCCCTAGTGCTGGAAAGCTTCATGCATTGTCCTTATTAGCAGACAATATCATCACATCAGGATTACACTTCAACATGTGAGGAATCAGCCATGGCTTTTGAGTCTAACTATGTTTTCCCCTTTGAGGATGAGAATGAGCCATCAATTGAGCATGAGGAAGTCAACGCTTATCAATAGCAACCCCAGGGTAGACATAACTACAACTTGAGGAATAACCTAAGCAAATTTGCTAATCCTTTGACCACCTCATTACCTCTAGACAATTTCAATACTCCACCTAATCCCAAGGCAAGTAATACCCCTGGACTTCCCAAGGTCAATGCTCAGTATTTGGCACCACATAACACAACGCCAAAAGTTGCAAATCTACCTCCGGGATCTGACAACTTGGTTTCCTATCTAACTGATGAAATGAAAAGGGTTAAGATCAGCTTGCCAATGTCAGAGTTACTTAAAACCCCTGCTATCAAGAATGCTTTCATGAAAAAATTGGATGATCCTGCTCAAAAGGGAGATAGCCATACCCCAGGCCAGTTTGGAAATAAAGATCATGCTGTCAGGGATGTTAACGTCAAACATAAAACCTTAGCTACTATTCAAGTTGTAGATACCTCCCACATGACTTTATACAGAGACAAAAGTGAGTCACCTCCTTTCCTCTTTACCATAAGGATGTTTGGTAAAAATTTGTACAACTGCTTAGTAGACTCAGGAGCATCTACCAATGTAATGCCCCTATCCATATGCAACGCTTTAGGGTTACATCCTGCTAAATCATTGAAGAAAGTAACCCAATTAGACAAAATAGAAGTAAGTGTGGTAGGAGAACTGACCCACATTCACATGCAGCTAGCATCAGATCCCAGAGTCCAGCACTATATTGATAATCAGGTAGTTGATATACTTGATACATATGGAATGTTACTCAACAGAGACTGGTCAAAAACCCTCAATAGATATATGTCTACTGACTTCAGTCATATGTGGTTGCCTTGGAAGGGTATACCAAATCAAATAAAGATAGATGTTGAACCTCACATGAGACAAATGATCACCGAATATAACAAAACCAATGAAATCATGTATGTGGATGTAGAACCTAGAGTTTACTCCATCAGACTGCAAACCACCAGCATAGAGGACATCCTGATGCTTGGCATACATGATCATGTTAATGACCCTTGGGGTGATGAAATAAATTTAGAACCTGACTATAATCTTGGAAATAAAATAGAACTAGATCATTTCAAGAAATTTGAGATGCATTTGTTTAAAGAGGTGCAACATTGTCAGTTGTTAAATGTGCCTGTTCAAGATATTCTAATTAGTGGTTGGTGCAGGTTGCATGATGAAGCTCATTCTGAAAGGACTTGTGATGCGTGTTTAGACATGTTGGAGTTAGAACAAGCATATAATGAGGCATCTTCATCATCGTCTGTGGTGAGTCTTGCAGGTAATGATAATGATCCTAATTTTTGTTCATTTTCTACAGGAACAGGAGGATGCACACAGCAGGATGAAAGTTCTGTCTAGATGATAGGAGAGATATTGGTATGCAATGGGAGTAATAATAAAAAGAAGAAGAAGATCACCCTAGGGAGTGATTGTTTAGTGGATTCAGATTATAAGTTATCTGATGAGGATAGCGGCAGCAATCTGTCCAAATTTGAAGAGTTTATGTCAAAAGAAAACCAAAAGATGACGCAGCAGCAAAGGCCTCCTCAGGATGCCTTGATTGAAGATTGGTGCAGGTTGCACAAGGTGCCTCATTCAGAGACATCTTGTTCATTGTGTCTGCATATTTTGACAAGGTAGACACTACCTAGTCCAGAGGATATTCCTCCTAATGATAAGAGAAAAGAAGAAATATCAGCTTCCCATAAAGCTGATAAGGTGGTGTCTAAGAAAGCTGAGACACCAAAATTAAAGTGGATATCAGATGGCACAGCTGCCAGAGCAAAAAGAAAAAAAGAAGGCCCAGACAAGCTTTTGGATGAAGATAAGCCATGGATCCTTAGGTTTGATGGATCCAAGTCAAAACAAGGAGCTGGAGTAGGAATAGACCTCATTGATTCATCTGGAAAATCCTACTTGGCAGCATACAGATTGCAGTTCCCATGTACAAACAATGGGGCGGAATATGAAGCTCTAATCCATGGGATACTATTTGCACTTAGAAAGAAGGTGAGAATTCTGCATGTCTATGGAGACTTAGAATTAGTTTTCAGGTAGGTAAGAGGTATATACTCTTGCAAATACAGAAGGCTATCCAATAACAGACACATAGTGTGGAACTTAATAGAAGACTTTGACTCCTTCAATATCACCGATGTACCCAGAGAGCAAAACCACAGAGCAGATGCTTTGGCCAAGGCTTCCAATACTCTGGAGCTACTATCCATATCAGGTTTAAAAAGATTTTTGGTTGAATTGGTATCAGTGCCTTCAGTACCTGATAATGTAACTAAACTCCAAGTATTTGATGATGATCAACATATTTTGGATTTTATATCCAATAGGGATATTTTTGAGGCGCATATCATTGATGAAAAGAGTATGGAGGATCATTTATGGGAGGAAGAGGAAATCTTGGAGCTGCCAAGTAACAAAATTCCTAAGGGAATGATAGAGCTAGAGAGAGCATTTGATCTGGACAGCATGCTGAAACAAAAGGATCTTCCGAAGGCTGATGAAGGATAGTACTCACAGGTCAATATTGGGTAGGGTGATAAAAGAAGAAATGTTCTAATTGGGAAGGTCTGTACAAAGGAGGGATTGAAAGAAATAACCTAGGCCCTCAAAGATTACATCCATGTCATTGCCTGGATGTATGATGAGCTAAAAACCTATGACACATCATTCATCACTCATACGATACCTTTGAAGCTAGATGCCAAGCCTTTTCTACAGAAACAGAGACTTGTCAATGCCTTGCTAGAGCCAATCATTTTCGAAGAAGTTAAAAGGCTACTCAATGCTAGGATCATATTTCCTGTGAGACACTCTACGTGGGTGGCAAACTTGGTCCCAATAAGGAAGAAGAACGGTGACATCAAACTGTGCGTGGACTTTAGGAACTTGAATCAAGCTTCTTAAAAGTATAATTATCCTTTGCCTTCTCTAGATGAAGTCCTACAGATTGTGAATGGTGCCAAGATGATGTCCTTCTTGGACGGTTTCTCCAGATACAACCAGGTGTTGGTGGACAAAATTGATAGATTGAAAACTGCATTTACCACGAAGTGGGGAATCTTCGCATATAGGCGCATGTCGTTTGGGTTGATAAACGCTGGAGCCACATTTTAGCGAGCAATGGACATAGCCTTTAGAGGCTTGATTGGTAAGTGCATAGTAATATACATGGACAATTTAACGGTGTTCTCCAAAGACAGAGGAAACAATGTGGAGGATTTGAGAAAGGTGCTAAAAAGTGCGAGCAATACGGGATATCCTTAAATCCCAAGAAGTGCATATTTGGGATGACCATAGGGAAATTGCTAGGCCACCTGATAACTAAGGACGTGATCATCATTGATCCTGATAGAATAGAATCCATCATGAAGATACAACTGCCTGGAAGCAAGACAGAGCTCAAATCTTACTTTGGTAAGATTAATTTTGTTAGGAAATTTATCACTGGCTTTGCAGAGATAGTCAGGCCCTTGAACACCATGCTCAAGAAGGACATTAAAGTTGAATGGACACCGGAAGCTAGAGCAGCTTTTGAAGACATTAAGAAAGCCATATCAAATGCTCCAGTGTTGATTAGTCTAGATTACACCAAGGACTTCTACATCTACTCATTTGCTTCAGAACATACCTCTGCAGTAGTGCTGACATAGAAAAATGAAGAAAGGGAGGAAAAGCCTATAGCCTTCATGAGCTGTCCTTTTAGAGACGTAGAGCTTAGGTACATGGACGTTGAAAGACAGGCACTTGCTTTGGTTCGAGCAGTCAAGAAGTTTAGGCACTACATCCTGAGAAGTAAGGTGATTGCTGTAGTACCTGATGCAACAATAAAAATGTTGTTAATGCAAAGTGAACCAGGTGAGAAAAGGGCTAAATGGATCACTGTCCTCCAGGAGTACGATATGGACATTACCCCCATGAATTTGGTAAGAGGACATGCATTAAGCCATATGATATCAGAGATCGATCCCAATATCATGAGCCAATAGTATGTTGTAAATACAAAAGATGATGGAGAGTGGTACTCAGATATCAGGCACATCCTGATCACTGGAAGATGTCCCTCAAGATTACAGGCCTCACAGAGGAGAGCCCTGAGGATAAAAGCATAGAAATATATGCTGAAAGGAGGAGTCCTTTTAAAGAAAAACTATGAGGGGATATACCTAAGATCCTAGAAAGATCAGAAGTAGATAAGGTGCTAGCAGAATTGCACAATAAATTTGGGACTGCACATGGGTCATCCTTAGCGACAACTCATGCTATCCTCAGGGTAGGGTATTATTGGCCCATAATTTTTAAGGACACAACTAGACACATCAAATGTTGTCATATGTGTCAGGTTGCTGCAAATAGAGAGAAATATGCTGCTCAGCCTTTGCAGCCAGTGATGGAGATGCGCCCCTTTGCTCAATGGGGAATGGACTTCATAGGACCTATCAATCCTCCATCATCCTTAGGCCACATGTATGTTTTAACTATTACTGATTCTACACCAGGTGGACTGAGGCTGTCAACAGCAAGACATGCAATGTTGAGGATGTCATTAAGTTTTTGGAAAGTAATATAGTGACTAGGTATGGAGTTCCATATGCTTTAGTATGTGATAAAGGACCTGCTTTTGCTTCAATGAAACTATCAGGTTGGGCTTTTGATCATGGGGTCATCTTAAAATTCTCCTCAAATTACTATCCCCAAGGGAATGGATTAGCAGAATCCACAAACAAGAACATATTGAACATCATAAAAAAATTGATAGATAAGAACCCAAGGGAATGGAACACTTTGTTGAAGTATGTCTTGTGGGTAGATAGAACCAGAAATAAGGCCGCATTAGGAAATTCACCTTTTCACCTAGTATATGGGGTTGATCACATCCTCCCTATTAAGTTAAAGATTCCTACACTGCAGTTTGCACAAGAGTACCTAGGCATAGATAATAAACAGGAAGTTAGATTGTTGCAACTGATGCACCTAGAGGAAAAAAGAAGTGTGGCAATTAACCAATTTGCTAAACATCAGGCTATTGTCAAGCGCTAGTTTGACAAAAGAGCCAAAATCAAGGCTTTCAGGATCTCAGATCTAGTCCTGATGTGGGACAAGGTAGGTGAAAGGAAGGGTGATCATGGTAAGTTTGACAAACTCTGGATAGGCCCCTTTCAAATTTCTGAGATTTTAGGAGACAGCACCTACAGGCTCAAGTCCTTAACTGGTGAGGATGTTCCATTACTAGTTAATGGATAGTCTCTCAAACACTATTTTTAGGCCTGAAGTGGCATCATGATAGTCATGTGTATCATAATGTACATTTGTGTATAGTGTTTGTGCAGTCTTTTTGTTTTGTTTTGTTTGTTTTGTTTGGTTGCTTTGTTTCCTCAGCAGGGATCTTTCTTTTGATTTAGAGTATTAAGGAGCAGATTAACAACCACTAAAAACAATGGAAAATTTAGGTCATTAAGGTTAATTATTTAAAATTCATGCATAACTTGTTGTAACTGTCATGAATGTAGAAAGTTGTTTAACTTGTGAAATTTTGTATTCAATAAGAATGGGTTGAGTATTCAAGGAATGTTTCTCACAATAACACACCTAAAATCCTTGGGTTTGTTGAACTTACCAGTGTAGGTATTAGGTGAAAAATTAGAGGTCACCCTTGCTACCATTACAATTCTCAACTTAATTTCAGCAAGTGACCACTCCTTGCATCATGAAGTTACAAATGCGATATCTTATGAAGTTCTATCAAAAAAAAAAAAGAATAAAATGGATTATACTAAAAATCCAGATTAAGCCATCTAAGTAACTCTACTGGGGCTATGGACGCTCATTGGCAGTGGGGCTCTACTTAGGAGAATTGTAATGATAACCTTGTCAGGGCTATGGATGCTCGCTGGCAGCAAGGCTCTATCCGGTTGGCAATGAGGGAACATCCTCACCTACGTAGTCTAATATCAGTTACTGGTTTGTTCAACTAATCTTCAAGATGAGGCTTATTGATCATGTGCACCCACTTAAACTAAAATAAAAATTCATGCACCTTATTGAATACATTGAGTCTCAAGCTTAAATGATGATTTGCAAAAAGATAGTTGGAAGTTATGAATTCATTTCATTCAATTTTCTTTAATGGTTTGAATTTGATTGTTTTTTTTGGTTGCTAGTTGTTGTGATGTTCACAACACGCCCCATTTTACTCCTTAGCAAAATGAGGACCCCTGCTGATTGTTTCTTTTGATTTAGAGTATTAAGGAGCAGATTAACAACCACTAAAAACAATGGAAAATTTAGGTCATTAAGGTTAATTATTTAAAATTCATGCATAACTTGTTGTAACTATCATGAATGTAGAAAGTTGTTTAACTTGTGAAATTTTGTATTCAATAAGAATGGGTTGAGTATTCAAGGAATGTTTCTCACAATGACACACCTAAAATCCTTGGGTTTGCTGAACTTACCAGTGTAGGTATTAGGTGAAAAATTAGAGGTCACCCTTGCTACCATTACAATTCTCAACTTAATTTCAGCAAGTGACCACTCCTTGCATCATGAAGTTACAAATGCGATATCTTATGAAGTTCTATCAAAAAAAAAAAAGAATAAAATGGATTATACTGAAAATCTAGATTAAGCCATCTAAGTAACTCTACCGGGGCTATGGACACTCATTGGCAGTGGGGCTCTACTTAGGAGAATTGTAATGATAACCTTGTCGGGGCTATGGACGCTCGCTGGCAGCAAGGCTCTATCCGGTTGGCAATGAGGGAACATCCTCACCTACGTAGTCTAATATCAGTCACTGGTTTGTTCAACTAATCTTCAAGATGAGGCTTATTGATCACGTGCACCCACTTAAACTGAAATGAAAATTCATGCACCTTATTGAATACATTGAGTCTCAAGCTTAAATGATGATTTGCAAAAAGATAGTTGGAAGTTATGAATTCATTTCATTCAATTTTCTTTAATGGTTTGAATTTGATTGTTTTTTTTGGTTGCTAGTTGTTGTGATGTTCACAACACGCCTCATTTTACTCCTTAGCAAAATGAGGACCCCTGCTGTTGCTTTGCTTTTTGCTTCTGTGTGCTGTTTTGCTTGGTGGTAAAGGGAAAAGAGGGTAAAATTTGCAAACCTTGATAAAAATAATGAAAAAATGCATTTTCAGTACTAGGGCATGGTATGGTTAGATTCCTTGTGAAAAATGAGCTAGGGTTACTTTTTGAACCATGTTAAAATTCGCCATATTTTGCAAGTTATGAGCATTTTGGTAAAATGTACAAGGGAGTGTTTGATGTTTGCATATACAAGTCTATTTGTATATTGGGTTGCATATACAAGGCCCTTTGTATACGAGTTCACCTGTATACAAAACCTTTGTATATCGCTTTCCATATACAAAGTCGTTTGTATATGCAAATGTTGTTTTATACTTAGTCGCGTCTGTAGTCAGGTTCATATACAAAGTCGGTGGTATGCTTTGTTTACCTTGTATGCATTTGTTAATGTTATATTTGTACATGCAAGGTGGACCCGAAATAGTTAAGTGTTGAAATGAATGTTTGGATAGGTCTGTTACATGTATGTTTTTGTTTGTATGTATCTGATAAACATTTGATATATACATTTGCAATGTGCAGGCCGCGGACCCGAAGTATTATGAAAAGGACTTAAACCGTTGTATGTTTGGCACTTGTATGTTTTTACATACAAATGAAATATACAAGTCAAAAGATACATGCAACGTTCATATGCATCGGGTGGACCTGAAGAGAAAATTAAAAGGGGTTAAGTCTTTGTATATTTCGTGCCTTGTATGTTTCGACATACAAAGCCAATATGCAACGACTTATACATTGTGCCAAACCCAAAAAGTTATCAGAATTAGTTAAATCGTTGTATAAATCCACAATGTATATTACAAAATATACATTGCGTTATATACAAGCAGTGGAACCCAAATGCTATAGATTAAAGTTAAGTGCTTGTATGATCCCCGCAATGTATATTTCGTAACATACATTGCATTTTATACACTATTCACATGCAAGACGCGAACGCAAAAGAGAATTAAAAAGAGTTAAGTCTTTGTATGTTTTGTGCTTTGTATATTTCGACATACAAAGCTGATATGAAATGACTTATACATTCTACGGATTTGAAATGGCTATCAAATGGGGAGTAATCATTGTATTTTCTGCCGCTTGTATGTTTGTTTCGAATGCATATGGGTGTGAACATACAAGAGGAGAGAGAAATGTGGTCCCCACCGCTTGTATATTGGGCATTTGTATGTTGCCGATATACAAGCGAAATATACTTTACTTTGCATACATGCCGGATTCGAAATGGAGGTTAAAAATAGAAAGTTCCTTGCATATTTTGGTGCTTGTATATTAACATATACAATCCCGATATACAAGGAAAACATGCGTTTGAAAGATACAAGGATTTAAGTAGACGAGAGGGCAGGAAAAGGCAGGTGATAGAATTTTTGAATCCATTTTTGGAGCCCGAATGCATGCTTTTGGTCAACGATGGTTGACCCAACTAATTTTAATGTGTATATGCATTTTGATGCATGTTTTTCATGATTTCTGAGCCCGATGGTTGTGTTTGTGTATTTGAAACCTATTTTAATATAAATGTTTGGTTTTCCCTACTGATTTATTAAACAGTGGTGCTTAACTCCTACTTATTTATTGCAGATTGTTGGAGTAGCTGGGAAAATGCAGAATTGCCGACACAGTGGCGGTGTACAGGTGAATGTAGAGATAGAGCTTTAAATGGCGATGACATCCCAGGCGGTGGGCCAGATCTTGAGAGGCCGAACACACCAGAAGGAGATGAAGCTTTCAATGTGAGAGAGTTTGCAGATGGAGAACTTATTGTGGGAGTGGTGCCCTGTCTGGGTTTTCTACTCGAATTCTTGGCGAGATTCATTCCCCACCATTTGATGCTGCATTTCAGGATGCAAACCGTTGATCTCCTAGGGTTTTTAGGCGCCAGATTGGGGGAAATCAGAGCCATATATATTGGGCCCATTTTTACTTAAAGAGGGAGGTCAATCATACAAAAAAAATTTAGACCTATAGCAATTTCATATAGGAGATTGGATTACTGAGACTAATGAAGATTGAACTATTGAAATGTCAAGGTTCTTTCTTCAGACCACTATAAATGTACTTGTTCTTAAGCGTACTGAATGAAGATGAAGCTTTAGATTACATCCTGATTGTAAACCTTAAGTAATCTTCAAGTTAATTTTCTAGATATGTACTGGTGAATGCTGTGTTCAATAGAAGCGCTTTCATTTCATTGCATGTTGTTGTCAACTTTTACCCTTGAAGATTTGCACTGAATCATGTAGATTTGTGGTTTGTCCTGGTGAAGTATGATTCTAGTTTTCTTCTCTTCATTGCATGTATGTGAATATGTATGTGAATCAGTGATCTCAGTCAAGTAATTTTGGGAATCTCATTCTTTAAACCCTATCTCTATTATTTTCCTTTTTTTAATTTCATTGAAATCACTTTCATAACTGCGCATCATGATAAATACTAAGCAAAACAGAGGAATATGCTGACATCCTGTAGACAACTGAACATCATTAGCATATCTCTTGAGCTAGATGCATGTACTATTGAAAATATCATGCAGAGAATCATAAATAGGGGTAGACCTCATGCAAGTATCAACTTAGACACATCCTTTGAGGATATATGCTATGTAGAGTAACCTCCCTGTATAGCATAGTTGCAGGAACATAATCTATTGATCTATGCAAGACCCCAAAATGGAAAACAACAATACACATCAACCACAGAGTAATACCAACAGATTATGAACTAATCGCTGGGGACTTGGGATCATGAATTCTTTGAATTCGTTGTATCTTTTAGGATAAATAAGAGTTGTTGTGTAACTTTTGTTTTGTGTGCTTGGTGTGTGATCAACATCCACATCAACAGGTTTGTATGAAGATCGAAACATAAGAACTTGAGTGTGCTTCTAGTCCTTGTGCAGAGACAAGTAATTGTCTTATTTTCTCTTCCTTAGCTGTAACCTATCTAGAAAAACATTCCTCTTCATACCTCTTTTGTACCTCCACCTCCTTCTGATAGAGATAGGCTTGATAAGCAAGTTCCTCCTATTGTATGTTATACTCTCTTTCTCTTTCAATAGCATCAATCTATTTTTGAAAATCTAAAGAAATATTATAAATGCTCATGTTCTCAACATCCTGAGGTTGGCTGGGAGGGTAAACATGCTAGTGAGGAGAAAAATTGCCCTCCTGGGGCTGATTGTATGCATGACTAGGCTGCCAAGAAGGCTAAGCACGGGTGGGTGGGAGGTAAGCATGATGAACATGTTGATATCCTAGTATTGCATGGTTGTTTGGGATGAAACCAACAGCATTTTCAGTCTGATATGGGTATTGAGAATGTTTTAAAACTGCATTTTGGAAAAATGAGGGGATAGGAACATATTTTTTTTATAGTTTATCATGCTATAACATGGAAATAAGCTGGGGCTTCATAAAAAATCTCTTTTGAAACAAAAAGCATACCTGACTCAAAAATTTATACACATACCAGTAGAGTAACCAGGTGATTGAGAGGATTCCACGAGGGAAAGAAACAAGAATATCACTTAAATCCTGATCCTTGATAATCTTTGAGCATCTGGACTGCTGAAATTAGTAGGTTTGAACCTGTAAAGTCACCAGGTATGTGAGATATTACCTCCAAAGACTGATAGTACTGATATACACACTGAATATCAATAATGGATGAGAACTTGTGGACTAAAAAAGTCTGATCGGTCCCACCGAGCGTGCCAAAAATTGTTGTCATGAAGGATTGCACCCTTGTCAAGCACTAAGCCTAATAATCACGTGAAACATTGGATCACTTTCAGACTGTGGGTTGTCTATGTTGAAAGTTAACCTCTAGAAGAGTTGGTTCCCTTTAAAACTCATGGATCTGATGAACTTGCAAGGAGAAAGGATAGAAAGATAACTTATGAAACTAAAAACTAATCCTAGGAGGTGATGCACCAAAGATTAACTCTAACTTGCTACTCTGATTCACAATTATCTCAATAGATCTATTCACACAACTCAATTTGAGCAATCTTAACACAAAAATATTTCATAGAAAGGCCTAAAAACTTCTACTTTCATTGAAGGAAAACTAATGTCTTCACAAATTGGAAAAGTAAGAAAATCACTTGTATAATCTACAGCTTGTGATAAACAACTTTTTTTTTGTATATATGCTTCCAAAAATGAGACGAAAATTTAAAGTATTTGATGTAAAACACAATAAATTCCTTATCAAAATCATCCAAAAGAACACAACACCTAAATCTGAGAAGGTAAACAGTTAATTTTTTTGGAAAATAATAGGAATACCTCTGCAATAACTATAAAATATGCTAAAAAATAAGCTGCTACTGTATCAAAATCTATAAAAACTGTTGGGTTACAATACTAAAAGCCCTCTTTGCAATGTGCAAAGGAAAACAAAAAGCAAGAACTAAGAAAAAAGCACAAACTTTTTCTCCTATAATACAAAATCTCTCCAAAAAGCAATGGGAAGCCAACTCCAGTCTAACTGGACTCCATCTGATGCATAAGTAGGTTGGAAGAGATCATCAACCCCAAAAATAGTGAAGTCCCAATTGCTAGGCGAGCAAGGGAAAAAGGCCTAGATTAGAAGATTCATAATTGGTCCATTTTGAGCTATTTTAGCTCTGAACTCCTCTTCTCAAGGTAGTTGACCAAATGGACTTCCAAAATAGTCTAGTTTGACCAAAAGTCAAAAATAAAAGAAAAATATATCCCCTCGCATGACTTTGCAACTTTTGTTTGACTACTTCTCTTCTCCTCTTTCTCTCTTTTGCATGATGTTCCACACTCTATTGATTTGGTCCTAACTCCTCTTGCATGATTTGAAGGTGATCCATGAGTTCACTTTAACAAATATTAAAGGTAGTCTATATAGTTATTTACTTACCTTAATAAGTGTTAAAGTGAAATACAATGTTATTTTATTTACTTAAGAAATATTAAGGTAAGTTCAATTATCCTTTACCTTAATATGTGTTAAAAATAAATTTGGATATTACCTTTTGACCATGTAAGGGAAAGACAGAGGTAATAATGTTTAACTTGACTTTAAATACTCCTCAAAAAGTTGTTGATGATGATGCCTTCATTTCCTAGCATTTAAAAACCTAAGAGGTCACAGTCCCTAATTATTTCTTTGATTTTCTTTTAATCATTTGAAGAAAAAAGACTTAACAAGTCTTTCGGACTATGGTTGACTTTGATTAGGGCATCATTTCCTTTTGACCAAAAGGGTTTGGAAACCCTAAATGAGCATCATTTGTTCCTTTTCTCATTTAATTGTTGCTCTGGGGTTTGAGCTGTGATAAGGCACCGCCATGGGATAAAGTTAGGTCTGCATCTAATAGCTTCATCTCTGCTCTACTAGCTCCACTACTAGTAAGCAACCTCTTTACTCCTTGTTTTTCTTTCTAACTTTTAATTTTGACAAAACTTCTTTGCATGCTCTCATGATTGCCAACATTATTGTTAGTTTTACCTGTAGGTTTGTTTGGGTACTGTGATGTCCACTGTCACAAGATCTTGGCATAATCATGACCTAGAAAAGAGACCTCATTCCTCTACTACTTCTAGACTATGATGACAGTCACTTCATGAGTGAAACAATCCTCTATTGGGACAGTCATTTAGACTCTTTTTTTCCTCTCATTACTGGTCTTAGAATGACTTTCAGTCCTAGATCTACATCATGCCTGTCATGTTGTTCACTGATATTGATTAGTGTTTCTCCTTATACTTGAAAATCTTTGTCTTATATATCTCTATAGATTCTACATATCATTGTTCATTTCTATTTGGACACTTTTGAAGTCATGAAATCTTAAAATGAATAATATGGAGTTTACAAAAATTTTGACAACCCCTTTAAAACTATACACTATCCCCTTTTAGAAACTCATGGTCCTCTTTATCGTTGTTTCCTTCATAGCTCTTTGGATATTGCATGATTAGACTTTGAAACCCCAAGCAGCTAGAAAAGACTGCTTCTTTCCACTATTTTTGCTATAGGTTTTTCCTAGGTTTTGTAAGCTTGGAATGAAATTCCTTACTAAGACCCACAGGACCCTTAATGGTATATGCAAACCTAAAAAGTTTGACAGACCCTTCTTGAGACTAACAAAGCAATCCATATATGAGAACATAGGTTATAATTGAAATATATAGAGAATATAATGCCATCCCAAAAGTAAAGGAAACCTGACATTACCCTTTTTGTTCTTGGCCACATACACCTCATATGAGGGTATGATCTGCCTAGTTAGTTCCAAAACTATGATCTAATCAGTGGGATACCTTGGAAACATGAAGGGTTGCCCATTGAATCCTTCCATCCGAATATAAGTGAATGTTGGGAACTAGATAAACCAAGTCCCATTTCGTGTGACCATTGTTTGAGCCTCAGAGTTTAGTCTCTTTGCTCTATTGTTGTCTATTAATCATATCAAATGCATGATAAACAATCATTAACCCTCCTATAATGTTGAGTGGAGGCCTTCCTTGTGAGCTGGAGATAATGATCCCATATGTTCACATCTCTTGGATTTATGCCTAATCTTCCTACCATCTACAAGCTAGAGAATGTTGATTGTGCAGCACATGCATATACAACATATGAATTCATATAAAATAGCACTTATTGCCTCCAAATATCCTCATATTTTCGTCCAAGCTATCACTAATCAAGGATGCTTATTGAATCTGGGTGTCTGTATTTTCCACCATCCTCATCAATCCATACACCCAAGGCTCAAAACATCCAACATTAGCCTTTCCCCTCATCCGTCTTAACATCACCATCATATATTAAACCTCTGGAGTGAAGTCAAACTTATATAGATTAATCGGTAATTTTGCCACTGCCTTGTGAGTGCTTCTTTGTGAGCTCTAGTATGAGAACATTATCTTCTTACAATTGGTAGTGTTGCTCTTATACTATTTTTGTTGAACTACACCAGACAACTGAGAGGGGGGGGGTGAATCAGTTGTCCTAAAACTTTTAACCAATTATGAACTTTAACTTATCAATTACTTATATTTTAATATAACCATGAAAGCATAAAATGAGAAGTTCAACACAATAACATAATCAACACAGGAGACACCAGATTTTTGCATGGAAAACCCTAAAAGGGAAAAGCCATGGTGGGTGTTAGCCCATAGAAATATATAAGTTATATCACTACTGAAAAATAGAGGCTCACTACCCAAATTGCTCACTGCAAAGAATGACTCACTACCAAGGGGGTGGCTCACTGCCAAAATGGTGAACTGATTAAGTAGCATCTACTCCATGTTTGGGTTCAGTTCCTTTGAAGCACAATAAAAATTCTCTGCTTTTCTCTTTCACAGCTTCACACTTACTCATATTCACAACACACACCCTTTTTTGCAAGTTCATTACATGCTTTTATACAATTCATCAACCTTGAAATGTGCATCAAGGTCGACATTACATTCATCAACCATTGGATCAATCTCCAAGGTTGGCATTACAATTATACATAAAATAGGTTTGGACCTAATACAAATTAAGCTAAGGAAAAGATGTAAAGAAGTATACAAATCACACTATGCCTTAGCTGGGACTCAAACACAATCCTCCATGCCACAACACACTTCTACAATCTTCAATGTATCTCTGCAAATAATGAATTCAACCAGGTTGACCAAGACTGATGAGAGCATTAGGTCTGCTAAAAAAATTCTTCATTCATGATCTAATTTTCTCTTTGTGGACCAATCCAAATGTAGGAACATGATTAGGAGACATCCACAAGCATATTGTAATCACTAGGAACAACCGCACAATCTCTAACCACTATGTCAAGAAGATTCTTCGAATCGGAGCACAAGAACAACACTGTCAGCCATTGTCATAAGTAAAAGATAGCTTGCAGACCACCAAATCATGAACCATTGCAGTTGTAGGAACTTAACATCATCACAAACTTGATTCTAGAACCGTAGACCAAAATACTTCAATGCGGAGGAATGCGGAGCATAACTCTTTCTCCATGTCACCACCAAACATATAGGAAAAGTAGTTTTCACACTGGTGAACACAATTCACTTAATTCTTCATGCCGAAGGCTCAAATTTGCAATATAACATCTTCAAATAGACTTCTAAATCACTTCCAATATGTAGGCAAAGATATTCATTCTATAGAAAATACGGAGCTATCTTCTAGACTGTTCTTCAGAGTCTAATACGCTATTTTGACTACAACACACTATTTCCACTGGAGGGGCTAATTTTATCAATATCCTCAACATTAGAATCACTTACATAGGTAAATACAAAGCATCTTACTCATGACAAGCAAGCAATAAAATAAGAGCACAATTGACACCAACGACAACACCGATCAGGCACATACTTGCAACAATCTCCCCCTTTATCATTGATGGCAACATATGATGTGAAAAACTGAAAAGACCATCAAGACAAGATTCTCCCCCTTTCTCATTTCACATCTACATTCTTTCTCCCCCTGAGTTTTTAACATGATTTCTCTCCCCCTTTGACATCAATGGCAAAGGGCACATACTTGCATGTTGCAACTCTGATCCACTAAACTTTCTTTGTTAGAAACATCTAGCTACTCCCCCTGAGAGTTTTAAAACATTAATCCAAATCAAAGAATGACACTTTGAGCTCCACTAGATTGATGCATTCCTATGCATCTTAGTTCAGGGCGGGAGTTGTAATGACCCCTAACTTTTCTCTGAGATACTCAAAGGTATCTTTAGGTAGAGGCTTAGTGAAAATGTCTACAAAATGATCCTTTGTGGACACATATTCCAACTTTACTTCATTCTCTGTCACCTTCTCTCTCAAAAAGTGATACCTTATTGATATGTGCTTTGTTCTTGAGTACATCACTAGATACTTTGAAATGTTTATGGCACTTGTAGTATCACAAAAGATTGCAATTATATCTTCATACACAACTCTTATATCCTTCAAAGTCTGCTTTATCCATAATACTTGAGTACAACAACATGCTACTGCAATAGACTCTACTTCTGTAGTTGACAAAGAGATTTTCTCAGCCATGAGACCAATATATTTCCCAAGAAGGCACCTCCACTTGTAATCTTTCTGTCATCAACATCTCCGGCCCAATCTGCATCTGTATAAGCACCGAGAGTGAAATTATTGTCCTTTGGATACCATAAGCCATGATTCAGAGCACCTTTTAAATACCTTAGGATTCTCTTAACTGCCATCACATGTGATTCTCTTGGATTAGCTTGAAACCTTGCAACAAGACAAATTACATGCATAATATCAGGTCTGGTTTGAGTTAGATAAAGCAATCCTCCGATCATGGATCTGTATTTTTTTTATCAGCCTTAGGTGATTCATCAGTTTTGCTCAACTTGAAAGCAGTCACCATGGAAGTACATACCAATTTACAGTCTTCCATCTGAAACTTCTTCAACAACTCTTTCACATACTTAGACTGAGATATGAAGATTCCTTTATCTGATTGATTTATTTGTAGACCTAGAAAGAAATTCATCTCACCAAACATGGACATCTCAAACTCTTTAGCATTTCATTGTTGGGAATTAAGGTGTCTCAACCTTGGTAATTCATTGTATTAATTAATTGTATGTATTTATTTATTGTCTATTAATTTATTTTAGATGCAAGTCATGTTTCATCATCTTGTGGGAGTTGACACAATGATGTGTCATCCTACATGGAAGGTGACCACATGTAATTTTGTCCTCACATGAGGAGATAGACGTCCCACTTAGTGGTAGAGGTATTTTGCCATGTGTCAGCACTTTGACTAGTGTGTAAGTGAATCTTGACTGAAATAGTTATGACAGATTCCTATGACATAATCTATGATGCGTAAGAGTCGTAAATGGAAGGTTCTATGACAGGTGAAGACATGTGTCACAAAGCATCTTGGAAGAAAGCATCTTTGGGCATCCCAAGGAAGGTGATGATGTGTTGTAAGTAGAATATGCTATTTTTAGGCAATTATGACAGATTCTCTTACAGCTATAAGAGCTGTCAGTTATGATAGATTCTATGACAGTCTTAAGATGCGTAAGAGCATCTATCATTTCCCAACTTGGGAATAGGTGACCTCTTTGGGATGGGGTGATGTGACAAGTGTCATGATGATGCAGGAGCATCCAGTGGTGTAAGGGCAATCTTGCATCACCTAAAAATAAATTGATTCAAAATCATTGCAGTTGTTTTCATTTCTTTCCATAATTAGTGTTTCTGGTTCCATAATCTTTTGAATAATGATGTAGGACTTTCAGTTTTTCCAAAACTGCTAAAAATAGCAAACTGCAAGTTTTGGAAAGTGTACCTTCCATTTTAGAAAAGTTTTCATTTGGGTACAGATTGAAGTGAAAACTTACAAAATGCTTCATAACAAAAATATAAGACCTTTGGTGAAGGAATCGGGCAAAGATCATTTGTGAACTGAAAGATATTAAAGTTTTTGTTTTCCAAAAAGACCCTGAAAATTTTTGAAATGAGATATGAGGCACTAAAACATCCTATAACATCTCAAAAAGTTGACACAAATCTTTTTACAAATTCCTAACATGATAGTTCACATCGCAATCTTTCTGGTGCTTAAAATAGTTCGTCAATCGGACACCTAGATCAAAAGTTATGCTTCCCAGAAGTTGACCTACTTTTGGAGGGAGTTGTAAATTTTGAAATTTAGCTAGAGGCCGCCAAAAAGTGCTATTTATGACTATTTTGGGAACCCTGAGTGGTAGTAGAGTTAAGGGGAAAAGTGTAGATTCAAGAATAGGTGGGAAAATAGAAACCCTAGCTGATTTGGGGTTACATAAGGTAGAAGATTCTAGAGTCTGGTGATGTATAGTTGTAGTGTGTTGCAGCCTATGGAAGATTGATTCCTCTGATTGTAATTGAGCTTCTGTAATGTAATGAGTTACCCAGATCAATAAAGAAATATTTTATTTTTCTATGTTTCATTTCTATTATTGTGTGTTTTATGATTTATCCCCTTCATCAAGTGGTATCAGAGCAAGGGTTCTTGAGTGTGTAGACAGATTGCTGACCATGAGGCAGTTTGCACTAGGACCTGAGGTTGTGGGTTTGTTGCGGAGATCAAGATGCCTCAACAAAGAAATTGTATTGGGAGGAATACTTTGACGGAAGAGGGTTTTAGAGCCCTACAAAGGAAAATTGATGCATTACAAGAGGAGCTACGAAGAGGGTTTGAGCCAAGAGCAAGAGAAGAAAGCGAAGATAAGCTGAAGAAGACCTATCTGAGGAAGAACAAGAAGCTATAGGAGATCATGCAGAAGTTAGGTTGTTGAGGGCCATTTCAAACATCAGAAAGAGGCCCAGGATTGAAGTTTCTACATATAATGGAGATTTGAATCCAAAACAACTTATTGATTGGATCAATGACGTGGAGGAGTATTTTGAGTATGAAGATGTGGAGGACCCAGATCGGGTCAAGTTTGCAAAAACAAAGTTGAAGGGCTACACCAGTATTTGGTGGAAGGAGGTCCAATTAGAGAGGAATAGAAGAGGAAAAGGAAAGATCACCAGATGGGATTACATGGTGAAGAAACTAAAGAAGCAATTCATTCCTGTGGACTATGAGATGGATTTGTTGAAGAAGCTGCAAGGACTAAAGCAAGGTAACAAGTCTGTTAAGGAGTATACAGAAGAGTTTTATAAGATTACTATTAGGATAGGCCATGCAAAGGCCAACAAGGAGAAGGTAGCTTGTTACATTAATGGGTTGAGGCCAAGTATTCAAGAGGAGATGAGCTTGGTCAGAGTGACCACCATAGAAGGTGCATACCAGTTTTCCCTGAAGGTGGAAGAGAAGTTGAATAAAAGATTTGATAGCAAGAAAAGGGGAAGAGGTCAAGGCAGAAGGACTAGTGGAAGACCCTATGGAGGTTGTAATGAAGATCAAAAGAAAATTGAAGAAGCTAGAACCAGTCGAAATCAAAGAGGGGATAATGCCTACCATCCTCGTGACCAGAACAATGGTGAGCAAAGAGGAAGAGGAAGAGGCCGACCTAGGTAAGGACCTAGAAGAGGAGATTTTAGAGGAACCTGTTTCCAATGTGGAGAAGAAGGGCATCGAGCATATGAGTGTCCACAACATCAAGGAAGGATGAATAGAAGACCTAAAGGCAATGTATGAGTTGCACATGTAGATGAAGATGCACAATATGAGTACTCTGAAGATGCTAAAAGGGGAGAAACCCTAGTTGTCAGAAGAACTTTGTTGAATGAGGAGAAAGAACCCAATCAAAGGAAGAGTTTATTCCACACAAGGTGCAAATGTGAAGGTAAGTGTTGTGATATTATTATTGATAGTGGGAGCATTGATAATCTTGTTTCAGAGGAGATGGTTGACAAGTTGAATTTGACAAGAAGAAAGCATCCACATCCATATCAGATTGTATGGTTGCAGAAGGACCATAGAGCTTTGGTTAATGAGCAATGTTTAGTTAAGTTCAAAATTGGTGACTACCATGATGAGGTAATGTGTGACATCATACCGATGGATGCATGTCATATGCTATTGGGGAGGTCATGGCAATATGATAGGACGCTATCCATGATGGCCATGCAAACACATATTCCATAACAAAGGATGGAGTTTGTCATAAGTTGAAGCCTTCAAAGGAGGTGGAAGAAAAGGTATGTAGTACTGCCAGAATTTGCTTGGTAGATGGTAGAAAATTTTTGAAGGGTATGAAGCATGAGCATCATTGCTTTGCATTGATTCCTAAGATTAGTCAAGAGAAATGTGAAGATGTACTAGCAGAAGTCTCAGAAATGTTGGAAGAATTTCAACATATTGTCTCTGATAATGTAGCAGAAGGTTTACCACCAGTGAGGAAGATAAGTCATCAAATGGATTTGATACCAGGAGCCAGTTTGCTAAATAGGGCAGCCCATAGAATGACTCCAGCAGAGAGTGAAGAGTTGAACATACAAGTTTAGGAGTTGTTGAGGAAGGGATTGATAAGAGAGAGCCTAAGTCCATGTGTGGTACCTATAGTACTAGCACCAAAGAAATATGGAGACTGGAGAAAGTGTATAGATTCTCGAGCCATCAATAAGATCATGATCAAGTACAAATTTCTATTGCCCAGAATGGATGACATAATGGACTATTTGAGTGGAACCAAGTACTTCACAAAGGTTGACCTGAAGAGTGGGTATCACTAGATCTGTATCAGAGAAGGAGACAAGTGGAAGATAGCCTTTAAGATAAAGGAAGGTTTGTATGAGTGGTTAGTCAGGCCATTTGGGCTAACCAATGCATCGAGCACATTCATGCGGCTCATGAACGAGGTATTGAAAGAATTTTTGGGAAGTTTTGTTATTGTTTATTTAGATGAAATTTTGATTTTTAGTAAGACTTGGGATGAGCATATGATGCATATCAAAAGAGTTTTTGAGAAGCTGAGGGAGGAGAAGTTGTTGATCAATCTAAAGAAATGTAGTTTTGCAAAGGAGTTGGTATACCTGGGATTTGTTGTCTTAGAGGAAGGTCTTAAGATGGACCAAAGAAGGTGAGAGCTATCCTTGAATGGCCTACACCAAGGACTACCACAAAGGTACGATCTTTTCATGGTTTGGCAAGTTTTTACAAAAAGTTTATCATAAATTTTAGTAGCATTTGTGCACCCCTAATGGAGACAATGAGAGGGGATATAAAAGAGTTTAAATGGACTAAAGGAGTAGACAAAAGCTTTGATACATTGAAGCAAAAAGTCATAGAGAAACCTGTTTTAGCACTTCCAGATTTTAATAAGGTATTTCAGGTAGATTGTGATGCTAGTGGTAGTGCTATAGGAGTTGTTTTAAGTCAAGAAGGTAAGCCCATTGCCTATTTTAGTGAGAAGCTTAATGATGCCAAGAAAAAGTATTCTATTTATGATTAAGAGTTTTATGCAATAGTTCAAGCTTTGAAGAAATGGAGACATTATTTGTTGCCAAAAGAGTTTGTTTTATATACTGATCATCAGGCCTAATAGTATCTTAATAGTCAAGGAAAGTTGAATTGAAGGCACTTAAAATAGGTTGAGTTTTTGTAGAGTTATACTTTTGTTTTGAAGCATAGGAGTGGGAAGTCCAAAAAAGTTGTAGATGCCTTGAGCAGAAGGCAAAATTTGTTGACAGAAATAAAGGTAGAGGTTGTTGGGTTCAATGAGCTCAAAAGTTTGTATCTTGAAGATCCAGATTTTGCAGGGGCTTGGAAAGCTTGTCTTGAACCTGTTACTTTGGATAGGACAAAATGGTTGGATTTCATAATCCAAGATGGCATGTTGTTTAAAGGAAGCCAGTTGTGCATTCCAAGTAGTTCCATGAGAGAGAACCTGATTAAGGAGAAGCATAGTGAAGGATTGGTCAGACACTTTGGTCGAGATAAGACCATTGCTATTGTTGGTGAAAATTATTATTGGCCACAGTTGCAGTAGGATGTGAGGAAATTTGTGCAGAGTTGCAGAGTATGTCAGATGGTGAAAGGAGCAAGTCAGAATACAGGTCTATATCAGCCACTACCTGTACCAGAGAAGCCATGGGATGATATTAGTATGGATTTTGTTCTTGGTTTACCAAGGACACAGAGAGGACATGATTCCATTTTTGTGGTGGTGGATAGATTCTCAAAGATGGAACATTTTATTCCTTGCAAGAAGACTAATGATGCCGTTCATATTGCTGAATTATTTTTTAGATGTGGTGAGATTACATGGTCTACTAAAGAGTATAGTTTCAGATCGAGATACCAAGTTTATTGGTTATTTCTAGAGGACATTGTGGAAGAAGTTGAAGACAGATTTGAAGTTTAGTTCTGCACACCATCCACAGACTGATGGACAGACGGAAGTGGTGAATAGGAGTTTGGGTAACCTACTATGATGCTTAGTAGGAGATAAGCCCAAGGGATGGGATTTGATTTTACCACAGGTAGAATTTGCTTACAACAATTCTGTAAATAGGAGTACTGGTAAATCACCATTCCAAATTGTATATGGTAATAATCCAAGAAATGCTTCTGAGTTAAGGAAGTTGGACAAAGGAGAAAAGACAAGTGTTGAAGTCGAAGACTTTGCAGAACATCTGAAGAATTTGCATGAAGAGGTGAGAAAGCACATTAATAAGATGAATATTCAGTACAAGGCTAAGGCATATTAGAAGAGGAGATATAAGGAGTTCCAGGTAGGAGATGAATTCATGGTTCACTTGAGAAAAGAAAGGTTTCCAATTGGAACATACAATAAGTTGAAAATGAAGAAATTTGGACCGTGCAGAATCCTGAAGAAGCATGATTCAGGAAATGCATTAGAGGTAGAACTGTCGAGTGGGATCAATATTTCCCCTGTGTTCAACATTGCTGATTTAATAGAATATCATGAGGGTGGCACAGAGGATGGACCAACAAAAGAACAGTGGAGTATTCTGGCATCTACTTCAATGGAGGAGATAGAAGAGATCTTGGATAGCTGTGTGGGAAGAAGTACTCGAAACAGGTAATATGAAGAATATTTGGTGAAATGGAAAGGAAGGCCTACTGAAGATTCTTCTTGGCTATCTAAGGTAGAGGTTGACCATCTAGGTTCCTCAAACAAACACATGAGACATGACAGGGTCACTTCTCAAATTACCCCAAGTGTCTGATGTAGGAGCATCCAGTGGTGTAAGGGCAATCTTGCATTACCAAAAAGAAGTTGATTCAAAATCATTGCTGTTGTTTTCATTTCTTTCCATAATTAGTGTTTCTGATTCCATAATCTCTTGAATAATGATGTAGGACTTTAAGTTTTTCCAAAACTGCTAAAATAGCAAACTGCCAGTTTTGGAAAGTGTACTTGCCATTTTAGGAAAGTTTGCATTTGGGCATGGATTGAAGCAAAAATTTACAGAAAGATGCATAACAGAAATATAAGGCCTTTGGTGAAGGAATCAGGAAAATATCATTTGTGAGCTGAAAGATATTAAAGTTTTCATTTTCCAAAAAGCCCCTAAATTTTTTTGAAATGAGATATGAGGCACTAAAACATCCCATAACATCCCAAAACGTTGATGGAAATCCATTTACAAATTTCTTGCATGGTAGTTCACATTGTGAGATTTCTGACACTTAAAACGGTTCGTAAATTAGACAACTGGATCAAAAGTTATTCTTCCCGGAAGTTGACCTACTTTTGAAGGGAGTTTGCAAATTTCAAAATTTAGCTGGAGGCTGCCAAAAAGTGTTATTTATGATTATTTTGGGAACCCTGGGTGGTAGTAGAGTTAAGGGGGAAAGTGTAGAGTCAAGAATAGGTGGAAAAATAGAAACCCTAGCTGATTTAGGGTTACAGAAGGTAGAAGATTCCAGAGGCTGGTGATGTATAGTTGTAGTGTGTTGCAACCTATGGAGGATTGATTCCTCTGATTGTAATTGAGCTTCTGTAATGTAATGAGTTGCCTAGCTCAATAAAGAAATATTCTATTTTTCTATGTTCCATTTCTATTATTGTGTGTTTTATGATTTACCCCCTTCATCACATGACCATGCTGCAGCATTCGACAAGTGTCCCTAGGTGTGAGTTTTGGGCCATGAGGCCAAGTTGGACGCCCATTCCAAGAAAGGTCTATTTTTGCTTTGTAACTTCTATTTAAACAGGTGCTTGGAGAAGAGATGTATTATGTGATTGATAGGTACTGTTATGCTACTAGAATATCTCTAGATACGAGTGTCAAAGACTCATGTAAAGACTTGCATTGCAAGTGTGTTGTAAACATTTTTTGTTTTGATAATACATTGTACAGGTTTTTGAGTCTGAGGTTTTTCTCCTGAAAGGGTTTTCCCCATGTTATATCTTCTCTCTCTCTCTTATGTCTAAATTCTGTGTGTGTATGTGTATTGCTGCAATATCTCTGTTGTTGGGTTAATAACACTATAATTGTAAAGGTTAAAAAGAATTTGCACACATCTCTCCTCATTAGATTAGTGTAGGAAATGATTTCTGCACACCTAACTTCCTTTCATTTGGTATCAGAGCTTGATCACCTTTGGTCCTAGTTGTTGGGTAGGAGTTTTTTAAGCTAATCTTAGGTTGAGAAGGAGTTTGTGCAGAGTATTTTGTAATCTTGTTGCAGGAAAGAGATGGCAAGCACATCTGGAAGATTAGAGGTGGAGAAGTTTAACGGCACAAATTTTGAGTTATGGAAACTTAAGATGGAAGACATGCTTATTGTTCAATACCTGTAGGAAACTGTTTCTGGTGTAAAACCAACTACAATGGCACAAGCTGATTGGGATCTCAAAGATCGGAAGGCTAAGGGTCTCATAAGACTCAATTTAGTTGATTATGTCCTATTAAATGTCCATGAGGAGAAGACCATGAAAGACCTTTGGAAGAAGCTAGGAGATGTTTATCAGGACAAATCCCTGGTGAACAAGCTTTTTCTAAGAAAAAAGTTGTATTCTCTGAGGATGGAGGATGGAGGATCTATCGCAGATCACCTGAATGTTTTCAACATGTTAGTCACACAGTTGACTTCCGTTGGTGTGAAGATGGAGGAGGAGGTTCATTGTATGACCTTGCTTTGTTCTTTTCCGGACTCATGGGATCATCTTGTTATGGCTATTGGGAGCACCACATCCACTTTCAAAATGGATGAAGTGGTATCTTCATTATTATCTAAAGAGATGTAGAGAAAGTCCTCTGAAGTAGCCAAAGAGGCTCTTGTGGTTCGTGGAAGACCCAAGGAGAAAGGGAAAAAGAAGGACAAGAAATCTGAGAAGGGTAGATCCAAATCCCATGGGAGATCCAAATCTCCTGGAAAGTTCAAGGCTCTCTATTGGAACTGTGGAAAAACTAGGCATTTCCAAAAGGAATGCAAAGAGGAAAAGAAAAAGAAGAAGAAGAATGTCCCAGACTCAGATTCTAACAAGTCACAAGATGATGGTGATACCTTCATCACAGCCCTGGCCACCCATGCATCTGATGATGTGTGGTTGATTGATTCTGGTGCATCATTCCACATGACCTCACATCGAAGCTAGTTCACGAAGTATGAAGAGTTTGATGGTGGAAGAGTGTACCTAGGTGATGACTCTCATTTGAAGATTGTTGGTCATGGAAGAGTCTCAATTTGATTCCTTGATGGATGAGTGAAGGAGATCACTGGGGTCATGCACATCCCAGGCTTGGCATGAAACTTGCTTTTTGTAAGTAAGTTGAATAATGTAGGTGTGTAGGTTGTCTTTTCAAAGGACAGATGCAAGATGACTAGAAGATCTATGGTGCTTGTGAAGGGTACTCAGAGAGGTAGTCTATTTCAGCTGGATGCATGTACTTCATAATGCAATAGTTCTTTTGACTCGAAGAAAAGAGTTGCAGTCACTTCATCCCCACCATTGGAACTAGCAGTGAAAAAGTCTGTTGTAACAAATTCTGATGGTAGTGCATTTTGGGTACCCAAGGGTGCTCATGCTTTGGAAGTTAAGCTTCCTACTGAAAAGACAATGTTATGGAATAAGAGATTTGGCCACATTGGTGAGAAGGGTCTTAGAACCCTGAAAAATAAAAAACATCGTTGAGGGGTTAAATGATTGTAATCTCGAGTTTGACTTTTGTGAACATTGTATATATGGAAAGCAAAACCGTGTTTAGTTTTACTCTAGTTCTCACAAGTCTTCTGGTGTATTGGACCTTATTCATTTTGATGTGTTTGGCCCTATTAGTGTTCCTTCGATTTCCAAATCTGTATATTTTGTATATTTCATAGATGATTAAAGTAGGACATAGATTTATTTTCTCAAAAGAAAGTCTAAAGTCTTTAGTCAGTTCAAAGAGTTTAAAGCTTTTGTTGAGAATCAGACTAGTAAAAAGATTAAGTGTTTGAGGACTAACAATGGTGGTGAGTTTTGTTCGGCAGAGTTCGATAAGTTCTGTAAAGAGAAAGGGATTGAAAGACATAAGACAACTCCATACACCCCACAACAAAATGGAGTTGCAGAGAGGATGAACATGACACTGATGGAGAAGGCTAGGAGTATGCTTAGTGGAGCAAAACTCAAACAAAATTTTTGGGCTGAAGTTGTAGCCACTGCTTGCTACCTGATAAATAGGTCTCCTACATCAGCTCTTGTTGGTAACACACCTATGGAGGTGTGGTCTGGTAAGAAGCCTTCAGTTAGACATCTTTGTGTTTTTGGTTGTGAGGCATATGCACATGTGCCTAGGGGAAAAGGGTCAAAATTGGAGAAGAAGGGTGTTAAGTTTATTTTCATTGGCTATGGTGTCGGTGTGAAAGGATACAAACTTTGGGATCCTATGGCTGAAAAAGTGTTGTATAATAGAAGTGTTATCTTCAGAGAGCTAACACCTTCTTTCATTGTTCCACAGCTAGAAGAGAAAGAAAAGAAAGAGGATGTGGTTTAGTTTCCCACTACCCCTGAGAAGACTAAACCAATACACCCTATGAGACCTGATGATGAGGAGAGCTCTAGCAGTTCGAAAAGCTCAGAAGAAGAAGCAAAACCTCAACCTCATCCCTTGAGGAGGTCTACATGAACAAGAAAGCAACCTGATAGGTTTGGTTATTCATTGCTTGATTCTAGCTGTTCTTTTGCCTTGCTTACTAACACTGACGAGCCTAGAACTGTGATAGAGGCTAAGGGCATGAAAGATGTAGGTTCCTAGAAGGAGGCCATGGAAGATGAGATGGCTTCTTTAGAGAAGAATAAAAGTTGGGACTTGGTGCCTTTGCCTAAAGGATGGAAACCTGTTGGATGCAAATGGGTGTTCAAGAAGAAATTCGGTGCAGATGACAGTGTTGAAAAGTACAATGCTAGACTGGTTGCGAAGGGGTACTCACAAGTGGAGGGAATTGATTATGGTGAAATTTTCTCTCCTGTTGCAAAACTGACATCTATTCGGTTCCTATTATCTCTTGAAGCAACTTATGACTTAGAGGTGGAGCAGATGGATGTGAAGACAACATTCCTTCATGGTGATTTAGAGGAAGAGATTTACATGTCACAGCCAAAGCATTACATAGAGAAAGGTAAAGAAAATTTGGTTTGGAAATTGAAGTCTTTGTATGGTTTGAAACAGTCTCCTAGGATGTGGTATATGAAATTTGATGCCTTTGTGTTGTCAATTAGATTTCTGAGATTGAAATCAGATCATTGTGTATATTACAAGTTTGACAATGATCCATTCTCATTATTGCATTGTATGTTGATGATATGTTGTTAATTGGGAATTGTAAGAATATGATTTCTGATTTGAAGTCTTAGTTGTCAGCAAAGTTTGAGATGAAAACCTTAGGGGCAACCAGGTACATTCTAGGAATGGAAATTAGAAGAGACAGAGCTAACAAAAAACTTTGGTTAAGCCAGAGTAAGTATGTGAAGACCATGTTGGATAGATTCAGCATGGCAGATTGTAGACCATTGTGTTTTCCTATTTCTGTGGGGACAAAGTTATCTATTAATGATTGTCCAAAATCTCTTTTTGAGGTGGAGGACATGAGAAGAGTACCTTATGCTAGTGCTATTGGCAGTTTGATGTATGCTATGGTATGTACAAGACCAAACATTGCCCAAGCAGTGGGAGTCCTTAGTCGATTTATGGCTAATCCTGGATGGGTACATTGGGATGCAGTAAAGTGAGTGTTAAGATATTTGAGGGGTACTTTCAAGTATTCTAGATGCTATCATGGTAATCCTATAGGACCTCCGCATTCTATTTGTATTCATGGATTTGTGGATTCTGATTGGGCGAGTGACATTGAAAGTAGGAGATCCACCAATGCTTATGTGTTTACTATGTTCGGTGGTGTAATTAGTTGGATGAGTAAGTGAAACCTATGGTCGCTTTGTCCATGACAGAAGCTGAGTAAATGGCAGCAACTCATGCTTGTAAGGAAGCCATTTGGCTTAAGAGATTGTGTTCATATATTGGTGTTGATGTAGGACAGATTACTATCTATTGTGACAGTCAGAGTGCACTTTGCCTAGCAAAGAATCCAACTTTCCATGCTAGAACAAAGCATATTGATGTATAGTTTCACTTTGTGCGAGACATGGTAGAGGATGGCAAGGTGAATTTGGAGAAGGTAGACACTTTGAAGAATGTTGCGGATGCATTGACGAAACCAGTAGGCATAGACAAGTTCCGATGGTGTTTGAAGTCTATGGGCCTCTTGGCCTATAATAGTTAAATCCTGTCATTTCCATTGGCTCTTACAAGGTGTTTGACAAGTGGGAGAATGTTGGGAATTAAGGTGTCTCAACCTTGGTAATTCCTTGTATTAATTAATTGTATGCATTTATTTATTGCCTATTAATGTATTTTGGATGCAAGTCTTGTTTCGTCATCTTGTGGGAGTTGGCATGGTGATGTGTCATCCTACATGGAAGGTGACCACATGTAATTTTGTCCTCACATGAGGAGATAGGCATCCACTTAGTGGTAGAGGTATTTTTCCATGTGTCGGCACTTTGACTAGTGTGTAAGTGAATCTTGACCGAAACAGTTATGACAGATTCCTATGACAGAATCTATGACGTGTAAGAGTCATAAATGGAAGGTTCTATGACAGGTGAAGACATGTGTAGCAAAGCATTTTGGAATAAGGCATATTTGGGTGTCCCAAGGAGGGTGATGATGTGTTATAACTAAAATATGCTATTTTTAGGCAGTTATGATAGATTCTCTTACAACTGTAAGAGCTGTCAGTTATGACAGATTCTATGATAGTCTTAAGATGTGTAGGAGAATCTGTCATTTCCCAACTTAGGAATAGGTGACCTCTTTGGGATGGGGTGATGTGACAAGTGTCATGACCATGTTGCAGTGTTGGACAAGTATCCCTAGGCATAGGTTTTGGGCCATGAGGCCAAGTTGGATGCCCATTCCAAGAAAGGTCCATTTTTGCCTTGTAGCTTCTATTTAAACAGGTGCTTGGAGAGGAGATGTATTATGTGATTGACAGGTACTGTTATGCTACCGAAATATCTCTAGATACAAGTGTTGAAGACTCCTGTAAAGACTTGCATTGCAAGTGTGTTGTAAACATTCCTTGTTTCGATAATACATAGTACAGGTTTTGGAGTGTGGGGTTTTTCTCCTGAAAGGGTTTTCCCCATGTTATATCTTGTCTCTCCCTCTTCTATCTACATTCTGTGTGTATGTGTATTGCTACAATATCTCTGTTGTTGGGTTAATAACATTGTAATTGTAAAGGTTAAAAAGAATTTGCACACATCTCTCCTCATTAGATTAGTGTAGGAAGCGATTTCTGCACACCTAGCTTCCTTTCATTCACCAACAAATTTCATACACATACTTTCATTGCCTCCAAATATGATATCATCAAAAAAGACTTCAACAATCATAATTTGATCACCATTAATCTTGAAATAGAGATTACTGTCAACAGTACCTTTATTGAACTCTAACTGCAATAAGTACTTATCCAACCTTGCATACCAGGTTCTAGGAGCTTGCTTGAGTCCATACAAAGCTTTCTTCAACCTGCACACAAAATCACCTTGGTCTAATAACTTAAATCCTTTTGGTTGCTTAGTGAAAACTTCCTCTTCCAATTCACCATTCAGAAATGCAGACTTTACATCCATCTGATACACTTTGAAATCTTTGTGGGCTGCAAATGCCATAAATATTCTGATTGCCTCAATCTGGGCTACTAGAGCAAAAGTCTCTTCAAAATCTATTCCTTGAATTTGTGAATATCCTTTGCACATAAGTCTTTCCTTATTCCTTACAACTTCTCCATTCTCATTCAGCTTATTCATGAAAACCCATTTGGTTCCAATAACATTTTTCTCAACAGGTCTGAGAACTAATTCCCAAGTATCATTCTTTTCTATCTACATTAGCTCTTCCTCCATTGCTTACCCAGCTTTCATCAGTGCATGCTTCATTCATAGTATTTGGTTCAACCTTTGAAAGCAAACAATAATTCACTTGTTCTTCTATAGCTTTTTTCCTTGTCAGCACACCTTTGTTTTTGTCACCTATAATCTAAGATTTAGAATGATTGATCCTTACATACCTAGGAGTCTTGACAACATTTTCCGGAGCCTCTTCTTCATCTTGATTATCTTCTTACTAATCTTTTTCTTCATTCATTATAGACACAACTTTATCTGGTTCATAGCAATTCAGGTCTGATATTCTTTCCTTGCCTTCATCCACATTGTACTCTCAATAATCTTTTTGAGCCTTTTGTTGTAGCACTGGTAGGCCTTAGTCTTGGTAGAGTATCCAAGGAAAATTCCTTCATCACACCTTGCATCAAACTTTCATAGATCTTCATCTCTCCTGATATAGCATTTACTTCCAAAGATTTTGAAATATTTCACTATAGGAACTCTTCCATACCACAATTCATAAGGAGTTTGAGTACCATTACTTTTCACTTGAACTTTGTTTTGAATGTAGTCCTAGTAGCCTCTTGAACTATCCTATTTTTCTTTTCCACAACTCCATTTTGCTGAGGAGTCCTAGGTGCAGACAACTATCTTTTTATCCCAAGCTCTTCACATAAAATGTTGAATTCATTTGATGTGAATTCACCTCCTCTATCAGACCTCAAGCATTTGATTTTCATCTCTATTTCATTCTCTAGGGCTTTTGATTTGTCTCTTAGAAAAGTAACCCAAGTCATTCTAGAATAATCATCAATAAGCAACATGAAGTACCTGTCACCTTGTAGACTTCTCACCCTTGTAGGACCACAGAGATCTATATGCACTAGATCCAGCAAACCAGTAGAAAATTGCTCTTTGCTCTTAAAACTTGTTCTTGTTTGCTTCCCTAACTGTCAGTCATTGCAAATTGTATTGGATGGTTTCACAAGTTTTGGTAAATCTCTTAAAATCTGACTTAAACTTATCTTTACCAGATTATCAAATTTTATGACATGTCCTTCTATGCCACAACCAACTTTCATCTACTTGGGCCAATAAATAGTAATCACTAGTTCCTCTTAATTGATAAATGTTACCTCTAGTCTTCTTACTAGTAGAAATCATAGTTCCTAAGCTTTCCATGATCTTGCACCCATTGTCTTTGAATCTCAAATCATATCCTTTGTTACACATCTGACCAACACTCAAAAGATTATGCTTCAAACCCTTCACATATAGGACATTGTCAGTATTATGCTTTCCATCAAATGAAATAGATCCTTTTCCACAAATCTTACCAGTTGCATTATCTCCAAACCTAACCAGTCCTCCATCATACTTTTCCAAACTTACAAACTTACTTTTGTCACTGGTCATGTGATGTGAGCATCCACTATCAATAATCTATTCATCCTTATCTTTATCAACCTGAACAGCCAAAGCACTTTCTTCCACTGATTTGTCTTCTTTCACACTACTAGCAGAATTAGTAGACATAGGATCTTCTTTAATAGAAATGAACAGGCATTCATTTGCACTAGTACTAGGATCATCAGATTCATCATTAGTCACTCCTTCATCATCAAAATCTCTAACATAGTAACATTTCTTTGGAACTCTAGGCCTGCTCTCATATCTTTTCTTATTTCTTTCAATTCTTTCAAGACATATGGAAGCATAATGACCAACTTTACCACAAGAGAAACATTTGAAAGGTAATTTACCTTCAAACTTAACAAAACCTCTTTGCATCCTATCAACAAAGTTAGCTTCAATTTCCTCAAATTCATCATCCACTTTATATTTCTCAGCTCTAGAAACCTTTTCAGAAGTACTATCTTTAAAAGATGATTCAACTTGCGACAGGGCATCACCAAATTCTCTCTTCTCAAAGGTGGTAAGATTTCCAAGTAACTGATCTCTATCAATAGTTTTCATAGTCATAAATTCTTCAATAGAAACTACCTTGTGACTATCAGACTTTGGTAGTGATTTGAGAATTTTCATTACAATTTCCTTATCACTGAAAGTTCCTCCCATACCTTTTATTCTAGTGACAAGTTCATCAACTCTTTGCATAAAGGTTGTTATGTTTTCATCTTCATTTATCTTCAAACCCTCATATTTCACTTTCAAGCTCTATAGCTTGGCTTCTCTTACAGAATCATCTCCTTCATATAGATTTTTCAGCTTCTCCCATACCTCATTTACAGATTCAAGGTCCACAACTTTTGTCAATACTGAGTCACTTAAGGAACTTAATAGGGTATCCTTTGCTTTGACATCTAATTCATATTCTTTAATATCATGTTTAGTTGTCAAACCATCTTCAGGCATGACAAATTGTGACTATGTAGCTAACCATACTTTATAACCAAGACAGAGGAGATGGCTTTTCATTCGTACCTTCCAAAGAGCATAATTTGTCCCATCAAACTACGAAGCTTCCTTCCTATAAGACATCCTAGATCTTCCTCAAGTTGTTAGGCTTTCTTCTGAGGAACCTTACTCTGATACCAATTGTTGAACTGCATTGGACAACTAAGAGGGGGGGTGAATTAGTTTTCCTAAAACTTTTAACCAATTATGAAATTTAACTTATCAATTACTTATACTCTGATATAACCATGAAAGCATGAAATGAGAAGTTCAACACAATAACATAATCAACACAGGAGACACCATTTTTTTACGTGAAAAACCCTAAAAGGGAAAAACCATAGTGGGTGTTAGCCCACAAAATTATATAAGTTATATCAATACCAAAAAAATAGAGGCTCATTGCCTACAGGGCTCACTGCCCAAATTGGTCACTACAAAGAATGACTCACTACCAAAGGGGTGGCTCACTACCAAGGGTTGGCTCACTGCCAAAATGGTGAACTGATTAAGTAGCATCTACTCCATGCCTGGGTTCAGTTCCTTTGAAGTACAATAAAACTTCTCTGCTCTACTCTTTCACACCTTCGCACTTATCTCCTCATATTCGCAACACACCCTTTTTTGTAACTTCATTACATGCTTTTTTACAACTCATCAACCTTGGAATGTGCATCAAGGTCGGCATTACATTCATCAACTATTGGATCAATCTCTAAGGTCGACATTACAATTATACATAAAATAGGTCTAGACCTAATACAAATTAAGCTAAGAAAAAGACGTAAAGAAGTATGCAGATCACGCTATGCCTTAGCTAGGACTCAAACACAATCCTCCACACCACAACATGCTTCTACAATCTTTGATGTATCTCCGCAAATAATGAATTCAACCAGGTTGGCTAAGATTGATGAGAGCACTAGGTCTGCTAAAAACATTTTTCATTCACAATCCATATTTCTCTTTGTGAACCAATCCAAATGTAGAAACATGATCAGGAGACATTCGCAAGAACATTGTAATCACTAGGAACAACCACACAATCTCTAACCACTCTATCAAAAAGATTCTTCAAACTAGAGCACAAGAACAACACTGTCAGCCACTGTCATAAGTAAAATATAGATTGTGGACCACCAAATTATGAACCATTGCAGTTGTAGACATTTAACATCATCACATACTTGATTCCAGAACCACAAACAAAAATACTTCAATGCAGAGGAATGCGGAGCATAACACTTTCTCCCTGTCACCACCAAACATACAGGAAAAGTAGTTTTCACACTGGTGGACACAATTCACTTAATTCTTCATGCCGGAGGCTCAAACTTGGAATATAATATCTTCAGACAAACTTCTAAATAACTTCCAATCTGCAGGCAAAGATATTCATTCTACAAGAAATGTGGAGCTATCTTCTAGACTGTTCTTCAGAGTCTAATACATTGTTTTGACTGCAACACACTATTTCCACTAGAGGGGCTAATTTTCTCAATATCCTCAATATTAGAATCACTTACATAGGTAAATACAAAGCATCTTACTCATGACAAGCAAGCAACAAATTAAGAGCATAGTTGATACCAATGACAACACAAATATGTTGACATCAATGACAACATCGATCAGGCACTTACTTGCAATAGTTTTTTTGAGATTCTCAAGATTTATCTTGAAAAGGTTGAGACCTACAGGCAAATGAAATGCTTTTGTAATTCCTTTTTTAGAGAAATCTGCATATACCCTGCCATCTTTCTCTACTCTTCTAGTCTCCTTGTTATAATTTTCTGCACAGCCTACAATCAGTTCAATGGCATCCACCGCATATGGGAAACCCCCTGCATGCCACATCCATGAATTGTATATATTTTGTAAAATTGGATGTCCATTGCCTTGAATAGACCTTACAGTCCATTCATCTATATCTATATTACCTGCATGAGTATCACCTATTTTCCCAAAATGGAAACATGTGCCTCCTAGCGATACAAACATGGTGGTCTTGAATTCTACCTCACTCTTAAGCTTCCTAGCTTTCATTGTATCTTGCAATGACAGATGTATATGTCTCAAGATACATGTCACATTATAGTTTTCATGTTAATTTTCTCAATATCCTCACATTTCATTATTTATAGAGCACAATGCATGCATATGCATCTAAGATTTACCCTAGTTACAAAATTTACCTTTTACTATGTTACCATAAATGACAAAAGTAGGGTTTCACTGTTACATACCTTATTACTGAGCTAAAACCTAATTAAAGATATTTGGATGTGCACTCTACACTAGATAATCACTATTTACTCGATGTTGAATATGCACATCGTTCTGTTCGAGATCAGGGTTTTCGCAATAGTCATTGTAATTTGCCAGAACTCTATAAATCTTTCTTACAAATACTTAGGTGAGTTTAAAATGATCAAGATTTGCCTTTTATGTGTTAAAATTATAAAATTAGGGCATAATTAATGCTAAATTCATCAGGTATGGACATTTGTTTAAGGCCCTAGGAGATCGCTACAGGTGACGGCATCTAATTTGAAATTTTGAATGACCAACAACCCCCTTTTGCGGTATTAATTGCAAGGTTAGGATATAAACGAAGGTATGGATATTTGAATAATATGCTTTTCTTTTTAGAATAGCCATACATCTAGATGACGTCATGCAGACATCTTGTCAAAGTTGACCACGGAATGGGTATCAGGATGTTAAGGTCTTCAGGCATCACTTCTCGATCTTAAATGTCTAGACATTAAGACATCCACCTTTGGAAAGTCAAATCCATGCCACATGGCATGGTTTGATTGGTTCATGGTATGTCTTAATTTATGTTCGTAGCCAATAAGGATAGGGATATTAAGAAATATCTAGATGTTAGGCTTTACAAAAAATCCCTGGGTCTAATGTGCTGATGACATCACGATTCTAAATGTAATTCTTGGTTAGGTGTAAAATGATGTCATATGGATATTGGTGAAAGTCTAGACATTAAGTTAATGTCTAGAGGTTAAGAAATGTTAAATGTTCTATCCTCATAATGTTTGGATGATGTCATAATCTCTTGTTATTTCTCTAAGGTGTGATAAGATGACGTCGTCAGGATGTTGGAGTAAGGTCTGGATGTTAAGTGTTTCAGTATAATATCCATAGTCTAAGTCCAATTGAAAAGTCAACTGGGACATGTCATCAGGATAACAATGAATGTATGGACCTTAAGTTAAGGTCCCGGTGTTAATTTAACATGCATACTCACTAGTATTCACACTAAGTGACTTTATCCATATGTTTATCTATCACAAAGGGTTAAATTTGATGTCTGCACATAGCAAATGCTGGATATTTGATTTTACTTAGAAAACTTGTGATTGGGACATTAAGTTAATGTCTGGATGCTAGGATAATGTGAAAATCCCTAAGACCATTTGACTAAACTTTGACTGGGCATAACTTCCTGGTCTTAGGGAATTTCCTAGTGCTTAAAAAGGCAACCCTGGTTAGAATTTTATTCTCTTTCATTTGGCAGGATTCATGATGGGAAATTCTAACTCTAAAAATTTGATCCACATTTTAAGATCCTGACATGCCAAGGATAATATCTTGACATACATTTGCTATTGATTTCTACCAAAACGCCCAAAAGCAAAAGAAACAATGGTGCAGTCACGGTAGGAGGGTTCATAGAATGAACTATCCAGACTGTGTAGCAAGAGTAAAAACAATGGAAACAACTTGAAGAAATGAAATAAATGTAGATTCAGCCATTTAGTATATCATAGAATTCAAATACAATCTAGTCGTCATCATGCGGGCTTACAATTAGGTCTCAAAGGCCCAATTTTAGAATATCAGAATATGCACAAGATATAGCTTTGAAGCTCCTTCACACAAAATCTAAACTATCAACTATCACTATGTGAATCACTGCTTTCCTAGGGATCTATTACATCATTATATATCATCTCCAGATCATAAGGTTCCTCTGTGTCGGCCAAGGGAGGTCACAAACTCCAATGAAGAGTTGTAACATGTGTACATGGATAGGTCAGACCTAAATGCATAAAACACCTCCGCAAATGAATGGAATGATGTGCGGATCTCGGGGAAGGTCAACCATGAACCAAAGATCATTAAATGATGTGTCATTAGGCTCCACAAGTTGAGGAATGCTCCACAAGTCTTCTTCTTTAGTTGATTTTCTGAGACTATCAAGATGCTCTATTATGAGAAAATAGTCGATCTTCTTAGAGCGATATCTTTTTGGTAACTAATCCAAATGCTCTAAATTTTGGATATGATGTAGATGAATGAATCTAGATACTAAGTCCTACTCTGTAAACTCTAAAATGCAACTGTGGTAGAATGCAGACCAAAATACAGAAACTGTTACTGACTTAACTGAACTGAAAAATGAAAGGAAATAAACTCAACTGCAAACAAACTAAAATGCAAATGCTTTTGGTTGATGCGAGATTGCTCTTGAACCAAGGATGCTCCTGTATTAGACATCTAGGGTTATTGAAAAGTCAATCCCTCACTTTGTCGGGGATAGAGGGAAACCAAGATAGTCCACCTCTACTTGAGGTACTCTTTGTATTGTCTTCCTCTGGTGCCGCATCCAACTCTGCTATCTAAAATGTCTTCAATCTGCTCAGGTGCTTGTTGTGGTAAGTGCTTCTTCAAGTCTTCTTCATGGCTGTCACTAAACTCTACTTCATGATACTGATATAGGTCTGCAATGTTGAAAATAGGTGATATTCCCAATGTCTCTGGTAGCTCCACTTCATATGCATTTCCTAAATCAAATTTCCTAAGTATCCTACAAGGTCCAAACTTCTTCATCTTCAACTTGTTATATGTCCCGATTGGAAATCTTTCTTTTCTCAAGTATACCATCACTTCATCTCCAACTGTAAATTCTATATGTCTTCTTTTCTCATCTGCTTGCTCCTTATATTTATTGTTCATATCTTCCAATTGCTTCTTATCCTAACTATGCACTGTCTCCATGTGATCTGCAAATTCTTTTGCTTCTACACTCCTCTTTTCTATCATACCCATGTCTCTCAATTCTGTCACTCCTCTAGGGTTTACTCTAGTAACAATCTCAAAAGGTGTTCTTCCAGTACTCTTGTTTATTGAATTATTGTATGCAAACTCTACTTGTGAAAGAATCAATTCCCAACTTCCTGCTTTCTCTCCAACCAAACATCTCAAGTTTCCCAAAATCCTATTCACTACCTTTGTTTGTACATCAGTCTGTGGATGAAATGCTAAACTAAAATTCAAACCTGTCTTCATCTTCTTCCAAAGTGTCATCCAAAAATATCCAAGAAATATGGTGTCTCTGTCTGAAATTATACTCTTAGGTAATCCATGCAATCTCACAATCTCCTTAAAAAATAGGTTTGCTACATGCACTGCATCAATTGTCTTCTTACAAGGTATGAAATGAGCCATCTTTGAAAATATGTCCACCACTACAAATATAGAATCATGTCCTCTCTGTGTCTTAGGCAATCCGATTACAAAATCCATTCTTATGTCTTCCCAAGGTCTCTTTGGTACTATCAAAGGTTTGTACAATCCAGTATTCTGACTACTCCCTTTTGCAACTTGACAAATTCTACAACTCTGCACAAATTTCCTAACATCCTTATGTATCTGAGGCCAAAAGTAATTTTCACTCACCAAAGCCACTATCTTGTCAATGCCAAAATGTCCTTCTAATCCTCCATTGTGTTTCTCCTTGATCAAATTATCTCTCATTGAACTTCTAGGTATGCATAGCTGATTTCCTCTGAACAACATATCTTCTTGAATGAAATAGTCCAACCACTTACTCCTATCTATCACAACAGGTTCCTTACATGCTTTCTAAGGTTCTACAAAATCAATGTCTCCCTCATACAAATTCTTCAATTCATCAAAACCTATCACTTCAACTCTCATCTATGTCAATAAGTTTCTTCTCCTACTCAATGTATCAACAACTTTGTTTGAGTTTCCACTCCTATGCTTTAACACAAAAGTATAAATCTACATGAACTCTATGCATCTCATGTGTATTTGATTCAACTTGTTGAAATGTGCCGGACAACTAAGAGGGGGGGTAAATCAGTAACACTTCTGCACTTAAACATTAATCACTTGTTCACACTTATTATGATTAAACAAAGAATGCATGAAATCAAAAACTTAAACACAGATGCAACATTAAACACAAGAGACACCAGATTTTTATGTGGAAAAACCCAAGGTGGGGAAAAACCATGGAGAGGATTAGCTATCAAAATATATTGCAATCTTTGAAAAATGATGTTTAGGCTTGGTCACTCCATGGGCCTAGAACATACTGGCTCACTACCATGAAGTACAGCTAGGTCTAGCAGGCTCACTACCTCAACCCTAACCCTAGAAAGATTATAATAAGGGCTGTTAAACCCTACTGGCAGCTCACTACCAAAATTACCATCTTCTTCATGTCTGAGATTAATACATTGAAATACAATGGTTCCTCTGCTTTGCTCTGCCCTACTCTACCTTATCTGTTCGCCCTTTTCCTTATCTTCTCATTTTCACACAAGGACATCTTTTCCACGACTCAATTACAAGTATTTATACACTTCATCAACCTTGGAATGATCATCAAGGTCGGCCTTACAATCATCAACCATTGGAACAATCTCCAAGGTTAGCATTACAAACGTTTTACAAAATAGGTCTTGACCTAATACAAAATTATGCTAAGGATTTGTAGTATAGATGTATATGGATCATGCCATGCCTTAGCTGGAACTCAAACATGATCTTCCATGCCATAACACACTTCCATAATCTTCAAGGGATCTCTACAATTACTGGAATTAACCAAGTCAGCAAAGACTGGTTGCACACTATGTTATCAGGAAATAATCTTCAAGCACGATCTTATTTGCTTGACACGGACCAATGTAAAGGTAAGAACATGATCATGAGGAATCCACAAGCACATTGAAATCATCAAGAACAACCGCACAAACTCAAACCACTTTATTCATGAGATTCTTCACACCAGAGCACATGAACTTCACTGTCTTCGACTGTCATAAAAGAAAGATAGCTTGCGGACCACCAAAACATGAACCATTGCAATTGTAGGCACTTATCATCATCCCAGACTTCCCTCTAGAACCACAGATCAAAACACTTTAATGCGAAGGAATGCAGAGCAAAATACTTTCTCCCTATCACCAGAGAAAGCAGGTTTTACTCTGGCGAATGCAACTCTCTCAATTCTTAACACTAGAGGTTCAAACTTAGGATTTAGCATCTCTAGACATCCCTTTAAATAACTTCCAATCCATAGACCAAGATCTTCCAGCAGCAAGAAATGCGGAGCAAACTATCAGACTGTTCTTCAGCATACAACTCACTATGTATACTGCACTTCATTGTAACTCACTTGTATCTTCCAGAGAGGCCAATTTTCTCAATATTCTCAACATACACAGCTTCTAAACAAGTAATAGAATAGGACATAGTTGACACCAATGACAACAAAGATATGTTGACATCAATGACAACAAAGATTAGGCACATACTTGTAACAATATCCCCCTTTGTCATTGATGGCAACATATGATGTGAAAAACTGCAACAACCATCAAGACAAGATTCTCCCCCTATCTCTTTACACATCTGCACTCTTTCCTTTTGAGTTTTTCACATGATTTCTCTCCCCCTTTGACATCAATGGAAAAGGGCACATACTTGCACTCTTCTGGTCTGATTCAATTTTTCTTTTGAACTCTCTGACTACTCCCCCTGAGAAGTAGCTCTAAAAGCATCAATCCGGATATGAAGAAGGAACTCTAAGCACCACCAGACTGATGCACTCTTGTGCACCTTAGTTTAGAGTAGGAGGGGTAATAACCCCTAACTTTTCTATGAGATACTCAAAAGTATCCTTAGGCAGAGGTTTGGTGAAAATGTCTGCAATTTGGTCTTTTGTAGATACATATTCCAAATTGACTTCATTCTCTATCACTTTTTCCCTTAGAAAGTGATATCTTATGGATATGTGCTTTGTCCTTGAATGCATTACTGGATTCTTTGACATGTTTATGGCACTTGTATTGTCACAAAATATTGCAATTAGATCTTCATACACAACTCTGATGTCCTTCAATGTCTTCTTCATCCACAACACTTGAGTACAACTACATGCTGCTGCAATATATTCTTCTTTAGTAGTGGACAAAGATATTGAGTCTTATTTTTTGCTTATCCAAGATACCAGCCTTTTTCCCAAAAAGAATGCACCTCCACTTGTACTTTTTCTATCATCTACATCTCCAGCCCAATCTACATCCATGTATGCACTGAGAGTGAAATCATTGTCCTTTGGATACCACAAACCATAATCCATTGTGCCTTTCAAATAACTCAAAATTCTCTTGATTGCCATCACATGTGACTCTTTAGGATTTGCTTGAAATCTTGCCACAAGACAAACTGCATGCATTATGTTAGGTCTGGTTTGAGTCAGATAAAGTAATCCTCCAATCATAGATCTGTACCTTTTCTGATCTGTCATAGGTGAATCATCATTTTTGCTCAATTTACAACTAGTTATCATGGGAGTATTTACAATTTTAGAGTCTTCCATCCCAAACTTCTTTAACAACTCTTTCACATAATTAGACTGAGAAATGAAGATACCTTTATCTGATTGATTTATTTGTAGACCTAAAAAGAATTCATCTCACCAAACATGGACATTTCAAATTTACTTTGCATTTCTCCAACAAAAATTGTGCACATACCTTCATTGCCTCCAAAGATAATGTTATCAACAAAGACTACAACAATTATGATTTGTTCATTATTGATCTTGAAATAGAGATTGCTGTTGGTGGTACCCTTGGTGAATCCTAACTATATCAGATACTTATCCAACCTAGCATACCAGGCCCTGAGGGCTTATTTTAACCCATACAATGCCTTCTTCAATCTGCATACCATGTCACCCTAATGTGATGACTGGAATCCTTCCGGTTGTTCAATATAGACTTCTTCCAACTCTCCATTCAAGAATGCAGACTTTACGTCCATCTGATATACCTTAAAATCTTTATAGGATACAAATGCCAAAAACATTCTTATAGCTTCAATCCTTGCCACTGGTGCAAATGTTTCCTTAAAATCTATTCCTTCAACTTGAGAGTATCCTTTTCATACCAACCTTGCTTTGTTTCTTACTACTTCACCATTCTCATTCATCATGTTTCTAAAAACCCACTTGGTACCAATTACATTGTTATCTATTGGTCTGGGAACAAGATCCCACGTCTGATTCTTCTCTATCTGCATCAATTCTTCTTTCATAGCTTTTACCCAATTCTCATCATTGCAAGCTTCATTCACAATCTTAGGTTCAATCTTGGAAATCAAACAAAAATTTACTTGTTCTTCTACAGCTCTTCCTCTGGTCAGGATTCCTTTTCTCTTATCTCCTATGATTTGATCTCTAGAATGATTAAGTTTTACATACCTTGGTGTCTTGGTAGCACTTTCCAGAGCTTGTTCCTCTTCATCTGAGTTGTCTTCATGCTGCACCACTTTTGAAGCATTTGGTTTATTAGATTCATATCCACTTGATCCTGGAGACCTTTCCTTTCTTTCATCAACTTTGACATTTGCACTCTCAATGATCTTATTCAGCCTCTTATTATAACACTGGTAGGCCTTTCTCTTGGTGGAGTAACCAAGGAAGACTCCTTCATCACACCTAGAATCAAACTTGCCTAGCTCTTCTTCTCTTTTGATATAACATTTGCTACCAAAAACTTTGATATATTTCATAGTAGGAACTTACCATACCACAATTCATAAGGAGTCTTAGAGCTATTACCTTTGACTTGGACTTTGTTTAGGATATATACAGCAGTGTGAATTATCTCTCTCTGATATACTTCTAGAAGATTAGCTTCCTTCATCATGGTTCTAGCAGCTTCTTGAACTGGTCTATTTTTCCTTTCAACGACTCCATTTTGTTGTGGAGTTCTAGGTACAGATAACTGTCTCTTTATCCCATGTTCTTCACAAAAGAAATTTAATTCATTTGATGTGAACTCTCCTCCTCTATCAGACCTTAAACATTTGATCTTCAAATCCATCTCATTTTCAACCATTGCCTTAAATGCCTTGAACTTATCTAGAGCTTTTGATTTTTCTTTCAAAAAGGTAAACCAAGTCATTCTAGAATAATCATCAATAAGCAACATGAAATACCTATCTCCTTGCAAGTTCTTACTCTGGTAGGTCCACACAAATCTGTATGAACTAGTTCCAGTAGTCCATCAACTGATTAGTCCTTGCTTTTGAAACTTATTCTTGTTTGGTTCCCAAATTAAAACTCCTTGCAAATAGGATTAGCAAGCTTCACAAGCTTAGGCAAATCTCTAATAGCCTATGCAGTACTTATCTTCATAATGTTATCAAAATTGATGTGACACAACCTTCTATGCCATAGCTAACCTTCATCAGTCTGAGCCAACAAGCAATAATTATTAGTTCCTTTCAAGTGATAGATATTACCTCTGGTCTTCTTACCAGTTGCAGTGACTATTTTGGAGCTTTCCCTGATCTTGCATCCATTGTCCTTGAATCTTAATTCATAGCCTTTGTCACACATTTGACCCACACTCAAAAGATTGTGCTTTAATCCTTTCACATATAAGACATCTTCAGTATTATGCTTGCCATCAAAAGAAATAGATCCTTTTCCACAAATCTTATCAAATGTATCATCTCCAAACCTAACCAATCCATCATCATATCTTTCCAAACTCACATACTTTTTTCACCAGTCATGTGGTGACAGCAACCACTATCAATAACCCATTCATCTTTTTCTTCAACAGCCTGAGCAGCCAAAGCACTTTCCACTAGTTTTTCTTCCTTCACACAACTAACAAGATTAGTAGACACGGGTTCTTCTTTAATAGCAATAAACAAGCATTCATTATCAAAAGTACTAACGTTATCTGGTTCACCATTATCTGATACTCCTTCATCATCATCAAAATCTTCAACATAATAGCATTTCTTTTGGATCCTAGGCTTCTTCTCATACCTTTTCCTATTTCTTTCAATTCTTTCAGGACATCTAGAAGCAAAGTGGCCTACTTTACTGTAGGAAAAACATTTAAAAGTTAATTTACCTTTAAACTTACCACAACCTCTTTGTAGTTTTTCCACAAAGTTGGCTTCAATTTCATCAAACTCATCATCAGATTCTACCTTGTACTTTTATGATCTGGAGGTTTTCCCAGAAGTACTGGCTTTGAAGGTAGTCTTGACTTTTGGCATGGCATCACCAAACTCTCTCATCTCAAAGGTAGTAAGCTTACCAAGCAACTAATCTCTATCAATAGATTTTACTTGCATAAATTCTTCAATTGTAGCTACCTTGTGATTGTAGGACTTTGGTAGTGATCTGAGGATTTTCATCACAACTTATTTATCACTGAGAGTTCCCCTCATACCTTTTATTCCGGTGACAAGTTCATCAACTCTTTGCATAAAGGCTATTATGTTTTCATCTTCATTCATCTTCAAACTTTTATATTTCATTTTTAGACTTTGTAGCTTGGCCTCCTTCACAGAATCATCTCCCTCATATAGATTTTTCATCTTTTCCCATACCTCATTTGCAGTTTCAAGATCCACAACTTTTGTCAGTACTGAGTCATTCAATGAACTTAACAGAGCATCTTTTTCTTTAACATCCACTTCATATTCTTTGATTTCATCTTCAGTCATCAAACTATTTTGAGGCAAGGTGTATTTTGTTTCTATAGCTTTCCATACTTTGTAACCAAGACAAAGAAGATGACTTTTCATTCATGCCTTCCAAAGAGCATAATTCCTCCCATGAAAATGCGATGCTTCCTTCTTATAAGACATTTTGGATCTTACTCAAGATGTTATACTTTCTTTGAAGGAACCTCACTCTGATACCAATTGTTGAAATGTACCAGACAATTAAGAGGGGGGATGAATTAGTAGTCCCAAAAACTCAAACACTTCTACACTTAAACATTAATCACTTGTTCGCACTTATTATGATTAAACAAAGAATGCATGAAATCAAAAACTTAAACATAGATGCAACATTAAACACAAGAGACACTAGATTTTTACGTGGAAAACTCCAAGGTGGGGAAAAACCACAGAGAGGATTAGCTTTCAAAATGTATTGCAATCTTTGAAAAATAATGTTCAGGCTTGGTCATGTTGTGTGGTTACACAACACGCCCCATTTTGATTTGGCAAAATAGGGACCCAACTTCTTTTTGCTTGGTTTGTGTTTCTTGCTTTCTGGCGGTTTGGTAAAAATCAGTCAAGTGCGTCATCACGTGGAGTCAGGATGAGGTAAGTCCTCAATATGAGGTCAGTTTGTCAAAATTCATATTTCGTATCTATGACCTCATATTCTGAAAGAATATTAAATTTCATGCAGGTTTGCCTTTTACATCACCCTGATATTCATCAGGATGTGGGAGTTATAAACAGTCAAAGTCTTGGTCAAACCTGATATTCATGAGGGGGGGTCATATTTTATAATCTCAGTCATGTTTCGAACAACATCATCATATTTGAGACATCCCCTGATATATCCTGCGGCTCAAATATCTGGACGTCAACTTTAAATGGTAGTAAGTCTTTCCCGTCAATCGGTCTTTTATATCACGAACATCATGTTTTGAAAGTAACCCGATATTCGTTAATATCCTCCTGACGTGAAATATCACCCTTAGCAAACATCCTGATGACATCATCTGAATACGATAAACAAAGAAACAAACACCCTGATGACATCATCATCATATTTACATTTCGACAGGATATTTTGTAAACATGATCATGTTCACCCAATATGACGATGACGTCATGAAGCATTTCCGATACAAAGAACGAATATCATGATGACGTCATCCTGATATTCTGAAAGGAGGATGAGCAAGCTTGGCTCATCATCATCATTTTATTTTGAAACATCACCCGATAAACTGAAATATCCTCCTGATGTGCTAAAATGTAAACAAAGAGTGCATTGTCACCCGAATCTTGTAGCGATAATAGTTTCAATGTTAAGGAGGATGATATCTGTTGGTTTTTTCCCAGACTGGATGCTTATTCCCAGATTTCCCTACAAGGTAGCCATCAGTGATCAACAGGATCTCTGGGCCAGGGGCCAACAGTGTAGGAGATAGACTCTATATTTTATCTCCTCTTCTTCTTCAGGCTCTGCAAGACCTAGGGGGGTATTCCCTACTCAACATCCATGAGATATGCATACAAGGATTGGGATGCTGTCAGAAAGCAGATAAGTCCTCCTGTAAGTAGACCAAAACTGAAAGATAAGAGCAAAGGGGGCTAGCTTTGGGCCTATTTGCAGTTGTAGATAGAGGACTGAGGATCCTAAAACTAATTCTAATGTCCTAATGGTTGTTTTAGAGTTTGATTATGATTTTGAGTTTGGATGCAAAGCTGGACATGGTTGTAACACAAACACAAAGCAAGATTGGTGCCTATCCAGGGCCTGGAGTCAATAGACATACACCTGTGAATGATCAGCATGAACAGCTAAAACTAGATTTCAGGGGGATATATGTGATACCTGCCTTACAGATATCTCCCAATACAGAGTGTTAAGTTATCTCTACTTATGGCATCCCTACTGCAGTATACCCTTCCCAATGTTCAACCTGAAAATAGTTTAATCTACCCCTTGAGCAGAAGTTAAGAGATCATACATTCAACACAGGAATTCCATGTTCTAGAGTCTCAAATATTGCTTAAATATCCAGACTCAGAAGAAAGATACATGCAATACTAGAGACAGAATTAACAAAACACATGCTAAGATAGCATTTCTCATATAAGATTAATCATGAAATCAGTGGGTTCATGCCAAAACATACAACAAGAGATACATAGACTCACAGGTTTAGCTGTACAGAGCAACCAAAATGAACTATATTGTGTTACAGAGCCAAAATGTTCAACTTTCAACAACAACCTGAAAAATGGTAACACAGTCTGCTTATAACAGCCAGAAAGTGTACCACAGCAATTAATTACATGATTATAACAAAAAATCTGCCATATACAGTCCTCAGAAGGAATGGCGCTCAGAAAATGTTAATGCAGCAGACAAAGGGGGGCCTCGAGCCACGCGCCACTATCTGGAAGTCTTCATCCACGATCAGGCAGCTTCACCGTTTGTATTCATCGCCCATACCCCTGCACAACCGTCATTGATGGCTCAACCACCCGCATTTCACTTGGAAACCGTCGCTGCATTCAAAAAGAAGTTTCCCGTCAAAACGCCTCCTTCGCAGGTTCAAAAATAATGCAAGGGGAAAAATCCCACATGTATGGTGTGGAGACAACTTCGACGCTTTAAAAGCATAGTTGCATACATACCAAGTGTCGAGCGCTTTTGCCGCGCTCGACACACATGCCTTCGTCAAAACCCATCGCTGTGACACAAACCATCGGCCCAACCCACGAATCCTTCACCGACCTCACTAGTCTGGCTGATACAACACTACGCTCCCTTCTGTCGGCCAGACATAGACCATCGGGCTAGCCCTCTAGACCTCCACTGACAGACCAACTCTCACCGATGACCAAAAGAAACACATTTCCCCATCGGCCAGAGAAAGGCCATCAGAGCAACACCAAGCCCCTCCGCCGATAACATAAGTCACCCTGATAACCCTCAAAACATCCCTTCATCGGTGTGACCCACGCCGATAACATCACATCGGCCAAACATATACCATCGGCCTTCCTCAAAAATCTCCCGCCGACTCCAGCTATCTCGCCGATCGCTACTCCATACTCCGCTGTCGGTGTGACCAACACCATCGGCCCAACCAAAAACTCACCTGCCGATACGCCGAGTCACACCAAAGACCACCATCAACTCCATCATCGGCCAGAGAAAGAGTACGCTACAGCGATGTCTCCCGATCGGCAAGAAAAACATCATCGGCCAAGCATTTCAAAGTTGACCCGATACTCAATCTCACTCCGATGGCAGTCCCCATCGGGGTGACTTCCCTCCATCAGCAAACTGCAAAAGACCTCTGCCGATATGCTAAATCTCACCGACGAACACTTGACTCACCCCCCATCGGCATGACCAACGCCGTCGGTGGAACCACAAAATCCTTCGCTGATAGGCAATAGTCTTGGCGATGGACAAGAACACTTAGGGTTTGAAAGAAGAAACCCTCCAACAAGCAAGCTTAGCCTCCAGGTCAAAATGAGCACCAACACTGGCTCCGAATGGGGACGTGTAGGTGAAAACCTGCAGTGAGAACCAGATCTCCGGGCAGACAAAGCAAAAACCAAAAAGCACGAACTGTACAAGGCATTTACACTATGTACATATTTTTTACAAATGTGCACAGTGACAAGTCATTTATGCAAAATAGAACTTAAGGAATTGGCCATGTATAGGCAATTCCAGAACTTCACCATCTAGGGCCTGGAGGAAATAAGAATCCTCCCCATGAGTGCTACAAATCTGATATGGGCCCATCCATAAGGGCTCAAATTTACCATGTTTACCCTTTTCTTGACCTTTTGCATTCCAAATGAGCACCAGATCATTGACTTGAAACTTCCTTTTTATAGCTCTCCTGTCAAACTGATATTTCACATCTTGTTGTCTCTTGAGATTAATCTGGTGGGCTTTCCTTCTGTTTTCATCCAGTGCAACCAGCTGGTTCACTCTTTCTGTCATGGAATCTTCAATCTCCTCATCATTTTCTTGGATGAACTTGTAAACTGGTAGGAGATTGTTTATGGGCAATCTGGCTGATGCACCATATACTAGCTCAAAGGGTGACATTCCAATAGCCCTTTTTACTGTCACTCTATCAGCCCATATGGCTAACTTTAATTTTGAGTCCCAAGCTCTCTTGTTCTTGTCCAGTATCCTCTTGATAATTTTCATGATGCTCTTATTGCTTGATTCTGCTTGACCATTTCCTTGTGGGTGGTATGGTGATGCATATGATAGATTTATCCCATACCTGTTGCAAAAATCAACAAATTCACCTGATCTGAAGCACATAGCATTATCAGTGACTATCTTGAATGGTACTCCAAACCTGATGATAACATTTTCCAGTATGAAATCTGTCACCACCTTACTTGTAGCTCTCTTAGTTGGAATGGCCTCAATCCATTTGGTAAAGTAATCTGTTGCCACCAAAATCCAACTGTGTCCCCCACTTGATTTGTCTGCAATTTCCCCTATGAAGTCAATTCCCCATTGCTGAAATGGAGCATCCACAGTTACAGTCCTGAGGGGTAAAGCACCATCATATTTCAGCTTTCCTGAAAATCTTTGGCAAGGGTCACACTTCCTCACTAACTTTTGTGCATCTGAAAAGAGAGTGGGCCACCAATATCCTACTCTAAGAATCTTATGAGCTGTTGTTTGGGCAGTATAATGTCCACCACACAATCCTTTATGCATATCAATCAAAACATTGTTAGCCATATCCTCATCCACACATCTCAGCAGCACACCATCAGGGTTTTTCCAGTATAGCTCACCTTGAACAATAACATACCTGATTGAATGTAACTTTAAAGTCCTCTTTTGACTGTCACTGAAATGGGAAGGACAATTCAGATTTTGCAAGTAGTAGATAATATCCTTGTACCATCCAGATCTTGATACATTTACACTCTCATTTTGGACTGCATTAACTTGGCATGCTTCCAAGTTTGACTATGCCATCATCTTGGCTAATCCTTGTCCTCTTACCAACTTGGTAATTTGTATGTCTATGTTAAACTCTTGCAGTTTGTTTATCCATCTGTACCTTCTTCCAGTCACCTCCTGCTGAGTGAATATGTCTTTGACTGCTGCATGGGGTACATATGCAATTATATATGATCCTACCAAGTATGGTCTGAAACTTTTGATGGCTCTGACTAGTGCATATGCCTGTTTTTCCATAATATCATACTTCAACTCAGAGGCCTGCAAGGACATACTGAAGAAAGCGATGGGCTATTCAAATCCATCCTCGTTTTTCTGTAGCAAACATGCAGCAAGAGTATGAAAGGAAGCAAATGAAAATACTTGGAATGGCCTAGAAAAATCAAGAGATTTAAGAGCAGGGGCCATCTTGATTGCCTCTTTGATACTCTGAAATGATTCTATTGCTTCACTTTCCCAGTGGACAGTTGCATCCTTCTTCATCATCTTGGAAATGTTCCTTGTGGTTTCTGCAAAGTTGGGAACAAATCTCCTAACAAAATTTATCTGTCCAAAGAAGGACTGAACTCCTTTTACAGTCTTTGGCATTTGAATTCTGTCAATAGTAGCCACTCTCTCTGGATCTATCCTAACTCCATCCTTGGAAACAATATGTCCCAGGAGCTTTCCTTCAACTACCCCAAAGGCACATTTCTTTGGATTTAAAGAAATACCATACTCTAGTGCTCTTATGAAAATCTGCTCCAGATGCAAACAATGCTGCTCTTCTTTCTTTGAGTAAGCAGTCAAGTCATCCTGATATACAGCCAGGATTGAATCAATCAACCCTGCAAAAGCAACATCCATTGCTCTTTGAAATGTAGCACCTGCATTGGTTAGTCCGAAGGGCATTCTAACATACACATAAGTTCCCCATGGAGTGGTGAAGGCAGTCTTATACTGTTCTGATTCCTTCACCTTCACTTGATTATAACCTGAAAATCCATCCATCATGGATAAGAGTTCACAACCAGTCACTCTCTGCAACATAGCTTCCATATTAGGCCGTGGATAGTTATCCTTTAAAGAGGATACATTCAAGTTCCTGAAGTCAACACAAAGCCTAATATCACCATTCTTTTTTCTGACTGGGACAAGGTTAGACACCCAAGTTGAATGTCTGATTGGCACAATTATTCCAGCCTCCCTGAGCCTTTTGAGTTCTTCTTGCATCTTTGGAGCTAAGGTAGGATTAATAGGTCTTTGCCTTTGTCTAAATGGCTTAGCTCCAGGCTTCAATGGGATCTCATGCTGGAATAAATCTTCCCTATAGGCTTTTAGGTCCTCATATGACCAAGCAAAAACATGTTTATACTTTTTCAGTAATGCAATCAGCATACTCCTAATGTGTGGTTTGAGCTGTTTACCAATGTATACCTTCTGAGGGGCCTGAGATGTCCCCAAATTTATCTCTTCTAAATCTTCCTTATTTGTGGGAGATGTCCTTGTGACCAATTTATCTCTACTGTTAAAAGCTCTTTCCAAAGCTACTAATCCTCTGGGGATTTTATTAGTCCTTAATTGAATTATCTCTTTTCCCACAAGAGTTTCTTTTCCATCTATAGTCTCTACAAAAGCTTGGAAATCAATTTCTTGATTCTCATATTCATCTATGCAGTGCAAAAATTTTAACAACTCCCTATCATCATTAAACACTTGCCAATTGCATATGTTTTCTGGTACTGCAGGCTTGATTTTAATTTCTACATTTGTAACGTCTGACAGAGTGATGTCATCTGGCCTTATTGCAACATTGGCTAAGAAATCAGCCATAACATTCTTTGACCTCTCTACCCAGTCTATTGAAAATGCATCAAATAGTTCAATGGTATCCCAAACAGCATGCGTGTATTGTTTCAACCTTTTATTTTTTGAAGCATACTTATCTCTAATTTGGGATACAATCAGCTCAGAATCCCCAAATACTCTTAGCATTTTGATTCCATGTTTGAGAGCAATATTTAGGCCTAAGAGTAAAGCCTCATATTCTACAATGTTGTTTGTGCAAACAAACCTGAGCAAGAAAGAGAATTTGAGGAGCTTACTAGTTGGAGACAGGAAAACAACTCCAGCTCCAGAGCCTTCTTTTGCACAAGCTCCATCAAAATACAGGGTCCATAAACCTTGCTGGTCCAACTCTTTACTGCAGACATTTTTCTTTTTATCTTCTCTATCATCTGAGACAACCTTGAAGTTATCACAGTCAGTGTTTACAAAGCATATCTGTTCCTCTGCTTCTTGGTCTTCCACTGTCTCTGATGATCTTTGTTCTCTGATTAGCTTAACATCCCTGCCATTCATTGGAATCATGGCATATGATAGGTCCAGCTGCATACTTCCACCAATTAGTGCTGCCCATCTTCTTGACAACAACATACCATACTGTGGCTTGATGTCAACCACTGTTATATTCATTTTATATCTCTTTTCAGGAAATGCTGCCAGTTTGAAATCTACATCCTTCATGATTCCAATAACTGGTACCTCTCTAGCATCCATAGCATAACATTTTCCACATGCCTTGTCAATTTTCAATCCATCTTGTTGCATGATGGCCAAAGGCATGACATTTGTAGATGCTCCAGAGTCAAGCATACAATTTCTGATTATTTTTCCATTTATAACCAGGGAAACATAAAATGCTTCCACTTGTGAAGGACACTTTGTCATAGTCACTCCTAAATAGACTTCAGGAGCCTCATCTTCTTCATTACACATGACATGCTTGTCACCCTGGATCTGAACATTTTGTTTAGCTTGAAAAGGCACCCCTGAAATTAGGGATACTGTCCTATTCTTGATTTCTTCCACTTTCATGAGTTCCATAAGTGGAACAGAGACTTTTACCTGGGAGAGGACTTGAGCTATATCAAATGGAACATAATTTTGTATAACAGTTGTAGCTTGCTCCACAATCTTGTTTTTATCCTGAACTGATTTAGCTTTTACTTTCATAGTTCCCTAATCATCATTCTTATCTTGGGAACCTTTACCTTGATCTTCAACCTGAGGGATTCTATTTTCTGGTCCTTGGGATTCATGACCTGTTCTATGTCTGAAATTCTATTTATTATTAACCCACTGCCTTTTTTGTAATTCCATCCCCTTATTACCATGCACTGGCTGTCCTATAGTAACATCTTTTGGCTGATGTGGGCTGCTTACCTGATTTTTACCCCTGAGATTGTAGTTGCTCTTGACTTGAGCAACTGCTGCAGCTGTGAAGGCCCTAATTTCCTCATCAGAAGGTCGTTGTAAGTTACTCAGAAAATTGTGTGAGTTCTAAGCATAGGCATAGTTAACTTCATCATCTTCATCATATGGGAACTGTTGGCAGCCCTGAGTTCCATCATTTGTACTCTCATCAGCATCATAAAGAGTGTATCCATTTCTTATGGACATCATATTTACATCATCATCTTGCACATAATGTGGCTCATTGCATTCATTACAAGATGTAGTATTATCACACAAGGACTGAGCAATCATACACTGTGACTGTGAATGTGGCATCTGACAAATTATACACCATGGAGCATCATCAACAATATTTACAGCTTTCTTTAGAGGATCAGGAGTTTCTTTGACATGTTGAGCTCTTTGATTTGTGTTGTTACGTGGGAATATAGGTTTACCATCATGCCAATTGGTATTATAAGGCATATCATGCAATGATGGCCTCTTTTCCTGCCTTTGATAGACTTGCCTATCAGGACCTATCCCTTTTTCACTTCTAGCTAATCTATAGCTTAGGTCCTTAACAACATTTGCCAATTTGTCTATCTTATCTTCAGGGGCAGATGTATTACCTTGAGTGTTCTGAGGCTTGTTTGGATTCTGCAGAATTTTTATATCATCCCTTCTATTTGTCTTGCCCGATGCTTTCCTGTTGTTTTCAATATTCACTGCAATTCTAAAAGCATCCCTGAGAGTAGCAGGACCTTTATCTCTTAATCCATATGCAGTTTTTGCATCAAAGGCATTGATATACAATATTATGCACATTGGTTTATTTGGCCTCATGTGATGTGGCAATTTGTTTAACAGTTTAGTAAATCTTGCATTAAAATCTGCAACCTACTCATTTGACCCTTTAGTGATACTGGTGAACTCATTTACAAAAAAGCTAGGGTCAGTTTTGTCACCATATTGCTCCTTGAACATCCTTTTAAAATCATCCCATGATGAAATACTCCGATCAGGCAGATTCTTGTACCATTCTCTTGCCTCATCTATTAAGGATTGCATGAATGACTTCATGAAAACATCCTCATGTTCAACCTCAAAGTTATCCATGACATTTTGAAAGGCTTTTAGATGATCTTCTCCTGACACAGTGTTGTTTCCTGAAAATTTAGGCACTTGCAGCCTCAGATCCTTATCAATGGGGTTAGGATACCCAGGAATACCATCAAATACCAGCTGTCTGAATCTATCTAGCTACATTGGCTGTCTGTTTAACTGATTAACATTAATATTTCTGTTTGCATTCTGGTTTCTTACATTGTTCAGTGGTATCCTAGCATCATTCACATTTTGTCTCTCATCATTATGCTGATGTTGCACTTCATTTCTCTGTTGATGTCTCTGCACATTTGCATTCTCAAGGGTAGGAATTGAATTATTCTGGGCAGTCCTCAAAGCTTGCACTTTCTTCCTCAAGTCATCTCTGATTGATATTACCTGCTGATATTCAAACTCGGCCCTTAAGCTCCTAATTTCATCAGCTAGTTCTTCCTTGCTGGGCCTAGAGGAGGATGGTTTTACCATATTCTGATCATCGTCTTCATCATCCCTCAGAGACTCGGCCTCTTCAAACCTTTCACTAGGGTCTAGAAATGGGCATTCTTGGAACACCTCTGACCTCATTCTCATGTTACCACCCTGTTGCCTCTCATATGCACCCTGAATATCAGCTTCTGCATTTGAAAAGTAGGGTGCATGTTGTCCTGATGGCCTAGGGTTATCTTGTATATCATCATTTTTTTTGGGGGACCCTTCATGACTAACTGAGACAGCTCCCTTTCTTCTGTACATCATTCTTCTTGTTACTAGTAACTCTTCAAATAAAGGATTTTGTTGGGATCTTCTCCCCTGCATATAAATTTTACTTTCACCGGTTGGGAGATTACTTCGGAGTCGCCACCTGTTACTAGGAACTGTTTTCTTTTATAAATCAGGGTTCTTTCAATAATAACAATTTTCAAATCACCATCCCCAGTAGAGTCACCAATTTCTGTTGGTTTTTTCCCAGACTGGATGCTTATTCCCAGATTTCCCTACAAGGTAGCCATCAGTGATCAACAGGATCTCTGGGCCAGGGGCCAACAGTGTAGGAGATAGACTCTATATTTTATCTCCTCTTCTTCTTCAGGCTCTGCAAGACCTAGGGGGGTATTCCCTACTCAACATCCATGAGATACGCATACAAGGATTGGGATGCTGTCAGAAAGCAGATAAGTCCTCCTATAAGTAGACCAAAACTGAAAGATAAGAGCAAAGGGGGCTAGCTTTGGGCCTATTTGCAGTTGTAGACAGAGGACTGAGGATCCTAAAACTAATTCTAATGTCCTAATGGTTGTTTTAGAGTTTGATTATGATTTTGAGTTTGGATGCAAAGCTGGACATGGTTGTAACACAAACACAAAGCAAGATTGGTGCCTATCCAGGGCCTGGAGTCAATAGACATACACCTGTGAATGATCAGCATGAACAGCTAAAACTAGATTTCAGGGGGATATATGTGATACCTGCCTTACAGATATCTCCCAATACAAAGTGTTAAGTTATCTCTACTTATGGCATCCCTACTGCAGTATACCCTTCCCAATGTTCAACCTGAAAACAGTTTAATCTACCCCTTGAGCAGAAGTTAAGAGATCATACATTCAACACAGGAATTCCATGTTCTAGAGTCTCAAATATTGCTTAAATATCCAGACTCAGAAGAAAGATACATGCAATACTGGAGACAGAATTAACAAAACACATGCTAAGATAACATTTCTCATATAAGATTAATCATGAAATCAGTGGGTTCATGCCAAAACATACAACAAGAGATACATAGACTCACAGGTTTAGCTGTACAGAGCAACCAAAACGAACTGTATTATGTTACAGAGCCAAAATGTTCAACTTTCAACAACAACCTGAAAAATGGTAACACTGGTGCAGGAGCACCAAGGGCTTGGAGCCCATGTGTATATATGTTTGCATTTTGTTGTGATGTTTTGAATTTTCAAAATAGGGCAGAGTGGGAAGAAGTTTATACATGTGCAAAGTAAACCCATCGGAGTGAGCAAGCTCATCGGCGCAACGTTTCAAAGCTTTATCGATAGTTAAAGTCATACCGACAAAGGTATACCGACAAAGGCACATCGGCGTGAAAGACTGATGGAGAGACAGCGAGAATGTCTGACCGATGTAGGAAGTTATACTGACGGGATAGAATGGTCGGCAAGACTAATGATATCGGAGACTGATGGAATAGTTTCACCAATGACCAAATGTTTGGCCGACGGAGAGTTGCCATAAGCATATCGGCATGAGATTTATTGTCAGCAGGAGAATGGACGGGGTTGCCGATGGGAGGAGTCTCGACGATGGGGACACATCGGCAAGAGAATGGTGAAGTTACGCCGATAGAACATCGGCAGGAGAACGGTGAAGTTACACTAATAGAAGGAGCATCGGCATGACCGACGATATCGGCAAATAGGTTTTAAGTTACACCAACGGAGTTAGTCTTGGCGAAAGTGAATTTGATGTAAAACACATCGGCGTGAGAAATAACATCGGTAGAGGAATCAAAGGTTTGGCCGATGCTAAAGTCACGCCGATAGTTGGGTTAGAAGGTGCCATCGGTGAGATGGAGTTTATCGGCATGAGCAGTTTAGAAGCTGCCGATAGTTGACGTCTCGCCGATAGGCGAGAACCAAACCGCAAACAGTTATGTCGGGGAGAAGATGGGTATCGGCAGAAGAAGATTGGAGTGTGCCGATGGTGTTTGTCACACCGATGATGGTTAGTGAAAGTAACCTAAGTAAAAATGCCATTAGACTCATCGGCAGGAAATAAGCTATCGGGGAAGCGGGATCTAAGAATACTGATAGGCATTGTTTGACCGATGAGTAGAAGTTCCAGCGATGCCGATGTGTTTCGCCAGTGAGAACCTACTAATGCAGAAAAACCCTAACCGTCTGGTAATAGACAAGGGTAGTTAATATATAAGATGTGATTCAGTCTGAGAGGGGGTTGGAACGTTTTGAAGCCTGAGATGCCGTGAATGTAATAGAGGGACTTCTGATAATAAAAACATTAACAGTTGAATCCATTTGAATTTTGTCTGTAGAGTACTTGCATAATCTGGTTTGCAGTAGAGCAGACAGTTTAATTCCTGTTAGTTTTGTTTCTGTTTGTACATAATGACTCTAGTTTGATATCCTCACATATTCTTTGTACAGTCATGGGGGGAAATCAAACAGAGTCTCTTTTTTTAGTTTTTCTTTCTGTTGTTGTGAACGGGTTGATAGAGAGAGGCCATGTGAACTTGTACTAGGCGAGCTGTGCCATAGCCCAGCTAGTATGCAAGTTGCAGTCTAAGAGACAGAGGTGAAAATAGAGTGGAAGAATTGAGTACCAAGCAATCAGAACCCTGGACCCGGAGAGGAGGGCTGATAATGGGCTCAAGAAGGCTATGAGCCTTGGAGATTAGGAATCTTGGAAACAGTGAGGGTAAAGAAGAATACCTCACACCAAGTAAGCAATGTCTGTATTGGGAACAACAGGCAAACATGTCTTTCACCTCTGTAATAGACTGGTTAGGTTGATATAGGCATTTTGGGGCAGAAAATGTCTTTGAGCACTTGAATTGGTAGGGAGACTTGGGATTGATATAGGTCTTGAAGTGTTGTGTCAAGATAGGTTTGCTAAACCCATAGGTCTCCCTATCAAATTAGTATCAGAGCCAAATTAAAGATTTGGGCTATTCCTAGGTTGGAATAGAAGAAGTTGTATGTTATCACCGAGTTCAAGTGAGTCTGTAGGTTCAGCCAGAGAGATGGTGACTAATGCAGAGTTAGCAAAGAAGGTTGATGATCAAGAAGAGGAGAATAGACTCCTACGGGAAAGATTGGCAGAAATGGAAAGTAGACTAGGTGTAATGATGGAAAAGACTGAAGAAGTCATGCAGAAAGTAAACAAGGAAAAAGGTGTGTCTATAGAAGATGAAGAGCCCACACCTGATCCTAAGATGGAAGAAGAACCTTTCTTGAAGGCCTTGAAAGCCATGAGTGGTAAGTCATTGGAAGGAGTTCCTCTTTTTAGTGGAAAGATGGAACCTGATTTGGTTATGGAATGGATAGAAGGTTTAGAAAATCACTTTGAATGTGATGGAGTGAGTGAAGCTCAAAAGGTGAAGGTGGCTAAATCAAGACTCAGAGGAGCTGCCTTGACATGGTGGAAATTTGTTCAAACTGAAAGAGAGAAAGAAGACAAGAAACCTATAGCTACTTGGAAGGGTATGGTGGCTAAAATCAAAGAGGTATACATGCCTAGAGATTATGAAGTCCAGTTGTATAAGAAACAACAAAATTTGAGACAAAGAGAATTAGATGTCAGTGCATACACTGAGGAGTTTCAAAAACTATGCCTGAGGTCTAAGGTGATGGAAGAGGAAAATGTGAAAGTAGCAAGATACCTCAATGGTTTGAGATGGAGTATTCAAGAGGAAATCAGCTTGTTCAACCCTACAACAGTGCATCAAAGCTATCAGCTAGCACTCAAGGTAGAGGAGAAGAGCAAGAAGAAACAAGAATCAAACAGCAGATCAAGAGGAAGAGGTAGAGACAGCAGAGGAAGAGGAAATTATGGCGGTAGAAATACTGATCAAAGACCCCAAGGAGAATCCAAACTCACAGAGCAGAGTGGAGAGACTAGTAGTAGAGGAAACTACAGAGGAAGGGGATCTAACAGAGGAAGATCAGGAGGATCAGGTAGAGGATCCTACTTTGCCACTATGAAATGCTACAATTGTGGTCAATTGGGCCATCCAGCATATAGGTGTCCTGATAAGGGCACATCTTCTTCTCAAGGAGTTGACAAAAGAAATCATTATGTGCAAGATGATGCTTCAAGCAGCAAAACACCTGAAGTCAGTCTAACCTCAGAAGTGGGAGAGAACATCATGGTAAGGAGAACATTGATCACATAACCAGTGAAATCTGAACCAAGCCAAAGGAGAGCATTATTTAGAATCAGATGCAAGATTATGAATAAGGTATGTCAAGTAATCATAGACTCAGGGTCTACTGATAATATAGTGTCTGATGAAGTAGTTAGAAAACTAAATTTGCAAAGAATACCTCATTCAAATCCATATAGAGTTACATGGTTAAATAAAGGTCAACATGTGATAGTCAATGAGCAAACTTGGGTAGAGTTTGGTATAGGTGGATACAAAGTCAAGGTACTTTGTGATATCCTACCTATGGATGCATGTCATCTCTTATTGGGCAGACCATGGCAGTTTGACCGGAAGGCCATACATGATGGTGAGAAGAATGCATATTCTTTTCAAAAAGATGGTGTCACCTATAAAATTCAATCTTTGGAAGATGAAGAAGCAAATAAGACTAAGAGTCCTAGTATCTTAGTTGTGAGTGGTAAAGAGTTTTTGAACACTCTTAAGGAGGATGGTATTGGTTATGCTATCATAGTGAAGCTTAAGGAGGAGAAGAAAGACAAAAAGGTAGTGATCCCAAAAGAAATGCAGATTATACTGGAACAGTATAAGGACATCATTAGTGATGGAACACCAGCAACACTACCTCCACAGAGGACTATAAGCCATCAAATAGATCTGATTCTAGGAGCATCTTTGCCTAACAAGGCTCCTTACAAAATGACTCCAGAACAACATAAGGAGATAACCAGACAGGTACAAGAATTGCTTGACCAGGGGTTAGTTCGAAAAAGCATAAGTCCTTGTGCAGTGCCTACAGTGTTGGCACCAAAGAAAGGAGGAACATGGAGATTGTGCACAGACTCCAGAGCTATCAATAAGATCACCATAAGGTACAGATTTCCAATTCCCAGAATTGAAGATCTTATGGACTGTTTAGGAGGAGCTAAGTATTTCACTAAGATAGACCTGAAAAGTGGTTATCACCAGATTAGAATCAAGGAAGGTGATGAGTGGAAAACAGCCTTCAAAACTACAGAAGGACTGTATGAGTGGCTTGTTATGCCATTTGGTTTACCAAATGCTCCCAGCACATTCATGAGGCTCATGAATGAAGTCCTTAAGGACTATACGGGTAAATTTGTAGTTGTTTATCTAGATGACATCTTGATTTTTAGTCAAACTAAAGAAGAGCATCTTGAACATGTAAATACTGTTTTGAAAAAGTTACATGATGAACAACTAACCATAAATTTGGAGAAGTGTGAATTCATGAAGCAGGAATTGGTATACCTTGGTTTTGTGTTGTCCAAAGGAGAATTGAAAATGGACAAGTCAAAGGTAGAAGCCATATTGAGTTGGCCTACTCCCAGAGCAGCAACTGAGGTGAGAAGTTTTCATGGTTTAGCTCAGTTTTATAGAAAATTCATAAAGAATTTCAGTGCTATTTGTGCACCCATGCTTGATACGATCAAAGGTGGAATGAAAACAAAGTTTCAATGGACACAAGCAGCTAATCACAGTTTTGAAATGTTGAAGAAAGAAGTAGCCACACAGCCAGTGTTAGTGCTGCCTAGTTTTGATAAGTTGTTTACTTTAGAATGTGATGCTAGCAATATTGCAGTAGGGGTAGTACTCAGCCAAGAAAATAGACCAGTAGCCTTTTTTAGTGAGAGGCTAAATGAAGCAAAGAGTAGATATTCTTCATATGACTTGGAGCTCTATGCTCTAGTTCAAGCACTTAGAAAATGGAGACATTACCTCCTACCTAAGGAATTTGTTGTGTATACAGACAATCAAGCTTTGAGTTTTCTGAACTCACAAGATAAGTTGAGCCATAGGCATATCAAGTGGATGGAGTATTTGCAGTCTTATACATTTACAATTAAGCACAAGAAGGGACAACTCAACAAAGTAGCGGATGCTTTAAGCAGAAGGTTGCTCACAGTACAAGAAGTGCAACTAAGAAGCATAGGAATGGAAGAGTTCAGAGCTCTCTACAAGGAGGATGAAGATTTTGCTGAGGCATACAAAGTCTGTCAAGACTTTGAGAATCACTTTCATAGTGAATTTGCAGATTACACATTGCAGCAGGGTTTGCTATTCAAAGGTGGACAGTTGTGTGTCCCAAACGGATCCATGAGAGAAAATCTCATACAGGAGAAGCATAATGGCAGTTTGAGTGGACATTTTGGTCTGAACAAAACATTGGAATTAGTCCAGAGGTTCTACTATTGGCCGAAGATGCACAAAGACATTAGGAAGTATGTGGAGCAGTGTATCATCTGTCAAAAGGCCAAGGGAACTTCTTCAAATGCTGGACTGTATCAACCATTACCCATTCCTTCCAGACCATGGGATTGTGTAAGTATGGATTTTGTAGTTGGTCTACCAAAGACTAAGACTGGTTTTGATAGTATTTTTGTAGTTGTTGATAGATTCAGCAAGATGAGTCATTTCATTCCTTGTAAGGTGACTCATGATGCTAGTCATATAGCTCATTTGTTTTTCAAAGAGGTCATAAGAATTCATGGACTCCCAACAAGCATCGTGTCTGATAGAGATGCTAAGTTCATGGGACATTTCTAGAAAACTCTATGGCAGAGGTTAGGGACAAATCTATCTTTTGGATCAGCATATCATCCACAGATAGATGGCCAAACAGAAGTGGTGAACAGGACATTGGGAAACCTGTTAAGGTGTTTGACAAAAGAATATGGACAGAGTTGGGATCAAGTAATTTATCAGGCAGAATTTGCCTATAATGACAGTGTGAACAGGACTACTGGCAAGAGTCCTTTTGAAATTGTCTATGGAATGCACCCTAGAGGTGTATGTGAACTCAGAATTCTTGGAGACATGGAGTTTAGAAGTGGTCATGCACAGGATTTTGCACAGTCTATGAAGGAGATTCATGACCAAGTGAAGCAGCAATTGATGGAAAACACCCTGAAAATCAAAGATAGGGTAGATGCACACAGAAAGGATATTCAATTTGCAGTTGGTGATTTGGTCATGGTTCATTTGAACAAAGCCAGATTACAGAAAGGGATACCAACCAAATTGCAGATGAGACGGATTGGTCCTTGCAGAATTCTGAACAAGTATGGCAACAATGCCTATAGGATTGATTTGCCAGCAGACTTGGCAATTTCCCCCGTGTTCAATGTTCAGGACTTGGTGCCATATAAAGGTCCTCATTCAGCAGCAGGGGAATCTTGTGCAAAAGCTACACAGACAGTGAATGATGTCACCTTGCCTCCAAAAATCACACCACAGGCTGAGAGAATTTTGGATTCTCGCGTGCAAAAGCAGACCAGACATGGTGTGTACATGGAGCACCTGATCAAGTGGAAACAGTTGCCTGAAGCAGAGGCTACCTGGATTGCAGAGTCAGAGTTCAAGAAACGGGGCATTGATTTTGCCTTGTTGTCACCGGAGGTGACTTGACTTCTTCCACACAGCGGGAGTATGGTGCAGGAGCACCAAGGGCTTGGAGCCCATGTGTATATATGTTTGCATTTTGTTGTGATGTTTTGAATTTTCAAAATAGGGCAGAGTGGGAAGAAGTTTATACATGTGCAAAGTAAACCCATCGGAGTGAGCAAGCTCATCAGTGCAACGTTTTAAAGCTTTATCGATAGTTAAAGTCATATCGACAAAGGTATACCGACAAAGGCACATCGGCGTGAAAGACTGATGGAGAGACAGTGAGAATGTCTGACCGATGTAGGAAGTTATACTGACGGGATAGAATGGTCAGCAAGACTAATGATATCGGAGACTGATGGAATAGTTTCACCGACGACCAAATGTTTGGCCGACGGAGAGTTGCCATAAGCATATCGGCATGAGATTTATTGTCGGCAGGAGAATGGACGGGGTTGTCGATGGGAGGAGTCTCGACGATGGGGACACATCGGCAAGAGAATGGTGAAGTTACACCGATAGAACATCGGCAGGAGAACAGTGAAGTTACACCGATAGAAGGAGCATCGGCATGACCGACGATATCGGCGAATAGGTTTTAAGTTACACCGACAGAGTTAGTCTTGGCGAAAGTGAATTTGATGTAAAACACATCGGCATGAGAAATAACATCGGTGGAGGAATCGAAGGTTTGGCCGATGCTAAAGTCACGCCGATAGTTGGGTTAGAAGGTGCCATCGGTGAGATGGAGTTTATCGGCATGAGCAGTTTAGAAGCTGCTGATAGTTGATGTCTCGCCGATAGGCGAGAACCAAACCGCAAACAGTTATGTCAGGGAGAAGATGGGTATCGGCAGAAGAAGATTGGAGTGTGCCGATGGTGTTTGTCACACCGATGATGGTTAGTGAAAGTAACCTAAGTAAAAATTCCATTAGACTCATCGGTAGGAAATAAGCTATCGGGGAAGCGGGATTTGAGAATACTGATAGGCATTGTTTGACCGATGAGTAGAAGTTCCAGCGATGCCGATGTGTTTCGCCGGTGAGAACCTACTAATGCAGAAAAGCCCTAACCATCTGGTAACAGACAAGGGTAGTTAATATATAAGATGTGATTCAGTCTGAGAGGGGGTTGGAACGTTTTGAAGCCTGAGATGCCGTGAATGTAATAGAGGGACTTCTGATAATAAAAACATTGACAGTTGAATCCATTTGAATTTTGTCTATAGAGTACTTGCATAATCTGGTTTGTAGTAGAGTAGACAGTTTAATTCCTGTTAGTTTTGTTTCTGTTTGTACATAATGACTCTAGTTTGATATCCTCGCATATTCTTTGTACAATCATGGGGGGAAATCAAACAGAGTCTCTTTTTTTAGTTTTTCTTTCTGTTGTTGTGAACGGGTTGACAGAGAGAGGCCATGTGAACTTGTACTAGGCAAGCTGTGCCATAGCCTGGCTAGTATGCAAGTTGCAGTCTAAGAGACAGAGGTGAAAATAGAGTGGAAGAATTGAGTACCAAGCAATCAGAACCCTGGACCCGGAGAGGAGGGCTGATAATGGGCTCAAGAAGGCTATGAGCCTTGGAGATTAGGAATCTTGGAAACAGTGAGGGTAAAGAAGAATACCTCACACCAAGTAAGCAATGTCTGTATTGGGAACAACAGGCAAACAGGTCTTTCACCTCTGTAATAGACTGGTTAGGTTGATATAGGCATTTTGGGGCAGAAAATGTCTTTGAGCACTTGAATTGGTAGGGAGACTTGGGATTGATATAGGTCTTGAAGTGTTGTGTCAAGATAGGTTTGCTAAACCCATAGGTCTCCCTATCAAACACAGTCTGCTTATAACAGCCAGAAAGTGTACCACAGTAATTAATTACATGATTATAACAAAAAATCTGCCAGATACAGTCCTCAGAAGGAATGGCGCTCAGAAAATGTTAATGCAGTAGACAAAGGGGGGCCTCGAGCCACGCGCCACTATCTGGAAGTCTTCATCCACGATCAGGCAGCTTCACCGTTTGTATTCATCGCCCATACCCCTGCACGACTGTCATTGATGGCTCAACCACCCGCATTTCACTTGGAAACCGTCGCTGCATTCAAAAAGAAGTTTCCCGCCAAAACGCCTCCTTCGCAGGTTCAAAAATAATGCAAGGGGAAAAATCCCACATGCATGGTGTGGAGACAACTTCGACGCTTTAAAAGCATAGTCGCATACATACCAAGTGTCAAGCACTTTTGCCGCGTTCGACACACATGCCTTCGTCAAAACCCATCGCTGTGACACAAACCATCGGCCCAACCCACGAATCCTTCGCCGACCTCACTAGTCTAGCTGATACAACACTACGCTCCCTTCTGTCGGCCAGACATAGACCATCGGGCTAGCCCTCCAGACCTCCACCGACAGACCAACTCTCACCGATGACCAAAAGAAACACATTTCCCCATCGGCCAGAGAAAGGCCATCAGAGCAACACCAAGCCCCTCCGCCGATAACATAAGTCACCCCGATAACCCTCAAAACATCCCTTCGTCGGTGTGACCCACGCCGATAACATCACATCGGCCAAACATATACCATCGGCCTTCCTCAAAAATCTCTCGCCGACTCCAGCTATCTCGCCGATCGCTACTCCATACTCCGCTGTCGGTGTGACCAACACCATCGGCCCAAACAAAAAATCACCTGCCGATACGCCGAGTCACACCGAAGACCACCATCAACTCCATCATCGGCCAGAGAAAGAGTACGCTACAGCAATGTCTCCCAATCGGCAAGAAAAACATCATCGGCCAAGCATTTCAAAGTTGACCTGATACTCAATCTCACTCCGATGGCACTCCCCATCGGGGTGACTTCCCTCCATCAGCAAACTGCAAAAGACCTCTGCCGATATGCTAAATCTCACCGACGAACACTTGACTCACCCCCCATTGGCATGACCAACGCCGTCGGTGGAACCACAAAATCCTTCACCGATAGGCAATAGTCTTGGCGATGGACAAGAACACTTAGGGTTTGAAAGAAGAAACCCTCCAATAAGCAAGCTCAGCCTCTAGGTCAAAATGAGCACCAACAATATCGAAACTCAACCCGATATTTGTGAAATGCCATCCTGCCCTCATGATATCCCGTCATATGGATAGTCCCCGCTCCCTTTGCCGCCATTATCATTAAATGCACGCAGACATGGTAGGTGATTCCTGCCGATCCCAGAACCCAATGAAATACCTGGCGAGATCCTGAGTTTTCACACGAATGATCAAAGATTGCGATCTAACTTGTCAGAGTTGCCCTAAATTTACCCTAACTACGAGGTTAAAAGGTAATTCAACCACCATTATTACATTTACCTGTGTTAAAAATTATTTTACAGAGCACTAGACTCCATATCCGCATAATAGCTACCGTTGCGCAATTCGAGTTCACAGATAGAAGGAAGGAAGTGATCAGCAGTTGAATTAAGAGCGTCTTGATGATATACTGGTATAAAGAAAAATCTGTATAACCAGGTAAGTGAACTGAAACCCTCATCTTGTTGTTTCTAAATAATGTTGAAAGTTCTGGTTATGTATCCATGTAGGTAAGTAATGTGGAATTGATGCAATAGGCATGATTTTTGCAATATGTATGCATGCATATCCCTGTTGTGAGAAGAAATGTTGTTAATTGCAGGTACCCATGGCTGAAAAACGTTTAGTCAAGAATCAGGAAGAATTCAGCCGGCCTATGTTCTCTTCTCAGAGAGGGGTCCTGTTCAAATATGGGGCAATTACAGATACCCATCAGGGGATTACCAACCTGGAGGCTTGGTCAGCCAAGCTGAATGATGGACAAGATAAGAGTCTAGTGTTGGATGCAGTGTTTGTATCAGGTATGTGGAACGCTGCTGGCTTCCCATACTCCATGGAGTCTCCGAAGCTAGTCATTGAATGCGCCTGGAATTATAACCCTCAGATGAGGTAGGTGGTGAAGCATGGGAGGGTATATGCAGACCTATCCATCAAAGGTCTCTCCCGGACATTTGGACTGCCAATGGGCAGTAAGGTAAAGAGTGTAGACTTAAAGAAGTCTGAAAGAGAATATGAGGCCAACAAGAAGGCGGCCAGAAAGAATATGTATGCTTGGCGGGCCGAAAACAGCACATATAATGCAGCGGCCAAGCTCCCTGTGCACATGTTCAAGTTTGATTTTAATGAGGAATATCAGTATGTGATTGCCCTACTGAACAGGGTGACTGGCCAGCCTGATACTGGTGAATTCAGAGATTGGATGTATGGCATAATAATGATGTGCCTGTATGCAGACATCAAGCCACTGTGGGGCCAAATAATTAGCGATGCTCTCCATGAGCAACTGCTGAACCTGGGAGGTTTAGATTGTGCCTTCTACATGACCTCTTATATTGTTTATTCCTGTGCTCATAGGGGGACATTTGATGCCCTGGTGACAGATGGAAAACTGACGGGCACAAATGCAGCGTATATATGGGATCATCATCCCCAGCTGCAAAGAACCAAGTATATCAAGGATTACAAACTGGTCAATGATGCATTCTCTATGCATCTGGTAAGGACCATGGAAGATGACAGGACAAAAAGACTGAGCATGGAGGCTCAGGAGGCAGTATACAGGCATGGGGCATGGTACATACAATTTGCCACCTTTTCCTACATCAGGATAGAAGGTTTTGAAGGACATCCCCTGATGCTACCAAGATATCCTATAGATGCAGTAGTATTAATGGAATTTGTCAGGCAGGGCTCCACCATCATACAGATGTATAAGGATGCCAAGAAGCTGCCACCAATTTTGTTCCCAGTCAGTATCGGCAACTACATGTGCCCTGACTCCGACAATATAAAGAAGGTGATGGTCACTCTGAACAAGATGAATTTACTACCCTTCCCAGTAACGAGACCATATGATCCTTACGGCCGAATGCAGAAGATTCTAGGAAAGCCTATTCATCAGAGGCACCTAGAAGATTTTTGGGCTGACTGCGAAGATGAGGCAGAGGCCAGGAGGAGGAGGTATCAGAGGTTGACTCTGAACCAGATTAGGACATTTGACTGCATATCCCTCCCTCAGCAGCTAAAGAGTGATGACAACAGGATAATGGCAGATGAATACGAGTAGAAAAAGATTTACAATGATACCATCTCTGCACCTGACCTCACCATGCAGGAGGATATGTCCTTGGACCCATTCTTTGCCAGAACCATACACTTGACCCAAGCTTGGGTAGATGCACAGGTAGAGGCACTGAAGAATAAAGGTGTTGCCATCACGGTGGACAACAAAAAGAAGGGGCAGGACATCCCTGCAGATGAATATGATGACTTCCTGCTGGAGAAGCGGAAGACTAAGGGAGAGAGGATCCCTCCACCACAGCAGCCTAGCAAAAGAGCCCCGAGGGGCAAGAAGGTGGAGAAGGGACCCAAAAGGGGTCATGATTGACCGGGCAATATTCACAGCGGAGGAGGTAGCCAAATCAGGATCAGAATTAGATTCTCCTCCAAAGCCCAAGAAAACCAAGACAGCAGAGGCTGGAATCACAGAGACCCAAGAAGTGGGTCAGTCATCTAGGCAACCAGGCAAAGATATCCTCATGGAGGAGGAGCCTGAAGAAGAGGAGGAAGCTCCACTGGTAATTAGAAGAAAGAGGAGAGCTCCGCAGGTGCTGGTTCCTACCACACCTAAGAAAAAAAGAACCTCCATGAGAGGTGAAATAAGTCAACCCCCAGCACAAGTACAAGGGGTAGGTAGTGAAGTGCAGAAGGAACTTCAGCATAACATTCCACTTCCTACCATTGTCAAGTTCAAAACTGAACTAGCAGAAGAACAACAAAAGGAAGCATCTCAGGCACAAGCAGAAAGGCATGTCTCGCTAGACGAGACAATAAACTTGTCTGATGATGAGGTGGTGCAGGATGTAGCTGCACAAGAGATGGAAACACTTGCGGCTGCTGGCATTAGTGTGACTCCTCACAAGCCTCCAATGGTTCAAACAGTGCTTGAGGAGATAAAACAAGCAGAAGTGGAGCGAGAAAAGAGCCTGGAACCAGAGAAGAGACCAGAGCAGATAGCACAGGACATAGGGCTAGATACACTGATTGCTGAGGTGACAAGTCCTGTAGTGGTAGACTTGACAGAAAAACAGGATGCAAGTCCTGAAAAGCCAGCAGGATCACCTGATAAGGGCCACCTAACAGAGGAGATAGAGATGGCCGAAGCAGAGGGCCATGCTCTTGAATCAGGCCAGCAAAGCCCACAAGATGCATTAGCAGGACCTGCTATAGTAGAGGTCCAAGAAATAAAGGCTGATGAGAAGAAGGAAGAAATAGAGGATCCAGCTGCTAAGGCACAGGAGGTGGATAGTGCAGGCACAAAACAAGTAGCAGCTGTAGAACAGATGCCATCACCTCGGGGGGATCCTATAATAGCTGGTACGGTGGACATACCACCAGAAATTGAGAAACAAAAGGAGGATGATCAACCTCCACAAGGGGAAGAACTGGGGACAGGTGAAGTAATAATGGAGAAAGATCATGGTCATCATGATCTACATACAGGTACACCGCAGGGTTCCCCACACAAAGAAGATGCTCCCCCAGAAAAGGAAGTTCCTCAACAGGAGGAGGCACCTCAGGATCAGCAGCAGGGCGAGCATCAAGAGGGAGAAAAGGAAAAATCACCATCTCCACAACACGTATTGATAGAAATGGGAGATAGGGGTGAATAGCATCATGATGCTGAAAAGCATGATCAGGTGCCTCCATGGTTAGAAAAGGAGGTAAATATTGAGGAGGAACTTGAAATTCAAGAGTTCGACGTCTCCACCCTGTTCTCCACAGATATAATGAAGCCCAGGAGAAAGGCCAGAATGACTTCAGCCATCAAAAGAGATCCGGCGATAGGGAGAAGGACCGCACAAATTGCTGTACCTGCGGTGGAGAAGGAGAAGGGCAAAATCACTGTGGAGGAATTCCAGATAAGCACAGTAGATTTGGGTTTTGCCAATGAAGAGCAGGAAGGTCAGGAGGGAAAAGACATTATAGACTCTCTAATTCAGAAAGTGAAAAGAGAGAAGGAGAAAAATAAGCAACATAAAGAGCACATTGCTCAGTTGCATGCATACATTAAGGGTTTAACCAACCCTGAGGATACCACAGGTGAAGCTGCAGTCCCATTGACTGCCATTTCTCAGGAAGAAGTAAATAAACTGGACCTCATGAAACATGAGGCTTCCGTAATAAGAAAATGGATGTCATCCACATTGGATGATGCTATAGAAATAATGAAGGGTTCTTTGAAGAGATGGAGCATGTTAAGTGACTCCAAAACCAAGGTGGACAGATTGCAGATGCAGACCAGAAAAAGGTCTTATAAACTGGAGAAAGTCATCATCCTATTGGGAGAAATAAGGAAGATAAATCCACAACTGCTTATCAGTAAGCAGGTATTGAATAATAATACTGCATTGTTAGTGGATATCTGGTACAAAGATGTACAGTTTGAATGCGGAGTCCTCAAGAGATGTAATAGTAAGCTGAGGGAGATCAGCATGAGGCTACGTGATTTAATGGGCATTGAGGCAGACATGCTAGAAATGCTAGAGGGCCAAGTGGAAGGGAAGATAGAGAATCAAGATGAAGATTCTGCCCTTAAGGCTCTACGCAATAACTTCCAAATGGAAGATGATGGTCCGTTCGTCCACTTGACAGAAGAAGTGATAAATAAAATGATGAGGATCAAGGTCAAGATGGAGACCTACAATGAGACATTGCAGGTCAGGGAAAATAAGCTGGATAACAGCAGGGATAAATATGAGGCACACAAGCACGCCATTATCAAGGCAAAGACTCAAGATTGCGGAGGAATAGATCAGGTTGTGTAGTCATATGAGCAAATCCATAGCAGCATGCAACCCCATATGCAGCAGCATCATCATCCGGATAGCGAAAGTTCAGAAACCGATGCACATGATGATGATCCGCATGAAACAGATGAAGAGCATGATGGAGATACATCATGAGGGGGGAATATTTTGCATATGCAGTATAGATAGTTGCCAGCTGGCAACTTGTGCCTTTTTGTAAAATTGACAAGTCATGAAATGATGACCGTTGATTTGTATTGACATATCAGATCCGTAGATCTTTTGTAACGGATTCCTCACCTTATTCTATAAAAGGTGGTGGAATGCCTTGTTATATGCATTCGAAACTTAATTAAAATCTGTTTGCTGAAATATTCAGGGCTCATTTCAAAGCTGTTGTACATGTACATGTCTTTTGCATACTTAATGAAAGGGAAGAGTATTTTGATTACAAATCTTCGTAAATCTTGAGTAATCTATGCTTGAATTCTGGATATGTGCTTTGATTAGCTGCGTCCCTTGGAGTGCTCATCATGTTGCATGTATTGTTTTCATTCATTATCCTCTGAAGTTTGCATCAACTGTATCTAGCTATGGAATGTCCTGGTGAACATATGGTTTGATTTCTTCTCCTCATGACAGTATCAAGCATGTATGTAGATCAAAAGCTAAAGGTTCAACTTAATTAGAAGTATTTTCTTTAAAGTCTTTCAATTTCAGAAAATCTCACTGTCATAATTGCAAATAACTGCTAATCTCGAGCAAACAGCCCAAAATATGCAGACATCTCGTAGATAATCGCAAATATTTAGCATATTTGAACACTAAGCATGCACAATTGAAAATATCATGTAAAGATCGAGGTATTTTACTTCTTTTAATCAAATAGCTGCATAATTTGACTTCTCTGTGAGGAATTTCTGCAGGAACGTCATGATGATAGGACATTTTCACGTAAGGCCCCAAAATGGAAACAGCAACTCACATTAAGTACTGAGTAACATCAGTCGATTAAGACCTAATCATCGGAGACTTGGGATCATGAATTCTCTGAATTCACTGTATCTTTCAAGATGAATAAAGGTTAATGTGTACTTTTATTCTATGTTTGTTTGTGATTAACATCATGACCAACATAAATTGGCGCTAGAAGGAGGGCCAGTCCAGAAAACCACGCTCATCATCATTATTTTCAAGTTTGATGACGCATAAAGTAAGGTAACCTCAGATCGCCCGTGAATTTCAGTAAATTACGTAAATATTTGCTGTGAGAAGTTGTATGTGTTCATTCTATGTAAAGATTTCCAGGTCTCATGTAAATATTGCAAGCTTTACAATAAATCGTTGTGAATTCACTAAATATTGGCCAAAGATACGTAAATTTGTCCAAGTCTCACAGAATTTAAGCCTTAGACACTTGAGATCTCGTGCTACGATCAATATACCCCAATATCCTGTCATATTTGCAGTATCTTCGCAAATATTTCATAAATATCCAATCTGATTTGCCATTTGACCGCAAATATCACCTCATCTGGTGGAATCCAGCCAATATTTGCAAAGTTTCAGCTAATTTGCCTCCAAATCGAGAAATCCTAGCTCACAGGATAAATACTAGGTCTAGACCTAGTGAAATTTTTGAAGAATTGCCTGTTAGAGGTTTTAGACCTAGGACTGTAGACATTCATCATACTCCAGGGTCTAGTGCATCTAGAGCTTCACCAGGACCTCCTCCTGTAACTCCTGTTGGATTGCAAATACCTTTCGGTATATCTGCGACACCTCCTGTTCAACCCCAGGGTATACCTTTCGTTCAACCTCAGCCAGCTGCACCACCAGTTCAAACCCCTCAGGTTGCAATGTCTTTCTTTGCAGCAGAGTCACCCTTGACCTTTAATGCATATCACGAGTTACCAAAGAATCCAGACAAACTTTGTCCAAAATATCATCCTTATCAAGATGTTGATGATCATATCAGGACGTTTAAAGAAGCTTGCTATAGAGCTAGAATAGAACATCAGGACGTGGTGTGTAGATTATTTCCTTTTTCCTTAGGGGAAGAGGCTTATAATTGGTTCATCAGTCTTGGCCAAGCCTCTGTTGGTTCATGGGCTATCTTAGAGAAAGCTTTTCTTGACAGGTTCAAGGTCCCTATTGATCCATCCATGAATTATCACATGTTTGCTACAATCAAAAGATTTGAGAATGAGCCTATTGCTAATTTCAATGCTAGGTTCCAGAAAATGTTGTCCAAACTAGTTACCCCATATGTAGTAGCTGATGCTACTGCTAGGAGTATCTACTACTCAGCCCTGGATCCATTAACTTCCATGTTCATCAGGAGAACACATCCTGAGATCACTACATTGACAGGAGCTTTTCAAGAAGCTATCAAGGTAAATCAGCAGTTGATACCTGCTCCTACTCTGAATATAGTATTCCCTACTTTGCCTGGCATGCAGTCACAACATCCTGCACAATATCCTGCACCGTATTCACCACAGTATCCTGCGTAATATCCAAATGGAGCAGTGATACCTCCAGTAGTCATGCCTGCACCTTTGCAAATACCGCCATTGAGCATCATGCCTCCTCCTAATGGAAATGGACAACTACCACAATATCCTGCACATGCTCAGACACCTCAGGGTACTGATCTATCCAACAGTAACCATGGATCTTCTTTTTTCAAGCCTCAGACCGAAAATGTAGTTGCCAAAGCTCAAGAGGAAAAGGAAGAAATCAAAGAAATTTCTGCTCAGTTGAGAAAAATCACCACAGAAGTAACACATTTGAGAAATCAGGGTTTTTATTCCCAGTCAGGTCAGAATAGGAGTTATTCCAATGACAGACCAAACTACCCTGATAGAGGATATAACAACAATAACTTCAACAATAATGGTGGAACCAACAATAATCCTCCTAGACAGCCTAGAATATGGAACTCCAGGCCAAATAATGGTTCATTACCATCACCCTTGGATAATCCGCCTCCAAGTGAAGCTAAACAGACTACTAGAGTCAATCTTGCTGAGACAACCCTTACCAATTGGTGTAGGATCCACAATACAAATGCACATGCAGAATTAGATTGTCCACAATTTAGGATTGCTGCCAGCATTTTTCAGACTGAAGTGTCTAACACTTCTGGAAATCCACCTCAGGCAGAAGGAAATGAGATAGTTCCATGTGGATATGACTCAGCTTTTGTGCTAGAAACATACACTAATCAGCCTCATCTGAGTTATGATCAGACTTGTGAAGAGTCTGCCTTAACCTTTGAAACAAATTATGTTTTTCCCTTTGAGGATGAAAATGAACCTGCAAGAGAGCATGAGGAAGTACATGCATATCAGCAGCAATACCCTGGTAAGCACAATCATAACCTGAGGAGCAATACCAACAGACCTACTGGTCCATTGACATCATCTCTACCTCCAAACAACTTCAACACACCTCCTGATCCTAAGGCTAGCAATAACCCTGGGTTCCCTAAGGTGAATGCTCAATACTTGTCTCCCCAAAACACAGTAACAAAAGTCGTAAATGCACCTCAAGAGTCTGACAAGTTAGTCAGTTATTTAGCTGATGAAATGAAGAAAATCAAGATCAGCCTATCCTTATCGGAGTTACTAAAAACTCCTGCCATCAAAAGGGCATTCATGAAGTCACTAGATGATCCTGCTCCTAAAGAGGATAATCATCTTTCAAGTCAATCCAATGGCAAAGATCATGCTACTAAAGATAATATTATCAAGCCTAAAGTGTCAGCTACAGTCCAAGCCGCCGAAACTTCCCACATGACCTTGTATAGAGATAAAACTGAATCACCTCCGTTCCTCCTCACCATAAGAATGTTCAGCAAGAACTTGCACAACTGTTTGGTTGATTCAGGAGCCTCCACGAATGTTATGCCTTTGTCGATATGTAACGCATTAGGACTGCATCCTGCTAAATCCTTAAAGGTCACTCAACTGGACAAGACAGAAGTAAGTGTAGTAGGAGAATTGAATCACATCCACATGCAGCTAGCGTCTGATCCTAGGATACAGTATTACATTGACATTCAGGTAGTTGACATACCTGATACATATGGGATGTTACTTAGCCGAGATTGGTCTAAAACGCTTAACGGATATATGTCCACAGACTTCAGTCACATGTGGTTGCCATGGAAAGGTATACCTAATCAAATCAGGATTGATGTTGAACCTAGGATGAAACATATGATCATGGAGTATAACAAAACAAACGAGATCATGTACGTAAACATAGAGCCTGGAGTTTATTGCATCAGGCCGCAGACTATTAAAATAGAAGAGATCTTGATGTTTGATGTTCATCATTATCATGATGATGATTATCATGAGGACATACCAAGTATGGAATTTGATAATGATCTAGATAATGAGAATGAAATAGATCGCTTTAGAGATTTTGAGATGCATTTGTCTACTCAGGTAAAACGTTGCCAATTATTGAATATACCTGCTAATGACATTTTGATTGATGGATGGTGCAGATTACATGGCAAAGCACACTTAGAAAAGACTTGTGAACCATGCTTAGACATGATGATATTGGAGCAGACGTATAGTGGAGAATCATCATCATATTCTGAGGTGAGTGTTGCATCTGATGATGATGACGATACTAATTCTTATTTATCTTCTGCAGGAACAGAAGAGTCGACAGATCATGATGAAGATCATATCCTAAAGGCTGAAGAGATCCTGGTGTCCGGTCAGGTAAATGATGCAGAAAAAGAAAAGATTACTCCTGGTAGCGATTGCTTCATGGAACCGGATTATGAATTGTCTGATGAAGACAAAGGTAGTGACCTGACGAAGTTTGAAGAATTTCTGGTAAAAGAAATAGAGAAGATGACACGACAGCATAAATCTCCCCACGAGGTGTTGATTCAAGGTTGGTGTAGGCTGCATGAGGCACCTCACTCAGAAACAACTTGCTCACTATGCTTACATATTTTGAAGAAGCATGCAATTGTAGATCCTGAACATCATCCTCTTGCTGATATGGAAGAGAAAACAGAAAAGCCATCAGGCTCACAAAATAAAGGAAAGAAGAAACTTGAGGATGATGACATCCCCAAGTTAAAGTGGATATCAGGCGGAGCAGCAGCCAGAGCCGCAAAGAAGAAAGGAGGACCAAATAGATATCTTGCTGAAGATAAGTGTCCTGCTGAAGATAAACCTTGGATCCTGAGGTTTGATGGATCCAAATCTAAGCAAGGTGCTGGGGTAGGAATAGATCTCATTGATCCATCAGGAAAATCCTATTTAGCAGCTTACAGACTACAGTTCCCCTGTACCAATAATGTCGCAGAGTATGAAGCTCTGATTCATGGAATGTTATTTGCTCATAAGAAGAAGGTAAAGATCTTGGATGTCTTTGGGGATTCAGAACTAGTTGTGAGGCAGGTAAGAGGAATTTACTCCTGTAACTACAGAAAACTATCAAATTACAGGCATCGAGTGTGGGACTTGATTGAAGACTTTGATGCCTTTAATATCATTCACGTACCAAGAGAACAAAACCAGAGGGCAGATGCACTTGCACAGGCCGCCAGTACGTTCGAACCGCTGTCTATATCTGGTCTAAAGAGATTTTCAGTAGAATTGGTGTCAGTACCTTCAGTACCTGACAATGTGACTAATCTCCAGGTGTTTGATGATGATCAGCACATTCTGGATTTCATATCAAACAGAGACATATTTGAAGCTCAGATTATAGATGAGAATGGTATGGAAGATCATGTCTGGGAAGAAGATGAGATATTAGAGTTGCCTAGCAACAAAATTCCCAAAGGTATGATTGAATTAGAAAGAGCCTTTGATCTAGATAATATGCTTAAACATAAGGATTTGCCTAAGGCAGATGGAGGTCAATATTCACAAGTGAATATTGGACAAGCTGATGACAAGAGAAATGTCTTATTGGGTAAGGTTTGTACACCAGAAGAGTTAGAAGGAATAACTCAAGCCCTTAAGGATTACATACACGTAATTGCATGGACTTATGATGAGCTAAAGACATATGACACTTCTGTCATAACTCATACTATACCTCTCAAGCCAGATGCGAAACCTTTCAGACAGAAGCAGAGGCCAGTCAATGCTCTGCTTGAGCCAATCATCCTTGAAGAGGTTAAGAAATTGTTAAATGCCCGGATAATATTTCCTGTAAGGCACTCCACTTGGGTGGCAAATCTTGTACCAGTCAGAAAGAAGAATGGAGACATCAGGTTATGTGTAGATTTCAGGAACCTAAACAGAGCATCAGAAAAGGATAATTATCCTTTGCCCTCCTTAGATGAAGTTCTATAGATTGTAAATGGAGCCAAAATGATGTCCTTCTTAGATGGTTTTTCAGGATACAACCAGGTGATGGTAGATAAAATTGACAGATTGAAAACTGCTTTCACCACAAAGTGGGGTATATTTGCATATAGACGTATGCCATTTGGACTTATAAATGCTGGAGCTACATTCCAGCGAGAAATGGACATAGCCTTCAGAGGCTTAATAGGAAAGTGTATAGTCATCTACATGGATGACCTGACGGTTTTCTCCAAGGAAAGGGGAAATCATGTTGCTGATCTCAGAAGTGTACTGAAGAAATGTGAAGAATATGGAATATCTTTGAATCCTAAGAAGTGCATATTCGGAGTCACAACAGGAAAGTTACTAGGCCACCTGATCACAGAAGATGGAATTATCATTGATCCTGACAGGGTGGAGTCTATTATGAAGTTACAACTTCCAGGAAGCAAAAAGGAACTTAAGTCTTACTTTGGTAAGATAAATTTTGTGAGGAAGTTCATCACCGGCTTCGCTGAAATTGTCAGACCACTAAATGCCATGTTGAAAAAGGATGCACAAATTGAGTGGACACCAGAAGCCAAGGCTACCTTTGAAGATATAAAGAAGGCCATTTCAGATGCTCTTGTCCTCATTAGTCCAGATTATACAAGAGATTTCTACATCTACTCATTTGCCTCAGAACATACTTCTGCAGCAGTGTTAACTCAAAGAAATGAAGAGAAAGAAGAGAAACCAATTGCTTTCATGAGCTGTCCTTTCAGGGATGCTGAGTTGAGATATGTAGATGTTGAAAGATAGGCACTTGCATTAGTCAGAGTAGTAAAGAAATTCAGACATTATATACTGAGAACAAAGTGATTGCTGTGGTACCAGATGCAGCAGTGAAGATGCTGCTGATGCAGAGTGAACCTGGTGAAAAAAGAGCCAAATGGATTACTGTATTACAAGAATATGACATGGAGATCACACCAATGAAGCTGGTGAGAGGACAAGCTCTGAGCCAGATGATATCTGAAATTGATCCAAACATCATTAGTCAGCAGTATGTGATCAATGAGAAAGACAATAGAGAATGGTATTCAGACATCAGGCACATCCTGGTCACTGGAAGATGTCCTTCAAGAATGCAAGCTTCACAGAGAAGAGCCTTGAAGATAAGATCCCAGAAGTATATGATGAAAGGAGGAACCTTGTTTAAGAAGAATTATGAAGGAATATACCTAAGATGCTTAGAGAAACTAGAAGCAAATAAAGTTTTGACAGAGTTACATGACAAGTTTGGAACGGCACACGGATCAGCGTTGGCCACAACACATGCAATCCTCAGAGCAGGATATTACTGGCCTACAATTTTTAAGGACACGACTGATCATGTTAAATGTTGTCATGTTTGCCAGGTTGCTGCCAACAGAGAGAAATATGCTGCGCAACCGTTGCAGCCAGTGGTGGAAGAGCGCCCATTTGCACAGTGGGGCATGGATTTCATAGGACCGATCAATCCTCCGTCTTCCTCAGGCCATAGGTATGTCCTAACGATTACTGACTATTGTACTAGATGGACTAAGGCTACCAGCAGCAAAACTTGCACTGCAGATGATGTCATTAAGTCTCTGGAAAGCAACATTGTCACCAGGTATGGAATTCCTTATGCATTGGTAAGTGATAATGGTTCTGCCTTCATTTCCACCAAATTGTCAAGTTGGGCTTTTGATCATGGGATCATACTTAAGTTTTCGTCCAACTACTATCCCCAGGGAAATGGATTAGCAGAATCCACCAACAAAAATTTACTGAGTATCATAAGAAAACTGATAGAGAAAAATCCCAGGGAATGGAACTCATTTCTGAAATATGCCTTATGGGTAGACAGAACTAGAATGAAAATTGCATTAGGAAACTCACCCTTCCAACTAGTATATGGGGTAGATCCTATCCTCCCTGTAAACTTGAAAATCCCTACTCTACAGTTTACCCAAGAATATCTAGGCATAGATAATAAACAGGAAGTCCGGTTGCTTCAGTTGATGCACCTGGAAGAAAAGCAGAGTCAAGCGATTGACCAATTTGCGAAACATCAGGCTGTTGTCAAACGCTGGTTTGACAAGAGGGCCAGATTTAAAGCTTTCAGGATATCCGATTTGGTCCTGATGTGGGATAAAGCCCATGAAAAGAAAGGTGATCATGGTAAGTTTGATAGATTATGGATAGGTCCCTTTCAGATTTCTGAGATCTTAGGAGACAGCACTTATAGGCTTAAGAACTTGACAGGCGAGGATGTTTCGTTGCCAGTCAATGGACAATTCCTCAAACATTATTTCCAGGCCTGAATGACTTTGTCACAGTCATATGTATCATAATGTATATTTGTATAGTTGTTTGTATAGTTTTTTTTGTTGTGCTTGTTTTGTTTTGCTGGTTGGGACCTTTGTTCTGGTAAGTTAGGATGATGCACTTCATCACCTTAGAAAATAATTAAGTTGTTGAGATTCAGATGATGAGATCACATTTAAACATAGGTTATGATTCATTCTAAGAAGTGTTCTTGATCAGGTTTATGATGTCTTTTCATCAGGGTGCTTTTTCTTGGTCAAAGTGAATCCATCACAATGAAACACTTAACAGCCTTGGGTTTGTTGAACGCACTAGTATAGGTGTTAAGTGAAAAATCTAAAGGGACTCCCTTGCTACCAGTGTAATCTCCAGCCTAAAGCTACAAGTAATGGTACCTTGTACAAATGAGCTGACATGATGATATCAGATATAAATTTTAAAGAGAAAATTAGAAAAGAAATAAAATTAGGCCATCTAAGTAACTCTACCGGGGCTATGGACGCCTGCTGGCAGTGGGGCTCTACTTAGGGAGATTGTACAGATAACCTTGCCGAGGCTATAGACGCCTGCTAGCAGCAAGGCTCTATCTAGGTTGGCTATGAGGGATGATCTCCAACTATGTAGTTTAACACTAGTTACTTACGTTTTCAACTTACTTTCAAGATGAGGATAATTAACCATATGCACACACCTGATCCTTTGTTAGCATTATCACTATGATGAAATTTTATCATTCAGAGGATCATGATGCTTACACTTAGATGGAATTAGAATACTATAGATAAATGTGATCACATCACTTGAATCATTGGAATTTGTTCATTTTCTTTGGTGGCAAGTTGTTGTGTGGTTACACAACACGCCCCATTTTGATTTGGCAAAACAGGGACCCAACTTCTTTTTGCTTGGTTTGTGTTTCTTGCTTTCTGGCGGTTTGGTAAAAATCAGTCAAGTGCGTCATCACGTGGAGTCAGGATGAGGTAAGTCCTCAATATGAGGTCAGTTTGTCAAAATTCATATTTCGTATCTGTGACCTCATATTCTGAAAGAATATTAAATTTCATGCAGGTTTGCCTTTTACATCACCCTGATATTCATCAGGATGTGGGAGTTATAAACAGTCAAAGTCTTGGTCAAACCTGATATTCATGAGGGGGGGTCATATTTTATAATCTCAGTCATGTTTTGAACAACATCATCATATTTGAGACATCCCCTGATATATCCTGCGGCTCAAATATCCGGACGTCAACTTTAAACGGTAGTAAGTCTTTCCCGTCAATCGGTCTTTTATATCGCAAACAACATGTTTTGAAAGTAACCCGATATTCGTTAATATCCTCCTGATGCGAAATATCACCCTTAGCAAACATCCTGATGACATCATCTGAATACGATAAACGAAGAAACAAACACCCTGATGACATCATCATCATATTTACATTTCGATAGGATATTTTGTAAACATGATCATGTTCACCCAATATGACGATGACGTCATGAAGCATTTTCGATACAAAGAACGAATATCATGATGACATCATCCTGATATTCAGAAAGGAGGATGAGCAAGCTTGGCTCATCATCATCATTTTATTTTGAAACATCACCCGATAAACTGAAATATCCCCTTGATGTGCTAAAATGTAAACAAAGAGTGCATTGTCACCCGAATCTTGTAGCGATAATAGTTTCAATGTTAAGGAAGATGATATCGAAACTCAACCCGATATTTGTGAAATGTCATCCTGCCCTCATGATATCCCATCATATGGATAGTCCTCGCTCCCTTTGCTACCATTATCATTAAATGCGCGCAAACATGGTAGGTGATTCCCGCCGATCCCAGAACCCAATGAAATACCTGGCGAGATCTTGAGTTTTCGCACAAATGATCAAAGATTGCAATCTAACTTGTCAGAGTTGCCCTAAATTTACCCTAACTGCGAGGTTAAAAGGTAATTCAACCGCCATTATTACATTTACCTGTGTTAAAAATTATTTTACAGAGCACTAGACTCCATATCCGCATAATAGCTACCGTTGCGCAATTCGAGTTCACAGATAGAAGGAAGGAAGTGATCAGCAGTTGAATTAAGAGCGTCTTGACGATATATTGGTATAAAGAAAAATCTGCATAACCAGGTAAGTGAACTGAAACCCTCATCTTGTTGTTTCTAAATAATGTTGAAAGTTCTGGTTATGTATCCATGTAGGTAAGTAATGTGGAATTGATGCAATAGGCATGATATTTGCAATATGTATGCATGCATATCCCTGTTGTGAGAAGAAATGTTGTTAATTGCAGGTACCCATGGCTGAAAAACGTTTAGTCAAGAATTAGGAAGAATTCAGCCGGCCTATGTTCTCTTCTCAGAGAGGGGTCCTGTTCAAATATGGGGCAATTACAGATACCCATCAGGGGATTACCAACCTGGAGGCTTGGTCAGCCAAGCTGAATGATGGACAAGATAAGAGTCCAGTGTTGGATGCAGTGTTTGTATCAGGTATGTGGAACACTGCTGGCTTCCCATACTCCATGGAGTCTCCGGAGCTAGTCATTGAATGCGCCTGGAATTATAACCCTCAGACGAGGCAGGTGGTGAAGCATGGGAGGGTATATGCAGACCTATCCATCAAAGGTCTCTCCCGGACATTTGGACTACCAATGGGCAGTAAGGTAAAGAGTGTAGACTTAAAGAAGTCTAAAAGAGAATATGAGGCCAACAAGAAGGTGGCCAGAAAGAATATGTATGCTTGGCGGGCCGAAAACAGCACATATAATGCAGCGGCCAAGCTCCCTGTGCACATGTTCAAGTTTGATTTTAATGAGGAATATCAGTATGTGATTGCCCTACTGAACAGGGTGACTGGCCAGCCTGATACTGGTGAATTCAAAGATTAGATGTATGGCATAATAATGATGTGCCTGTATGCAGACATCAAGCCACTGTGGGGCCAAATAATTAGCGATGCTCTCCATGAGCAGCTGCTGAACCTAGGAGGTTCAGATTGTGCCTTCTACATGACCTCTTATATTGTTTATTCCCATGCTCATAGGGGCACATTTGATGCCCTGGTGACAGATGGAAAACTAACGGGCACAAATGCAGTGTATATATGGGATCATCATCCCCAGCTGCAAAGAACCAAGTATATCAAGGATTACAAATTGGTCAATGATGCATTCTCTATGCATCTGGTAAGGACCATGGAAGATGACAGGACAAAAAGACTGAGCATGGAGGCTCAGGAGGCAGTATACAGGCATGGGGCATGGTACATACAATTTGCCACCTTTTCCTACATCAGGATAGAAGGTTTTGAAGGACATCCCCTGATGCTGCCAAGATATCCTACAGATGTAGTAGTATTAATGGAATTTGTCAGGCAGGGCTCCACCATCATATAGATGTATAAGGATGCCAAGAAGCTGCCACCAATTTTGTTCCCAGTCAGTATCGGCAACTACATGTGCCCTAACTCTGACAATATAAAGAAGGTGATGGTAAGTAACGAGACCATATGATCCTTACGGCCGAATGCAGAAGATTCTAGGAAAGCCTATTCATCAGAGGCACCTAGAAGATTTTTGGGCTGACTGCGAAGATGAGGCAGAGGCTAGGAGGAGGAGGTATCAGAGGTTGACTCTGAACCAGATTAGGACATTTGACTGCATATCCCTGCCTCAGGAGCTGAAGAGTGATGACGGCAGGATAATGGCAGATGAATACGAGCAAAAGAAGATTTACAATGATACCATCTCTGCACCTGACCTCACCATGCAGGAGGATATATCCTTGCACCCATTCTTTGCCAGAACCATACACTTGACCCAAGCTTGGGTACATGCACAGGTAGAGGCACTGAAGAAGAAAGGTGTTGCCATCACGGTGGACAACAAAAAGAAGGGGCAGGACATCCCTGCAGATGAATATGATGACTTCCTGCTGGAGAAGCGGAAGACTAAGGGAGAGAGGATCCCTCCACCACAGCAGCCTAGCAAAAGAGCCCCGAGGGGCAAGAAGGTGGAGAAGGGACCCAAAAGGGGTCATGATTGACCGGGCAATATTCACAGTGGAGGAGGCAGCCAAATCAGGATCAAAATCAAATTCTCCTCCAAAGCCCAAGAAAACCAAGACAGCAGAGGCTGGAATCACAGAGACCCAAGAAGTGGGTCAGTCATCTAGGCAACCAGGCAAAGATATCCTCATGGAGGAGGAGCCTGAAGAAGAGGAGGAAGCTCCACTGGTAATTAGAAGAAAGAGGAGAGCTCCGCAGGTGCTGGTTCCTACCACACCTAAGAAACCAAGAACCTCCATGAGAGGTGAAATAAGTCAACCCCCAGCACAAGTACAAGGGGTAGGTAGTGAAGTGCAGAAGGAACTTCAGCATAACGTTCCACTTCCTACCATTGTCAAGTTCAAAACTAAACTGGTAGAAGAACAACAAAAGGAAGCATCTCAGGCACAAGCAGAAAGGCATGTCTCGCTAGACGAGACAATAAACTTGTCTGATGATGAGGTGGTGCAGGATGTAGCTGCACAAGAGATGGAAACACTTGCGGCTGCTGGCATTAGTGTGACTCCTCACAAGCCTCCAACGGTTCAAACAGTGCTTGAGGAGATAAAACAAGCAGAAGCGGGGTGAGAAAAGAGCCCGGAACCAGAGAAGAGCCCAGAGCAGATAGCACAGGACATAGGGCTGGATACACTAATTGCTGAGGTGACAAGTCCTGTAGTGGTAGACTTGACAAAAAAATAGGATGCAAGTCCTGAAAAGCCAGCAGGATCACCTGATAAGGGCCACCTAACAGAGGAGATAGAGATGGCCGAAGCAGAGGGCCATGCTCTTGAATCAGGCCAACAAAGCCCACAAGATGCATCAACAGGACCTGCTATAGTAGAGGTCCAAGAAATAAAGGCTGATGAGAAGAAGGAAGAAATAGAGGATCCAGCTGCTAAGGCACAGGAGGTGGATAGTGCAGGCACAAAACAAGTAGCAGCTGCAGAACAGATGCCATCACCTCGGGCGGATCCTATAATAGCTGATACGGTGGACATACCACCAGAAATTGAGAAACAAAAGGAGGATGATCAACCTCCACAAGGGGAAGAACTGGGGACAGGTGAAGTAATAATGGAGAAAGATCATGGTCATCATGATCTACATACAGGTACACCGCAGGGTTCCCCACACAAAGAAGATGCTCCCCCAGAAAAGGAAGTTCCTCAACAGGAGGAGGCACCTCAGGATCAGCAGCAGGGCGAGCATCAAGAGGGAGAAAAGGAAAAATCACCATCTCCACAACACGTATTGATAGAAACGGGAGATAGGGGTGAACAACATCATGATGCTGAAAAGCATGATCAGGTGCCTCCATGGTTAGAAAAGGAGGTAAATATTGAAGAGGAACTTGAAATTCAAGAGTTCGACGTCTCCACCCTGTTCTCTGCAGATATAATGAAGCCTAGGAGAAAGGCCAGAATGACTTCGGCCATCAAAAGAGATCTGGCGATAGGGAGAAGGACCGCACAAATTGCTGTACCTGCGGTGGAGAAGGAGAAGGGCAAAATCACTGTGGAGGAATTCCAGATAAGCACAGTAGATTTGGGTTTTGCCAACGAAGAGCAGGAAGGTCAGGAGGGAAAAGACATTATAGACTCTCTAATTCAGAAAGTGAAAAGAGAGAAGGAGAAAAATAAGCAACATAAAGAGCACATTGCTCAGTTGCATGCATACATTAAGGGTTTAACCAACCCTGAGGATACCACAGGTGAAGCTGCAGTCCCATTGACTGCCATTTCTCAGGAAGAAGTAAATAAACTGGACCTCATGAAACATGAGGCTTCCGTAATAAGAAAATGGATGTCATCCACATTGGATGATGCTATAGAAATAATGAAGGGTTCTTTGAAGAGATGGAGCATGTTAAGTGACTCCAAAACCAAGGTGGACAGATTGCAGATGCAGATCGGAAAAAGGTCTTATAAACTGGAGAAAGTCCTCAGCCTATTGGGAGAAATAAGGAAGATAAATCCACAACTGCTTATCAGTAAGCAGGTATTGAATAATAATACTGCATTGTTAGTGGATATCTGGTACAAAGATGTACAGTTTGAATGCGGAGTCCTCAAGAGATGTAATAGTAAGCTGAGGGAGATCAGCATGAGGCTACGTGATTTAATGGGCATTGAGGCAGACATGCTAGAAACGCTAGAGGGCCAAGTGGAAGGGAAGATAGAGAATCAAGATGAAGATTCTGCCCTTAAGGCTCTGTGCAATAACTTCCAAATGGAAGATGATGGTCCGCTCGTCCACTTGATAGAAGAAGTGATAAATAAAATGATGAGGATCAAGGTCAAGATGGAGACCTACAATGAGACATTGCAGGTCAGGGAAAATAAGCTGGATAACAGCAGGGATAAATATGAGGCACACAAGCACGCCATTATCAAGGCAAAGACTCAAGATGGCGGAGGAATAGATCAGGTTGTGCAGTCATATGAGCAAATCCAGAGCAGCATGCAACCCCATATGTAGCAGCGTCATCATCCGGATAGCAAAAGTTTAGAAAGTGATGCACATGATGATGATCCGCATGAAACAGATGAAGAGCATGATGGAGATACATCATGAGGGGGGAATATTTTGCATATACAGTATAGATAGTTGCCAGCTGGCAACTTGTGCCTTTTTGTAAAATTGACAAGTCATGAAATGATGACCGTTGATTTGTATTGACATATCAGATCCGTAGATCTTTTGTAATGGATTCCTCACCTTATTCTATAAAAGGTGGTGGAATGCCTTGTTATATGCATTCGAAACTTAATTGAAATCTGTTTGCTAAAATATTCAGGGCTCATTTCAAAGCTGCTGTACATTTACATGTCTTTTGCATACTTAATGAAAGGGAAGAGTATTTTGATTACAAATCTTCGTAAATCTTGAGTAATCTATGCTTGAATTCTGGATATGTGCTTTGATTAGCTACGTCCCTTGGAGTGCTCATCATGTTGCATGTATTGTTTTCATTCATTATCCTCTGAAGTTTGCATCAATTGTATCTAGCTGTGGAATGTCCTGGTGAACATATGGTTTGATTTCTTCTCCTCATGACAGTATCAAGCATGTATGTAGATCAAAAGCTAAAGGTTCAACTTAATTAGAAGTATTTTCTTTAAAGTCTTTCAATTTCAGAAAATCTCACCGTCATAATTGCAAATAACTGCTAATCTCGAGCAAACAACCCAAAATATGCAGACATCTCGTAGAAAATCGCAAATATTTAGCATATTTGAACACTAAGCATGCACAATTGAAAATATCATGCAAAGATCAAGGTATTTTACTTCTTTTCATCAAATAGCTGCATAATTTGACTTCTCTGTGAGGAATTTCTGCAGGAACGTCATGATGATAGTACATTTTCACGGAAGGCCCCAAAATGGAAACAGCAACTCACATTAACTACTGAGTAACGTCAGTCGATTAAGACCTAATCACCGGAGACTTGGGATCATGAATTCTCTGAATTCACTGTATCTTTCAAGATGAATAAAGGTTAATGTGTACTTTTATTCTATGTTTGTTTGTGATTAACATCATGACCAACAGGTCACTCCACGGGCCTAGAACATACTGGCTCATTGCCATGAAGTACAACTAGGTCTAGCAGGCTCACTGCCTCAACCCTAAGCCTAGAAAGATTACAATAAGGGTTGTTAAACCCTGAGGACTGTTAAACCCTACTGGTAACTCACTACTAGGCTCACTGCCAAAATCACCATCTTATTCATGTCTAAGATTAATACATTAAAATACAATGGTTCCTCTAATCTGCTCTTCCCTGCTCTACCTTATCTTCTCACCCTTTTCCTTATCTTCTCATTTTTGCACAAGGACATCTTTTCCATGACTCAATTATAAGTATTTATGCAATTCATCAACCTTGGAATGATCATCAAGGTCAGCCTTACAATCATCAACCATTGGAACAATCTCCAAGGTCGGCATTACAAACATTTTACAAAATAGGTCTTGACCTAATACAAAATTATGCTAAGGATTTGTAGTATAGATGTATGTGGATCATGCCATGCCTTAGCTAGGACTCAAACATGATCTTCGATGCCATAACACACTTCCATAATCTTCAAGGGATCTCTGCAATTACTAGAATTAACCAAGTCGACTAAGACTGGTTGCACACTACGTTATCTAGGAATAATCTTCAAACACGATCTCATTTCCTTGACGTGGACCAATGTAAAGGTAGGAACATGATCAAGAGGAATCCACAAGCAAATTGAAATCATCAGGAACAACCGTACAAACTAAAACCACTTTATTCATGAGATTCTTCACACTAGAGCACATGAACTTCACTATCTTCAACTGTCATAAAAGAAAGATAGTTTGCAGACCACCAAAATACATACCATTGCAATTGAAAGCACTTATCAGCATCCTAGACTTCCCTCTAGAACCGTAGAGAAAAACATTTTAATGCGGAGGAATGTGGAGCAAAATACTTTCTCCCTGTCACCAAAGAATAACCAGAGAAAGCAGGTTTTACTCTGGTGAATGCAACTCTCTCAATACTTCACACCGGAGGCTCAAACTTAGGATTTAGCATCTTCAGACATCCTTTTAAATAACTTCCAATCTGCATACCAAGATCTTCAAGCAACAAGAAATGCAGAGAAAACTATCAGACTATTCTTTAGTGTACAACTCAATGTCTATATTGCACTTCACTGTAACTCACTTGTATCTTCTGGAGAGGCCAATTTTATCAATATCCTCAATATACATAACTTCTAAACAAGTAATAGAATAGGACATAGTTGACACCAATGACAACACCTGTTAGGCACATACTTGCAACACAACTTACCTTGACTATTCAAATATTGCAAAGCTTGATGATCTGTATATATCACAAACTCCTTAGGTAGAAAATAATGTCTCCACTTCTTTAGGGCTTGAATTATGGCATAGAACTCTTGATCATAAATTGAATATCTTCTCCTTGCATCATTCAACTTCTCATTGAAATACACTATAGGTCTACCTTCTTGATTTAACACTACTCCAATTGCACTCCCACTTGCATCATAATATACTTGAAATACCTTATTGAAATCTAGTAATGCTAAAATAGGCTGCTCTGTCACCTTTTGCTTCATCAGCTCAAAGCTTTTATCTACTCCTAATGTCGACTTAAAGTCCTTGTCACCTCTCATTGTCTCTGTCATAGGGTTAAAAACTGAACTAAAATTTCTAATGAACTTCTGGTAGAAACTTGCCAACCCATGAAATGATCTAACTTCTCCAATGCTCTCCAGTGTAGGCCATTCAATGATTGCTCTCACTTTCTTAGGTTCCATCTTCAATCCTTTCGTAGAAATCACAAATCCCAAATACACTAGTTCTTCTTTCATGAAACTACACTTCTTGATATTTATCAACAATTTCTCTTCTCTCAGTCTCTGTAAAACTTGTCTAATATGCCACAAATGTTCTTCTTTTGTCTTGCTGAAAATCAAAATGTCATCCAAATATACAATAACAAACTTACCCAAGAATTTCTTCAAGACTTCATTCATCAACCTCATGAAAGTACTCGATGCATTTGTTAATCCAAAAGGCATCACTAACCATTCATACAATCCTTCATTTGTCCTAAAAGCAGTCTTCCATTCATCTCCTTCTCTGATTCTGATCTGATGGTATCCACTCTTTAACTCTATCTTTGTGAAATATTTTTCTCCACTCAAACAGTCCATGATGTCATCCATCCTAGGTAAAGGAAATATATACTTAACTGTGATCTTATTTATTACTCTAGAGTCAGTACACATTCTCCATTCTCCATCTTTCTTAGGTGCTAACACTGCAGGTACTGTACAAGGACTCAAGCTTTCTCTGATCAAACCTTTCCTCAACAATTCATGTATCTGTCTATTCAATTCTTCATTCTCTGTCGATGTCATTCTATGTGTTGCTTTATTAGGCAAACTAGCTCTCGGTATAAGATCCATGTGATGATTGATACTCCTTATAGGTGGCAATCTTTCAGGCACATTATCTGATATGATGTCTTTATACTCTGTCAGCAACTCTTTTATCTCTTCCGGTTGTGATTCTTCAGTCACCTTCTTCAATGCTTGAGGCTTCTTAGGAATCAAAGAATAACACATATTCTCATGCCTCAAACCATCCAAGAACTTCCTCCCATCTACCAAATAGATTCTAGCATTCCCACATACTTCACTCTTACTAGGATCATCCTCCAAAGGAATCAAGGTAATTCTCTTCCCATTTGATGTTATAGTGTATGTATTCTTTCTCCCATCATGTATAGCTTTTCTATCATATTGCCAAGGTCTACCCAACAAAATATGACAAACATCCATAGGCATAATATCACACAAGACTTCATCATGATGAGATCCAATATGAAATTTCACCAAACATTGTTCACTCACCAGTACCTTATGATCATATTGAATCCATGCTATCTGATAGGGTTTAGGGTGTTTCAATCTTTCCAACTTCAGCTTAGTCACCATCTCCTCTAAAACTAGATTATCTGAGCTACCACTATCAATTACAACTTTACAACACTTACCTTTAGATTTGCATCTTGTTATGAACAAATTCTTCCTCTATGGTGGTTCTTTATTTGTCTCTGCTTGAAATAGTTCTCTCCTCATCACAAGTGATTACCCTTTCTCCATGTTGATCATGATGTCAGTCATAAAAAAACATAGAATAAAAGTTATACATCAACCTTTACTCATCTTGAAAGATATGATGAATTCAAAGAATTCATGATCTCTTCATGGATTAGTTCTTAATCAACTGACGTTACTCAATGGTTGATGTGTCTTGCTATTTCCATTCTAGGGCCTTATGTTTGTTCATCAGCAAGATTTAGTCTCTGTAAAGATGCTACACAGAAGGTTATCTACACAAGATATTTTCACAAATATTGTGTCTGTACTCAAATCTTTGCATGATATTTGTCAATTATACATGCTTTGGCTTCAAATATGCTATAATTATACAGTTATCTACGAGATGTCCGCATATTTCATGTACTTTGCTTCTAATTGTCAATTATTTGCAATTGTGATGGTGAATGTTATGAAATTAAAAGAAATGTAAATGAAAACTTCAAATTATGATGAATCTTCAGCTATTGGGCCACATACACACTTGATACTGTCATGAGGAGAAGAAATCAAACCATATGTTCACCAAGATGTTCCACAGCTAGATACAGTTGATGCTAACTTCAGAGGACAGTGAATGAACACAATACAAGCAGACTGATGAGCACTCCAAGGGACGCTGTTGATAACTGAGAGGGGGGGTGAATCAGTTATCCTAATTGTTTCTTCTTTTGATCTTTCTTATTAATCAAAGCAGCATTGAATTAAACAAACAAACATTATCATGAAATAAGAAACACATGACACAGTATTTTTGACGTGGAAACCCGATTAAGGGAGAAAACCACGGGGTGATTAACCCAAAGATTATTCTCTGTTAGAAGAATAAGGAATTACAAAATGGCACTTGCCAATTAGGGCTCACTGCCCGAGCACACTGCTCACAAAAGAGGCCCACTGCCTACAAGGAGACACACTGTCTACAAAGTGATAAAAATCACAGTCTTGAACTGGAGAATGACATCTTTACCATGTCTGGATCAATTCCATTAAGCTCAGAAACTTCTGCTCTGCCTTCTGCACTTCTCTTTGCTACACCACCTTTATCCACACAAGTCACCCTTCAAAATGAACTCACAAACCTTTATTTATACAAGACATCGACTTAGGAACAATCATCTAAGTCGGCAATCAACCATAAGAATATCCGCAAGATGAATAACACATCCGGTCGGCCACCATAAGAACATTCGCAGGATGAACAACTCATCCGGTCGGCTAAACAGAGCAAAAACTTCATCTGGAAGAATATCTTCAATTCTGGGCTCTACTGTCAATGCAGACCAACAACACAACCTCAACATGATCCAAGAACCTTCACAAGTCTGCCTGAATGACCAGGTACGTCCGCATTTCCTTTACTTACTGAAATCTCTTATCCTCCTTGTCCGGAACTTCAAGAACACTGTCTGTTGCCACTGTCATAATCCAAGAGGTACTTCCAGACCTCCAAATCATACATAACTCGAGATGGCACATCACAAGGACATCCCAAAGACTCCTTCCAATCTGTAGATTAGGATTATACAGTTCCGGACCTCTCCAGACCTTTTGTGATCCTCTGTCACCTCTGAATACTTGCCGGAACCGGTTCTACACCGACAGCCACAACTCCTTCAGATCTTCATGCAGACCTCTGAAATATTAACTGAAGCATCTCAAGACCCATATCTACAAACCCTTTAATCCGCATCCTCCGGTTCGCATCCTATACAGTACATTTTCCTTCTTCTCATCACTGTTCTTTACTGTTCCTGACTGAGGCTAATTTTCTCAATATCCTCAGCACACTGCTCATTGAATCCTTCTTGTCAAAGCAATATGAGTATGTTGACATCAATGACAACACTGGTTTACCTCATACTTGCAACAATCTCCCCCTTTGTCATTGATGGCAACATATGATGTGAAAAACCATCAAGACAAGAAACTTCTCCTTTCTGTCACTTCTCCCCCTATCAGCAACATGTCTTCTCCTCATTTGCTGCTCCCCTTTTGATCATCAGCTACTTGTTTTTCACATGTCTTCTCTCCCCCTTTGACATCAATGGCAAAGGGCTCATACTTGCAATTTTGACACATCAGAATCATACCAGCTGCTCCCCCTTAGTAGCAGCTCCCAATCATCAATCTGGATCACAAGATATGACTATGATATCCACCGGACTGATGCACATCAGTGCATCCTAGTTTATCACCGGAGGGGCCATGACCCCTAACTTCTCCTGGAGATATTCAAAAGAGTCCTTGGGAAGAGGTTTAGTAAAAATATCTGCAATCTGATCCTTGGAGGGAACATACTCCAACCTGACTTCTTCCTTGTTCACTTGTTCTCTCAAGAAATGAAACTTGATAGATATGTGCTTAGTCTTAGAGTGTAATATCGGATTCTTGGAAATATTAATTGCACTTGAATTATCACAGAAAATTGTGAGAGGCTCCGCATATTCAATTTTAATATCTCTTAGCATCTGCTTCATCCATAGGATTTGAGTGCAACTACTTGCTGCTGCAATGTATTCTGCTTCAGTTGTAGACAAAGATATTGCATCTTGTTTCTTGCTTAGCCAAGAAACCAATCTCTTCCCCAAAAAGAATGCTCCACCACTGGTGCTCTTTCGATCATCTACATCTCCTGCCCAATCTGCATTTGTGTAAGCATGAAGAGAGAAATCCGGATCTCTAGGGTACCATAGACCATACTCAACTGTTCCTTTCAAGTACCTAAAAATTCTTTTGATTACCATAACATGAGATTCTCTAGGATCAGCCTGGAATCTTGCCACAAGACCAACAGCCTGCATTATATCTGGTCTGGTCTGAGTGAGATACAACAATCCACCAATCATTGATCTATACATTGTCTGATCTACCTTTGGAGAGTCATCATCTTTGCTCAACTTACATCCGGTTGCCATGGGAGTGTTCATTGGTTTTGAATCTTCCATACCAAATTTCCTTAACAATTCTTTCACATATTTGGTCTGAGAAATGAAGATTCCTTTCTTTGTTTGAGTAATTTGCAGACCCAAGAAGAAATTCATTTCACCAAGCATAGACATTTCAAACTCACATTTCATCTGATTTGCAAAAGTTTTGCACATACTATCTCTTCCTCCAAAAATGATATCATCTACAAACACTTCAACAATCAAAATGTTTTCATGATCAATTTTGAAATATAAGTTACTGTCAGCAGTACCTTTGCTGAATCCAATCTGCACAAGATGCTTATCCAACCTTTCATACCATGCTCTTGGAGCTTGTTTTAATCCATACAATGCTTTCTTTAACTTACAGACCATATCATCATTGTCAGATAATTGAAATCCATCCGGTTGTTCAATGTAAACTTCTTCTTCCAGATCACCATTTAGGAAGGCAGACTTGACATCCATCTGATATACCTTGAAGTCTTTAAAGGCAGCAAATGCAAGAAATAATCTGACTGCTTCAATTCTTGCCACGGGAGCAAAGGTCTCTTCATAATCAATTCCTTCTATTTGGGAGTAGCCTTTGCAGACCAATCTAGCTTTGTTTCTGATTACTTTACCAGCTTCATTTAATTTGTTCCGGAAGACCCATTTGGTTCCAATCACATTCCTGTCTCTAGGTCTGGGAACAAGATCCCAAGTATGATTTTTCTCAATTTGCATTAATTCATCTTTCATTGCTTTAGTCCAGTTTTCATCATTGCAGGCTTCATTTACTGTTTTAGGTTCAATCTTTGAGATCAGACAACATTCATCCTGATTTTGAGCAACATTCCTTCTAGTTTGCACACCTTTGCTTCTGTCACCTATGATCTGATCTTCAGAGTGGTTTAGTGTCACATACCTTGGAATTTTGGGAGTATCCTGTACTGCTGCTTCTTGATCAGGCTCATTCAAACCTATCTCTTCTTCCTGATTTACCGGATCAGGCTGACTCTGTCTTACCAGAGAGGATTGAGTTCTTTGAACACTGTCTTGGTCATCTTCATCGGATTCATAAAATCTTGAGGGCTTCTCAATTCCTTCATCAACTTTCACATTAGTGCTTTCTATCATCTTCCTCAGTCTCTTATTGTAACACCGGTATGCTTTGCTTTGAGTGGAGTAGCCCAAGAAAATTCCTTCATCACTTCTAGCATCAAACTTTCCTAGATCTTCATCTCTTTTGATATAACACTTGCTACCAAATACTCTGAAATATTTCACAGTGGGAGTGATGCCAAACTAGAGTTCGTAGGGGGTCTTACTGGTATTGTTTCTGATTTGAACTTGATTTAGAGTGTAGACTACAGTGCTGATAGCTTCTTTCCAGAACATCTGAGGAACATTTGCTTCCAACATCATTGTCTTGGCAGCTTCCTGGATGGTCCGGTTCTTTCTTTCAACTACTCCATTCTGCTGTGGAGTCCTAGGAGCAGACAATTGTCTCCTTATACCCTGCTTCTCACAATAATCAATGAACTCTCCAGATGTAAATTCACCACCTCTATCAGACCTTAGACACTTTAGTTTCAATCCAGTTTGATTCTCCACCAAAGCTTTGAAGATTTTGAACTTCTCAAATGCTTCTGATTTTTCTTTTAGAAAGGTAACCCACATCATCCGGGAATGATCATCAATTAACAACATGAAATATCTATCACCTTGCAGACTCTTGATTCTTGTCAGACCACAGAGATCAGTATGTACTAATTCCAACAATCTGGTAGAAGACTGATCTTTGCTTTTGAAAGAGACTCTGCTTTGTTTACCTAGCTGACATTCTTTGCACAAACTATTTGTAGGTTTCATCAATTTTGGAAGATCTCTTACAGCCTGAGTATTTCTTATCTTGATGATGTTATCAAAATTTACATGACACATTCTTCTATGCCATAACCAACTCTGATCAATTTGAACAAACAAACAACTTTTATTTGAACCAACCAGATGAAAGATATTACCTTTTGTCTGAGTACCGGATGCAATTTCAGTTCCGGAGCTTGTAAAGATTCTGCATTTTCCATTCTTAAACCGAAGATCATAGCCTTTGTCTACTAACTAACCAACACTGAGAAGATTGTGCTTCAATCCTTCAACATATAGTACATTACCTATTTTGCTCTTTCCATCAAAGGAAATAGTTCCCCTGCCTCTGATTCTGCCAGCAGAATTGCCACCAAACTTTACCATTCCTCCTTCATACCTTTCCAAATTCAAGAACTTATTCTTGTCACCAGTCATATGGTGAGAACATCCACTGTCAATAACCCAATCATCCTTTTCTTCCACTTGAGCAGCTAAAGCTTTTTCAACAACTTTGTGATTGACAGATTCAGAGAGTATTGAATCTTCTTCCTTGATGGCAATAATCACCCACTCATTTCCGGATTTGCTTCCTAGTTCTGATTCATCATCTGTTACTCCTTCATTGTCATCTTCTTCATGAACATAATAGTAATTCTTTTGAAACCTTTGTCTGTTAGTATTAGACCTTGCAGATCTTTCCGGACATCTTGAAGCAAAATGACCAATCTTATTGCAGTTGAAGCACTTTAAGGGTAGTTTTCCTTCATACTTACCGGATCCTCTTGGTAGTCTTTTTGCAATGAGGGCTTCAAGTTGAGCTGTTTCTGCTTCTTCTTCTTCCATGTCTCTTCTTGCTTGATCATACCATGTCATCTTCCTTGAAGAGTTTTCTCCCGGATCAATTAAGCTTCCAATGTTTCAAACAATGCATCCCTGCACCTTTTATAGAATAAGGTGAGGGAGCGGTTACACATGATCTACGATCAAGATTTATCTATTAAGATCAACGGTGCATATTCATCTTTGACTTAGTCAACATGTATGAGTTGACACAGGTTGCGAGATGGCAACCATCTAGGTAACTTATATTCCTTTAAGTACCCTATGCATATATTTCCTTTACGATGCATCTTCATCTATTCGTCAAGTTCTTCTTCTTCATTTTCATGTTCATCATGATCATCACTTCCCGTATCTTCATCATCCTGATGAATGTTGCTTTGCATATGGGCCTGCATGATTATCCTGACATTTTCATATGCCCCCACCACTCGTTCAACTTCTCCACCATCTTGAGTTTTTGCTTTGGCAATGGCATGCTTGTGGGCCTGATATTTATCTCGAAGAGCCTCCAATTTGCTCTTCCTGCTGCTTGATGTTTTATTGTAATTCTCCACCCTGACCTTGATCCTCATGATCTTATCCATGGTTTCTTCCGTCAGGTGGTTAAGAGGGTCCTTACCTATCAGCTGGAAGTTATTATGTAGAGCCTTTATAGCAAAATCTTCATCTTGATTCTTGATATTTCCCTCTATTTTCCCCTCTAGGGTCTCCAGGATCTCAGCTTCAAATGACATCATGTCATGCAGCTTCATGCTGATGTCTCTTAATTTGCTGTTGCATCACTCTAATATATCACTTTCAAATTTGATATCTTTATAGCAGATATCTACCAACATGGCAGTATTACCATCTAGTACCTGTTTGTTTATTAGAACTTGAGGATTAATCCTCTTCATTTCAACCAAACCACTCAAGGATTTCTCTAATTGGAATGAACTTCTCTCAGCCTCCATTTGCAATTTATCAACCTTCCTTCTAGAGATACTTAGAGAATTCCACCTTTACAAAGAGGCTTTCACTACTTCTTTAGCTCCACTATGTGCGGATAACATCCACTTTCTCATTACTATTGACTCATGTTTCATAAGGTCTAACCTATTGACCTCCTCCTAAGAAATTACAGTCAATGGGACTGCTTCTGAATTTGAAGTATCATCGGGGTTAATTAACCCCTTTATGTAGGCATGCAGCTGGGCAATGTGCTCCTTATGCTACTTATTTTTATCCTTTTCTCTCTTCACTCTTTGGGTTAAAGAGTCAATTATATCCTTCCCCTCTTGGCCTTCCTGATCCTCATTAGCAAATCCTAAATCAACCGTGGTAATGTGGAATTCTCCCAGAGTGATCTTGCCCTTTTCTTTCTCAACGGTGGGGAGTGCTACCTGGGCTATCCTTCTACCTATAGCAGGATCTCTTCTTATGGCCAAGGTTAACCTGGCCTTCCTCTTTAGCTTCATGATGGTCTCTAAAAATAATGTTGAAACATCAAACTCTTGAATCTCAAAACCAGATTCTGTACTTACTTCTTTCTCGAGCCATTGAGGCACTTGATCTCTGGATCCCTGATCTCCATCATCATAATCATGTTCACCTTGATCTCCAACAACTTTATCTGTTCTTGGTGGAGAGGGTGATTTCCTCATTTCTTCCTCATGATGATCTTCATGAGGGTGATCTTGTCCTACCTCCTCTTCCTGAGGAGTCTCTTCTTGCGGTGCATCTACATGATGATCCTGTAGTTGATCTTTTACTGCATCTTCTTTTGTTTCATCTACCTTGGTAATTTCCTCATTATGAGGCACATTTGCATCTGTGGATGTCATGGTATCTATCTTAGGTGCATCTACCTGATCTTGGATCACATTCTGATCCACACATGTTGTATCTACCTCTTGGATCTTTAGGTCCTCTTGACTGGATGTTTCTGTATCCTTATCTCCTGATGTTTCTTGAGTCTAAGGAGCATTATCAGTTGATATATCTTTATCCTCTCTGCCTTTTTGTTGGACTTCCACTATCTTAGGCGCATCAAATATATCTTGTTGTGGTTGGCCCATCTTTGCAGTATGGTTTTCCATCTCTGCTAACTTCACTTTCTCAATACTTTCTGCTTTATTATGTACACCTGCTTGATGTTCAGGATTTACATCTTCTCTGTATGTTATATCGATCACTGCAGGGCTAGTTACTTGATCAACTAATTCATCGAGTCCCATTTGTTGTGCTATCCCTTCTGGGCTTTTTTCCTTTTTCTATTCCACTTGCTTCAGTTCTTCTAATACCGCCATCTATATTGATGGAGTTCCTTGTGGAGTTATGCAGGTTTTAGCAACAAGGGTTTCCTTTTGATGAGCGGTTACATCTTTTACAACCTCATCATCAAATAAATCAACTGTCTCCTCCAGTGAGACAAGACCACCTTGAGTTGGCCTAAAGGCTTCTTTCATTTGTTCTTTAGCCTATTCAGTCTTGAACTTAACAATGGTAGGAAGGGGTACATTATGTTGCAACTCTTTTCGGAACACTTCACTACCAGTTCCCCTCAATACTATGGGGTCATGCTTTATTTCACCTCTCATGGAGGTTCTTGGTTTCTTAGGTGTGGATGCCATCACCTGAGGTGCTTTTCTTTTTCTAATAAGGGGCATAGGGTCCTCTTCTCCAGGTTCTTCATCAAGAAGAACATCCTTTTCCATTTTCTTTTGTGATGTTTGACCCTCCTCATATGTTTCAGTAGCTTCCACAGCTAGCCCTTGGGTCTTTTTAGCCTTCTATTTATCCATGGGAGGCGGTGCTGATGAGGCTACTACTTGTTCTGATACGGATGTGTCCTCTGCTGATATAACTATTCTTTCAATTAGCACCCCTTTAGTTTCATTATCAATTTTCTTACCTCTAGGGGGTATCTTGCTTTGTTCTTGAGGCGGCATTCTTTCTCCTTTAGATTCCTTCTTTTCAATTATAAAGTCATCATATTCATTATCAGGAATCTCCTACCTCTTCTTCTTATTGTCAACTGTAAGGGCTACACCCTTCTTCTTCAATGCATTTATTTGTTTACTTACCCAAGACTGGGTTAGCTGCAGCATCCTACCTGTAAATTGGTCTAATGATATATCCTTAGGCTATGTAAGATCAGGTGCTGAGATTGTGTCATTATATATCTTCTTTTCTTCATATTCATCTGCTATTATTTTGCCATTGTTGGTTTCTCTTCTGAATCTGCATTAGGGTTTGTCAGTTCTAATGCACAGGCAGATTCAGTCAACAAAATATAGGAGCTTGCGTGAGCTCCTCCCCTTCACTTCTGGTTCTGCCGCACCAAGGGGGGTGTCCCAATTTGATAAAAGTATGACCTTGACTAGCTCAATGATAGAAGGATTTAACTTGACATCATTAGGTAGAATACTCTCATGTATGGACCAAGATTATTGTAACAAATCACAAGGTTGGCAACATTCTTGGACATATGTGTCTGGTTAGGGATGAGAGCATGCAGAGGTTTCCTACTCCTAATCCTACAACTAACAGGTGGAAGGATGAAATGATTTGATTTGATGTTTGGAGTTATGGGACTTTCCTAGACCCATTGAACAGACAGATTCCCAAACCAGTGCCTTATCTGGGCAGCAGAGTCAAATTTATGAATGTAAATGTTCCCCTATGACAACATGAATTCATATCTAGAGGACTTTAGAAGAATGCTACTACCTAATAGCAACATGTCCAAGAACGAGTATTACTTATGATCATACTTAACAAATCCTATGATGCAATCTATTTTCCTTTGTATCTGATCAAAGGCCTATTTAACCACTCCTTGAGTAGATGCAATAAATCAAACACACAGCATGCATATACTGAAAAACTTGGAAGCCCTTGACAACCTTGTTTGAAAGGAAAATAAATGACATACAGGAGACAATCAGAAATAATACACAAAACAGGGGTTTTTCATTTGAAAATAATCTGCATAGAAAGTTATCATACAAGAAATTATCATTTACAAGCCAAGATAAACTGGTACACCAAACCAAGGACCGAATCTGTAGCAAAAATGCCTTTCAAAATGTGAACACCTTATGTTCAGAGTTAGAGCAGAAAGCCCAAAAACATCCAACCTCTAAAAAGTGACATAGTTAGACCTTTTATACAGAACTGTGTACTTAGCCAAAAATTAATTACAAAGCAAATTGAAAATTTGCCAAACTCAAAGCATGAGGAAAGGCGCCCAAAAAAATTCAACGCTATGGGGGAGATAGAGAGGATGGAGTAGATGGAAATAGGGTCCTAACTGCCATTCAAGGACATCCATCTTCAATCAGGTAGCTAGCCAGTCATTCAGGCCATACCTCTCCAGCTTCATGCCATTAATGTTGTGCCAAACCCGTAGCTTCCTTGGAAACCGTCACAGCGCTCCAATAGAAAATTCCCGCCAAAATGTAGCATCCAAGTATTCAAAAACAAAGGAAATATTAGCCCCACATGCACCCCACAGAACCCATTCTAACACCTTATAAGCATGGCCATGAGGAAACTAAGTGTCGAGTGCTTTTGCCTTGCTCGACCCACGAACCTTCCACCAATAGCTCATCGGCCTAACTCCTACCGATAGCCCACTTCCTTCGGTGAGACCAACCCCATCAGCCAAACAAAAAGCTTCCCCGCTGATATCACAAGTTACCCCGATGACCACTAAAACACACTTTGTCAACTAGAACTAAACCATCGGGATGACCAAAAAATCCCTTGCCGACAACTTAGGTCAACCTGATAGAACACCCAAACTGTCTTCATCGGCGAGACCCACACCATCGGCAAACCACAAAGATCCTCCTGCCGACGATGACACATATGCTGATGACACCATTGGCCAGACCAAACGCATCGGTGAAGCCTAGAATTCCCCCACCGACCACAATACTCCTGCTGATGAACACTTCCATTGGCTAGACACCCAACATCGGCAATCCTCAAAAAACCTCTGCTGATAAAAGAACTCTCCCCGATGACCAACCTTGAACATCCTCCTGTCGGCGAGACCCAGACTATCAGAGCAACGAAAAGCTCCTCCGCTGACACATCAAGTCACCCCGATGGTCATCTTCCTGAAAGCTTCAACCCAAACCATCAGGATGACCACCATACTACATACTAATGCCACACAGTCACCCCGATGGCACTTCACACCTCCCCATCGGCCAGAGTAACACCATCGGCCTAGCCCCTTCCACCTTCACCGATGCACCAACTCACACCGATGCATAACCGTCAGCATGACCAAAACCGTCAGGGCGACCAAAACTTCCTTCATTGACACACCCAGTCACACCAACCACCACATTCATATCTAGGTCTTCGGGGAGACCACAACCATCGGCTCATCCAAAAATCCTCTCATTGACCTCCCGATCATGCTGATGAAGACATCACACTCCCCTGTCGGTGAGACATAGACCATCAGAGCAACAAAAAGCTCCTTCGCTGATAACACCTCCTTACACCGATGGTACTCCATAGCCCCCCGTCGGCGAGAGTAACACCATCAGCCTAACATTCCATGGTCTACCTGATACACCATGTCCTACCGATGGCACAACTCTGTACACTCCATCGGTAAGACCCTTAGCATCGGTGAACCCCTCCACCTACCTGGCTGATATCACATGTTACGCCGATTTAGTTGCTATCGGCCAGACCAAAACACTCGGAGTACTCTAAAAATCTTTCACCAATACGCCAAGTTACTCCAATGAAAACCCTAAGCCACATCCTGTCGGCCAGACCAGCCTCATAAGTGAACTAGAAAAATGCTACGCTGATAACATATGTCATTTCGATGCTTATCCTCATCGGCTGAACACAAGGCATCGACAAACCACAAAATTCCTCTACCGATAGACATAGTCTTGGCAATGAAATGTATATACCATTGTGAAGAACATGGTTGCCGAGACAAAAGTGAACCCACACCGATGGACTCGGAAGAAACTTAGGAATTTTTTGGATTTTTTGGGAATGTGCCTGCATAAAAATTGCTCGAAAAATGATAATCAATTCAGGCACCAATAGTGGCTCTATCTGGGAATGCATGCCTCTCGCAGGCATGGTAAGAACCTTAGACCTCTGGGATGCAGACCAGTCCCCTATCCGTTGCATACAGAGTCATGAAGTTACAATGATTTGCATCACCAATCAAACTTGATGGCCTAAGGCCACCAAGAAAGGGAAAACCTATATTTCCCTTTGTCAAATATCTTGTTTTCATCTACATACACTGGGTCAAGTCTGAGAATGCTGCCATGATCTAACCATAAGCAACTTTGGTTATTTACATATTCAACCCTCTGATTAACTCGTCACTGTCAACCCTATGCAAGAAACCTTTAGCATCAGGCAGTAAGTGGATGCAGAATTTATCAAGCAATGCATATTCATATGGCATAGAACACAGGTTATCATCACTATGCATTGCAAAATGATTTCCTAGCTGGACTAAAAATTGAAAGTACTTAAAGTCCACCATGCAACTAGGAACACCAGGGCTCTTTTCATTGCAAGCTGGGCTATCAAAAGAAAAGCTTTCAAATTCACAATTGTGCACATCATGCACACAACCAATAGCAGCACCAAACTGGAAAAGATTAGGCTCTGGCACCTCTTTACAATTAGGCACATTTTTACAGTCACTTACCTGATGTATGTTATTTTCTCTTTCATCAGGATGATAAATAGAATCCAAGTAAAAAATAATGCTCAAACCTTCACCATACTCAAATAAATCCTCATCACCATATGTGTCAAAAATGGGTGATCCAGGTACATCAACTTGATCACAATATGCCATTTGTTCATGGGCAGCAGAGCATGCATCTTCATCACCAATGGGTTCATTTTGTGGAAGAATATCAGCTTGTGTGTCATAAGCAAAACAATCACCAAATAAAAAACAATCATGCTCTGCACTAGCACTTGTTTCAATCTCTAACTGTTCTTCATGATCTCCATGTGTTTGAAAAGAAGGCAATGTTTCCCACATGGAACTGTTTCTCTGTTTGCTTATATCTTCTTTGTCTTGAGTACAATACTCACAATTATCTCCACAAATCCATTCAAAAAGTTGCTCATTGTTGTCCACAACCTCATTATTGCTTTCATGGCCAGTTGCCTCAACATTGCAATGGGAGTCCTCATTAGTCCTTTCATTGGCATCCTCAGTATTCATCTTTTCATCTTCACATGATGCCTTAATCATTTGGTCATTTGTAGCTTCACAACCTTTTCTTACACCAAAGCCTGGAGACAGGGATTTCTGCAGGTGCTCATCTCTCATTTCTTCTATATTTTCTAAAAAAATGTATGCCATTTGCATGCTTGTCACCTTGAAATCCCTCAGTAATGCACTAGAACCCTCCTCAAAAGCCTCAAAATATATGCGAACATAGGATGAAATATCAGGTTTGAAGACTTCTGGGATCTGTGAAAGGGCTACTGCAAATCTATGACTGAAAACAATGCATGGCTCTTCATCTTATTTTTTGATTTTCATTAATTCTGCAACAAGCTCAGTAGGTTCTCTTGCAAATTCTTTTTTGAAACAGTCAGCAAGCTCATCCCAATAGGCAAAGGATCTCTTTGGAAAGCTCAAATACTAGTGTTTTGCTTTTGCATCAAAGGACCTAACAAAAAACCTCATCCACATATCCTCATCTCTAAATGAATGTTTTCCCATAAACTCATGAAAATTTTGGATATGTGCATCGCCATCATATACACTGTGACCACTAAATCTAGGCATCTGACAGTATATCCTAGCAGGCATACTTTCTACTTTATAATCAACCCATGACAAATCGAGTTGGTCATACAAAGTATCAAAAGGGCTGACAAGAGGTTTAGCTTTCTGACTGGAAGACACAATAGGGTTATCATTATTCAACTGAGCCTGCCTAGCTTCTAAGAATATCAACCTATTTTTAATCTCTTCCATTCTTTTACTCAACATATCATCCCCCTTTTCATTGAGTATGGGTGAATACATGTTTGGATTCATATAAGTCCTATTTTCAGACATCTTATATATACCTAAGACCTAAGGTTTCCCCCCTGCATCTAACTTATGCAGAAAAACAACAAATATAAGTGGGAAGAAACAAGGTACCTTTTCTCATCCAGATGCTGAAGTCTGAACAACACATTTTTTTTACAACACACACCACTTTCATGTGCACTTGAATCTTTCTTGCAGAGTCGCCACCTCTCCAGAGAGGACAAAATTTTCAATAGCTGAAAGCTATTTTTCCAGGTTCATTACACTAGCAGAGCTAGGGAAAACTTCACCAAAGGTTGTAAGATATCACTTTTTCTGTTAAGTCCCCAGCGGAGTTGCCATTTTTGTTGGTTTTTCTTCTGAATCCGCATTAGGGTTTGTCAGTTCTAATGCATAGGCAGATTCAGCCAACAAAATATAGGAGGTTGCATGAGCTCCTCCCCTTCACTTCTGGTTCTGCTGCACCAAGGGGGGTGTCCCTATTTGATAAAAGTATGACCTTGACTAGCTTAATGACAGAAGGATTTAACTTGACATCATCAAGCATAATACTCTCATGTATGGACCAAGATTTGTGTAACAAATCACAAGGTTGGCAACATTCTTGGACATATGTGTCTGGTTAGGGATGAGAGCATGTAGGGGTTTCCTACTCCTAATCCTACAACTAATAGGTGGAAGGATGAAATGATTTGATTTGATGTTTGGAGTTATGGGACTTTCCTAGACACATTGAACATATAGATTCCCAAACCAGTGCCTTATCTGGGCAGCAGAGTCAAATCTATGAATGTAAATGTTCCCCTATGACAACATGAATTCATATCCAGAGGACTTGAGAAGAATGCTATTGCCTAACAACAACATGTCCAAGAATGAGTATTACTTATGATCATACTTAACAAATCCTATGATGCAATCTATTTTCCTTTGTATCTGATCAAAAGCCTATTTAACCACTCCTTGAGCAGATGCAATAAATCAAACACACAGCATGCATATACTGAAAAACTTGGAAGCCCTCGACAACCTTGTTTGAAAGGAAAACAAATGACATACAGGAGACAATCAGATATAATACACACAACAGGTGTTTTTCATTTGAAAATAATCTGCATAGAAAGTTATCATACATGAAATTATCATTTACAAGCCAAGATAAATTGGTACACCAGACCAGGGACCGAATCTGTAGCAAAAATGCCTTTCAAAAATGTGAACACCTTATGTTTAGAGTCAGAGAAGAAAGCCCAAAAACATCCAACCTCTAAAAAGTGACACAGTTAGACCTTTTATATAGAACCATGTACTTAGCCAAAAATTAATTACAAAGCAAATTGAAAATTTGCCAGACTCAAAGCATGAGGAAAGGTGCCCAAAAAAATTCAACGCTATGGGGGAGACAAAGAGGATGGAGTAGATGGAAATAGGGTCCCCACCGTCGTTCAAGGACATCCATCTTCAATTGGGTAGCTAGCCAGTCATTTAGGCCATACCTTTGCAGCTTCATGCCATTAATGTCGTGCCAAACCCGCAGCTTCCTTGGAAACCGTCATAGCGCTCCAATGGAAAATTCCTGCCAAAACGTAGCATCCAAGTATTCAAAAACAAAGGAAATATTAGTCCCACATGCACCCTGCGGAACCCATTCTAACACCTTATAAGCATGGCCATGAGGAAACTAAGTGTCGAGCGCTTTTGCCCCACTCGACCCATGAACCTTCCACCAATAGCTCATCGGCCTAACTCCTACCGATAGCCCACTTCCTTCGGTGAGACCAACCCCATCGGCCAAACAAAAAGCTTCCCCGCGGATATCACAAGTCACCCCGATGACCACTAAAACACACTCCATCGGCCAGAACTAAACCATCAAGATGACCAAAAACTCCCCCGCTAACAACTTAGGTCAACCTGATAGCACACCCAAACTACCTTCATCGGCGAGACCCACGCCATCGGCAAACCACAAAGATCCTCCTGCCGACGACCACACATACGCCGATGACACCATCGGCTAGACCAAACGCATCAACGGAGCCTAAAATTCCCCCACCGACCACAATACTCCTGCCGATGAACACTTCCATCGGCTAGACACCCAACATCGGCAATCCTTAAAAAACCTCTGTCGATAAAAGAACTCTCCCCGATGACCAACCTTGAACATCCCCCCATCGGCGAGACCCAGACTATTGGAGCAATGAAAAGCTCCTCTTTCGACGATTCAAGCCACCCCGATGGTCATCTTCCTGAAAGCTTCAACCCAAACAACACATCGGCCAGACCCAAACCATCGGGACAACCACCATACTACATATTGATGCCACACAGTCCCCTTGATGGCACTTCACACCTCCCCATCAGCCAGAGTAACATCATCGGCCTAGCCCCTTCCACCTTCACCGATGCAGCAACTCACACCGATGCATAACCGTCGGCATGACCAAAACCGTCGAGGTGACCAAAACTTCCTTCGCTGACACACCCAGTCACACTAACCACCACATTCATATCCAGGTCTTCGGCAAGACCACAACCATCGGCTCGCCCAAAAATCCTCTCACCGACCTCCCAATCATGCTGATGAAGACATCACACTCCCCTGTCAGTGAGACATAGACCATCGGAGCAACAAAAAGCTCCTTCGCTGTAACGCCTCCTTATGCCGATGGTACTCCATAGCCCCCCGTCAGTGAGAGTAACACCGTTGGCCTAACATTCCATGGTCCACCCGATACACCGTGTCGTGCCGATGGCACAACTCTCTACACTCCATCGGTAAGACCCTTAGCGTCGGTGAACCCCTCCGCCTACCTGGCTGATATCACATGTTATGCCGATGAAGTTGCTATCGACCAGACCAAAACACTCGGAGTACTCTAAAAATCTTTCACTGATACGCCAAGTTACTCCGATGAAAACCCTAAGCCACATCCTGTCGGCTAGACCAGCCTTGTCGGTGAACTAGAAAAATGCTACATCAATAACATATGTCATTTCGATGCTTATCCTCATTGGCTGAACACAAGGCATTAGCAAACCACAAAATTCCTTTGCCAATAGACATAGTCTTGGCGATGAAATGTATATACCATTGTGAAGAACATGGTCACCAAGACAAAAGTGAACCCACACCGATGGACCTAGAAGAAACTTAGAAATTTTTTACATTTTTTGGGAAGGTGCCTGCATGAAAATTGCTCAAAAACTGACAGTCAATTCAGGCACCAACAGCCATCATCCCATTTTAATTGCATAGACACTGGAATACAATCAAATGTTTTGATCTGGTTAAGAGTCAGCCTTTGATATTTTCTTCTTCTAGCCTCAGCCTCATCCTCACAATCTGTCCAGAAATCCTCCAAGTGCTTTTGATGGATGGGCTTCCCCATGATTTTCTGCATCCTCCCATATGAGTCATATGATCTTGCCAATGGGAATGGTAGTAATTTCATCATGTCCAGACCATTTATGGCCTTCTTGATGTTTTCAGAATCTTGGCATATGTACCAACCCATTGTTACTGGAAACAATACTAGTGGAATCTTATTATTTGCTTTGTAAGCATCCAGTATTGTGGATATCTGTCTCATGAACTTCATTAAAACAACTGCATCAGTGGGATATCTTGGGAACATGAGGGGCTGTCCTGCAAAGCCCTCTATTCTGATGTAAGAGAAGGTGGTATATTGTATAAACCAAGCACCATGCCTGTATATGACTTCCTGAGCTTCCATGCTCAGTCTTTTAGTCCTATCTTCTTCCATTGTCCTTACTAGATGCATAGAAAATGCATCATTCACTAATTTGTAATCTTGAAGATAATTTTGTCTTTGTAGTTGGGGATAATGATCCCATATGTGTGCATCATTTATACTACCACCGATCTTGACTACTGTTGCAAGTGCATTGAATGTACCTTTGTAAGCACATGAGTATACCACATATGAAGTCATATAGAATGAACACTCTAGGCCTCCTAGGTTCATGAGCTGCTCATTTAGGGCATCACTTATCATTTTAGCCCATAATGGCCTGTTCTCTGTATAAATACACATAAGGATAACCCCATACATCTAATCTTTGAAACTTCCAGCATCAGGTTGGCCTATCACTCTGCTTAGTAGGGCTATCATATATTGGTATTCGTCATCAAAATCAAATTTATACAAGTGCACTGGTAATTTGGCAGCAATAGGATAAGGATTGTTCTTTGTCCTCCATTGATACATCCTCTTCCTAGCGGCCTTCTTGTTATTTTCATACTCAATTTGCAATTTCTTTAAATCCATGCTGACAACATTCCTTCCCAATGGTAGATTAAAAGTGGTTGCGATCCCCTTGATGGACAGATCTACATAAACCTGACCATGTTTTTCTATTCTCCTTGTCTATGGGTTGTAGTTTTTGGCACATTCAATAATCAACTTTGGAGCCTCCATAGAATAGGGAAATCCAGCAGCATGCCACATTCCTAACACAAAAACGGTGTCCAACAAGGTATTGTTCCTATCATCATGCATTCTAGATGACCATGCGACCAGATCTATGTTTCCCTAGTGTGTATCTGCGATGACACCATATTTGAACCGTACACCTTGAGGTTGAGCACTCATAGGTAAGAAATTCAGCTTCAGACTTGTGTAACCTCTTGTCTGCCATGATTTCCTGTAGTAAACCGGACCAGTCTTACCATACAATACTTCACATACATGCATACAACATTATATCTTCACGGCAGGATGCACATCATATTGATTAATCATCAATTCATCGTAATATGCATAACATATACTTCAAACCAGTGGAAAAGCACACTACTTAGACATGAAAAAAATGACAGCAGGAGGGTTTTAACTACTTACTTGATAACACTTATTTCCTTGATTATACTGATGATTACATGAAAGAGATTCAGATACTGACGATAATCATGTGTGTCATTCTACTGCAAGCTGTGTGTATCCGCAGGTAGGTCGTGTGAGGATTTGAAAGTTCTTCACTCTGTAAAACTTGTTTTATCGCAAGGTGAATGTAAAATAATAGTGAATTCACTTTTAATCTCGTTTCTAGGGTAAATTAGGGCAACACAAGGCAAATTCGATTATAACCATTGATCTCCTGTCATAAATCTATGGACATTGCCAGGTGTTTAGATCATGTTCGCAATCGGCGGGACTCCACCTACTGCATTTATGGCATTAAATGTTACACAGCAAGAGGAGCGGGGTGATCTTCAGAAGATCGGGTGATAATCAGAATATTAGGTGATATTCAGAATATCACCCCCTTTGTGTAATATGACCATCCACTTTTGGTGGGAAAATTGTTGTGTGGTTACACAACACGCCCCATTTTGACTTGGCAAAATAGGGACCCAACTTCCTACTTGTGCTTGGTGGTCTGGTAAAAGTAAGTCATGCAGGTGATCTTGCATAAAAGGGGGTTGGGTAAGTCATCATGATGATGTCAATTTGTCAAAGTTAATATTTCATTTCAATAACCTCATGATTGGAAAGAGTGCAAAATTTCATGCAGGTTTGCCTTTTGGATCACCCTGATATTCCTTAGGAAACGAGAGTTATGGTGAGTCAAAGTCCTGGTCAAACCTGATATTCTGAGGGGAGGGTCATATTTCTTAACATTAGTCATCTTATGAAAGATCACCCCGATCCAGTTTTATCACCCGATAAATCATTTGGTCCGAAGATCCAGACATCAATTTTATGTGATAATGACATTTACCCGTCAAACAACATCATATATTTTGCGGGGCTCATATTTTTGAATATCACCCGATATTTTGAATATCACCCTATCTTTCGAATATCACCCCGTCGCAAAATATCACCCAAGATCCAATATTCTGATGACATCATCCAATTCTGAAAGACATGAAAATCACCCCGACGGTGACATCATTCATCATCCTTTTTACCTCGCAGAGGTATATTTTTAAAACATGACTCTTCCTACATAACATGTTGATGACATCATAGTGCTATAGCGATGAACCAATTCATTATCCTGATGACGTCATCCTAATATTCTGAAAAGAAGGTCACTTTAGTAAGGGGTCACATTTTAAACATCACCTAACATTTTCAAGATCACCTAATCTTTTTGACATAGGTTTTCCCACTCAAAGGCGGATGATCATATTACACTTAGGGGGTCATATTCTGAATATCACCTGATATTTGAATATCACCCGATCTTCCGAAGATCACCTCCTTTATCATGATGCGTAACATTAAATGCCATAAATGCAGTAGGTGGACTCCTGCAGATTGCAAACGCGATCTAAACACCTGGCAAGGTCCATAGATTTATGATAGGAGATCAATGGTTATGATCTAATTTGCCCTAATTTGCCCTAATTTACCCTAAGAGTGTGGTTAAAAGTGAATTTTCACTGTCATTTTACACTTACCTTGCAATAAATCAAGTTTTACATAGCGCTGAACTTTCAAACCCTCATACGACTACCTACGGATGCATACAACTTGCAACAGAACAGGACAAGTGAGCATCACTAGTATCTGAATCTATTACATCTAATTATTAGCATATTCAAGGGGATAAGCATTGTCAAGTAAGTAATTAAAAACCCTCTTTTGTCATTTCTGCATGTCCAAGTAGTATACTTTTCACTGGTTTGAAGCTTTATGGGTTATGCATATTATGATGAAGTAATGATTAACGAGTATAATATGCATCATGCCGTGAAGATATAATGTTGTATACATATGAAATATTGTATGGTAAAACTGGCCTCGTTTATTGTAGGAATCCATGGCTGATAAGAGGTTGAACAAGTCTGAGTCAGAATTTCTTAAACCTATGTTCTCTCAACCTGAAGGTGTACGGTTCAAATATGGCATCATCACAGATACACACCAGGGAAACACAGATTTGGTGGCATGGTCAGCCAAGATGAGTGATGACAAGAATAATAGCACCTTGTTGGATGCAGTCTTTGTGTTTGGAATGTGGAGTGCAGCTAGATTTCCTTACTCTATGGAGGCTCTAGAATTGATTATTGAATGTACAAGAAATTACAACCCTAATACAAGGAAAGTAGAGAAACATGGAAGGGTTTATGCTGATCTATCCATTAAGGGGATTGCCACCACTTTTAGTTTGCCATTGGGAAGGAAGGTTGTCAGCATGGATTTGAAGAAACTGGAAGTTGAGTATGAAAACAACAAGAAGGCTGCCAGGAAGAGAATGTATCCATGGAGAGCAAAGAATAGTCCTTACCCTGCTGCTGCTAAATTACCAGTGCACTTATATAATTTTGACTTTGATGATGAGTACCAATATATGATAGCCCTACTAAGCAGAGTAATAGGCCAGCCTGATGCTGGAAGTTTTAAAGATTGGATGTATGGGGTTATCCTAATGTGTCTTTAAACAGACAACAAACCACTATGGGCTAAAATGATATGTGATGCCCTAAATGAGCAGCTCATGAACCTAGGAGACTTGGAGTGTTTGTTTCATATGACTTCATATGTGGTATATTCATGTGCTTACAAAGGTACATTTAATGCATTTGCAACAGTAGGCAAGATTGGTGGTAGTACAAATGATACACACATATGGGATCATTATCCCCAGCTACAAAGACAAAATTATCTTCAAGATTACAAATTAGTGAATGATACATTTTCTATGCATCTGGTAAGGACAATGGAAGAAGATAAGACTAAAAGACTGAGCATGGAAGCTCAGGAAGTCATATACAGGCATGGTGCCTGGTTTATACAATATACCACTTTCTCTTACATCAGAATAGAGGGCTTTGCAGGACAACCCCTCATGCTCCCAAGATATCCCACTGAAGCAATTATTTTAATGGAGTTCATGAGATAGATATCCACAATACTAGATGCTTACAAAGCAAATAATAAAATTCCACCAGTATTGTTTCCAGTAACAATGGGTTGATACATGTGCCAAGATTTTGAAAACATCAAGAAGGTCATAGCTGGTCTGGACATGATGAAATTACAGCCATTCCCATTGGCAAGATCATATGACCCATATGGGAGGATGCAGGAAATCATGGGGAAGTCCATACATCAAAAGCACTTGGAGGATTTCTAGACAGATTGTGAGGATGAGGCTGAAGCTAGAAGAAGAAAATATCAAAGGCTGACTCTCAACCAGATCAAAACATTTGATTGTATTCTGATGCCTGGGCAGTTAAAAAGGGATGATGGAAACTTAATAATAGATGAATATGAAGAGAAGAAGATATATAATGACACAATCTCAGCACATGATCTCACACAGCCTGAGGATATCTCATTAGACCAATTTACAGGCAGGACGTTGAAGATAACCCAGTCTTGGGTAAATGAACAAGTAAATGCATTGAAGAAGAAGAGTGTAGCCCTTACAGTTGACAATAAGAGGAAGAAGATAGATATTTCTGACAATGAATATGATGACTTTCTGATTGAAAAGAGGACATCCAAAGGAGAAAGAATGCCACCTCAAGAACAAAGCAAGAGACCCCCCAAAGGTAAGAAAACTGATAATGAACCTAAAGGGGTGCTGATTGAAAGAATAGTTATATCAGCTGAGGATGCATCTGCATCAGAACAGGCAGCAGCCTCATCAGCATCGCCTCCCATGGATAAACAGAAGGCTAAAAGGACCCAAGGGTCAGTTGTGGAAGCTACTAAAACATATGAGGAGGGTCAAACATCAGAAAAGCAACTAGAAAAGGATGTTCTTCTTGATGAAGAACCTGGAGAGGAGGACCCTATGCCCCTCATTAGAAAAAGAAAAGCACCTCAGGTGGTGGCATCCACACCTACGAAACCAAGAATCTCCATGAGAGGTGAAATAAGGCATGACCCCATAATGTTGAGGGGATCTGGTAGTGAAGTGTTCCAAAAAGAGTTGCAACATGATGTACCCCTTCCTACCATTGTTTAGTTCAAGACTGAACAGGCTGAAGAATAGATGAAGGAAGCCTCTAGGCCAATTCAAAGTGGTCTTGTCTCACTGGAGGAGATAGTTGAGTTATCTGATGATGAGGTATTAAAAGATGTAACCTCTCTACAAATGGAAACCCTTACTGCTAACACCCGCATAACTCCACAAGGAACTCCATTGGTACAGATGGCGGTGTTAGAAGGACTGAAGCAAGTGGAATAATAGAAGGAAAAGAGCCTAGAAAGAGTAGCCCAAGAAATGGGGCTTGATAAATTGGTAGATCAAGTAACCAAGCTTGCAGTGATTGATTTAACATACAGAGAGGATGTAAATCCTGAACATCAAGTAGATGTACCTGATAAAGCAGAAAGTATTGAGAAAGTGAAATTGACAGAAGTGGAAGGTCATACTACAGAGATGGGCCAACAACAAGATATGGTTGATGAGCCTAAAATAGTTGAAGTTTAAGAAAAGGGTGGAAATGACAAGGTCACATCAAGTGAAGAAGTAACCCGGACTCAAGAAGCCTCAGGTGAGAAAGATACATGAGGTCAGGATGACCTAAAGACTCAAGAGGTAGATACTACAGGTACGGAGCATAATATGATGCAAGATCAAGTAGATGCACCTAAGACTGATACCATGACATCCATGGATGCAAATGTACCTCATAATGAGGAAATTACCAAGGGGGAAGAAACAAAAAAGGATGAAGTACAGGACCAAGTGCAGGATCATCATGTAGATGCATCGCAAGATCCTCCACCGTAAGAAGAAACTCCTCCAGATAAAGATGTTCCTCAACAGGAGGAAGTACCCCAGGATCACCCTCATGAAGAGCATCATGAGGAAGAAATAAGAAAGTCACCCTCGCCATTAAGAATAGAAACAGATACTAGAGAGCAGGATGATCATCATGATGATGGACGCCAAGGATCCAGAGACCAAATTCCCCACTGGCTCAAGAAAGAAATAGACATAGAGTCAGGTTTTGAAATCCAAGAGTTTGATGTGTCAACACTATTTTTAGAGACCATCATGAAGCCGAAAAGGAAGGCCAGGTTAACCTCAGCCATAAGAAGAGATCCTGCTATGGGCAGAAGGATGGCTCAGGTAGCACTTCCCACGGTTAACGAGGAGAAAGGCAAGATCACCCTGGAAGAATTCCAGATTACTACTGTTGATTTAGGGTTTGCCAATGAAGAACAGGAAGGTCAAGAGGGAAAAGATATAATTGATTCCTTAACCCAAAGGGTAAAGAAGGAAAAAAAGAAAAGTAAGTAGCATAAAGAGCACATTGCTCAGTTGCATGCCTACATAAAGAGGTTAATTAACCCCAATGATACTTCAAATTCAAAAGCAGTCCCATTGACTACAATTTCTCAGGAAGAGGTCAATAAGTTGGACCTTATGAAGCATGAATCAATAATAATGAGAAGGTGGATGTCATCCGCACTTAGTGGAGCTGAAGAAGTAGTGAAAGCCTCTTTGCAGAGGTGGAATTCTCTAAGTATCTCCAGAAGGAAGGTTGATAAATTGCAAATGGAGGCTGGAAGAAGATCATTCCAATTAGAGAAAGCCTTGAGTGCTTTGGTTGAAATAAAGAGGATTAACCCTTAGGTTCTAATAAACAAACAGGTATTGGATAGTAATACTGCCATGCTGATTGATATCTGGTATAAAGATATCAAATTTGAATATAATATATTGAAGAGACGCAACAACAAATTAAGAGACATCAGCATGAAGCTGCATGACATGATGCCATTTGAAGCCGAGATCCTAGAGACCCTAGAGGAGAAAGTAGAGGGAAAGATTGAGAATCAAGATGAGGATTCTACTATAAAGGCTCTACATAATAATTTCCAGCTGATGGTTGATGGCCCTCTTAACCACCTGACAGAAGAAGCCATGGATAAGATCATGAGGATTAAGGTCAGAGTGGAGAATTATAGTGAAACATCAAGAAGCAGGAAGAGCAAATTGGAGGCTCTTCGAGATAAATATCAGACCCACAAGCATGCCATTACCAAAGAAAAAACTTAGGATGGCAGAGAAATTGAACGAGTGGTCGGGGCATATGAAAATGTCAGGATAATCATGCAGGCCCATATGCAAAGCAATGTTCATCAGGATGATGAAGATACGGGAAGTGATGATCATGATGATCATGAGACTGAAGAAGGAGAACCTGACGAATAGATGAAGATGCAACATAAAGGAAATATATGCATAAGGTACATAAAGGAATATAAGTTACCTAGATGGTTGCCAGCTGGCGACCTGTGCCAAGTCATACATGTTGACTAAGTCAAAGAGGAATATCCACCGTAGATCTTAATTGATAAATCTTGATCGTAGATCATGTGTAACCGCTCCCTCACCTTGTTCTATAAAAGGTGTAGGGATGCTTTATTTTGAACATTCGAAGCTTAATTGAAATTTGTTTGTTGAAATATTCAGGGCTCATTTCAAAGTTATTGTATATGTACATGTTTTTACATACTTAATGAAAGAGAAGATCATCTTGATTACAAATCATAGTAAATCCTGAGTAATCTGTGTCTGGATTCTTGTTATATGCTTTGATTTGTTGCATCCCTTGGAGTGCTTATCAGTTTGTATTTATTGTCTTCATTCACCATCCTCTGAAGTTAGCATCAACTGTATCTAGCTGTGGAACATCCTGGTGAACATATGGTTTGATTTCTTCTCCTCATGACAGTATCAAGTGTGTATGTGGATCAATAGCTGAAGATTCATCATAATTTGAAGTTTTCATTTACATTTCTTTTAATTTCATAACATTCACCATCATAATTGCAAATAATTGACAATCAGAAGGAAAGTACATGAAATATGCAGACATCTCGTAAATAACTAAAAATCCATAGCATATTTGAAGTTAAAGCATGTATAATTGATAAATATCATGCAAAGATTTGAGTTCAGACACAATATTTGTGAAAATATCTTGTGTAGATAACTTTCTGTGTAGCATCTTTACAGAAACTAAATCCTGCTGATGAACAAACGTAAGGCCCCAAAATGGAAACAGCAAGACACATCAACCACTGAGTAACGTCAGTTGATTAAGACCTAATCCACGGAGACTTGGGATCATGAATTCCTTGAATTCATCATATCTTTCAAGATGAGTAAAGGTTGATGTATAACTTTTATTCTATGTTTGTTTATGACTAACATCATGACCAACAACAACTTATGTTGAAAACATCGGGTGATGTTTGAGATATCAGGTGATGTTTGAAATGTGACCCCTTGAAACTAAGATGACCTTTCTCAGAATATCAGGATGACGTCATCAAGACCTAGGGTGATATTTGGAAAGTAGGGTGATATTCGAAATATGACCCCCTGCTCAACATATGACGCTGCTTGACGGGTAAATACTACTATCATGTAAAGTTGACGTCCAGAACTTTGAACTGGAATGATTTATTGGGTGATAAAAATTAGATCAGGGTGATCTTTCATAAGATGACTGATATTTGTAGTATGACCCCCCTTGGAATATCAGGTTTGACCAGGACTTTGACTTGCAATAACTTTCATTCTCTAAGGAATATCAGGGTGATCCAAAAGGAAAACCTACATGAAATTTTGTACTCTTTCCAACCATGAGGTTATTTATATGAAATATGAAATTTGACAAATTTACCTCATGATGATGACTTACCCAACCCCTTTATGTAGGATCATATGCATGACTTACTTTTACCAAATCGCCAGAAAACAGAAAACACAAGCCAAGCCAAGCAAAAAGTTGGGTCCCTGTTTTGTCAAGTCAAAATGGGGCGTGTTGTGTAACCACACAACAACTTGCCACCAAAGAAAACAACAAAATTTCAATGATTCAAGTGAGGTGATCACATTTATATATATAGTATTCTAACTCTTTCTAAGTATAAGCATCATAATCTTTCTATATGATAAAATTTTCATCATGGCAATAATGCTAACAAAGAATCAGGTGTGTGCAAATGATTAATTATCCTCATCTTGAAAGCAAGTTACAAACATGAGTAACTGATGTTAAGCTACATAGTTTGGGAGCATCCCTCATAGCCAACCTGGATAGAACCTTGCTTCCAGCAAGCATCCATAGCCCCGACAAGGTTATCTATACAATCCCCCTAAGTAGAGCCCCACTGCCAGCAGGCATCTATAGCCCCGGTAGAGTTACTTAGATAGCCTAATTTTAATATATATTTTTTTTACTTCGTATTTATACCTCATATATCTGATGTCATCATGAAAGCTCAATGTGCAAGGTATGGTCACTTGCTGATTTAGGTTGGAGATTGTATTGGTAGCAAGGGAGTCCTTTTAGATTTTTCACTTAACACCTATACTTGTGTGTTCAACAAACCCAAGGCTGTTAGGTGAGTCATTGTGAAAGAGTCACTTTGATCAAGAAAAGACACCTTGATGAAAGGATATCATAGATCTGATCACAGGTACTTCTCAGAATGAATCATAACCTATATATAAATTTGTTCTCACTTGAATCCTAACAATTTAGTTATTTTCTAGGGTGATGAGCTGCATCATCTCGACTAACCAAAACAAAAACTCAACAAGCAAACAAACAAAACACAAAAACAAAACACAAAACAAAACTGTACAAAAAACTATACAAATATACACTATGATACACATGACTGTCATGAAGCAAACTTAGGCTTGGAAATAATGTTTAAGGAATTGTCCATTAACTGGTAATAGGATATCCTCACCTGTCAAGTTTTTCAGCCTGTAAGTGCTGTCTCCTAATATCTCAGAAATTTGGAAGGGACCTATCCATAATTTGTCAAACTTACCATGGTCTCCTTTCCTCTCATGGGCTTTGTCCCACATCAGGACTAAATCTGATATCCTGAAGGCTTTAACCCTGGCTCTTTTGTCAAACCAGCATTTGACAATAGCCTGATGTTTGGCAAATTGATCAATTGACTGACTTCTTTTCTCTTCTAGGTGCATTAGTTGAAGCAACCTGACTTCTTGCTTATTGTCTATGCCTAGGTATTCTTGGGCAAACTACAGTGTAGGAATTTTCAAATTCACAGGGAGGATGGGATCCACCCCATACACTAAATGATAAGGTGAGTTTCCTAATGCAGCCTTGTTCCTGGTTCTGTCTACCCATAAGGCATATTTTAGAAGTGTATTCTACTCCCTAGGATTCTTTTCTATTAACTTTCTTATGATGTTCAGCAAATTTTTATTGGTGGATTCTGCTAATCCATTCCCTTGGGGATAATAGTTGGATGAGAACTTCAATATAATCCCATAATCAAAAGCCCAACTTGACAATTTAGTTAAAGCAAACGCTGAGCCGTTATCACTTACCAGAGCATAGGGAACTCCATACCTGGTGACAATATTACTTTCCAAAAATCTGATGACATCTTCAGCATTGTAGGTTTTGGTGCTGACAGCTTCAGTCCACCTGGTACAGTAGTCAGTAATCGTTAGAACGTACCTATGGCCTGATGATGATGGAGGGTTAATTGGCCCTATGAAGTCCATGTCCCATTGTACAAATGGGTGCATCTCCATCACTGGCTGCAAAGGTTGAGTAGCGTATCTCTCCCTGTTGGCAGCAACCTGACACACATGACAGCATTTAATATGTTTAGCAGTATCCTTGAAAATGGTAGGCCAGTAGTATCCTACCCTGAGGATAGCATGAGTTGTGGCCAAGGATGACCCATGTGTTGTCCCAAACTTGTCATGTAGCTCTAATAACACTCTATCTGCTTCAGGCCTCTCTAGGCATCTCAGATATATTCCTTCATAATTTTTCTTAAAAAGGATTCCCCCTTTCATCATATACTTCTGTGACCTTGTTTTTCAGGGCTCTCCTTTGTGAGGCCTGCAGTCTTGGAGGACATCTTCGAGTAATCAGGATGTGCCTGATGTCTGAGTACCACTCTCCATTGTCCTTTGCATTGATTACATATTGTTGACTCATGATATTGGGCTCAATCTCTGATATCATTTGGCTTAAAGCTTGTCCTCTTACCAGTTTCATGGGTGTAATATCCATGTCATATTCTTGTAGGACTGTGATCCATTAGCCCTTTTTTCTCCTAGCTCCCTTTGCATTAACAACATCTTGACTGCTGCATCAGGCACCACAACAATTACCTTGCTTCTCAATATATAATGCCTAAATTGCTTTGCTGCTCTGACCAAAGCAAGTGCCTGCCTTTCAACATCCATGTTTCTCAATTCAACATCTTTGAAAGGGCAGCTCATGAAGGCTATGGGCTTCTCTTCTTTTTCTTCATTTCTCTGTGTCAACACTACTGCAGAGGTATGCTCTGAAGAAAATGAATAAATATAGAAGTCCCTGGTGTAATCTGGACTGATTAGGACTAGAGCATCAGATATAGCTTTTTTAATGTCCTCAAAAGCTCATCTAGCCTCTGGTGTCCACTCAATTTTTGCGTCCTTCTTGAGCATAGCATTCAATGGTTTGACTATTTTTGCAAAGCCAGTGATGAATTTTCTTACAAAATTAATCTTACCGAAGTAGGATTTGAGCTCTTTCTTTCTTCCAGGACGCTGTATTTTCATAATGGACTCCACCCTGTCAGGATCAATGATGATTCCATTTTCAGTTATCAGGTGGCCTAGTAATTTTCCTGTTGTCACCCCAAATATTCATTTCTTGGGGTTCAGGGATATCCCATATTCTTCACATTTTTTAAGCACATTTCTGAGGTCTACTACATGGTTTCCTCTATCTTTAGAGAATACTATTAAGTCATCCATGTATATGACTATACATTTTCCTATTAAGCCTCTGAAAGCTATGTCCATTGATCACTGGAATGTTGCTCCAGCATTTATCAGTCCAAATGGCATGCACCTGTAGGCGAATATCCCCCACTTTGTGGTGAAGGTAGTTTTTAGTCTGTCTATCTTATCTACCATTACCTGGTTGTAGCCAGAGAAACCATCTAGAAATGACATCATTTTGGCACCATTTACAATTTGTAGGACCTCATCTAGGGAAGGTAAAGGATAATTATCCTTCCCAGATGCTCTATTCAGGTTCTTGAAGTCCACACATAGTCTGATGTCTCCATTCTTCTTCCTCACTGGGACCAAATTTGCCACCCAGGTGGAGTGCCTCACAGGAAATATGATCCTGGCATTTAATAGTTTCTTGACTTCCTCAAAAATAATAGGTTCTAGCAAAGCATTGACAGGCCTTTATTTATGTCTGAATGGCTTGGCATCTAGCTTGAGGGGTATGGTGTGAGTAATGACTGATGTGTCATATGTTTTTAGCTCATCATTGGTCCAAGCTATAACATGTATGTAATCTTTGAGAGCCTGGGTGATTCCTTCTAGTTCTTCTTCTGTGCAAACTTTTCCTATCAAGACATTTTTATTTTCATCATTCTGTCCAATGTTGACTTGTGAATATTGTCCTCCATCAGCTTTTGGAAGATCTTTCTATTTCAACATGTTGTCCAGATCAAATGCTCTCTCTAGCTCTATCTTTCCCTTTGGAATCTTATTGTTGGGCAACTCTAATATTTCTTCCTCCTCCCAAACATGATCTACATTGTTCTCATCTATGATCTGACCATCAAATACATCCCTATTGGAGATGAAATCTAAGATATGCTGATCATCATCAAATACTTGGAGGTTTGTTACATTATTTGGCATAGAAGATACTGATACTAGCTCTACTAAAAATCTTTTTAGACCAGAAATAGACAGTGGCTCCAATGTGTTGGCGGCCTGAGCTAAAACATCTGCCCTATGGTTCTATTCTCTGGGTACGTGGGTGATATTAAATGCATCAAAGTCTTCAATTAGATCCCACACCCTATGTCTGTAATTGGACAGTTTTTTATAATTGCAGGAGTAAATTCCTCTCACCTATCTAACCACTAATTTTGAGTCCCCATAGACATGCAGAATTTTTGCTTTCTTCTTAAGAGCAAACAGTATCCCATGAATTAGAGCTTCATACTCTGTCACATTGTTAGTACAGGGGAACTGTAATCTGTAGGCTACCAAGTAGGATTTTCTTGATGGATCAACTAGATCTATCCCTACTCCAGCACCTTGTTTGGACTTGGATCCATCAAATCTAAGGATCCATGGCCCTTCTTCAGCCAAAGGTTTATTTGAACCTTCTTTCTTCTTTACAGCTCTGGCAGCTGCACCACTTGATATCCACTTTAACTTAGGTATTTTAGTTTTCTCAGATTTCATCTTTCCTTTCTTCTATGAAGTTGATGACTCTTCTTTCTTTTCATCACTAGAAGAATGATCTTCTAGAGTAGGCAATGTCTGTCTTTTCAAAATATGCAGGCACAGTGAACAGGTAGTTTCTGAGTGAGGTGCTTCATGTAGCCTGCACCATTTTTCAATTAGGACATCCTGTGGAGATCTCTATTGTTGTGTCACTTTTTGAATCTCTTTTGCTAAAAATTCCTCAAATTTAGTCAGACTGCTCCCTCTGTCTTCATCAGATAATTCATAATCTGATTCTACATAACAATCACTCCCTGGAGTGATTTTCTCTTTTCTCTTGACATTATTACAGTCACATACCAGAATTTCTTCTGTTGAATTATGATTTTCATCTTGGCATGCACTTTCTTTTGTTCATGTAGAAAATAAGTAAGAATCAGTGTCACCATCACTGTCACTATCTAACGAACTTACCTCTGATGATGGTGATGATGATGCTGATGCATCGCTGAACGCTTGTTCTAGCTCCATCATGTCTATGCATGCTTCACAAGTTTTCTCAGAATGTGACTTATTATGCAACCTGCACCAGCCATCAATTAGAATATCATGCACTAGCACTTTTAATAATTTACATCATTTTATCTCTCTAGACAAGTGCACCTCGAAATTCTTGAAGTGATCTATCTCATTTTCATTCTTAGGATTACTATCAGATTTTATAACTATTTCATCAACCTGAGGATCATCATGATGATGACGATGAACATCATACATCAGGATCTCTTCTATCTTGACAGTCTGTGGCTTGATGGAGTAAACTCTGGGCTCTACATCCACATACATGATCTCGTTAGTTTTGTTATATTTAGTGATCATGTGCTTCATTCTAGGTTCAGCATCGATTCTTATCTGGTTTGGTATCCCCTTCCAGGGTAACCACATATGACTAAAATCTATGGACATGTATCTATTAAGCATTTTAGACCAGTCCCTGCTAAGTAGCATCCCATAGGTATCAGGTATGTCAACTACCTAAATGTCAATATAGTACTGGATCCAGGGATCAAATTCTAGCTGCATGTGGATATGAGTTAATTCTCCTACCATGTTCACCTATGTTTTGTCTAACTGTGTCACTTTCTTTAAGGATTTAGTAGGATGCAGGCCTAAAGCATTGCATATAGACAGGGGCATCACATTCGTAGAAGCTCCTGAGTCTACTAAACAGTTGTGCAAGTTTTTGCTAAACATCCTTATGGTAAGGAGGAACAAAGGTGACTCACTTTTGTCTCTATATAAGGTCATGTGGGAGGTCTCTGCAACTTGAATAGTAGCTGGCACTTTATGTTTCGCATTAGGATCTCTATCAACATGATCTTTGCTACGAGACTGACCTGAGGGATAACTATCCTCTTTAGGAGTAGGATCATCTAGTGATTTCATAAACACTTTTTTGATGGCAGGGGTTTTAAGTAATTCAGACAAGGATAGGCTGATTTTAATCTTCTTCATTTTATTAGCCAGATAAGTGACTAATTTGTTAGATTCATGAGGCAGACTCACAGCCTTTGATGCTATATTCGGTGATAAATACTAAGCATTAACCTTGGGAAATCCAAGGTTATTACTTGCCTTGGGATCTGGAGGTGTATTGAAATTGTTCGGAGGCAAGGAAGAGGTCAAAGGACCAGTAGGTCTGTTGGCATTGTTTCTCAGGTTGTAGTTATGCTTACCCTGATATTGCTACTGGTAGGCATGTACCTCCTCATGTTCATTTGAAGGCTCATTTTCATCCTCAAAGGGGAAAACATAATTTGACTCAAAATCCATGGTTGATTCCTCACATGCCAAGGTATAATCTTGGTGAGCAGGCACTATCTGCTGATAAGGATGATGGGTGTAACTTTCTAACACTAAAGCAGAGTCATATCCACAAGGGACAAGTTCATTTCCTTCTACATGAGGCTGATTTCCTAAAGTATTGGACACTTTAGTCTGAAAAATGCTAGTAGCAATCCTAAATTGAGGACAGTCAAGCTCTGCATGTGCATTGGTGTTGTGGATTCTACACCAGTTAGTAAGGGCTGCTTCTCTAAGATTGACTCTGGTAGTTTGTTTTGGTTCACCAGGAGGCTGATTGTCTAGGGGTGATGGCAATGAACCATTGTTTGGCCTAGTGTTTCAAACTCTAGGCTGTCTTTGAGGATTATTATTGCCATTATTGTTGTAGTTATTGTTGTTGTACCCCCTATCAGGATAATTTGGTCTATCATTGTTATAGCCTCTATTCTGATTAGGCTAGGAGTAGAAGTTTTGACTTCTCAAGTGAGTAATCTTAGTTGTAAGCTTCCTTAGCTAAGATGATATTTCTTTGATTTCTTCTTTCTCTTCCTGAACCTTAGCCACTACATTTTCTATCAAAGGCTTAAAGAAAGAAGATCCATGGTTATTGTTGTTCTGGTCTACAACCTGAGGTGCTTGAGTTTGTCCAGGATACTACATCATCTGGCCATTTCCATTAGGAGGTGGCATTATACTCAATGGAGGTATCTGCAGAGGTGCTGGCATGACAGCTGGAGGCATCATGGCTCCATTTGGCTGTTGTTGAGTAGGATAACTTGGATAACCAAGGTAACTGGGATGACCAGGAAATGTTGGGAATGCAATGTTTGGTGTAGGAGCAGGTGTTGGCAAGAGACACTATATGGATTCATGGTTGTTGTCATTGATGGCAACAAAGGTCATCCCACATATCCGCAAGTCATGGTGTGCCTCTACCGGAAGTCAGAATGAAGACTGTTGTGGTCCGGTGAACAAGAATAGAGCATGTGGCAAGGTCCGACAGATTGGTCCGGACCTCTCAGAGGGAGTGTCTTGGTGCAGTGCAGATTTGGGGAAGTCAAGAGGACTACCTTGAGTAGTATATTCCAAGGATTTAGCCTCCGGTGATGGACAAAGAAAAGGATATGAATAGTTGAGTATCGGATTCCTAAGAGATAGTGAGAACAGAGGAAGAACTAACTGACAGAGCATCAGACTATTTTTTGGATGTGTTACTATTGATGGTAAAGGTTGTGAAGGCATGAATCATGTTTGGCCGACATGATTAATGATATCTACAAGTATATGCTTGATCCGCATTACTTGATATGCAAGGATTCAGCTGACAGATCAAAGTTTGTGTGAAGATAAACTATTCCGGGTGCTGACTAGAAAGATAATAAAATCATTAGTGCAGATATATATAGAGGATGGATTTTGCTGTGAGAGGGGCAGTAGTAGAAGTGGATAAGCGAACAAGAAAAAGAGTAGAGCAGAAGTAGTAAGAAAGATCTGGTATGTGAAAGGAAAGCAGATTAAAGAACAGAGGAAAGATGAAGTGCAGCAGATCAGTGTACTGAGCCTAACCGGAACTAAACTCCAGCATATGTAGATGCTTTCAATCAGTTCAAGTACTATATAACATTCTTTTGTAGACAGTGTGTCTCTTTGTAGGCAGTGTGCCTCTTGTGAGCAGTGTGCTCAGGCAGTGAGCCCTAATTGGCAAGTGCCATTTTTGTAATTCCTTATTCTTTTAACAGAGAATAATCTTTGGGTTAATCACCCCGTGGTTTTCTCCCTTAACCGGGTTTCCACGTCAAAAATGCTGTGTCATGTGTTTCTCATTTCATGGTAATGTTTGTTTGTTTGATTCAATGATGCTTTGATTAATAAGAAAGTTCAAAAGAAGAAATAATTAGCATAACTGATTCACCCCCCCTCTCAGTTATCAACAATTGGTATCAGAGCCAAGTTCCTCCTAATAGAGCCTAACAGATTAAGGAAGATCTGGGAGTTCAAATGGATGCATATGGTTTAAGGGAGCAACTCAAGACTGCCCTTGAGGATCTTGAACAGTCAAACTCTGAAGTCAATGAATTAAAGGAAAGACTCAAAGAGGCTGATGAATTCATGAGAGAACTAAAGGACAAATTAAGTCTCTCTATGAAAAAGAGAAAGGAACTGCTCCAACAATTGGCAAGACAAAGTAAAGAAAGCAATACAAATGAAGAATTGACTGAGAAAACCAAGTTATGTGAAAAGTTATCAAAAGAAGTCATTATGTTAAGACATGAAATGGAATCAGGAACTATAAAGTTTACTCAAGAGATTGAAGAAAAAAGAAAAGCTGAAGATAATCTAAGACAATCTCTTAAAGAGAAATCAGAAGAATGCCACCAGATGGACAAGATTATCAGACATCTTGAATCTGATCTTGAAGATGCCAAAGATAATGAAGAAAAACTTGAGGATCAAATTGTCTCTCTCAAAAGAGATCTTCAAACAGCAAATGAATATAAAGAAAAATTCAAGATAAGCTCTGCCCAACTTGAAGTACTTCTTGGAAGTCAAAAGAGGACAGATGACAAGTATGGTTTGGGATATGAGAAAGGAGAAAGCTCTGGATCCGATCAAAAGAATTTTGGATCAGAAAATCCAAGGAATAGACCTAGAAGACCTCCGGTAAGACAGCCCAATGCTCAAAGATATCCATCCTTCAATGGATACTGTCATAGCTGCAATCACTTTGGTCACAAAGCTAATCAGTGCAGGAAGAGAATGAATCAAACTAATTCATCCTTCTCCGGACAGTGCTTTAACTGCAAAAGGTATGGACACAAGTCTCATGAATGCAGAAATATGCAAATAAAAAAATCATTCAATGGTAGATGCTTTGCATGCAATAGAGTAGGTCATATGGCTAATCAATGCAGATCAAGAGGTTTTCAGACAAATATGCAAGGAAATATTATTTGCCAAATCTGTAATAGGTCCAGTCATAATGCAAAAATCTACAGAAGTAAGAATCAGGATAGAAGAGGTCCGGTGTATAATCATAATCAAGACAAGGGTAAACAAAAGATGAATGCGGATGAAGTTAGGAATCAGATGAACAAGATCTGGGTGAAGAAAAGTTTAGAGAATGTAGAGGTTGGATCCGCACCAGACTCTGGTGCTGACATTCCTTCCAGAAATTAAAAAGTGAGCTCTGACTCAGGGGGAGACTCAAAGAAAATCCTGTTCCCCTAGCCAATCAAGTGATGCCTAATGTGGCACAAGATGCGGAGCAAAGGGTTTGTAGATATAAGTCTTGAGATGATCTAGATAAGATTTCAAAGGTCCGCATGAAGATATGAAGAAGTTGTGATCAATTAAGTAAGACCTGTTCCGGGAGATGCTCCGGAATGACAAAAGATTACAAAAGGTCCGGAGAAATCCAGAAGTGCATTGTCTTATTCTGCGGATTGGACAGAGTGTTTGGGATATTCTTGCAATGTGTCATCTTGATTTGTTCATGATTGGAAGATCCGCATGATGTTCATAGATCAGGACTGATCCGGTACTCCAAGCTATCTGGATAAGGCAAACTGGAATAATGTAGGTCAAGCATTTATTGCAAACAGATATTAGGGTTTGCGAAACAATATAAGGGATTTCTCAATAATCACTTGATCATTCCACACCCAAGAAGAAGCGAAAAGCGGAGCTCTGCAACTAAATTCATCAAGTTCACCGAAGATCACTTGCAGAAGTTACTACATACAGAAATCAATCCAACTACTCCGTATAACCGAAGGCGCACAAGGTATTTTTCATTTTCAATATCTCATTGCAAATCTTTGAAAAATGGCTACTCTAAATATAGTTAAGATCTCTGATAGACCTCGTCCCACATTCAAGAAACATCCATACAAATCTTTGGAGGTAGATCCACTAGGAGCCTTCTCTAGTGTTCCACATGGTGTATTGCATACGGAGGACATTAGGGTTTACATTTATGCAAATTTTGAAGACTTTGGGGATTCAAAATTGATGGATATCTATCACAAACAGTTGATAGATGACTCCTTTGAGATTAAACCACAGTACAAAGCCATCCGGGATAAGAACTTTGCACAGTGCATTGATTTCCCCTGTTTTGAAGAAGATGAATGGGTCCGGTATGTACTAAGCAGAGTGCATGACAACTTTCTATGGTTGAACAAGCCCTTCAAGATCACCAAAGATGCAATTAGGGCAGTAACCAGTCTGCACTCATCCGGTGGATTACCCATTCTCAAGTCTGTCAAAAATCAGACAGTTAGTGATGCAACCAGATCTAAATTTGACAAGAGAGCTATGACAGTTGAAGACATCACTGAATCGGATGTCAAATTTGCATCTATAATAATAGGTTACAAGATCTATCACTCCAGTAGGGGAAATTTAGTACTAGGAACTGCAATTTACACGGCCTATCAAATGCTAAAGGAGAATGCAGACTATGACTTGTGTGAGCTTCTTGTAAACCAACTTTTTGAAAATCTGCAGAAGATCAAGAAAGACAAGAAAAACTCCTTCAAGTATGGCAATTTGATCCTTTGTCTCTTCTTTTATTACATGAATGAGCTTCCCGGATCCAGTGGATGGATATGGCAGAATGACAAACCGGTTGCCATCCAAATCAAAGATTATTTGCATGGACTTGGGGATGCTAAAGCAAGAAAAATAGCTCTATGTGGATATTTCAAGAACTTCCAAAGCATGATGCATGCAAGAGAAAGAATTCCCCAATCCCTTGTTGAAAAGTACAAAGACACAGTATGCTTCATGGTAGAAACAGATCAATGTCTAATGGAGGCAGTAGAACCAAGAACTGTGTGGATCATGCCCATGGGGTATGAAGTGGATGAACAGATAGTGGAGCTGCATGTTCAACACATGCTAAGTCAGCCCAAAGATCCAAAGGCAGAAAGGTTTGGAACCTTTGAGGAGCTGAGTGTGAAGATCCATGTAGAACTTAGAGAACCTGAGATAAAGAGGAAGGTGAGAAAAGAAGTAGAGCATATTGCTCAAGGCCTAGGCATCCCAAAGGAGGCACTTGATGCCAACCGGGAAAAGAGAAGAAAGGCTGAGGAAGAAAAGAAAGAGGCAGAAAAGAAAAGCAATAAAAGTGCTCCGGTGGAAACCTCAACCCGGACCAGATCATCAAAAGGATCTACACCTGTCAGAACCAAAAGCTCAAAATTGGAAGTCCAGACATCCGGTAAAAGATCTAAGACAAAAGCCACAAGGGCTTATGAAAGCCAAAAAGATGAAGAGGAAATTGAGTCAGATGAGGGAGTAAAAGAAATAAAGAAGCAGAAGAAGAAAGGATCCGGTAAACCCTCCACAAGCCAAGACAAGGAAGAAATGGCAGAGGTAGTTGTTGAAAAGCCCACCCTGTCTCTAAAGAGTGTAATCAAGTCAGTCACGGTGGATGGAAACCTTCAACCAATGACTGAATTCTATGATGACTACAATGAGGCTGACCAAAAGATTTTGTAGGAAGCCACAGTCAAGTATTTAAACATATACAATAAGGCTTTCATTGAGATCATATCTCTAATTCCTAAAAGCCTAGAAAAGGAATTAGAAATAAGAAAGAATAATGCTCAGGCAAAAGATCTTGAGATCCGGGAGCAAATAGCTATTCAGCTATATCATCAAATTGATCCCAAGACAATGAACATAATTTTCAAGGACTGCAAAGATGAGTTCAGGAGTAAAGCAAGAATAAATCAACTCATGCTTGGAGAGACTGACAAGGTGGCCATAGAGATAGAAGAAATCCTCCAGAAGGCCTTCAAAAGGTTTAATCTTCCTGTTGTAGAGGACTTAGGTGCAGAAACAGCTGTGGACTTGGAATCATCTGTTCCGGAAGAAGTGCCCCTTGAACAGACTAACATCTCTTCTCCGGCTTCTCCTACAGTCTCCAGATCCCAAGAAGAAGAGAAATTACAGGAGAAGGAAGCAGCAGTAAAAGAAAAAGAGGTTGACAGCACCAAGGATGCAGAGAAAGAGAAGATTCCAACAGAGAAAACCACAACTGAAAGTGGGAAGAATGTAAAGACTCCAAAGGACAAAGCTACAGAAGAGAAGAAACATCTGTCTCCGGCAAGAGACACTGCACAAACTGTTCAAAAGTTTCTGAGCCAGGAAACAATAGAGATTGATGAACCGGAGCTTCTAAAAGGTCCATTCAACTTTGACTCCCTCTCTCCGGTACAAACAATGAAGATAGCTACATTTGCAAATGCTAAAGCAAATGAAAAACTCCTAAAGTCTCATATGGAAGACTGTGAGTTGATAGAGGCTACTTCTAGAGTGCTTGAAAAGATTATGCCATCAGTCTAGGTAGATCTGACAGCCTCCTCTTCTGGTAATCTCAAAACCTTAGTCAGCAGTGTTGATACACATTTTGATTCTCTAGAAAAATCAGCTGAAGAAAAGGTCCGGAAGGAATTTTTGGATAAGAGATTTTCAGAAGTACTAGGATTAATTTCTAATGATAGGAGAAATATGAGTATTGGAATAAAGAGCTTAGAAAATGCTCTTAAGGATGGCAGTGATATCTACAAATTTTGCATATCCTAGTCAAAGGCAACAACAGACATTGACAAGAAAATAAAAGAGGAACAGGACAAACTACAAAGTCTGTCTCAAAGTTTTGATCCTCTCTCTTCCTCCATAGTAAATCAAGAATGTCAAACTATTGCAATCACAAATGCAATAAAGAACTTTGAGAAGGAAAGGAAGAATGTAACTAACTGGATGGGAGAACTTAGAAGGATTATAATCCCTAAGTTAGAAACTATGCATGAGGCCATCAATGATGCTCAGACTATCGCCCAAACAAATGATCCGACAGATCTCAAGAGGGCAAAAGCTTTTGCATTTTTGTTGAGTGGTCACATTTCAATTTTGGATAGAATGAAGCAAAGTTGGGCTACAGAACTGATCCAATTGAAGACATCCTTTGCAGACATTCTTCAGTTCATGTGAGTATGTAACATACGACTAAGTATAGTAAATTTTTGAAAATTTTGGTGTGCGGACCCTACCCTTTGCCATTGATGTCAAAGGGGGAGTGAGGAATAGTGAAAAATGAGGAATCCAACTAAGGGGGAGTTCCAAAAATTGTATATAAAGTTAGAGCATCAGCCAAGGGGGAGCATAGTGTAAACACTTAGTCATTTTTTCACTAATTGTTGCCATCAATGCCAAAGGGGGAGATTGTTGGCAAGAGACACTATATGGATTCATGGTTGTTGTCATTGATGGCAGCAAAGGTCATCCCACATATCTACAAGTCATGGTGTGCCTCTACCGGAAGTCAGAATGAAGACTGTTGTGGTCCGGTGAACAAGAACAGAGCATGTGGCAAGGTCCGACAGATTGGTCCGGACCTCTCAGAGGGAGTGTCTTGGTGTAGTACGGATTTGGGGAAGTCAAGAGGACTACCTTGAGTAGTATATTCCAAGGATTTAGCCTTCGGTGATGGACAAAGAAAAAGATATGAATAGTTGAGTACTGGATTCCTGAGAGATAGTGAGAACAGAGGAAGAACCGACTGACAGAGCATCAGACTATTTTCTGGATGTGTTACTGTTGATGGTAAAGGTTGTGAAGGCATGAATCATGTTTGGCTGACATGATTAATGATATCTACAAGTATATGCTTGATCCACATTACTTGATATGCAAGGATTCAGCCGACAGATCAAAGTTTGTGTGAAGATAAACTATTTCGGGTGCCGACTAGAAAGATAATAAAATCATTAGTGCGGATATATATAGAGGATGGATTTTGCTGTGAGAGGGGTAGTAGTAGAAGTGGATAAGCAAACAAGAAAAAGAGCAGAGCAGAAGTAGTAAGAAAGATCTGGTATGTGAAAGGAAAGCAGATTAAAGAACAGAGGAAAGATGAAGTGTAGCAGATCAGTGTACTGAGCCTAACCGGAACTAAACTCTAGCATATGTAGATGCTTTCAATCAGTTCAAGTACTATATAACATTCTTTTGTAGACAGTGTGTCTCTTTGTAGGCAGTGTGCCTCTTGTGAGCAGTGTGCTCGGGCAGTGAGCCCTAATTGGCAAGTGTCATTTTTGTAATTCCTTATTCTTTTAACAGAGAATAATCTTTGGGTTAATCACCCCGTGGTTTTCTCCCTTAACCGGGTTTCCACGTCAAAAATATTGTGTCATGTGTTTCTCATTTCATGGTAATGTTTGTTTGTTTGATTCAATGATGCTTTGATTAATAAGAAAGTTCAAAAGAAGAAATAATTAGCATAACTGATTCACCCCCCCTCTCAGTTATCAACAGCAGGAACCAATTGCTGATTTACTTTGATTGCTTCTTGGAAAGCTCTTGTTAAAGTTGTGATTTCAGGATGTTCTCTCCTGATGAACATGGAAGTTAAAGGATCCAGAGCTGAATAATAAATGCTCCTAGCAGCAGCATCGGCTACAACATATGGGGTGACTAACTTAGACAACATTTTCTAGAACCTAGCGTTAAAATTGGCAATAGGTTCTCCTTCAAACCATTTGATTGTGGCAAATAAGTGATAGTTCATTGAAGGATCAATAGGTACCTTGAACCTATCAGTGAAGGCTTTTTCTAAAACAACCCATGATCCTATAGAACCCTGACCAAGGCTAATATACTAGTTATAAGCCTCCTCCCCTAAGGAGTAAGGAAATAATTTGCACACAACATCCCGATGCTCTATTCTGGCCCTACAACAGGCTTCTTTGAAAGTTCTGATATGATCATCCGCATCCTAATATGGATGATACTTTGGACAGATTTTGTCCAAATTCTTTGGTAAAGCATGATATGCTATGAAAGTTAAAGGTGATTCAGTTGTGAAGAAAGACATAGCAACCAGCAGAGGCTGAGCCTGAGGTATAACTTGAGGTATGATTGGCTGGGGTTGAACCTGAGGTTGAACCAGTGGAGGTTGAGTTAGAGGTGATCCTGTAGGTATTTGTAAACCAACATGAGTCACAGGAGGACATTCTGGTGAAGATTCTAACACACCAGGATCAGGAGAGTGATGTATGTCTACAGTTCTCGGCCTAAACCCTCTGACAGGTAGTTCTTCAAAGATTCCACCAGATCAGGATCTGGTATTTGGCCTGAGAGCCAGGATGTCTCAAATTTAAGGCAAATAGGCTGGATACTTGTAAAGATCGGTGGAAATTTACTAGAAATGGCTATATTTATGGTCAGAAATGATAACTGACTGGATATTTACGAAATATTTGCACAGACAATACAGATATGAAGTGATACTTAGGTATGGTGAATCTTACAACCAAATATCAGGTTCTTAAGATAGGATACCTCAAAGGTTGGATAAATTTACCTGAAATTGGTTAATCTTTGCAAATTCATGATGATCTACCACAAAGCTTGCAATATTTATGATGAATTTTGAAAACTTTACACAGGATTAGCATGTACAAACTCAAAACAGTAAACCTTTGTGCAATACTTGAAATTTGGAGGTGTTTCAGGGTTACCTTACTTCCTGCATCATCAAATCTAATAAACTTACTAATGATGATCTTTTATATGATCTTTCCAATTCAGGCCCTCCTAGCGCCAATTTATGTTGATCATGATGTTAGTCATAAACAAACATAGAATAAAAGTTATACATCAACCTTTACTCATCTTGAAAGATACAATGAATTCAAAGAATTCATGATCCCAAGTCTCCATGGATTAGTTCTTAATCAACTAGTGTTACTCAGTGGTTGATGTGTCTTGTTATTTCCATTTTGGGGACTTACGTTTGTTCATCAATAGGATTTAGTCTCCATAAAGATGCTACACAGAAGGTTATCTCACAAGATATTTTCACAAATATTGTGTCTGTACTCAAATCTTTGCATGATATTTGTCAATTATACATGCTTTTGCTTCAAATATGCTATAATTATACAGTTATCTATGAGATGTCCACATATTTCATGTACTTTGCTTCTGATTGTCAATTATTTGCAATTGTGATGGTGAATGTTATGAAATTAAAAGAAATGTAAATGAAAACTTCAAATTATGATGAATCTTCAACTATTGGGCCACACACACACTTGATACTATCATGAGGAGAAGAAATCAAACCATATGTTCACTAGGATGTTCCACAGCTAGATACAGTTGATGCTAACTTCAGAGGATGGTGAATGAAGACAATACAAGCAGAATGATGAGCACTCCAAGGGACGCAGCTAATCAAAGCAAGTATCAAGAATCTAAACACAGATTACTCAGGATTTACTATGATTTGTAATCAAGATGATCTTCTCTTTCATTGAGTATGCAAAAACATGTACATATACAATAACTTTGAAATGAGCCCTGAATATTTCAGCAAACAAATTTCAATTAAGCTTCCAATGTTTCAAACAATGCATCCCTACACCTTTTATAGAATAAGGTGAGGAAGCGGTTACACATGATCTACGATCAAGATTTATCTATTAAGATCAACGGTGCATATTCATCTTTGACTTAGTCAACATGTATGACTTGACATAGGTTGCCAGATGGCAACCATCTAGGTAACTTATATTCCTTTAAGTACCCTATGCATATATTTCCTTTACAATGCATCTTCATCTATTCGTTAGGTTCTTCTTCTTCATTTTCATGATCATCATGATCATAACTTCCCATATCTTCATCATCCTAATGAACGTTGCTTTGCATATGGGCCTGCATGATTATCCTGACATTTTCATATGCCCCCACCACTCGTTCAACTTCTCTACCATCCTGAGTTTTTACTTTGGCAATGGCGTGCTTGTGGGCCTGATATTTATCTCGAAGAGCCTGCAATTTGCTCTTCCTGCTGCTTGATGTTTCATTGTAATTCTCCACCTTGACCTTGATCCTCATGATCTTATCCATGGTTTCTTCCATTAGGTGGTTAAGAGGGTCCTCACCTATCAGCTGGAAGATATTATGCAGAGCCTTTATAGCAAAATCCTCATCTTGATTCTCAATCTTTCCCTCTATTTTCCCCTCTAGGGTCTCCAGGATCTCAGCTTCAAATGACATCATGTCATGCAGCTTCAAATGACATCATGTCATGCGGCTTCATGCTGATGTCTCTTAATTTGTTGTTGCATCTCTTTAATATATCACTTTCAAATTTGATATCTTTATACCAGATATCTACTAACATGGCAGTATTACCATCTACTACCTATTTGTTTATTAGAACTTGAGGATTAATCCTCTTCATTTCAACCAAATCACTCAAGGCTTTCTCTAATTGGAATGAACTTCTCCCGGCCTCCATTTGCAATTTATCAACCTTCCTTCTAGAGATACTTAGAGAATTCCACCTCTGCAAAGAGGCTTTCACTACTTCTTCAGCTCCACTGAGTCTGGATAACATCCACTTTCTCATTACTACTGACTCATGTTTCATAAGGTCTAACCTATTGACCTCCTCCTGAGAAATTACAGTCAATGGGATTGCTTCTGAATTTGAAGTATCATTGGGGTTAATTAACCCCTTTATGTAGGGATGCAGCTGGGCAATGTGTTCCTTATGCTACTTATTTTTCTCCTTTTCTCTCTTCACTCTTTGGGTTAGAGTCAATTATATCCTTCCCCTCTTGGCTTTCCTGATCCTCATTAGCAAATCCTAAATCAACCGTGGTAATCTGGAATTCTTCCAGAGTGATCTTGCCCTTTTCTTTCTCAACAGTGGGGAGTGCTACCTAGGCTATCCTTCTACCCGTAGTAGGATCTCTTCTTATGGCCAAGGTTAACCTGGCCTTTCTCTTTAGCTTCATGATGGTCTCTGAAAATAATGTCGAAACATCAATGTCTTGAATCTCAAAACTAGATTTTGTACTTACTTCTTTCTCAAGCCATTGAGGCACTTGATCTCTAGATCCCTGATGTCCATCATCATCATCATGTCCACCTTGATCTCCAGCAACTACATTTGTTCTTGGTGGAGAAGGTGATTTCTTCATTTCTTCCTCATGATGATCTTCATGAGGGTGATCTTGTCCTACCTCCTCTTCCTGAGGAGTCTCCTCTTGTGGTGGAGGATCTTGCGGTGCATCTACATGATGATCCTGTAGTTGATCTTGTACTGCATCTTCTTTTGTTTCATCTACCTTGGTAATTTCCTCATTATGAGGTGCCTTTGCATCTGTGGATGTCATGGTATCTGTCTTAGGAGCATCTACCTGATCTTGGATCACATTCTGATCCACACCTATTGTATCTACCTCTTGGGTCTTTAGGTCCTCTTGATCAGATGTTTTTGTATCCTTATCTCCTGATGTTTCTTGAGTCCGAGGAGCATTATCAGTTGATATATCTTTATCCTCTCTGCTTTTTTTCTGGACTTCCACTATCTTAGGCTCATCAAATATATCTTGTTGTTGTTGGCCCATCTCTGTAGTATGGCTTTCCATCTCTGCTAACTTCACTTTCTCAATACTCTGCTTTATCAGGTACACCTGCTTGATGTTCAGGATTTACATCTTCTCTGTATATTAAATCGATCACTGTAGGGCTAGTTACTTGATCAACTAATTCATCGAGTCCCATTTGTTGTGCTATCCCTTCTGGGATCTTTTCCTTTTGTTGTTCCACTTGCTTCAGTTCTTCTAATACCACCATATGTATTGATGTAGTTCCTTGTGGAGTTATGCGGGTGTTTGTAGCAAGGGTTTCCATTTGTTGAGAGGTTACATCTTTTACTACCTTATCATCAGATAAATTAACTATCTCCTCCAGTGAGACAAGACCACCTTGAGTTGGCCTAGAGGCTTCTTTCATTTGTTCTTCAGCCTATTCAATCTTGAACTGAACAATGGTAGGAAGGGGTACATTATGTTGCAACTCTTTTTGGAACACTTCACTACCAGTTCCCCTCAATACTATGGGGTCATGCTTTATTTCACCTCTCATGGAGGTTCTTGGTTTCTTAGGTGTGGATGCCATCACCTGAGGTGCTTTTCTTTTTCTAATGAGAGGCTTAGGGTCCTCTTCTCTAGGTTCTTCATCAAGAAGAACATCCTTTTCCATTTGCTTTTTTGATGTTTGACCCTCCTCATATGTTTCAGTAGCTTCCACAGCTAGCCCTTGGGTCTTTTTAGCCTTCTGTTTATCCATGGGAGGCGGTGCTGATGATGCTACTGCCTATTCTGATACAGATGTGTCCTCCGCTGATATAACTATTCTTTCAATTAGCACCCCTTTAGTTTTGTTATCAGTTTTCTTACCTCTGGGGGGTCTCTTGCTTTGTTCTTGAGGTGACATTCTTTCTCCTTTAGATTTCCTCTTTTCAATTAGAAAGTCATCATATTCATTATTAGGAATCTCCTGCCTCTTCTTCTTATTGTCAATTGTAAGGGCTACACCCTTCTTCTTCAATGCATTTATTTGTTCATTTACCCAAGACTGGGTTAGCTGCAGCATCCTACCTCTAAATTGGTCTAATGATATATCCTCAGGCTGTGGAAGATTAGGTGCTGAGATTGTGTCATTATATATCTTCTTTACTTCATATTCATCTGCTATTATTTTTCCATCATCCCTTTTTAATTGCACAGGCACTGGAATACAATCAAATGTTCTGATTTGGTTAAGAGTCGGCCTTTGATATTTTCTTCTTCTAGCCTCAGCCTCATCCTCACAATCTGTCTAGAAATCCTCCAAGTGCTTCTGATGGATGGGCTTCCCCATGATTTTCTACATCTTCCCATATGGGTCATATGATCTTGCCAATGGGAATGGCTATAATTTCATCATGTCTAGACTAGCTATGGCCTTCTTGATGTTTTCAGAATCTTGGCATATGTACCAACCCATTGTTACTGGAAACAATACTAGTGGAATCTTATTATTTTCTTTATAAGAATCTAGTATTGTGGATATCTGTCTCATGAACTTCATTAAAACAACTGCATCAGTGGGATATCTTGGGAGGATGAGGGGCTGTCCTGCAAAGCCCTCTATTCTGATGTAAGAGAAGGTGGTATATTGTATAAACCAGGCACCATGCCTGTATATGACTTCCTGAGCTTCCATGCTCAGTCTTTTAGTCCTATCTTCTTCCATTGTCCTTACTAGATGCATAGAAAATGCATCATTCACTAATTTGTAATCTTGAAGATAATTTTGTCTTTGTAGTTGGGGATAATGATCCCATATGTGTGAATCATTTGTACTACCATCGATCTTGCCTACTGTTGCAAGTGCATTGAATGTACCTTTGTAAGCACATGAGTATACCACATATGAAGTAATATAGAATGAACACTCCAAGCCTCCTAGGTTCATGAGCTGCTCATTTAGGGCATCCCTTATCATTTTAGCCCATAATGGCCTGTTCTCTGTACAAAGACACATCAGGATAACCCTATACATCCAATCTTTGAAACTTCCAGCATCAGGTTGGCCTATCACTCTGCTTAGTAGGGCTATCATATATTGGTATTCATCATCAAAATCAAATTTATACAGGTGCAATGGTAATTTGGCAGTGGTAGGATAAGGACTGTTCATTGCCCTCCATTGATACATCCTCTTCCTAGCGGCCTTCTTGTTATTTTCATACTCAATTTGTAATTTCTTCAAATCCATGCTGACAACTTTCCTTCCCAATGGTAGATTAAAAGTGGTTGCGATCCCCTTGATGGACAAATCTGCATAAACCTGACCATGTTTTTCTATTCTCCTTGTCTGTGGGTTGTAGTTTCTGGCACATTCAATAATCAACTCTAGAGCCTCCATAGAATAGGGAAATCTAGTAGCATGCCACATTCCTGACACAAAAATAGTGTCCAACAGGGTATTGTTCCTGTCATCATGCATTCTAGACTACCATGCGACCAGATATGTGTTTCCCTAGTGTGTATCTGCGATGAAGCCATATTTGAACCGTACACCTTTAGGTTGAGCACTCATAGGTTTAAGAAATTCAGCTTCAGACTTGTGTAACCTCTTGTCTGCCATGATTTCCTATAGTAAACCAAACCAGTCTTACCATACAATACTACACATACATGCATACAACATTATATCTTCACGGCAGGATGCACATCATATTGATTAATCATCACTTCATCATAATATGCATAACATATACTTCAAACCAGTGGAAAAGTACACTACCTAGACATGTAGAAAACAACAGCAGGAGGGTTTTAACTACTTACTTGATAATGCTTATTTCCTTGATTATACTAATGATTACATGAAAGAGATTCAGATATCGACAACAATCACGTGTCTCATTCTGCTACAAGCCGTGCGTGTCTACAGGTAGGTCGTGTGAGGATTTGAAAGTTCTTCACTCTGTAAAACTCATTTTATTGCAAGGTGAATGTAAAATGACGGTGAATTCACTTTTAATCTCATTTCTAGGGTAAATTAGGGCAACACAAGGCAAATTTGATTATAACAATTGATCTCCTGTCATAAATCTACGGACATTGCCAGGTGTTTACATCGTGTTCGCAATCGGCGGGACTCCACCTACTGCATTTATGGCATTAAATGTTACGTAGCAAGAGGAGTGAGGTGATCTTTAGAAGATCGGGTGATGATCAAAATATCAGGTGATATTCAGAATATCACCCCCTTTGTGTAATATGACCATCCTCTTTTGGTGGGAAAACTAATGTCGAAAACATTGGGTGATGTTTGAAATGTGATCCCTTGAAACTAAGATGACCTTTTTCTCAAAATATTAGGATGACATCATCAGGATATTGGACCTAGGGTGATATTTGGAAAGTAGGGTGATATTCAGAATATCAGGGTGATATTCAGAATATGAACCCCTGCTCAACATATGACGCTGCTTGACGGGTAAATACTGCTATCACGTAAAGTTGATGTCTGGAACTTTGGACCAAAATGATTTATTAGGTGAGAAAAATTGGATCGGGGTGACCTTTCATAAGATGACTGATATTTGTAGTATGACCCCCCTCGGAATATCAGGTTTGACCAAGACTTTGACTTGCAATAACTTTCGTTCTCTAAGGAATATCAGGGTGATCCAAAAGGCAAACCTACATGAAATTTTGTACTCTTTCCAACCATGAGGTTATTTATATGAAATATGAAATTTGACAAATTTACCTCATGATGATGACTTACCCAACCCCTTTATGCAGGATCATCTGCATGACTTACTTTTACCAGACTACTAGAAAACAAAAAACACAGCCAAGCCAAGAAAAAAGTTGGGTCCCTATTTTGTCAAGTCAAAATGGGGTGTGTTGTGTAACCACACAACACTTTGATTGACCAACTAAACTAGGTGATCCAACAGGTTCTTCTTCAACATAGGATGCTCTTCCACTATTCTCTATCTTTTTTCTTGTACTTCCTTGATTACATTCAAATGCTCTATGTCCTTCACCCCCACACTTGAAACAAGTTCCTCTGAATGTCCTCTTATCAAATCATCTTCCTTCTCTTCTATATCCTTCATTCTGGTATGCACTAGGGTTTCCTCTCTGGTAAAAATTCCTATCATCTCTCTGGTATGCATTATTATCTCTGTCATGATTTTTAAATGTATTGTCAAACTTGTTTTGCTCTGGATGTGATCTGTCTCCTCTAGAAAATGTTTTGCCTCTCTAAACTTTACCTCCTCTTCCTTTCTATCTATGATCACGCCTCTTTTTCAACTTCTCTTCAACTTTTAGGGCAAACTGATATGCTTCTTCCAAAGATGTCATTCTTACCAAACTCAGTTCTTCTTGAACATTCAATCTCAATCCATTGATGTATCTAGCCACTTTCTCCTTGCTTTCTTCACTATGTCCCATCCTTATGATCACCTAATGAAATTCTTCAGTATACTCCTTCACAAATTTCTTCTTTTGCATCAGGTTCTACAATCTTTTCAACAGCTCCAACTCATAGTCAGCAGGTATAAACTGATTTTTCAATTTTGTCACCATCCTGTCACACTTTGTTATCTTTTCTTTTCCTCTTCTATTTCTATCCAACTAAACTTCTTTCCACCATATAGCAGCATGTCCTTTCAACTTAGTCTTCGCAAATTTTACTTTCTTCAGATCTTTGACTTCTTCATACTCAAAGTATTCTTCCATGTCATTTAAATCAATTCTTCAGGGTTCAAATTACTTGTATAGTTTGGCACACAACTCTAGAGCTCTTTCCAATATTTGAAATAGATTGCAAGATTTTTACTTGATCTAATTCTTCTTCTTCATCACCTCGATCCTAGGGTTTCACCAATTTGTTCAACAGATTGAAACTCTTCTTCATCGTCAATATCAACATTAGGTCTAGGTGTTAATCCCCTTCGCCTATCTTCCTCGACTACATTCAAACAAATTCTCATCATTTTCATCATTTCCATCATCTCATCCATTCTACCAGCCATTGTTCCAACATCAACAACTCTCCTCAGCAGCATCTTCCTAGGATAAACTACAAATTACCTCACGTTCGGCGATTGGTTGTGACACAAGGAACCTGCCTCAATTTGGTGATCTATCCATAGTAAGATCTTATGGAATTCCTTCACCAACTTCACTTAATTCTCTCCCAAAGATTTGAATTTTCACTTTGATACCACTTGGTGTAGTCACGGTATGAGGGTTCACAGAATGAATTGTCCAAACCATGTAGCAAGAGTAAACACAATGGAAACAACTTGAAGAAATAAAATAAATGTAGATTCAATCATTTAGTATATCATATAATCCAAATACAATCTGGTCGGCATCATGTGAGCTTACAATTAGGGCTCAAAGGCCTGATTTTAGAATATTAGAATAGGCACTAGATATAGCTTTGAAGCTCCTTCATGCAAAATCTAAACTATCAACTATTACTATGTGAATCAATGCTTTCCTAGGGATCTATTACATCATTATATATCATCTCTAGATTGTAAGGTTCCTCTGCATCAACCAAGGGAGGTCACAAACTCCAATGAAGAGCTGTAATGTGCGTACATGGATAGGTCAGACCTAAATGCATGAAACACCTCCGCAAATGAATGGAATGACATGTGGATCTCAGGGAAGGTTAGCTACAAACTAAAGATCATTGAATGATGTGTTATTAGGTTCCACAAGTTGAGGAATGCTTAGTAAGTCTTCTCCTTTAGCTGATTGTCTGAGACTGTCTGGATGCTCTGTTATGAGAAAACAGTCAATCTTCTGATAGCAATATATTTTTGGTAACTGATCCAAATGCTCTAAATTCTAGATATGATGTAGATGAATGAATCTAGATGCTAAGTCCTGCTCTACAAGATCTGAAATGCAACTATGGTAGAATGCAGACCAAAATATAGAAACTGCTACTAACTGAATTGCCTGAACTGAACTGAAAAATAAAAGGAAACAAATTGAATTTCAAACAAACTAAAATGCAAATGTTTTTGGTTGATGCAAGATTGCTCTTGAGCCAGGGATGCTCCTACATCAAACAAGCAAGCCAAGCAAAAGAAAAAAAAGTTGGGTCCCTATTTTACTAAGGCAAAATGGGGTGTGTTGTGTAACCACACAACAACTTGCCACCAAAGAAAACAACCAAAATTCTAATAATTCAAGAAAGGAGGACAAATTAGGACATAAAATTCCAACTCCTATAAAACATAAGCATCCTTACCTTTCTAAATGAGATCATATTCATTAACACAACAATGTAATGAGAAGAAATTTGGTGTGTGCATGTGATTCATTTCCTTCATCTTGAAGAAAGGTTGAAAACACCAATAGTTAGTGTTAAGCTACGTAGTTGGATTTAACCCTCTAAGCCAACCTTGGATAGAGCCTTGTTGCTAGCAAGCATCCATAGCCCTAACAAGGTTATCTTTGCAATTCTCCCAAGTAGAGCCCCACTGCCAGTCAGGCATCCATAGCCCCAGTAGAGTTACTTGAATGACCTAAGATTTATTTCTTTTGATATTCAATAAGTTTCCTTTTTATTGTTTTCAATATTCATAAGATATGATCTTCTAAGCTCATTTGCAAGGTGTAGGCACTTGCTTGTCTAGGCTGAGAATTGCAATGGTAGCAAAGGCAAACCTTTAGATTTTTCACTTAACATAGACACTAGTATCTTCAACAAATCCAAGGTTGTTAGGTGTATTCATGTGATGATTGCCTTGAACAACAAAAGTTACCATTGATGAATATGATATCATAGACCTGATAAAAAATATCTAAACTAACAAGAGTTACAACCTATGTGGGAATTTGTAATTCTCTCTTGAATTCTAACAATTTCACTAGTTTTCTGAAGTGGAAGGGTGCCCTACCTTGCCTAATCAAAACAAGGACTCAATAAAACACAAACAAAGAAAAGCAAACAAAGCAAGCCAAACAAGCAACTACACAATATACACATATAATACATGGTTTTAACCTAACCTACTTAGGCTTGGAAATAGTGCTTGAGGAATTGCCCATTGACAAGGAATGGGACATCCTCACCTATTAAAGTCTTAATCCTCTAGGTATTGTCACCTAATATTTATGATATCTGAAAGGGACCGATCCATAGTTTATCAAACTGACCATGATCACCTTTCCTCTCGTGGGCTTTATCCCAAGATAGTACAAGGTCTAAGATTCTAAACACATTTACCTTGGCTTTTTTCTCAAACCAGCGCTTGACAATAGGCTGATGTTTGGCAAAATGATCAATTGCCCTACCTCTTTTCTCTTCTAAGTGCAGTGATTACAACAATCTGACCTCCATTTTATTGTCTATGCCTAGATATTCTTGGGCAAACTGTATAGTTAGAATTTTTACGGTAACAGGAAGGATGGGATCTACCCCATACACCAATTGATAGGGAGAGTTTCCTAAAGTAGTCTTAACTCTTGTTCTATCTACCCATAAGGCATATTTAAGCAGAGTGTTCCATTCCCTAGAGTTCTTTTCAATTAACTTCTTAATGATATTCAACAAATTTTTGTTAGTGGATTTAGCTAGGTCATTCCCCTAGGGATAGTAATTTGATGAGAATTTTAAAACTATACCATGATCAAATTCCCAACTTGAAAACTTAAGAGATGCAAATGCAGGGCCATTGTCACAAACTAAAGCATATGGAAGTCCATACCTTGTGATGATATTATTCTCCAAAAACCTGATCACATCATCTAATGTGCATGCTACTGATGGCTTCTATCCATCTAGTAGAATAATCGGTGATGGTTAGCACGTACTTGTGTCTAGCAGAGGATGGAGGGTTTATAGGTCTAATGAAGTCCATGCCCCATTGTGCAAATGGGTGCATCTCCATCACAGGGTGCAATGGTTGAGTTGCATACTTCTCTTTGTTAGAAGCAGTTTGACATGTGTGGCAAAACTTGATGTGTTCAGATGTATCCTTGAAAATGGTGGGCCAATAGTACCCATCCCTCAAAATGGCATGTGTGGTAGCCAGATGTGATCCATGGGCAGTACCAAACTTGTCATGTAGCTCAAGAAGGACCTTGTCAACTTCTTATTTGTCTAAGCATCTGAGGTATATCCCCTCAGTTTTTCTTGAACATGACTCCTACTTTGACCATGTATCTTTGTACTTTGATTCTCATAGCTCTTCGTTGAGATGCCTGCATATTGGGTGGACATCTTCCTATGATTAGGACATGTCTTATATTGGAATACTAGTCATCATGCACTTCTAAATCTTCTGCATACTGTTGGCTTGTCAAGTTAGGATCTATCTCTGCAATCATCTGACTGAGTGCCTATCCCCTGACTAATTTCATGGGTGTGATGTCCATATCATACTCTTGTAATACAATAATCCATTTATCTCTCTTATCTCCTAGTTCACTCTACAAGAGGAGCATTTTCACAGCTGAATCAGGTACTATTGCAATGACTTTACTTCTTAGGATATAGTGCTTGAACTTCTTTACTGTTCTAACTAAGGCAAGAGTCTATCTTTCTACATCCATATACCTTAGCTCAGTGTCTCTTAATGGGGAACTCATGAATGCAATCAATTTTTCTTCTTTTGCCTCACTCCTTTGAGTTAGGATAGTTGCACATGTGTGCTTTGATGCAAAAGAGTATATGTAAAAATCTCTAGTGTAATCAAGATTGATCAACACTGGAGCATCTACAATGGCTTTCTTAATATCTTCAAATGTTGCTTTTGCCTCTGGAGTCCATTCAATCTTAGCATCTTTTTTCAACATAGCATTCAAGGGTCACATTATCTCTACAAATCTAGTGATAAACTTCCTAACGAAGTTAATATTACCAAAGTAAGACTTTAGCTCTTTCTTGCTTGTTGGAAGTTGCAACTTCATGATTGAATCTACCCTAGAAGGGTCAATGGTTATTTCATTCTCTAATATGACATGACCTAGCAACTTGCCTGCATGGTTACCCTGAAAATGCACTTTTTTGGATTCAAGGATATGCCATATTATTCACACTTCTTTAACACTTTCCTGAGGTCTTCAATGTGATCACCTCTCTATTTTGAAAACATTGTTAGATCATCCATATATATCATGATGCATTGACCTATCAGTCCTCTAAATGCTATATCCATGGCTTGCTGGAAAGTTACTCCAGCATTGATTAAGCTAAAGGACATGTGCCTATAAGCGAAGATTCCCCACTTAGTGGTAAAAGTTGTCTTTAATGTATCAATTTTATCAACCATCACCTGGTTGTACTCTGAAAATCCATCCAAGAAGGACACCATTTGTTCACCATTCACCATTTGGAGAACCTCATCCAAAGAAGGTAAAGGATAGTTATCCTTCTCAAATGCTCTGTTTAAGTTTTAAAAATCCATGAACAGGCATATATCTCCATTTTTCTTCCTTATAGGGACCAAGTTGGCAACCCAAGTAGAATGTCTAACTAGAAAGATGGTCCTTACAACAAGCAACTTCTTAACTTCCTCAAAAATAAGAGGTTCCAATAGTGCATTCACTAGCCTTTGTTTCTACCTGAATGGCTTGGTGTCTAGTTTTAGGGGGATTGTGTGAGTTATGATGGATGTGTCATAGGTCTTCAACTCATCATAAGTCCATTCTATGACATGAATGTAATCTTTTAAAGCTTGGGCTATCCCTACTTTTTCTTTTGCAATGCAAACCTTGCCTATCAGGACATTCCTCTTATCTTCACCCTATCTTATATTGACAGGCTCATATTCTCCTCCATCTGTCTTAGGGAGGTCTTTTTGCTTGATCATATTATCCAGATCGAAAGCTCTTTCCAATTCAATCATTCCCTTTGGAATCTTATTACTGGGTAGATCAATTATCTCTTCTTCATCCTGGGTATGGTCCTAAAGATTCTTTTCATCCACTATCTAGGCCTCAAATACATCTCTATTAGCAATAAAGTCTAAAATATGGTGATCATCAAATACCTAAAAATTGGTGATGTTGTCAAGAACAGATGGTATTGACACCAGCTCAACTAAAAACCTCTTCATCCCTGATATGGACAAACGTTCCAGTGTACTAGAAGCTTGTGCTAGTGCATCCGCACAGTGGTTGCATTCTCTTTGAACATGTGTGATGTTAAAGGCATCAAAACTTTCTATCAGGTCCTAGACTCTATGTCTATAACTAGATAATATTTTGTAATTGCATGCATAAATGCCTCTTACTTGTTTTACTACGAGTTCTGAGTCTCCAAAGACATGCAAAACTTTCACTTTCTTTTTTAAGGAAAACAATAGGCCATGGATTAGAGCTTCATATTCTGCCATGTTATTTGTGTATGGGAATTGCAGTCTATACACTGCCAGGAATGATTTCCCTTACGAATCGATAAGATTCACTCCTACTCCTGCTCCTTGCTTTGATTTGGAGCCGTCAAACCTTAATGTCCATGTTTTATCTTCTGTTAAAGATTTATCTAGACCTTCCTTCTTTCTTTTGGCACGTGTAGCTGCTCTTGTAGATATCCATTTTATCTTTTGTGGTTCATTGTTTACCACATCCAGATACTTCTGTGGAACAAAAACATCCATACTTTACTTCTTTCGAGCATCAGCCTTTTGAATATCTTCCCTTTTCATAAACTTGATGTCATCACATCTCTTATCAGGAGACGTTACAACTTTTCCTTCTGTCTCTTCCGAAACATCCTTGATTTTATGCACTTTGTCATTTGAACATAACCATTCTTCTTTGCTCATTATGTGTAGACATAGAGCATAAGTTGTTTCTGAATGGGGGGCTTCATGTAACCTGTACCATCCTTCAATTAGTACCTGACTAGGTGGGATCCCTTGGAGAATTTGCCCTTGAACAACTCATAATTAGACTCAATAAAATAGTCTATCCCTGGTGTAGTTGTGTTTACCTTATCCCTGGAATGCATATTATTACATACCAAAACTTCATCTATACTAGGCATCAGGACATGCATCTGGCATATCTCTTGTTCATTTTCTCCTGCATCTAGAGGAAATAACAACTGATTTTTGTCATTAGTATTAAGCATTTCACTTACCTCTGGCAATGATGAATTGTTCTCTATACATGTTTGTTCTGATTTCTCTATTATATTTAGACATGCTTCACAGGTATTTTCTGAGTGTGCATCTTCATGCAATCTAACTAACCTCCCATGAGTATATCCTTAACAGATGTTCATGTCAGCTGACATTTTTGAACTTCATTAGACATATACCTTTCAAACTCAAGGACATGATTCACTTCATCTTCTTCTGAAGAACCATGATCATATTCTATCATTAATCCTATCCTTGACATAATTTCATCTGTTTCACTATCTTCATGCATATGCATGTACATCAGCACCTCTTCTATTTTGATTGCTTGAAGCCTCAATACATATACTCCTAGTTCTACATCAACATATAATATCTCATTATTTTGATTGTACTCAGTTATCATTTGTTTGTTGAAGGCACAAGACAACTGAGAGGGGGGGTGAATCAGCTGTATCAAAAACTTTAATTTCTCTTGAACAAAGTCACATTCACATTCACTTACTTTAACCCCTTAATCTGTTATGAAGATTAAACATGAAATGCAAAATCAAAACATAAACACATCAACACCATATAGACATGAACACCATATTTTTATGTGGAAAACTCTAAAAGGGAAAAACCACGGTGAGTGTTAGCTCACAATATAATGTAGTAACAATACTGAATTACAAAAGAGGCTCACTGCCAAAGGGCTCACTACCCAAAAGAATGCTCACTGCAAAAGGCTCATTGCCAAGGGGTGGCTCACTACCAAGAGGTGGCTCATTGCCAAGAGGGGTGGCTCACTACCATGAACTGATATGATAGAATCTACAACATGCCTGAGTTTAGTTCCATTAAAGAGCAATACATATCACCTTCGCTGCCTTACAACACAAATACTTTCATCTTTGCATCTTCGCACCCATGCTCACTACACACAAATTTATTACATTTATTTATACCAATCATCAACCTTGGAACATACACCAAGGTTAGCAATACAATCTACAACCTTTGGAACAATCTCTAAGGTCAGTAAACATACATAATTCAAATTAGTTTTGGGCCTAAACAAACTTGCAGAGAAAATGAATGAAAGAACACTTCACACTTAGCTTAGACCCAAATACATCTTCACATGCTTCAACACACTTCTACAATTCACGAAACACAACCGCAAAGAGTGTTAGCACCCAAGTCAGCCAAACTTGTGCAAACACCAAGAATACTTAGACACATGCTTCCAAGGACTTAATCTTAGCTTGTGGATCAAACTCAAGCCTTTAACATGATTTGGAGATATCCATGAACAACATAAAATCACCTAGGAGCCAACAAATCTAGCTACAACAAGTTTCACTTGAAGACAACAAATCTCACTTGAAGACAACTTACAAGCAACACTACTAAGTTCTTCTATTCAATAACTTACTTTCTTGAGCACCAAATCACAAATCCTTTAGAATGAAGATAGCTAAAGATATTAAAACATATGTCCAGTGATGAGACTAGTTATTAGCCTATTTTCTTATGGTTTTATGTAAATTCTCAGACATTCTTAGACATTTGTCCTATATATATTCCTACACTTTGCTATCTTTTATGTTCATTATGCAGACCTAGACCTGATTATCAAGTATATGAAATATGGTTTTAATATGATGAATTATGCATAATTATGTGTGGGAGTGTATGGATTTTAAAGGATATTTGTGCTTGATATGGTTGTTAGTATTGTGTGCATGTTTTGTGAGCTGACTCTTGTAGCTAAAGAAGGTGGACTGTAACCCGCAGCAACTGTAAGGTGCAACCTGCAACTAAAGAATTTCTAGATAGTAGAGCAAGAGAGTTTCCAAACTAAATCACATTCAGCAACTACAACATGGAGACAACTGATGAAGATAATCATGCATCATGGCAAAAATCAATAAAGATAATTGAAAGTGGATTCTGTTGCAACTAGAAGACCAACATGACTAATTCAACCAGTCCACGTTCCCCTGTTTCAGTAAGGAATTCCAATTTTATTAGGACTCTTCTTTCCTTCTTTTTTAGTTATTGTTTTTTAGCATTTATCACACTCTGGTTTGTATGGAGTGGTGGTTTATAATTTTAGTTAAGAAACCTATTTCAATAAACTCTCCCATGCCTATATGTATAGCTCGATGGTCGAGGTAGTTAAGTTGTTAGTTTAGTTTCAAATTTGAAGTAGATTGTTTTGTCACAGATATAGCTATCTAAATCTTTTCTAGATATATGCAGACAATATTTGTTATGTTGATGATGAGCTTATGAATAATACAATTCAACAAGATTTTATGTGATTTGATAAGACTATGTAATGAATGAGTTAGAATCAACATGATTATGTCAATCTAGAGAACTAGATTTGAGTTAAAAGCAGTGAGGTAGTCACCTGAGCAAGGGCCACTCAGGGTAACTATCCCTCACTTTATTTTCTTGCATGTTATTATTGTTGTAGCAATTATTTCATGAATGAAAGATCAATTAGATTCTTAAGTTGTTTTAGTTCATTTGACTTGTGATACTCCGGAGGGTAGGATATGTTATCAATACCAAGCTAATTCTTAGAGTTTAATTCCTTAATAGTCATTTGTTACAGTCTTACATTGCAAGTACCCATAGACATAGTAGTAGAATTACTCTCTTTTGTCATTGAGTCATTTGATTTATGACATTGTACTAGATGAGTTAGATAGTTTGATCTTTGAAAGCACATACAGTGCTAGTGCCATCACAAGCTTACTAGCCCTAGTCAATAATTCAATGAAGGTATTTTCAAGGGTTATAGTGGATTGTTTAGTTAGGTTATTCCTTTAAATTGTGTGATTGCCACCAAGTTTACTAGACATAGCAAAGACACTACATACAAAACTGCATCAACTAAAACTACTCTGCGGAGAAATGCAGAGCAAAATACTTTCTCCCAGACATCTATGCACAACTCAGAAACTCTGTCAAATATAGTCTTCAAATTGGTGAACACAAATTCTATTGCATAGCAATCTGAACCACCAAATTTTGGATTTAGTACCTTTAAACACTTCTCTAAAACATATCCAAATCTCATACTCTGGTCTTCAACACAGAAGAAATGCAAAGCAAAAACTTAGATAGTATCCTGCAAGCTAGAATACTCTACAACACATTGTTTCCACTTGGAGAGAAAATTTTCTCAAAAGCACTCGGTGATGCAGTCAAGGAAGGAGGGTCCAATGAAGGACTGTCCAACCTTGTAGCCTTATCCAAACAACACCAAGATTATATAGATATGCAACGGAAGCTAAATTCTAATCAACAGAAAGATAAATGCTATTCATGAACACATAACATAAGATATATCTTGGGAAACCCTAACAGGGAAAACCACAGCCTTCAAAGCTCATTCCTCATATATTATAACTTCAAATAAAATTGCACATGCCTCAAGGGATTTACAAATCCTAGGCTACAACCTAGGGATTACAAAAGATTCATACAACAATATTCTTTCACAATTTCTTTCTTCTACAACTCCATTCTCTGCTCTGCAACTCCCTCTGCTTCTTGCTCTGCCTTCTACTCTATTTTGCAACTCATTCAAATAAAAACAACTTAGGATCTTTATTCATACCTTCATACTATTGATCACTATCTTGTAAAAATCCTCTACCTTTCATTTATATCCTCCACAATACTTCTAATCATGATCAAGTCAACCTAATTGCAATGGCTAGTCAGGTAATGTGTAGACACAGATAGGTTGGACCTAAACATTAGGCATTGCTCTGCTGGTGCATAAAACTTCATGCAGATCTCCATGAAGGTTGACCAAGTCCTATACTTCATCAAATAATGTTCCTTTAGGCTCCATAAGTCACAGATTTGCTCCGCAAACCGATTAGACTTCACTGAACACTGTCAGCTCTACTCTATGAAAATAGCTAAAAATAGATAATCTTCTAATAGCGATATCTCTCTGGAATCAAACCCAAATGATCTAAATTTTAGATATGTTGTAGATGACTATGTCTAGATGCTAAGTCCAGCTCCACAACCTCTGATATGCATGTTATCACCTAGATTTGTACCCTTGCTACTATTGTAAAACTTTAGCAATCTGGAGAAACATGGGAATGATCTCGAAGTGTGGGACCATGTGAACTAAGATCAGACCTCCAGAGAAGGCTGGTTCCTCATTCTACGCCTATTACTTAGAGCAATGTAACTAAATCTATTGCTAAGGCTTGCAAGGGAAAAGGGTGAGAAGGAAACTGAAATGAAAAGGAGTGATACACCAAATTTAGTGAGCGATGGTGATCTTGGTGTAGACACAACAATGATTTCAATGATGAAGGGGATTCACACAGACTTATGATCGATTGAGGCTTTGGTATGAAGGTTAAACCTGCAAAGGAGCCGTTTTACTCACAGCACATACTATAACTTCAATTAAAACATAGAAATCAAGACACAAGAGAGGCAAGAAGTCATCCATATATTAATCATGAAGGTTAGAAACCATTACAATACAGAATATTCAATAGCAGAGGTATACCAGCATAGCTAATCACATTCATTGGTGGAAAGAAGGAAGACATCAGAGGCCAGATTCAGGCACAGTGAGTCACATTCCCATACCTTACAATTACACTAAGAGGTCTGACTACAGAAAAAATGGCAGCATAACAGCTCCAAAAATACAACCATCCTCCTTATTACATCTCATGACTAAGCATATATAGCATTTTGACCTAAGTCGGTTCCAATGGATTTGTCCCATGGGCACAGTCAGAAAAATATCTTCCCTTGAAGAGATGTCTACCTACAAGAAGTTATTGAATAAAAGATTTGGAATAGGGGCAGATGGAAGATATTTTGAGTCTTCAATATGAGCTGCTGAATCATCAACCTGCACCCATAAATACCACAAATATCTGCATCTGCATATGCCAAAAAATGGTCACTGAAACATCTAGTCGATCCAACCTACAAATTCAGATCATATTTTGAAATTAAGAAAAATCCCCTCAAAAGCCCGCCAGATGAAAGAGGGGGAAAAACTAAGCACTTTTGCCTTTTGAAGCACGTTGAAATTCACCAGGATGAGGGAGATATGGGCAGTCAAAGATGCAGTCAACTACATCCTACATTTGCATATCGCTCTACATATCTGCACTCGAATCGGCATCTAAATGACCCTTTGAATCTACCTTTGCATATGCAAATTGCTTTGTATGTATCAGGTTGTCAAGGTGACCTCCTACTGAGTCACTGATATACAAAGTCTTGCCAAAAAGTTCATTGTATGTGCTTTTGCTTTTGGCACTTTAAACGGCCTTTGAAATCACCTTTGTATATCATTTGTGTTGATAACTGAGAGGGGGGGTAAATCAGTTATCTTGATTATTTTAACTTTCTGTTCTTCTTTAACAACTAGTGCAACATCAAATTAAATAAGCATGCATAACCATGAAAGCAGAAATAAACTTAATACACAGAACACAATGATTTTGATGTGGAAAACCCTGTTAAGGGAAAAACCACGGGGTGATTAACCCAAGATTGCATTCTTTGTTAAAAGAATAAGGTAGTACAAATGGCACTTGCCAATTAGGGCTCACTGCCCGAGTACACTACTCACAAGAGGCTCACTGCCTACAAGAGACTCACTATCTACAAGTTATAAAGAGAGTAACAAGATACTTGAACTGATGAGAAGCATCCACATATGCTGAAGTTTAGTTTCGGTTAGGCTCAGTACACTGATCTACTGCACTTCATTCTTCCTCTTCTTTAGTGCTGCTGTCTTGTCACATATCGGACCTATATTACTGCTTCCACTCTGCTCTCTACTTTTCTTCACACTTCACAATACACCACACACACCTTCATACTGAAATCAATATGGTATATATATCTGCATCAATGATTTCAATCATCTTTCTAGTCGGCATCCAGAAAACTCAGGATATTTCCAAACTCTAGTCTGTTGGATGAATCCTTGCTTACCAAGTGATGCGTATCAAAGAGATGCTCATAGAAGTCATCAATCATGTCAGCTAGTCATAAATGATACCTTAATAACCTTGATCACCATCAATTTCTCATCCGGATTAAGGTCTGATGCTCTGCCGATCAGTTCTTCCTCAGTCTACTCTGCCAAACAGGAACCCAATACTTAGGTGCTCATATCTCTTCACTCTTTCTTCATCAGAGGCTCAATCCCTAGAATCTATCAGTCAAGGTACTCCTCTTGACTTCCCCAAGTTCACAATTTATTGAGATACTTCCCCTGAGAGATCCAGACCTGATTGTTGGACCTTGCTGCATGCTCTGTTCTTGGTCACCGGACCAAAATACTCTTTAATCTGACTTCTGGTATAGACACACCATGTCCTACGGATGAGTGGGATGAACTTTGTTGCCATCAATGACAACACTTATGAAGCCACACAATGTCTCTTGCCAACAATCTCCCCCTTTGGCATTGTTGGCAACACTTAGTGAAAAATGACTAAGTGTCACACTGCACTCCCCCTTGGTTGATGCTCTGTTCTAATGTACACTTTTCTGGAGCTCCCCCTTATCTAGATTCCACATTTTTCACTACTCCTCACTCCCCCTTTGACATCAATGGCAAAGGGTAGGATCCACACACCAAAAATCCCAAAAATCCAAGTATACTTAGCTGCATAAGTGTATATACATGTTATACTTACATATATTGAAGTATATCTACAAAAGTTGTCTTCAACTGGACAAATTCTGTTGCCCAACTTTGCTTCATTCTATCCAAAATTGAGATGTGACCACTCAACAGGAATGCAAAAGCTTCTGCCCTTTTTAGATTTGTCAGATCACTGGTCCGGGCTGTGGTCTAGGCATTAGTTAGGGATTCATGCATGGTCTCTAATTTAGGGATAATCATCCCTCTAAATTCACCCATCCAACTTATTATGTTCTTCCTCTCCTTCTCAAGCTTCTTTATCTCATTTATGACTGCAAAAGTCTGACATTCCTGGTTTATTATGGATGTGGTGAGAGGATCAAAATTCTGAGAGGCTTGATAGTTTATGCTCTTGTTCTTTCACTTTCTTCTCAATATCCTTTGTCACTTTAGACCAGGATAAACAAAATTTATATACTTCTCTGCCATCTTTAAGAGCATTTTCTAAGCTCTTTATTCCAATATCCATATTTCTCCTATCATTAGTTATAAATCCTTGTATCTCAGAGAATCTTTTTCCCAAAAACTCCTTCTGGACCTTTTCTTCTGCTGACTTCTCTAAGGAATCAAGATGTGTGCTAACAGTATTAACAAGAGATTTGAGATTACCGGATGAGGAGGTTGAAGAATCCTTTTGGAAGGATGGCATGATTTTCTCTAGCACATCGAATGCAATCTCTATTAGCTCACAGTCTTCCATGTGAGACTTTAGAAGATTTTCTTTTGCTTTGGCTTGAGCAAAAGATGCCACCTTCATTGTCTGGACCGGAGAGAGGGAATCAAAATTGAACGGTCCTTGAAGTAGCTCCGGTTCATCTAATTCCATCATTTCTTTTGTCAAAAAGTCTGTGACTACTTCTGTAGTGTCTCTTGCCAGAGACATAGTTTTCTTCCCTTCTATAGCCTCAGTACTGTCACTTGTGGTCTTCTCTGTTTGACCTTCTTCTCTTCCCTTCACCTCTTATTCTTGACTAATTTTCTCTTCTGTTCTTTCTTCTCCTTTAGATTTGGAGTCTGCTGGGGAAACTGGAGGAGAGATGTTTGCTTCTTTATGAACTTCCTCTTCCAGAGCAGAGGGATCTAGATTCTCAGTTTTCTCCTCACCTCCATTTGTCTCTTCTGCAACTATCTTAGTAGATTCTCCTTTGTCATCCATGGCAGAGGGTTCATCACCTAAGTCCTCTATAATAGGAATATTGAACCTTTTGTATGCATTCTAGAGGATGTCTTCTATTTCTTTTGCCACTTTGTCAGTCTCTCCAAGCATAAGCTAATTCATTCTAGCTTTGCTCCAGAACTCATCCTTGCAATCTTTGAAGATCATATTCATTTGTTTATGAGTGATTGAAGGATAAAGCTGAATAACTATCTGTTCCCGGATCTCAAGGTCCTTTGCCTTGGCATTGTTCTTCCTTATTTCTAGTTCCTTCTCTAAGCTTTTGGGAATTAGAGATATGATTTTATAAATGCCTTATTATAGATATTCAGATACCTGACTGTAGCTTCTTGTAGGATTTTCTGGTCAGCTTCATTATATTCATCATAGAACTTAGTCCTTGGTTTTAGGTTGCCATCCACAGTGATTGATTTGATGATATCATCAATGCAGAGAGTAGGTTTTTCAACAAATTCTTCTATCTTTTCTTGTTTGTCTTGACTAGTAGAGGATTCACCAAATGTTTTCTTCTTTATTTTCTTTACTTCCTCATCTATCTCTATCACTTCATCATCCTTGAGGCTTGTGTATGATCTTGTAGCCTTTGTCTTTGTTCTCTTTTCTCCTTTACCAGATGATTTTGCTTCCAGTTTTGATGCCTTTGAGCTCTTAGTAGTGGCAGGTGCAGAGCTCTTAGAGGATCTAGTCTGGGATGGGGCTTCTACTAGAGCACTTTCTTTTTCTACTTCTTCCTTTTCTTTCTCTGCCCTTTCCATCTTCTCTCTATCGGCTTCAACTACCTCCTTTGATATTCCATGCCTTTTTGGTGAATTCTTCTACTTCCCTTCTTACTTTTCTCTTGATCTCAGGCTGTCTAAGTTCAACATGAACTTTTACACTTAGCTCTTGGTAGGTTCCAAACCTTTTTACCTTAGGATCCTTGGGCTGACTCATCATGTGTTGAACATGTAGCTCTACAATTTTTTCATCTACTTCATACCCCATTGCATGATCCAGACTGACCTTGGCTCCACTACCTCCATTAGGCATTGATTAGTGTGTACCATGAAGCACACTGTATCTTTGTACTTCTCAACCACTCATTGGGGAATTCTTTCTCTGGTTTGCATTATATTTTGAAAATTCTTGAAGTAGCCCCATAGTGCTGTATTTTGTGCCTTGGCATCACCAATTCCATGCAAATAATCTCTAATTTGAATGGCTACTAGTCTGTCATTTTGCCACATCCAACCACTAGTTTTGAGTAGCTCATTCATATAGTAGAAAAATAGGCAAAGTATCAGGCCACCATATTTGAATGAATTCTTTTTATCTTTCCTTATTTTCTACAATTTCTCCAACAATTGGTTTAGGAGAAGCTCACAAAGCTCATAGTCAGCATTTTCTCTCAGCATTTGATAAGCAATGTAAATTGTAGTTCTGGGTACTGAATTTTCCCTGCTAGAGTGATATATCTTGTAACCAATTATCATGGAGGCAAACTTGATACCCAGATCAGTGATATCTTCTATTGTCATGGCTCTCTTGTCAAATTTTGATCTAGTAGCCTCACTCACAGTTTGGTTTTTGACTGATTTGAGAACAGGTAATCCTCCAGATGAGTGCAAACTGGTTACCGCTTTATAGCATCTTTTGTGATCTTAAATGGTCTATTTAACCACATGAAGTTGTCATGCACTCTGCTCAAAACATACCGGACCCACTCATCTTCTGCAAAATAGGGGAAATAGATGCAATGTCCAAAATGTTTGTTCCAGATAGCCTTGTACTGAGATTTGAGTTCAAAAGAATCATCTATTAATTGATTGTGATAAATATCCATTAGTTTGGATTCCCCAAATTCCTCAATGTTTACGTGAATATATGCCCTAACATCTTCAACATGTAAAACCCCATGCGGAATGCTTGAAAAGGTGCCTAGGGGATTAACTTCCAGGGATTTGTAGGGGTGTTTCTTGAATTTAGGACATGTCCTATCAGTGATCTTCACAACATTCAAAGTAGCCATTTTTTAAAAGATTCAGAGAAAGGTTTTGAAGAACAGAAAAATACCTTTTATACTTCTAGGTTTCACGGAATGAGCTGGAACGAATTGCGGAAGAATTGACTTCTATGGTTGATCTTTGAGAGGCTTGAGACAATTTGTTTGCAGAGCTCCTTTTCTCTTCTTCTCGAATGCAAATGTACAAATGATGAACAAAAGAACCCTTTTATTTCTGCGTAAACCCTAATTTCGTTTGTAATAAATGCATACCTTAAGTTATTCTGGTTGCTCTGTTCTCCTTATCCTGAGAGATTTTTCTAGATCACTAAGATGCACTTAAAGTTATTCTTGGTGGATATTAGCAATCTATTTACCTTTCACAATCATTCCATTTATCCGCAAATCAAGATACCTCTAATTCGAATCATACCAGATCTAACTGTGAAAATCATGTTCTTACCGGATGACTATTGAACCGAATCAATCTTGGAAGAATAACCTTTTCAAAACTTCTTGCGGATCTTCCATATATTTACCATGGCTTATTTAGATGTTTCTCTAAGAACCCTTTAATCTGCAACCTTTCATCTTGTTAGGTCTCAAAAATGCAGGTTACAAATCCTAAGAGGATGCCAGACTCTATGTTTGGATTTGCAACGTTTTTGAACTAACTTGACGAAATCAACCTTCACGATTTGATGATTTCCTACACTTTATGTCCTGCTACACCTAGGTGGGTGAACCTTGGAATATTAAAGCAGTCTGAGTGTGGATGAGTAGACTAACTATATCTATCTACAATGGCATAGGATGTAGAATAGATGAAATAGCTAACTAATTAATTCTATGTGAAATGTTTAATAAGTGATTTGCAGAAATTGTATAAGCAATATCAAGGTAAAAAGTTTGAATGAATGAGACTAGTGCCTTGTTGGGTAACAGAGTCAATTTGAAGGACTAAGAACAGTAGTTTCTTAATGGTAATAATTCTAGATATTTGGCACAGTTCTGGTTTATAGCTTGTATAAACGTGCAGGTAAATGACTGACAGACTCTTCTTGATAATCCAACCAAATAAAATCAAATATCTTATAATTCACCAGAAGGTATTTTAATCCTTACTTGAAGGAACCAAATGAAATGAATGGACAAGATTAACAGATAATATTTTACTAGAGACAGTATGTCAATCCTAATTATATGGCTCTACTTAGTAATCCCAACTTACTACTTCCAAGCTACTGTGAATAAATCAGAAGGGTTTAATTCCTTAGATGGACACCAACCAAATTAATCACACAGCTACAGCAAATGTGTATTGACAGATTAAATATATACTTGATATCTTAATCTGAATAACAGGGAAATGCAGAAATGGAGACAGCCACACAATTGAATAATTTCAACAAATAACTGATACTAAAGTAGAAATACTGAATCAGAGAACTTCAAACTTCTTCTTCAAATAAAATAAGCAACATAGTCATTTTGGAATATTGTATATTATGTATATCTGAATATCTTCTACTGCTGATGATCATTTCAGCATCGATTGTTTAAACTTATATAGATATTTCTATGAAGAGATACAACTCTTCAATAAGTCTTTTGGGAACTTAACAAGTATTAACAACAATTACATAAGCGTAATTAGGCTCTATTCAGCCATAAATAAATTTTAGCCAGATAATCTAGGTACTCTTGATCACGGTGAAAATCAGTAAGCTCGATAGCACTTCTGGTAATTACATCAAGAGTAACCATCTCCTCCAATTGTTTTCCCGACGCTATGTAATGTCATATTTTAAGTGGGCAAGACCATCGGCATGACTTCCTTCATCGCCAAGGCTTTTATATCTCTCTGCGATATAGCGAGTCCCACCGATATGATTTGCTTATCAGGAAGATTGAGACTATCGGGATAATAAAATATTGTTCTCCCGATCTTTATTGTCTCGCCGATAGTCATCTTCATGTATGGACTTTTATCTTTGTTGGAATGACATTCACTATCGGGATAGCTTTCTCAAGATATCCCGATCCAAATCATCTCCCCGATGACCCTTTCATATCTTTCATTGGGCAAAGTTTAGTAAAGTGTCACCGACACCTTTTGATCGCCGTGACTTGTGAATCGGCAAGACCTGGTTCTTTTGTTCCGATATGTCAAGTTATCCCGATACAGGTGTATCGCTGTGAGTCTCGCCGATGGCTTTCTTATCGCCAAGACTCTTAATCATCGGAGGCTTACTTGTTTTCTATCCCGATAGCTTACCTCTCACCGATGGCTATTTGTTTCGTTACCCCCGCATGCTGTTCGGTGAAACTCTTGCCGAAATGCTTTATCGGTATGATATATACCGTCGGGGCATCTTTTAAAAAGTCATCCGATAGATATCTGTCATACCGATCGGTATGACCACTTACCTTTCTTGCTGATGTAAAGTTATCGGTATTACTTACTCCATCGGTGACTTCCACAATTCTTCTTCCAATCTCTATTTTCACGCCGATGGTTGTTTTCAAACGATTCCTTGTGTATCGGTGTAAGCAACACAACCTCTTGCCGATGGATTGATTTTGATGAAATTTGGCACTGCTCATCCATAGACATCTCGTGAGATACAAAATTTTTTTATTATGGTCTTTTTGGGATATTCTTCAGGATTTATTCAAATATGATGGAGTAAGGAGATAGTAAAAATTTCAAATTTTTACTGTGCTAACAGTGGCTTTGTCTGGGATGTATACTCCCTGTGAGTATAACAAGGATCCAAATCTCCTGGGGAAGTAGACCACATATTTTATTATTTTGGGGTGAGGTTTTATGAAACTAGGAAAAGGAAAGGAACAAATGATGGGGAGTGGGAATGATTCCTAGACTACTGTGCATGGAATAAGATATTTTTGAGAATTATTGGAATGTTGTCCATGCACTGGCAACACTCAATCCTCTTTGTACATGTTTATGAAAAGAACTGCTTCAAGTATTGCCCATGTACAGGCAATTCCTGCTCCTCTCCTGACATATTCTGTACATAGTAAGAATCATCACCTCCCTTGCCAGTGATAACAAAAGGACCCAACCACAGGGCTTCAAATTTTCCATGTTTTCCTTTGTCCTGACATCTTGCATTCCACATTAGTACCAGATCATTTATTTCAAACTTTCTTTCTTTGGCCTTCTTGTCAAAGAGATATTTTACCTGTGATTGTAATTTAATATTCTGTCTCTGAGCTATTCTTCTTGTTTCATCAAGCTCTGCCAATTGTTCCAACCTTTCCTCCATTGGTTCAGGGATATTCAAGTCTTCCTGGAGAATGAATTTGTATACTGGTATAAGATTTTCCAATGGTAATCTTGCTTGGGTTCCATATACCAATTCATAAGGGGATCTTCCAATTGCCCTTTTTATAGTAATCCTGTCAGCCCATACTGCCATTCTTAATTTTGAATCCCAAGCCTTCTTATTTCTATCCAACATTCTTTTTATGATTTCCAACAGGCTCTTATTACTTGATTCAGCTTGTCCATTGGCCTGTGGAGCATAAGAAACAGTGATACCATGTGTGCTACAAAAACCTTTGAATTCATCAAATCTAAAACACATCCCATTATCGGTAATCAATCTTACAGGAGTACCAAATCTGCATATAATGTTATCCATTAGAAAATTTATCACAACTTTGCTTGTAGCGTGTCTGGTTGGGATTGCTTCCACCCATTTTGTAAAGTAATCAGTAGCCACTAAAATCCATCGGTGCCCCCCACTCGATTTCTCTGAAATTTCACCTATAAAATCAATACCCCACTGATAAAATGGAGCCTCAACTTGCATAGGTTTTAAGGGTAGTGCTCCCTGATACTTTAACTTCCCTGAGAACTTTTGGCATGCTTCACACTTTCTAGTGTACTGGTATGAATCGTTAAAGACTTTAGGCCAATAGTACCCTGCCCTTAGGATTTTGTGGGCTATGGTTTTTGCTGAGAAATGTCCTCCGCACATGCCTTCATGCAACTCCTTCATAATATGTTTTGATTGATATTCATCCAAGCATAATAGTAGAACCCCATCTCTATTTTTCCAATAGAGATCCCCACCAATGAGTACATATTTTGAAGCTTGTAGTTTGAGTGTCCTTCTTTTGTTATCATCATATCCTTCAGGACACTTCATATATTTTAGATAATATACTATATCAGTATACCATGGAGTGTGTTCAATACTGGTACTTGCATCAACATTACATATCTGGGAAGCTTCTAGATTACTTTCAGCCATCAATTTGGCAAGACCCTGTCCTCTTACTAATTTAGTGATTTGGATTTCAATGTTGAATTCCTGAATCCTATTAATCCACCTACATCTCCTACCGGTGACCTCAGTTTGGATCAGTACATCCTTCACTGCAGCATTAGGGACATATGCTATGATTTTAGCCCCTACCAAATATGGTCTAAAATTTTTTACTGCTTTTACCAATGCATATGCCTACTTTTCAATAACATCATACTTCAACTCTGCATCTGAAGGGACTTGCTAAAGAAAGAGATAGGCTGTTCATGTCCATCAAATGCTTTTTCTAATGCAATAAGCCCTTTGGGTATCTTATTTGTCTTCAGTTGAACCACTTCTTGGCCAAAAAGGGTTTCTTTCCCATCGTGTTCCTCCACAAATGCACTGAAATCAATTTCTTGATTTTCATAATAATCAACACAATGTAAGAAATTGATTATATCAGCATCACTATCAAACACTTGCCAGTTCTGTATATTATCAGGGATGGTAGGTCTAGTTTTAAATTCTACTTCTGTGATCCCTCCTAATGTTACATCATCTCTCTTTAATGCAATGTTTGCTAAAAAGTCTACCATGATGTTTTTAGACCTATCAACCCAGCTGATTGAAAAAGCATCAAATAATTCAACACTATCCCAAACTGCATTTCTGTACTGTCTTAATCTTTTATTCTTAGATAAATATTTTTCTCTAACTTGGGAGATGACCAATTCAGAATCACCATAGACAGCCAACTTTTTTATTTTGTATTTGGTGGCTATGTTTAGGCCAATGAGTAGGGCTTCATACTCAGCTACGTTATTGGTGCATTCAAATGTCAATAAGAAAGAGTATTTGAACGTTTTACCTCTTGGTGAGATAAAAACTACTCCGGCCCCATTTCCTATCTTGCTGCATGCACCATCGAAATACATTTTCCACAAATCATTTTCTCTTTTCATAGATTCAGTGTGTATTGGGTCAGTGTTATGCAATTCTGGGGTAGTTTCTCCAACTTTGAAAACTCCTAAATCTGTGTCACAAAAGAAATTCACCTGATGCCGGTCCATTCTTTCTATAATATTGTCATACCTTGGTTCTCTGCACAACTTAATTTCCTTGTCACCTACTGGTATGGTGGCATATGATAGATCTAATTGAACATTGCCTCCCGCCATTGCAGCCCACTGCCTTGATAACATCATTCCATAATATGGTGGGATATCAACCACAGTGATGTCAATGTTATATGTTGCTTCAGGATGTGAAGCAAGTTTTATCTCTACATCTTTCATAATACCAACTACTGGAATAGATCTGTTATCCATTGCATAACACTGGCCATATGTAGTTGTGATAGGTGAAAGTCAGGTGTGGAAGATCAGACATAGTCATGAAACCCTAACCCTACCATCATCAAGGAATCTAACCTAAATGAAATCAAAGGATAATGCAATTCAAGCATAACATCACCTAGACCGTGTGATTCCTTGTTTGAGAGAGAGATGTGGACTGCTTCTTCAACAGTAAGCAATTACAAAGCTGAAAGCTGCCATGATGGATGATAAAAGCTTAAATGCTCAGATGCTCAAGATGATAATGTAGGTGCTATATGATTGCTGGATTGCTGGATTGCTGGATTGAGAGGGTGTTTATATAGGACTTAGCCAAGATCAATCAACGGTGGAGAGTCAGAGGCTATGTGAATGGCTAGGATTGAAAGTTACTAAATTTAGATTCCATTAATTATGCATGTGAAGGCTTGTAAATAAAAGTTGTTTTACAACACATGATTGACTGGACAAGTGTTGGAATGTGATAAATGATAAGGGCTTAATTCAAATAAAATATTTGAATTAGTTAGGATATGAGTTGGAAATTAATTAAATAAATAAAATTTATTCAATTAATAGGATAAACGAATGAAATGGGATAAGACATGATGTGGAATTAATTAAATAAATACAATTTCTTTAATTAATTGGCTAAGTGAATGAAAATGGGATTTTAATTAAATAAAATTTATTTAATTAATTGGCTAATGGATTAGTGGTTTAACAAGGTGTTGCTAGACATGGACAAATTTGGGTGTCTACAGTAGTATCAACCCACATCCCCAATTCTTTCATCACTGCTATAGGCATGATATTCATAGCAACACCTGAATCAATCATACAATTCCTGACTATTCTGTTCTTGATTACTAGTGTAGTATAGAATGGATCTACCTGTGAGGGATTTTTTGTAAGTGTGTCACCAAGGTAAACCTCAGGCATCTTAAAATTTTCCTGATGCACATTATTTGTTGTTTTTTCAAACCCTTTATGTTTTGGATTAGGTGTATCAGAAATCATCTTGACAACTGTACTCCTATATTTATCTATTTTCATCATCTCTAGGAGTGGGACTGATATCTTCACCTGAGACACTGCCTGTACAATGTCGAAAGAAGGGGTTATGATCTGGTCATTCTTTTCTGTTTTTGTGTTTTCTTTTTCTTGATTTCCTTTCATTTTATTTTTATCCCCCTTTTCTGGTTCTTTAGGTGATGATTTTGTATTATTTTCTTTGCTATTCTGGTCTTTTATAAATACACTTCCAGGAGTTCCTTGCCCAACATTTGTTGTTCTATTCCTTAAGTTATAAGTGTTTCGAGCTTGAGCCACTGCAGCCACTGTGAGAGCTTCTCTTTCATCCTCAGTAGGTTTTCTCCATTGACCACATGACTTGTTGTTACAACTATCTTCCTGGTCTGAGAATACCTGTTGTTCTCCCATGTTAATATGATACTTTTGGTTCCCTACATCATACTCATATCCTTCTTCTTCTGAAGAGGAATAATCTTCTGTTACTACACATGGTGTATCCTGCATCATATTGATGGTGTGATTATCCCTATTGTAGCTGTATAGCATTTCCTCTTGCTGTATCAATTTAGCTACCTCACAGTATTCAGGTGAATGTGGCAAGTTACATACAAAACACCAAGATTTATTTTCTGCCATATGTGCCATGTTTCTCTTCAAGGGATCAGGAGTATCCTTTTCATATGGCTGCTTTCTGTTCTTGTCAATAGGTCTTCCATTCTTCCAATTTGTATTGTAAGGCATATCATGTAACCGAGGTCTATCATGCCTATGCTGACCCTCTGGTTTAATCTGTTGAGCATTTGGATTCTGAAGATTTCTATGATTTTCCCTTTTACTGACCATTCCTGCAGCCTTCCTATTATTTTCAATAGTTATGGCTACTTTCTGTGCTTCGGCCAATGTTGTAGGACACCGGTTTCTGAGTTCATATCCTGTTTTGGGGTCAAATGCTTTCATATAGATACTCAGTGCTGCCTGGTCAGATAACTTGGCTCCATGTGGTACCTTATTATGTAACTTGGAAAACTTTAGGTTGAAATCAAACACTGATTCATTTTGGTACTTCTGTATACTTATTAGTTCATGTAGTGCAAACTCAGGAGTGTATTGGTTACCATACTGATCCTTAAACTGGTTATGGAAATCAGTTATTGAATTGATTGATGCATCGGGCAAGCTATTAAACCAATCTCTGGCATCTTCAGTGAGGGACATCATAAATAACCTCATTCTAATGTCTTCCCAATCCATACCTATATCCTGTACAAAAGCATTAAAACTTCTGATATGATCTTCTGCAGATACTGCATTGTTTCCAGTAGACTTGGGAACCATGTTTCTCCAAGTACTATCCATAGGATATGGATATAACTGATATCCAGTCAAATCAAATTGACTGCATATATTAGCAAGGTTTTGGGGAGGGAAATTGAGAGGTGGTGGATTGGGATAGTAATTATATCCACCTGGTGGCTTATGATATGCATATTGTTGATGTTGGTTCATATGGGGATTTATGTGTTGATTTTGTGGCCTATAATATTGTTGACCAGGGGGTGGGTAATTATTTGCCATATGTTGGGATGCATTACGTATGGGAGGTGGTCTAGGGTTTTGGGGAATAGTGTTATGATGACTTCCAGAAGCATGTGAGTTTTGAGCACTACTTGTATTTTGTTGTGTATTTCTTGAAATATTCCCTCTATGCGGGGGTACATATTTAGGGGGAGCTATTTTGGCTTTATTTCTCCTCTGTTGAATTTCTTGCTGCAATAACTCCTTGTCCTCTTGTATCTTGTACCTTTCAAGTTCTTTCCTGAGCATGAGTATTTCCTGTTTCTCATCACTCATGTCTTGATTATTTATTTCCTGATATTCTGGATTGTCATTCATTCCCTGATTTGACAATTCATATCCTATCTCTTCTCCCTGGTCAAATGAGATCTTGAAATCATGTTCAGCTTGGTTCCTATCAATATCCCTCATGACCTTTGCATCATGATCTTGCTGTTCTTGAGGAGTGGGTCTGTACCTTGCCAAAATATCATCAGTTGCTCCACTGAGGTTCTCGTTTGAATCATGCAGAGGTGTGAATTTGTTGTGAATTGCAATATTTTGTTCTGAATCATTCTCCTGGATGTCTAGATTATTATCTTGGTGGGAATATTTTGGATTCACATTTCTTTTGGAAATGTTTCTAAGTGGTGGAGATGACTGCAAATTTCTGCCTTCCATCTTGGATCTCCTACCATCCATTTGATATTGAATTTTTTGTAACTAGAGTCGCCACCTATTAAATAGGAAAAGTTTATATTTTATCTGTAGGGTTCTTGTCACCAGCAGAGTTACCAACTTAAATTTTTTGAATTGACTCTATGAAGGAAAGGATTACTTTCTAAGGTCTGTTACTAGTACCCAGTAGAGTCGCCAATTTGTTAGGTCTCAAAAATGCAGGTTACAAATCCTAAGAGGATGCCAGACTCTATGTTTGGATTTGCAACGTTTTTGAACTAACTTGACGAAATCAACCTTCACGATTTGATGATTTCCTACACTTTAGGTCCTGCTACACCTAGGTGGGTGAACCTTGGAATATTAAAGCAGTCTGAGTGTGGATGAGTAGACTAACTATATCTATCTACAATGGCATAGGATGTAGAATAGATGAAACAACTAACTAATTAATTCTATGTGAAATGTTTAATAAGTGATTTGCAGAAATTGTATAAGCAATATCAAGGTAAAAAGGTTTGAATGAATGAGACTAGTGCCTTGTTGGGTAACAGAGTCAATTTGAAGGACTAAGAACAGTAGTTTCTTAATGGTAATAATTCTAGATATTTGGCACAGTTCTGGTTTATAGCTTGTATAAACGTGCAGGTAAATGACTGACAGACTCTTCTTGATAATCCAACCAAATAAAATCAAATATCTTATAATTCACCAGAAGGTATTTTAATCCTTACTTGAAGGAACCAAATGAAATGAATGGACAAGATTAACAGATAATATTTTACTAGAGACAGTATGTCAATCCTAATTATATGGCTCTACTTAGTAATCCCAACTTACTACTTCCAAGATACTATGAATAAATCAGAAGGGTTTAATTCCTTAGATGGACACCAACCAAATTAATCACACAGATACAGCAAATGTGTATTGACAGATTAAATATATACTTGATATCTTAATCTGAATAACAGGGAAATGCAAAAATGGAGACAGCCACACAATTGAATAATTTCAACAAATAACTGATACTAAAGTAGAAATACTAAATCAGAGAACTTCAAACTTCTTCTTCAAATAAAATAAGCAACATAGTCATTTTGGAATATTGTATATTATGTATATCTGAATATCTTCTACTGCTGATGATCATTTCAGCATCGATTGTTTAAACTTATATAGATATTTCTATGAAGAGATACAACTCTTCAATAAGTCTTTTGGGAACTTAACAAGTATTAACAACAATTACATAAGCGTAATTAGGCTCTATTCAGCCATAAATAAATTTTAGCCAGATGATCTAGGTACTCTTGATCACGGTGAAAATCAGTAAGCTCGATAGCACTTCTGGTAATTACATCAAGAGTAACCATCTCCTCCAATTATTTTCCCGACGCTATGTAATGTCATATTTTAAGTGGGCAAGACCATCGGCATGACTTCCTTCATCGCCAAGGCTTTTATATCTCTCTGCGATATAGCGAGTCCCACCGATATGATTTGCTTATCAGGAAGATTGAGACTATCGGGATAATAAAATATTGTTCTCCCGATCTTTATTGTCTCGCCGATAGTCATCTTCATGTATGGACTTTTATCTTTGTCGGAATGACATTCACTACTGGGATAGCTTTCTCAAGATATCCCGATCCAAATCATCTCCCCAATGACCCTTTTCATATCTTTCATCGGGCAAAGTTTAGTAAAGTGTCACCGACACCTTTTGATCGCCGTGACTTGTGAATCGGCAAGACCTGGTTCTTTTGTTCCGATATGTCAAGTTATCCCGATACAGGTGTATCGCTGTGAGTCTCGCCGATGGATTTCTTATCGCCAAGACTCTTAATCATCGGAGGCTTACTTGTTTTCTATCCCAATAGCTTACCTCTCGCCGATGGCTATTTGTTTCGTTACCCCCGCATGCTGTTCGGTGAAACTCTTGCCGAAATGCTTTATCGGTATGATATATACCGTCGGGGCATCTTTTAAAAAGTCATCCGATAGATATCTATCATACCGATCAGTATGACCACTTACCTTTCTTGCCGATGTAAAGTCATCGGTATTACTTACTCCATCGGTGACTTCCACAATTCTTCTTCCGATCTCTATTTTCACGCCGATGGTTGTTTTCAAACAATTCCTTGTGTATCGGTGTAAGCAACACAACCTCTTGCCGATGGATTGATTTTGATGAAATTTGGCACTGCTCATCCATAGACATCTCGTGAGATACAAATTTTTTTATTATGGTCTTTTTGGGATATTCTTCAGGATTTATTCAAATATGATGGAGTAAGGAGATAGTAAAAATTTCAAATTTTTACTGTGCTAACACATCTGCCAATTTTAGGCACCTATTGACTAGTTGGGAGAAAATGTTTTTCTTTTGTTACTCCCCTTGAGCCAGAGCTCATCTATTTAGTTTTCGGAAGGAATATTAGCACCAGATTCTGGTGCAGATCCATCCCCATCATTTTCTGTACTTCTCTTCACCCATATCTTGTTCATCTCCCTTTGAATTTCATCTGGATTTACTTTTCCTTTTCCTTTGTCTTGGTTTTGATTATGATGTATCAGACCCTTTTTGTCCTGATTCTTACTTCTGTAGAATTTGGCAATATGACCGGATCTATTGCAACTGTAGCAAACAACATTTCTTTGCATATTTGACTAACATCCTCTTGACCTACATTGATTAGCCATATGTCCCATTCTATTGCATGCAAAACATCTACCATTGAATGAATTGTTCATTTGCATATTTCTACATTCAGGAGTTTTGTGACCATACCTCTTGCAATTAAAGCACTATCTAGAGAAGGATGAATTAGTCTAATTCATTCTTCTTCTGCACTAATTTGCCTTATGACCAAAGTTATTGTAATTGTGGCAGTATCCATTGAAGGATGGATATCTTTGAGCATTTGGTTGCCTTACCAGAGGTCTTCTAGGCCTGTTCCTTGGATTTCTTGATCTAGAGTTCTTCTGACCGGATCTGGAGCTTTCACCTTTCTTATACCCCAAGCCTTGCTTGTCATCTACTCTCTTTTGGCTTTCAAGAAGAACTTCAAGCTGAGCAGAGCTTATCTTTAATTTCTCTTTGTATTCATTTGTTGTTTGAAGATCCCTTTTTAGAGTGACAATCTGATTCTCAAGTTGTTCTTCATTATCTCTGACTTCTTCAAGATCATATTCCAAATGCCTGATTATCCTATCCATTTTGTGGTAGTCTTTTGACTTCTCCTTGAGAGATTGTTTAAATTATCTTCATTCCTTCTTTTCTCTTCAATTTCTTGGGTGAATTTCATAACTCCTTATTCCATTTCATGTCTTACCATAATGACCTCTTTTGATAGCTTCTCACATAATTTGCTCTTCTCATTCAAATCTTCATTAGTATCATTGGCTTCATTTTGACTTGCTAATTACTGAAGAAGTTCCTTTCTCTTTTTCATAGAGATACTCAGTTTCTCCTTTAGTTCATTTATGAAATCATCAGCTTGTTTGAGTCTTTCTCTCAAGTTATTGACTTCAAAGTGAGATTTCTCAATATCATCAAGGGCAGACTAAAGTCGTTCCCTCATACCATACATGTCCATTTGAATTCCTAGATCTTCCTCAAGCTGTTAGGCTCTGTTTGGAGGAACTTAGCTCTGATACCAATTGTTGATAACTGAGAGGGGGCATGAATCAGTTATCTTGATTATTTTAATTTTCTGTTCTTCTTTAACAACTAGTGCAGCATCAAATTAAATAAGCATGCATAACCATGAAAGTAGAAATAAACTCATACACATAACACAATGATTTTGACATGGAAAACCCTGTTAAGGGAAAAACCACGGGGTGATTAACCAAAGATTGTATTCTTTGTTAAAAGAATAAGGTAGTACAAATGGCACTTGCCAATTAGGGCTCACTGCCCGAGCACACTTCTCACAAGAGGCTCATTGCCTACAAGAGACTCACTATCTACAAGTTATAAAGAGAGTAACAAGATACTTGAACTGATGAGAAGCATCCACATATATTGAAGTTCAGTTCCGGTTAGGCTCAGTACACTGATCTACTGCACTTCATTCTTCCTCTTCTTTAGTGCTACTGTCATGTCACATACCGGACTTGTATTACTGCTTCCACTCTGCTCTCTTCTTTTCTTCACACTTCACAATACACCGCACACACCTTCATACCAAAATCAATCTGGTATCTATATCTGCATCAATGATTTCAATCATCTTTCTAGTCAGCATCCAGAAAACTGAGGATATTTCCAAACTCTAGTCTGTCGGCTGAATCCTTGCTTACCAAGTGATGCATATCAAAGAGATGCTCATAGAAGTCATCAATCATGTCATCTAGTCATGAATGATACCTTAATAACCTTGATCATCATCAATATCTCACCCAGATTAAGGTCCGATGCTCTACCGATCAGTTCTTCCTTAGTCTACTTTGCCAAACAGGAACCCAATACTTAGGTGCTCATATCTCTTCACTCTTTCTTCACCGAAGGCTCAATCCCTGGAATCTATCAGTCAAGGTACTCCTCTTGACTTCCCCAAGTCCACAGTTTACTGAGATACTTCCCCTAAGAGATTCGGACCTGATTGTCAGACCTTGTTGCATGCTTTGATCTTGGTCACTAGACCAAAATACTCTTTAATCTGATTTCTGGTATAGACACACCATGTCCTACAGATGTGTGGGATGAACTTTGTTGCCATCAATGACAACACCTATGAAGCCACATAGTGTCTCTTGCCAATAGTTTATATATGCATTTGCATATACAATACAACAGCTACATACAAAAGCGGGCCCCTACTTTTGTATCTCCCTTTACACTTGCATTTGAATCAGTATTTGGCTCGGCTTTGACACGTGGCACTATCTGATTGGCCATTGAGGTGCTCTGAGATCCATTGCTTGAACATTCGCATGCTTTATTGGCCATCGGAAAGATCTTAAAATGAGCCGTCGATATACTAAGTCTCACTGAAGACCATTGTATGCGATCTTTGTATATCGCATTGTTTATGAGATACAATCGATATACATACAATGAGGAACATACAAAAAAGATGCATACAATTGCTTATGCCTTTATTGACCAAAATACATATTCTTTTCAGGTCTGGGACTTGTATATCAAGAATGTATATGTCCTATATATGCGATTGGTGGGCCCCAACCTTTGTATCTTTTCCTTTGCATATAGACTTGTATATCTCTTCTTTGCACCTGCGACTTGTATATTAGATACAATCGCCTTTGTATGTGCAGATCCCACCTTTTGTATCACCACCCTTGTATATTGCCTTAGCATCTGATCTTTGCATCTTCCTTTGCATATCGCATATACAAAGCGAATATACAAAGGAAACATGATGCACATTTGCCTTTGTATGTTCCGCCTCTTGTATCTTCCTCTTGCATGCTTTCCTTGTATATTGCCGATGTACATTTCCTTATGCTTCATTGGCCATTGGAAGGACTATGAGTTGAGCTGCCGATGAGCATGGTCTCACCGATAATCCTTGAATGTCTACCCCTTTGTATCTGACACTTGTATCTTTTCCTTTGTATGCTGCCTTTGCATATTCTGATATACAAACAAAAATACATACAACAATACATACAAAGGACCCGATTGTACAGTAACATGTACATGACCAAGATACAAGGAAAAATGTATCTAAGATGAAATTCAACCAAATGATAGAAAACCCCAAAACAAGGATGACGTCATCATCATATACATGAAAAATGGCTAAGTATAAAAACTGAGAAATCTCTGCAATAGAAAACAATTGGAGACAAAAGATTTCTGGGTTTTTCTGGGTATTTGGAAAAGATTCTTCAAACAAGATTTTGGGATTTTTGTAAGGTACAACATGGGATTTTTGAAGAATTTAAGCTTTCTCTCCTTCTATTTAGGCTTTCTTTGATCAGATTTCTTCGATAGAAGGAGGGAAACAGAAATATATTCGGGCTAGGCAAAATATGACAACTTTGGTGACCTCTCAGGGGTGTTTGCCTGCTAAACAAATTGATCAATGGCCTTAAACATCCATTGGGCATGGAGTCAAAAGAGACTATAACAAGAATCAAGGAGTTGGAATATTGAGCAAGCTACCAAGCCAAAACAAAAAGAAACAACAAGAAAGCATGTATCTCCTAATGAGAATACAAGTGCAAGGGTACTTATTGAAAGGAAACCTAAAACTAACTAGTTAGAGGCGACCTTAAACAAAGCCATTAACTGGTTCTTGAAAGTAATTGCCCTTCCTTAACAATTTACAATATTTTTTATGCATGTGGGCAGTTAAAAAGAGGCGAGGGAGGGATGGGCATATGACAAATTGATAGAACATCCCCCACAAAATGGAGATAAACTCACCTATCCACTTGGACTGATTGCTGATGCTGCTAACTTGTGGTGAATAAATGGGCTGATCCCATTCATTTTGATGCTCAACTTCATGCTGAAAGGTAAGATTGACAAGTGGTGACTCCTCTTGATGTGTCTTTAGCTGGGCTAGATGCCTGATTGGGCATCCCCTTGAAGTGACATGCAAATCATCATGGTTGATCTCATGTCTCTGTTTTGATTCTTTCTCTTCTTACTGCTCTAAAAACCCTAGCTCTTGTATCTCAATTAGAGATATGGTTGTTTCCATCTCATGAACAAGATCCTCATGATTTTCTAACTTAGGCTTAGAAAATGAGCCATGTACATGCTCAAAAGAGAAGACCTCCCCATCAAGAATCTGATATCCCTGCTGGATAATAAAGAACAAATATGCAATTTGCTCTTGTCCATGTTCATTCTCCTCATTATTTTCAATAAAGCATGGAAGCTCCTCAAGCATATCAGCATCATCAGCCTCTACATCATCTAGAATAAGGCAACATGTTTTCCCTTCTTTATGGTTTGGAACCTCACTGTCATGCTCAGCCTCAACCTGCAACAATCTACCATCATTTTCATTGTTCTCTAGTTGCTGCATATCCACAACCAGCTACTCGTTCTCTTCATCTTCAACATAATCAGGTAGCTCATGAAGTAGGGCAGCATCATCCACCTCTAGAGTGACCTTAACAACTTTTTCCCCTATGCCTCCATCATTTGATTGCAGCTTTACTGGATTGTGTTTAAGTTGCCTCTGTAGCTGAAGGTTTTCCCCATGCACTCTTTTCATTTCAACCTTGTTTGCTTGATCGAATGCATGAGAAAAGGTTTCAAAAGAACTAAAGTCTAGAGGATTCAATCCCTTATTTGGGTTAATAGTACTCACAGGTGTAATAGGTTCAAACAATTCTATCTCTGTGAGTGTAGGAACAAACTACTCCTCATTAGTTTTATCTTCTTCCACCTCCTCTTTTAGCTCATCTTTCCAATTATCTTCGTAGACAACAGGTCCACTCTTGAGGATTGAAATATCATCAGGGAAAGAGGCCTAAAAATCTTCTTGAGTTTCTTGGAGGGGAGAGGGTTCTGGACAAATTTGATCTTGGGGAGTGATAATCTGATTTTGCATAGGAACAGGGACTTGTGGAGGGATATAGGCTTTGAAGCCTGGAAACTTGTGGAGTCTAGGCTGCTCTTCATTATGAATTGGTTGTTGGGTCAAAAAAACACCCCTAAAACTTGAAATTATGGCAGGCTCGGATTCTACAATTGTTTCCTCTACCTTCTTTTGAATTGGTATGAGAGGACTGGCCTTTACAAGGTTTGGTACTTTGTAACCAGGATGCTTGGTCCAAGAATGCTGCCATGATAGAGAAGTTTGAGCAACTTTCATAGATTCACTTTGGTTTGAAGGATGGATTTGTTTGAAGCTAGGAACAGGCTCTTGTGAAGGCCGAGAGCCTCTAAAACTTGGGATTTTAAAATTGGGAAGCAGTTTTGGAGGCGCAGATGGATTATCCTGCCTGAAGCTTGGGATCTTAAATTTTGAGGTTTCTTCCGTAGCAGGCTGAGCAGGTGTCGTCCTTATAGCAAGGTTTTCTTGAAAAACCCTTTCTTGTGCTTCTCACTATTGGTCATGTTTTAACATTTCTATAAATTCACTAGCCTCCCTATTTAGATCTAGGTACAACTTCTTGAGACCATATAAGATTATGACGTTGAGGTCATAAAACTGCTGAGGCCGACTGTACCTTGCTTCTCTTTTTTCATTGTCTAAAATTCTGTCAAGCTTCAGGAAACTACTCAAGAGCTCATTGAAATCATCAACATTCTCAGGGGTAACATCTTGAGTCAGATTAGGAGGGTAGTGGCATTGGTTAGGATCAAAGTAGTCTTCTTAGGGTTGATAACAAGCATTATTAGGCTACCAAGAAGACTGAATCAGGGTGGGAGGGAGGTAAGCATCATGAGGATACTGATATTTTGTCACAACAGGCCTATATGGCATAAAATTAGAGGCATCTGGGGCCTGGTATTACTAATACGAGGGTCAATAGCCTATATTTGGATTAGGAGTAGGGGAATAGCCATGATTCCCATAAAATTCTAACATTTTATAGCATCTAAATGCTGGATAATCATGAAAATGTTTGAATTAGAGCGAAATAGGTCTACAACCAAAGAGAAACTAGATACATACCAGAAAGGGAGTTGCCAGGTGATTGAGATGCTTCTGGAAGCTGAAAAAACTAGGAAAACCACCAAAATCCTAATTTTTGATGAAATTTTAATTACTTGGGCTGCTGAAACTAGTTGATTCTTCACTTGTAGAGTCGCTAGGTGATATAATATTACCTCTAGGCTGATAATACTAGGAGAAACACCAAATCTCTTAGTACCTTGATGAGAAGTTCATCGAATTGGTCCCACCAGGTGTGCCAGAAACTGTTATCACCCAGATTTGCACCCTTGCTGTTGTAAAACTTTAGCAATCTGGAGAAACATGGGAATGATCTCGAAGTGTGGGACCTTGAGAACTGAGATCAGACCTCTAGAGAAGGCTAGTTCCTCATTCTAAGCCTATTACTTAGAGCAATGTAACTAAATCTAGTGCTAATGCTTGCAGGGGAAAAGGGTTAGAAGGAAACTAAAATGAAAAGGAGTGATACACCAGATTTAGTGAGCGATGGTGATCTTGGTGTAGACACAACAATGATTTCAATGATGAAGGGGATTCACATAGATTTATTACTGATTGAGGCTTCGTGATGGGGAGCACTTAGTGGAAGCAAACAACTAAACAAAACTGATCGGTGAGAGCCCGACTTATGTCTCAGTGATCTACTCTTATCAGCCAAACACACCCCTTCGGCCACCTTGTAACTTATCTCTCTGATCTCACAACTCTCCTTGATGTATGACCTATGTTTCTTGTCTATCAGCAATACTATTCTTATTGGCCATGTTGGGGTTTATCTCACTAACATGTTGATGTCTTCATCTTCGGTGAGACTTGGATACCCATCTGGCTGATGCACTGATCACCTCAATCTGAATCTTAGACCGCGACTTTCATTTAGCGGCTCGAACCTCCCTTTGGCCAGACTATCCTCATTGCTTTGAGTAAGGAATGCTTTTCTGATGGCCTCTATCTCACAGATAATAGCTCCAACTCCTCTGATCCAAACCCTAGCACATGGAGATGCAAGGCCGCCTACTGTGCACATCCAATTTGGTCCTCTGTGCCGCCGAACAGGAAAACAAAACAGGAAACAAACGAATATTGTACAACGAAGCCATTCCACTGATTTTGACATAAATCTTATCAGTGGAATGCTTCATATCGACATTTTGCAACAATTGAATTATAGAAAGGAAAAGAAATCTACAGCTATGCAATTTGTAATTCTAGAGAATGGAAAATGAAAATGACGACACAGGAATATTTCAATTTCTCCTTAACAAAATACATGATTACATTAAGCTCTTCTTCATTTTGATTACAATAATTACAATCTATATGCATTTGATTCATTTCTCTAGGGTTTATAAGCTCACCAGAGGAACACCAACCCTATTCCAAGTGGCTGGGAGACTGATTCCAAGCGGCTGGGAGACCAACCGTCAAACCACTAACAATTTGACAAATGCAAACTAAGTACTTGGGACTTACAAACATAGGTTCTAGGTCTTGAAGAACCCATATACAAATAGAAATGACATGCATTGGTCAAAGAGACCTTATTACAACCCAAAACATGATTTAAAACAAAACATGAACTTAAATGCCTCATGGAGGCCACTTGGTGTTAGGTGCTCCTGCACCATACACCCCACCTTGAAAAGAACTCATGTCCCATGATTTGAGTCTTTGTCTTGCACCACCATTATCCTTTGTTACCTCATGCCTTCCCCACAATCTCTGGACTGCAACTTGCTTCCATGGAATAAAAAATTCATGCCTAGCATTGTAGGCTCTACTCACACCTTGCCATGAGTGAGTGCTTGCAACCAAACTTGGATGTTGTACGCCATGATTGCTTACTGTTAGAACTACCTGAAAACCTGCATTCAAAACCTTGGTTGATGCTACTGGTACTGTTGCTATGGTAGAATATGTCTACCTTCCAACTCTTGTTGGCTCTAGAGGACAAACAATAGTCCCTACTATGATAGAATCTCTTTCTTTCCAATCAACTTGTGGCTGCTTGCAGACCTGCTCTTTGACCTTCTACTAATCCATCTCAGACATCACTATCTGATCTCCATCATTCAAAACTGAAATCACCTTCAAAATGTGATCTTTGGTAACCTCACTCCTTGAGGTATCCTCAACTTTCCTTGTCTCTTCTGCATGCATCTTCACAAACTCTTTCTTACCCACCAAAATGATCTTGGCTGCTTTCTTTGCTTCAACATCCTCCTACAATGGTTGCATCAAAAAAAGTCTTTCCATCCTTCTTGATGGTGTATGTGTTAGCATATACATCATATAATGCTTGCCTATCAAATTGCCATGGCCTACCTAAAAGTAGGTGACAACACTCCATGGGCAAAATGTCACATAAAATTCTCTCCTTATATTCTCCAATCTGAAAATCAACATATGCTTGTTCATCTACCAAAAGTGATTGACTGTCACTTACCCAAGATGCCTTGTAAGGAGTTTGATGAGGAATCTTTTCTATGTTTAATTTATCCACCATTTCCCTAGACACCATATTATCTGTTGAACCAGAATCTATGACTACCTTGTTGGCAAGAGACACTATATGGATTCATGGTTGTTGTCATTGATGGCAACAAAGGTCATCCCACATATCCGCAAGTCATGATATGTCTCTACCGGAAGTCAGATTGAAGATTGTGGTGGTCCGGTGAACAAGAACAGAGCATGTGGCAAGGTCCGACAGATTGGTCCGGATCTCTCAGAGGAAGTGTCTTGGTGCAGTGCGGATCTGGGGAAGTCAAGAGGACTATCTTGAGTAGTATATTCCAAGGATTTAGCCTCCGGAGATGGACAAGGAAAAAGATATGAATAGTTGAGTACCGGATTCCTGAGAGACAGTGAAAACAGAGGAAGAACTGACTGACTGAGTATCAAACTACTTTCCGGATGTGTTACAGATGATGATAAAGGTTGCGGAGGCATGAATCATGTTTGGCCGACATAATTGATGATATCTACAAGTATATGCTTGATCCGCATTGCTTGGTGAGCAAGGATTCAGCCGACAGAACTAAGTTTGTAAGAAACTAGACTGTTCCGGATGCCGACTAAAAAGATGATGAAAGTACTTGTGCGGATATATATAGAGGATGGATTTAGTGGTAAAAGGTGTGAATGAATGTGAGGATATGCGAACAAGTCCAGAGTAGAGCAGAAGTAACAAGAAAGATCCGGTATGTGAAAGGACAGCAGACTAAAGAACAGAGGAAAGATGAAGTGCAGCAGATCAGTATACTGAACCTAACCGGAACTGAACTCCAGCATATGCAGATGCTTCCAATCAGTTCAAGACTGTGATTCTAATCACTTTGTAAGACAGTGTGTCTTCTTGTAGGCAGTGAGCCTCTTGTGAGCAGTGTGCTCGGGCAGTGAGCCCTAATTGGCAAGTGCCATTTTTGTAATTTCCTATTCTTCTAACAGAGAATAATTCTTGGGTTAATCACCCCGTGGTTTTCTCCCTTAACAGGGTTTCCACGTCAAAAATACTGTGTCATGTGTTTCTTATTTCATGGTTTATGTTTTGTGTTTGATTTTATGCTGCTTCAATTAAAAGGAAAGTTTAATAAGGGAAATAATTAGGATAACTGATTCACCCCCCCCTCTCAGTTATCAACAATTGGTATCAGAGCCAAGTTCCTCCTAATAGAGCCTAACAGCTTGAGGAAGATCTGGGATTTCAAATGGATGCATATGGTTTAAGGGAGCAACTCAAGACTGCCCTTGAGGATCTTGAACAGTCAAATTCTGAAGTCAGTGAATTAAAGGAAAGACTCAAACAGGCTGATGAATTCATGAGAGAATTAAAAGACAAATTAAGTCTCTCTATGAAAAAGAGAAAGGAGCTGCTTCAACAGTTGGCAAGACAAAGTGAAGAAAGCAATACAAGTGAGGAATTGACTGAGCAAACCAAGTTATGTGAAAAGTTATCAAAAGAAGTCATTATGTTAAGACATGAAATGGAATCAGGAACTATAAAGTTTACTCAAGAGATTGAAGAAAAAAGAAAGGCTGAAGACAATCTAAGACAATCTCTTAAAGAAAAATCAGAAGAATGCCACCAGATGGACAGGATTATCAGACACCTTGAATCTGATCTTGAAGATTCCAAAGATAATGAAGGAAAACTTGAGGATCAAATTGCCTCTCTCAAAAGAGACCTTCAAACAGCAAATGAATATAAAGAGAAATTCAAGATAAGTTCTGCTCAACTTGAAGTTCTTCTTGGAAGTCAAAAGAGGACAGATGACAAGTATGGCTTGGGATATGAGAAAGGAGAAAGCTCCGGATCCGGTCAGAAGAATCTTGGATCAGAAAATCCAAGGAGCAGGCCTAGAAGACCTCCGGTAAGACAGCCAAATGCTCAAAAATATCCATCCTTCAATGGATACTGCCACAGCTGCAACCATTTTGGTCACAAAGCTAATCAGTGCAGAATGAGAATGAATCAGATTAATTCATCCTTCTCCGGACAGTGCTTCAACTGCAAAAGGTATGGACACAAATCCCATGAATGCAGAATTATGCAAGTAAACAAATCATTCAAAGGTAGATGCTTTACATGCAATAGAGTAGGTCATATGGCTAATCAATGCAGATCAAGGGGATATCAGTTAAATATGCAAAGAAATGTTATTTGTCAAATCTGCAATAGGTCCGGTCATAATGCTAAAGTCTGCAGAAACAAGAATCAGGACAAAAGAGGTCCGGTGTATAATCAGAATCAAGACAAGGGTAAACAAAAGATGAATGCGGATGAAGTTAGGAATCAGATGAGCAAGATTTGGGTGAAGAAAAGCTCAGAGAATGTAGAGGTTGGATCCGCACCAGATTCTGGTGCTGATATTTCTTCCGGAAATTAAAAAGTGAGCTCAGGCTCAGGGGGAGACTCAAAGAAGATTCTGTTCCCCCAGCCAAACAAGTTGTGCCGGATGTGGCACAAGATGCGGATTAAAGGGTTTGTAGATATAAGTCCTGAGATGCTTCAGTCAAGTTTTCAGAAGTCCGCATGGAGTTATGAAGAAGCTGTGTTCGATTAAGTTAGACCTGTTCAGGGAGGTGCTCCGGTATGATAAAGGATTACAAAAAGGTCCGGAGAGATCCGGAAGTGCACGATCTTGTCTTGCGGATTGGACAGAGTGTTTGGGATGTTCTTGTAATATGTTACCTAGATTTATTCATGATTTAAAGATCCGGATGATATTCAGTGATCAGGACTAATCCGGGATACTCCAAGCTGTCCAGACATGGTAAACCGGAATAATGCAGGTGAAGCATTTATTGCAGACAGATATTAGGGTTTGCGGAGCAATATAAGGGATTTCTCAAAAGTTATCTGCTCATTCTACACTTGAGAAGAAGCGAATAGTGGAGCTCTGCAACAAGGTTCATCAAGCACACCAAGGATCTCCTGCCGAAGCTATTGCATAAAGAAATCAATCCAACCACTCCGTGCAAACCGAAGGCGCATAAGGTATTCTTCGTTTTTCATTGCCTCACTGCAAATCTTTGAAGAATGGCTACTCCAAACATAGTTAAGATCTCTGATAGACCTCGCCCCTCATTCAAGAAACATCCCTACAAATCGTTGGAGGTAGATCCACTAGGAGCCTTCTCTAGTGTTCCCCACGGAGTCTTACATACTGAAGATATTAGGGTTTACATACACGCAAACATTGAGGAATTTGGGGAATTCAAATTAAGAGACCTCTATCACAAGCAACTGATAGACAATGCTTTTGAGCTCAAACCAGAGTATAAGGGTATCCAGAAGAAACAATTTGAGCAATTCATTCATTTCCCTAGCTTTGAAGAAGATGAATGGGTCCGGTATGTACTGAGCAGGATGCATGACAACTTCCTTTGGCTAGATAGACCCTGCAAGATCACAAAAGAAGCAATTAGAGCAGTAACTGGTCTATACTCTTCCGGGGGGGTACCTATCCTCAAATCTGTCAAGAACAACGTTGTAACTGAGGCCACCGGATCAAAATATGATAAGAGAGCAATGACCATTGAAGATATTTCGGATCCGGATATCAAATATGCATCAATGATCATAGGATACAAGATCTATCACTCCAGCAGGGAGAATTCTGTATCCGGAACTGCAATATACACAGCATATGAAATGCTAAGAAAGAATGCAGATTATGATCTTTGTGAACTACTACTAAGCCAATTGATGGAAAATGTACAGAAAATCAAGAAAGACAAGAAGAACTCCTTTAAGTATGGTACTCTCATTGTATGTCTCTTCTTTTACTTCATGAATGAGCTACCCGGAACAAGTGGATGGGTATGGCAGAATGACAAACCTGTTGCAGTCCAGATAAGAGACTATTTGCATGGACTTGGGGATGCAAAAGCGAGAAATACAGCTCTATGGGGATACTTCAAAAACTTTCAGAGCATGATGCAAGCAAGAGAGAGAATTCCCCAGTCTCTCATTGAGAAATACAAGGACTCAGTATGTTTTATGGTTGACACTGATCAGTGCCTAATGGAGGCAGTGGAGCCAAGGACTGTCTGGATCATGCCCATGGGGTATGAAGTTGATGAACAGATAGTAGAGCTGCATGTTCAACACATGCTAAGTCAGCCCAAAGATCCTAAGGCAGAAAGGTTTGGAACCTTTGAGGAGCTGAGCGTGAAATTACATGTAGAACTCAGGGAACCTGAGATTAAGAGAAAAGTGAGAAAAGAAGTAGAGCACATTGCTCAAGGCCTAGGCATCTCAAAAGAGGCACTTGATGCCAGCCGGGAAAAGAGGAGAAAGGCTGAGGAAGAAGAGAAAAGCACAGAAAGTGCTCCGGTTGAAACCCCCACCCGGACCAGATCATCAAAGAGATCTGCACCTTCCACAACCAAAAGCTCAAAACCGGAAGTCCAGGCATCCGGTAAAAGATCCAAGACAAAAGCATCAAGGGCTTATGAAAGCCAAAAGGATGAAGAGGAAACAGAATCAGATAAGGAAGTAAGAGAAGTAAAGAAACAGAAGAAGAAAGGATCCGGTAAGCCCTCCACAGGCCAAGACAAGGATGAAATGGCAGAGGTAACTGTTGAAGAAAAATCAGCTGAAGACAAAGTCCGGAAGGAATTTTTGGATAAGAGATTTTCTGAAATATTAGAATTAATCTCTAAGGATAAGAAGATTGTAAGCATTGGAATAAAGAGCTTAGAAAATGCTCTTAAGGATGGCGGTGACATCTACAAATTTTGTATATCTTGGTCAAAGGCAACAACAGCAATTGACAAGAAAATAAAAGAAGAACAGGACAAGCTTCAAAGCTTATCTCAAAGTTTTGATCCTCTCTCTTCCTCTATAATAAATCAAGAATGTCAGACTATTGCAGTCTTGAATGAAATAAAGAATCTTGAGAAGGAGAGGAAGAACATTACCAACCGGATGGGAGAACTTAGAAGGATTATAGTCCCTAAGTTGGAAACGATGCATGAGGCCATCAGTGATGCCCAGACCACCGCCCATACAAAAGATCCGACAGATCTCAGGCGGGCAGAAGCTTTTGCATTTTTGTTGAGTGGTCACATTTCAATCCTGGACAGAATGAAGCTTAGTTGGGCTACTGAAATGGTTCAACTGCAGACATCCTTTGCAGACATTCTGCAGTATATGTGAGTATGTAAATATGCGGCTATATATAGAAAATTTTTGAAAATTTTGGTGTGCGGACCCTACCCTTTGCCATTGATGTCAAAGGGGGAGTGAGGAGCAGTGAAAAATGAGGAATCCAACTCAGGGGGAGTTCCGGAAATTGTATATAAAGACAGAGCATCAGCAAAGGGGGAGCATAGTGTAAACACTTAGTCATTTTTCACTAAGTGTTGCCATCAATGCCAAAGGGGGAGATTGTTGGCAAGAGACACTATATGGATTCATGGTTGTTGTCATTGATGGCAACAAAGGTCATCCCACATATCCGCAAGTCATGATATGTCTCTACCGGAAGTCAGATTGAAGATTGTGGTGGTCCGGTGAACAAGAACAGAGCATGTGGCAAGGTCCGACAGATTGGTCCGGATCTCTCAGAGGAAGTGTCTTGGTGCAGTGCGGATCTGGGGAAGTCAAGAGGACTATCTTGAGTAGTATATTCCAAGGATTTAGCCTCCGGAGATGGACAAGGAAAAAGATATGAATAGTTGAGTACCGGATTCCTGAGAGACAGTGAAAACAGAGGAAGAACTGACTGACTGAGTATCAAACTACTTTCCGGATGTGTTACAGATGATGATAAAGGTTGCGGAGGCATGAATCATGTTTGGCCGACATAATTGATGATATCTACAAGTATATGCTTGATCCGCATTGCTTGGTGAGCAAGGATTCAGCCGACAGAACTAAGTTTGTAAGAAACTAGACTGTTCCGGATGCCGACTAAAAAGATGATGAAAGTACTTGTGCGGATATATATAGAGGATGGATTTAGTGGTAAAAGGTGTGAATGAATGTGAGGATATGCGAACAAGTCCAGAGTAGAGCAGAAGTAACAAGAAAGATCCGGTATGTGAAAGGACAGCAGACTAAAGAACAGAGGAAAGATGAAGTGCAGCAGATCAGTATACTGAACCTAACCGGAACTGAACTCCAGCATATGCAGATGCTTCCAATCAGTTCAAGACTGTGATTCTAATCACTTTGTAAGACAGTGTGTCTTCTTGTAGGCAGTGAGCCTCTTGTGAGCAGTGTGCTCGGGCAGTGAGCCCTAATTGGCAAGTGCCATTTTTGTAATTTCCTATTCTTCTAACAGAGAATAATTCTTGGGTTAATCACCCCGTGGTTTTCTCCCTTAACAGGGTTTCCACGTCAAAAATACTGTGTCATGTGTTTCTTATTTCATGGTTTATGTTTTGTGTTTGATTTTATGCTGCTTCAATTAAAAGGAAAGTTTAATAAGGGAAATAATTAGGATAACTGATTCACCCCCCCCTCTCAGTTATCAACATACCTTGCATATTTTACCTTTGCTTTTGCAATTGATCCTTAAAAGTGCTCTCCTTTGTGATGGTTCAATCTGGACTAGTTCTTTGAGCAGTGTCCTCTTGATCATCAAATTCTCTCCCACCTCTGATGTCAAATTCACTTTAGGAGATGCCACACTCCCTGCATCCTCTTGAGTCAATGTGGTTCTCCTCTCATTGCCATGAGAAGTTGAGGCCTTCTCTAGACACTTATAGGCTAGGTGTCCTATCTGATTACAGTTATAACATCTCATATTGGAGAACTTGGATTCTCTACCTGATCCATTTGTCCCATCCCTTTCATTAGGCCTTCTTCCTTGGTAGCCTCCTCTGCTACTTGAGTTTCCAACTTGCTCTTCTTGGCTAGACTCACCACTAGGCCTCTGGTTAGGACTTCCTCCAAAATTGCCTCTAAAATTTATGTCGCCTCTTCCTCTACTTTGCTGCTCACCTTTCCTCTTTAGCTTCTCTTCAACTCTTAATGCTACTTGAAAGCATTTTCCCATGGTTTCAAGGGTAAACAAACTTATCTCATCTTGAATATTGATCCTCAAACCATTTAGATACCTTGCTACCTTGCCTTTTTCATCCTCCATGTACCCACAATGAAGAGTGTATTTGTGAAACTCCTTGGTGTAAGTAGCCACATCCATATCTTTTTGCTTGAGGTTCTGCATCTTCCTATAAATCTGCACCTCGTAGTCAGATGGAAGGAACTGGGACTTGATCTTCTCCAGCATTTTGCTCCACAAAGAAATCATACTTTTCCCATTCTTTACCCTCTCTCCTTGGGTGTAATTCCACCATGTAAGGGCAGCACCTTTGAGTTTAGTTTTTTCAAACGTAACCCTCTTACTTTCAGGAACTTCCTTGTATTCGAAGTAGTTGTTTAGAGCCTCAATCCACTCCATGACTTCATCAGCATTCATCTTTCCACTGAACATGGGAATATCTATCTGAGCCTCCGAAGAGTCCTTGCCAATTACCTTGATGGCTTCCAGGAATTGCTTTTGTTTAACCGGTATCTTTGCCTCTTCTTGTTCCTCTTCTTGTTCCTCTTTCTCTTCTTCTTCATCTAAACCTTCCTCTATCCTTTTTCCTATCTTCATTGCCTTCAATTCTGCTTGGAGTGCTTCCCTGACTCCAGTTTTGATCATCTCTTCCATCTCTTGAAATTTCTTGACCACTTCGGTGGTCATCCCCTTTGGAGGCATATTGCTAGCCTCTCCTTCACTCTCTCTCTCTAACATAAACATTCACAGACAGCACCTAAACGCTAACACTCCTGCAAATCCTCAATTTGACTATAACATAATGATCAATCAGATGTCCATCCTACACGCTGCTATAGACCCATTCCTCTCGTCCAACAGCAGATCCTGGAGATGCACTACCACTCTCTCTCGCAGTGGCCTCACTCTGCACCCTCTTCCAGCCAAATCTCTATTGGTGAATGTTCTTGAAAGTCCTCATCATCGTCTTCCCACACACTACAAGAATCCTATTCCTTCTCGTAACTAGATGGCATGTGCAACTCTTCATCTTCCTTCTCAGTGATAGAAATCAAATACACAACACCTCCGCCCAGAGCTGGCTCTGATACCAATATGATGGGGAGCACTCAGTGGAAGCACACAACTGAACAAAACTAATTGGTGAGAGCCTGACTTATGTCTCAGTGATCTACTCTTATCGGCCAAACATACCCCATCAGCCACCTTGCAACTTATCTCTCTAATCTCACAACTCTCCCCGATGTATGACCTATGTTTCTCGCCTATCAGCAAGACTATTCTTATCAGCCATGTTGGGGTTTATCTCAGTAACATGCCGATGTCTTCGTCTTCGGTGAGACTTGGATACCCATCCGTCCGATGCACCAATCACCCCAATCTGAATCTTAGGCCGTGACTTCCATTCAGCAGCTCAAACCTCCCTTCGGCCAAACTATCCTCTTCGCTTTGAGCAAGGAATGCTTTTCTAATGGCCTCTGTCTCATTGATAACAGCTCCAACTCCTCTAATCCAAACCCTAGCACATGGAGATGCTAGGCCACCTATTGTGCACACTCCAATTTGGTCCTCTACACCGCCGAACAAGAAAACAAAATAGGAAACAAACGAATATTGTACAACAAACCCATTCCACTAATTTTGACAGAAATCTTATCAGTGGAATGATTCATATCGACATTTTGCAACAACAGAATTACAGAAAGGAAAAGAAATCTACAGCTGTGCAATTTGTAATTATAGAGAACAGAAAACAAAAATGACGACATAGGAATATTTCAATTTCTCCTTAACAAAATGCACGATTACATTAAGCTCTTCTTCGCTCTAATTACAATAATTACAATCTATATGCATTTGATTCATTTCTCTAGGGTTTATAAGCTTGCCAGAGGAATGCCAACCCTATTCCAAGTGGCTGGGAGACTGATTCCAAGTGGTTGGGAGAAAACTAACAGATTCTAAGTGTTGGGAGACCAACTGTCAAACCACTAACAATTTGACAAATACAAACTAAGTACTTGGGACTTACAAACATAGGTTCTAGGTCTTGAAGAACCCAGATACAAACAAAAATGACATGCATTGGTCAAAGAGACCTTATTACAACCCAAAACATGAACTTAAATGCCTCATGGAGGCCACCTGGTGTTAGGTGCTCCTCCACCACTTCGATATGAAGGTTAAACCTATAGAGGAGCCATTTTACTCACAGAACAGACTATAACTTCAATTAAAACATATAAATCAAGACACAAGAGAGGCAAGAAGTCATCCATATATTAATCATGAAGGTCAGAAACCATTACAATACAAAATATTCAATAGCAGAGGTATACCAACATAGCTAATCACATTCATTGGTGGATAAAAGGAAGACAATAGAGGCCAGATTTAGGCATAGTGAGTCACATTCCCATACCTTGCAATTACACTAAGAGGTCTGACTACAGAAAAAATGGCAGTATAACAGCTCTAAAAATACAACCATCCTCCTTATTACATCTCATGATTAAGCATATATAGCATTTTGACGTAAGTCGATTCTAATGGATTCGTCCCATGGGCACAGTCAGGAAAATATATGCCCTTGAAGAGACATCCACCTGCAAGAAGTTATTGAATAAAAGATCTAGAATAGGGGCAGATGGAAGATATTTTGAGTCTTCAATGTGAGCCGCTGAATCATCGACCTACACCCATAAATGCCACAAATATCTGCATCTGCATATGCCAAAAAATGGTCACTGAAACATCTAGTCGATCAAACCTACAAATTCAGATCATATTTTGAAAGTAAGAAAAATCCCCTCAAAAGCCCACCAGATGAAAGAGGGGGCAAAAATAAGCACTTTTGCCTTTTGAAGCACATTAAAATTCGCCAAGATGAGGGAGATATGGGCAGTCAAAGCTATAGTCAACTGCATCCTGCATTTGCATATCGCTCTGCATATCTGCACTCGAATCAGAATCTGAATGACCCTTTGAATCTGTCTTTGCATATGCAAATTTCTTTGTATGTATCGGGTTGTCGGGGCGACCTCCTGCTGAGTCACTGATATACAAAGTCTTGCTGAAATGTTCATTGTATGTGCTTTTTCTTTCAGCACTTTAAACGGCCTTTAAAATCACCTTTGTATATCATTTGTGTATATCAAAAAATTTGGATTTATAAATGGAAGTGATCAAACAATTGAAATGCATAACCTAAACCCAAATAATTCAATACCTCGAAGATGCAAGATGAGCTTGATTGATTGATCGCTTTGTTGTGTTGATTGCTCGATTCCGCAGCATAACATTGATAAGGATGCAAGTTAGATGGATTGAAGATGATGGATAATGGCTTGAGATGAAAATTCAGTAGAGTGAGGTTGCATGAAGAAGAATCCCGAAGTTTTCCATTCTCTTCCCAATGGCTCAAGAGAGGCTTGTTTTATAGGAAAGGCTTGGTTCCAATGGATGGCTAGGATCAGTTAGGGCTTTAGATGAAATGGATGGATAGGATTAAGTTAGGTTTCCTTGCACATCAAGAAATTGTAGTCGATTGACATGTGGCAAGGGAAGATAAGGCTTAGGTGTGCTTGTGTAGACAAATACTAAAATTAGGTCCCATTAGTTGTGCATGTGAAAGATAAAAGTTGTAACACATGATTGACTGGACAAGTGTTGGAATGTGATAAAAGATGAGTGTTTAATTCAAATAAAATATTTGAATTAGTTGGGGTATGAGTTGGATATTAATTAAATAAATAAAATTTATTTAATTAATTTGAAAGATGAATATGATGGGATAAGATATGATGTGGAAATTAATTAAATAAATAAAATTTATTTAATTAATTGGGATGAGGATAGGATAAATGGGATTATGCATGTGAAATTAATTAAATAAATAAAATTTATTTAATTAATTGACTAAGTAGGATGAGGATGGGATTAAGATAGGATTATGAATGGAAAATTAATTAAATAAATAAAATTTATTTAATTAATTGGCTAATGGATAAATGGGATTAAGAGTGGGATTTAGGACAAAATGCTTATGATGTTTAGGATAATATTTTAACAAGGTGTTGTAGGACATGGACAAAGTTGGGACAAATTTGGGTGTCTACATTTTGCCCCTCTTTGAGATGATGTTCGAGATGATAAGATTTATGTCAAGTAACATCATTTCAAAGAAACTAAGGTATGGATAGAGAAAAATGATAGTGATGATGATAGGATGATGATGGAAAGATAGGATGATGATGCCCCCTCGAGAGGATAGGCGGGTTGGACAAACAGGGGTATGCTCTCGAAAAGAAATGGCTTGGCTGCAAAAGAAAGATAAGAGGATAGATAGAAGAAATGATGATGCATTATGCTGCAATGGAAGGTGAGCAACCATGATGTTTGATATAGCACTAGATGTTATGCACCAAGGTATAAGGATCCAGGGTGATGTTGTGTCTCGTGCCCCAGTGTAATACAACCTTGTCTGACGTATGAGGAAGAAAACTTAGAGCATTGAAGTCCTAATGCACAAAAGGTATGATATGACCTTAGATGCAAAGGATAGTGCAAAAAGCTATTCCAACATACACAAGATATGAATATTAGCTGGAAATGATAAGGATTTGATACAAATGCAAGTTAAAATGATAACACACACAAGCAAGCATGCACAAATGATTCAAAAACAAACAAGGTATTGCCCCTGTCAAGCTGTAAACCAATGATTAATTGTTTGATTGATGATAGTTGAGGGTGTTGTCATTGCAGGGAAAGCTATATCCCTAGATCAACACAAGGTTGTTTGCTGAGTTGGTTGGCTAGTTGATTGAGTGATTTAGCTTACAACAAGGCTAGGATCAAGAACATGGATTGCGTTTGGATAACTTGGCTTGATTGATTAACTTGATTGGTATGGATTTAGCATGGGGTTGCATTTAGATCATTGTTTGGAATGATTTTGAGGATGATGAAATGATGAATGAAGATTGATTTGATGAAATGTTGATGATGGGATGATATGTGGTGGATTGAGCTACTTTTGATTTGCTGAAGTGATTGGATTTGTTTTGATGGTTGGCTTGATGTGCTTGATTTGATTTGCTTTGGTGTTGATGCTGATGAGTGATAAGATTTGTTTTGATGGTTGGATTGATGTGCTTTGAGTTGATTTTCTTTGGTGTTGATGTTGATGATTGATAGGATTTGTTTTGATGGTTGGCTTGATGTGCTTTGGTTGTGATTTTTGCTATTGTTGGGTTGATTGTTTTGATGATTGGATTGTTTTGAATGATAATAGTGATGGTGTGATGATTAGAGTGTCCACTCAATCTAAGCCTAAGCAAGTTTTCTCAGTTTGCTCAAAGGATGTAAAACAAACAAGGTATTGCCCTTGTCAAGTCATAAACCAATGATTGATTGTTTGATTGATGATGATAGTGTTGTCATTGCGGGGAAAGCTATATCCCTAGATCAACACAAGGATTTGGGAATGCTATATCCCATTGATGATGATTGATGATTGATTTAGCTCATGACAAGATTAGGATCAAAAACTTGTTGATTTTATTGGATAATGTTCCTTGATTGATTAGCTTGCTTGATTTGGATTTAAGATCATTGCTTAGATTGATTCGATTGATATGATTGAAAGAAGTGATTGATTGAAATGGATGAATGAATGTGATTGATAGGAAGAATTGATGATGATGATGATTTGATTTTGATTGAATGTTGATGGAGTGGATTGTTTTGGATGATGATTGAATCGATCTTATTGCTTGGATTTTTCATTGGATATTTGATTTTTTGGATTTTTGAGAATATTTTTATTTTTTTGGAGTTTTTTGAAATGGTTTGATTTTTTTTGGATTTTTTTCTTTTTTTGAGATATTTTGAATGTCAATGGATTTACAATTTAGGTAGCCTTTGTGCTAGATACCAATGACAAGGGAAGACCAAGTCTAGGTGCAAGGGATGGATGATAGTAAATGGGATGGAAGGCTCATGATAAATGGGTGGATAAAGGGATATGTGATATAAGAGATGGATGCTTGCCTCATGATGAATGGATAGGTAGGCTATAGTGGAGAGCTCATGATAAATGAATGGGGATAAGCTATAAGATGGAAAGCTCGTGATAAGGATACACCATAGTGGATGGATCATAAGACAGCTAGGATGTGATCTCCAAAGGCTATGTTGCATTGGAAGAATAACTTGCCCCATTCTAGGTGGTAATGCTTAGGATTTTACATGACAAAGTTCATGACAATGGGATGACATGATGGATAAATGGTCAATGGATAGGACTTGGTTTGGAAAGAGGGTATGTCAAGAAATATCCAAACATGTTTCAACATTTTTTCCCCTATGTCTTCATCAAGATCAAAAGGCAAAAGGATGGATAAATAGGTTCCATAGGATAGGCATAGTTATGTAATGGCTAAGGATGGTAGGATGGTATGGTAATGGTAGGACATGATAGGATGGAAAATGATATAATGGGATAGATAGTTTGGAAATGGATAGGTTGGATGAGACAATATGCCTCCAAGTGTAAGTGACATGGAAGATCAACCTACACATGATGTCTTTTTGCCAGGTTTTCATCATGGTACTTATCCAAGGTGCCTGTTTACTAGGTTTTCACCGTTGGACGAAAGGATTTCTCTTTATTATTTTTATTTTATTTTTTATTTTCTTTCTTTTTAGATGGGATAGCATGACAATTACACATGGCGCATGTTTGCCAAGTTTTCACCATGGTAATGGATAGGAGGGACTCAAGTGGCTAGTGCTATAAGAGGTGATAGTGTCCCACTACAGATGGATGATGTCTTTGCATGGACCATGTCATTATGCTCATAGATGTTGATAAGGGATTGTGTGGATGGGAGATGGATTAGGTAGATAGTGGATTATAATGTGGAATTATGAAAGGTTCATGCAAGGATAGATGGATGGGGATAATGGATTATGATGCGGATTATCTAAGCTTATGGAATGAAGATGGATGAAATGTTTATGCCAAAGCATGGACCATAGGGTTAGCATGGGGGAGATATGTAGGATAATGGATGAAAGATGGGGAAATGTAGTTATGTGGAGGTGCTACGGAGTGGAAGGGAATCATGACCAATGGTTGCACACACCGTGTTAAACATTGAAGCTTTTGATGAGATGGTGGTGTAGGAAGCAATGGAGATGTTTGCTTAGGAGATGGTTGATGAAGTGATTTAGGAACCCACATAAATTTAGTATTTTTAGTGCTTTTGTTTTTCTTGTGGGATTTTTGAAGGGAATAGAAGTTTTGGATGGAAATAGGCTCTTGGATGGAGATAGGTGGTTGGGATTCTTGAGATGTGGATAAGGATGCCTCATTTGACTTGCTAGCTATTTGCTTAGGAACCCAAACCATTTTGCTTTTGGGCTTTGCTTTTAGAGGTAAGGGCTTGGATAGCTTTTTGAATGTACTTTGCTTAGAAGATGGATGATTTAGAGACTTTTCACATTGATACCCTAAAGCATGAGGGTCCTTAGGAATTTTAGTTGGATTTTTGGCTTTATAGATAAAGGCATCAAAATTTTTGCTTTTGAATCCCATGGGGTGGGTGGAGTGGATGGAATGATTGGAAGCTTTATGCTTAAATGATGTGTGCTTTTGTTGGCCATGATTAGGGATGTAAGGATACTTATGAATGATAGGTATGTTAGGTGTTGGAAGCAATGGTGGCAAGGTGGATGGAGGGATATTTGAAATTGGTAAAAGTGGAGGCAAAGTGGATGGTGGAAGATGTATGGTCACCTACTTTTGACATTTATAGGATGATGGAGGTGAAATGGCTACATATGTTTTGGGTATATGATGGGGGGTGCGATGGAAAGTGGTAGGTTTAGGATGCATGAAGGGATTACCAACATCTTGGCCTTGTTTACCTTGGGGTGTGTATCCAAGGCCATATGAGCATGGAGGAATCTTGACATGGTTTGGCTCCAAAATAACTTGTTCATAAAGGCCTAGGCCTTTACCTTGGTAGTTCATGTTTTGGAGGATGCGATGGACAATGGGACTAGGTGTGGTTTGAGCACTAGACTTGAGTTCATTATTGGATGGAGAAGGTGAAGTGGATAGAGGTTGTTTTTGTCCTAAGGAAGAACATTCATGGATAAAGGTGGTAAGACCAATAGGACATGATAGTGGACTTGAAGTGGAATCGATGGTGGATGTGGAAGGAGGATCATTAGGATCTTGATTAGCATTGTGTTCGCTATGATCCAAATTATTTGTTTGATCTTTTATGCTTACTTGGGGGACAAGTGTATCATCATGACAAGTTGATGTTTGCTCATTATGGATAGGGCTAGATGGTGAATGACTATGAGTAATTTGGATATCTTGCTCATGGATAGATATAGGATTATGGATAGGATCAAGGTGCTCATGGATATCTTCTTTATAGGTATCATCTTGATCATAAAGAAGGTAGATGTTATGGATAGGTAGGATTTCGATGGCTTGCTCATGAATGGTTGTTGGGAGATGGATAGGATCAAGTGGCTCATGGATAGATTCATCATTATGGCTATCATCTTGATCATGGAAAAGATACATGTTATGGATGGGTTGGATGGAAGGCATTTGATATTGAGTTGGACTAGGGCTTAATGTTTCCACATGCTTAGGATTAAATGTTTGACATACCTCTTGGGTTGCTTGAATGGAAGTGGAAGGCTCTTGGATAGGCTCTTGGTCAACAACACGAGAACATGATGACTCTTGAATAGGCTTGATGGCTTGTAGGTCACATGATGGGCTTGAAGGGCTAAGAATGTTAATTGAGGACTCTTGGATAGCTTAAGGATAGGTGGACCACATGATGGGATTATAGGATTGGACATGACCTTTGGAAGTTCTTTGGTAGGCTCATGAATGGGTGTTTTACATGGAGGTAGTTTATTCCTTGCTAGTAGCTAATGGATCACATCCTTTGCAAGTGTATGAGTGGATGAACAATATAATGGATGGATGATAATAGTAGATGGTGTTGTAGGCTTATGATTAGGATTAGGTTGAGGGCTAATTGGATTGGGTGGATTAGGATTTGGACTAGATGGGGGTGACACATGGGATTGGGATGATGTGGCATGTTTTCCCATTATAGGTAGGTACACCTTGTAAACAATTGGGACAAATATTGGGCATTTATTTGTATTATGGCCTTTGGTCCCATGATATGCACAATAATCATGTTCATCATATGGACTTTCTTCACATGGGTTGATGGGGGGAAGTTCAATGAGTTTTGCTTCAAGCATTCTTTGTAAAACTATTTCAGCCGCATCCTTTAGTGAAGGATTAGAATGACATGGTGATGAAGGTAATGAAGGGCTTGGTGATTTGGAAGATGGAGGGATTAATGGACTAGGGTTAGGATCACATGGTGGTGTTGGGATAGGATTAGTTGGCTCATGTGTTGGTGGGTGATTAGATGATGAAGGACACTCTAGATTGGTATCTCCCTTGTCAAAGGTAATTAAGTCTTGCATAGGATAACTTGGACTCATTTGATTCATGTACAAGGGGCCATTGGGATTTGGATATGATTCTTGTTGGAAAGGTGGATTTAGATCTATCAATGGTGTTTGATGGTCTTGTTGAAAAGGTGTACTTGGACCTACTTGATTTATGTATAAAGAGCCATTGAGACTTGGATGTTTTTCTTGTAATATCACTTGATTTCTTTGTAGATGGGCTTGGTAGTGCATTGGAACGGTGGCATGAGGGATTGGATAAACTTGAGGTGGATGTTCATAGGTTTGAGGTGGAATTTGTTGAGGTTGGGATGGTGTTTGGACTTGTTGTTGTTGTTGGTGAATGAATTGATGTGATGATTGAAATTGTTGAATTGGTTGATGGTGTTGTAGTTTAATGTGTTGATGTGATGATGATGGAGGGGTTACATAGGGTAATGGTTGTTGAGATGGAGATTGACATGGATAAGGGTTGTGATAGGTTGATAAAGGGTTAATATGACATGTGGATGAATTTGGTTGATATGAAGTGGGATAAAGTGATGCAGAATTGATTTGATGTGTGGATGGATTAGGTTTTGGACTTGTCTCATCCTCATAAGTAAAGAGATGGCCTCCTCGAAGTATAAACTTGGTCTTAGGAGGAGAGGCTCCTTTAATTGTGATCTTGGGCTTTGGTTCATTCTCATGATTTGAATTAGGAAGATAGCTACCTTTAATTGTGATTGGTTTCTTCTCATGATTTGGATTAGGAAGATAGCCACCTTTAATTGTGACTGGTTTCTTCTCATGATTTGGATTAGGAAGATAGCCACCTTTAATTGTGATTGGTTTCTTCTCATGATTTAGATTAGGAAGAGAACCACCTTTAATTGTGATTGGTTTCTTCTCATGATTTGGATTAGGAAGAGGGGCTCCTCTAATTGTGACCTTAGGCTTTGGTTTTATTTCATTATTTGAATTAGAGGGGTAGCCTCCTTGAATTATGATTATAGGCTTAGGTCTTGTCTCATGATTATAAGGATAACCCCCTTGAATTGTCACCTTAGGCTTGGGATTTGTCTCATGACTAGAGGGATAGCCCCTTTGAATTGTCACCTTAGGCTTGGGATTTGTCTCATGATTAGAGGGATAGCCACCTTGAATTGTCACCTTAGGCTTGGTATTTGTCTCATGATTCAAGGGATAGCCCCCTTGAATGATTACAACCATCTTGACAAGTGTTGACTAGGACTAGGTTGATGATGATATGGAGATGATTTGGAATGAGTATGGATGTGACTAGGATGAAAGTTTAGATTGACTTGTTTATGTGTTTGGTGTTTATAGCTTGATTTGGCAATGTTCAAACAAATGATTATGCATATAGACACATGAATCACTCATGCAAGACAAATATGCAATTGTTGACTTTAAAAATGAAATGTGATGATTATGCAAGCAAACATGGAAGACACATCAACAAGCCTAATGTGTAGTCAAGTGGGTATGGCCAATTAGGTTTTAGGCTAGATTGCACAAGGTTGACTATGGAATTGAAAGTGAAATCCTGCCACACAGCTGGGAGAAAGGGGTAACCCACCCTTCACCTTCACTTCCCAAAGGTATAAAGTTCTTTGGGGCTTAGCCAAGAGTGACAAGGTTTACAACTCCCAATGAGGGTGTCTTTCAATTCAACCTTGATTGAGGTCGTCCCTTGGAGTGGTGTGTCTCCAAGCAGGCCTCCTAGATAGGGTATGACAAAAGCAAACCAAGTGAGCTATCACTTGATTCACACTCGCACTTGTTAATTTCCCCTTAGAAAATGAAATGTGTGGAAGACAATTCAAGCACTTGTTCGTTTTAGATCCAAATCCAAATGTGATGGAAGACAATGGTTCATTTTATGCCCACTTTCGATATGTGATAGCAAACAATGTTCATTTTATGCCCAAAGTCCAAATGTGTGATCAAACAATGATTAAGAGATGAAAGATTAGAATGAGTGCACTTGATACAATCACTTTCCAATTTGCTATAGATGTTGATGCCAATGTTGCTCCATCTCGTTAGATGCCCCTACAAGTCACAAAATCGCAAAACGACCAAGTAAACTTGCATAGAAGATGATTATGTGAAAAAGATGAAATCCAAAAATTCTGATGAAAATGATCTAATACAAAAGAATGTATTGCATAAACAGAAAGTTCAGGAGATTCTAAGCAATTTGAAAAAAAGTTTTGCTGAAAAATGATCAAAATTGCTCAAGTTATGCTCAATTGAAGTTTACAAGGAAGCTGAACTTTGACTGATAAAAAAGCCTGAAAAATGGTATAGTCACTTGATAAAACCTACTTAGATGCAAATTTTGTCCTCCCATCTTTCCAACGAGTCCTTGTTCGTGTGATTTCAACTCTGTATGTGAAAGTTATGCAAGTTTGAAAAAAATAGTCTCCTTTGGCATGTAGAAGGCAAGAGGAAGCCTAACTATTATCAGTTGACTGCTGGTGGTTATGTCTTTGCTGGTCACATGTATTAGTCTGCAAGAAAAAAATTATGACTGTCATCAAATTTCTGATGACCCCCAGTTAGTAGTGGCTACCCATTCAAATGCTGGAGATCGTGAATGCTCTGATGAAACAAAGTTGAAGTTGCCAACAGTGTATAGCTCAGGGCTTGGAACACCAAACACATATGATCAAACCTTCGAAACAATTTAATTGGAAAATTGATAAAGCAGAGTAGATCATCTTTGTTTACCCCACAGCATATATGCAAATAATTGCATATTGTGTGATTGTCTAGGGAATATTGACCAAACTCTAGCCCTTTGGGTCCAATCAAGTTTAAAAGAAAAACAATGAGGTTCCCAATAAATTTGGGCACTAGTTGTGAGTTTCCCTTCTCTTCAAAATAGTGTATAGCTCAGGACTTTGGTAAATAGAAGCCCTTAAACAAATGACAACAACGAGGATGAAAGAGAGACTACGGTAAATGCAGTGGTCGATGTTGTATGCGAAATCGACCAGAAATGAAACAAACTGTTGCTTAGCATTAAAGATCTCAGTGATTGTTTGTCAAATGCCCATCAGAATGGATTATGTCCACTAGATGTGTAATGACTGCTGCTACATATAAGGTCTAGATCTTTTCTTTAAAAGCCAACTATGTAAATGAAAGGTGTCTAAGAGGAAATCGCAAAGGGAAGGCAACCAAAGGCAAATATTTATGGATATTGTCAAAGGTATCCGAGCTATAAATGGCCAAAACAAGCCAAATAAACTATTGATTGAAAAACAATCAAGGAGATTTAGATTCTGCCACCCATGATCTTAACCCTAGAGATCACTGACTGATGGGCAATAAAAGTAGATCTGATCAAGTTCATTGATTGGTATAAGAAAGCAGTAGCTGCCGGATCTATATTAAGGTGGAGCAAAAGTTGATGGTAGGAGTATAAGGATCGGTGGCAACATCAAATACAAGGTGGCGACATTGAAAATAAAGTGTGGCAACAATGATTTGTGAGATGGGCAACAAGAAAGAAACAACGACCACAGTTTATGCAAGATCGAAAGTGGGAAAGAAAGTTACCGGCACTGATTACTGGATGACAGACTTAAAATGCTGACTGTGTAGATAGCTATGCCACTGCTGATATGCCGAGGCAGCCTACAAATAAAGTTTTGAACCACCAAATTTGCCAATGGCCCCGTTGGATATTTGAATGGAATCTACCAAATGAAAATGCCTGCCGAACATGTAATGATTGCCGCTAAGATCGCTAGTGGATGAGAATGTTGTCTGGTGAATTGACCGATGCCAAAGACTGTGGACTACTAGAGAAACAATATAAAAACTGCAAGCTTGTAGACCTAATGATCGTTGTTTATTTTCCAATAGATATCGATGGAGGATGAAGGTGACGGACGAAGGTTTAAATGGTAGTCGACAGTAATGGAAATCGATGGGCTGGCTTTGATAGGAATGGAAGATTGTGAAGATCACAATGGTCAGTAGATGTTGAGATGTATGCAGAATGTCAAGGATTAAATGATAGATATGGATCAGAAGATTTGATTCCACAGCATATGCTACTGAAAGAAACAACTACCAAGTTTGGTCGACTGAAGATTGCTGAATGAATGTTGCCGTGAAGTGGATTGACCACTGGAGTTTTCTTAAGCTTGACTGCTGATGATAATCTGCTATGGTTTCGTGGACTGCCAATGATAAGCTTGACTGAGATGCCTATAATAACAAGCATGAAAGATAGCTAGGGTTTTTTGGACTGGTGACGGCTCACAGTAGTAGTGGTGAGGGATGATTTATGTTGGATCTAGGGCATACAACTGAGGGGGGGTGAATCAGTTGTATGAAAACTTGCTCTTACTTCAAACACTTGATTCTTCTTAGTTAGTTAACAGTATATCAATTAACCATCCATGAAAGCAAAATGCGTAAACACAAGAGCAGATAAACATCAACACATTGAACATCAAGATTTTGACGTGGAAAACCCAGTTAAGGGAAAAACCCTGGGGTGATTAACCCAAGGATTATTCTCTGTTAGAAGAATAAGAAAAAAGAATGGTACATGCCAATTAAGGCTCACTGCCTGAGCACACTACTCACAAAGAGGCACACTACCTACAAGGAGACACACTATCTACAAAGTGATAAGAATCACAATCTTGAATTGGAGAATGACATCTCTACCATGTCCGGATCAATTCCATTTAAGCCCAAAACCCTTGCTCTACCTTTCACACTTCTCTTCACTATGCCACACTCATCCCCATAATCCACACCTCAAAATGAATTCACAAATACTTATTTATACAAGACATCGACTTAGGAATAATCATCTAAGTCGGCAAACATCACAATAACATTCACAAGGCGTGTAGAACACCCGGTCGGCCTGTTATAGGAAGAACACCAACAACTAGTAGCCATAACATCAAATCTAACTCTAACTTCAATGCAGACCACCAACATGAACTAGATATGATCCAATGATCATCATAACCTTCCCTAAATCATCAAAAACATCCGCACTTCATCAGCTTACCGGAATTCTTCTCTTCATCATCCAGTACTTCAAGAACACAGTTTGTCGCCACTGTCACAATGCAAAAGGTACTTCTGGACCTCAAAATCATACACAACTCAAGATGACACATCACAAGAACATCCCAAACACTCCTTCCAATCCGTAGATTAGGATAATACAATTCCGGACCTCACCGAACCTTTATGTGATCCTCTGTCACCTCTGAACACTTGCTGGAACTGGTTCCACACAGACAGCCACAACTTCTTCAAATCTTCATGCGGACCTCTGAAATCTTAGTTGAAGCATCTCAAGACTCATATCTATAAACCCTTTAATCCGTATCCTTTGGTTCTCAACCTATACAGTACATTTGCCTTCTTCTCATCACTATTCTTCACTATTCCTGATTGAGACTTATTCTCTCAATATCCTCAGCACACAGCTCATCCAATCCTTCTCATTAATGCAATATGAGTATGTTGACATCAATGACAACACTGGTTCACCTCATACTTGTAACAATCTCCCCCTTTGTCATTGATGGCAACATATGATGTGAAAAACCATCAAGACAAGAACTTCTCCTTTCTGTCACAGCTCCCCCTATCAGCAACATGTCTTCTCCTCCTTTACTGCTCCCCCTTAGATCATCAGCTACTTGTTTTTCACATGTCTTCTCTCCCCCTTTGACATCAATGGCAAAGGGCTCATACTTGCAATTCTAATACATCAGAATCATACCAGCTGCTCCCCCTTAGTAGCAGCTCCCCATCATCAATCTGGATCACAAGATATGACTATGATATCCACCAGACTAATGCACATTAGTGCATCTTAATGCATCACCAGAGGGGCCATGACCCCTGACTTTTCCCTGAGAAACTCAAAAGAGTCCTTGGGAAGAGGTTTAGTAAAGATATCTGCAATCTGATCCTTGGAGGGTACATACTCCAATCTAACTTCTTCCTTGTTCACTTGTTCTCTCAAAAAGTGAAACTTGATAGATATGTGCTTAGTCTTAGAATGCAATACCGGATTCTTAGAAATATTAATTGCACTTGAATTATCATAGAAAATTGTGATAGGCTCCTCATATTCAATTTTAATGTCTCTTAGCATCTGCTTCATCCATAAGATTTGAGTGCAACTACCTGCTGCTGCAATGTATTCTGCTTCAGTTGTAGACAGAGATATTGCATCTTGTTTCTTGCTTAGCCAAGAAACCAATCTCTTCCCCAAAAAGAATGCTCCACCACTGATACTCTTCCGATCATCCACATCTCTTGCCCAATCTGCATCTGTGTATGCATGAAGAGAGAAATCCAGATCTCTAGGGTACCATAGACCATACTCAACTATTTCTTTCAAGTACCTAAAAATTCTTTTGATTGCCATAACATGAGATTCTCTAGGATCAACCTGGAATCTTGCCACAAGACCAACAACCTGCATTATATCTGGTCTAGTCTGAGTGAGATACAACAATCCACCAATCATTGATCTATACTTTATCTGATCTACCTTTGGAGAGTCATCATCTTTGCTCAACTTACATCCATTTGCCATAGGAGTGTTCATTGGCTTTGAATCTTCCATACCGAATTTCCTCAACAATTCTTTCACATATTTGGTCTGAGAAATGAAGATCCCTTTCTTTGTTTGAGTAATTTGTAGACCCAAGAAGAAATTCATTTCACCAAGCATAGACATTTCAAACTCATTTTTCATCTGATTTGCAAAAGTTTTGCACATACTATCTCTTCCTCCAAAAATGATATCATCCACAAACACTTCAACAATCAAAATGTTTTTATGATCAATTTTGAAATATAAGTTACTGTCAGCAGTACCTTTGTTGAATCCAATCTGCACAAGATGCTTATCCAACCTTTCATACCATGCTCTTGGGGCTTGCTTCAATCCATACAATGCTTTCTTCAACTTGCAGACCATATCATCATTATCAGACAATTGAAATCCATCCGGTTGTTCAATGTAAACTTCTTCTTCTAGATCACCATTTAGGAAGGCAGACTTGACATCCATCTGATATACCTTGAAGTCTTTGAAGGCAGCAAATGTAAGAAATAATCTGACTACTTCAATTCTTGCCACAGGAGCAAAGGTCTCTTCAAAATCAATTCCTTCTATTTGAGAGTAGCCTTTGCAGACCAATCTAGCTTTGTTTTTGATTACTTCACCAGCTTCATTTAGTTTGTTCCGGAAGACCCATTTGGTTCCAATCACATTCCTATCTCTAGGTCTGGGAACAAGATCCCAAGTATGATTTTTCTCAATTTGCATCAATTCTTCCTCCATTGCTTTGGTCCAGTTTTCATCATTGCAAGCTTCACTTACTGGCTTAGGTTCAATCTTTGAAATCAGACAGTATTCATTTGAATCTTGAGCAATTCTTCTTCTTGTTTGTACCCCTTTACTTTTGTCACCTATGATCTGATCTTCAGAGTGATTTAGAGTTACATACCTTGGAACTTTGGGAGTTTCTTGCACTACTAATTCTTGATTAGGCTCATTCAGACAAACTTCTTCTTCCTGATTTACTGGATTAGTCTGGATCTAAATTTTAGAGGAGGAAGGAGCTCCTTGCACTAGAGGATCATTCTGATCATCTTCATCACATTCATAGAACCTTGAGGGCTTCTCAATTCCTTCATCAACTTTTACATTAGTACTTTCTATCATCTTCCTCAATCTCTTATTGTAACACCGGTATGCTTTGCTTTGAGTGGAGTAACCCAAGAAAATTCCATCATCACTTCTAGCATCAAACTTTCCTAGATCTTCATCTCTTCTAATATAACACTTGCTGCCAAATACTCTAAAATATCTCACAGTAGGAGTGATGCCAAACCAATGTTCATAGGAGGTCTTACCGGTATTGTTTCTGATTTGAACTCGATTGAGAGTGTAGACTGCAGTGCTCATAGCTTCTTTCCAAAACATCTGAGGAACATTTGCTTCCAACATCATTGTCCTGGCAGCTTCCTGGATGGTCTGGTTCTTTCTCTCAACTACTCCATTCTGCTATGGAGTCCTAGGAGCAGACAACTGTCTCCTTATAACCTATTTCTCACAAAAGTCAATGAACTCACCAGATGTAAATTCACCACCTCTATCAGACCTTAGACACTTCAGTTTTAATCCGGTTTGATTCTCTACCATAGCTTTGAAGATTTTGAACTTCTCAAGGGCTTCTGATTTCTCTATTAGGAAAGTAACCCACATCATCCGGGAATGGTCATCAATTAGCAACATGAAATATCTATCACCTTGCAGACTCTTGATTCTTGTCAGACCACAGAGATCAGTATGTACTAATTCCAACAATCTGGTAGAGGACTGATCTTTGCTTTTGAAAGAGACTTTGCTCTGTTTGCCTAGCTGACATTCTTTGCACAAACTATTTGTAGGTTTCACCAATTTTGGAAGATCTCTTACAGCCTGAATATTGCTTATCTTGATGATGTTATCAAAATTTACATGACACATTCTTCTATGCCATAACCAACTCTGATCAACTTGAACAAACAAACAACTTTTATTTGAACCAACCAGATGAAAGATATTACCTTTTGTTTGAGTACTGGATGCAATTTCAGTTCTGGAACTTGTAAAGATTCTGCATTTTCCACTCTTGAACCGGAGATCATAGCCTTTGTCCACTAACTGACCAACACTGAGAAGATTGTGCTTCAATCCTTCAACATATGGTACATTACTTGTTTTGCTCTTTCCATCAAAGGAAATAGTTCCCCTACCTTTGATTCTACCAGCAGAATTGTCACCAAACTTTACCATTCCTCCTTCATACCTTTCCAAATCTAAGAACTTATTCTTGTCACCAGTCATATGGTGAGAGCATCCATTGTCAATAACCCAATCATCCTTTTCTTCCACTTGAGCAGCCAAAGCTTTTTCCACAACCTTGTGATTGACAGATTCAGAGGATATTAAATCTTCTTCCTTGATGGCAATAAACACCCATTCATTTCCGAATTTGCTTCCTAGTTCTGATTCATCATCTGTTACTTGTACATTGTCATCTTCTTCATGAACATAATAGTAGTTCTTTTGAAACCTTTGTCTGTCAGTATTAGACCTTGCAGATCTTTCCAGACATCTTGAAGCAAAATGACCAATCTTATTGTAATTGAAACACTTAAAGGGTAGTTTTCCTTCATACTTACCGAATCCTCTTAGCAGTCTCTTTGCAATGAGGGCTTCAAGTTGAGCTGTTTCTGCTTCCTCTTCTTCCATGTCTCTTCTTGCTTGATCATACCATGACATCTTCCTTGAAGAGTTTTCTCCCAGATCAAATCTTTGTTTGCCTTTCACATAGGCACTGGCTTTGAAAGCAGATTTAGTCTTGGGTGGATCATCTCCAAACTCGGTCATTTCAAATGCAGCTAGTTTGCCAGCCAATTGTTCTCTTGTGATAGTTGTGTGGGCTCTGAATTCATCAATGGCATCAACCTTGATTTTGTAGGCAGTAGGAAGGGATCTGAGAATTTTGCAAACAATCTCATTTTCATCCAGAGTTCCACCAGCATTTCTAATTCCACATACCAGCTCATTCACTCTTGGCATAAAGGTAGTGATGTTTTCATCTTCTCTCATCTTCAATCTTTCAAATTTCCCTTTCAGACTTTGCAACCTTGCACTTTTGACAAACTCATCTCCTTCATACAGAAGTTCCAGTTTAGTCAAGATCTCATATGTAGTTGGTAGGTCGATAACATTTGAGAGATCTGAGTCATTCAATGCACTTAGAAGAGCTTCCTTGGTCCGCAGATTGTTTTCAACATCTGTGATTTCATTCAGAGTTGTCGGGCCACCCTGTGGAGGTACATATGGTTTTGAGACCATGGCCAAGTATGCTTTTCCCATACACTCCAAGTGACATTTCATGCAACCTTTCCAGAGAGTGAAGTTGGTTCCATTGAACTTCGGACTATCCTTCTTGTATGACGACATCCTGGATCTCCTCAAGTGGTTAAGCTCCTTTCAGAGGAACCTTGCTCTGATACCAATTGTTGGATCTAGGACATACAACTGAGAGGGGGGGTGAATTAGTTGTATGAAAACTTGCTCTTACTTCAAACACTTGATTCTTCTTAGTTAGTTAACAGCATATCAATTAACCATCCATGAAAGCAAAATGCGTAAACACAAGAGCAGATAAACATCAACACATTGAACATCAAGATTTTGACGTGGAAAACTTGGTTAAGGGAAAAACCACGGGGTGATTAACCCAAGGATTATTCTCTGTTAGAAGAATAAGAAAAAAAATGGCACATGCCAATTAGGGCTCACTACCCGAGCACACTGCTCACAAAGAAGCACATTGCCTACAAGGAGACACACTGTCTACAAAGTGATAAGAATCACAATCTTGAATTGGAGAATGACATCTCTACCATGTCTGGATCAGTTCCATTTAAGCCCAAAACCCTTGCTCTACCTTTCGCACTTCTCTTCGCTATGCCACACTCATCCCCATAATCCACACCTCAAAATGAATTCACAAATACTTATTTATACAAGACATCGACTTAGGAACAATCATCTAAGTCAGAAAACATCACAATAACATTCGCAAGGCGTGTAGAACATCCGGTCGGCCTGTTACAGGAAGAACACCAACAACTGGTAGCCATAACATCAAATCCAACTCTAACTTCAATGCGGACTGCCAACATAGATATGATCCAATGATCATCATAACCTTCCCTGAATCATCAAAAACATCCGCACTTCATCAGCTTACTGGAATTCTTCTCTTCATCATCCGGTACTTCAAGAACATAGTCTGTCGCCATTGTCACAATGCAAAAGGTACTTCCGGACCTCAAAATCATACACAACTCGAGATGACACATCACAAGAACATCCCAAACAGTCCTTCCAATCCGTAGATTAGGATAATACAATTCTGGACCTCACCGGACCTTTCTGTGATCCTCTATCACCTCTGAACACTTACTGAAACTGGTTCCACACAGACAACCACAACTTCTTCAGATCTTCATGAGAACCTCTGAAATCTTAGCTGAAGCATCTCAAGACTCATATCTATAAACCCTTTAATCTGCATCCTCTGGTTCTCAACCTATACAATACATTTGCCTTCTTCTCATCACTGTTCTTCACTATTCCTGATTGAGACTTATTCTCTCAATATCCTCAGCACACAGCTCATCCAATCCTTCTCATTAATGCAATATGAGTATGTTGACATCAATGACAACACTAGTTCACCTCATACTTGCAACAGATTTATGCATGGTGGTTGGCTGTTCGAACTAGGCTATGACAGGGTTGTTTAGACCAGGTGGAAGGGAGGTATAAGGGCCGAGCGGTGATCAAGGTTTTGACTGATAATTGAAGGTGACTTAGGGTTTTTTTTTAGAGGATCTCAACAAATCAACAGTAAACCTTAAACCAACAAGACTTTAAACTAGCTTTTTATAAAATCGTCCTGTGATAAACAAATCAGATCTACAACATAGATATTGTTAATAGCTAATAAAAAACCTGCCTTTGAAGATGGATTAGCTAGGAAATCAAATGAAACCTAGAACAAATCAATAATAGCATAAGCCCCATGTAGGTCGTATAGATCGTACGGTAAAGCTTGCAAAACTAAAAAAAATTTCAAAAATTTTCAAAAATTTCAGTCATGAAAGATAGGCAAATTTATAGTCAAAATTCATGGAAATGACCTTTTGATCACAATGGTGTGGTTGATTTTTGCCCAGGATGAAACCTGCAATAACTAACCCCCAAAAATTGCAAAATTTTGACAACCTAGGGTTAGAAAATGCAAAATTTTGAAAACAAAATCTACAAAAAATGAATGATTAATGCTCCAACAGATCTGATCTTCACAAAACAACTCAAAGAAGTTTGTTAATCAAGGATGTGAGTCCCATCGGGCGTGCCAAATGTATATCAAAAAATTTGGATTTATAAATGGAAATGATCAAATAATTGAAATGCATAACCTAAACCCAAATAATTCAATACCTCAAAGATGCAAGATAGCTTGATTGATTGATCGCTTTGTTGTGTTGATTACTTGATTCCGCAGCATAATGTTGATAAGGATGCAAGTTAGATGGATTGAAGATGATGGATAATGGCTTGAGATGAAAATTCAACAGAGTGAGGTTGCATGAAGAAGAATACTGAAGTTCTCCATTCTCTTCCGAATGGCTCAAGAGAGGCTTGTTTTATAGGAAAGGCTTGGTTCCAATGGATGGCTAGGATCAATTAGGGCTTTAGATGAAATGGATGAATAGGATTAAGTTAGGTTTCCTTGCACATCAAGAAATTGTAGTCGATTGACATGTGGCAAGGGAAGAAAGGCTTAAGTGTGCTTGTGTAGATAAATACTAAAATTAGGTCCCATTAGTTGTGCATGTGAAAGATAAAAGTTGTAACACATGATTGACTGGACAAGTGTTGGAATGTGATAAAAGATGAGTGTTTAATTCAAATAAAATATTTGAATTAGTTGGGATATGAGTTGGATATTAATTAATTAAATAAAATTTATTTAATTAATTTGAAAGATGAATATGATGGGATAAGATATGATGTGGAAATTAATTAAATAAATAAAATTTATTTAATTAATTGACTAAGTAGGATGAGGATGGGATTAAGATAGGATTATGAATGGAAAATTAATTAAATAAATAAAATTTATTTAATTAATTGGCTAATGGATAAATGGGATTAAGAGTGGGATTTAGGACAAAATGCTTATGATGTTTAGGATAATATTTTAACAAGGTGTTGAAGGACATGGACAAAGTTGGGACAAATTTGGGTGTCTATAGTTTGTATATGCATTTGCATATACAATACAATGGCTACATACAAAAGCGGGCCCCTACTTTTGTATCTCCCTTTACACTTTCATTTGAATCGTTCTTTGGCTTGGCTTTGACACATGGCACTATCTGATTGGCCATTGAGATACTCTGAGATCCATCACTTGAACATTCACATGCTTTATCGGCCATAGGAAAGATCTTAAAATGAGCCGCCGATGTACTAAGTATCACCGAAAACCATTGTATGCGATCTTTGTATATCGCATTGTATATGAGATACAATCGATATACATACAATGCAGAACATACAGAAAAGATGCATATAATCGCTTATGCCTTTATCGACCAGAATACATATTCTTTTCGGGTCTGAGACTTGTATATTAGGAATGTATATATGCCCTATATATGCGATTGGTGGGCCCCAACCTTTGTATCTTTTCCTTTGCATATAGATTTGTATATCTCTTCTTTGTACCTGTGACTTGTATATGAGATACAATCACCTTTGTATGTGCGAACCCCACATTTTGTATCACCACCCTTGTATATTGCCTTAGCATCTGATCTTTGCATCTTCCTTTGCATATCACATATACAAAGTGAATATACAAAGGAAACACGATGCACATTTGCCTTTGTATGTTTCGCCTCTTGTATCTTCCTCTTGCATGCTTTCCTTGTATATTGCCAATGTACATTTCCTTATGCTTCATCAGCCATCAGAAGGACTATGTGTTGAGCCACCGATGAGCATGGTCTCGCCGATAATCCTTGAATTTCTACCCCTTTGTATCTGACACTTGTATCTTTTCCTTTGTATGTTGCCTTTGCATATTTTGATATACAAACAAAAATACATACAACAATACATACAAAGGACCCGATTGTACAATAACATGTGCAAGACCAAGATACAAGGAAAAATGTATCTAAGATGCAATTCGACCAAACGATAGAAAACCCCAAAACAAGGATGACATCATCATCATATACATAAAAAATGGCTAAGTATAAAAACTGAGAAATCTCTGCAATAGAAAACAATTGGAGACGAAAGATTTCTGGGTTTTTGGCAAAGATTCTTCAAGCAAGATTTTGGGATTTTTGTAAGGTACGGCATAGGCTTTTTGAAGAATTTAAGTTCTCTCCTTCTATTTAGGCTTTCTCTGATCGGATTTCTTCGATAGAAGGAGGGAAATAGGAATATATTGGGGCTAGGCAAAATATGACAACAATGCAAATGAGGTAAAATGTGAAATTCTCCAGGGTCTCTCTCCGCACACTGTAAATTACTGTCAACTGTCTCAATTGTTCTAATTGCTTTTGGATGCTCCTACATCAGACTATTGGGGTTATTTGAAAAGTGAGCCTCTTCACTTTGGTCTATATTATGTCAGATTCAATGCTTATTTCTATGAATAAGTTCAGTGATCTATTCATAGGTACTTGCAACTACCTCAAGGTTGGTGGTTTGTTCAAGTCCACCCCGCAAAACTACCTCAAGTTCTTCTAAGGTCAACATTCTACTTGCAAGCCTTGCACTACCTCAATGATTAGTGGTCTGAGAAAGTCTTCTCCGCAAGCTGCCACAAGTTCTTCATCTTGTCATGGTCTAGGTTTGGCGGTCTACTTGCAAGCCTTGCACTGCCTCAATGATTGGCGGTCTAAGAAAGTCTTCTCTACAAGCTGCCTCAAGATCAATGTCTATTCAATCAATTAAGAGTCAATAAATACATACTTGCATCCTCCAAAACAATCATGCTACTTCTTTAACTCACTCATGAATTTCTTTGCAACACTTGCTAATCTTTGGTTCTAGATACAATCTCCTCTACACTCATTAGGATCTCACAGTTTCTGCTCTACATATACTTCTTGAACACTTGTCTCTATTTCTTCATTCACATTTGCTTCACTTTGGTACATAAACTTCCTCCTCCGGTAGAATATCTTGTTATTCCCTCTTTCTCTACCACACAAACTTCTCTTTCTTGTTATGCCTCATACTTGTTCATACAAACTTTCTCTTGTACTACTTTCTTAGTTATATAACACAAATCTCCTTAAGATCAATGCTTCTCCTTCTTCCAGTTTCTCTATTAAACTCAATGATTCAACAGGTTCTTCTTCCTCCTCTGTATAAACTATCTCTATATCAACAGGCTCTTTTTCTTCTACAAAAAATATCTCTGAATTAGTTACTACTTCTCCTTCATTAGCTTCTTTGATAATAGGTTCTTGTTGACACTCACTGCTTGATTCTTTTCTCCTCCAAACTTGAAAATAGGTTCCTCTAAATGGTCTTCTATCAAATCCTTTGTATCCTTGACTGTGATAAGAATTGTGACTTCTATCATTTCTCCCTCTGTAGTTTGAATTACTATCCTAGTTTTTCTCCACATATGGTCTGCATCATGATTCATATCTTCTTTTCTTTCCAACACATGAATACTTCCATCTATACAACCTTCTAAACATACAAGTAACATGTTTCCATTTTGCTCCATCAATCCATCCATAATCCATTTGCATACAATCTGCCCTGGGTTTTCTCCTCCTCAATCTATTCCAACACATCTTTTCAAAATGATTCCTTAATCCACAAAACTTACAAGGGTATAGATCCCAACAAAATTCCTTTTCATGTCCATGTCTATTACAATGTGAACAATACATACCTCTTCTTCCCTGATTTGACTTGTTTGAATTTGCAATAACATCCTTACCTCTATCATATCTAAGGCCTTCACTTCTTGATCTTATTACTGGTTCAATAGGCTCTGTAATTCCTTGTTGATGCTTTCCCAATCCTTGTCCTTCATATCCCATCCTCTACATGATTTTCAAACCAATACCATCTCCAACCATTGCAAGCTCAATAAAAGTGTCATCTTCAATCTCATTATCTAAAAAAGATTCTGCATCATCACACAAATCATTAGTATCACAAGAAACATCACAAAGTTTAGGTTTAGATCTCAAACTTTCATTCTCATTTCTCCATTCTACTAGTGATTGCTCTAACTGATTAACATGTTCTTTCAATCTCAATATTTCATTCTTTTGCAAACTATTTTCCTTTTTCAATTCTTCCAAATTTTCTTCTAGATCTCTGTTCCTCTTTTCTACCTTCCCAAATAACTTAAATCCTTCTTCCAATTCTTCAAATCCAATTTCAATATCCTCAAACAACTTCAGCTCTGCTTCTAGTACTTCATTTCTCCTTCTTGAATTATTTAGTTCTTCTTCAAGGGCATCATATTTATCTTCTCCTAGTTCTCTCATCTTTGCCAACAACTCTGAATTATACTTCTTGATTTCACACAATTCTTCTTCTAGAATATCCTTTTCACATATTAGGGTTTCATTTTCTTTCTTCATCCTCTTTCCAATCTTCCCCATCTGAAACAAATTAGATAAACAACTAAATTTGAAAATCTTACCAAATACTCCTTGCCTTGATCTTTCTTCTATGATGATTTATGTATGCTTTAGGGTTTTGTACTTCATTCCAATAGATTTGCCACCTTCTAACAGATTTGCAACCAGCCCAATAGATTCGAAACCAATTCTGATACCACTTGATGCAGTCAAGGTAGGAGGGTCCAATGAAGGACTATCCAATCTTGCAGCCTTATCCAAACAACACCATGATTATATAGATACGCAACAGAAGCTAAATGCTAATCAACAGAAAGATAAATGCTATTCATGAACACATAAGATATATCCTAGGAAACCCTAATAGGGAAAAACCCAGCCTTCAAAGCTCATTCCTCATATATTATAACTTCAAATCAAATTACACATGCCTCAAGGGCTTTACAGATGCTAGGCCATAGCCCAGGGATTACAAAAGATTCATACAACAATATTCTTTCATGATTTCTTTCTTCTACAAATCCATTCTCTGCTTTGCAACTCCTTCTGCTTCTTGCTCTGCCTTCTACTTTGTTCTGCTACTCATTCGGATCAAAACAACTTAGGATCTTGCTTCATACCTTCATGTTATCAATCACTTCCTTGTAAAAATCCTCTACCTTTCATTTATATCCTCCACAAGACTTCTAATCATGATCAAGTCAACCTAATTGCAATAGCTAGTCAGGTAACGTGTAGACACAGATAGGTTAGACCTAAAAATTAGGCATTGCTCTGCTGGTGCATAAAACTTCATATGGATCTCCATGAAGGTCACCCAGGTCCTATACTTCATCAAATAATGTTTCTTTAGGATCCATATGTCACGAATTTTCTCTGCAAGCTGATTAGACTTCACTGAACACTGTCAACTCTGCTTTGTGAAAATAGGTAAAAATAGATAATCTTCTGATAGCGATATCTTTCCAGAATCGAACCCAAATGATCTGAATTTTGGATATGTTGTAGATGACTATGTCTAGATGCTAAGTCCAACTCTACAACCTCTAATATGCAAATTTAGTAAAATGCAAAATTCTCCAAGGTCACTCTCTCTACACACTACAAATTACTGTCAACTATCTCAATTGTTTTGAATGCTTTTGGATGCTCCTGCATCACTTGGAAACTCAGAAATATGAAAAATAAGCTATCATCAACACCTCTCTAAGACATTGAGATCACTTTAACATGACAACTAAATCAAGCAACAATCAGTAATATCAAAAGGCACAGTTGACACCAATGACAACATAATCATGTTGCTATCAATAACAACACCAGTTAGCACATACTTGCAACAATGTTTCATTCTAGGTTCTACCTCAATTCTGAGTTAGTTGGGGATGCCTTTCTATGGAAACCACATGTGGGAGAAATTCATAGCCATATAACCATTTAAATTTTTGGACTAGTCCCTACTGAGGAGTATGCCATATTTATTAGGTATGTCAACAACCTGAATGTTGATGTAGTACTGCACCCTTGGGTCCGATGCAAGTTGCATGTAAATATGTGTTAATTCTCCTACCACACTAACCTCAGACTTGTCTAATTGGGTGACCTTCTTAAGTGACTTTGTAGGATGCAAACCTAATGTCTGGAAAATGGACAAGGGCATAACATTGGTAGAAGCACCTGAGTCCACAAGGTAATTGTGCAAATTCTTTTCAAAGATCCTAAGTGTGAGTAGGAAAGGAGGTGACACATATTTCTCTTTATATAATGTCATTTGTGCTGCTTCTATAGTATGGATTGTGGCCTTGTCTTTTAGTTTAACAACATTACCCCTAGGTATAGGATCTTTAGCAAGAACATGACTAGAGATATGACTAGGATTTTCTTCTTTTGCTACAGGTTCATCTAATGACTTTAAGAAAGCCTTTTTAATGACAGGATTCTTCAACAACTCAGATAAGGATAAACTAATTTTTATCTTCTTCATCTCATCAGCAAGGTAAGTGACTAACTTATTAGATTCAGGCAACTGGTTCATACCTTTTGCTACCTTTGCTTGTGGTGCAAAGTGCTACGAGTTCACCTTTGGAGGTCTTGGATTGTTATTGGCATTGGGATCTGAAGGTGTGTTGAAATTGTTAGGAGGGATAGAGGTGGTTAGAGGACCAGTAGGGCAATTTGTATTGCTCCTCAGATTGTAATTGTGTCCTCTCTAATACTGCTAATATGCATGTACTTCTTCAGTCTCCTAATCAGGTTCATTCTCATCTTCAAAGGGGAAGACATGAGTGGTTTCAAAGGCCATGGATGACTCTTCACATGCCAAAGTGTAATTTTCATGTATTGTACTCATCTTCTGATGCTAATGACTATCTAAGGAACTCTCAAGTACCATTGCAGATTCATATCCTAGGGGTACTATTTCATTACCTTCAGGGAAAGATGACTCCCCTACAGTGTGGTGGTACTTGTGTAGGTTTAGGGTTTTAACACTTGAGAAATTACAAGTCTATCCATATAAGACCTTAAAGCCCTAAGTATTTAATCTTGTGTCTTGCATTGCACTTTATCTCTTAATTTCACGTTGACCACTTGTTGTAGGTTCCCATTCATTTAAGTTGTAACTAGAAGCCTTTAAGATCATAGGATGACCAGCCCTAGGTCCTAGTTTTACCCTTTATAACCCATAAAACTATTAAGCTTATGTCCTAAGTCTTTGTAAGGGTTATAGAATGTTGTGTAATGGTATTTTGTAGCATCGCAGAGTATTTAAGATGTCATCATCCTTGTGTGGGGTTGTGACAAGGTGACACCTATCAAGGAATCTAGGCTTACAGCCCCTTAATCAAAGATTTTGCATCAAGGAACTGTATGTTGCCATATGTCAAGTTAAGAAGTAATATGTAGAAGGGTTAAGATCTGATGGTAGCACAAGTGCACAAGGGAATCTTGTCAGAGAAATAGATCCTCCATGCAGTCATGATATGGTGACGCGTGGCATCCTCTCATGGAAGGAATAAAAGCATATTCAAAGAAGGATGCGTGGAGGCTTTATCACACCCACGTAGAGCAAGTTGATGGTGGGCCATTTCTGGCTGTGACACCATGAAATGGCACCATGTGTCGACATCAGACAAAAAGTGATGCCATCAATAGAAGAAGTACATCTGACTTGGCCTGTTTCTATTGGCTGAAACTTTTCAATGGTGAGCACCCATATTTTCAAATCTGGCGGGTGAATATTGGCCGTAGATTTCACATAAGGAAGATAGAATCAATGACCCAAGTTTAAATTTTCATGAAGAACATTGTAGGTGCTCTGTGACATGAGTTTGAATTAAGGTTGAAGCTATATCCATTAATACTTTAGGCCATAGGATATGAAGCTTCTTAAAGGGAAAAAAATTAGGGCTTTCTGCATCATTTTCACGAGCATGAACAGAGTCCTAGTGCACAACAAGTTTTTAGGCGAATGAGAGAAGGAATTTCAAGCTTCTGTAGGCATAAAACCAGTAAGTTCACTCTATTTAACTATGCCCAGTTGAATTTTAAAGTTAGTTCCTTGATTGAAGGGTAGAAAACTATTGAAACAAGAAGCCCTAGTTTGTTACAAATATTCTAAAAAGATGAGTCAATCAGATATGCCCTCCACCTCAAAACGCAGTCTAGATGAGGATCTCATGGTCCAATTCCCAGGGTCCAATAGATGTCCTATGATAGGGCATGGTCCCTTGGGGCCAAATGACAAAATTCTTGACCTGTGCTATAATTGTAGAGATGCTAAATTGCCAGTGTCGGGTTGGGTTCTTTTCAAGCACTCTTATGATAGGATGGATATCAAGGTTCCAGTCTACAATGCTTGGTGACTAGATTTGGCCAAGCTGATATGCCCGAATGTATTCCCAAACCTAGAACTAGTGAGAGCAATTGCACAAAGGTATGATCCTCAGTCAAGATTAGTTTTGGCAGGCAATGGCATGATGATGATAAAACTAACAAAAGCCTACATTTCCAGTGTGTTCAATCTAAACCCTGCAGCCAACATGCCGATTGACCTAGGTGCATTGAAGGAAGGTTATAAAAAGGTCAAACGAGGATATAGGGACTTCAACCTAGCTAAACACAGATCGAAGGGGTAGATGGAAAACTAGTGAAAATCTTTAACAGGGAAATGGAGCCTTTTGAATGCTCCCTATTCATACACTACTTCATGAAAACTTACCACGGTCTTTGTCAGGTGTTGGGTGAGAAGAGAGTTTATTGAAAGGATAGATAAGAAAATAATACCAAGTATATTGGAGGGCAACGGATAGTTAAAGGGCCTTGACAAGTGGAGAGTTGACTTTGCAAGCATTGCAAGCTAGCTAATATCTACTTGTTGTACTAATGGAGATCCAAGCCTAAGGATCTTGAGTTCAACTTTGGAAAAACTATATGTGCTCGAAATAAATTTTGAGTTGTTCTGTAAGGAAGCAAAGAATGTAATGGATACAAGGTACACAAGGCATCATGAGAAAATATCAAAGTTGATCTCTTTTCAATGGCCATCAGAGAAGTCATATGCAACATGGACAGAGAAGTATGGGTAAATGTGCCTAAAATGAATGAGCATCTAACTTCTCTTCTTCATTTATGTGGCCAAGCTTCTCCCGTCAATTGTACTCCTATGAAATTGTTTTCTATCTTTTCTTTGTACACTGTGTAATTAATGTCCCAATGCCTGTGGGTGGTGCTTTGTAGTGTAAACTCATGTAACCAACATAATGTATTGAATACTGAGTACCACGTTCTTGTGTCTATAAAAGAACTGGTGGAATCACTTTGTGTTGTTGTTGGTGATTTGGGCATTTTGCTAATGAATATATAGAGCAATTTTGAAGGTTTGCCTAATTCTAAGTTGTGAGTCTCTTTTATTGTAATGTTGCATGCATGTTTTCTTTAAGCATTTTATCAGTTCAGATTGAATGTATATGATAAATTCTATTTGCATGTGTTTCTATTGATTATCTCCTGTGTTATTTGCATTCTCCTCTTGAACAAAGATAATAAGGGTTTCCAAGTTCTTGAATACACATTTGTTATATTGTATATCTAGTTTTATGTTTCTAATTGAGGATTAGATTAAAATACTCTAAATTAGATATGGGGAGGGTTGTGTGATAGCAAGGATATTTGTAAGAAGAATCAATAGAAATACCCATCCTTGGATAGTTTTTTGTAAGATAGGGAATATTTAATATCCTCTGAATATGTATGTGTGATACTCAAGGGAATAACTCTGCATTTGTGAGAAGTTGACTCCTAACCCTAAGATTGGCATTGGTCAAAGTTGGACTTATTTTCACAAAATACCCACAATCAGGCAATCACATATATATTTAAGAACAAAATCTGAATCAACTTGTTTGTTTGTAGGAATAGGATTTTAGATATCAAATCCTCTGGCACACAATAATAAACTAGTGTCCAAAGCTAGCCACTTTGCATCTACCATATAGTTTTGGTCTACATAAGAGAGGATTTATCTTCTTAAGTGTCAATGCCTAATTGAAGTCAAGGTTTATTGTATGGGTATTGAATGAGGGAATACCCCCTAGGTTTTATAGAGCCTGAAGTGTAGAGGAGACAGAGAGTCGGTCTCCTATTTGTTGGCCACTGACCTGAGGATCCTATGGATAGAAGATGGCTACTATTTAGGGAAACTCAGACCATTAGTTGGGAACACCAACACAATGTTGGACACTTCTGCTTAGAATATGCTAGCTACAATCTTGAATTGTGGACAATCCAACTCAGCATGCGCACTAGTATTGTATATCCTACACTAGTTGTTAAGTGTAGCCTCTGCTAAATTAACTCTAGTGGTATGTTTAGGTTCAGAAGGAGGCTGATTATCTAGAGGTGATGGTAATGAACCATTGTTTGGCCTAGTGTTACAGACCCTTGGAGGCCTAGGAATGTTGTTATTATTATTGAATTTCCTCTCATTATTGTATCCTCGATCAAGATATCTAGATCTTTCATTGTTATTACCATATCCTCTATCAAGATATCCCCTATTTTGTTGGTTTTGTGAATTAGACTGGGAGTAGAAGTTCTGAGTTCTCAAGTGAGTGACTTCAGTGGTCAATTTTCTTAGTTGATTAGATATCTCCTTGATAACATCTTTTTCCTCCTACACTTTTGCTACTACATTGTCTTGATGTGGTTGGAAAAATGAACTGCCATTAGCATTCTATGCAACATCCTAAGGTGCATGTCTGGGATGTGGTATGATTTGGCCATTTCCTTGAGGAGGCATAATGTTGAGAGGAGGCACTTGCAAAGGGTTAGACATTATAGTGGGAGGCATCAGATCTCCATTAGTTTGTATTTGGCTGGGATAAGTAGGATATCCTAAGTTTGGAGCAAGACCCGGTGTCAACTGTAAGTTAACCTTGACAGCTTCAGTGAAGGCACCCAACAAAGATGTGATTGCAAGGTGGGTCCTCTTGATGAACATTGATGTTATAGAATCCAAAGCTGAGTAATAAACTAACCTAGCTACCTCATCAAGAACATTGTAAGGAGCTGCCATCTTGGAATACATCTTTTGAAATCAAGCATTGAAATTGGAGATCAACTCTCCTTCGCCTCTTTTGATTGTGGCAAAGTGGTGATACATGGTGGCTACATCTACAGGTATCTTGAACCTTGTTTAGAAGGCTTTCTCTAGCGTATCCTAGGAATTGATGGAATTTTGAGGAAGGCTAACATACCAGCCATATGCTTCTTCTCCTAATGAATAAGGAAACAATCTACATACAACATTTTCATGTTGTATTCTGGCCCTAAAACATGCTTCCTTAAAGGTCCAGATATGATCATCCACATCTTGATACGGATGATACTTAGGAGAAATTTTGTTTGGATTTTTAGGAAGATCAATATATGCATTGAAGTGGAGTGGTGATTCAACAGTGAAGAAAGATATTGGAGCCTGTGCTAGAGGTACTAAGGGAGCTACTGGTGGATTAAGGACAATAGGTCTAGGTTGACTAGATGAACGTGGTCTAGGTCTAAATACAGTCAATTCTTCCAAAGGTCTAGAAGATCTTGACCTTGTGTTAGGTCGACGAGCCAGTTCTTAAAATTTTAGGGTAAGACCTGGATGTTCAAACAAGATCTTTGCAAAGATGTGAGTAATTCCTTCATAGAAGTAGATATTTATGGATAGTTATCTCAAATGATGAAATATTTGCAAAGTATTTGTAGAGGATGCAAATCTTCAACTGGAACTTGGACAATCCAGACAACTGTCTATAAATATCAGGGTAAATATCTGCAGGACATGATATTTACGATTAAACTCTTCAAATTCTTGAATACTAGTTAGATCTTTGTGGGAGACTCAAAGCTCTGGAGTATATTAAGAAATTACAAAATATTTCCTCACAAGAACGCAAGAAAGCACTTCCAGATGACAAATCCTTATGAATCGCAAGTGATCGGGCCCTCCTTCTAGCACCAAAAACTATTGATACAATTGTTAGTCATATTAACAAAGATAAAAATTCATACAACAAACCTTTATCCTCTTGAAAGATACGACAAATTTAGGATGAATTTGTGATCCGAAGTCTCTGATAGTTAGTACATAACCTTCTGATAATCACTTAATGGTTTGATGTGAATTTGTTGTTAATCATTCAGGGGCCTTATGCATGAAATTCAATGTAATCTATATCTAGGTATGCGATTATTTGCTCTGTTTCACCTGGTCTACATGAATCTCGATGAATTGTATTAAAGCCTACAATCTTAAACCAGGATATGAATATATTTATGTGAATTTATCCTAGGTTTGATGGTGCAAGAGCACCTACCTGACAGCTGGCCTTCATGAGGCAGTTAGTTAGTTTGAGTCTTGTTTATGTTTTCAAGAAGGTCTGATAAGACCAAATGCATGTAATAAGGTCATGTCGATCATGATAAGATCATGCTGACCATGCTTTTACTATTTTTAGTCAGTTTGTTAGAATAGCTGTCATGCTGTAGGATTGGTTGGATCTCCCAGCCGCTTGGAGAGTTCCCAGCCGCTTGGAGTCGGGTCAGTAGTACTCGTAGGAAAATCTATTTAAGCATGAGGATCAGTTGATATTGCATATAGAGAGACATATCATTGATCAGTCTTTGCGAGAGTGAGACAGAGAGAGAGATTGATCATTGTATTTGCATCTTTTGAAATCAAATAAAGTGGTCCTGTTTGTGTTCATCCTCTGTTGAATTCCATTGTTTAATCGATTTGCTGATCTGGTGGTTTCATGGATATGCTGATCCATTCCACCGGTTGATTCGTCAAATCGATGGAATGGTTGTGTACAGTAGATTAGGAGGTAGGTTGTTTTCTGTTCGCATGCAGGTGTGCAGGATCACCGTCGAGAGATGTTGAGAAACCCTAGCAGGGGTATGTGCTAGGTCGAGCTGATAAGTTTGAGTTGGAAGATCACCCTGAGAGTGGATCAGGTCGTCCCTGGAGGATCGGCGAAGTGAAATTTCGCTAAGGTTGGAAGTTCGTTAAGACGGCATCATCAGGATATTTCTACAAATATCCTGCAGTCAGTTCGGACATCGTCATCCGGATAAGTGGAGGAGAGCATGATGCTTTCGATTGCATGAAGTGCAAGTGCGTCAGGGTGATCATCATCAGGAGTTGCCGAGGAGTGCATCGGCATAAGGAAGAAGATCGGGTTGATCGCGGGCCGAAAAAGCTAAGTTTGGCCAACAGCAGGATATGACGTCATCATCATCATGATATACGTCATCAGGATATTTCGGAGCAGCAGGATATTGAAGAGCTGCGGGTGACGTCATCGTCATCAGGATCTACGTCATTAGGATATCGGGTGACGCAAGCATCGAGGGGAAGGTGCGAGGAGTTAAGGTTTGTCATCATCAGGATAAATGGAAGGAACCGGATGTTCCATATCCTGTTGATTATCATGATGTTGAATATCATGATGCTGAAGGTAGTGAAGACGGAAGTTGTCGCTGGAGTGAACAGTGGACGTCAGGAGGATGTTCGCGCTGGTCGAACATGATGATGCTGTTGATAAACGCATAAGATGATGCTGTTGACAGGCGAGAGTGCGAAAGCTTGTCTGCAGGAGGATATCGGTCGGCACAGTAAATGTGATGATGCTGACAGTGTTAAGTCAAAAATGATGATGATGATGATGATGGGCTGCAGACATCCATGCTGTATGTTCAGGTTATAGTGTGGATGCCTCTGCATCATAGTGGTATCAGAGCTCAGCAAAAGGTCTGGGCTGTTGTGTGTTGATTCTGTCACCGAAAGGGCAGAGGTAGAGTTGATTGTGTGTTGTGTGTTGAGTGAGAGGTTGACAAAATGCCTCCGAAAGGTAATGGTACTGCAAGGGAATTGTAGGAGATGAAGGAAAAACATGCCAAAGAGATGAGGAAGATGAAGGAGCTTGCTGAAGCACTTCAAGCCAGGCTTACAGCCCTGGAAAAGAACAAAAAGAGAGAAGTGGAAGACAGTGAGTCTGAAGAAGATGAAGATACTGTTGAAGAGTATGAAGAGGTAGCTGAAGAACTGGATGCTGAAGACCAGAAATTTGCAAAACTGTTAAAGGCAGTGCAGAGTGAGAAACCTAAGGTAAAGGTTGATGTTTCCAAGTATAATGGAAGTTTGAATGAAGATGAGTTACTGGATTGGATTGCTGCACTTGATAATCACTTTGAATGTGAAGATGTTGCTGAGGATCAGAAGGTAAAGATTGCAAAGACCAAGTTAGGAGGTCATGCTTTGGTTTGGTGGGATTATGTACAATCCGAGAGAAGAAAGCAAGGGAAGTCAAAGATTACTTCATGGGATAAGATGGTAGCAAGGATCAAAGGTAAATTCTTGCCCAGGGATTATGAAATCCAGATGTTTAAGAAGCTGCAATTTTTAAGGCAGAAGGAAATGGATGTGAAGGCATATACTGAGGAGTTTTATAAGTTGAGTATGAGATTTGGTCATCATGAGAATGAGGTAGAAAAGGTGGCTAGGTATTTGGCTGGTTTGAGATTGAACATACAGGATGAGTTAGTTTTAGCTAACCCTAAGAATGTGGAGGATTGTTATCAAATGGCAGTCAGGATTGAAGAAAAGATGAATAGGAGACAAGATAAGTCCATGAGAGGAAGAGGAAACAATATGAGGGGAAGAGGAGCAGCCCCTACACAAAAGCAAACCAATGAGGGTCAAGAAGACACTAGTAAAGGACAGGGACAGTCTGATTTCAGAGGTGGATGGAAAGGTAATAAAGGCAGATTTGGAGGTGGTAGAGGTTCTACTACATTTTCAGGAAAGTGTTACACCTGTGGTGAGTTCGGTCATCTATCTTTCAAATGTCCAGAAAACAAAGGTTCATCATCCAGAAATGATAGAACTAATGACAAGAGAGTACAACTTGTGCAAGAAGAGACAGTAGAGCAAAGTGCGCAGAGTTCAAACACTTATCAAAAGGATAAGGAGCCTGATAATTATGGATACCCAGAGAGTGGAGAGTCTCTACTGATGAGAAGAACAGTGAAGGTACTTGACAAAGAATCCCCACAAAGAAGAGCTCTTTTCAAGACCACATGCAAGAGCAAAGGTAAAGTATGTAAGGTTGTCATTGATACTGGTTCAACAGACAACATGGTATCCCAGGAAATGGTGGATAAACTGAATTTGGAAAGGATTCCACATCAACACCCTTACAAGGCATCTTGGGTGAGTGATAGTCAATCACTTTGGGTATATGAACAGGCATATGTGGATTTTCAGATTGGAGCATATCAGGATAGAATTTTGTGTGATATTTTGCCCATGGAATGTTGTCACCTACTGTTGGGTAGACCATGGCAATTTGATAGAAGGGTACTGTATGATGGGTATGCTAATACCTACACCATCAAGAAGGATGGGAAGACTATTAAGTTGATGCCATTGCAGGCAAATGCTGCAGTACAGAAGGCAGCCCAAATCATTTTAATGGGAAAGAAGGAGTTTGTGCAGATGCCTAGAGGAGCAGGCATGAAGGCAGTTGAGGACACTGCAGGAAAAGGAGTTGTTAAAGACAACAAGCTGAAGAAAGTTTCAGTCGTGACTGACAGAGGTCAACAGCAGGTTCAGAAACAGGTTTGCAAACAGCCACCAGTTGAGAGGAATGACAAGGATGTTGTCATAGTTGGGACTATTGCTTGTCCTATAAAAGTTGAAGGAAAGATAGAGTTGAACATTGCAGAAGTTCAAGAGGCAGTTCAGACAGAGGTTCTGGTCAGACAACCTGCCAAACACAGGGTATGTGAGAGAAAGGCCTACATTGACCGGCATGAGAATTTACTTGCCAGACAGCAAGTTACAGTTCAGAAGTCTTGGAGCAACCAAGAGACAGCAGCAGACAAAGCTGGAACAGATCAGCATATTGCAAAGGCAAAGTGTAAAGGTGGAGGACTTCCACATACTAAACTCATGGGACATGAGTTCTTTTCTGTTGGGGAGTATGGTGCAGGAGCACCTACCTGACAGCTGGCCTTCATGAGGCAGTTAGTTAGTTTGAGTCTTGTTTATGTTTTCAAGAAGGTCTGATAAGACCAAATGCATGTAATAAGGTCATGCCGATCATGATAAGATCATGCTGACCATGCTTTTACTATTTTTAGTCAGTTTGTTAGAACAGCTGTCATGCTGTAGGATCGGTTGGATCTCCCAGCCGCTTGGAGAGTTCCCAGCTGCTTGGAGTCGGGTCAGTAGTACTCGTAGGAAAATCTATTTAAGCATGAGGATCGGTTGATATTGCATATAGAGAGACATATCATCGATCAGTCTTTGCGAGAGTGAGACAGAGAGAGAGATTGATCATTGTATTTGCATCTTTTGAAATCAAATAAAGTGGTCCTGTTTGTGTTCATCCTCTGTTGAATTCCATTGTTTAATCGATTTGCTGATCTGGTGGTTTCATGGATATGCTGATCCATTCCACCGGTTGATTCGTCGAATCGGTGGAATGGTTGTGTACAGTAGATTAGGAGGTAGGTTGTTTTCTATTCGCATGCAGGTGTGCAGGATCGCCGTCGAGAGATGTTGAGAAACCCTAGCAGGGGTATGTGCTAGGTCGAGCTGATAAGTTTGAGTTGGAAGATCACCCTGAGAGTGGATCGGGTCGTCCCTGGAGGATCGGCGAAGTGAAATTTCGCTAAGGTTGGAAGTTCGTTAAGACGACATCATCAGGATATTTCTGCAAATATCCTGCAGTCAGTTCGGACATCGTCATCCGGATAAGTGGAGGAGAGCATGATGCTTTCGATTGCATGAAGTGCAAGTGCATCGGGGTGATCATCATCAGGAGTTGCCGAGGAGTGCATCGGCATAAGGAAGAAGATCAGGTTGATCGCGGGCCGAAAAAGCTAAGTTTGGCCAACAGCAGGATATGACGTCATCATCATCATGATATACGTCATCAGGATATTTCAGAGCAGCAGGATATTGAGGAGCTGCGGGTGACGTCATCGTCATCAGGATCTACGTCATCAGGATATCGGGTGACGCAAGCATCGAGGGGAAGGTGCGAGGAGTTAAGGTTTGTCATCATCAGGATAAATGGAAGGAACTGGATGTTCCATATCCTGTTGATTATCATGATGTTGAATATCATGATGCTGAAGGTAGTGAAGACGGAAGTTGTCGCTGGAGTGAACAGTGGACGTCAGGAGGATGTTCGCGCTGGTCGAACATGATGATGCTGTTGATAAACTCATAAGATGATGCTGTTGACAGGCGAGAGTGCGAAAGCTTGTCTGCAGGAGGATATCGGTTAGCACAGTAAATGTGATGATGCTGACAGTGTTAAGTCAAAAATGATGATGATGATGATGATGATGGGCTGCAGACATCCATGCTGTATGTTCAGGTTATAGTGTGGATGCCTCTGCATCATTTGATCAATTCTTCTGATCTTTACTCTAATTGAGATTATTCATGATGATTTGTGTAACTTTGATTAGTTCTTCTAAATCTACTTAAATTGGAACTAATCTTCCCTTAATTTCACTTCTGCACCTTAAATTCTTCTAAATATTGTGCCTATAAGCTGATATTTTCATGTTCTTTACCATTCACTAGTAGAATTTGGGCAAATAAATGACTACGTGACTAAAACTTTTAGTCATTCTACTAATTTTTTGCAACATAACTATAAATGACTAAATAAATGACTAATTTGATCATCAGGTAAAAAACACAACTAAATATTTAGTGATATTTCTAAATAATTAGTCATATGACTAAATATTTCTTCAAAGAACACAACTAAATATGACTAAATATGTCTTCAAAGAACACTTTTGAAAAAAAAGCATATTATTAAAAGTTTAAGCGCTAAAAGCAAGTGCATTTTTTTTGAAAGGGAAAATCAAAAGGAAAATAGAAATAGCTTAGGTGCTAAAGTGATGGTTTCAGTTTTGTCTTCATTACACCTGTGTGCTAAGGAGGTTTAGGGTTATGGCATGTTGTGTTTGAAGGATTCTTCCATGGAAGTATTAACAAAGGAGTCTTCACTACCAAGCTAATAATCTCACATATTTAGCAAATTCATTCACTGAAGATAGTTTCTTTCTACATTTTTCACTTCATATCTAGGAGCCATTTCAGACAACCAAGAATTTTCTAAGGTTTTAGGGTTTGTGATAGCTATACTAGTGGTGGGCAGTTGTGATTCAATTAGAAGCACATGGGCTTAGAGTCTACCAAATTGGTGGTGGAGTAAGTTTGTGGTTGAGGCTGATTTAGGGTATCTGAATGGATTAAATATGAGTGCAGTGAATGTAATGAATGTGACAGTGCTAGACAATCTTGCAACATTTCTCAATCACTTCCAATTCAAGATCTCATATGAGTGCCTTCTTCCTCTCAAAGATGGTGTGTACATTTATCTCTTCTTCTATTTTGCAACATTGTAAGGATTACTGTCTGTTAATGGTTTGCTTTAATAGATTTACCATGTGGTTTCTTGTCCTTTGTTTTTTAAAAAACATTTTATTAAATTTTTATTGGTAATTAGAAGAGAGTCAATGTAACTGGGGCTTCAATCCCATTTAACATGGAGTCCAAGCCTGTGAAATCAATATGCCTCTATATAGGTGCCATAACATGGTTGTAGGTGTTGCACTATTATCTCTTTGGTTTGTTGTGACTTTAACTTGCTATGTCCTTCTTGGGATTATGTTCTCATACCACCCTCCTTTGACGCCCTTGTGAGTTTTGCCACTGGCCTCCATTAGGCCATCCTTTTAAGTTTTCAACATAATGGGAGTGGTGTGCCTCTATCCTGCCCACATCATCCCCTAGCTTAACCCATGTCTTGTCCTCAAGATATGTTGTCTTTGCTCATCAGTGCTCCAAAAAGTGACTAAGGCTACTCTTTGTCAAAAAATTCAAAACTATACTACTACAAAAATTATTAAGAAAAACTTGTACATGTAATGTCAGAAAATGTCCCCTTGGGAGATTTTCCCTCATAAGGTTTAGCTCCCAGGTCTTTAGTGTGCATTTAGGACATCTTGCATCATAATTTGACATCCCGATGAAAAGAACCTTGGGTTTCATGACAAATGGGACCTAGGGGGACCCCTTGAACCTAAACCTAACCAAAATAGGGGGGAGGACTTGGGCGCCCACGCCCTAGTCTTGCCCTATTTTGGGTCAGTCCCAAATTTCTAGTGTTGGCTTGTGACCGTTAATTACGTCCTATGCCAACATGACAAGTTTGAATTACGAAATTCTTGGCGGAATTGTTTGTAGTTGCATATAAAAGCATGTTTAGGCAATCATTTGTAAACTAGATGATTACTATTAAGCTATTGTGTTCTAAAGTTGATTCAAGGCTTTCATTATGTTGCAAGAGCAAATTTGTGTTGTTTATGTGTTCGTGTTTGTAGATTTGAGCAATCATCTCCTCATGGCATGAAGAGCTTCCTCCTCCCATGAGATCTTCACTACAAGGTGATATCATTTGTGTTATTAAGAATTTATCATTTGGTTTTTGCCTCTGCCTCCCAAGGGTACACACTCTCTATTTGACAACGGTGTTTGGAAGAATTGAATGTCTCTCTGGGGATTGACTGAGGCAAGCCTCTAAACACCACAACCCCCTCCCAAAGTTTTCATGATTACAGGTTATAGGTTCAAGCTATAGACAAAGTGAAGTTGCAAGAGGGTATAATAGAGTGTCCAAATTGTAGATTAGGAAAGAAAACAACTCCCTGGACTAGGGCGCCCGCTCATTAGTCCTCGAAGTTCCACAATGGGAAAATCTCTGGTACAACAGATACAGGTTGCAGACTGAGCTTCTAGATCTTGAGAAAAAGTAGGACATTGGACTTGGGCACTCATTCTTTAGCCCTGGACTATTCCACTTCTGAACCCCAAAAATAGGTGCAAAGTTATTTGTCATTTTACATCTTTCTACAACAACATTTTTTGATATTCGTTTGTTTGCTATCGTATTTACATAATTAGGGTTTTAAGGTTTAATTGAGCATAAGAGAAGATAATTGGCAATCAAATCTTGAAAATACAAGTTTCCCTACATCTCACAGTGACCTAGTGTAGGATAGTACATTGCATCTCAACCCTAGGTCCTTGAATGAAATGGCGAAAGGAGGATATACACACAAAAAGACCAAAAACCAATTATCCAAATTGTACCCTTTACATTTTGGTGAACCTATGTTATTGGACTTGTTTGCACCTTGCTGAGTGTTTTGATTTAGATTTGCATTGATTTTGATTCATTCATATAGTCATTCATCTTATTACATTGGAAAATTTACAATTTAAAAATTTGAAAAAGTGGAAAAAATGAAAAAAATGCCATTTTAGGGTTTGCATTTTGCATCAATTAATTTGAATTTCATCAAATTTCTGATTTTTGCATTAGATCTGATTTAAATTACAGAAAATTACAAAAATTCATTAGTTTGCATTGCATTTTCATCACAAAATTGCTAGGGTTCTGTTGAAAATTGTGAATTTTGCATATAACCTAGTAATTATAAAATCTAGGGTTTGTAGGTAAAATCTTGTTTCAGATTTTTCTACTGACTTTAGAGACTCATTCAAATTTGAATTTGTCTGTAGTCTTGCGTTTTAGTGTAAATTTGCATTTAGATTTCAAAAATTTGCATTTTTGCATAGAAAATTTCAACAAAAACTAGCATTTTCATTGATTTTTCATTAGAACTGCACTTGCATTTTGCATGTTAGAGCTTGGAAATCATTTTCAGATCTGATAAAATTTAATTTTTATCATACATCAGCTTTCAAAATATTCATATAGATTTTTACATCAAGATCTCAAACCTAGGACTTCAAAAACATTGATTTTCACTAAATTTGGCCTTATCGACTCTCTAATTTTGCACTATAGGCATTTTGTAAAGAATATATTTGCACTAATTGACTAATATCATGGGTATTATATTATTCTCCTCCCAAAATTCTTTACAACACCTTGTTATTGGCCTCTTGTATTGAAAATTTGGTGAAAAATTGCCTATTTTTGTTATTTTTGCCCTAGGGTTTGGCCTAGTTTGCACTCTAAGCATGTTGTAACAGATTTTATGCTTGTATGTGACTGATATCACTGATATTATTTACTTCAACTCATTAAATTCTCTACAACACCCATTTGGCTAGGTCTTGGAACTGAGAAATCATGAAAAATTGCCTATTTTTGCTATATTTTCACTAGGATTTGACTTTGAGTGGCACTAAAAGTATGTTGTGATAGATATTTTGGCATTAGGAGGCTGTTATTACTGATATAATTTTATTTTCATCATATTTTCCTCACAACACCCTTTGTCATTCTCTTTTGCATTGAGATTTGGTGAAAAACCGCTTATTTTAGTGTATTTTCACTAGGTTTTGGTCTATAATCATCTTAGATTTGCATCAAGAGCGTGTTGTGAAGGATATTATTTCTATTTTGGATTGATATCAGACATATTATTTTCTTCCCCTGATAAAAATCCTTACAACACCTTTTCTTCCATATATTTGCATTGAAAAAGTACAAAAAATCAAGCATTTTAAGTCATTTTTGCATATAGTTTTGCACTTGACTTGTGCATAACTTTTGGAAAAAAATTTAAAATCTGATTTGGAACTCATGGCTTCATCTTCTTAATTCTCTTTGGAATCTCTACATACGTATGTCACAAAATTTGAAAATCTCTACAAATGTCTTAGCATGCATCCTCATGTCATCACCTATATATAAGCTATGTACAACAAGGATGTATTTGTGTCCTCTTCCTTCGAAATCCTTGACTATGTATCTGATCTTAACAAATTCATATCTCTCATCAATACATACCCTTGGGTGGTAGAATAATTGATAAAACACACTTTGAATGAAGAGCATGACACTTCTCTTAATAGTTTGGAATTGATAGCTAAAACATATGGAGATGATATTGACAATGACTATGAGAGTGATGATGAATTCACGATCCACCCTACTTCTCCTACATCTAAGCATTCAGATAACTCACATGAGAAGACTAGGGAAATCTCTAGTAATTCAAATAATCCTCCTAAACAAAATGAAACATTAATGGATGACATCATGACAACACAAGACTATTTTGATTATCCTAACCTATTCAGATGATTGATGTGGACAAGGAACAATCTCATAACCCACCTAGTCCACTAAGAGATGATATTCATGTTGAGTTCCATCCTTTGTTATCCTTTTAGGGATCATGAAGTGATCAAAATACATTAGACATACAAATGGAACAACCTATACCTCTTTCTAGCATTCAAATTTGGGAAGATGACAAATTTCTTGATGATTTACTTGATGACGAGACTTAACACAAAGATCCAATAGGTCAGTATCTCTAACCCTTTATCTCTCTCATGATGTGTTTCCTTGTGATGTGTTATGTGTTGTTTAGGCCTCCTAGGATGACCGCTGATTCTCTTGTAAGGTCCGAGATACCAAGAGACCGCCTTTGTTGTGACCTTCTTCTATTTGTATCATCATTCTTCTATATTGCCTCTCTTTGATTTCATCGTTGTGTGTTGTGCCTTATGGACATATAGCGTTGTAGTTGGTGACTTAGGGGCACCCTCCTATGTGACTATCCCTAAGACACTTGTTTCTCCTCTCTTATTTATTGTTTCCTTTCCTCTAGTGTTTTTATCTAGCAGGTGGATGATGAAAAACATTTATACTGATGTGGACCTAGTGTCTCTTTTGCGAGAAATAAAAAATTGGACTTAGTTCCTAATATGACGATGGGGCTGTATATCTTATCTAATGCTTGGCTAGTGGAAGCACTCGTGCTTTCTGCGTAGTGATTTTGATGATGTTTTTATCTCATTTACAAATCATAACAATACTAATGCTCTGTGCACTTTATTTATCTTTGAATCTAGCATTGGTGGTACTCGATTCAGAGATCTTCATGATATAGCCCTATGACTATCCTCAAACTCTAAATTCATAGTATAACCTTGGCTCTTTGTGTGGTTAATCATATGCATTGATGTTGTTGTTTATCATGATTATGTAGACACTAACATGTTTCTTGTAGGGATGTGTTTGTGGGAACATTTGGTGATCATAAAGTACATGTCACCTCCGGGGGGCATGGGCTTTGTGAAAGTCTATATTCCCTTGTGTATTTTCTTCCTACCTTAATATGCTTGATATTGATGCATGATATCAACCACCTTAAGGTGGGGGCATATATAAGGTAAGCTATCTGTTGTAGATGTTAGCAATGTGCTTGTCCTCAGGTGCAGTTTAAAGACTTGTGTGATGAGTACATCCTGCACTCTGAGTTTGTTTGCAATCAATCAATTAATCAACTAAGCCCTCTATGGAGGTGGGATATTACATATATCCTTTTTTATCTTAATCCCTCTGTGGAGGCGGGGATGGTGTACTTCTCAGAGCAGATTGCACTATCCTGTCATTTTCAAAAGTCCTCTGTGAAGGCGGGGAGCGATTTTGTGACTAATTCAACCCTTAAGTGTGTCTTTGGCAATTGTTGTGGTGAAGTGCAATTGTCAGTGTGTGCCTGTAATGTGCCTGAGATGGTGTTGGACCTAGAAATAGGAACACTCCATCGCTTGTCTATAGTGTTTTCTCTGTGTCTTCAAAGTGTGTGTTTTTGGTGTGCTTACTTTGTGTGGCATGTTTGTTGCCCCATATGCAGTTTAAAGACCTATGCAATGAGTACATCCTGTATTTTGGGAGGTTTTACGTGTCTTGCGTGTGTGTTGCCCATATATGTAGTTTAAAGACCTATGCGATGGGCACATCCTGCATTATGGGAGGTTTGTTTACTTTCCTGTACTTGCATCTACATTTCATATATAATAGAAAAAGAAAAGAAAAGAAATCATTCCTATCTTCTATGCATTAATGTACCTTCTATGCATTCAATGTATTCACCATGTTTTGCATGATTGTAGCTATCTTCTCCATGTTTTGCATGCCTGTCACTGTCTTCAATGTGTTTGGCGTGACTTCTCTATGCTTGGTGTGTTTGCTGTGTTTGTTGACCATACTTTACGCATGTATTGGCCTTGTGTTTATACATACATTAAAGTGGGGGCTAAATGTAACATCAGAAAATGTCCCCTTGTAGGGTTTTCCCTCATAAGGTTTAGCTCCTAAGTCTTTAGTGTACATTTAGGACATCTTGCATCATAATTTGACATCTTGATGGAATGAAACTTAGGTTTCATGACAAATGGGACCTAGGAGGACCCCTTGAACCTAACCCTAACCAAAATAGGGGGAGGACTTGGGCGCCTCCGCCCAAGTCCTGCCCTATTTTGGGTCAATCCCAAATTTCTAGTGTCTGCTTGTGATCATTAATTAGGTCCTATGCTGACATGACAAGTTTGAATTACAAAATTCTTGGCGAGAGTGTTGTAGCTGCATATAAAAGTTTGTTTAGGCATTCATTTGTAAACTAGATGATTAGTAGCAAGCTATTGTGTTCTAAAGCTGATTCAAGGCATTCATTGTGTTACAAGAGCAAATTTGTGTTGTTTATGTGTTTGTGTTTGTAGATTTAAGCAATCATCTCCTCATGGCATGAAGAGCTTCTTCCTCACATGAGATCTTCACTACAAGGTGATATCATTTGTGTTATTAAGCATTTATCATTTGGTTTTTGCCTCTGCATCCCAAGGGCACACGCTCTCTATCTGACAACAGCTCTCTAAGGATTAACTGAGGCAAGCCTCTAAACACCACAACCCCCTCCCAAAGTTTTCATGATTACAGGTTACAGGTGTTGCAAGTATGGGCCTAATCGGTGTTGTCATTGATGTCAACATACTCTTGTTGCATTGATGTCAAGGATTGGACGAGTTGTATGTTGAGGATATTCAGAAAATTAGTCCTACTAGGAACAGAGAAGAACAATGAAGACAGTGAAGTAAAGATCCCAGCTAAGATGAAGATCAGAGGATGCACATCAAAGGGTTTGTAGATATGTGTCTTAAGATGATCTAGTAAAGATTTGAGAGGTCTACATGAAGATCTGAAGAAGTTATGGCCACTTGAGTAAAACTGGTTTTGGCAGATGTTCAGAGGTGATAGAGTGACACAAATAGGTCCGATGAGATCTGGAAATGCAATACCTTGTTCTGCAGATTTGGTGGAGTGTTTAGGAAGTCAATGTGAATTGACAACTCAATTGGTTCATAGTCTAGAGGTCTGCAAGCATCTATTCAAATATGACAGTGATGACAGACTATGTTCTTGAGGTTCCAGATGAAGGAGAGAGATTTCAATAAGCAGAAGTAGTGTGGATGTTCTTGGCGATTTAGACAAGCTTGTGGAGGTCTTTGGATTGTGTCCAGTTCATGTTGGTGGTCTGCATTGAAGATTGAGCTTGTAATTGAAGAATTACTTCTGGATGATGATGTTCTTCCTAAGTTTGGCCGACTGGATGAGTTACACGTCTTACAAATGATCTTGAAGATGTTCTATGAAGCATGGCATGTTCCTAAAAGAAGATTGAAGTCTCAGATCTGTGTAGCCGATAGTGTGTTGATCCGCATGAAGTCTTTTGTAATTAGTCAAGTTGTATTTGCTCTGTAAAGTGTGCCGACTTGGATGATTATCCCTAAGTCCATGTCTTGTATAAATAAGAAGTTGTGAAGTCATTTCAAAAGTATCTTGGTGGAGATGAGAGTGTGGTAGAGAGGAGCACAGTGAAAGGCAGAGCAGAAGTATTGGGCTTAAATGGAAATAACTCAAGCATGGTGAAGATGCTATTCTTCAGTTCAAGTATGTAATACTTATTATTCTATAGACAATGTATTTCCTATAGGTAGTGGGCCTCTTGTGAGCAGTGTTCTCGGGCAGTGAGCCCTAATTGGCATGTGCCATTTGTTCTTCTTATTCTTTTAATAGAGAATACAATCTTGGGTTAGTCACCCCATGGTTTTTCCCTTAACCAGGTTTTCCACGTTAAAATCTTGGTGTCATATGTGTTAATATGTTTTTGCTCTTGAATTGTTGCATTATGTTCTCATGATTGATCTATTATTATGCTACTAAATTACAAGAAGGATTTAAGTGATTAATAGGAAGGAAGTTTTGGGACAACTTCACCCCCCCTCTCAGTTGTCTGTCTTGAATCTAACAATAGGTTTGAGCTAAAGACAAAGTGAAGTTGCAGGAGGGTACAACAGAGTGTCAAAATTGCAAATCAGGAAAGAAAACAACTCCCTGGACTAGGGCACCTACTCATTAGTCCTCAAATTTCTGCAACAGGAAAATCTTTGGTACAACAGATATAGGTTGCAGACTGAGCTTCTAGATCCTGACAAAAAGCAAGGCATTGGACTTGGGCACCCGCTCTTTAGTCCCTAACTATTCCGCTTCTGAACCTCGAAAATAGGTTCACAATTATTTGTCATTTTACATCTTTTTGTAGCAGCATTTTCTGATATTTTTTTCTATTTGCTGTCGTATTTGCATAATTAGGGTTTTAAGGTTTAATTAAGTATAAGAGAAGATAATTGACAATCAAATCATGAAAATCCAAGTTTCCCTACATCTCACAGTGACCTAGGGTAGGATAGTACACTGCAACTCGACCCTAGGTCCTTGAATGAAAGGGTGAAAGGAGGATATACACACAAAACTACTAAAAATTCAAACATCCAAATTTTACCCTTTACAGTACAAGCTCTTGTATTGTGGTAAAATATTTTTGTAGATGCCCTGCAAGTGATTATATGTATTGGTTCATTGTAGCACCACTTTCTATAGGAGGTGGGTATGGCTATTGATATAGTAACTTTTCATCCTCATTAGCAAAAGAAGGAACAATAAAAGACCCTAATAGTTTTTGTGCATCCTTAAGATGTCTTGTGATTGTGGCTAAGCACAAACTTACTACTTCTCTTAACTGCTTCATTTGAGAAATGATGTTATTTTTTTGTTCTTCCAAGTGATCGTACTATGTATGCATATTTTCAATTTGTACCCTAAGGGAACCATCCAAGTCCATCATAGCAACGTAAGAGTTTAAGGACTATATAATCTATTTCTCCACATTTTCTATTTAGATCTTTATTCTTTGGGGAGGTGTGCCAACTTAAGCAATATTGGTATAGTGTGTTGATGTTGTTGTCGGTCTACTCTATTTTTGTGATTTCCTTATTAAGTTCATCATGCACTATGGTACACTTAGTCCTGATTGTTTCCAATTATCTAGTCTCCTATTCTACCAAAATTTTCTCTTTCAATTTCTCCTACTCATTCCAACTTCTTAATTTTTCTAGCAACCCTATAATTATTATGCCTAATTAATATTTTAGTGTTAAAGAGATATATATGTTGTGACTTGTAGCAATTATGCTTGGATTTCAGCCATTGTGTTCTTTATTATTTTAGTTGTGTTCACATATTAAGTTAGTAGCTATCCCCTAGCATTGCTTTGACATGGCTCATCTCAAATTGTTGGATTGGTAAAATATGTGCTAAATCTACCTATGGTCATGCTAGTGTAGAATTGAATTAATTTGGCACCACAGTGATGATCAATTGCAACTATTTCTATTTTCAATGAACCCTCTTCTTTTATCCATAAGATCCAAAGATTGGGATGTAAGAGGAGTTATTAATACTTGACCTATAAGAGACTATTCTCCATCAATTTCTACAAACACTCCTTTTCCTTTCTCCTTCTTGACTTCTTCTTTCTTATTTTGATCAAGTCCAATACCTTTTTGTGTGTCCTATTGTGGTTGTTTAGTTTGTTGATCCTATGCTTTATTCATCTTGTCATCCTATAGTGTCTCCTATGAAGTTTATTTCTCTCTTTTTATCTTGTATTCTTCTTTTCTTGCTTCTTCACCACTGATAGGTTCTGATATCATTGTCTAACCTATATTTATATCCTCTTCCCCTTGTGTAGTAACATCTTGTATGTCCCTGACTAAGCCTTCCACACTAATCCCTATTGTATCATAATCTATTTATTTTTGTTCACTTAGTATTTCCTTCTCATCTGTAACTTTTTCACTTGCATACATCTCTTTGAGCCATTCCATCAAATAGTTCACATGCCTTATCTTTACTTCCACATTTTGCATACATGTCTACTAGATAATTTCCAAATATAATATCTGACAAAAATCCCCCTTCCATTATGTTATGATGGATGCCCATACCCTATTCCAAAGCTCCCATTTTGGCACAGGCAGGGAGGATGCTGGTAAAGGTTGTTGAATTTGGATTTACACTTGCTAATTGCATTTACTTGAAGGTTTCTAAATCCTTTTCAAAAAATCCATTTTGTGCATATCCCGCAATTATTGCATTTCATGAGATGACATCTCTTTGAGGCATTCTGCCAAACAGTTCACATTCCTTGTTAATGCTTCCACATTTTACATACATGTCTACCAGGGCAGTTGAAACTACATTTGACAAAATTCCTCTATCCATTACCTTTTGATAGATGTCCATACCTTGTTCTAATGCTCCCATTTTGGCGTAGGTAGGAAGGATGCTGGCAAAGGTTGTGGAATTTGGTTTTACACAAGCCAATTGCATTTTCTTTAAAATTTCTAAAGCCTTTTCAACAAATCCATTTTGTGCATATCCTATAATCATTCCATTCCATGAGATGGCATTTCTTTGAGGTATTCTGTCAAACAATTCTTGTGCCTTGTCTATGCTTCCACATTTTGCATCCATGTCTACCAGAGCATTTCCAACTATAATATCTGAAAAAAAACCCCCTTCCATTATGTTTTGATGGATGTCCATACCCTATTACAAAGCTCCTATTTTGACACAGGCAAGGAGGATGTTGGAAAAGGTTGTGGAATTTGGCTTTACACCAGCCAATTGCATTTGCTTTAAAATTTCTAAAGCCTTTTCAACAAATCCATTTTATGCATATCCTACAATCATTACATTCCAAGAGATGACATCTCTTTGAGCCATTCCATTAAACAATTCATGTACCTTATCTATACTTCCACATTTTGTATACATGTCTACCAGAGCATTTCCAACTATAATATCTGACAAAAATCCCCCTTCCATTATGTTATGATGGATGTCCATACCCTATTCCAAAGCTCCCATTTTGGCACAAGCAAGGAGGATGCTAGCAAAGGTTATTGAATTTGGATTTACACTTGCTAATTGCATTTGCTTGAAAGTTTCTAAAGCCTTTTCAAGAAATCCATTTTGTGCATGTCCTATAATCATTGCATTCCATGAGATGACATCTCTTTGAGGCATTCTGCCAAATAGTTCACATGCCTTGTCAATACTTCCACATTTTGCATACATGTCTACCAGGGTAGTTGAAACTAAAATAGCTGAGATAAGTAGGTGAGACAACAATCACGCCAAATGAAATACCCAATAGATGTCTTCCCTAAATTTCTAAGTAGGTCTATCCTACACAGCTACATTACTTACACCTCTCTTCATTCTTCTTTCATCCTTTATATTACAGTCGATCAAGAGGCTAACAATATGAACACACTACCATTCAAATCATTGTACATACCATGAAAGTTTCATGCCGCCTTCTCAATCATATGAGCTCTCTCTAAGCTCTCTCTATGTAGTCCATGAGACCACACTTTTGCTCTTCCCATATCCCTGAGCACAAACACAAGTTCCTTTGCATGGATACAGGGAGAGCTCGCCATCTCGGGCTCTCATGCCCTAGTCCTTGTGGGGCTGCGGGGGAATCTAGAATGCATAGAGATAAGTAGGTGAGGCAGCAATCACGCCAAATGAAATACCCAATAGATGTCTTCCCTGGATTTCTAAGCAGGTTCATCCTACACAGATGCATTACTTACACCTCTCTTAATTCTTCTTTCCTCCTTTATATTGCAGTCGATCAGGAGGCTCTCTCTAAGCTCTCTCTATGCAGTCCATGAGACCACATCTTTTTTAGGCATTCTATCAAACAGTTCATGTGCCTTGTCCATGGTTCCATATTTTACATACATGTCTACTAGGGCAATTGCAACTACAACATCTGACAAAATTCCTCTATCCTTCATGCTTTGATGGATGTCCATACCTTGTTCCAAAGCTCCCATTTTGGCATAGACAGGGAGATTGCTAGTAGGGGTTGTGGAGTCTGGCTTTACACCTGCCAATTGTATTTTCTTGAAAGTTTCTAAAGTCTTCTCAAAAAGTTCAATTTGTGCATATCCTACAATTATTGCAGTCCAGGAGACCACATTTCTTTGAGGCATTTTTGTCAAATAGTTCACGTGCTTTGTCTCTATTTCCACATTTTGCATACATGTCTACAAGGGCAGTTGCCACTACAACATCTGACAAAATTTTTGTATCCTTTATGCTTTGATGGATTTCTATACCCTGTTGCAAATTTGAACAGAGATTTGTTAGTAATTCTGTTAATCTCAAATTTGACCAAAGTGGATGAAAATGTTGAAGTACACAATTTGATAATGGGTTGACATAATTTGACAAAATCATCTGTGTTAGATTTGTAGGAATTTTAATTTCTCTCCATAGTTGCTTATTAAGAGTTATTCAAGATAAATTATTTTATTCAAATTATGTCAACCCATTATTAAATTATGTACTTCAACATTTTCATCCACTAGTCAAATTTGAGCTTAACAGAATTGCTAACAAATCTCTGTTCAAATTATAGTCAGAAACTTTATCATCAATTCAAAGCAGTACTTGTCTGTACTAGCTGCAAGAAGCCTGAGAAAGATGGATTGTAGATCAGGAAGAAATATCCTTTTGATGTCTATTTTGAATTCATCGGTACCTGAAATTTTGCTATTGTCATAGACTTATGAGTTGTGTACATAGTTATGAGGTTTGACAAGTGTCTGTAAGTACTTACTGACTCACAAACTGTGCTACCTCAGACAAGTTTGCAAATCCAACTTGCAGACTTGGCCAAGTTTGCGTATTGGGACTTGTGAGCTCTGTGAGACAGACTTACTGGGTCTGCAAGACTTAAAAATAACAAAAAATTGAAAAAAAATTAAAGATTAAAAAAACCATTGAAAATGTTTTTGGACATATTAATTTTTTAAAAAAATTGTTGATCTTTTGTTGCTGAATTTGAGACCAAGTTCAAAAATTAGTCTCACTCAGTTCATGTTGAGTCAAAGTCTTGTTACCATTGCTATGATTACCCCATGCTTGTATCAATAATTGTAACAAAGTTATATGTAGACTGACATTGTTTATGTTGGACTGCCCTATTGTTTATTTTATTGTAGTTCAGTCTGTTTGATAATTTTAGAATTTGTGACCTGGAAATGCTTCCTAGTTTCTAACAACGAGGTTTATTCTAAATTGCATTTTCAACAAGGAAAAGCATGGTAATTTATGGATACTTCCACATTTTGCATACATCTCTTTGATCCATTCCATCAAATATTTCATGTGCCTTATCTATACTTCCACATTTTGCATACATGTCTACCAGAGCATTTCCAACTATAATATCTGACAAAAACCCCCCTTCCCTTATGTTATGATGGATGTCCATACCCTATTCCAAAGCTTCCCTTTTGGCACAGGTAGGGAGTATGTTGGAAAAGGTTGTCGAATTTGGTGTTACACCTGCTAATTGCATTTGCTTGAAAGTTTCTAAAGCCTTTTCAACAAATCCATTTTGTGCACATCTCGCAACCATTGCATTCCATGAGATGATATCTCTTTGAGGCATTCTACCAAACAATTCACATGCCTTGTCAATGTTTCCACATTTTGCATACATGTCTACTAGGGTAGTTGCAACTACAACAAATGACAAAATTCCTCTATCCTTAATGCTTTGATGGATGTCCATACCCTGTTTCAAGGCTCCCATTTTGGCACAGGCAGGGAGTATGCTAGCAAAGGTTGTCAAATTTGGCTTTACACCTGCTAATTGCATTTTATTGAAAGTTTCTAAAGCCTTTTCAACAAATCCATTGTGTGCATATCTCGCAACCATTGCATTCCATGAGATGGCATCTCTTTGAGGCATTCAGCCAAATAGTTCACATGCCTTGTTAATGCTTCCACATTTTGCATACATGTCTACCAAGGCAGTTGCAACTACAACAAATGACAAAATTCCTCTTCATGTTTTGATGGATGTCCCTACCCTATTCCAAAGCTCCCATTTGGCACAGGTAGGGAGTATGCTGGCAAAGGTTGTCAAATTTGGCTTTACACCTGCTAATTGCATTTTCTTGAAAGTTTCTAAATCCTTTTCAACAAATCCATTTTATGCATATCCCACAACCATTACATTCCATGAGATGACATCTCTTTGAGGCATCTGCCAAATAGTTCACATGCCTTGTCAATGTTTCCACATTTTGCATACATGTCTACTAGCACAGTTGCAACTACAACAAATGACAAAATTCCTCTATCCTTCATGCTTTGATGGATGTCCATACCATGTTCCAAAGCGCCCATTTTGGCACAGGTAGGGAGTATGTTGGCAAAGGTTATTAAATTTGGATTTACACTTGCTAATTGCATTTGCTTGAAAGTTTCTAAAGCCTTTTCAATAAATCCATTATATGCATATCCCACAACCATTAAATTCCATGAGATGACATCTCTTTGAGGCATTCTACCAAATAGTTCACATGCCTTGTGTGATAAGTGAAATCTAAATGAAGATAAAAACTAATCAAATGCATAAACAAAACGATTATACCTTCATGAAGACCTCACGAATCCATGCGGGAAGGAGATGCACCCAAGAGCTCCTCAAGATTGTTCCCGTGATCAGTGTGACTAATGTGGATTGCTCAAAGCTTTTCAACACAAATGTAGATGAGAGACAAGGTGGATGGATAGATTAGATGGGATTGAGGCAAGATTTTGACATTATGGTGGCATGATAAGGAGATTGTGGAGAGATTTTGGCAGAGGTTTGGTGCATGATTGAGTCTCTCCCAAATGGCTTGGAGAGGGTTTCATTTATAAAGTTCTTGAAAGGAGGATGGAGGGTGAGGATTGAAAAATAAGATCAAGGGCTAGGAATCAATGAGAGTTAGGGTTAGGATTGAAGCCATAGCTTTGTGACAAGTGTCACAAGGAGAGTGAATGAGGGAGATCAAGGGTTGAAACTTGGTCAATGGGATTGGAGGGCTCTCATTAAAAGTGAATTTTAAATTCACATGGGGAAAGGTGTGGAGGATTAAAATGAATAAAAGATTCATTTTGGGAAGAGGGGACATGACAAGTGAATTTTTAATTCACCTTTATGTGGAGATGTGAAGATGGTACTCTTACATGTGTAAGAGAGTGATAAATGAGGGTTAAGGGGGATTTGACCATTTGAATAAAAGATTGATTTTTATTCAAAAGGTGCATGGAAGAAGGGAATAAGCAAGGTTAATTGAGTGTTTAGCTTAATTAACCTAGGTCTAGGGGATAGGTAGGCTAGGGTAGCTTAGGGTAGGTCAATTAGTAGGCTAGATCAATTAGATAACCATGATTTATCTAATTAATGAGGATTAGGAAAAAGGACAGTTTAACTAAATAAATATTGTGAATATTTATTTAATCAAATGAGGATAATGTTGTAAGGTAAAAGTGATAAATTAAATGAATTAATTTATCACAAGGAATGGGTAAATGGTCAAGGTAGACAATGAGAGATAAATTAATTAAATAAAATGAATTTATTTAATTAATAGGAGGAATAATGAGGGTGTAGAGATATGGAAAATTAGTTTGTGAAGCAAGCCAATTTTTAGGTGTCTACACCTTGTCAATGCTTCCACATTTTGCATACATGTCTACCAGGGTAGTTGCAACTACAAAAAATGACAAAATTCCTCTATCCTTCATGCTTTGATGGATGTCCATACCCTATTCGAAAGCTCCTATTTTGTCACAGACAGGGAGTATGGAGGCAAAGGTTGTTGAATTTGGTTGTACACCTGCTAATTGCATTTGCTTGAAAGTTTCTAATGCCTTTTCAACAAATTCATTTTGTGCATATCCCACAACCATTACATTCCATGAGATGACATCTCTTTGAGGCATTATGCCAAATAGTTCACATGCCTTGTCAATGCTTCCACATTTTGCATACATGTCTACCAGGACAGTTGCAACTACAACAAATGACAAAATTCCTCTATCCTTTATGCTTTGATGGATGTCCATACCTTGTTCCAAAGCTCCCATTTTGGAACAAGTAGGGAGTATGCTAGCAAAGGTTGTCAAATTTGGCTTTACACCTACTAATTGCATTTGCTTGAAAGTTTCTAAATCCTTTTCAACAAATCCGTTTTGTACATATCCCGCAACCATTGCATTCCATGAGATGACATCTCTTTGAGGCATTCTGCCAAATAGTTCACATGGCTTGTCAATGCTTCCACATTTTGCATACATGTCTACAGGGTAGTTGCAACTACAACAAATGGAAAAATTCCTCTATCCCTCATGCTTTGATGGATGTCTATACCCTATTCCAAAGCTCCCATTTTGGCACATACAGTATGCTAGAAAAGGTTGTTGAATTTGTCTTTACACCTGCTAATTGCATTTTCTTGAAAGTTTCTAAAGCCTTGTCAACAAATCCATTTTGTGCATATCCTGCAACCATTGCATTCCATGAGATGACATCTCTTTGAGGTATTCTGCCAAATAGTTCACATGCCTTGTCAATGCTTCCACATTTTGCATACATGTCTACCAGGGTAGTTGCAACTACAACAAATGACAAAATTCATCTATTCTTCATGCTTTGATAGATGTCCATACCATGTTCCAAAGCTCCCATTTTGGCACAGGCAGGGAGTATGCTAGCAAAGGTTGTCAAATTTGGCTTTACACCTACTAATTGCATTTGCTTGAAAGTTTATACAACCTTTTCAACAAATCATGGTTTTCCTTTATTTTTCTACACTAAATATGAAAAGTTTCTAATTTTTGTTATTGGTTAAGGTTGTTTTTCTTGGTGGAATGAATTCTAAAAAAATTAGAATTTGCACATGAGTTGCACAATGAGCAGGTTTGTTTGTACATTATCCTTTTTGAGAAAATCTTAGGGCTTCTAGTATACTTTATTGTGCATGCATTGATGACTTATCTGCTTCTAGTATTCTTTCTGTTTGTTACAGTGGATATTTATGCATCTCTTGTTTGCTTTTGTAGCATACTGTACTGGTCTCTTGTTAGCCCATCAGGTGTTGAAGCAGTTGGAGATGGATGATGAATATATTGGTAATGAGAAGGTGATGCATGAGTTATTTGATGTATTTTCTTGTCTTCTGTGGAAGAGTTATCAGTTAGGCAGAGGGTTTAAGGAAGTCTTAAGACTGTCTTTCTCTTAACAGTAATCACCATCCTTCAGTCTAGATTTTTGGGCTCTCAAGAAGCTTATAACATATGCATGTCAAACTATTTAGGGGCCTTTTCCACATTGGTAACCACAAGTAGATGCATTCACTGTCATTGGATCTCTAATGGTGAGAATTAATACAACAGATCCAAACCTATCCCCTGTTTCTGTTTCTAAATTCTAACAATATCTTAATTGCCTTATGGTAACAGTGGCCTAACAAGGCTAAATAGTATTTATCAGATATAAGGACAGTTTATTTCTACAGGTAACTGTTACCAGAATTTCACTTATAACTCAATTTGGTAGAGCTAAAATAGTTGATAATAGTTTTTGGCACGCCTGGTGGGACAGTTTGAACTCTCACAATTCAAAGCTCATCATTTCATTGCTAGTTTTTGGTGTGTGCACCAGCAACCTCAGCCTTTGGAGGCAAGAAATCAACACGCCTAGCGACTCTAAGAAGCATTTTTCTAGTTTCAATATGATCAAGTGTTAATAATACTAATTTTTGCTTGTTTCAGCTTTTGAATGAATAAGCATGTCTATGTTTCATGGGAATATGTTATATCATTCATCATATTATGAAAGTCCTACTCATATACCCTCTTTCCAGCCTTATCAAGCTGATCATTATGTTGGTTTCACCCCTAATTCCTTTGATTTACAAAGAAACCAACATGCACAATATGATTACCACCCATCCACCCCTGCTCAACCTCCGTATCAGCCTACATACATTTAGATTCAACCCCAAGATGTTGACAGATTTGAATTTAGTAACATCAAAAACACATTGCTAGACTTAAAAAAGTAGTTGGATGAGGTAAAAAGACAACAAGAGCTTGATTTGTAGCAACAGGAGTTAGATTATCAGGCCTACCTTCATAAGCAGGAGTTGGAGACACAAAGGATATAGTTTGAAGAAAAGCTTGAGAGGGAGTTAGCTACAAAAGAGGAGCATATGAAGTTTTTGTTTTCTCAAACACAAAGGTATGAGATCCAAATGGCTTCATTCATTCCAAATCAGCCCTTTCAGGATGAGGCTAGTAGATATGAAATTCCAAGTTTTAAGAAAAGTGGGCCTCTTAACCCTCCTATAGTTGAGATTCCAAGTGTTAGGAAAAATAAAGTTTTTGTCAAATTAGCCTCTTAAGCTTGAAATTCCAAGTTTCACTAGCCTTCATCCTTTGCAAGTTGAGGAAAGTAATCAGGTATAGCTTAGTGTAGTTACAGAGTAGCCCATTGATCAAGATAGCTCACTCATCATGGAGAAGATTAGAAATATAAATCCACTACATTTAGTTGTAGAGTATTACTGATTAGAGCAACTTGAAAGATTGAATAGGAGAAGACCTTTCAAGAGGAGTCTTTCAATGTTTTAGCTAATGATCTTCTTTGTTTTGTTGAAGTTGATGAAAATGTTCCAGTATTTATCTTAGAAGATCAATCAGAACAACAGGGTGAAGAAGTAAAAGAGGTTGATCAAGAAGATCATCTTATAGCTTGGATTCATGAGATACCTTCTTTTATTGAAAATGATGAAGAAGGTGTGATTCTGTTTTCACCAATAGCAGTTTCAGAACAACAAGAAGATCCTCAACAATCTGATGAGTTTCTGGTTGAAGACAATCAATCGGATAATGGAGCCTTGGACCAAGAAGTGGAGCACAAAAATGAAATCTTTGTGGAGTCTAAAAGATTTAATGAGAGTGGCCATGAGGTAAAAGTGAGTCCTCTTTTATCAAGAATCCAAGAAGAATGTGATGAAGATTCATTTTGGAATGATCTTGATGATTTTGTTGCAAACTTAGATAATGTGAAAGAGGTTTCATTTAAGTTGTTGATGAAATTCTTGGTTTTGTGAACAAAAATGGAATGAGCATGTCTATGCTAAGATCAGTGCCAAGTTTTGAAAAGTAAAATGATGAAATCCATTTGGATAAGTTGTTGATTAGTGAGCAGATATACAAGAGCAACCTTAATTTGAGTGATCAAGAAGTTAAAATTCATGCAAGTATTATGCAAAATGAGTAGGAACAAAGCACTACTTTCCAAGGTATGAGTTTTGATACCTCTTTAAGTTCTCGAGAAAGTAGCTATGAAGATATCTCAAAGCATGTCATGAATGAGAAAACTAATGATGAGTTTGATAAAGATTTGCACATAAACATAATAGAGGAGTTTTGTTCAAATTTGGAGGACATGTTTTCAAGTGATTTCAATCAGAGCAATGAGGTTGAAATAGTAGACAATCAGCAAGAAATCAGCAGTAAGAATACAAATTTCATCCTTTCAAGAGGATGCCCAATCAGAGATTTAGCCAAGAGGGATGCCAACAAGGTTCCACAAATCTTGCCTACACCTGAACATGAAGTTGTGACTAAGGGGCAGCAGATTCATCTTGCTTATATATCTCAGAGCAGCAGCATGTCTGATGATTATAATGAGGTAGGTGAACTTGTTCTTATTTTCCTAGAGATATTGCAGCAGTTGATCAATTTTTTTTATTTCTCCATATCTCTTTAGCTGCTCATAAGCATCTGAAGCATTGCAAATTGTTGAGGAAGGGAAGTTATTTTGTAGAACCAGTAAAGAGTTATGTCTAAACACTACCACTACTGGTTAGTGTAGAGTATAGTAGAATTTTTAGTTTAGTTTTCATTTTCCAAGAAGTGCAATTGCACATTTAGCTAGCCCTGTTCAGAGCCATGGTAGTTTGTTTTCAATTTTGTTTTGCTGCTGTTCATGTTCCAAACAATTGAGTTACAAAAGTTTTCAAAGTCAAGGACAAATAATTGACTCATATGCCCAATGGATTACTTAGGCTACTGATCCAATATGCTTAGCAGGCAAGCATTCAGCAGAAATCGCCAGAAAGGTTACCAAAATTTCACTTACAGCTCAATTTGGTAGAGCTAAAATAGTTGATAATAGTAACAATTCACAGTGGCAGCTTATGAACTAGAGCAAGTTGGGTGCACGAGATAGGATCTCTACAAAGATGACAGTGTGATCTTGAACTAGGACAGTGAGCTTCATGGGATAGTCATGGATTTGTGAAGAAGACATCTATGAATGTCTTTGTGCTTCTATGCTTAGTGATACTCATAAAATTGGTTTCTTGCTCATTCTTTGAGCTATGTATTGTAACCATGAAGGTTTTTTTAGCAAAGAGAAAGCATTGTAACTTATTTTTAGATCTATATGTTGTTTGTCAGCATTTTTTATCAATAAAACAAGCTTTTTTTACCTTCTCAAATTTGTTTCATTGTGCAAGCTTCAAAATATACTACTAAATATACTAATGACTAAATGCAAGCTTCAAAATGACTAAATATACTACTAATTGACGTCAATTAATAATTAAATTGACTAAATATACTACCAATTGACAGAAATCAATGAATAGTTAATAAATATGACTAAATATATGACCAGTGTTAAATTAGTGAATAAAAATGACTAAATATACTACCAAATTGATCAAAATGATGATTAAAATTAATGACTAAATACACTACCAATGGACAGAAATCAGTGAATAAAAATGACTAAATAAGTGACCAGTTAACAACAATCAATGACTAAATTGATGACTAAATATATTAGTGAATAAAAATGACTAAATAAGTTACCAGATTATAGCAATCAATGACTAAATCAATGACTAAATATACTACCAAATCGATCAATCAAAACAACCAATAAATGACTAAAAATGGTTTAGTCATCAATTTGGTTGTGTTATAAATGAATGCCAATAAACTACTAATGGTCACGTGACCATGTTTGGTCATTTATAAGCAGTTTTAGTAGTTCTTTTAGTAATGTATTGTTCTTTTTGTACTAGTGATTATTTCCTAGTATTTGCATGATATTTTTTATGTTACATGCGATTTTCTCAAATATGCATAGGATATTCAATTATCTACAAATGTCTACATATTTACTATGTTCTACTTATTATTTATCAATATTTGTAGTTGTTGATGATGATTACTGAAAATTAAAAGAAATGAACTGAAATTCTAAAATTATTTGAAGTGAGTGAGTTTCAACCATTGATCCATATGCACAATTCAATACTTCATGAAAAGAGATGAAACCAAACCATGTTTCACTAGGATGTTCCACAACTACACACATTTGATGCTAATCTTCAAAGGAATAGGATAACAACAACATTCACAAATTGAAATGCACCTCAGAGAGCGCAACACTCCACAGTGACATGTCCAGATATAATCCACCTAAGATTACTCAAGATTTATGATTAATTTGTAATTTGGATCTCTATTTCATTCAGTATTCAAAATGTATACATATTTACAATTGGTCTCAAGAAGGAACCATGGGGAAATGCTAAGTCACAAAAGTATACTTAGTACTCACAAAGATCAACAATTCTCTCTCAATTAAGCTCCTAATAATGCACTATAGACACCCAAAATTGACTCATTATTATTAACATCCAAATATCGCATTATCACACATCTGCATTTGTCTAACACATTTGAGCAATATCCCTAACATATATTTCTTCAATTAATTAAATAAATTTTAATTTATTTAATTAATTCATTAGCTATTTCCTCTAAACCATAATTAAACAATCTTCAATTATTTAATTATCTTCATTCTATCTATTTTTAATTAAATAAATCTTATTTATTTAATTAAAGATTCCTTTTATAAGATAACTTTTTAACTAATTAAATAAATTGTATTTATTTAATTAATTTATCTTATCATTTATCTCATGACCCAACATGTGTGCCTCTTTCATTTAAAAAAGATAAGTGGTACTACATCTTTTATTTAATATCTTTCACATGTAGTACTTTTTTATGTACACAAGCACACATAAGCCCTATCTTCCCACCACTTGTCATCTTCACATTCACCTATGTCTATCTTTCAAATCGTAGCCATTAACATTGCCTCCAAATCTCCACCATTGATTGATTTTGGTTGAGTTCTATATAAACACCTTCTCATTCCATACTACATCTATCCAACATTCATGGCGTCTACATTATCGTCTTGAGCATATTGAGCATTTGAGCATCCATAGCATCCATTGAGATTATCATTATCATTCATCCATCATGGCAGCTTTTATCTTCATAATTGTTCATTGTTGAAGAAGCAATCCACATCATAAACAAGGAATCACACAATCTAAGTGATGTTGTGCTTGAATTGTATTACTCTTTGATTTCATTTAGATTAGATTCTTTGATGATGGTAGGGTTAGGTTTTCATGGCTATGCTTGATCTTATTAACTTGATTTTTTACCTATCACATTTTGGCATGCCCGGTGGGACTCATGTCCTTGATTAACTTTGCTGTTTGAAGTTGTTTTTATGAAGGTCAGATTTTTCAAGCACTTACAACAAGTTTCTATTGCTTTTGAGAAAAAAACTATCGTTGTCTGCATACCTGTGTCGCTTCTGCACTAACATCTGCCACTTTCAGCCATTTTTAGATCACTTATAAGAGGACAGTCATCACTTTTAGACTAATAGTGATCACCTTTCCATTGAATCTAATCACTTTTGATCTTACAGTGGCTGCTTTTAGATAATTGTATCGCTTTCTGCTGAATTAGGGCTTTTGTTGTGTATTGTCTCTGTTACAGATCCAGGTCGCCTATGATCCTTAAACAGCTGCCTCACACATTCTCGTGTCGCTTCAGAACTTCAACAATCCACATATGGCATTTTGAAGTCACTTTTGATTTGGAGTAATTCACCTATCACCAAAACAGAGATTGCTATTAACAGACAGTAAATCACCTCTGGTAAACTGTGCACTTTCAGTCTGTACAATTTACAGTTTGTTTTCTTGGCTACTAATTGGGTATTTGTGCAGCATCTTATCGATTTGTCTAATAAAAGGAGGTTATCAAACTACTCACATATCTATTGCAGATCTGATCGGTCCAAGACTTGTGCTTTTTTTCACTAAATTAGGAACATTTGGGCTTGGTGCTTAAAATGAATCATTGCTTGCTCCGTGCTTGATTTATCTTTTTTGATTGCTTACATATGATTGATTGTAACCCAAATTTAATAACAAAAGTATCCTCTCCCCTTGCCCATCAAATGGATCTTGGGTGTATGAGAACTTGTTATTATCTTTAGAGGGCCTGCCTTCCTAGTGTGAGAAGGGATATGACCCAAGCGGTAATGGGCTAAAGCCAAGTCCTTCTGAATCGCTATATAAGAAAAGTATTTGTGTCGAAAGCCATAAACAATGGGTGTTGTTGCATTATACTGATAGCCAACCTCCCCCAAACCCTCCAAGGCGTAACCCTTAAAGGCTGGGAGACTCCACAACGGAGAGTAGCGCTATTGCATGTATAGCCACCCGAATGGATGCCCTTATTAGAAACTTTTTGTAGTAGCCAAAAACCTTCTATTTGTTGATGCAAAAGGTGGGACCTTTGAAGTGGCCCCAATTCACGCGGTTCTTAGAAGAGATAGCAGGGACAATCCTAAGGTTTGGTGGGGGGATGAGCCTTACAGGAAACCCGGATCTTGGTATGCATGAGAAGTGAGTGCCGTGGAGGGGAACCGGTGCTACCAAGATCCTGAAGCTATCTGCTTTGAATAAGCATGGCCAGGGGATTCAACAAATACAGTCCTTTCTTAGCCTAGGTTGTACAAGTTTGAGATTGTTGTGAGTGTGAGTGACTGCAATTACGGTTTTCTTGTCAAAAATCACAAATCAGACATCTTTCCTGACAGACACAGTCACTTTTAAGCCTAAACTGCCCACATACAGACACCAGATTCACTTTTAAGCTATAGTTATTCACTTTTTGCTTAAACTAAATCACCTTTGAACAATAGTTAATCACCTTTTGCATAAATTGAGTTGCATTTAAACAACAGTCAGTCACCTCTTATCTAAATTAGGTCACCTTTAAACAACAGTATTTCACCTTTATCATAACCTGAGTTGCTTTCAATCAATAGTATATCGCTTTTGAACCAATAGCTATCACCTCTGAACATTTGGATCGCCTCTAGTTAACACTGTAATCTACTTCAGAACTTAAACCAGTCCGCATTTGAGCTATTACTAGTCACCTTTAGCATTCTCTGAGTCACATATGAGCTATCACTTGTCACCTGTGGTCTAATACCAGCAAATCTTAGTGACTCAGTTAAATTAGCCACAAATCCATCTTGCTCAGCTTCAGCATTAGCTTTTAGACCTATCTCTGATTATTAGTAGATACCTAGACTTTGTCTCCTTGTTTTGAGCTTACCAATCAATCGCATTTCATGAGCTTTACATCTTTTTGAGATCCCAAACCAACAAACCAAACATCAAATCAATCGTTTTGGTCCATCAACAAAACACCAGCTTTAGCTTCAACAAACATCAGCAACATAGAAATCCTTAGCAAACAACTTTCCCCTTGAGTCTGTGAGCTATTCTCTAGGGAAACTAGCCAACAACAAATCATCAACCAAGCAAACCAACTAAGCAAACCAAGCCAACCAACCAACCAACCAACCAACAAACCAATCATCTTTTGGGTCTCAAAACGTTGACAAGCTAATCTTCAGTTTTCAACATCAACATCATGCCTCAAACTAGGAGTCAATATAGAGATGAAATGGAAGCTAAATATAGAGCTAAAATGGAAGCCAAATTGCAAGCTGAGATGCAACAACTTAGATCGACACCTCTTAAGGACGCAACTCAATTCATGACTAGTATGCCTCCTCACATGTTTACACCTCATGGGTATACCCTTGGAGAATCATCCTCACAACAAATGCCACCTCCAACAACTTTTGAGACTTTTGAAGAATAATCTCAAGATGACTCATCAGAATTTTGGGATACCCATGTATGGGATCAAGTTGAGAGACTTATTATATCTAAGCCTAATCACTACTTCTTACAACTTGCTTGCATGGGCATGGGCACTAAACTACTAAGAGATTTTGACATATCCTCTATTAAAGAGCAAGATCCAAACACTCCCGCTGTTGTTGCAATCACATTGTTTCCCATCATATCACAAGCTCCATCTTCCAACACATATTCTATATTACCTATTGTTGCTTCATTTGATCTACCATGCTCGGAGAACACTCTAGAACATTTGATAATGCCAACTAATGTGCTCCCTCTCATGTCACAGAATCTGAACATTCCACCTTTCCATGTTCCTCAACATATTCCTCTACCTACCATGACCATTTCCATGCCTCAAACAACACAAGTTGTCCATGTGGCCTAAGCACAAATGCTCCAAACATCACAAGCTATCCCTATGTCTCATATTGTGCAAGCCTCCCAAACTATACCAACACAACCAATAGTCCAAGCTTCATGCCCATCCCAATCTACCATATCCCATATACCAACTGCTAATACGCTTTCCACCATCTCTACTAATCCTTCCACTACACCATATAATCCCAATGTTATTCTTATTGATATGAGTGACCCTCCTATCGTTTCTCAAGCTAATCCTAGCTCTATGGTCACTTATGTTGAGCAACTTACATCCATTCCATTATACTCTTCCAATCCTTCACACACCATCAATCCATCTTATGCTACCCAAGGTTTGCCCATTGTCACCCAACACATGACACATACCAATCTCCATGTCGTCCAAAATACAAACCCAAGTTTTCATCCTTCTTTTGCATCTACCAATCCTTCCATCACTTACCATGTCACAAATCCAACTCCAACTTCCCAACCATTAAATAATGTCAATCCATCTTCTACTTCGTATGTGCTGCAAAATCTTGGTTCCCATGCGTCTCAATATATTCAACCACCACTTGTGCCTTAAGGATAGCAATCCTCAACCACATATGTGTCACATCCCAATCCTTTGACATATATTGTGAGTACACAACCCCAACAAGCGGTCATGGCTCCATATATTCCACAACATCAACCTTAATATACACCATACCATGTTTCACCCCCTTTGCAACAATGGCAATTATCTTCAGCAGATGTTCAACACATGATTAACCAAGCGGTAGGACAAGGCAAGAAGATATTTTCTCTAGACAACATATGCGCTTATCTATTTGACAAGTCTCTTCATATGATACCTTTTCCACCACACTTTGAAATTCCACAATTTGACAAGTACAAGGGCAAAGGAAATCCAGAAGACCATCTTAGAGCATTCTTTGTGGCATGTCTCGATGTTGCTTATGACAATACATATCTTTTGAGACTATTTCCTCGAAGCTTAGCAGGACAAGCTCTTGAATGGTTTTCTCATTTACCTCTAGGAATTAAGTCTTTTTCAGAGTTAGCCAATAAGTTTTGATCTCACTTCGCTTTCAACAGTGACCATGAGATAAACATGAACAACCTTGTCAATAATAAACAATGCAATGGTGAAGCTTTTTCTTCAATTACTCAACAATGGAGTAATATGGCTAGCAAATTATCATGGGGAATCCCTGAGAAACAACAGCTCGATATATTTGTTCAAAATCTTCATCCTGAGCTATCATTCCAACTACAATTGCAAAGTGCTAGCACCTTTGATGAACTGATTTCCAAAGGAACCATCATTGAACAAGCTTTAATTGCTAAAGGAACTATCAAGATCTTTCACGATAACAAAGACTACCCTCAAAACTCCAACGATAAGTCTCGCTTTTGGAACAAAAACAAGGATATTGTCAATGACAGTGTTGTCGATGCAAAGCACATCCAAAATATGAAAGCTTCTATCAATATCCAAGCTGCTTCTACAACAACACAACCTTTTCAAAGAATGCGACAACACCAAACTTCCAATCTGTGTCGACAATTTACACCATTAGCGGAACCTATGGAAGTTATCTTTAAAAAGCTTCTCCAAGTAGGTCATATTATCTTACTAGATGCACCACTAAATGGTGAACCACTCTTCAAAGCTCCTTGGTACAAAGAAAATGAGTATTGCAATTTCCATAGAGTTAAAGGACACAAAACAAATGGTTGTATGCACTTAAAACATGTCATCCAAGATTGCATCGATCAAGGTTTAATCAAAGTTACACCTTCAACAACTCAACCTGCACAACAATCAACATCAAACTATGATCTAGAGACTTTCAAGAATCCACTTCCATCTCATGACAAAACAAGTAACCCTCATGCTGTAAATGCCATTTAGTATACCTATGAATTTTCTACCATTGGCCGCATTGACCATGCTCGCATTTCTACCATTACTATCCAAGGTAAAGCACCTGATTGCACTATAACCACTCAAAGAGGTCGAGTCACTATTCAAGGAGCACCTGTTCATCCCCGTCGACCATTTCCTAACTATAATATCTTGGATCACCTTGGCAAAACACCCGCGCACATATCCATTCTTGAGTTGCTTCGCATATCCCCTGCTCATAAAGCTATCCTTGACAAAGCTCTACAAGAATCTTCAGTGCCCAACGATATTGATATCTCACAATTCCAATCTATGGTTGCTAGCATTGCAGCCCCTTGTCATTTAACCTTTTCTGACAAAGATCTTCAGCCTTCCATCCATCCTTTACATAATGAAGCCCTCCACATTAAAGTGTTTGTCAAACAACGCCATATCAAACGAATCTTGGTAGATGGTGGCGCTGGTCTTAATATATGTTCTTTGAAATTGATAAAACAATTGGGATATTCTGAGAAAGATGTTGACACCTCCAAGGTTATTACTATCAGAGCATATGATGATGCTAAGAGAGATACAGAAGGAATTATTTTCTTGCCTATCCAAGTGGGGCCGATCACTACAGAAACCCATTGTCAGGTCCTTGATATTGATCTTCCTTATAACATCATCCTTGGTCATCCATGGATACATGCCCTCAAGGCAGTTTCTTCCACATACCATCAATGCCTTAAATTCCCACACAACGGTGTTGAAGTTACTATCCAAGCTGATCCCAATCCATTTGAATTTTGTCATACTTTTCAAGCTAAATATCAGAGCCCCAACAACATTCCTATCAACACCGAGGCATATACATCTTCATCTTATGTAGATCCATCCGACCTACTCAAGCCATCATCTAGTAAAACCTCTTCCAATCTCTGTATCAAGTACACCGAACATGGCCCTGGTGTACACACACTGCAAGAATCTTGTTGTGTAGGCACCCTTCCATTATCTCCTAAATCTTATGGTAAACCTTCCACATCCAAACCAACTTCAGCCCCTGCTGTCATCAAAGCTCCACCTACCATATTCCTTAAAGGTGGATTCCTGGATGATGAAGACATTGATGATATAGATTCTTGGATATTCTTTGATGAAAATGACCAAGTCCAACTAGAAGTAGAGAGATATAATAATGGGTTCTGCATCATCAAAAGTATGGGCTACAAAGGACATGGTGGATTGGGATCACAAGAACAAGGACCTCTCGAACCTATAATTGTGTATAAGAAGTTTAATAAGCAAGGCCTTGGTTATCAGTTGGAGGTACCATGACTCAAGGACATTAAGTGTATTTTCAATATTGACGCTGGACCTTCCTCAGTAGGAGAGACTTCTACTTCAACTACTATCGATGACTCCCCTTTTCATATTACCAACCTTTTCCCAGAACACTCCATCTTCATGATCTCCGCAACCTCCTCTAGCCATAACAATTCCTCCATTAACCTTTCACTCGTATATCCTGACCTCGTCGATTGGGACCAATAGGGGGCACCGATATTAGATACATTTGAAAATGATGAATCTATTGCAGAATTCATGGGCTTGTGACAAGGCATTCCATTGGGTGATCACAAAGCAGGTTTCATGATGGACTTACCTAAACTAGCATATTTTGGTGGAAGTATCGAATCCTTCAGTCACAAAAGTGAAATAAACAAAATCAAACAAAATAGGTCACTAGGTGAAAACTGAAAGGCGCCTCTTGACCATGAAAAAGTAAAAATAAAGGATGCATCTGAAGGTGAAAACCTCTCTGAGGTGCCTGAGGATGAGGGATTTGATCTTCCTGTTGCCACTGATTATCATGAGAAATCAACAGTGCTAGTTGAACAATCACAAGACATGAACTTGGGTACAAAGTAGAATCCAAAGATCACTTTTTTGGCAGCATCACTATCAGAGAAAGAAAGAAGAAACTTCACAGCATTTTTTCTGAGAAGAGCTATAAATTTTGCATGGACTTACGCTGACATGCCGGGTCTAGATCCATCACTTGTGGTAAATCATCTAGCAGTATCTCCTAATGCAAAACCTGTCAAACAAAAATTGTGCAAAATGCATCCACAGGTAGCTTTGTTGGTCAAGACAAAGATTTAGAAACTGTTAGAAGCTAAGTTCATAAAGCTATTGATTATCTAGAATGGGTTTCAAATTTGGTACCTATAGCAAAACCTGATGGATGAGTTCGCTATTGCACAAATTTCAGAGATCTTAATAAAGCATGTCCTAAGGATGACTTTCCACTACCAAGCATAGACAACATTGTAGATCTTACAGCCGGACATGAAATACTATCTTTGATGGATGGGTTTTCAAGGTATAATCAAATTAGAATAGCAGAAGAAGATCAATATAAAACATCTTTTATTTGTCCATGGGGCACATATTGTTGGGTTGTCATGCCTTTTGGTCTCAAGAACACTGGAGCTACTTATCAATGAGCCATGATAATTATCTTTCATGACCTTTTTCATACTATCATGGAAGACTATGTTGATGACATCCTGGGAAAATATAAGACAAGAGAAGGATATCTACATGTATTAGCACAAATATTTGATTGATTAGAAAAGTATCAAGTCAGATTGAACCGAAAGAAAAGTGTATTTGGTGTAACATTTAGAAAATTGTTGGGATATATTGTGTCTCGACGAGGAATAGAAGTGGATCCAGCTAAAGTAAAAGCTATCATGGAAATGCCTTCACCAACAAATCTCAAATAGCTTCATAGTTTACAAGGCATGTACAGTCCATCCGTAGATTTATCTCACAACTAGTAGATAAATGTCATCCTTTTCAGCATCTTTTACGTAAGGGTGAACTGTTTAAGTGGGATGAAAAGTGTCAACAAGATTTTGATAAAATAAAGGAATATCTGGCAACACCTCCTGTGTTCAGCCACCCACTATTGCTCTACATATCATCAACAACAACAGCATTGGGTGCCCTTTTAGCTCAACATGATGATTCAGGAAAAGAACAAGCCATCTATTACATTAGCATAACTCTTGTGGGATATGAACTCAATTATTCATCTATGGAAAAAGCATGTTTAGCATTAGTGTTTGCTTCCCAAAAGTTGTGACACTATATGCTGAACCAAACAACAAAGCTCATATCAAATGTTGATCCACTTAAATATCTTCTTTCTAAAGCAATTCTCATGGGCAGATTAGCAAAATGGGACCATGATTTTAAGTGAATTTGACATACAATACGTGGATTGAAAAGCCATCAAAGGACAAGTCATCACTGATCAATTAGCTGTAACACCCATCATAGATATCCATCTAATATATCCAGAATTCCCTGATGAAGGATTGTTCAATTTAACTTCTCCAACACAATGGCAGCTATATTTTGATGGATCAGGAGCAGGCATCTTGTTTGTTACCCCTCAAGGAGATTGTATACCCAAGTCATACAAAATTGCATTTCCATGTACCAATAACATAGTAGAGTATGAAGCTTTAATCACAGGATTGCGCATGATAGTACAATGGGCTATCAAACAATTACAAATCTTTGGTGATTCTCAACTGGTTATCAAATAGGTCTTAGATGAATATCAAACAAAAGATGAGAAGCTTCTTCCATACAAGCTAATGGTTGATGATTTTAAAAGGTACTTTGACAATATCACTTTTGAACAAATCCCAAGACTATAGAACAGAGCAGCAGATGCTATGGCTATGATTGGGTCTCTTCTAGACATGTCATCTAATACACATAAATGTGAGTTTTTGGTTGAATAGCTTTTGATTCCAGTATTTGAAGTTCCACAGTCTGAGCTTATATGTGACATTGTTGGTCCCAATTTACCATGGTACAAGGATTTATACGAATACCTCCATAATCAAACCTTTCCACTCCAACTATCTAATAACCAATGCAAAACCTTTATCTGCCGAGCCTCTCATTATACTATCTTAGGAGACACCCTCTATCGCCAGAGTCTTGATGGTATCCTTCTTAGATGCCTTGATTTTGAGGAAGCAAAAGTGGCCTTACATGACGTACATGAAGGTGTTTGCAGCTCGCATTCCGCTAGCCCTGGCCTTGTTAAGAAACTTCTACGAGCAAGATACTATTGGCCAACCATGGAAAAAGATGCACAACAATTTACAAAGAGATGTCTACAATGTCAAAAACATGGAGATTTAATACATGCACCAGCACATGAGCTTCAGCCTATCACTACTCCATGGCCTTTTTCGTAGTGGGGACTTGATCTCATAGGTAAAATCCATGCCACTTCATCAAATGGTCATAAGTTCATTATCACCGCCATAGAATACTTCACAAAGTGGGTGGAAGCCATACCAATGACCTATATCACCGGCAAGCAAATATCTAAGTTTATTCTACACTATATCATTTGCTGTTATGGAGTTCCTCAAGCTATTGTCACAGATAATGGTTGTCCCTTCAAGAATCAAGAATTTAGAGATCTTTGTAACAAGTTTCATATCCAACATCGATTCTCTACTCCCTATTATCCTCAAAGCAATGGCCAAGTTGAAGCTTCTAATAAAACAATCATCAAAATCCTCAAAAAGATGATCAATGAAGCTGCTCGGGATTGGCATCTACAACTCCATCCTACATTATGGGCATATAGAACAAGCATCAAAACTCCCACTGGAGCCACACCTTATGCTCTTGTGTATGGCATTGAAGCTATTTTACCTATTGAGGTTGAGATCCCCTCATTGCGAGTATGCTTACAACATACCATCTCAAAGGAAGAATATCGAGTATCCAGACTCCATGATCTTGAGCTTCTAGATGAACAGAATCTTACAGTACTCAACCATCGTCAAGTCTATCAGAACCGTCTACGCTACAGCTACAACAAAAAAATTAGAGAACACCAATTTCAAGTCAGAGATCTTGTCCTTAAAGAAAATCAAAAGAATCAGCAACATCATGAGAAACATGGCAAGTTTGAACCAAATTGGCTTGGTCCTTTCATCATCACAATAGTTTATAGATTAGGTGCATATACTCTTTCAACACCTGAAGGCATTCCCTTGGATGAACTAGTCAATAGTGTTCACCTCAAGAAGTTTTATCCTTAAACCTCAGCTATCCCAAAAAAAAAAAATCCATCCAATAGTGAAAACCACTTTGTGGCACTTTGGATAACAAAAAATAATAGTCTAAGCTAAATAATCTATCCTCTGGTGAAAACCTAGTAAACAGGAACCTTGGATAAGTACCATAGTGAAAACCTGACAAACAGGCACTACGTGTAATGATCAGCTTCCATCGTCTGCTTGGTTTGTTTGATCATCACTTGTCCTACCATACTTCATTGTCTTCTCTAACATAGTCCATGTCATAATCCATTTCATTGCAATAAATAGCCTTTTTTCACCTTCATCTCTGCCAATTCTAGCTATCATACTTGAGACATTGTTGCAATAACTATATCTGTGGCACCTTAGCATCTTGACTGCACACTTTCTCCATCGTCGCTTCTTCATCGTAAACCCTATCCCGCACTGGGGGCATCTTTTTGAGTCTTATTTGGAAGTGGATACCATTATCTCTAGCTCATAACACATCAAACATTTTAGCTCACAACATAGCAAACTTTCAACTTCAACCATAGCATTCATCCAACAACCAAATGTGGCCAAATATTTTGCAACCAGGCTTCATATCTTTTCAATCAATTCGTGCTCATCTAACACCTAAAAATCACAAGACATCACCTCACCAGCATAATAAGCAAGAACTACATCCCATCTCTATTGTTAAAGCCTTGATCCCATGGATACAGGGTATGTAGGTAATCTAAGATGCGAAGGAAGCACTCTGATTCAGACTAAGACGATAGCCCCTTCTTTCATCATCAATCTTTCATCTTTCTTCTAATCATCCCCCAATCTTTCATCTCACATTCTTCTATTTTTCATCACTCACATCATCAATAAAACCCAAAATTACATATTCATCATGTCTCATCTTCATCGTAAATGTGCTTTGATCCCATGGATACAGGGTATGTAGGGAGTCTAGAATACGAAGGAAGTTTCCAGTAATCAAGCACAAATGATCCACCCCATCTTCTTCATCTTCTTTCATCTCCATCTTCTTCTCTTTGATTAGCTCAAGAAGAAAGCAAACTATGTGTATACTAAAAGCTCAAGCACTTTAACCAATCAAGAGTAAGCCTGAAGCTATTTGTCCGCATGCCTTAAGCCAACATTTGCTATAGCAGTCTATCAACATTTTTAGCCTTCAACAGGATGCATCTTTCCTCTCAACAAGGTGCCAGCTTAAATCCATCTAAGAGCACCTAAATTTGACAAGAGAACGTGATGACAATATCTTTTGTTTTATCTATTGATTTATCTTTTGTCCCTTTTCTATGCCTAATCAAGACTGCCTTGATCTATCTATATCTTGGTATGTTGTGATGAAGCAAGGAATGGGGCATGGTCATATTGCTTTCATATGCCATGTCTGTGGGATGATTTTATTCTCTTCCTATGTGTATTGGTATCTTATATGTGTTGGGATTAGCATCTTACATATCAATATCTCTAGCATATGAGAAGCTAAACAGTCTCTTACGCACTTGAGACTTCTATGTCAAGACTAGCTCCATATACATAACCAGCAAGCTATCACTATGTGTAGTGGAGATAAGCTCAAACCATTGCTTGTAGCATCAAAGTCCATCTCACAACACTAGCTGTTATTCATATCTTGTCCATGTTGGCTCAACATCTTGACCTCATGTGTTCAGACAAGATTGTAGCATGCTAGTTGCATATTGTATATCTCGACACCTTGGTCTTCTATACCCTAGTGCATAACATCCACATGCTATATCAAACATAAGGATTGCATTTATTTTTCATTTTGAGCAATTACTTAAAAAGCTGCCCATCACATCATCTATTCATTCTATTATTTGCCTATATAGTCCTCAACCAAGATCAATCATTTCCATTGTCCTTTGTCTCCATCTCCTATCCTGCAAAACAAGTGTGTTAGACATACATTAGTCCTTCATATATCATCTCATTACCATCTATCTATGTGCATAAGTCCATCCATATCATTTGCATAAACACCCATACATAATCCATGAAAAACCAAATACAAAATGCATAACCATCATAATACCAATAGTGCATCCATTACAACATCATATAGATCACCAATACTCCATCATATATATATATAAATATATATATATATATATACATATATATATATATATATACGCATGTCAATATACAAGTATCTACATATACAAGATGAGCCATAAAGAATGTATGTACAATTGGCTCTAGGCCTCATCATGATATAATATAAAACAAGGTAGCCCTATTGACTACTAGCAGCTCCCTCGCCCTGACCACCACCACTAGGTCCTACACCTAGACCTTTATCTCTTGGTGGCCCCACCACTGAGGCTACTAATCGAGATCCACCTGACCTCTGTGAACCGAAAGACCCTGACCTGCTCCTAAAGCTAAGTTGTCTCTGCTCTGCTAGCACAGCCCCATAATATAAGCCTTAGTAGTACTTAGCCTCACCTTGTACTCTCTGTAACTCTACATGTACCTGTGTCAACTGTGTAGCCAAGTATATCATAGCCCCATCAGTCCCTAGTGCAGTCACTACTCTATCCCGCTCACTAGTCATCCCCTGCAGCTGCTGCACTACCATATCTCTCTTTGCTCACAGACCATCCCTCTTTGCTCTCATAGCCTGCACCTACTGTACTACTATATCTCGCTCTAATCTCATCATCTGCTCACTATGTCTCGCAGCATCTCTCTCTCCTGTCACCGTCGCAAGTGTACCATCATCCTGTCCATCCCTAGCCTGTGCTCTCAACTGTAACTGAGCCTGATATGTCTGAGCCTGAGCTCTCGCATGTCGTAAGCCAATCACCACCTGATGTCTATCTATCTCCACTCTCCTCAACCTCATCTATGCTCTCTGCCTCCATTTCCTCTCCTCCCTAATCCGCCTCCATAGTTGCATAATCCCAACATCATCACCCACCAATATCTACCCCTGAGGCTGTGCAAGTATCTGAGGCTATCCTGGCATTTGTCCTGGCATCTGTATCCCTGGCACTACTGGTACCACCACCTACACTAGTGGAGCCCGTTGTCGTCTCCTCCTGACTGGCCTCTCCATCCCAATCTCCCTAATCTCTCCAACTTGCGTCAACTGTGTTAGTCTAGCTATCACCCAGTATGCATCATAGTCTGGTAGCATCCTTGGATCTATAGGACCCTATCCCCACTGCCATACTACTGGTTGTAGCCCATCTCTCTCTGCCAAAGCGGTCTCAACCACAACCTCTAGTCTCTAATCAAAAACCTCCTATCTCGTCCTCCTAAAAATGACATCACCAACTAGTACTACCTGTGCTACCCCGAACTGTCTCAAAACCCTCTCTGGAAAATAGTGCTCTATATCACCTGCCTGGAATAAACAAGCTCCACATCCTCCTCATCCCATCTCTCACATCCAAGCCATGGCCTCCAGAAAAAGCTATCCACCTCATCTAATCTCCTCCGCCAATATACCTCTCCTTGACACTGTTGGTATGTAAGAGCTCCTCTATACATCCTAGCATAAGGCTTCCCTACAGTTCTCGCCACCCATCTCTCTGGCCTTGTCACTAGGATGTGCTCATACACCCATGCATGCAAAACTGTAACCCCTACAGACATACTAGCTCCAAACATATACGTGCAATCATGTAGGTAATGATAGAGCTATCCCAGCACACACTCCACCCATACATATCTCGTACCATAGGAGAACATCCCCTCCATCACTATCCCCCGTCCTACTGGAAAGCCTCTAGCTTGCCTGTCTCCCACTAGCCATTTGATGATAGCCACTACCACTCGCTGCAACCTGTCACACAACTCCTCCATCCTCAGCATTGGAATCTCTGAGCCCTCTACTCCAATGTCTGGTGTCCTGAATAATCTCCTGAAAGCAGCTGGACCCAAGTCAAGATCATAATCAACTCGGTCTCCATCTATCAGAATCTGTAGAATCTAAAACACATCCTCTAGCGTGATCATTGCCTCTCCTGTCGACAACAAGAAAGCACTATAGTCGTTCATCCATCGCTCCACCATCGCCGTCATCAATCCTCAATGTGTCTGCACTGGCTCCAATCTCGAAACATGCTCCAACCCGAGGACCTCTAACACTAGTCACTCCTTTGCATCCAGTAACCTCACCAATCGCAAATCCCTAGGATGTGGCTCCCGTGATAACAATGGTGGTAGTATGTCCTACATCATTCCATTCATCATGTCAGTCCCTTGTGCTACTTCAATGCCATTAAAATTTGATCGTTTATTGCTCTCCTAGCCCCTATCTACCATAAGCGGTTTAGTTTTCCATATGCACCTATCTATTGATCAAAAGCGACTTCTTTTACCATAAGCGTTTCTATCCTGTTTATAAGTGATCTATTCTGCATAAACGATCCCTTTTGGACTACATGCGAGCTGCACTCCCTATGTGCTTCACCTTAGCCTATAAGCAAGCTATCTACCATATGCGAGCACGTATCCTTTCTATGCGAGCTAATACCCTATATGCGCCTACTGTTTGCCTATATGCAACCCGTTTCTATCTATATGCACGTTTAGCCTTTTCCTATTGCCTAGCCAACTGGATGCAACCTCATTTTTCCAGAAGTGACCAAGCCATGCCTATAAGTGATCTACACTACCAATAGCAATCTATCTTCCTACACAAGCGACCTGAACTGCCTATCCTAAGACCTAGTCGCTTCTGGTGAAGTGTGTGCATTTATGATGCTTCTAGCCTATCCAAATCATGCTTTTAGCAAAAGTTTCAATACATCCCCGTATGCCTGATCCCTCTGGTCACCCATGTGTCCTCACTCACTAGGCACGATGATCTCTGCATGGAATCACCATCCTGATCGCTCTCCAACTCCCGTCGCACAACACCTCTACAGAGCTCTAGATCTTTATAGTTTTCTAAACACAAATGAGCACAGATTAGCCTATTTGCCATTGCAGAACCTACTTATAGCCCTACCCAAACCCTAATTTTTCTATGCCCAAGCCTCTTTTCAGCTGCTTCATCCCATATGTTCCCACCCAACCCCTGTTTTCTTCATGTCAACCTTGTTTCCAGCCTTTCATCTATCATGAGCCAACCCAGCCCTTCCTGGTTTGCCTAGCTTACCTCTCGAGGGGGCATCACCTGCCAGTTACACTGGGGGATAACTTTGTTTATCAAGTGAAATATTGTATCTTCTTTGACACAATGCTCTATGAAACACTATATCAAAGAGGGGCAAAATGTAGACACCCAAAATTGACTCATTATTATTAACATCCAAATATCGCATTATCACACATTTACATTTGTCTAACACATTTGAGCAATATCCCTAACATATATTTCTTCTATTAATTAAATAAATTCTAATTTATTTAATTAATTCATTAGCTATTTCCTCTAAACCATAATTAAACAATCTTCAATTATTTAATTATCTTCATTCTATCTATTTTTAATTAAATAAATCTTATTTATTTAATTAAAGATTCCTGTTATAAGCTGACTTTCTAATTAATTAAATAAATTGTATTTATTTAATTAATTTATCTTATCATTTATCTCATGAGCCGATATGTGTGCCTCTTTCATTTAAAAAAGATAAGTGGTACTACATATTTTATTTAATATCTTTCACATGTAGTACTTTTTTATGTACACAAGCACACATAAGCGCTATCTTCCCACCACTTGTCATCTTCACATTCACCTATGTCTATCTTTCAAATCATAGCCATTCACATAGCCTCCAAATCCCCACCTTTGATTGATTTTGGTTGAGTTCTATATAAACACCCTCTCATTCCATACTACATTTGTCCAGCATTCATAGCATCTACATTATCATCTTGAGAATATTGAGCATTTGAGCATCCATTAAGCTTATCATTATCATTCATCCATCATGGCAGCTTTTATCTTCATAATTGTTCATTGTTGAAGAAGCAATCCACATCATAAACAAGGAATCACACAATCTAGGTGATGTTGTGCTTGAATTGTATTACTCTTTGATTTCATTTAGATTAGATTCTTTGATGATGGTAGGGTTAGGTTTTTATGGCTATGCTTGATCTTATTAACCTAATTTTTTACCTATCACATGTACAAATGACAATCCATCTCCTTTTATAGAACAAGGAGAGGATGTAGTTACAACAAATCCAATGATCTAATGGTCAAGATGAAATGTGGCACATGATTGCATTTTAGCAATCAATCTGGTGGAACACAGCTGACATTCTAGAATATTCTTGGAATCTTTGACTTGGTCAATATGACCTCTTTACTCTACATTTCCATTGGATTCTTAATTTGTGGATGGCTCCTTTGTTATCCTACATTTGACGCCCTAGATGAGCTCATATTCCTGGATGGCCTTATCTATTTCTGCTCTATCTTGTATCTTAGCCTTTTTAGCAACATGCTCTTGTGCCTTTAACTATTCTTGCAGGGCTACCCACTTATTCATCTAGCTATCTAGCTCTTCATTATATGTCTCTATTTTTTCCTTCATGTGCATGGCTTTATCAATAGTAGCCTAAGAAAAGTGTTGAATAGGATCCTCAGCAGACTAAAATTATCCTTGAATGCTTTGGTGGCAAAATCCTCATCTTGATTTTCAATTTTCAATTCCACTTCACCTTTGAGGGCCTCCAAAATCCCTATTTCTTTCACCAAGAGTTCATGTGCTTTGACACTAACATCCATAATCTTAGCATTACATCTTTTCAATATATCCACCTCAAACCTTATGTCTTCAAACCAATTATCCAGCTGTGGGATTGTTTGAGGTGTCAGGATCTTCTTTGTCATGAGGGTGCCAACATATGCCTTCCTCATATCCTTGAGTGTAGTCAAATTTTGACCACTCTTTATTAACCTTTGGCCAACCTCTTTCTTCAATTTATCAGCCTTACTCTTCAAATTTTTGAGCATGTCCCAATTGGACAATGAGGTCCTTATTACTTGTTCTCCTTTCTTCAAGAATTTGGTGAACCATTTATCCATTACCTGTGCATGATGCTTCTACACATCTAATGTTGCTATCTCCTGTTGAGATACTAATTATTATTAGGTGATCCAAATCGAAGGTAAAAAAAACAAACTAAATGCATACAAACAAGAAGTTATACCTCAACAAGGAGACCCAATCTCATCAAAAGGCAAAGAAGCTTTGCACCCAAGAGCTCCTAAGATAATTTCCTAATTGATGTTGACAAATGTGAAATGCTATCTCAAAGACAATTCGCAATCTAGCTCAATAGATTTTTGGTCATGGTAACATTACATGAAAATTGGATGGATAAATGGGTTGGAGGATGTTGTATTTATAGGCATTTTGGGAGAGATTTTGATCCAAGGGTTGAGATTGATTTGGGAAATCAATGGTGGAGGATGAAGGTGATGTGGAGGGCCCAGATTTCATCTTGGAGGAATGGAGCGCTAGGAATAAATATGAATCTTTTATTCATTTTGGGAAAAGGGTGAATTAAATGAGTATGGGTGAGATAGAATATGTGTGAAATAAAAATTCACATGGGGAAGGGTAAAATGAATTAAAAATTCATTTGGGGATAAGTGGAGATAAATGAGGTATGGCATAGGTAAGGGGTGTAAGAGGAATTAAATGTGAGGTAGGACATATTTATATTAAAAATTGATTTATGTAGAATATATTTCAATTTTTAATTTGGAGGATGTGGGGAAGGGTGTTAAGCTAGGTTTGACTACTTTAATGAGAGGTTAGGATTAATTTGAATAAGGTTTTATTTAATTAATCCTAAGGCTAGGATGAGATAGGCTAGGGTAGGCAATTAAATAATAGCTATTTAATTTCCTAGGGTAGGGATAGGTCAATTAATAGGCTGAATTAATTAGTTAAACATGGTTTAGCTAATTAATTGGATTTAGTGAGGAGGGAGAAATTGACCAAATAAATATTGCATATTTATTGAATCAATTGGCTAAAGTTTGAACTATTGAATTAATAAAATTAATCCAATTGTTGGGGATAGAATGATGAAAAATCAAGTAATAGAGGGATAATTAATTAAATAAAAATTTAAATAATTGATTAGAAGGGGAATTGGTATGTTTAGGGATGTCGGGAGTTGGTTTGGCGATGAAGACAATTTTAGGTGTCTACATTTGCCCCTCTTTGATGTGGCATCAGGACCTAGCAGGGAAGTGGTGTCAGGTCAAAGAAAAAAATTTGCCTCAGCTACTAGGAAGGAATAAGATGGGTGAGGGATGCCCCCTCGAGAGGTCACCGAAAAAATAAAAAAAATTCGGGCGAGCTCTCGAAAGGACCTGATGGGAGCGAAGGTTGGATAGAGGATGGGAAAAGAAGATGACGGGAAGAAAAATAGAGGAAAAAGGTTGTGATCTGCACCCTAGAGGGGAAAAAGAGTGGCAGAGAGATGACATGGCTTGCTATATTAAGACAAGTGGGCCCTAAGAGTGCCACATTTGCACACATTGACCTCTTGAGTAGAAGGAGCAAAGGAGAAATTGCGGAGCGTAATCCCCAATTCTCGTGACTCTAACACATTTCTGAGCATTTCCGATCGTTTGGCCAGGCACCAGAGGCTGGACCCTAGGTAAAACCTAACCCTGGCTTTGTGATTTTTTAATTTTGTCGCATTTTTTGGGTTCGGGAATTAGGTTCAGGGATTGTGGCACTATCGCAAGATCACGCAACGCAAAAAAGAAGCAGATTAGCACAATCCTTTGGATTGGTGCTATCCGCTAGGGTAGAATAGAGGCTGATTGTCACCATGTGTTTATCATTTTGGCGCTATCTTCTATAGTAGCACTATGTGTGAAAGAGGTAGGGTTTTGGCATTTTAGCGCCAAATGGTTGTTAGGGTAGCACTATGTTCTTGACTAGCGCTAGTTTAGGTAGTGGTGCTATATTTATGTTTAGAGCCATGTAGAGGATTAGCGCCATATTTGATATGTGCATTTTTGGGAGAACTAACACTATTCTTTAGATTAGCACCAAGTGGCAGGGTGGCGCCATTTGTGAAAATGGCACAAAGTAGTTTGCGTAGTGGCGCCATTTTTGAAAACGACACGAAGGGGGTTTTGCAGTGGCACTATAATCTGAATTAGTTCCATGGGGCAGTTTGGTAGTGCCATATGTAAAATTGGCGCAAATGGCTTTCAACATTAGAAGAAAAGGAGGGTTTGGAAGAAGATAGGTAGATTTCTGACCAGAAAGTTGTGGATGTAGGATCTGAGTTCATTTATAGTGTACTCACAGGAGCAACGCGTGCCATCTGTGATGGTGCTATTTGATCAATTTGATGATGCCACCTGGGCCCAAATGGCGAAGTTAGGGCTCTTGATAGTTGTGTCAATGCCAGTGCTATGAGCTCATAGAGCTCTGATGACCATGGTTGTAGAGCGGTATCAGTCGGAGACTTGCACATTTTTGCTACCTACTGGGCAGATCATCCTCAAGCTACCTATTCATGGCCGTCAGGTGACATACGACACGAGGAGGGGACAGAGGGCCTTGATTAGAGTTTTTGGCGTTGATCACATTATTTTATTGGTAGATAGGAGGGAGATGAGCTATGAGGGGACATTAGTGGTGGGTGCAGATCCGTTTGCTTTATTCCTATGTACATTGATTGGTGGCATAGTGATGCCTGATAGGAGGGGCAGGGGATTTCTAGTTGGATGGGGAGAGGTGATTGAGGGGATGGTTAGACATGAGACCGTGTATGCTTGGGGACCAGCGATGTTGGGGCAGCTATATCATGAGATGCATATAGTTGTCTATCTTTATGATTCAGCGTTATCAGCCGGGGTTACTCTTCTGCATGTGTGGATTTGGGAGCATATCGTAGTCACTCGCCGAGATGTGGGTACTATCACCATTCGTTTGAGGCCTTTGTGTTCCTGTATCGGGATGCTGAGTACACATACACTAGTCAGGTTCGGTATTGGCAACGGGTGTTGGATGATGTCATTCGGGTGACCTGGCAACCCTACATCGAAGTGGAGCCGTGGCCAGATGATGATGTTCACCTCCCTTTTACTTTTCAATAGCACTATTTGATAGGTCATGGAGACCACATGATCAACATGTATCTGCCATCGTGGGTTATGTGACAGTTTCGGTTGTGGCAGGATACTCCACAGCAGATGGCCATTTTTGCATGGACCCGTCTAGATGTCCATTATTGGCTAGCAACCATACAGCCCCGGGTTGCTCTGGAGGACTTTTTGGCTTTGCAGCTATTGCAGTGGGATTGGCAGAGTACTATCAGGGATGTAGGTACTACTCCTGCATATGAGACATGGTGGCAGATGTGGCAACTGACTCAGTTCACTGATCTGGCTAAGGAGGTAGTCCCTGTGGAGGAGACACCGAGATCAGGGGATGAGGATTCTGAGGATGATGGGGACGATGATTCTGATGGGGATGATTTCCTGGAGGAGGGTGAGGAGATCATTGCAGATTACCTCATGGAGGTTGGAGGGGATGGAGAGGAGAGGGAGATTGGGAGGGATGGGTAGCTGATGGATGTGGTAGTAGCAGTGATAGCTGGACAGGTGCCCCAGTAGTAGGTGAGACAATAGGCACCTGTATAGCAGGTACTTGTTGAGCAGGTTTAGATTGGAGTGGTACAATGGCAGGGAGGACCTTGGTGGCTTGGGGGATAGTGGAGGGTGGACAAGGGTGCTATGCTCCCACCACAGGTTTTGTAGCAGTAGCATGCTGTTGCAGCAGGGTAGCAGGCAGAGGCAAGCCCTTCAGGGGCAGGTGGAGAGGCTGAGGTTCAAGGGCTCATACCCCGTCAGTAGCCGCAGAGTGGAGAGGAGGAGGTTGAGACTCTATAGGCATAGGTAGCCAGCCTGTAGGAGGCTTTAGAGAGCTGTGAGGTGGAGTTGGTTCAGTTGCGGGGGACAGTGGCCTTATTGGATGGCACAGATGGGCAGGTGGTAGCATTGCGGTCACAGTTAGCCTAGGCTTAGGGTGATATAGTGGTTTTGAATGGAAAGTGAGATGCGGCAATTGCCAGGGCATAGCAGGCAGAGTCTATGGTGGGTAGTTTGCAGGCTTCAAATGCTAGTATGGCCCCAGTTTTGACATTGATGTAGACACAGTTGTCCCAGGCACAGACACAGTTGTATCAAGTATAGGGACAATTATCTCAGGTACAAGGATAGTTGTTGGAGGCCAGAGGATGGACAGACTATTATCGGGCCCTATATCACGTGGTAGTGTCTGCAGAGCAGCGTGCACCAAGCTATAGTTAGGTCAGTGGATCCTGGGCATCTAGATCACACAGATCTAGATCAATTCAGTCGGTTCAATAGGCAATGGGTCCCCCATCTCATGTGCCCCAGCAGGTTCCATAGGTACAGGTATAGCCACAACTGTTGCCACAGCCACAGGTAGGACCACAACCACCACCAGGATCAGGATCCCCCACCGCCTCAGAGAGAGGGTCCTCTATGTGATAGTTGTATCATTTCAGCCCTTAGAGGCATTGTATCAAGACATGTTATTATATTTTTGATGTATATTCATGAGCGATGTATATTTTTGCGATGACGATATATGATATGATGTTGTTTGATGGCCTATTTGTTTATTGATGCCTTTATATGATTATGATGATGCTTATGTTGATGGATGCAGTATGCTTTTATGGATTATATGCTATGGATATGTTGTGTTTATGCAATTTATTACGTTGATGTTATGGATGTACCTATTGATGTATCATGATGGATGTAATGTTGGTTTACTTATTTTGATATATGCATGTGTGTGATCTATGGACTATGATGTATAATGCAAATAAATGTTCAGATTAATAAACATTTATTATGGATGCAAAATGTAATGGAAATGTATGTTTATCTTAATAAACACATGTTATGTATGGAAATATGGATATGCAGCTAAGTGTTTATTGATTATGATTATGCAATGTAACTAAATTTAACTAAACGATTATGAAATGATATATGGAATGCAATGTAATGATGATGTAATGCAATGTGAATGTGATGATTTATGTTTTTACAATGCACCTATGTGATTATAAACTAAATGATTATGATTATGGTATGCAATGTTGAATGATATATATTAAATGATTATATGAAATGCAATGTAAGTGGAATGTAATGATTTTTGTGAAATGTCACTAAATGATTTTAAAGTGCACTTAAATGATTGCAAACTAAAAGGATTATGATATGCAATGTTAAATGTAAAATGAGTCTAAAAGGCACCTAAATGAAATGCAATTTTAATGATTATGATTGGAAACTAATGACTCTAAAATGCACCTAAATGAAATGCAAATTAAATAAGACATGATATGGAAACTAAATGACTCTAAAATACACCTAAATGAAATGCAAATTAAATGAGATATGATATGGAAACTAAATGACTCTAAAATGCACCTAAATGAAATGCAAATTTAATGATTATGATATGGAAACTAAATGACTCTAAAATGCACCTAAATGAAATGCAAATTAAATGAGATATGATATGGAAACTAAATGACTCTAAAATGCACCTAAATGAAATGCAAATTAAATGAGATATGATCTGGACACTAAATTACTCTAAAATGCACCTAAATGAAATGCAAATTTAATGAGATATGATATGTAGCTAAATGACTCTAAAATGCACCTAAACGAAATGCAATTTTAATGGTTATGATATGGAAACTAAATGACTATAAAATGCACCTAAATGAAATGCAAATTAAATGAGATATGATATGGAAACTAAATGACTCTAAAATGCACCTAAATGAAATGCAAATTAAATGTGATATGATATGGAAACTAAATGACTCTAAAATGCACCTAAATGAAATGCAAATTTAATGAGATATGATATGTAGCTAGATGATATGTGAGATGCAAACTAGGTGATATGTGAGATGGTTAAGTCTTGATACACATGATGTTCTTTGTTGGACCTTGGGTGGTGGGGCTATGTGATAGAGGACTAGGTGGGGAGAGGATAAGGGTGGATGGATGGGGTACAGATAGGATTGGGAGTGGCTAGGTTAGGGGAGGGGGGGTGTTGAGGGAATTGTTAGGTCATAAGACACCACATCATTGAGGGGACATTTGGTTTGGTTCGGGATGTGTTTAGTGAGAGTAAGTTGGAGGAGTGGGATTCGTGAAGGGATTTAGGAAGGTGGGGGGGAATAGGCTAGGTGATTATGAAATCTAGGCCCAGATGGTATAGTTGAATAAATGATTAGGATGATGATTTGAGCTAGTAACAGTAGTTGCATAACATTAATTGAGAGCATTTCCTAGTTTCCTATAGCATTATAGGATACAGTTCACAAAGGTATGAAATGACCTAGGTGATGATATATATCCCATGATTGCATGGACTAGACCTGCAAACAATAGGTTGATTTCATACGTGTCCAAGGTAGTATAACCTTGCCTAGCCTAGGAAGGGGACTCATAGTGATGAGTGCGAATAGTACATATAAGGTTTTGATGCCTGTATATGCAAATAAGGCACATTATGCTAGAACCAACCCAGGCTGCAAGATATGAATACTATTCTTGGAGTAATGAAACCAACCCACAAGCATAGCATACAGAAACAATGACCATGTCTACTCGAGGTGTTGTCTGCCACTTGCCATGATATAATGAGATCAAGGTAGCTTTGGAGATGACCTAGAGTGAGACAAAAAGATAAAAATCAATAATCAAAAAGACCAACAAAAAGATACAGATAGCCTTTGTGTATTCTTGCCAAGACACATGTTGATAGAATGACATATTCTTGTCCATTGTAGGAACGATACATCCTAGGATGTGAATTAGTTGGATTTTATTGGATAATTTTCAAAAGGTGGGAAAAAAGGACAGTCAGGCTATGTGTGGGATTATAGTTGGTGTGTTGATTGATGATTTTTGCATTAGGGGACATGCTTCAAGTGTACTTTAGCATGTGTATCATTTATTAGGTCTAGAAAGCTCAGTGTATGGGGACCATCCAAACAGGGTGAATGGCTGCATCTTAGGTACCTGAGTACTGGAAACTTCCTTCATATTCTAGACTGCCTACATACCTTGTGTCTACGGGATCAAGGTACTTTCAAGATGCAGACGAGATGAATATGTAGTTATGGCATGACTTGATGATGTGGGAATGGTTTGGGATGGGTGTGATGGTGAGGATTGATGGAGGGGCATCACCTGCCAGTTACACTGGGGCATAACTTGTTTATTGAACGCATCTCACATCTTCTTTGACACAACGTTCTATCGAACATTGTATCAAAGAGGGGCAAAATGTAGACACCCAAATTTGTCCATGTCTAGCAACACCTTGTTAAATCACTAATCCATTAGCCAATTAATTAAATAAATTTTATTTATTTAATTAAAATCCCATTCTCATTCACTTAGCCAATTAATTAAATAAATTGTATTTATTTAATTAATTCCACATCATGTCTTATCCCATTTCATTCATTTATCCTATTAATTGAATAAATTTTATTTATTTAATTAATTTCCAACTCATATCCCAACTAATTCAAATATTTTATTTGAATTAAACACTCATCTTTTATCATATTCCAACACTTGTCTAGTCAATCATGTGTTGTTATACAACTTTCATTTAAAATCCTTCACATGCACAACTAATTGGACCTAAATTTAGTAACTTTCAATCCTAGCCATTCACATAGCCTCTGAATCTCCACCGTTGATTGATCTTGGTTGAGTCCTATATAAACAGCCTCTCACTCCATATGAGACATCCAGCAAGCATATAGTACCTACATTATCATCTTGAGCATCTTAAGCATCTGATTATTCAATTGAGCTTTTATCATCAAGCATGGCAGCTTTCAGCTTTGCAATTGTTCATTGTTGAAGAAGCAGTCCACATCCCTCAAACAAGGAATCGCACGGTCTAGGTGATGTTATGCTTGAATTGCATTATCCTTTGATTTCATTTAGGTTAGATTCCTTGATGATGGTAGGGTTAGGGTTTCATGACTATGTCTGATCTTCCACACCTGACTTTCACCTATCACATTTTGGCATGCCCGGTGGGACTCACGTCCCTGATTAACTTCATTTTTTGGAGTTTTTTCTTTGAAGATCAGATTTTGCAGGTGCTCGCAGAAAATTCAAGTCGCTTTTGAACAAAAATCCACCGCTTCCAAATTTCTACGTCACTTTTAAGCTGGAACAGGCCGCATTTTCCTCTCTGGATCGCCTTTAAACAAACAGTCGTCGCTTGAGGCAAAACGGTATCGCTTTTGTTCTTAAAATGTTCGCCTGTTATTTTTGCAGCTGCTTTGACAGTATTTATCGCTTTTGACCTAACAGCCGCCACTTTTACACATAATCAGGTCACTTTTGACATAACAGTGGCCGCCTTTGCAGATGTTCGCGTCGCTTTTGATCTAACAGTACTCGCCTTTACACTGATCTATGTCGCTTATGAGCTAATAGTGATCACCTGTGCAGGTTAGGGTTTTAGCTTTTGCTTGCAGATACAGGTCGCTTTTGTCTTGCAACAGATCACTTCTGGGTATATCTGGATCGCATATGAGTCGACAGAGGCCGCACTTGACTTCATTAGTATCGCTTATGGACTGATAATACTCGCCTGTTAGACTAGGGTTTTGTTTGTCGGCTGTGTTTTGCCGATACTGTTCGCATTTAGCCCTCCATTGATCACTTATGGCCAATCTGCATCGCTTATGAGCTGACAGGTGTCGCATCCTGTGTTTTTACGCGTCGCATATGATCTGCAGTATTTCACCTCTGATATAATGGAGGTCACTTTTGATCAGCAGTGAATCGCATCTGGTAAGTTCTGTTGTTTTCAAATCTGTTTCAGTTCCAGTTTGATTTTTGGCTATTAACTGGGTATTTGCGCAGCATCTTATCGATTTGTCCAAGAAAGGAGGTTATCAAACTACTGACATATCTGTTGTAGGTTCGATCGGTCCAAGATTTGTGCTTTTTTTCCACTAAATTAGGCATATTTGGGCTTGGTGCTTAAAATGAACCATTGCTTGCTCCGTGCTTGATTTATCTTTTTTGATTGCTTGCATGCGCCTGATTGTAACCCAAATTTAATGGCAAAAGTATCCTCTCCCCTTGCCTATCAAATGGATCTTGGGTGTATGAGAACTTGTCATTATCTTTAGAGGGCCTGCCTTCCCGCTGTGAGAAGGGATACGACCCAAGCGGTAACGGGCTAAAGCCAAGTCCTTCCGAACCGCTATATAAGAAAAGTGTTTGTGTCAAAAGCCACAAACAATGGGTGCAGTTGTGTTATACCGATAGCCAACCTCCCCCAAAACCTTCCAAGGCGCAACCCTTGGAGGCTGGGAGACTCCATAACGGAGAGTAGCGCTGCCGCACGTATAGCCCCCCGAACGGATGCCCTTATTAGCAACTTTGTGTAGTAGCCAAAAACCTTCTATCTGTTGATGCAGAGGGCAAAACCCTTGAAGCGGCCCCGATTCATGCGGTTCTTAGCCGAGGTAGCAGGGACAATCTAAAGGTTTGGAGAGGGTCAACCCTTATAAGAATCCCAGATCTTGGTATGCGTGAGAAGTGTGTGCAAATGTAAGGAGGAGCCGGTGCTACCAAGATCCTGGAGCTACCCGCTTTGAATAGGCGCAGCTAGGGGATTCAACAGATACTGTCCTATCCTAGCCTAGGTTGTATCAGTTTGTGCTTGTTGTGAGTGTGAGTGACTGTTATCACTGTTTTCTTGCTAAAAAACTGCAAAATCAGACAACTTTTACACAAACACAGTCGCTTTTGAACCGAAACTGCTCGCACAGACCACAGACATCACCTCTGAACTGTAGTGATTCACTTTTTGTCTGAACTGCATCGCTTTTAAACAACAAAGGCTCGCATATTGCTTGAACAGAATCACTTTTAAACCACAGTTGATCACCTTTTTGCTTGAACAGAATCACTTTTGAACCACAGCTGATTGCCTACTGCCTGAACCAAGTCACATCTGAGTCATAACCAATCGCATCTTGTCTGAGCCAAATCACTTTTAAGCTGCAGTTATTCACCTGATTCCTGAACAAGCTCACCTCTGAACAACAGACTGTCACCTATAGGGATATCTGAGTCGCCTCTGATTAACAGGAAATCGCCTTTGAACCAACAGTCGTCGCCTCTGGCATAGCATTCACTTCTGGTTAGCACTGTCATTTGTCTGTCAAAACTAAATCAGATCGCATCTAAGCTATCATTAATCGCCTTTAGCATCCTTTGAGTCACCTTTGAGCTATCATCAGTCGCCTGTAGCTAAAATCCCTGCAAATCTCAGTACAACAGCTGAATTAGCCACAAGTCCAGCCTGCTTAAGTCTCAAACATCAGCTTTCAGACTTCTCTTTGATCAACAGCAAATACCTGGACTTTGTCTCCTATTTTGAGCTTATCAACTCATGAGCTTTTCCATCTTTTTGAGACCCCAACTAGCAAATCAGACATCAATCCAATCATTTCAATCAACAAACAACCTTCAGTTTTAGCTTCAACCAACAAACATCCTTCAGCTTTAGCTTCAGCAAACAATCTCTTTTAGCTTTAGCTCCAACAAACATCAACAGCAAACAATCTTTCCCTTGAGTGATTAAGCTACCTCTAGGGACAACCAACAACAACTCAACCAAAACAAATCAACCAAGCAACTTAGCCAAACCATCAAACCGAAACAACAACCAATCAATCAACCAGCCAACTATCATCTTTTGGGTCTCAAAACTTTGACAAGCTCACCTTCACCATCAACATCATGCCTCAAACTAGGAGCCAATATCGAGCTGAAATAGAAGCCAAATTGAAAGCTGAAATGGAAGCCAAATTGCAAGCTGAGATGACACAATTCACAACACCTCTTAAGGACGCAACTCAATTCACAACTGGTATGCCTTCTCATATGTTTATACCTCAAGGATATACTATGGGCGAGTCATCTTCACAACAAATGCAACCTCCACCATCCTTGGAAACTTTCGAAGAACAATCTCAAGACGCCTCATCAGGATTCCAAGATACCTATCTATGGGACCAAGTTGAGAAACTCATGATATCTAAGCTTGATCATTGTTTTCTCCAACTTGCTCGCATGGGTGCTAAACTACCTAAGGATTTTGACATATCTGCTATTAGAGAGCAAGATCCCAACACTACTGCTGTTGTTGCAAATAGACCATCTACTATAGTCACATCATCTCCTATTACATTGCAAACATCATCCTCATTGCCTATTGTTGCTTCATTTGAGCTACCACGATCAGAGCATACTTTAGAACCATTGATAGTGCCCACCAATGTGCTCCCTCTCATGTCACAAAATCTCAACATTCCACCTTTTCATGTCCCTCAACATATCTCTCCTTCTACCATGACTGTTTCCATGCCTCAAGTAACACAAGTTGTCCATGCAACACAAGCGCAAACACTTTGAGCATCACAAGCCATTCCCATATCTTATGGTGTGCAAACCTCCCAAACTATTCCAACAACACATGTTGTCCATGCTTCACACCCATTACACTCTACCACATCTCATATACCAACTGCTAATTCCTCCATGTTATCCTATAATCCCAACGTTAGTCTCATTGACATGAGTGATCCCCTCATTTCTCAAGCCAATCCAAACAATAAGATCGCTTATGTTGATCAGCTTACATCCATGTTGTCCTCTTCTTCCAATCCTTCACACCCCATCAATCCATCTTATGCTACCCAAGGCTTCTCTAATATCACCCAATACATGACACATACCAATCCTCATATTGTCCAAAATACAAATCCAAACGTTTCTGTCGTATCCACCAATCCCTCCGTCACTTACCATGTCATGAATTCAATCCCAATTTCCCAACCATTCACTACTATCAATCCAATAGCCACTTCCCATGTGATGCACACCCAATTGCCGCTTGTGTCTCAAGGACAGCAATCCTCCAACACATACATGTCACATACCACTCCTTTGACATACATTGTGGGCACACAACCCCAACAAACAGTCACAGCTTCATATACCCCACAACCACACCAAACAGTCACAACTCCACATATACCACAACCGCAACCACAATATGTCTCATATCATACTCCACCCCCTTCGCAACAACAGCAGTTATCTTCAGCTGATATCCAACAGATGATCGATGAAAGGGTAGGACAAGGCAAGAAACCTTTCTCTCTCGAAAACATATGCGCCTATCCATTTGACAAGTCTCTTAATATGATACCTTTTCCGCCACATTTTGAAATCCCACAATTTGATAAGTACAAAGGGAAAGGAAATCCGGATGACCATCTTCGAGCCTTTTTCGTGGCATGTCTCGATGTTGCCTATGATGATACATATCTTTTGAGACTATTTCCTCGAAGCTTAGCAGGACAAGCTCTTGAATGGTTTTCCCATTTACCTCCAGGAATTAAGACTTTTTCAGAATTGGCAAACAAGTTTCGATCACGCTTTGCCTTCAACATTGAACATGAGGTAAACATGAATGACCTTGTCAACAACAAACAACGCAATGGTGAAACCTTTTCCTCATTTACCCAACGATGGCATAATATGGCTAGCAAATTATCATGGGAAATCCCTGAGAAACAACAGCTTGACATTTTTGTTCAAAATCTTCATCCTGAGCTGTCATTCCAACTACAATTGCAAAGTGCTAGCACCTTTGACGAATTAGTTTCCAAAGGAGTTATTATTGAACGAGCCTTAATTGCTAAAGGAACTATCAAGATCTTTCGTGATAACAAAGATTCTCCCCAAAATTCCAATGATAAGTCTCGCTTTTGGAACAAGAACAAGAATGTTGTCAATGACGGTATTGTCGATACAAAGAATATTCAAACTATGAGAGCTCCCATCAACATTCAAGCAGCCTCTACACCAAGACAGCCTTTTCCACAACGAAGAAACCAACACCAAACTTCTAATCCATGCTGATAATTTACACCATTAGTGGAACCCATGGAAGTTATTCTTCGAAAGCTGCTTCAAGTAGGAGACATTATTCTACCCGATGCACCACCAAATGGTGAACCCCTCTTTCGAGCTCCTTGGTACAAAGAGAATGAGTATTGTGATTACCATCGAGTTAAAGGGCACAAAACAAATGGTTGTATGCGCTTAAAACATGTTATCCAAGATTGCATTGATCAAGGTTTAATCAACGTCACACCTTCAATAGCTCAACCTGTTCAACAATCCACATCAAATTATGATCTAGAGACTTTCAGGAATCCACTTTCGTCTCATGATCAGACAAATAACCTTCAAGCTGGAAATGCTATTCCCTATAACTATGCATCATCTACCATTGGCCGCATCGACCATGCTCGCATTTCTACCATTACTGTCCAAGGGAGAGCACTTGATTGTGCCGTAACCACGCGAAGAGGTCGAGTTACTATTCAAGGAGCTCCTCCTCACTCTCCTCGCTCTCTCTCTGACTATAACCTCTTGGATCACCTTGGTAAAACACCTGCACACATATCTATTCTTGAGCTGCTCCGCATATCTCCCGCACATAAAGCTATCCTTGATAAAGCCTTACAAGAGTCTTCGGTGCCTAATAATATTAATATCACACAATTCCAATCTATGGTTGCTAGCATTGCCGCCCCTTGTCATCTGACCTTTTCAGACAAAGATCTTCAACCCTCCATTCATCTGTCACACAATGAGGCCCTCCATATTGAAGTATTTGTTAACCAACGTCGTATCAAACGAGTCTTGATAGATGGGGGAGCTGGTCTAAATATATGTTCTTTGAAACTTATCAAGCAATTGGGATACTCTGAGAAAGATGTTGACACCTCCAAAGTTATTACCATCAGAGCATATGATGACGCTGAAAGAGATACCGAAGGGATCATCTTATTGCCTATTCAAGTTGGGCCGGTCATTACAGAAACTCCCTGTCAAGTCCTTGATATTGATCTGCCTTACAACATCATCCTCGGTCGCCCTTGGATCCATATCCTTAAAGTAGTTCCATCTACATATCACCAATGCCTTAAATTTCCACATAAGGGTGTTGAAGTTACCATTCAAGCTGATCCCAATCCATTTGAGTTTTGCCAGGCCTTTCAAGCTAAATATCAGAGCCCGAACCGTATCCCTATCAACACCGAGGCATATCCGTCTTCCTCCTATGTAGATCCATCTGATCTCCTCAAACCTTCATCTAGCAAAGCCGCTTCCAACCTCCATATCAAATATACCGAACATGGCCCTGGTGAATACAAATTGCAGGAATCCTATTGCATTGGTACCCTTCCATTATCTCCTAAATCCCATGGTAAGCCCTCTACAGCCAAGCCAACTTCATCCTCCGCTGTTATCAAAGCTCCCCCTACTGTATTCATTAAAGGTGGTTTCTTGGATGATGAAGACATTGAGGACATCAACTCTTGGATATTTTTTGATGAAAATGACCAAGTCCAACTTGGAGTAGAGCGATACAACAATGGGTTTCGTATCATAAAGAACATGGGCTACAAAGGACATGGCGGCTTGGGACTACAGGAACAAGGACCTATTGAGCCTATCATTGTGTCTAAGAAGTTTAATAAGCAAGGCCTTGGTTACCAACCGGAGGTACCGCGACCCAAAGACATTAAGTGTATTTTCGATATTGACATTGGACCTTCCTCGGCAAGAGAGACTTCTAACTCGGATATTATCGATGACTCCTCCCTTCATATCACCGACCTTTTTCAGGAACATTCCATCTTCATGTTTTCCGCAACCTCTTCTAGCCATCATGATTCCTCCATTAACCTTTCACTCATCTATCCTGACCTCATCGATTGGGACCAACAGGGGGCACCGATATTGGATATATTTGAAAATGACGAAGCCATTGCAGAATTCATGGGTTTGAGACAAGGTATTCCATTGGGTGATCATAAAGCAGGTTTCATGATGGATTTACCTAAACTAGCATATTTTGGCAGAAGTATCAAGTCCTTCAGTCGCAAAAGTGAAATAAACAAAATTCAACAAAATAGGTCACTAGGTGAAAACCACAAGGCGCCTCTTGACCGTGAAAAAGCAAAAATAAAGGATGTATCCGAAGGTGAAAACCTCTCTGAGGCGCCTGAGGATGAGGGATTTGATCTTCCTGTTGCCACTGATTACCATGAGAAATCAACTGTGCTAGTTGAAAAATCACAAGACATGAACTTGGGAACAGAACAGAATCCGAAGATCACTTTTTTGGCAGCATCACTCTCTGAGCAAGAATGAAAGAACTTCACAGCATTTTTTCTGAGAAGAGCTATAAATTTTGCATGGACTTATGCAGACATGCCAGGACTAGATCCTTCACTTGTGGTACATCATTTAGCAGTATTCCCTGATGCAAATCCTGTCAAACAAAAATTGCGCAAAATGCATCCACAAGTTGCCTTATTGGTCAAAGCAAAAATTCAGAAGCTGTTAGAAGCAAAGTTCATAAAGCCTATTGATTATCCAGAATGGGTTTCAAACTTAGTACCTATAGCAAAACTAGATGGACGAGTTTGCTGCTGCACAGACTTTAGAGATCTTAACAAAGCATGTCCTAAAGACGATTTTCCATTACCAAGCATAGACAACATTGTTGATCTTACAGCAGGACATGAAATGCTATCTTTGATGGATGGATTTTCAGGTTATAATCAAATTAGAATAGCAGAGGAAGACCAAGATAAAACATCTTTTATTTGTCCATGGGGCACATATTGCTGGTTTGTAATGCCTTTTGGTCTCAAAAACAGGAGCTACCTATCAACGAGCTATGACAGTTATTTTTCATGACCTTTTTCATACTATCATGGAAGACTATGTTGATGACATTTTGGGAAAATCCAAGACAAGAGAAGGACATCTACAAGTATTGGCACAAATCTTTGATCGATTAGAAAAATACCAAGTCAGACTAAACCCAAAGAAGTGTGTATTTGGTGTAACATTAGGCAAACTGTTGGGATATATTGTTTCTCGACGAGGGATAGAAGTGGACCCAGCTAAGGTAAAAGCTATCATCGAAATGCCTCCACCAACGAATCTCAAACAGCTCCGCAGTTTACAGGGTAGGCTACAATCTATCCGCAGATTCATCTCACAACTAGCAGATAAATGTCATCCTTTTCAACATCTTCTTCGTAAGGGTGAACCTTTTAAGTGGGATGAAAAGTGTCAACAGGCTTTTGATAAGATAAAAGAATACTTGGCAACACCTCCTGTGCTAGTACCACCGACACCTGATCGTCCATTACTGCTCTATATATCATCAACAACCACAGCATTGGGTGCACTTCTAGCTCAACATGATGATTCAGGAAAAGAACAAGCCATCTACTATATTAGCAGAACTCTTGTGGGATATGAGCTCAATTACTCGTTCATGGAAAAAGCTTGTTTAGCCTTAGTGTTTGCTTCCCAAAAGTTGCGACACTACATGCTGAACCAAACAACAAAGCTCATCTCTAATGTGGATCCCGTCAAGTATCTCCTTTCAAAAGCTCTTCTCACAGGGAGATTAGAAAAATGGGTTATGATCTTGAGTGAATTTGACATACAATATGTGAACCGTAAAGCTATCAAAGGACAAGTCATTGCTGATCAATTAGCTGCAGCACCCATCACAGACATTCAGCCAATATACCCAAAATTTCTGGATGAAGGATTGTTTAATTTAAATTTTCCAGCACGATGGCAGCTATACTTTGATGGATCATACACTCAACACGGATCTGGAGCAGGTATCTTGTTTGTCACTCCCCAAGGAGACTGCATACCTAAATCATATAGAATAGCATTCCCATGTACCAATAACATAGCAGAGTATGAAGCTTTAATCACAGGTTTGTGCATGGCAGTACAATGGGCTATCAAACAGTTACAAGTCTTTGGCGATTCGCAGCTGGTTATCAAACAGGTCTTAGATGAATATCAAACAAAAGATGAGAAGCTTCTTCCATACAAGCTAATGGTGGACGATTTCAAGCAATACTTTGAGGACATTACCTTCGAGCAAATTCCAAGACTACAAAATAGAGCAGCCGATGCCATGGCTATGATTGGATCTCTTTTAGACATGCCATCTAACACCCATAAATGTGAATTCTTGGTCGAACAGCTTTTGATCCCAGCATTCAAAGTTCCACAGTCTGAGCTCATATGTGAGATTGTTAGTCCCAACTCGTCGTGGTACAAGGATATATACGAGTATCTCCGTAATCAAACCTTGCCTCTTCAACTATCCAACACCCAGCGTAAAACCTTTATCCATCGAGCCTCTCGTTACACTATCTTAGGAGACACCCTTTATCGCCAGAGTCTTGATGGTATCCTTCTTAGATGTCTTGATTCCGAGGAAGCAAAAACGGCCTTACGTGAAGTACATGAAGGTGTCTGCGGTTCGCATTCCGCTGGCCCTGGCCTTGTTAAGAAACTTCTGCGAGCAGGATACTATTGGCCAACTATGGAAAACGATGCCCAACAATTTGCAAAGCGATGTTTACAATGTCAGAAACATGGAGATCTAATACATGCACCAACACATGAGCTTCAGCCTATTGTCACTCCATGGCCTTTTTCGCAATGGGGACTTGATCTCGTGGGTAAAATCCATCCTACTTCATCAAATGGTCATAAGTTTATTATCACTGCCACTGAGTATTTCACAAAGTGGGTAGAAGCCATACCAATGACCTATATCACAGGTAAACAAATAGCTAAATTCATCTTACATTACATTATCTGCCGTTATGGAGTTCCTCAAGCTATTGTCACAGACAATGGGCGCCCTTTCAAGAACCAAGAGGTTAGAGATCTTTGCAATAAGTTCCATATTCAACATAGGTTCTCTACGTCTTATTATCCTCAGAGCAACGGTCAAGCTGAAGCCTCTAATAAGACAATCATCAAGATCCTTAAAAAGACTATTAATGAAGTTGGTCGAGATTGGCATCTACAACTGCATCCTGCTTTATGGGCATATAGAACAAGTGTCAGAACTCCTACTGGCGCCACACCCTATGCTCTCATCTATGGCACTGAAGCTATTTTGCCTATCAAGGTCGAGATTCCCTCTTTGCGCATATCCTTGCAACATACTATCTCAAATGAAGAATATCGAGTGTCCAGACTCCATGATCTTGAGCTATTAGATGAACGCCGCCTTACAGCATTGAACCATCTTCAAGTCTATCAAAACCGGCTACGCCGCAGCTACAACAAAAAGATCAGAGAACGCAGATTTCATGTTGGCGACCTTGTCCTTAAAGAAAACCAAAGGAATCAACAGCATCGAGAGAAACAGGGCAAGTTTGAACCAAATTGGCTTGGTCCTTTCATTATCACAGCAGTCTATGGATCTGGTGCATACACTCTGTCAACACCTGAAGGCATTCCCTTGGATGAACCCGTCAACAACGTTCATCTCAAGAAGTTTTATCCATGAATCTCAGCTATCCCCAAAAAAGCCAAAAAAAAAAAAAACATTCAATAAATAATCCGTCCTCTGGTGAAAACCTGGTAAACAGGCGCCTTGGATAAGTACCATAGTGAAAACCTGGTAAACAGGCGCTATGTGTAGTGACCAGCTTCCCTCATTTGTTTGGTTCGTTTGATCATTTTTCCCACTGCATCTTCTATAAGCCATACTCATAAGCCCTATCGCAATCTCACACATAGCCTTTCATCTTCATCCTTTGTCAATGCTAGCTATCATACTTGAGACATTGTCGTGATATCTATATCTTTTGGCACCTTAGCATCTTGGCTACATCTTTTCTGTATTGTCGCTTCTGCATAATAAACCTCATCCCGCACTGGGGGCATTTGTTGAGTCTTATTTGGAAGTGGATCCTGTTATCTCTAGCTCATAACACATCAAACAACTCAGCTTACAACACAGCACACCTTATCAACTTTAGCCATGGCACATGTCCACCGACAAATATGACTTAGCGCCTTGCAACCAGGACTCATATCTTTGCAATTTATCCACATTCATCCACCAATCTTAATAAACATTGCCTGTTTAAACATCCAATCCGCCAGCAACATCAATAAGAACTACATCTAGCTCTATCGTTGACGCCTTGATCCCGTGGATACAGGGTATGTAGGCAATCTGAGATGTGAAGGAAGCACTCTGATTCAGGCTAAGACGATAGCCCCTTTCATCAGTTATCTTTCATCTTTCTTCTAAACATCCTTCAATCTTTCAACTCACATTCTTCTATCTTTCATCACTTACATCATCAATAAAACCCAGAACTACATATTCATCATGTCTCATCTTCATTGTAAATGTGCTTTGATCCCGTGGATACAGGGTATGTAGGCAGTCTGGAATACAAAGGAAGTTTCCAGTACTCAAGCACAGATGATCCACCCCATCTTCTTCATCTTCATGCATCATCCATCTTCTTCTCTTTGATCAGCTCAAACAAGAAGCAATCCATGTGTATATTGCAAGCTCAAGCACTTTAATCAATCAAAGGTACGCTAGAAGCTATTTGTCTGCATGCCTTAAGCCAATATTTGCTATAGCAGTTTATCAACAACTTTAGCCTTCAACAGGATGTAGCTTTCCTCTTAACAAGGCACCAGCTTGATCCATCCAAGAGCACCCAAAATTTGGCAAGAGAACATGATGACAGTATCTTTTGTTTTATCTTTTGATTTATCTTTTGTCCCTTTTTATAACTAATCAAGACTGCCTTGATCTATTTATATCTTGGTATGTTGCGATGAAGTAAGGACTGGGGCATGGTCATATAGCTTTCGTATGCCGTGTTTGCAGGATGATCTTATTCTCTTCCTATGCGTATTGGTATCTTGTACATGTTGGGATTAGCATCTTACATATCAATATCTCTAGCATCTGAGAAGCTAAACAGTCTCTTATGCATTTGAGACTATTCTATGTTAAGACTAACTCCATACATATAGCCAGCAAGCTATCATTATGTGTAGTGGAGATAAGCTCAAACCATTGTTTGTAGCGTCAAAGTCCAACACTAGCTATTATTCATATCTTGTGCATGTTGGCTCCACATCTTGACCACATGCGTTCAGACAAGATTGTAACATGCTAGTTACGCATTGGATACCTTGACACCTTGGTTTCTTATACCCTGGTGCATAACATCCATATGCTATATCAAACATAAGGACTGCATTTCTTTTCATTTTGAGCAATTACTTGAAAGCTGCCCATCATCATCCTACTTATTCATTCTATCTATCCATTTGTTCCATCATCCTCAGCCAAGGTCGATCATATCTATCATCTTTTCTCCATATTCCCGCTCCTGCAAAACAAGTGTTAGCCATGCATAAGTCCATTATATATATATCTCTTTCACTACCATCTACCTATATGCATACATCTATTCATATCATTACCTTTTGCATATTCAAACATTTTCTATCCATTACCATTTGCATAAACATCCATCCATAATCCATATATAATCCATACACATAACATACGTAGTCATCATAATATCAACATCACAACCATTATAACATCATATAGATCGCCAAAACTGCCATATATATATATATATATATATATATATATATATATATATATACATGTGTGTCAAAATACAAGTGTCTACAATACAAGCTGAGCCCTGAAAAGAATGAATGTACAACAATGGCTCTAGGCCTCATCATGATACAATGTCAACAAGGTATGCCCTAGCGACTACTGCCAGCTCCCTCGCCCTGACCACCACCACCAACAGGTCCTGTACCTGGTCTCTCATCTCTTGGTGGCCCCATCACTGAAGCTCCTGATCGAGATCCACCTGACCTCTGTGAGCTCGAAGCCCCTGACCTGCTCCTGAAGCTAGGCTGTCTCTGCTCTGCCAGCACAGCTCCATAATATAAGCCTCTGTAATACTCAGCCTCACCCTGCACTCTCCGAAGCTCAGCCTGTACCGCTGTCAACTGTGTGGCCAAGTACATGGTAGCTCCATCAGTCCCCAAGGCAGCCACTGCTCTATCCCGCTCACTAGTCATCCCCTGCAGCTGCTGCACTGCCCTATCTCTCTCAGCTCGCAGACCATCTCTCTCTACTCTCATAGCCTGCTCCTACTGTACTGCAGTATCTTGCTCAAGCCTCATCATCTGCTCATGCTGCCTAGCTGTATCCCTCTCTCCTGTCACTCTAGCCAGAGCACCATCATCTTGTCCATCTCCTCTCTGTGCTCCCAACTGTAGCTGAGCCTGATAAGTCTGTGCCTGTGCTCTAGCATGCCGCAGACTAATCACGGCCTGATGCCTATCCATCTCCACTCTCCTCAGCCTCATCTGTGCCCGCTGCCTCCATCTCCTCTCCTCTCTGATCCGTCTCCGCAGCTGCTGAATACCCACATCATCTCCTGCTTCGATCTGTGCCTGTGGCTGTGCTAATATAGCAGGCTGACCTGGCACCTGTCCTGGCATCTGTATCCCTGGTGCAGCTGGCACTACTACCTGTGCTGGTGGAGCCCGTCGTCATCGCCTCCGCACTGGTCTCTCCATCCCAATCTCTCCAATCTCCCCATCTCGTGTCAACTGAGTCAGCCTCGCTGTCGCCCAGTATACATCGTACTCTAGCAATGTGCCTGGATCTGCAGGACCTTGTCTCCACTGCCATGCTACTGGCTGCAGTCCATCTCTCTCTGCCAAGGCTGTGTCCACCATAACCTCTGGACCCCAATCAAATACCTCCTGCCTCGTCCTCCCAAAAACGGCATCACCTACAGGTACTACCTGTGCCTCTTCAAACTGTCTCAGGGCTCTCTCTGGCAAATAGCGCTCTATAATATACACGCCGCGTCCAAAAATGTATCTTGCCTGTCTAGCATAGACAAGCTCCGCATCCTCCTCCTCCCACTGCTCACATCCTAGCCATGGCCTCCATACAAATCTGTCTATCTCATCTAATCTCCGCCGCCAGTATACTACACCTCGGCACTGTCGGTATGTCAACGCTCCTCTATACATCCGTGCAAATGGCTCTCCTGCTGCTCTAGCAACCCATCCCTCTGGTCTCGTCACCGGAATGTGCTCATATGCCCATACATGCAAAACTGTCACTCCTGCTGACATACTGGCTCCAAACATGTACGCACAATCATGCAGGTAATGATAGAGCTATCCCAACACGCACTTTGCCCATGCATATCTCGTGCCATAGGAGAACATGCCCTCCATCGCTGTCCCCCATCCTACAGGAAACCCTCTAGCTCTCCTATCACCCACCAGCCATCTAATGATAGCCACTACCACTCGCTGTAATCTATCATAGAGCTCCTCCATCCTCCCCATCGGTATCTCTGAACCCTCTACTCCGATGTCTGGTGTGCCAAACAATCTCCTGAATGCTGCTGGGCCCATCTCCGGATCATAATCTACACGGTCCCCATCTACCAGAATCCTCAATATCCGGAACACATCCTCTAAGGTAATGGTCGCCTCTCCTGTCGGTAATAAGAATGAACTATGCTCGCTCATCCATCGCTCCACCATCGCTGTCATCAGCCCTCGATGTGCCTGAACTGGCTCCAATCGGGATACATGCTCTAAGCCCAGGATCTCCAACACCAGTAGCTCCTCTGCATCCAACCGTCTCACCAGCCACAAATCTCTCGGATGGGGCTCCCGTGATAGCAATGGCGGTAGTACATCCTGCATCATCCATTTACCCTTGTCAGTCCATTCCATTAGCCATCCATATCAACATTTGCCTATCTATCTGCTATTTTATCCTACACCTACTATAAGCGGTCCATTTTACTACATGCGATGTTTTCCTGCTCCTTAGCGACCCGCTTTACCCTATGCGCCTCTGTTTTGACTATATGCGAGCTATTTTACGTCATGCGCTCACTGTTTCACTACAAGCGACCTAAACTTTCCTATGCGCTCATTATTCCTTCATATGCGAGTCATATCCTATGTGCGACTCTATTTACCCTAAAAGCGAGCTCTATTTTATATGCGCCTAGCTTTTCACTCTTAGCGAGCTACCTAACCATATGCGCCTATTCTAGCTCTATAAGCGCGCTATCTACCCTACGCGAGCTACTTGTCTTCATATGCGCGCTGTATTGCCCTATGCGACTACTATTTGCTCATAAGCGACTAGTTTTCGTCTATATGCGCATTTTCGCCGATATTTTCCCGCCGACAGGATGCGACCTCATTTTCTCTAAGCGACCTACCCACGCCTATATGCGAGCTGAACTACTCTAAGCGATCTCTATTCCTATATAAGCGACCTAAATGTGCCATGTCCTAATCTAGTTGCTTTTGGTGACGTGTGTGAATTAATTACGCTTTTAGGCTATTAATTACACGCTTTTGGGAAAAGTTTTGAAACATACCGGTGCACCTGCTCCCTCTGGTCGTCCATGTGTCCTCACTCGCTCCGCACGATGATCTCTGCGTGGAATCACCATCCTGCTAGCTCTGCCACTCTCACTCTCTGGAGCTCTGGATTTCTCTAAATTTCTAAGCACAAATGAGCACAAATGAGCCTATTTGCCATTGAAGCACCTACTTATAGCCCTTCTCAAAACCCTAATTCTCTCATACCACAGCCTATTTTCTTCCATGCAACCCCCCTTTCCTTCGCGTCTGCCCTCTTTTTAGCCTTTTCTTCTATCGAGAGCCAACCCAGCCCTTCCTGGTTAGCCTGGCTTACCTCTCGAGGGGGCATCACCTGCCAGTTACACTGGGGCATAACTTGTTTATTGAACGCATCTCACATCTTCTTTGACACAACGTTCTATCGAACATTGTATCAAAGAGGGGCAAAATGTAGACACCCAAATTTGTCCATGTCTAGCAACACCTTGTTAAATCACTAATCCATTAGCCAATTAATTAAATAAATTTTATTTATTTAATTAAAATCCCATTCTCATTCACTTAGCCAATTAATTAAATAAATTGTATTTATTTAATTAATTCCACATCATGTCTTATCCCATTTCATTCATTTATCCTATTAATTGAATAAATTTTATTTATTTAATTAATTTCCAACTCATATCCCAACTAATTCAAATATTTTATTTGAATTAAACACTCATCTTTTATCATATTCCAACACTTGTCCAGTCAATCATGTGTTGTTATACAACTTTCATTTAAAATCCTTCACATGCACAACTAATTGGACCTAAATTTAGTAACTTTCAATCCTAGCCATTCACATAGCCTCTGAATCTCCACCGTTGATTGATCTTGGTTGAGTCCTATATAAACAGCCTCTCACTCCATATGAGACATCCAGCAAGCATATAGTACCTACATTATCATCTTGAGCATCTTGAGCATCTGATTATCCAATTGAGCTTTTATCATCAAGCATGGCAGCTTTCAGCTTTGCAATTGTTCATTGTTGAAGAAGCAGTCCACATCCCTCAAACAAGGAATCGCATGGTCTAGGTGATGTTATGCTTGAATTGCATTATCCTTTGATTTCATTTAGGTTAGATTCCTTGATGATGGTAGGGTTAGGGTTTCATGACTATGTCTGATCTTCCACACCTGACTTTCACCTATCACAGAGAGTATTGTTATGGTTTGATGTATGTGGTGAATTGTGTTGTTTTTGGATTTTTTTTTCTTTTGTATTGTTTTTGGATTTTTTGATTTTCTATTGTTTTTGGATTTTTTTTATTTTGCATTGTTTTTGGATTTTTTGATTTTGTGTTGTTTTTGGATTTTCGAATTTTGTGTTGTTTTTGGATTTTTTGATTTTCTGTTGTACAAAAGGAAGCTTACAAGGATTCTCATTCCATGGGTTAGCCTTGGGTGGGATAGTGCGGGGTGGGTGATAGGATTCGATGTTTCATAATTCCAAGCCATGGGATATGTGCGATATGGAGTGTTGTGATGGAAAGAGGACTTATTAGATGGTAGAACTGGCCACTACACATGGCACCTAAAATAGGTTTTCACCATGGTACTAATCCAAGGCATCACTGAAGTGATTTTCACCATTGGAAGTCTTTATTGCACTCGGGTTTTTCTTAATTTTTATTTTTTATTTTTTTTATTTTTTATTTTTTTTTTGATTGGGGTACTCAATGGGTTATGCGTAGAATTTCTTCAGATGTAGGATGTTCATAGGCTCATCCAGAGGCTGCCCCTTAGGTGTTGCAAGCTGGGATGCTCCTGATCCATAGGTGGCTGTGATGACATAAGGCCCTAGCCAATTGGGCTCAAATTTTCCTTTCTTAGGGCGCTCCTACATGTTTTTCTAGTTTTCCATAAGGACAAGGTAACCTACTTCAAATTTTTGGTTTCTGATCCTCTTGTAGCTTTTTCTGAGGTGATTTTGATAGGCCTGCAGGTGGTTCAATGCATTCAGGCATTTCTCATCTAGTAATTCTAGCTGATGCAACCGTGTGACTCAGTATTCCTCATCATTGATTATGTTTTCCAGGGATACTCTTAGGGATGGGAGCTCGACCTCAATAGGTAAAATGGCTTCGGATCTTAATACCAGGGAAAATCGAGTGGCTCCTGTGGGAGTGTGGATGCTTGTGCGATAGGCCCATAGGGTGGGGTTGAGTTAGAGGTGCCAGTCACGGCCAGCTTCATTAACCGTCTTCTTTAGGATGCATAGGATGGTTTTATTTGAAGCTTCAGCTTGACCATTTCCTTAAGGGTAATATGGCATGGAGAAAAGGTGTTGGATTTGGAATTTTTTGCACAAAGTGTGAACTTCCTGGTTCTTGAATGGTTTTCCATTGTCGGTGACGATGGAATGAGGGATACCATAGCGACAGATGAAATAATGGAGGATGGATTTGGATATCTATGTTCCAATGGTGAAGGTGAGTGGTATTGCTTCCACCCACTTAGTGAAGTACTCGGTAGTAGTGATTATGAACTTATGGCCATTGGAGGATGGGGGATATATTTTGCCTACGAGGTTGAGTCCCCACTGTGAGAAAGGCCATGACGTTGTGATTGGTTACAATTCATGTGATGGTGCATGAATGAGATCTCCATGCTATTGACATGGTAGGAATTTTTTGATAAACCGGTAGGCATCTCGTTCCATGGTTGGCCAATAGTATCCAGTCCTCAGGATCTTTTTAGCAAGAGCGGGTCCACTTGAATTGCCCCATAGATGCCTGCATGTACCTCTTGCAAGGCCACTTCAGCTTCCCTAAAGTCTAAACATCATAAAAGTGTTCCATTAAGACTCCTTTTGTATAGGGTATCTCCAAGGGTGAAGCAGGAGGCTCGGCGGATGAAAGATTTTCATTTGGAGGTGGATAGGTTAGGAGGGATGATATTGCCATGGAGATATAGATAGGTTTCTTGATACCACGAGGATAGGGGACCAATGACTTCACACACTAGCTCTAATTGAGGAACATCATATGCTGGGATAGGGAGTTCTTCTATCAAGAACTCACACTTCTTGTTGTCTTTCTTCATGTCGACCAGGGATCAGATGGTGGCCATGGCATCTGCAGCTTTGTTGTTTAGCCTTGGGATTTGCTTGAAGTGGATGTCATCAAAATAGTCTTTGAAGTCATCGACCATCTTTTTATAAGGCAGGAGTTTATCATCCTTGGTCTTGTACTCATTGTTTACCTGCCGGATGACCAGTTGAGAGTCTCCATACACTGTCAGCTTCTCAATTCTCCATTTGATTGCCATTCAGAGACTTGTGATAAGGGCCTCATACTCTGCCACGTTGTTGGTACATGGGAATGTGATTTTGAAGGACTTAGGGATGGTGTCACCTTGAGGGGTAATAAACAAGACACCTGCCCCTGAGCCTCTGTGTGTGTATGATCTATCAAAGTACATTTTCCATGTTTCTGTTGCCAATGCTATTGTCAAGATGGCTTCATCAGGGAATTCTGCTAGTGTAGGATATTCTGCAGGAATGGGTGCTTTGGCCAGCTGATTAGCGATAACCTATCCTTTGATGGCTTTTCTCTAAGTATATTCAATGTCAAATTATGTGAGGATCATGACCCATTTTTCCATTCTCCTAGTAAGAGCAGCTCTGTTTAGCACATATTTCAGTGGATCGATCTTGGCGATGAGCTTAGTTTTATGATTGAGCATGTAGTGTCTTAGTTTTTGTGAAGTAAAGACCAGGGCCATACATGCTCATTCAATTGGTGTATAGTTTAGCTCATATGAGATCAGGGTGCAGCTAATGTAATAGATGGCTCTTTCCTTCCCTTGTTCATTGTGTTGTGCTAGTAAGGCTCCAATAGTTGTTTCTGTTGCTGAGATATATAATAGGAGGGGTTCTCCTTGCCTCAGTGGAGTTAGAACAAGGGGATTAGCTAGATAATCTTTTAGCTGGTTGAAGGTAGCCTGACACTGAGTGTTCCATACAAAAGTTGTATCCTTTCTGAGTAGATGTTGGAATGGTTGACATTTATCGGCAAGTTGAGCAATAAACCGTCGAATGGACTGGAGTTTCCCTTGTAGACTTCTCAACTATTTTAGGGTTTTCAGAGGAGGCATTTCAATGATGGCTTTGACTTTTGTGAGATCTACTCAATTCCCCTTCTGGAGATGATGTATCCCAAAAAAATTTCGGAGGTGACCCCGAAGACACATTTCTTTGGATTCAGGTGAACATTGTATTGTTCTAGTTAGTCAAAGATCTTTGCCAATACGTCCCAGTGTTCCTCCCATGTCTTTGATTTTCCTAGCAAGTCGTCCACATAGTCTTCCATGGTGTGGTGAAAAAGATCATGGAAGATGACTATCATGGCTCGTTGATATGTAGCTCCAGCATTCTTCAGGCCAAACGACATTACCACCCAGCAGTACATCCCCCATGGACATATAAAGGCTATCTTATGCTGATCCTCTTTGGTGATTTAGATTTGATTATACCCTAAAAAACCATCCATGAGGGATAACATCTCATGTCCTACCGTAAGATCCACTATCATGTCAATGTTTGGTAACGGGAAGTCATCCTTCGGGGAGGCTTTGTTAAGGTCTCAGAAGTCGGTGCAGCAATGGATTTGGCCATCTGGTTTGGCTACTGGTACTAGGTTGGAAACCCATTTAGGATAATCAATTGGTCGAATGAAGCTGACATCCAGTAGTTTCTTTAATTCTGCTTTAACTAGGAGGACCACCTAAGTGTTCATTTTTCTGAGCTTTTGTTTTACTGGTTTTGCATCAGGTCGTACTACAAGGTGATGGACAACCAAAGTGGGATTGAGCCCTCGCATATCTGTATAAGTCCATGCAAAATTGTGATTTCTACGTTTGAAGAAGGCTAAGAAGTATTCCTGCTCTTGTGTGCTAAGAGATTCTTCCCTAAAGGTGATTTTCGGCTCTTCTTCCATCCTAAGATTCATCTCTTGAGCTAGCTCTACCAGGACGGGTGATCTATTGGGATATACCTTTTCTATCTCAGGAAGGCCCATGCTTCCATCTCCTAGCACCTCGTGGAGGTTTTCATCAGGAGATACATCTTTTATTTTTACTTTTTTGGGATCTAACACTGCTGCGAAACAGTTTTCACCATCAGATCCATGTTTGATTTTTGTATTTTTATGACTGGAAGCATGGGTTGTCTCCCTGAAGTAGGCAGCCGTATTAAGTTCCATGATGTATCCTACTCTATGATCTCCCAAGGGGAAGTGATCTCTAACCCCCATCATTTCAGTGATGGCCTCATCGTTTGGTGCTACGTCGAAGACATGAAGTCCCCGTTGGTCCCAGTCTATGAGGTCCGGGTATACAAGGGGTAAGTCATTGGATGAAGAGGCTAGGGTGGTGACCATGTATAGGTTGCATATGGATGAGTCGAAGAAATGGGTGAAGTCACTAAAGGAATCTTGATGGCCCATTTCGTTGATATTATCAGCTTCAGGGGAGACCGTAGTGACCTCGGCTAAGATACATTCACCAGTAGTGAGGATACATTGTCATTGACCATATCCTAACCCTTGGGTATAAGGATTTCTTGTTGCTTGGACTAGTTCCATGATCCCTTGTTCATGAAGGCTAATATTGCCTTGTCCTTTATAGCCCATGTTTTTGACAATTTCTGACCCTTTACCATAGATCTCTGTTGGTATTGTGGGAGCTTCTTGGGTTGTTTCCTCATCTTTATATAGCTAGGATGATATGTCTTCGAGCACATCTTGATCCAGGAGATGTTTCCTCTCAAAGGTAGGTGATGGTTTGCATTTGATGACCATTGTATTGGCTACTTCTTGCTTTGGGGTACCAAACATTTTAGGGTTGGGTAACGTGCCCACACAAAAGGTGCTGTGTAGGTCGTACTCCCCACATCCCATGTCACTGAGCTTGACCTTGATCTCAGGTGGTGGAGGTGTTTGGGATGAAGTGGTGGCAATGTTAGCGGGGTCGATGTATGAAGTGGATGTTGTGGGATTGGCTTTTTTGATGGCTTTGTTATATGGATAGTAGGTGTGGTCATGGCCTTCCAAGAAACTGCAGTATTGGAAGGGGCGGGGATTGGCATAGATAGTTACTTCCGTGCCATTGTGAGGGAACTTGAGATATTGGTGGAACATAGAGGGGACCACTTGCATGGCATGGATCCATGGTCGGCTGAGAAGAATGTTGTAGGGGAGATCAAGATCAAGGACCTGACATTTCATTTCCATTATCTTTTGTCCCACTTGAATAGGGAGCTTGATAGTACCCTTAGATATTCATTCAGTGTCATCATACCCTTTGATTGTTATGCACTCACTGGTGTCTACAACCACATCCAAGTATCCCAATTGTTTTAGTAATTTAAGGGTGCACAGGTTTAGGCTGGAGCCACCATCTATTAAGACTCTCTTGATGATATGTTTGTGGATACAGACTTCGACGTGTAAGGCATCATTATGTGAGTTTTCAGATGCAGGGAGATCTTTTTCTGAGAAGGTGAGATGATGAGGTGCGGCGATATGACCCACCATGGCTTGGAATTGATTCACATTGAGGTTGGAGGGAGCTTGGGTCTCCAAGAGTGCTTTATCAAGGACGTCTCTATGGAGAGTTGGTGTATGAAGTAGCTCAAGTATGAAAATATGTGCAAGGGTCTTTCCTAGATTTTCTAGGAGGTTGTACTGATTGGTAGGCGATGGGCGCATAGATGGATGATTGGGTAGAGAATCTGATGTGGATGCGGGGGTTTGATTAGTGGTAGGGGCTGTGTGGATGGATACGCGGCCATGACAGGTTGTGACGGCACAATTAGGTACTTGAGCCTGAATGGTGATTATATTGATATGGTTAGATGATGGTTCTATCCGCCCTACGATAGAGTCATAGGATGCGGGAGGTAGGGTGATATTATAGGTTTGATTAGATGAGGAGGCTTTGTTATGATTGGGCAGTAGATCCTTGTAAGCTCCTAGATTAGAATTAGGGGATGGTTGGGTGCTTTACTCAAGATTGACTTTGTTCTGATCGATGAGGTCTTGCACACAATGCTTTAACTTCATGCAATCAGCGGTCTTATGTCCCACAATACGGTGGTAATCGAAATAATCATTTTCATTGTACCATGCCACTTTGAGCTCACTCTCTTGGTGAGGTTTAATAGGTGGGAGAGTGATCAAACCTTTCTTTAGACACCTTTTGAGGATATCCGCAATTGGTTCCCTTAAAGGTGTGAATTGTCTTTGCGGTTTGTTTTGTTTAAATTGCCCCCTTTGGGTATTTGTATTGGCGGTGTATGTATTGGAGGATGGTTGATTCTGTACATGTTGGATGGCCTTCACATCAATGATGCCATCGTTCAAGGTGTTTTTTTCTTTCCCCAATAGCATGGCTTTTCGTTTGATTGCATGTTGTTGTTGTTGTTTGTATTGGGGATGTTGATGTTGAGTTTGTTGTTGTTGTTGTTGTTGGACTTGTAGTCATATAATTTGATCAAGCCCTTAGCGATGATGGCCCATTCTATGGTTGTACCTTTGTCAATGACTTCTTCAAAGGTAGATGCACAAAGGATCTATAAATGGAACCCTATTTCTTGATTGAGGTTAGTCACAAACATGGTGATGAGTTGTTTTTCAGGAATTGGCCAAGGGAGTTTGCTTGCTAAGCTTCTCCACCTCTGCAAGAAGGACGTGAAGGATTCTCTGCTTTTTTGTTTTGTGTTGCAAAGGTCTGTCATAGATATTTCATGCTTGAAGTTATAGGAGAAATGATTCACAAATTTTTCCACGAGTTCAGGGAAAGACCTAATGCCCGAGGGAAGATGTGTGAACCACTTAGCGGCTTGACCACCGAGGCTTCTTGGAAATAGTCTCATTAGATATGTATCATGTTTTAGACTTCTAAGCAAGTGAGTTAAAACTCCATAAGATGATCCCTAGAGTCTCCTTTTCCCTTGTATTTGTCAAATTTGAGCGTTTCAAAATTCTTGGGGAAAGGGGGCATGTACAATGTCCGATCAAATGGATAGGGGTAGATATCCTCAAAAGAGTAATGCTTGCATTTGCCCCTAGTTTGCATATCGTCTACCTTTTGAATCAAGGCCTGTACAACGGTTGTGAGATCTGAGGTTGGTGGTGGTTGAGGTGTGTGGGTTTACTGATGGATGAGGTGTTGGAGATTGGGTGGTGTTTGATGTTGGAGGTTTTGGGAGATCATGTTTTAGTATTGTGGGGTGGTGTTTTGGTTGAGGTGTGCAAGATGTTGTTGGTAAGCTTGGATTTGTTGGAGAATATGGGGAGGTATTTGAGGGTTGGGATTATGATGTGTTGATGATGGTAGGAGGCTTTGTAGATATGTGAGATGAGAAGAATTGACATTGGATGGGTTGACGTTAGATGGGTTGACATGAGATAGATTGATGTTGGATGGATTGGTTGTGTTTAAAGGTGGTTACAAAAAGAATTATCGCATGTATGCTATGGTTTGAGGGTTAAGTGGAAGCACACTTATGGAAGCACTTGCGTGCGTGAGGTTCCCTTGTATGGCCAAGGTGATTTGCGGAATGGAAGAGTTTATGGTAGTTGTGGAAGTGGATGTGATGACGGGTTGGGAGGTGGTAGGATTGGAGACACTTGCGGGGATTGTAGATGAGGTGACATTAGAGCTTGTGGTGGTGGTAGATACGGTGGGAGTTGAGGTTTGTGAGATGATAGGTTGGGTGTTTGATGTAGATGGTTGGGAGGATGTGGTAGGATTAATGTTAGAGGTGGATGGTTGGAACGATGTCATGTTGTGGGGTGGTTGGGCACCAATTTTGAGGAGGTAGTCAACATATCTATTTTGATCTGACCTTAGGATTTTGTCAAGTAGTTCCATGCTTTCGACATTTTGTGTAAAGATCAAGACATCTAGATCATCTTGGGACATAGTGGGGACGTTTTGTGGTGGTGGTGGTGGTGGTGGTTGCAAGAAATGGAAGGGATTTTTATTTGGATTATATGTCAGGATTTGAAAGGTCGTAGTGGATTGTGTGTTTGGTTGGTTGGTAGGTTATTTTCGTTGGTATTAGGCATTCCTATGCCCATGTATTGTCTAAAATTTGCCATTGCTTGATTCTTCTTGTGTTGCGATCTAGTTATGGGCATGCAAGTGTATGGATTTGATTTTAAGGTGGATGAAAGGGAGATGGAGACCTTAGAGAATCCAGATTGATTTGTTGGACCTGAAAGAGGATGTGGTAGTGAAATGGAAGATGAAAGGGTGATTGTAGTGTGATAGATTTTTTACTTCTAAGATGATTCTCCAAAAAAGTGTCAATCTAGGGATGATATGAGTGGGTGCTATTGAGTTTACAACATTTTGGACCAAAATGGTAGATGATAGATGAAGTTTGCTTGAGCATGATTTGACGAAAGGGATTTTGATGTTGATTTGAATAGTGATATTTTTGGATGAACTAGATGTTTGGTATGAGAGATTAGGATGATGTTTTTGAAAAGGATTTGACAATCAACGAATGAGCTTTAGTAAGATCTAGTTTTGTGTCACACAAATGGATGTTTCTCTTTGTTTGGGGTAGACTAATGACCTTACACAAAGAAGGATGATTTTTACCTGAAAGGTTGACTAATGACTCTTCAAGCAAAATGTGATGTAAAAGATGAAATTTAGATCTAGCCTTAGTTCAAAGGGATGACGAGTTTTGGATTTTGATTGATGGTTTTTTGATGGGTGTTTGGGTTTTTTTGAAGATTTTGGATATGTTTTTGATGAAAGAAACGAGATGATTTTGGAATGATTTCTTGTAACAAGGATGTTTGTTTGGTCCAAAAGGTATGCAAAGATTAATGGGGATGAATGGATATGATATTAAGTGGATTATGGCATTAGCAAAGGGTCCAATAATGATAATGATTGATTCTCTAAGGTCAAAATGAAGGTATGATTGGAAAAACTTGGATAAAATAGGTGGGGTATTAACAGATTTTTGGAGGGTGATTATGGATTATGGCAAAGCAAGTCCTAAAGATCACAATGGAATTTTCTCTTGTTTCAGGCAAGTCAATCTGCAAATAGTGCCAATCCACAGGTGAAATGGTGCCAAAAGCAAATAGAGATGGTGCTAAAATAGGGCAATGTTGGTCGAGGCTCTGAAAAAGTTGGATTTTGTTGACAGATTTGGATTTGTTTTGATATGAAGTTTGATCAAATGATTTTTATTGTCTCTTGGCAAGTTTCTTAAAAGCACTTCAAGCACAATAACACACAATAACCAAGATTTTGTTTGTGAAAAGACGTGTGATTTTCTTAAACAAGCACTTTGCACAACCTAAGGCGAAGATATGATAGTATTTGTTGAATCCCCTAGCTGCGCTTATTCAAAGCGGGTAGCTCCAAGATCTTGGTAGCACCAGCTCCTCCTTACAATTGCACTCACTTCTCATGCATACCAAGATTCAGGTTTCCACGAAGGCTTATCCCTACTACCTCAGCTAAGAACCGCATGAATCAGGACCGCTTCAAAGGTTTCCCTTCTGTGTCAACAAATAGAAGATTTTTGGCTTGCTAAAACAAAGGTTCATAGTAAGTGCATTTGTTCAAGTGGCCATACATGCGGCAACGCTACTCTCCATTATGGATTCTCCCAACCTCCAAGGGTTACGCCTCATAGGGCTTTGGGGGAGGTTGGCTGTTGGTATGACACAACAACACCTGTTACTTGTGACTTTCAACACAAACACATTATTTTATATAGCGGCTTGAAAGAGCTTGGCTTTAGCTTATTGCTGCTTGGGTCATTCCCACTTTTCGAAGAGGGGTGGCATGCCCTCTAAGGATTAACAAAAGCAACACAACCACAAAAATACTTTTGATCCCAAAGTTCATACAAGGATGTGAGGGGAGAGCATACGTATATTTTATGATTGGGTCACACTAAACATGGTTCATTTTAGTTCTTTGGATTATGTTGGGAGTGATTTATGCAAGTGTTGTGAGAAACTTTTGATTACCAAGGTCACCAATGGTGCAAGGGAAGAGCATACACTTTTCACACTAAAAACATAATCACAAAAACACTTCACACAAATTTGATTTATTTGCTTTCTTAGATGAGTGAAAAATGCAGATTGTTGTTCTTTTTAATCCAATGAGTTCATTGATGCACTTTGTGGTTCTTTTTAAAGCCCAAAATTGAAATGTTTGTGGATTGTTGGCAAACACTTGGTTAATTTTTTACAACACCAAATTCAAATGTTGTCTAAGCTAAGGCACACAAAGATTTGTTTGTTGGTTGTTGATTAATTTTATGGCACCAAATCGAAATGTTGTTTAAGCTAACATGCAAGGGTTCTTTTTAAGTCCCAATTGAAATGTTTGTTTTAAACCAAAGATAAACACCCTACAAAAACTTGTTAGTGGCCGCAAAATGATGGTGATGACCTACAAACAACTTATCAGTCCCTGCACATAACTCAAAGTCAACCTATAAAGATAGCACTAAAATAGAGACCAAATGGCGCCACTGCGGACTATAATGGCGCTACTGACAGAAACTGATAGAAAACCTGACACCCTAGACTAATAGTGCTGATGTACATACAGATAGCACTGATTTACAAAATGGTGCCAGAACAGAATACAGAATGCGCCAGAATACAATATCACGCTAAAACATTACCTAGAAGGCACTAAGACAGAAAATAGCAATACAATACTATAAAGAAAGTGCTAAAATAGAAAATAGCACTAATGTGACTATAATAAGGTGCCACTATGCATGCAGTTAAAGGGTTTGGTCACGATTGAAAATAGCACCGCTCTAGGTGCCGATGGCGCCGATACAAACCTAAACTTGTCTGTCCTGCAAAACATAGGCCCTCCTAACCAACAGAGAGTTAGACTGCAAAGGAAAAGGGCTTGTTAGTATTGTTAGCCTAATGAATGGAAAACAAGACAAGATAAATGCCAAAAATGTATGTCTAGTCCTTAATGAAATATTGGCATGATCTCCCCCTCTTCATTCAAGATTCCTACAAAAATAGAGAGCAAATAGACTGGAAAAATAGTAGGAAGAATAGAGATCAGAGCTAAAAATGTGAGTGAGATTTAAGAGAAAAAAGTGTTCTGTCAGATAGCGCTAAAATAGTAAATAGCACTAAAACGTGCTAAAGATAGCACCACTGTGCAAGATAGATAGCGTTAGACCTGCAAAAACACGTCTCCAAGACAAAAACTCACAAAATTTGATTAGATATGGACCTTGTGGGTCCCACCAGACGTGCCAATGTGATTAGGTGATCCAAATCGAAGGCAAAAAACAAACTAAATGCATACAAACAAGAAGTTATACCTCAACAAGGACACCCAATCTCATCAAAAGGGAAAGAAGCTTTGCACCCAAGAGCTCCTAAGATAATTTCCTAATTGATGTAGACAAATGTGAAATGCTATCTCAAAGACAACTCACAATCTAGCTCAATAGATTTTTGGGCATGGTAACATTACATGAAAATTGGATGGATAAATGGGTTGGAGGATGTTGTATTTATAGGCATTTTGGGAGAGATTTTGATCCAAGGGTTGAGATTGATTTGGGAATGATGGGGAGGCCTATTTGTTTAGCAAACCTATCTTGACACAACACTTCAAGACCTATGTCATACCCCAAGTCTCCCTACCAATTCAAGTGCTCATAGACATTTTCTACCCCAAAATGCCTAATTCAACCTAAACAGTCTATTACAGAGGTGAAAGATCTTTCCAATATAGACACTACTTTCTTGGTGTGAGGAATTCTTCTTCTCCCTCACTGCTTCCAAGATTCTCACTCCAAGGCTTATAGCCTTCTTGAACCTGTTATTAGCCCTCCTCTCTGGGTCTAGGGTTCTAATTGCTTGGTACTCAACTTCTTCTACTCTGTTTTCACCCCTGTCTCTTAAACTGTAACTTGCATACTAGCCGGGCTATAACATAACTTGCCTAGCACAAGTTCACATGGCCTCTCTCTAGCATTCCATTCACTACAACAGAAAGAAAAACAAAAAAAGAGACTCTGTTTGATGCCCTTCCCATGATTGTACAGAGGATATGTGAGGATATGAAACCAGAGCCATTATGTACAAACAGAAACAAAACTAACAGAAAAAAAAACTAACTATTTTGTTTTAAGTCGAGTTATGCACACACTCTATAGAATTTCAGCAACAAATCAAATAGTCCAAGTATTTCTTTATTATTGTAATGAAAATGCTTATTACATTTGCAACCTTCCAAAAGTTCCAAACTTCCAACCTCTTCACAGAATGAATCTGGCCTTATATAATTTCTACCCTTGTCCGTTATCAGACGGTTAGGGTTTCTTCCATTCATATTGTATCATACAATATTGAAATATGTCTCACTTTATCATCGGCAAGATAATCTATTCTCTTATTGACACATACATTTGCTTTATCTTTGGCAAGACATTTGTTATCAGAGGTGCCTTCTCATTTCTGGCTGATACCCATCTTCTGCCCGATGAGTCTTCCCTTCACACTTGTTGGTGTGACTTTCAACATCGGCCAACGTTCAACTTCTCCTGCTGATATCCTTAGTCACTTTGATGAGCCTTCGGATCTCCTTCATCGATGTGACTAACATCATTGGTGAAACTTGTCACCTCTCCATCGATGGCACTCGTCATACCGATGGCCTAACACTAAATTCACTTTCGCTAAGACTTGCCTTGTTGGTGAAACTTTATACTTATTCACCAATATCAACACTCTTGCCAATATGCAGTGTCTTTGTCTTTGCTTTCGGCAAGATTCCTTCCATCACTCAGACTTTGACCTTGTCTCCCAATCCTTCATCTCACACTGATACGCCTCATATCCACTTTGCTATTAGCAAGACCTCCTATCGTCGGCCATACGTCCATTTCTTCTTCCGATGTCTATCCTCATGCCGGTATGCTAACCCAAACTTCTCCATCGGCCAGACTTTGGCCTCATCTACCGATGACTCCCTTTACGCTGATGAACACTGACCCATTAGCTAGACCTCCACCATCAGCCTAACTTTCATATCTCCTCCCGATATGCATCTCACACCGATAATTGTCTTCGTCAGCGAGACCTACTTTGTCCTACACCGATATACCATTTTATTGGTGGGACACTAGCTGTTGATATAGCTTCTTAATGCTTCACCGATGAGCTCTCTCACTCCAATGGATCCACTTTGTATATGCATAAACTTCTTCCCATGCCTTCCTAATTTAAAAACAAAAGCATCACACCAAAAATGTGCAAGTATATACATGGGCTCCAAGCCCTTGGTGCTCCTGTACCATACTCCCCCTGCGCGGAAAAAGTCAAGTCACCTCCAGTGACAACAAGGCAAAATCAATGCCCCATTTCTTGAACTCTGACTCAGCAATCTAGGTAGCCTCTGCTTCAGGAAACTATTGCCACTTAACCAGATGCTCCATGTACATGCCATGTCTGGTCTGTTTCTATACTCGATAATCCAGAATTCTCTCAGCCCGTGGTTTGTTTTTTGGAGGCAAGGTCACATCATTCACTATCTGTGCAGCTTCTGAACTAGATTCCCCTGCTGCTGGATGAGGATCTTTATATGGCACTAGGTCCTGAACATTGAACAATGGTGAAATTGCCAAGTCTGCCAGCAAATCAATCCTATAGGCATTGTTGCCATACTTGTTCAGAATTCTGCAAGGACCAATCCATCTCATCTGTAGTTTAGTTGGTATCCCTTTCTGCAATCTAGCTTTGTTCAAATGAACCATGACTAAATCACCAACTTCAAACTGAATATCCTTCATGTGTGCATCTACCCTATCCTTGATTTTCTGGGTATTTTCCATCAATTGCTACTTCACTTGGTCATGAATCTCCTTCATAGACTGCGCAAAATCCTCTGCATGACCACTTCTATGTTCCATGTCTCCAAGATGTCAGAGTTCATATACACCTCTAGGATGCATTCCATACACTATCTCAAATGGACTTTTGCCAGTAGTCCTATTCACACTGTCATTATAGGCAAATTCTACCTGATAAATGACTTGATCCCAACAATGTCCATATTCTTTTGTCAAACACCTTAACAGGTTGCCCAATGTCCTGTTCACCACTTCTATTTGGCCATATGTCTGTGGATGATATGTTGATCCAAAAGATAGATTTGTTCCTAACCTATGCCATAGAGTTTTCCAGAAATGTCCCATGAACTTAGCATCTCTATCAGATACGATGCTTGCTGGAAGTCCATGAATCCTTATGACCTCTTTGAAAAACAAATGAGCTATATGACTGGCATCATGAGTCACCTTATAGGGAATGAAATGACTCATCTTGCTAAATCTATCAACAACTACAAAAATACTATCAAAACTAGTCTTAGTCTTTGGTAGACCAACTACAAAATCCATACTTACACAATCCCATGGTCTGGAAGGAATGGGTAATGGTTGATATAGTCCAGCATTTGAAGAAGTTCCCTTGGCCTTCTGACAGATGATACACTGCTCCACATACTTTTTGACATCTTTGTGCATCTTCAGCCAATAGTAGAACCTCTGGACTAACTCCAATGTTTTGTTCAGACCAAAATGTCCGCTCAAACTGCCATTATGTTTCTCCTGTATGAGATTTTCTCTCATGGATCCTTTTGGTACACACAACTGTCCACCTTTGAACAACAAACCCTGCTGTAATGTGTAATTTGCAAATTCACTATGAAAGTGATTTTCAAAGTCTTGATAGACCTTGTATGCTTCAGCAAAATCTTCATCCTCTTTGTAAAGAGCTCTAAACTCTTCCATTCCTATGCTTCTTAATTGCACTTCTTGTACTGTGAGCAGCCTCCTGCTTAAAGCATCTTCTACTTTGTTGAGCTATCCCTTCTTGTGCTTAATTGTAAATGTATAAGATTGCAAGTACTCCATCCACTTGATATGCCTATGGCTCAACTTATCCTGTGAGTTCAAAAAACTCAAAGCTTGATTGTCTATATACACAACAAATTCCTTAGGTAGGAGATAATGTCTCCATTTTCTAAGTGCTTGGACTAGAGCATAGAGCTCCAAGTCATATGAAGAGTATCTACTCTTTGCTTCATTTAGCCTCTCACTGAAAAAGGCTACTGGTCTATTCTCTTGGTTGAGTACTGCCCCTACTGCAATATTGCTAGCATCACATTCTAAAGTGAACAACTTGTCAAAACTATGCAACACTAACACTGGCTGTGTGGCTACTTCTTTCTTCAACAATTCAAAACTCTTACCAGCTGATTGTGTCCATTGAAACTTTGTTTTCATCCCACATTTGATTGTATCTAGCATGGGTGCACAAATAGCACTGAAATTCTTTATGAATTTTCTATAAAACTGAGCTAAGCCATGAAAACTTCTCACCTCAGTTCCTGCTCTGGGAGTAGGCCAACTCAATATGGCTTCTACCTTTGACTTGTCCATTTTCAATTCTCCTTTGGACAACACAAAACCAAGGTATACCAATTCCTGCTTCATGAATTCACACTTCTCCAAATTTATAGTTAGTTGTTCATCATGTAACTTTTTCAAAATAGTATTTACATGTTCAAGATGCTCTTCTTTAGTTTGACTAAAAATCAAGATGTCATCTAGATAAACAACTACAAATTTACCCGTATAGTCCTTGAGGACTTCATTCATGAGCCTCATGAATGTGCTGGGAGCATTTGATAAACCAAATGGCATAACAAGCCATTCATACAGTCCTTCTGTGGTTTTGAGGGTTGTTTTCCACTCATCACCTTCCTTGATTCTGATCTGGTGATAACCACTTTTCAGGTCTATCTTAGTGAAATACTTAGCTCCTCCTAAATAGTCCATAAGATCTTCAATTTTGGGAATTGGAAATATGTACCTTATGGTGATCTTGTTGATAGCTCTAGAGTCTGTGCATAGTCTCCATGTTCCTCCTTTCTTTGGTGCCAACACTATAGGCACTGCACAAGGACTTATGCTTTTCCTAACCAACCCCTAGTCAAGCAATTCTTGTACTTGTCTGGTTATTTCCTTATGTTTTTCTGTAGTCATCTTGTAAGGAGCCTTATTAGGCAAAGATGCTCCTGGAATTAGATCTATTTGATGGCTGATAGTTCTTTGTGGAGGTAGTGTTGCTGGTGTTCCATCACTAATGATGTCCTTATACTGTTCCAGTATAGTCTGTACCTCTTTTGGGATCACTACCTTTTTGTCTTTTTGCTTCTCCTTAGGCTTCACTATGATAGCATATCCAATACCATCCTCCTTAAGAGTGTTCAAAAACTCTTTACCACTCACAATTAAGACACTAGGACTTTTTGTCTTATTTGCTTCTTCATCTTCCAATGATTGAATTTTATAGGTGATACCATCTTTTTGAAAAGAATATGCATTCTTCTCACCATCATGTATGGCCTTTCGGTCATACTACCACGGTCTGCCCAATAAGAGATGACATGCATCCATAGGTAGGATATCACAGAGTACCTTGTCTTTGTATCCACCTATACCAAACTCTACCCAAGTTTGCTCATTGACTATCACATGCTGAACTTTATTTAACCATGTGACTCTATACGGATTTGAATGAGGTATTCTTTGCAAATTTAGTTTTCTAACTGCTTCATCAGACACTATGTTATTAGTAGACCCTGAGTCTATAATTACTTGACATACCTTATTCATAATCTTGCATCTGATTCGGAATAAAGCTCTCCTTTGGCTTGGTTCAACTTTCACCAGTTCTTTGATCAAAGTTCTCCTGACCATGATGTTCTCTCCCACTTCTGAGGCTAGACTGACTTCAGGTGATTTTTTGCTTGAAGCATCATCTTGTACATAATGATTTCCTTTATCAACTCCTTGAGAAGAAGATGTGCCCTTATCAGGACACCTATATGCTGGATGGCCTAATTGTCCACAATTGTAGCACTTCATAGTGGCAAAGTAGGATCCCCTACCTGATCCTCCTGATCTTCCTCTATTAGATCCCTTTCCTCTGTAGTTTCCTCTACTACTACTCTCCCCACTCTGCTCTGTGAGTTTGGAATCTCCTTGGGGTCTTTGATCAGTATTCCTACCACCATAACTTCCTCTTCCTCTGCTGTCTCTACGTCTTCCTCTTAATTTGCTGCTTGACTCTTGTTTCTTCTTACCCTTCTCCTCCACCTTGAGTGCTAGCTGATAGCTTTGATGCACTGTTGTAGGGCTGAATAAGCTAATTTCCTCTTGGATACTCCACCTCAAACCATTGAGATATCTTGCTGCTTTCACATTTTCATCTTCCATCACCTTAGACCTCAAGCATAATTTTTGAAACTCCTCAGTGTATGCATTGACATCTAATTCTCTTTGTCTAAGATTTTGCTGTTTCTTGTACAACTAGACTTCATAATCTCCAGGCATGTATACTTCTTTGATTTTAGCCACCATACCCTTCCAAGTAGCTATAGGTTTCTTGTCTTCTTTTTCTCTTTCAGTTTGAACAAATTTCCACCATGTCAAGGCAGCTCCTCTGAGTCTTGATTTAGCCACCTTCACCTTTTGTGCTTCACTCACTCCATCACATTCAAAGTGATTTTCTAAACCTTCTATCCATTCCATAACCAAATCAGGTTCCATCTTCCCACTAAAAAGAGGAACTCCTTCCAATGTCTTACCACTCATGGCTTTCAAGGCCTTCAAGAAAGGTTCTTCTTCCATCTTAGGATCAGGTGTGGGCTCTTCATCTTCTCTAGACACACCTTTTTCCTTGTTTACTTTTTGCCTGACTTCTTCAGTCTTCTCCATCATTACACCTAGTTTACTTTCCATTTCTACCAATCTTTCCTGTAGGAGCCTATTCTCCTCTTCTTGATCATCAACCTTCTTTGGCAATTCTGCATTAGTCACCATCTTCTTGGATGAACCTACAGACTCACTTGAACTCGGTGATGACATACAACTTCTTCTATTCCAACCTAGGAATAGCCCAAATCTTTAACATGCTCTGATACCAATTTGATGGGGAGGCCTATGGGTTTAGCAAACCTATCTTGACACAACACTTCAAGACCTATGTCATACCCCAAGTCTCCCTACCAATTCAAGTGCTCATAGACATTTTCTACCCCAAAATGCCTAATTCAACCTAAATAGTCTATTACAGAGGTGAAAGATCTATTTGTCTGTTGTTTCCAATATAGACACTACTTTCTTGGTGTGAGGAATTCTTCTTCTCCCTCACTACTTCCAAGATTCTCACTCCAATGCTTATAGCCTTCTTGAGCACGTTATTAGCCCTCCTCTTTGGGTCTAGGGTTCTAATTTCTTGGTACTCAACTTCTTCTACTCTGTTTTCACCCCTGTCTCTTAGACTGTAACTTGCATACTAGCCGAGCTATAGCACAGCTCGCCTAGCACAAGTTCACATGGCCTCTCTCTAGCATTCCATTCACTACAACAGAAAGAAAAACAAAAAAAGAGACTCTGTTTGATGCCCTTCCCATGACTATATAGAGGATATGCGAGGACATCAAACCAGAGCCATTATGTACAAACAAAAACAAAACTAATAGAAAAAAAAACTAACTATTTTGTTTTAAGCCAAGTTATGCACACACTCTACAGAATTTCAGAAACAAATCAAATAGTCCAAGTATTTCTTTATTACTGTAATGAAAATGCTTATTACATTTGCAACCTTCCAAAAGTTCCGAACTTCCAACCTCTTCACAGAATGAATCTGGCTTTATATAATTTCTACCCTTGTCCGTTATCAGATGGTTAGGGTTTCTTCCATTCGTATTGCTTCTTCGCATATACATTCGTATTGTATCATACAATACTAAAATATGTCTCACTTTATCATCAGCAAGATAATCTATTATCTTATCGACATATACATTTACTTTACCTTCAGCAAGACATTTGTTATCAGAGGTGCCTTCTCATTTCTGGCCGATACCCATCTTCTCCCCGATGAGTCTTCCCTTCACACTTGTCAGTGTGACTTTCAACATTGGCCAACGTTCAACTTCTCCCACCAATATCCTTAGTCACTCCGATGAGCCTTCGAATCTCCTTCATCGATGTGACTAACATCATCGGTGAAACCTGTCACCTCTCCACCGATGGCACTCATCATACTAATGGCCTAACACCAAATTCACTTTCGCCAAGACTTGCCTTGTCAGTGAAACTTTATACTTATTCGCCGATATCAACACTCTTGTCGATATGCAGTGTCTTTGTCTTTGCTTTTGGCAAGACTCCTTCCGTCACTCAGACTTTGACCCTGTCTCCCGATCCTTCATGTCACACCGATATGCCTCATATGCACTTCGCTATCAGTGAGACCTTCTATCATTGGCCATACGTCCATTTCTTCTTCCGATGTCTATCCTCATGCCGGTATGCTAACTCAAACTTCTCCATCGACCAGACTTCAGCCTCATCTACCAATGACTCCCTTTACGTCGATGAACACTGACCCATTGGCCAAACCTCCACCATCAGCCTAACTTTCATATCTCCTCCCAATATGCATCTCATGCCGATAATTGTCTTTGTCGGCGAGACCTACTTTGTCCTCCACCGATATACCATTTTATCGGTGGGACACTGGCTGTCGATATAGCTTCTTAATGCTTCACCAATGAGCTCTCTCACTCTGATGGATCCACTTTGTATATGCATAAACTTCTTCCCGCACCTTCCTAATTTAAAAACAAAAGCATCACACCAAAAATGTGCAAGTATATACATGGGCTCCGAGCCCTTGGTGCTCCTGCACCAGGGAAGTCAATGGTGGAAGATGAAGGTGATGTGGAGGGCCCAGATTTCATTTTGGAGGAATGGAGGGCTAGGAATGAATATGAATCTTTTATTCATTTTGGGAAAAGGGTGAATTAAATGAGTATGGGTGAGATAGAATATGTGTGAATTAAAAATTCACATGGGAAAAGATAAAATGAATTAAAAATTCATTTGGGGATAAGTGGAGATAAATGAGGTATGGCTTGGGTAAGGGGTGTAAGAGGAATTAAATGTGAGGTAGGACATATTTATATTAAAAATTGATTTATGTAGAATATATTTTAATTTTTTATTTGGAGGATATGGGGAAGGGTGTTAAGCTAGGTTTGACTACTTTAATGAGAGGTTAGGATTAATTTAAATAAGGTTTTATTTAATTAATCCTAAGGCTAGGATGAGATAGGCTAGGGTAGGCAATTAAATAATAGCTATTTAATTACCTAGGGTAGGGATAGGTCAATTAATAGGCTGAATTAATTAGTTAAACATGGTTTAGCTAATTAATTGGATTTAGTGAGGAGGGAGAAATTGACCAAATAAATATTGCATATTTATTAAATCAATTGGCTAAGGTTTGAACTATTGAATTAATAAAATTAATCTAATTGTTGGGGATAGAATGATGAAAAATCAAGTAATAAAGGGATAATTAATTAAATAAAAATTTAATTAATTGATTAGAAGGGGAGTTGGTATGTTTAGGGATGTCGGGAGTCAGTTTGGTAATGAAGACAATTTTAGGTGTCTACACTAATGTTAGGGATGTGGAGGCTATGATAGGCACATTTGTTGGTGCCACTAGTCCCTTGATGAAGGCTTGCATTTGAGCAATTTGCTCTTTGTATTCCTAATTTTTGGCCTTGGCTTTATTTATTCTTGCCACTAGTGTATCTATGCTTTCCTTAGCTTCTTGACCCTCTTGTTCAGAAGTAGTATGCCCTAGGTCCATAGTGGTTACCTAAAACTCACTAACACTTATTTCTCCCTTTGCTTTGTTAACTATTGGCACAGTTATTTGAGCTATCCTTTTGCCAGTGGTGGGTGAAAGGAAGCTAGGTGTGCAGAAATCACTTCCTACACTAATTTAATGAGGAGAGATGTATGCAAATTCAATTTAATTCTTAAAAGTACAGCAACATAGAACATCTAATAGAGATATTGCAGCAATACATATACATAGAGAAAGTAGACAGAAGAGAGAGAGAGACAAGATATACGTGGGGAAAACCCTTATGGGTGAAAAACCCCACACTCCAAAACACAGCTCAAATGTATTACAGTAAACAATAACAGATTACAATACAGTTTCAGAGTCAATGCTCTTTCAGGAGTCTTTGAATGTCGAATTTGGAGATATTCCAGAAGTATAACAGTACCTATAAAACACACTACTTATCTCCCATCCAAGCACCTATTTTTATAGAGTTTACAAGGCAAATATGGAACCTTCTAGAGATGGGCGTCCATCTTGGACTCATGCCCCAAAACCCACGCCTAAGGACACTTGTCAACATCCCATCCCAATGTGGGTGCCTTGTCCCAAGATAGGCTATGACAGATGCTCTTACGCACCTTACAACTATCATAGAATCTGTCATAACTAACAGCACATACAGCTATAAGAGAATCTGTCATACACTAATTAAAAATATCTTATTCCTCTTACAACTTGTCATAACCTCCCTTGATCGCCCAAATATACCTTTCTCTCGTGCAAAGATACTCATCGACACTTGTCATTAAATAAAAGTCGGTTAAGGTTTCAGGGGTGTTGCCCCCGAGCCCCCACGGGGGCGTTGCCCCTCGACCCTGCCCTGTACCGCGGCAGGGAGTGCGCCAGGGGTACTACCCCTGGACCCCACAAGGGGCTCCCCCCCTTGACCCCGTCTTGGGGGTGCTGCCCCCAAACCCCCATTAATTATTCAAGGGGGGAAACTGCGGCTATCAAAGTCACCAAAATTTATCTTGCTGCATGTACACAAGGTGCCGTCTATGCCAACTCAACATGGGATAAATAAATACAACATTAGGAATTTGTAAAGGTTGAGACACCTTAATTCCCAACAGTGGGATCATGCTTTATTACTGAGGTAGCCCTAGCTCTTCTTTTGGGCTTAGTCCCCTCAATAGAAAATAATGAAGAAATGTCAAAATTAGATGAATCAAAAATGTGAGGTGGATTTACTTCATGTGCTAACAAATGTGGACCACTAGAAATTGGCCCTTGCTAGCTAGTCTGCTAAATGTTAGCATCTTGTACTTCTTCATTCTGATCTTTGGGAATGTTTGGATTGACATTCTATAGTTGGTCCTCATCTATGGGAACTTCCTTATTCAATTGCTGCTAATTTTGGTCTTGTGCAGCATCCCTAAGGGTCATGTCCTAATCTTTTATTGTTTCTTTTTCTGGTTCCTGCGTGTTATGTCAGAAAATGTCTCCCTAGACTTATCCCTCCTAGGTTTAGCTCCTGAGTCCCTTGTTTTGCATCTTGCATGTTAATTTTGACTTCCAGAAGAAAGTGACCTGAAACCCATGTCACATGGGGCATGACAGTCAATGTGGCATCTGACCCCGCCTTGAAAAAGGACCTATGGACATGGGTGATGAGACCATAAAGTGTCTCATCTTTACTCAAATAAAAGCATATATTTTCTCTTTATTAAATCAATTTTTGAAGTGCACTTGAGTATGAGTTTGAAGATTTGTAGCTAAATATCAAATAAACTTGTCTAAATGTAACGATCAATGCCATGCACGAGTTTATCTTGATATTACATGTTCACCTCAAGATCAACAATTATTTTATCAATAAAGTGAAGAGAAAGTCTACTTTATGTCAAGTTGTAGAGTTTCAGAGTTGTAGAGCACTAGAGATGCATAGAGCTCTAGAGATGCATAGAGCACCAGAGATGCACAGAGCTTCGAAGATGCACAGAGCTCCGGATATGCACAGAGCACCAGAGATGCACAGAGCTCCGGAGATGCATAGAGTGTCGAAGATGCATAGAGCTCTAGAGATGCACAGATCTCCATAGATATATAGAGCGCCAGAGATGCACAGAGCATCAGAGATGCATAGAGCGCCCGAGATGCACAGAGCACCTGAGATGCACAGAGCGCCTGAGATGCAGAAGTCAAAAATGCAATTTCAGTAAAACTACAATATCTCACTCATTTCTTAATGAAAATCAAAATTTCAAAATGATCCAGAAATCTTAAAGAGAGAGGAACAAATCCATAAAGGCATTTTGAAGAGATACATTAAAATGAATAATATAAGTTGACTGTTACAGAGCGTGAACATGCAAAACAGAAAAAGTCAAGAAAACTAATTTTAATAAAATTGTGATTTCTCTCTCATTGCTTAATGAAATTTAGAAATTCAAAATGATATGGAAAGTTGAAAGATAGGGGAACAAAACCCAGAAATAATTTGAGGACATATCATAAAACAAATGAGCAGTTTATGATAGAAGTTGACTATTTTACAAGCTCTGGAGATGTTCTAGAAATACTTTATGAAGTTGCTGCTAATTCTTCCAATCTACCACAACACACTCTCAGATTTTCTAAAGGATAGATTGACTATAATTACTCCTAAATTAATGGATCTAACTAAAGAGTAATTATCCCATGCAAAGAATACACATTTAGTGTTGCATGTCTTTCTAAAAGATATTGCATGTCTTCCTTGTAATCAGCAGTTGTATAATTAGTTAACTAAATGAATAAGTTTAGTTAACTAGATAAATAAGTTTAGTTAGTTACATGAATAAGTTCTCTACTCTAGAGAGACTCTCAATTAGAATTTAATAACCATAGTTATATATAGAGAACTATGGTGTAGAATAAAAAAGAGGAAGTTGTAAAAGAATTAATGGAAGGAAAGAAGAATTCTATTTTTTTTACAGCAGCATGTACTTTAGATCTTGAAAGTTTTTGAATAAAGAAATTTGTTCTACCAATTTGTTGATTGCTGGAATTGATTAGTCTCTCCGGAGGAAGGAGCAAGGGCCCACTCCAACCGAAGGGCAGAGACTACATTTCTTAGTTTGTTTAGTTACTTTGTTGTTATGCAATTCTTTTATTTAGAATTATTTTAGTTGTTCCAATTTTTTTATTCTAGAATTAGATCAGATGTTCAAGTTATTGCTTTCCTTAAATTAGGTTGTCCTTTTTAGCAGCTTTTAAACCCAGTTTGTTCATACAATTGTTGTTAATTCCCTTTTGTAGAAAGGATTGCCATACAAGTTATTCCTTCTCCCTTTTGCATATAGCCATGGACACCGCCTTAGATTGATATTTATTAAAATTAAATGATGAGGACTACAACGACCCTCGTCATTTTTGGCACTATTGTCAAGGATAGGTGTCATTAGGGAGTTGCTGTTGATCTGGTGACAGCAGGTCAAAAAGAGGGGAAAATTAGTTTCGTAGTCTTTTTAGGTTAATTATTTTGAAGTATAGTTTCATCATAGGTAGATAAAAGAAGTTCCCCAAGAGAGATCTATATGCCAAAAACCTCCCCAAACAGCAGATCCAAATCCTAAGGTTCTTATATGCAAAGAAGGTGAAAAACCTTATTGTTCTGTAATTTTAGCTCTTGTGTAGCCTCTTCAATTGTATGACCATGACTCCAATATCCAGCAAGGAAAAATGCATTTTAGAAGGAGTCATTGAAGCCCTATTGCTTGCAATAGGTAATGAGTATAATGAAGAAATCTTGTCTCCACTAGAGGAGCTTGTATGCCAGAGTATTATTTGGATGCCTTCAAAGTCCAAGGTGGGCTGCTCGATCAGATGTTTGAAGAACAACAAGGAGCTGCCTCTAATCATGCATGTGCCACAATATGAGGAAGGGTTTCAAGATCTCTCCAATCAGCCCATGAACAACAAGGAGTTGTCTCGAACCATGCATGCACTAGAATGTAAGGAAGGGTTACAAGATCTCTCCAATCAACCCATGAATGTACTAGAGTCAGAAATTATGGAGGAGGCTATTATTTCAAAGGAAGGTGAAGCATCAAAGTTCAAATTTTCAGTCATCTTCTTCTCATGGTTTTCCTTTTCTTTTAGAAAGTTAAATGCATGGATCCATATTTTGAGAAAAGGAAGTTATTTTCCCCAACCAGTTAATGGTTTTGTGTAACCTATCTCTACATCACTAAGTAGAGTAGGTTAGGGTAGGTTTCTTTTTTGCAAATAAGTGTTTTGCACATGCTTTTTCTATACAATTTGCTGCTTCCAAGAACTCTTGCAGATATTTTGGCATTTGAAGGAGTTGAAGACCTCTTTGTATGCATCATGCAAAACATGGGCTAAAAAGATGGAGAACCAACTAGTGCATGATAGTCACATGGAAGACTAAGATGGATAGCAAGGTATCATCTTTGGAGATTAGCAGAACAATAGCTCTAGAGATCAATCGAGTATTAGCTCCAAAGATCAGCAAAGTATTAGCTCCAGAGATGAACAACAATCACCAACTCCAAGGATCAACAGGGTATTAGATTTGCATATGCACAATAGCGTATGAGTTCTAGAGATTATCAGAATGGTAAATCCAAAGATCATTAGAATAACTACTATAGAGAACACCAAAACAACAAATATAAGGCATCTTCAGAGCAACTGCAATAAAAGCAATGAGGTTAGCTCAAAAAGATGATTATGAAGTACAGGAGGACCTACAAACTCTTAAGTGTGGGGCAGATGATGAGACCATAAAGTTTCTCATCTTTACTCAAATAAAAGCATATATTTTCTCTTTATTAAATCAAAATTTGAAGTGCACTTGAGTATGGGTTTGAAGATTTGTAGCTAAATATCAAATAAACTTGTCTAAATGTAATGATCAATGCCATGCAAGAGTTTATCTTGATATTACATGTTCACCTCAAGATCAGTAATTATTTTATCAATAAAGTGAAGAGAAAGTCTATTTTATGTCAAGTTGCAAAGTTTCAAAGTTGCAGAGTGCCGGAGATACACAGAGCTCCAGAGATGCACAGAGCGCCAAAGATGCACATAGCTCTGAAGATGTATAGAGTGCCAGAGATGCACAGAGCTCCATAGATGCACAAAGCTCTAGAGATGCACAGAGCTCCAGATATGCATAGAGCACCAGAGATGCATAGAGCTCTGAAGATGCACAGAGCGCCGAAGGTGCACAGAGCGCCGGAGATCCAGAAGTCAAAAATGCAGTTTCAGTAAAACTGCAATATCTCACTCATTTCTTAATGAAAATCAAATTTTCAAAATGATCTAGAAATATTAAAGAGAGAGGAACAAATCCATGAAGGTGTTTTGAAAATATTCATTAAAATGAATAAATAGTTAATGATATAAGTTGATTGTTACAAAGCGCGAAGATGCAGAATAGAAAAAGTCAAGAAAACCAATTTCAGTAGAACTACAATATCTCTCTCATTGCTTAATGAAATTTAGAAATTCAAAATGATCTAGAAAGATGAATGATAGGAGAAAATAACCCAGAAATCATTTGAGGACATCTCATAAAACAAATGAGAAGTTTATGACAGAAGTTGACTATTTTACAAGCTCTAGAGATGTTGCAGAAATACTTTATGAAGTTGCTGCAAATTCTTCCAATCTACCAACACACACTCCCAGATTTTCTGAAGGATAGATTGACTATAATTACTCCTAAATTAATGGATCTAACTAAAGAGTAATTATTCCATGCAAAGAATACACATTTAGTGTTGCATGTCTTTCTAAAAGATATTACATGTCTTCCTTGTAATCAGCAGTTGTATAATCAGTTGACTAAATGAATAAGTTTAGTTAACTAGATAAATATGTTTAGTTAGCTACATGAATAAGTTCTCTACTCTAGAGAGACTCTCAAATAGAATTTAATAACCATAGTTATATATAGAGAACTATGGCGTAGAATAATAAAGAGGAAGTTGTAAAAGAATGAATGGAAGGAAAGAAGAACTCTATTTTTTTACGGTAGCATGCACTTTGGATCTTGAAAGTTTTTGAATAAAGAAAGTTGTTCTACCAATTTGTTGATTGTTGGAATTGATTAGTCTCTCCGGAGGAAGGAGCAAGGGCCCACTCCAACCGAAGGGCAAAGACTACATTTCTTAGTTTGTTTAGTTGCTTTGCTATTATGCAATTCCTTTATTCAGAATTCTTTTAGTTGTTCCAGTTTTTTTATTCCAGAATTAGATCAGTTGTTCAAGTTATTACTTTCCTTAAATTAGGTTGTCCTTTTCAGCAGCTTTTAAACCTAGTTTGTTCATGCAATTGTTGTCAATTCCCTTTTGTAGAAAGGATTGCCATGCAAGTTATTCCTTCTCCCTTTTGCATATAGCCATGGACACCGCCTTGGATTGATATTTATTAAAATTAAATGATGAGGACTACAACAACCCTCGTCATTTTTGGTGTTGTTGCAGGGGATAGGTGTCATTAGGGAGTTGCCATTGATCTGGTGATAGCAGGTCAAAAAGAGGGGAAAATTAGTTTGGTAGTCTTTTTAGGTTTATTGTTTTGAAGTCTAGTTTCATCATAGGTAGATAAAAGAAGTTCCCCAAGAGATATCTATATGCCAAAAACCTCCCCAAATAGTAGATCCAAATCCTAAGGTTCTTGCATGAAAAGAAGGTGAAAAACCTTATTGTTCTGTAATTTTAGCTCTTGTGCAGCCTCTTCAACTGGATGACCATGACTCCAATATCTAGCAAGGAAAAATGCATTTTAGAAGGAGACATTGATGCCCTATTGCTTGCAATAGGTAATGAGTATAATGAAGAAATCTTGTCTCCACTAGAGGAGCTTGTATGGCAAAGTATTATTCGGATGCCTTCAAAGTCCAAGGAGGGCTGCCTGATCAGATATTTGAAGATCAACAAGGAGCTGCCTCTAATCATGTATGTACCAGAATATGAGGAAGGGTTTCAAGATCTCTCTAATCAGCCCATGAACAACAAGGAGTTGTCTCTAATCATGCATGCACCAAAATGTAAGGAAGGGTTGCAAGATCTCTCCAATCAGCCCATGCATGTACTAGAGTCAGAAATTATGGAGGAGGCTGTTATTTCAAAGGTAGGTGAAGCATCAAAGTTCAAATTTTCAGTCATCTTCTTCTCATGGTTTTCCTTTTCTTTTAGAAAGTTAAATGCATGGATCCATATTTTGAGAAAAGGAAGTTAATAGTTTTGTGTAACCTATCTCTACATCACTAAGTAGAGTAGGTTAGGGTAGGTTTCTTTTTTGAAAATAAGTGCTTTGCACATGATTTTTCTATACAATTTGCTACTTCCAAGAACTCTTGCAGATATTTTGGCATTTGAAGGAGTTGAAGACCTCTTTGCATGCATCATGCAAAACATGGGCTAAAAAGATGGAGAACCAACTGGTGCATAATAGTCACATGGAAGACTATGATGGATAGCAAGGTATCATCTCTAGAGATAAGCAGAACAATAGCTCTAGAGATTAGCAGAGTATTAGCTTCGAAGATTAGCAAAGTATTAGCTCCAGAGATGAACAACAAGCACCAACGCCAGGGATCAACAGGGTATTAGATTTGTAAATGCACAACAGGGTATGAGTTCCAGAGATTATCAAAATGGTAAATCCAAAGATCATTAGAACAACTACTCTAGAGAACACCAAAACAAAAACTATAAGGCATCTTCGGAGCAACTGCAATAAAAGCAATGAGGTTAGCTCAAAAAGATGATTATGAAGTGCAGGAGGACCTACAAACTCTTAAGTGTGGGGGAGATGATAAGACCATAAAGTGTCTCATCTATAGTCAAATAAAAGCATATATTTTCTCTTTATTAAATCAAATTTTGAAGTGCACTTGAGTATGGGTTTGAAGATTTGTAGCTAAATATCAAATAAACTTGTCTAAATGTAACGATCAATGCCATGCATGAGTTTATCTTGATATTGCATGTTCACCTCTAGATCAACAATTATTTTATCAATAAAGTGAAGAGAAAGTCTATTTTATCTCAAGTTGTAGAATTTTAGAGTTGCAGAGCGCCAAAGATGCATAGAGCTCCGGAGATGCACATAGTTCTAGAGATGCACAGAGCGCCAGAGATGCACAAAGCTCTGAAGATGTATAGAGTGCCAGAGATGCACAAAGCTCCAGAGATGCACAAAGCTCTGGAGATGCATAGAGCTCCGGATATACACAGAGCACCAGAGATGCATAGAGCTCTAGAGATGCACAGAGCATCAAGGATGCACAGAGCTCTAGAGATGCATAGAGCTCCATGGATATATAGAGCGCTGGAGATAAACAGAGCATCGGAGATGCAAAAGTCAATAATGCAGTTTTAGTAAATCTGCAATATCTCACTCTTAATGAAAATCAAAATTTCAAAATGATCTAGAAAGATTAAAGAGAGCGACAAATCCATGAAGGTGTTTTGAAGAGATTCATTAAAATAAATAAATGGTTAATGATATAAGTTGACTATTACAGAGCGCGAAGATGCAGAACAGAAAAAGTCAAGAAAATTAGTTTTAATAAAACTGCAACATCTCTCTCATTGCTTAATGAAATTTAGAAATTCAAAATGATCTAGAAAGATGAAAGATAGGGGAAAAAATCTAGAAATCATTTGAGGACATCTCATAAAACAAATGAGTAGTTTATGACAGAAGTTGACTATTTTACAAGCTCTGGAGATGTTCCAGAAATACTTTATGAAGTTGCTGCGAATTCTTCCAATCTACCAACACACACTCCTAGATTTTTTGAAGGATAGATTGACTATAATTACTCCTAAATTAATGGATCTAACTAAAGAGTAATTATTCCATGCAAAGAATACACATTTAGTGTTGCATGTCTTTCTAAAAGATATTGCATGTCTTCCTTGTAATCAGCAGTTGTATAATCAGTTAACTAAATGAATAAGTTTAGTTAACTAGATAAATAAGTTTAGTTAGCTGCATGAATAAGTTCTCTACTCTAGAGAGACTCTCAATTAGAATTTAATAACCATAGTTATATATAGAGAACTATGGCGTAGAATAAAAAAGAGGAAGTTGTAAAAGAATTAATGGAAGGAAAGAAGAACTTTGTTTTTTTTATAGCAGCATGTACTTTGGATCTTGAAAGTTTTTGAATAAAGAAAGTTGTTCTACCAATTTGTTGATTGCTGGAATTGATTAGTCTCTCCGGAGGAACGCACAAGGGCCCACTCCAACCGAAGGGCAGAGACTACATTTCTTAGTTTGTTTAGTTGCTTTGTTGTTATGCAATTCCTTTATTCAGAATTCTTTTAGCTGTTCTAGTTTTTTTTATTCCAGAATTAGATCAGATGTTCAATTTATTACTTTCCTTAAATTAGGTTGTTCTTTTCAACAACTTTTAAACCTAGTTTGTTCATGCAATTGTTGTCAATTCCCTTTTGTAGAAAGGATTGCCATGCAATTTATTCCTTCTCCCTTTTGCATATAGCCATGGACACCGCCTTGGATTGATATTTATTAAAATTAAATGATGAGGATTACAATGACCCTCATCAACGGGTGCTAGCCCTTGTCCTGCCCTATTTCAGGCAAGTCCCAAATTTGAATGTCAGTTTTGTGACCGTTAATTAGGTCTCAGGCTGACATCTTAAGTTTGAATTACGAAATTCTTAGTGGGAATGTGTTTAGTTGCATATATAAGCATGTTTATAGTTTCATTTACAAACTAGAAGCTAACTAGAAGATGATTATGAACTTTTGGCTAACTTATGATTTTAGAGCATTCTAGATATTCAGTGTTGTAGAGCAGAGCATTGTTATTGTGTTTGTGATTGCAGATTTAGCTTCATCTTCTCATGTGTTGAAGAGCCTTCATCTATGTGAGATCTACACCTCCTAGGTGTTATCTATTTGTGTTTGAATCATTTATCAATTTGTCTTGCCTTTGTCCTGCAGGGATACACACTCTTTATCTGACAACAGTGTTCAGAAGACTTGAATGTCTCTCTAGGGCTTGATTGAGGCAAGCCTCCAAACACCACAACCCCCAACCAGTCTCCTTGTGATTGCAGGTTACATGTGTCGCATCTTGACAAAGTGGAGTTGTAGGGAACAGTAAGACAATGTACAGATTCCAGATCCTTGAAGAAAAGCACTACTCAGACTCGAGTGCCAATGCCAGTGTCCTCTATGCTTGAAAACATAGAAATCATTTAGACAGTGACAATCAACATCTAAAGAGATTCTGCCATCCTAAAAATCACCCTACCTTGGACTCGGGCTTGAGTGCCTATGTCCTCCACATCTCCTGGGACGGAAACAAAAAATACAGTGAACATCAGTGTCGGAAGGAGATCAGGATTCCATAAAGAAAACACCACCTTGGATAGGGCTGCTAATGCCAATGTGCCCAAATGATAAGGGTATTTGAGCATTGAATTGGTGCATTAAATGATAATCTCTAAATTTCCACATCATTCCAAGTGACAACCTAACCTGTGGTGAATCCTCTTTCAAAAATGTGATTCAACTCGATTGATATGTCCTTTAATGTTTGTTGAGAAAGGAGAATTTAACCCACACATCCATTGAAATTGTAAATCCCTCTTTTCCCACTAAACATTTTTGTGAACCCTTGTTTGTTTGAATTTTGCACCTTTCTGAGTGTTGTACTCTAGATTTGCATTCATTCATTTTATTGCATTTGAAAATTTACAAAAAAATTGAAAAATTTGAAAAAAATTGGCATTTTAGGCTTGCATTTTGGCATAATTCACATTAATGTAATTTAATCTCATTTAATTTATTTCATTTTCATTAGATCTGATTTAAATTTTAGAAATTCATCATTATTGTAACCATTTGCATTGCATTTTCATGCTTAATTTGTTAAAAATTGCTTGAAATTGTGCATTTTTCATAAAAACCTAGTTTTGCATTAGCTAGGGTTTGTAGTTAAAATCTTGTTTCAGATTTTACTACCCTTTTCAAACACTCATTTAGGACTGATTTCTAATTGTAATGTTGCATCATAGTGTCCTTTTTTGTAAAAAATCATGTCTAGGGTTTGAAAACCTTGTATTTTCACTAGATTTGGCCTTGTCATCTCTCTAGAATTGCATTACAGGTGTGTTGTAAAGGATATTGTTGCATTATTGGACTGATATTGAGCTTATTATTCACTGCCCCTCTTAAAATTCTTCATAGAACCTCTTCTTTTAGTGATTTACATTGAAAAAAGGTGGAAAACATGAACGTTTAGGTGCATAAAAAGGCATAATTTGTGTTGTTTCATTGCATTCAACCTAAATATATATTATCATCAATTGGGCATTTTTGTGTTGTACTATTTTCCTCCTATCCATTGTGTTTGTTATGGACTCTATGTGTCCTTTTAGCCCTTTCCCTCAAGTAAGTGTCTAGGAGTGAAACAGTCACACATCTAGGATACCTTAATCATCATAAAACTTTGCATGTCTTGTTTTACTAGATCTCGTTGGATATTAATGTTACAAGACATTTCAAGATGGCATCTTCATGGAAATCTTTGCATGAGTATATCTTGGATTTTGAAAATTTCTCTAATTTCACTAATGAGAATCCTCATGTTTTGGAACACATAGCATGTGTACATGATATTGATTCTTCTAAATGTTCTACACATGAGCTTAAATTACTTTGTTATATACATGATTTTGATAACTTCACATTACTCATAGGAGCATATCCTTTGATATTATAATATTTAACCAAATTCATCTCTAAGAACTCTCATGAGAAAGATAAGTGTGAAATTTCCTCTTCCATTAATGCCTTGGAATCGATAGCTAAAGAATATGATGATGTTGATGATTCCATAAGTTACCCTACTTCTGCTATAGTTGAATGTCCAAGAACCTTAGATGAGAAGACTATGGATAGCTCTATTAATGACACAACACCTAACCTTCCTAACAAAACCTTACCTTTCTTTCATTCCAATGCTCTCCCTGGCCAAGATGTAGCATTTGTGGATGAGAAAAGGTCTTTCACATTAAATCCTTTAGGGATAGATGTTGGGTATAATTGAGAGGAAAACAATGTTAAGTCAATATTCACTAATAGACTTATTCCACCCACTAAGGGGTTACTTGATAAATGTAGCAATATTCCTAAGGTGGTTGTGCGGGGAGCACCTAATGCACCTTCTTGCTTAAAACTAGTGATTACGGTTCAAGGTGACCGAAAACCACCTCAACCCCAGGACCACATCCTAAACTATGTATGACAAATCTCTCAAAGAAATCAAGGTGTTCAAAATGTGATTTTTCACACATACAACACTTGTAATAACAAACAAACTAAGCAAGAACCTCATGTGCCTATCTCTCTTCCATGTTCTCAACCTATTCTCCCTCCGCCACCTCGTCTTACTCATAAAAGTGGTCAAGAATATGATTTTGTCAAACAGCTTCCCACTACTTTGACTAAGATCTCTCTTTGGGATTTAATACAAACATTGCCTACATACCATGGAATGTTGCAAGAAGCTTTATAGAAGGTGATTGTACCACCTGTTGTTAAGACGAATGATGTAGTAGCTCTGTTAGATTGTATGCATGCAACAAAAATAGATATTCTATTTCAACCACATGAACTACCATCAACTAAAATTCAAAACCAACATGACCCTTTTATGATCTTTGTCACATTAAATAAAAAGTTAATAAAGCAAGTTATGATTGACAATGGATCAGCTCTTAATGTTTGTGGCATTGATCTACTACACAAAATCAAGATTGACACATCTTTAATCAAACTGGATAAGATTAGAATTCGTGGTTTTGATAACAAAGGTAGCCAATCTATAGGTAGTATAATCCTACCTATAAAGGTTGGCCATGTGACATTATCTACCCTTTTTCATGTTATGCCTGGTTCACTCTCATATAATATGATTCTAGGTAGACCATGGATCCATGCCATGGGGGCAGTTTCATCTACCCTTCAAAAATCACTTAAGTTCATCTATCAAAACAAGATCTACACCATGAAAGCCGATCCCAAACCAGATAGTTGTTTACATATTGAAATGGAAAAACAAGTTAACAATCATTCAAGTTTAAACAACTTACAAGTTGATTCATCAATTCCTCTTGCCACAAATAATGTTGTGCAAAACTCTACACCATTGAATGCACTATTTGGTGACAATTGGGGTTCATTAGATTTTAATCATTGCAGCATAGGGGAATATAAACTTAATAGCCCTGACACATCAAAAGTTGCATCGATCTCATCTAAACAATCTTTTGAAACACCTAAGAAACCTAAAGCCTCCTTGGTAGAAAACAAAGACATCACTCTTACTTATACTATAGATTATGACACCTATGAGGCTTCACCATCCTCTAAAGAAATGGACTCTCTCTATGGTCATGAATTTCAAATATTGTACAAAAATCATGACTATGCAGGTAATGGATGTGGTATAAATCAACAAGGAATTAAAGTACCTTTACAAATTGCTAGAATTAACTACACAGCCGATATTGGATACCATTTATTAAAACCCACTAAAGCCTCTTGTCGCCCTAAACTTAATGTTAACATAATATCAATAAGACCGAAACAACATGAGAAATATCTTGGACTGATAGACAAGAATTGTCCACCAGGAAATATCCCATTGAAATAGGTAAGTATTTCTCCCTCTTTAAGCCACACTCATTGTAGAAACTATTATAGTTTCTCTCAAGGGTGGCCCCCTCTTAGATATGTATGTTCTTAACATTGGATTGTATCAGGTAAGTATTTCTAACCCTTTACCTCTATGTTGTGTTTCCCCTATGATGTGTTATGTGTTGTTTAGGTCCCCTTGGATGGCCCTTGATACTCTTGTAAGGTCAAGGATACTGGGAGACCACCTTTGTTGTGAACCTTCTTCTATTTGTATCATCATTCTTCCATGTTGCCTCTCCTCTATTTTCAATGTTGTGTGTTGTGTCCTAGGGGCATAGCATTGTGGTTGGTGACCTAGGGGCACCTTCCTACATAAAAACCCTAGGGCACTTGTTTCTCTTCTCTTGATTTATTGTTTACCTTCCTCTAGTGGTTCTATCTAGTTGGTGGATGATGAAAAACAAATAATACTGATACGAACCACGTGTCCCTTCAGCAAGTAAGCAAAAAAGGACCAAGTCCAGACATGATGATGGGGTTGATATATATTATCTGACCCTTGGCCAGTAGAATTACTCCGTGTGATATTTTGATGATGTCTTATCGCACTAACAAACCATAACAATATCGATGCTCTGTGCACTTTGTTTATCTTAGATCTCACCTTGCTTATACTCGGTTTTGAGATCTCTACGGTATAGCCCCATGGTTATACTTGAGTTTTGAATCTATAGTATAACCTTGGCTCTTGATGTGATTATGTTTATGCATTGCTTCTTTGATCATGTGATCTAGTTATTATCTTATGGAAAGATTTCTAACCTCTCTTTGCAGGAAATTGTGTGTTTGTGGGAACATTTAATGATCGTAAAGTGCATGACACTTCTGGGGGCATGGGATTTGTGGAAGCTCTTGTTCCCTTGTGTGTTTTCTTCGTACCTTAATGCACTTGATATCAGTACATGATATCAACCACCTTAAGGTGGGGGCATATATAAGGTAAGATGTCTAATGATTTTGATATTGATAAAGCTTGTTTGTAAGCCCTCTACGGAGGTGGGATGTTGTACCTCTGTGTGAGTGCACATATTTATTTTATATTGCACTTGAGCTAGTGCACATCCTTTTTATTCTAAAAGTCCTTCGAGTAGGTAGGGTTGTTGTATCCTCCCTTAATCGTGTCTTTGGCAGGTATTATGGTGAAGCCCAACCGTCAGGTGTGCCTATAATGTGTCTAAGATGGTGGTGAACCTAGCAATAGGCTCCTTTCATCTTTTTTTGTCATGTTTTCTCTGTGTCTTCCATGTGTGTTTTCTCTCTTGTATGGCGTGTTTGTTCCCAAGCATAGTCTAAAGACGCGTGGCGATGAGTCCCTCCTATGCTTTGGGATTTGTATGGAGTGCTTTATTTGTATTGTGTGTCTATTGCCCCATATGAAGTCTAAAGACGTGTGGTGATGAGTCCCTCCTGCATTTTGAGTGGTGTGTTTACTTTCCATGTACTTGCATTTGCATTCATATATATGAAAATGAAAAATAAATAATCACTACATTCATTGTATTCATTGTGTTTTGTGTGTCTTCAATACTATCTTCTCCATGTTTTGCATGCCTGTTACTAGCTTCACTATGTTTAGAGTGTCTGTAATGTGTTTTCTCTAATGTCTACTTGAGGCTAGGGGCTAGGAATAGTTCCTTAATTTTTGTGTATGCATTAGCTTTAAGTGCTTGGCATTTTTGTTGTGGTTTGACCATACTTTAATGCATGTATGGGCCTTGCATTTATACATACATTAAATTGGGGGCTAAATGTTATGTTGGAAAATGTCTCTTTGCACTTTTCCCTCCTAGGTTTAGCTCTCGGGTCCCTTGTTTTACATCTTGCATGTTAATTCTGACTCCCAGAAGAAAGTAGCTTGAAACCCATGTCACATGGGGCATGAAGGACACTATGACATCTGACCCTACCTTAAAAAAGGACATGTGGACATGGGCACTAGTGCCATTGTCCTACCCTATTTCAGGTAGGTCCCAAATTTGAATGTTGGTTTTGTGACTGTTAATTAGGTCCCAGGTCGACATCTTAAGTTTGAATTACGAAATTCTTAGCAGGAATGTGTTTAGTTGAATATATAAACATGTTTAGGGTTTCATTTGCAAACTAGAAGCTAACTAGAAGATAATTGTGAACTTTTGGCTAACTTATGATTTTAGAGCATTCAAGATATTCATTGTTGCGGAGGAGAGCATTGTTATTATGTTTGTGATTACAGATTTAGCTTCATCTTCTCATGTGTTGAAGAGCCTTCATCTATGTGAGATCTACACCTCTGAGGTGATATCTATTTCTGTTTGAATCATTTATCAATTTGTTTTGCCTCTATCCCATAGGGATACACACTCTTTATCTGACAATGGTGTTCAGAAGACTTGAATGTCTCTCCGGGGATTGACTAAGGCAAGCCCCTAAACACTACAACCCCCAACCACTCTCCTTGTGATTGCAGGTTACATGTGTTGCATCTTGATGGAGTGGAGTTGCAGGGAATAGTAAGATAGTGTGTAGATTCTAGATCCTTGAAGAAAAGCATTGCTCAAACTCGAGCGCCAATGCCATTGTCCTCCATGGTTGAAAACATAGAAATCATTTGGACAGTGACAATCAGCATCTAAAGAGCTTTCAGCATCCTAAAAATCACCCTGCCTTGGACTTGGGCTCAAGTGCTAGTGTCCTCTGCATCTCCTGGGATGGAAACAGATAATACAGTGAACATCAGTGTGGGAAGGAGATTAGGATTCCGCAAAGAAAACACCACCTTGGACAGGGGCACTAATGCTAGTGTCCCCAAACATTCCACATCCTGAACTTTGAAAAATAGTTAGTTATCAATCTCTACCTACTACCTTAGTCTACAAGCATTTGTTGTAATTCATTGTTTTACTTACTATTTTGTATAATTAGGGTTTTAAGGGTATTTGAGCATTAAATTAGTACATTAAATGACAATCTCTAAATTTCCACATCGTTCCAAGTGATAGCCTAACCTGTAGGTGAATCCTCTTGCAAAAGTGTGATTCAACTCGGTTGATATGTCCTTGAATGTTTGTTGAGAAAGGAGGATTTAACCCACACATCCATTGAAATTAAAAATCCCTCTTTTCCCACTAAACACTGCTAATCAGAGACATGCATTTGAATATCCTCATGTTCCTTGTTTGAATCCACATGTATATCTTGATGGGTCTCTGCATTTTGTTCTTGTGCATGTTGATCATCTTGAGGTGGAGGGTTACTTGTATTAACCTCTTGGTGACCAAGATCTTGGATATCCTGATGTGTGTCTTGATCACCACCAGTATATACCTTTTCTATTTTCTCCTCATCACCTTTATTTTTTGGCCCTTCATGTCTAGATGTTAACATTCTTGTATCTTTTGGATCCTGGCATCCAAATGTGATCATTGGACCTATTTGTCTAGATGTCAAAACTTGTTGCTCCTTATCTTCTACCTTAGCATGTCCTTCTTCACTTTCCTAGACATTATGTCATGGAGGTAGTTCTATGTGGATGTCCATGTCTGCACTTGTATCATCATTATTAGTATGTACATTCTCCATGGTTTTATCCCCTTCTTCTTCATCCCCTTCATATGAAAAGTCAATCACTGATGGGCTAGTAACCTTACCTATTAACTTATCAAAGCCAATGTTTTTTGCCACCACCTCAATATTTTCAACTTCAGCCTCATCTCTGGTACCTTTTGACACCTGCAGTGTACCTTGAGGCATTAGGGTGGTGTTCTTGATTAGGCTTTCTATGGCACTAGATGTCACCTCCCTCATCATATCATCATCTATAAGATCAATAGTTTTATCCAATGGTAGGGATAGATCATTCACCTTCTTTTTCTCTTCCTCGCTTTGAAGGGAAAAATAGAGTTCATCCTAGAATGAGCATCTGACATCAAGTAAGCATCTGTAGTAATAATCATTCTCTTTGATTGCCTCAAAACACATACTACTATGCCATAAAGCAGAACCAGACATAGTTCATTTCCCACATTAGCCCTTAGAGGAAAGTGATTGCAATTTAAACTAGTTTCAACAACATACATTAAACAGATTCAATAAACAGAATCACTAAACATGAAAGACAAAGAAGAAGACAAGAACACAAGAGTTATGTGGGGAAAAACCTTTTAGATAAAAAACCCCACACTCCAAAACATAGAGCCATTGTATTATTCAGCAACAAGCATACAAGTTACAATACAATATTAGGCTCATAGCCTTTACTAGGGATTTACATCTTGCTCCATCTCTGGAGAAAAACTAACAGCATTACATTACACTGATCAACCTCTCTCGGTTACAATGCACTACTAAATTTATACAAACTTCATAAATGTTTCAATTACAAACTGACTTCATATCCAGTATTACAACTTCCATCAGCAACTGAACAACCAACCACCAGATGCTGCATTGATTCACAACAATGATGTGAAAATAACAGGTAACCTAGTGCCACGTGTTGACACCTTACTCATTAGTCAATCGCCATTGACCTCTTTTCATAGTCTCATCTTTGTCCATCATTCCCAGGCCTTACCACCATACTGCAAGCTCACTTTACTAACCTTAGCAGGATGGCGGGATCTACCGCAACATCGTAGGCTTGTTCACTATCCATCACGGGGTTGTGGTTTCATTTCCAACAATACCACTCCACCACAGTCATCTCCACTGACCATCATAGGATGGCGAGACGTATACTGCAACACCACAGGCAATTTTGTAAGCCATCGCAAGGTGGTGGGTAGGACTCTCACTCTACCGCTAGCACCTTCCAATATCACTGTGGGGTTGCGGGTTCCCACACTACCACAGGCTAGAATTAACCACCATCACGGGGTGGCAGGGTAGGACTCCCCGGCACTACCGTCGATTATTTTCCAAATAGCTACAGGGTGGCGGTAAACACCATAGTACCATACGCTAACTTCAAGACTCCCATGGGATGGCAGTAAACACCACCAGCCCTCACCTTTCTTATCTGCACCCTGTGGGACTGCGATAAGAACCTGAATGCAATCATGAAAGTTTGAGACTAACTGCAACTAAGATAGGGTTTTATCAATGAGTTTGAGAAACACATTCTTAATATTCTCCCACTTGACAAAGAACTCACTAAACCCCCTTCCAATTCTTGAAGTCATTGAATCACATCATCACATCCATACATGCAATCTCAAGAATCTTAGGCAATGCTTCTGTGCTCCAACCAAGACACCTACAACAACATCCAAGATGTCTACCATCTCAGGCAATAGTTCCATCCATCCACAAAAAGAAAAAGAATGAGCCAAGGTGTATATGCACCAATCTAAAGAACACAAGCATCAGATCCAACTGATAGCAAAGGCTACATAATACTACCATCACTCCACTGTGCTCACAAGCTATACAAAAGCATCAACAATATCAACTTCAAAGATTCAACCTAAACACAACCGTGAAGACATCCTCCAGAAAACAAGACAGAACATTAGCTAGAACAACAACTAGGAAACTAACTGCTCTCATCCTACTGATTAACCCACATGACTGAATATAGCACACACAACAGGTGCTAATCCATCCAATCACCCATACCTCCAAGGTATACAAAACATAGTAAACTCATGCCATAAATATATATACATCCATAAACTGCAATCATAAACTCCATGTGCAAACTTGTCAAAGAATGACATACACATCCAAGAGCTCCCACTGCATTGGTAATGCAAATTTGAAAAAGATCAAGGCATACCAAGTCTACCAATAGCATCATAGAAAGTGTAAACAACAACATGTAGTACTAAAGAACCATCCACAATGATATGCAAAACCTATAAATCAATAACCTGTAAGAGCAACTCTCACCACAAGTCTCCATTGCTCTCCCAAGTTCTCTAGACCCAACAAATGAAAGAGATAAAGGAACCTCCATGTCATCACCCAAGAACATAAGTGAAAACACATGACCAAAAGATAGTGATCACAATAGCTCCAACCAAACTTCAAACCAATGTAATGTGAAATGAACCATCCAAGAAGATAACTGAGATAAAAAGAGAAATTATGCACATCATATACCTATAGAAAATCCTCCTACATACACCTATAAGTGCCAGCTATGTCAAGTATGATCTCCTAAATAAAACCCCAAAGAGAACAACATAACAACACCCAAAATTTTTCAATCTCAAGAGATCAAACACAACATATGTATGATGTAACTGCATGGTTGTAGGCTTCTCAAGGAAGATCAAACTACTCCATTTCCCATCTAAAGAAATCAGCCCATAAACCATCTCCTAACAATCCTCATCAAATGAATGATACCATAAACTCAAATGCACAAGGAGATAACCATTCCAAACATCCCTCAAATGAATCCTCCAGAACTAACTACATAACTCAAGATCCATATCTATGAAAGATAAAGCATATAGACTCATGCTAAACCATCCTCAAATGAGTCTCCATAATCAATGACCATGAATCAACTCAATCCCATAAGAACCAAAGCACAAAACTATTATGTTGGAAAAATGCACGCTTGGGGGCTTTTTCCTTTAAGGTTTAGCTCCCAGGTCCTTAGATTGCATCTAAAACATCTTGCATGATAATTCAGACTCCCGGTGAGAAAACCCTGGGGTCTTGTGACAAATAGGACCCAGGGGTGCTAATTTAACAATGCTGGAACAAAGACAAGGGGGTGGACAAGGGTGCCAGTGCCCTAGTCTATCCCTATTTTGGGTTTGCCCTAAATTCAAATGTCAGGTTTGTGACAGTTATTTGGTTTCCATGCCGACATCATAAGTTTCAAATACGAAATTCTTAGTGGGAATCTTAATAGTTGCATATATACTCATGTTTAGGTTATCATTTTCAAACTAGAAGATGTTTATGTTAGAAGATGATTGTGAACTTTATGCATACTTGAGATTTTTGTGATATCATTGTGTTGTAGAGCATAGCACTGTTATTGTGTTTGTTTTTGTAGGTTGGATTACATCTTCTCCTCATGCCATTGAAGAGCTTCTTCCTTCCATGATAGCTTCATCATCAAGGTGACATCTATTGTGTTTTATCATCATTATCATTTGGATTTTTGCCTCTATCCCACAAGGATACGCACTCTCTCTGATAATAGTGTTCAGAAAACTTGAATGTCTCTCCAAGGCTTGATTGAGGCAATCCTCTAAACACCACAACCCCCTCCCACATTCCATGTGATTGCAGGTTACAGGTTGTGAAAGCGGGAGAAGTGGAGTTGCAGGGAACAAGAGGACACCACAGAGATTCTAGATCCTGAAGAAGGAGCCTGATTGGACTAGGGTGCCATCAACCTTGTCCTCCACATCTAAGACTATAGAAATATAATGGACAATGAGAATTAGGGTTTGTAGAGCTTCTGACATCCGGAAGAATCTCCTGCAGTGGACTAGGGTGCCATCAACCTTGTCCTCCACTGTCGGATCATAGAAAACAAAAGATACAACAGAGATCAGTTTTGGAAGGAGATCGGGAATCCACATAAAAATTAGTACCTTGGACTAGGGCACCATCACTATTGTCTCTATCTTTTCTATTTTCTAGACTATGAAAAATAGTGAGTTAAGGTTCTCTACCCTTTGACTAATTCTTGTGGCATTTGTCATAATTCGTAGATTTAATTATTGATTTGCTTAAATTAGGGTTTCAAGAGCATTAAATAATTAATTATCAACATTGTGTGATAACTTCTAAATTTCCCAGTAGAAAACCAAGTGGCAACCCAATCTGATAGATGACTCTCCTCTCGATAGGAGAAGCACTCGGTTGAAAAGCCCTTGGATTGTTTTGTGGAAAGGAGGATTCAAACCAAAACAACAACCCCATCATCCCCTTTTTCACATAAAACATTTTGGTTAACTCATGTTTGGAACTTTTTGGAACCTTGCTGAGTTTTGTTTGATAGATTTGCATTCATTCATTTCATTGCATTTGAAAAATTACAAAAAAAATGAAAAAATTGGAAAATTTGCAAAAATTGGCATAATGGACGGGCATTTTTGTAAAATTTGAATTAATTGGCCTCTAATTTCAACTAATTTATGTTATTTTCATTATATCGGATCCAAAATACATAAATTCATCATTTACAACTCATTTGCATTGCTTTTGCATGCTTGATTGGTTAGACATTGCTTGAAATTTAACACTTTTCATGAAAACCTAGTTTTGCATGAGCTAGGGTTGTAGTCAAAATCTTGTTTGATATTTTACTACCTTGTTAAAACACTCATTGAGCATGATTTATAAATGTAGTTTTGCATTATAGTGGCCTCCTTGTGAAATTTCATGCCTAGGGTTTGAAAACTTACATTTTTCACTAGATTTGGCCTTATCGTCTTGCTACACTTGCACTCCAAGCATGTTGTAAGGGATTTTGATGCATTAATTGGCTATTATTGGCATTATTATTTGTTTCCACTTCTCAATTTCCTTACAACACCCTTTCTTTTAGGCCTTTGCATTGAAGTTTTGTAAAAATTTGCATATTTTCGCTATTTTTGAACTAGGGTTTGATCTAGAATGGCACTATAGGCATGTTGTAACAGATTTTTTGGAATTAGGTGGCTTTTTTTACTGTTATAAGTTTATGTCCATCATCATTTTCCTCACAACACCCTTTTCCCTACTCTTTTGCATGAAGATTTGGTGAAAAATCGCATATTTTGACCTATTTTCACTAGGTTTTGGCTTATGGACTTTCTAGAGTTGCTTCAAAAGCATGTTGTGAAAGGTATTTTTTCATTAGTGGACTGTTTTTATTCATATAATTTTTTTTCCCTCTTAAAAATCTTCACAAAACCTCTTCTTTCACTTGTTTGCATTGAGAAAAGTTGAAAAATCAAGCATTTTAGAGCATATTCGACATCACTTTTGCATTTGCTTTTTGCATAAGTTTTGGAAGATCTTGAAAATCTGTTTTGACACTCCTTTGCAAGTTTAAAAATGGCTTCTCAATATACTAATAATTCTAGGTTTTTTCCTAAGCCTCATTTGAAAAGAAGAGCCCCTGCGCTTGAAATAATATTCACACCTCATGACAAAGAAATGGTAGAAACTGAAGGGCCTCTTTATATCACGATAAAGATAATGGAACAACCTATGCATGGAACACTCATAGATCCTAATTGCATGACAAATTTGGTCACAGGAGATTTCCTCCTTAAACATGAAATGGTACAAGAATCTTATGAACCGTCGAATTTGAGAATTAAAACACATAATGGAGCTTTAATGAAACCAATCACCAAGATAACTCTAATGGTCTTGGTCTATGATAAAGCTGTGGATCAATAATTTGATATAATACCCTTATCTAACCTCTTCTATGTAAAACTTAGACATCCTTGGCTTAAAGCTATGTATGTTGTTCCTTCTACCATTCACAAATGTATAAAATTTCCTTTGCGTGGAGAGATCTATACTATCTGTCGTAATGATTATCAACCTCTGGCTAAGGACAAGAACTTTATTCTTGATTACTTTTGGCTACAACCTAAGACAGATCTTGAGCCACAAAGAGATAGAACTTTCATAGAATATTGAAAATATAAATAAAAACAACTAGCCTGAGTGGCTAGGTCTCCTTTGCAACCGATAAGAGAATAACAAGAAGCAAGCATAAAATAAGATTATTATGGCTTTGATGAAATTTTTGACATGAGAAATTTGGATAAGGAAAGGTCCCATAACCCACCTCATCCACAGAGAGATGGCATTTATGTTGAGGTCCCTCCCCCATCATCCTTAAATGGATTGGGAAGCTTTCATTGACAACAAAATATTCCACCAAGACCTATGAGGTTTGAACGTGCTGCTTCCTCCTCTACTGCGCAAACTATGGAAAAACACGATGAGATAAGCAATAAGATAGGAAGAAATAGACTAGAAAAAGAAAGGCGGAGGAGAAGACAAGCTTATGCCCAACAGCTCGCAAATGAACAAGAAAACATTCAACCTAACATTGAAACAAATCAGAAGAGCTTAAGGATGAAAAAGTTGAAAACAAGAACAATAGTTGGGCTTTGGTACCTTACACACCAATTTCATCTAGCATTCAGGATTGGGAGGATGATGACCTCTTGGTCATGACTTCTAGCATGGACCTCTCTACAGGTAAGTATCTCTAAGCCTTTATCTCTCATGATGTGTTTCCCCCATGATGTGTTATGTGTTGTTAGACCTCCTAGGATGACCCTTGATTCTCTTGTAAGGTCAAGGATACTAGGAGATCACCTCTGTTGTGACCTTCTTCTATTTATATCATCATTCTTTTATATTGCCTCTCCTCTGATTTCATTGTTGTGTGTTGTGTCTTACGGATATAGCGTTGCAGTTGGTGAATTGGGGGCACCCTCCTATGTGACTGCCCCTAAGACACTTGTTCTCCTCTCTGATTTATTGTTTACCTTCCTCTAGTGTTTCCATCTAGCTGGTGGATGACGAAAAACATATTATACTGATGTGGACCTAGTGTTCCTTTCATGAGTAAGCAAAAAATGGACCTAGTCCATACATGATGATGGGGTTGTTACATATTATCTGATGCTTGGCTAGTGGAATCACTCCATGATTTCTCTATCTTGATGTTGATGTCGATGTTGTATGATCTTGCTAACAACACTTTAACAATACTGCTGCTCCGCACACTTTGTTTATCATGAATATCGCCTTGCTTGGCTCTTTCATGTAGTTTATCATATGCATTCTGTTTATCATGATTATTTGGACACTAACACTTTTCTTGCAGGGATGTGTTTGTGGGAACATTCAGCGATCATAAAATACATGTAACCTCTCAGAGGCATAGGCCTTGCGAGAGCTCTTGTTCCCTTGTGTGTTTTCTTCCTACCTTAATGTGCTTGATATTGGTATGTGATATCAACCACCTTAAGGTGGGGGCATATATAAGGTAAGTTGTCTGCTTTAGATCATAGTAAAGTGTGTTTGAACAATCTAAAGATCAATCACAATCATTTAAGCCCTCTATGGAGGTGGGATATTGAGCATATCCTTTAATCTTAAGCCCTCATCGTGAGGTGGGGATGGTGTATTTCTTAGAGAGATTGCATTATCTTGTCATTTTCAAAAGTGCTCATCGCGAGGCAGGGAGCGGTTCTGTGACTAACTCAACCCTTAAACATGTTTTTGGTGGTTGTTGTGGTGAAGCCCAATCGTCGGTGTGTGCCTATAATGTGCTTGAGATGGTGATGAACCTAGCAATAGTTTCACTCCATCGCTTGTCTGCCATGTTTTCTCTATCTTCAGTGTGTGTGTGTATGGTGTGCTTGTTCTCAAAGTGCAAGACTGGTAGCGATGAGCTCCTCTACACTTTGGGATTTGTTTGGCGTGTTTGCTCTCAAGGTGCAAGACTGGTGGTGAACAACTCCTCTACACTTTTTGGGATTTGTTTGTTTACTTTCCTTGTACTTGCATCTTGCATTTCATATGGAAAAATCAAAAAGAAAATAATCACTGCATTCATTGTATTCTATGTGCTCTATGTGTCTTCAATGTTGTATTCTTCATGTTTTGCATGACTATAATTGTCTTCTTCATGTTTTGCATGCCTATTATTGTCTTTAATGTGTTTGGTGTGTCTTCTCCGTGCTTGGCGTGTTTGCTATGTTTGTTGACCTTACTTTAATGCATGTATTGGCCTTGCATTTAATACATACATTAAACTGGGGGCTAAATGTTCTGTCAGAAAGATGCACCCTTGGGGGCTTTTTCCTTTAAGGTAAATCTCTCAGGTCCTTAGTTTGCATCTAGAGCATCTTGCATGATAATTCAGACTCCTGATGAGAAAACCCTTGGGTCTTGTGACAAATAGGACCCAGGGGTGCTAATTTAACAATGCTAAAACAAAGACAGGGGGTGGACAAGGGCACTAGTACCCTAGTCCAGACCTATTTTGGGTCTACCCTAAATTCAAATGTTAGGTTTGTGACTGTTATTTGGTTTCCAGGCCGACATCATAATTTTCAAATATGAAATTCTTGGCGGGAATCTTAATAGTTGCATATATAAGCATGTTTAGGTTATCATTTGCAAACTAGAAGATGTTTATGTTAGAAGATGATTGTGAACTTTATGCATACTTGATATTTTTGTGACACCATTGTGTTGTAGAGCATAGCATTGTTATTGTGTTTGTTTTTGTAGGTTGGATTACATCTTCTCCTTAGGGCATTGAAGAGATTCTTCCTTCCATGAGAGCTTCATCATCAAGGTGACATCTATTGTGTTTTATCATCATTATCATTTGGATTTTTGCCTCTATCCCACACGGATAAGTACTCTCTCTCTCTGACAATGGTGTTCAGAAGACTTGAATGTCTCTCCAAGGCTTGACTGAGGCAAGCCTCTAAAAACCACAACCCCCTCCCATAGTCCATGTGATTAAAGGTTACAGGTTGCGAAAGTGGGAGAAGTGGAGTTACAGGGAGCGGGAGGACACCGCAGAGATTACAGATCCTAAAGAAGAAGCCTGATTGGACTAGGGCGCCATCAATCTTGTCCTCAGCTTCTGAGGCTACAGAAATAGACTGGACAGTGAGCATTAGGGTCTATAGAGCTTCTGACATCTGGAAGAATCTCTTGCAGTGGAATAGGGCTCCATCAACCTTGTCCTCCACTATCAGATCACGAAAAACAAAAGATATAGTAGAGATCAGTGTTGGAAGGAGATCAAGAATCCACAGAAGTAGAGATCAGTGCCTGAAGGAGATCAAGAATCCATAGAAAAATTAGTACCTTGGGCTAGGGTGCCATCACTGTTGTCCCTAACTTTTCCATTTTCTAGACTGCGAAAAATAGTGAGTTAAGGTTCTCTTCCCTTTGTCTAATTCTTGTGGCATTTGTCGTAAATCACAGATCCAATTATTGTTTTGCTTAAATGAGGGTTTCAAGAGCATTAAAGCATTAATTAGCAACATTGTGTGATAAATTCTGCATTTCCCAGTAGAAAACCAAGTGGCAACCCAATTTGATAGATGACTCTCCTCTCAATAGGAGAAGCACTCGGTTGAAAATTCCTTGGAATGTTTTGTGGAAAGGATGATTCAAACCAAAACAACAACCCCATCATCCCCTTTTTCACATAAAACAAAAACATGACACATCTGAAAGATATAATGGGCAAATACCTCTCAAATAATAAACTGCCGAACAGACCAAGAGTGGGAATGAGAATGCTCCTCCAAGGTATGCAAGCCATCATGACTCCTTCAAAAGTAACCTCCTCATAGGTCTCTTTTGAACTCACGTCCAACCAAGGTGTAGGCTCTTCGTACTTTCTGTTGAAATCTCATCAAGAGTAACCATCTCAACAATACTTCTCTCATCTTAAGAGAAATATAGCCTCACCTCATTCTCCATGTATCCATGAGCACCTACAAACAATCATCTCATGCTAAACTCCAAATACATGACTACACCATCATGAAGGTCTCAAGCATATGACCAATGCACCCAAAACACAAAGAATCACTAGACCACTATCAAAGCTCTAATTATCTGAATCAAGAACTTGTCATGACATCATGATCTTACCATCCCCCTTAAAAGATTCCATGCTCCGAGTGAACATAGCATGGTATCAAGAGCAATGTATCATGCTGAAACTCTAATGCATAAACAAGAGTATACCATGACATAAAAAAATAAACTCTAAACCAACATCACCTGTCAAGCACCACTGACAACTCAACCAAAGACTCCATGAGTCCTCCATGGCTCCAAGATGTTACACATCTTCAATATCATGAAGATGACCCATCTCCAAGTAGTGTCCATGCAAATGCGAAAGAACCCTTCTACAGCAACAAGATCTAAGAGCTCCTCCTAGTAACATCTACAACACTAAAGAAGATCATCCATCACCAAGTGATGAATACACAGTCATTGCTAAAGTTTCCACTAAAATGTGAAAACTGAGCTCTCCAAGCATCATGACAAAACACCTCCTAATCTAAAAATCCTCTAGGTTTACACATGAACATGTCCATTTGACAGTAATACCAAGTGGCACCAAGATCTCCAAAACTAAGGAAAAACACCATTACTATCAAAAGCTTACACAAAACTGTGTATCCAAACTATTCATGGCATCATGATACACATGCTATAGGTCCCCTTAACTAACTAACTAGGTACTCTACACCATCCATTCTCTCATCCCAAAGCAACAACACCAATGCACAAGTGACCATAGACAAGGCCAGCTAACAAGTCTGCACAAACACTGAATCAATCTTGTGGATATAGACAGTCCACTTTCGAGTTATCCCACTGCAATCAATAGGCTATACACACCTACAAAACTACATAACTCATAGGTCCAATACACTAAAACATGCAAACCTATCATTGCACTAGTAATCAGAAAACTAAAATTCAAAAGAGAATTAACATGTAGACAAAATGACTCAAGCACCAAATCATGCTCAGATCTGATTCGCCAATTAGGTCCATAACCCAAGCACCATAGTCTAGGAATCCACCAAGCATCACCACAAAAATGCTGAGTGGCAGATCACATACCAACACTCCCATGGAGAGAAAGCATCTCACCTCCTCACACCATGCACGGAGCATGCATGCAAACCTGCAACTATCTTACATCAAGAACACCCCCAAGGAATCATAATCTAAAAATTAGTTTATCCGCAGATCTACAACTCCACAAGTTTTGATTAACCATGTAAATCTTGCAAAACCACCATGTCACTCACATACATGCAAATCCATATCCACTTATCATCCGGAAGACCCACAAGTCTGAAAAATTACCATAACAGTTATACCAGAACAATGGAATAACATAGATAAGCATAACCATGGATTTTAAAGAGAAAATCTACAAAACCCTCAGATCCAAGAAACATGAATCTGAGCCATGCAAGTACAACCAACCAAAAGGAAGTAGAGGTCTAGGAACTCTAGGCCCACTAGTAGGCCAACTCCACAGCCACCAACATGCACATGCATCCAAGGGAGACATGCTATTATAGAAGCTTCTAGATCATCCAAAGATCAACTCCATAGCCTATATGCAATCAGGGTAACAAAAAATAGTGCCTTCCAATACCAAGAATAAACACCCAGCATAAGCACATTACTTCATAGCTGAAAAAAACACAAGCTTCTTCGTATCACCAAGGAGCCTCTCACAAACATCCAATGTGAAAGCTTTGTTGCAACAATACAAAAAATCCCACCCCATGCATTAGGATTATTCCACTACCTATCAGGAGCTCTAGATCAACATCATAGCAAAGTGACCAACTCCATTTTCTCTATCTTCTTCATCCTTCAAATGCCTATTGTAACCTGAAAACAAGATCAACTGCAAGACTTCCACTCAAAAATGGATTAATAATCAGCCAATTCCTTCCTACATATTCCCTCAAGCTTTCCAGGCTAAGAAATCACAACAGAAGAAATACCCAGAACCTTAAACACCATGGAACCAACACAAGCAATCTCATGCAACCATGGAACCACCATAGCTCTGATACCAATTGAAGGGAAAAATAGAGTTCATCCCAGAATGAGCATCTGAGATCAATAAGTGTCTACAGTAACAATCATTCTCTCTGATTGGCTCAAAACACATACTACTATGCCATAAAGAGGAACCAGACATAGTTCATTTCCCACATTAACCCTTAGAGGAAAGTGATTTCAATTTAAACTAGTTTCAAAAACATACATTAAATAGATTCAATAAACAAAATCACTAAACATGAAAGACAAAGCAGAAGACAAGAACACAAGACTTACGTGGGGAAAAACTTTTCAGGTAAAAAAACCCACACTCCAAAACATAGAGCCATTGTATTATTCAACAACAAGCATACAAGTTACAATACAATATCAGGCTCATAGCTTTTACTAGAGATTTACATCTTGTTCCATCTTTGGAGAAAAAATGGTAGAATTACATTACACTGATCAACCTCTCTCAGTTATAATGCACTACTACATTTATACAAACTTCACAAACATTTCATTTACAAACCAACTTGACATCCAGTATTACAACTTCCATCAGCAACCAAACAACTAACCACCAGAGGCTGCATTGATTCACAACGATGTGAAATCAATGAGTAACCTAGTGCCATATGTCAACACCTTACTCTTCATTCAATCGCCATTGACCTCTTTTCATAGTCTTGTCTTTGTCCTTCATTCCCAGGCCTTATCACCATACCACATGCTCACTTTACTAACCATCGCAGGCTTGTTCACTATCCATCATGGGGCCATGAGGTATACCACACCACTGTAAGCCATCCCCCAGACTATTGTAGGGCTGTGGTTTTACTTCCAACTATACTGCTCCACCACAGTCATCTCCACCAACCATCGCAGGATCGTAGGACGTATACCACAACACCATAGGCAATTTTATAGGTCATCGTGGGGTGGCAGGTAAGACTCTTGCTCTACCACTGGCACCTTCCAATATCACTATAGGGTTGCAGGCTCCTGCACTACTACAGGCTAGAATCAACCACCGTTACGGGGTAGCGGGGTAGGACTCCCCCTGCACTACCGCCAGTTATTTTCCAAACAGTTGCAGGGTTGCGGTAAACACCGCACTACTGCACGCTAACTTCCAAACTCCTGTGGGATGGTGGTAAACACCACCAGCCCTCACCTTGCGTATCTATACCCTACGGGACTATGGTAAGAACCTAAATGCAACCATGAAAGTCTGAGACTAACTACAACTAAGCTAGGGTTTTATCAATGAGTTTGATACACACATTCTCAACGTTCTTGCTTCTTCAGCTAGTTCATTCTTGAATTTTACAATGGTGGGAATGGGAACATCATGTTGGAATTATGTTTGTACTGTATCCACATCCCTATTCTCTAACACCATATACTTTGCAACTCTATCTACTATTGATTTCTCGGTGGTAAACATCATCTCCATTTCAATGAACTCTTCACCCTCTTTTGTTAGGACCTTAGGCCTCTTACTAGTGTATCCTCTCATCACTGATGCATGTCCTCTCTTCTACCTTGGAATATTTGCTCCTTGTAAGAATTCTTGACCCTTCCCTCTCTTTATCAAAGGTATTTCATCATCTTCATCTTCCATATCCTCATATGTCACCTTAGGCTCTTCTACCTATCTAGTGGTTAGTACAATGGCTGGGATAGGATCCTTTTCTTTCTGTGGAGGAGGCTTTTTGGCTATAGTAATGCCCTTGGTTGTAAATTGGGTAGCTTATTCCATTGTAGGCTTTGCCAAATTGGTGTCCATGATTTGCCTCTTGTGGATTAAGAAGTCATCATACTCTGCTTCAGGCAACTCTTGTCTCTTCTTCTTCTTATCCATTGTTATGACCACTCCTTTTGCTTTCAGTGAAGCCAATTGTTGGTCTACCCATGCTTTGGTTAACTGCATAACTCTAGCCATAATGATGTCAATAGAAGTTACCTCTAGCTGGCTCTAGTCAGGAGGAGAAATAGTCTCATTGTAAACCTTCTTTTCTTCATATTCTTTAGATATCCTCATGCCATCATCAAAATGCAATTGAGGAGGGACATCAAAATAGTCCAATGTCCAAACCTGGTTGAGAGTTAACCTCTGGTAACTCCTCCTCCTAACTTCTACATCATCTGGGCAATCTTCCCAGTAGTCCTCTAGGTGCACTTGGTGTATCAACCTCCTACTCACAAACCTCTCCATTCTGTGATAGGGATTGTAATTGTAGAGTAAACTCTACATTTTGTTTCAGTATTGTTGCAATATAATGTTACAGCAGCTTAAATATTTATGGCTATGTATGTTTCTTCACGCAGATTATGCCAAGTGTCAAAGCTACAGTGAAAGGGAAACAATTTAAGCTTTATGCGGCTGGTGCTGTGTGTTACTTTTCTTTTGAGTTGTTGCTACAGAGCATGCCACGTATCAGGTAGTAGTTTCTTTTATTGAAGTTTCATAAGTGTTGCGGGCTTCGCCACATGTTAGCATTGAGGGCAGTCTTTAAGAGTTTCTTTTGTTGCCGCTTGCTGCCGAAGGCTTCCACGTGTCTTTTTGAGCCTAAAGCAAATGATGCCGCGAGTGTCTTCTTTTTCAAAGTTTATTAGTACCAATATATGGTGGGCTACAATTTTTTGTGACATAGTTCATTGCTTAATGCGAAGACCACCACGTGGTGATAGTGGAGGAAGGGTCTCTTTTATTTTCAATTCTCTCGGGGCAAAGGTATTTTTTTTTCCAGTTTCAAGAGGAGTGTGACAAGTGTCAGCTTCTAAGATATCCTTCAAAGCCCTTTTTATAAGCTACTTGTTCCAAAAGCTGCCACGTGTCTGGTTTTGTTTCAAGTGAAGGGGGCCATCTGTCCCAGTTTATTATTTGGTGTGGGTAGTAAGTGATAAATGCTGTGGGTCCCATGGTATTATATCTCAGTTCCAAAGTATAGCGAATGGTGATAGATGTCATAACGCTAAGTCTCTCGGGTATAAAGATACAATTTTTTGAACCTTCGTGGAGGACACGTATCACAATGAAAGATAGTAGATGCTGCCATGTGTCACAATTCTTTTTGAGCAGCAAACCCACCGGTGTTGCTATGTGTCTTTAACAGTGATACAATTGGAGTTCTACATACAGTTGGTTCTTTAGCCAATCAGAGTGCATAAGAAAAAATGATTGAAGATTCAAGAAATCCCAATGGTCGACAACTCCCAGTCAACTCTAGTTCTATTTGCCATTAAGATTTAGGTTGATTGTAGATGAGTTAAGTCTGTGGTTATAAATAAGTTGCAATTATAATTGATTAAGACCAGAATGTTTTGATAAGTGTTGTTGATAATATAATAAAGAATCTAGAGACTTTGTTGTGACTTGATTGTATCATTTGCCTTAACTTTGTTTTTCTAATAAGGAAGTTATTATATCTGTGCATGTTACTATGCCTCTTATATAATAGAATATTAATGAAAAGAACTATATTCTATGCCTTTGTTGATATCATTTGTGTCCTTGCAAATTTGTCTGAGTATAGCCTTTGATTATATTCAATTAAATCTATTTATATTAAATCATGCTATATCTACTCTTTGATATAACTGTATCTTAAGAATTGGTTCACTGTGCTAATTTGAGAAAATATCTTCCATCTAGGTGCATCACCATAGATTTAGAACTTTGCTTATTGTATCTGTAATCTTGTTTTCCCTACCCCTTTTCTTGAAACCCCATTAAAAGAATGGAAGAGCTAGCTTCCCTAAAATCTAGAGGTCACTTTGAGAAGAAATCCCACATTTCAAAGTTTCCCATGTTGCTGGATTAAACCCACAAATTTATGCATCAACAGTTTTTTGTACGCCCGTTGGGACCTTTTCTGAAGTCTTGATCAAGATCGTATGAGCCATAGAGTGACAAGGAGTCAAAGTTGTGGACCCACAACAAGAGCACGGTCTGCCGCTAATCCAGGTATTCTATTCCCACCATTAGTTACTACTCCAAGAAGAAGAGTGAATCAAGTTACAGTAACACAAGAACCAAGTATGGGACCACCTGTAGCCCCAAGGAATTATGCAAATTGGAACACTGGCAATCCTCTCATTCTTCCAGTACCACCAGCTACTTGGGATCCAATTCCAGCTAATGCTTTGAAGGCTTTACCTAAGTTCAGTGGAGAAGATTTCAAGACACCAGGGAGCATCTTCAAGATGTGTCAGATGTGTGTGCAGTGCATGTAATTACTAGACAAAATGTAGCAATCATATTTTTAGTAGCTTCTTTCAAAGGAAAGGCTCTAGACTGGTATAGATCTTTGACCCCAAAAACAATATCTACCTGGGATTAGCTTGGTGACGCTTTCTTTGCAAGATTCAGTGAGAAGGGTGACAAATCCTCCTTGCTGCAACAACTAATCACCATAAAGAGGGCACCACAAGAGGCCATAACTAATTTCAATTCAAGGTTTCAAAAGACCTGGGACAAAATTCCTGCTACAGCAAGGCCACCATCAGGTATGGCAATTGTGTTTTACCTCAAAGCATTCAATTCTGATATATCAATAATGATTCAGTCCTTGGGAGGTCAGACTCTGCCTAAAGCATATGAATTAGTTGTTAAGGCTTAGAACAACCTAATTGATGCTGGAAAGTTACCTCCAAGACCTCCTACGCCCATGTTCCTAGAGATTTCAATTCCCTTTCCACAGGAGACCCCTAATCCTACAGTTACACCGGTATCTATGTATACATTCCCAACAGCCCAACAATCTGTTGTACCCACATCCTCTACCCCTCTATCTGAAATAGATGACATGAAGAATATCCTCAGGACCTTTTCAAATGAGATAATTAATCTCAAAAGGCAACAAACCTCCTATCCAAAGCCTTCTTACCAAAGTTTCCAAGGAAATAGACCCCCTTATCAATCAAATCAGTATCAAGGCCCCCAAAGGTAGAATAATTCTCAGCCATCGAATCAGTTGGTCACAGTCCCCACACCTTTACAAACTGTTCCTCATAATCCTAATAGAGAGATAGTCCTAGGACAAAATAATTTTGTAGAAGATACCAATGCCTGGTGCTTCCCTTGCAACAATGTCCATATGCCCCAGGATTGTCCCAGAGGAAATTTGCAACAAAAAATAGCAGAACAAAGAAAGGTTGAAGGACAAGTCCTAATGTCTAATGTCCCTCCATATCAGTCACCCAGTGTCCAGAATGCTACCATGGTGGCCCAGACGCAAGGGATGTCTATCCAGTAAGAAGAAGAAATTGCCCCTAAACATGCTTTGTTTTCATGGATTGAGCATGAAGATTCAGTGTTCTTGAATGAAGCATCCACTTCCAAGAAACCCTTAGTACAGTCAGATTATTATACTAGATCAAAGAGAAGAATGGTGGAGCAGCCTGAAGCCACAAATAATGATACTGTTGGAGTTCCTCCTTTCCAAAACCATCATAATGCAGTGTCAAGATAAGAAGTGCTATAGCCAACTCAGAATCAATTAGTTCCAAAGACACAAACCCTGGGACCTATGAATGTGGTGGAACTATTGAAAAAGACCCTAGCGCACATGTCAATTTGGGATATGTTGGCTATTCTTGAGCAAAAGATGTTGCAAGAAGCACTACAGAACCAGGTGGGCTCTAAATCTACTAATACTAAGGAAGGAGGTGTTGATAAGGGAAAGGCTCGACATAAAGACACCACCTGTTGCAGACAGCAGCCCTGTTGAACACTACATCAGAGGTAGGTAAATCTAAGCCAGACCCATTTTATCTAACCTTGATAGTGGGAAAGAAATTGCTACATAATTCAATGATAGATTCTAGAGCCAGTACCACAGTCATGCCAAGGCAAATAGCAGATGCTTTAAAGATAAAATATGAGCCACTTACTAGAGGAGTCATGCAATTAGATGGAAATTATGTTCAAACTATAGGGAGGATTAAACAACTGTCATTACAACAATATACCTGCCCCAATATAACTGTCAAACAAGATGTGGTAGTCATAGATATTCCCTCTGTCTTTGGTTTATGCTTATCTAGAGATTTCATAGCCAAGATAGGAGGTTACATGTCACTAGATTGGTCACACCTAATCTTAAGAACCAAGTATGGGACAAAGATGAAGGTATTGTCTGAACCACTGTCTAAAGACCATATCACTGATGAACTAGCCCCAAAGATAGAAGCATCCCATGCCATGATGAATAAAAGAGGGTCTTTGTTGAAGAACTAGGTGACTGGACTGAACATGACCAACAAGAAGAGGAAAATAGTCAATTGATGACCATGATGCAAAGTGATCCTTATGGAAACTATGACTCTACTGGCTTGGGTACTTATGTTATTTTTGAGGAAGATCAAGAAATTCCAAATGTAATGAGAAAAGAAGTATCTGAGAAGGAAGAACCTGAAAGAAACTCTGAAATCTGGACCTTAAATTTTGATGGGGCCAGAAGCAAGAATGGTGTTGGAGTAGGTATTTGCCTCACTACCCTAAATGGTGAGAAGATTCTAAGAGCTATACGCTTCCAGTTTGCTTGCACTAATAATGATGTCATGTATGAATCTTTAGTGCATGGTCTTATGTTGGCCAAGAAGAGAGGGATCAAGAATCTGGTGGTTAAAGGAGACTCAAAATTAGTAGTAAAGCAAATCAGAGAGAAAGCAATAGCAAAAAATGTAAGAATGAGATCCTACCGTCATAGGATTCACAGGATTTGTGACCTAATAGATGATTTTGACACTTTCAATATTGAGGTAGTACCCAAAGCCCAAAATTTAGAAGCAAATAGGATGGCACATATTGGTTCACAATTTGACCTAGCAAGCGGCCTACTAGTTAATAATGAACGAGTTGAAGTTATAGTAAGACCAACAATTCTAGATAATGATCAGAATTGGCAAATTTTTGATAATGATCTTCAAGTACTCATTTTTCTACAACAATCAGGAGAATTTGTTGATCAGTTACAGCCCAAGATCGAGGAAGCTTATGGTGATCAAATCATCCAACTAAAGTCAAATAAGCTCCCAAAAGGACTGATCACTCTAGAAAATCTATTTGACCTTGAAGATGCAAGCTTAGACAAAAGGAAATTCAAGGCAAGTAAGGATGATTATTCTAAAATTCAAGTTAGTGAAGGAAGTTAAAAATAGGCAATGCCACTACCCAAGAGGAAAAAGACAAGCTGATTTCCTTATGTAACAAGTATGATAGGGTAATTGCTTGGACCTATGAAGACCTTCATGGCTATAACAAAGATATCATCTAACATACCATAGAGCTTGCTGACGGAGCAAAACCAGTCCGACAGAAGCAAAGACCAGTGAATCCAAGAATTGAACCACTAATGGTAGATGAACTACAAAAGCTTCTGGAATCAAAGATCATTTTTCCAATTAAGCATTCAACCTGGGTGTCTAACCTAGTACCTGTAAGAAAAAAGAATGGTGACATAAGACTTTGTGTGGATTTCAGAGATCTAAATAAAGCATCTTTGAAAGACCATTATCCCGTGCCTTCTATGAGAAAGATTTAACAAACTGTGGCAAGCTTAGAAAGGTTTTCTTTGGTAGATGGTTTCTCGAGGTATAATTAGATTTGGTTGGCAAATGAAGACCAACACAAGACATCATTCACTACTAAGTGGGGAACATTTGCATATGCCAAGATGCCTTTCAGTCTCTCAAATGCTGGGGCTATTTTTCAACGCGCCATGGATGTAGCTTTTGGGGAACTTATAAATAAGATTATTTTGATTTATTTGGATGATCTGACCATATTTACCAAGGACACCAAACACCATTTTGTACATCTGGAAGTAGTTTTCAAGAAATGTCAGGAGTTCAGGATCTCTTTAAATCCCAAGAAATGTATCTTTGTTATGCCTCAAGGTAGACTTTTGGGACACATAGTGTCAAAGGATGGGATTTCCATTGATCCAGAGAGATTCACAACCATAATGAATCTATCCTTACTAGTTAACAAAAAGGCAGTTCAGTCCTTTTTAGGAAAGATTAATTTTGTCAGCCGCTTTATATCTGATTTTGCAAGGCTAATTAGACCAATTACACTGTTGCTTAAGAAAGATTTGGTTTTCAAATGGACAACAGAAGGGAGGCAAGCTTTTGAAGAGGTCAAGAGAGCCATTTCAATGGCTCCAGTACTAAGAAACCCATATTTCTCTAAGTCTTTTATAATGTATGTGTATGGAGGCGAATACAATGTGGTCATTGTCCTTACTCAGAAAGATGACAATGAAGAAGGGGAACACCCAATAGCTTTCTTCTACAGAACTCTAAGGGAATATGAATCAAGATATAATTTTGTAGAGAAACAAGCCTATGGTATATTAAAAGCCCTTAAGAAATTTAGACACTTAGTAACAGGGAACAAAATTTTGATATTGGTGGCCCATCCTAGTGTAAGGGAATATATCATGGAGAGTGAGATCACTGAAAAAAGAGCCAATCGGATAAGCAAGATTTTAGAATATGACGTGGAAGTAAGGCCTACCAAGTTGGTTAGAGGCAAAGGACTGTGTCAATATATAACCCAAGACATAGAAAAATTAGTATCAGAAGAAACAAAAAATGAAGGGGTGTTGAAACTCCAAGAGGCTGACCAAGACTCTTGGGTTAGAGACAAAATACATTTTATGAGGACTAGAGTGTTCCCAAATGAACTCTCTCCTGATAAGAAAAGGTACTATAGGCAACAAGGAGTTCATTTTGTATTAATTGATCAGATCTTATTTAGAAAGAATAGTGATGGAATACTCTTAAGGTGTATAGAGAAGGATGAAGCTCAAAGAGTATTACATGAATTACATCATGGCTGGAGGCCATTTTTTAGAAAGGACTACGGCAATCAAAGTGACACAAGCTGGTTATTTTTGGCCCACTTTGTTTATAGATTGCTATCAGATGGTTAAAGAATGTCAGGCTTGTCAATTTTATACTGGAAAGAGGAGAAATGCAGCAATGCCTTTAAGTCCCATAGTAGTAGATGAACCCTTTGCTCAGTGGGGTCTAGATTTTATAAGCATGATCAATCCAATGTCAAATATGGGACACAAGTGGATTCTTACAGCAACAGATTACTTTAGAAGGTGGAGTGAAGTAGTACCACTCAAGGAAGCAACTGAAAAGGTGATCCTAGAATTTTTGGAAGGTATAACTTCTCGGTTTGGTCCTCCCCATACCATCATATCAGACAATGCTAAGGCATTTTTGGGGACTAAATTGTCTAAGTTTTCTTTAAGAAATGGTATATATTTGAAAACTTCTTCCAATTACTATCTACAAGGTAATGGTTTAGCAGATTCCACTAGTAAGAACCTCATCAGACTCATAAAAAGAATAGGAACTAATTATCAGAGAGAGTGGCACAAGTTACTTAATATAGTGCTATGGGCTGATAGAATCACACTAAAGCAAGTAACTAAAATGTCTCCCTATGAGTTGGTTTATGGAAAACTAGCAGTGATGCCACTAAGTTTAGAGATTCATGCCTTATAGTTGTTGAAACAGATAGAAATTGAAGAACATAGCTCAATGCAAGTCAGACTTGCTGAATTGTTTGAAGTTCAAGAAAAGAGAGAAAAGGCACATGAGTCAGTAATGAAGCATCAGCAGATGGTTAAGAATTGGTTTGACAAGAGAACTTCCAATCCAAATTTTGAAGTTGGGTCTCTGGTGCTAAAGTGGGATGAAAGAGTTGTCAAACTAGGTAGACACAACAAATTTGAATCATTATGGACAGGTCCTTATAAGATTTATTCTTGTAAGTAGAAAAATTCATTTGAGCTGGAAACTATGGATGGGGAACTTGAGGAGATTCCAGTAAATGGGATCTTTTTGAAACATTTTACCTAAGTCTGAGACTCATCATGTATCATAAATAATTAGTTGCTTTCATTTCCTTTTCCTGCTTTTGTCTTGCTTTCCCGCTTTTTTCCTTTTTAAATAAGTGTTCCGTGAACACATGTCAATAGGACAAAGGTTCCTTCTCTTTTAGCAATTGCATTTATTTGAGGTTGTTTGGTAGTTCCTTAAATTCCAAAGAAGTTCACACTTTTTCAGAAGGATAGCCACTATTATGGCATATCTGACACTCCGTCCAAAATAGATTTTGAAAAGATGCACTAATTGTCTCTCATTATTAATATCATTAATATGACGAGATGTGTCATTCATTGTTTCATAATGCTCCACTAAGCTAAGTATTAGTCCCTTCAAGAGTTGTGCTTGCCATTATCATTCTGTATTCCTAAATTGTTGTTGTGTCTAGTTCCATTCCCCACAGGCACTCTTAGCTAAGTACAATTCTTTCATGATTTTCTTATCTTTTGTGTCAAAGCTTCTAAATTCCTGCAAAGATACAAAAATGTTGGAGACACAATCATTACAGGAAGGACTTGGGATCTTTGAGCACATTGAGAAGTTGATGAACAACAAATCTTATGCTTCAGCACCTGCACAACCAAGGAAAAACTATCCAAGGACAAGGGTCCCTGAAACAGGGGTGAGTGTCGACCCAACTCAGGTGAAGGATTTTGCTGATAATGTATTTGATACCCACATGCAGAAGAATACTAAGACTCTTCGAGAGGGGGCTCACCAGTCCTCCGAGAGTCAAAGGGACAATGGGAGACTTTTGGGATCAGAATATGGACTTCCTAATTGGTGCAGTTTCAAGTACCTAATGTGCACCTGTGCCCTAAGTTGGTTGATTTATGTGCAGAATTGCTTCACCCGCCATCACATACCATTCAACAATGCCCATTCATGATTCAAATTACCCCTAAAGCAATTAGGGATATGTTGGCTTTACAATATGATAGGATGGCCACTTTTCCTAATGTCGCTAAGTTGCAGGGCACCTGGGCAAATGTCAATAATAAGGTGAAGTTCTTGAACACTGAAATGCATCTGGGAGAGGATAATACACAATTGCCTGCATTGCCCACTAGCCGCGCTCAATTTAGCCCTGACGTTCAAGATGCCCTCGCTATGTTGGCCTTTATTTTTGGCCAGAATGAAGACTCTACAGTTTATGACTGGCAGCTGGCAGTTATTTGTAGATTGAAAACCATTGACAAGTCCTAGGATTACTGGCTAGACTTTTCAAAGAAAATTGTAGTGGCCATGATTGACCATCTCACCAATTTGCAAACAAAGCATGTTTTTAGGTATTCTACATATCTATTCCATCTAATGTTGTATCAAAATGTTAGCCTCTTCAATCAATACATACCTTTGAATATGTATGACCCAGAGTTGGATAGTAATAGGACCATCCCTGTGTCTGCATGGACTCATGTGTTGTCTAATACGTCAGATCCCTATGATTTTTCTGAGTTCTTTGTTGCTCTTGCTTTTAGCCAATTAAGTCCTGACCCTGTAGAACATAGGATGACACAAAGCATTAGGGGTTTTCTAACCAACCACCCAATACCTTGTCATCACTTCTTTGGGGCTCACATTACCATAATCAGAGTTCATGGTTTTAGTGGGAAGCTTGTTTTATTGCCTAAAGTCTTGACCCCTAGGGTCACATTTTTAGAAGTAGCCCGACAGGTGTCTGTGATTGATAATGCTTTTGGTCACAAGAAGAGAAAGCAAAATATGTATGACATCCCTTGGACAAGAGGAAAGATAACAATAGAGGTCAGGGGAACTAAAAGCCTCTTACTGAGGAAATTGGCTACCTATGGTTTCTTAATCATAGAAGACAAATGGAAATATGACCCAGACAATTTCTTAGCCTCCTAGATTATTGCCAATAAAGTTCATGCCAAGGTAGTACATGAGGGATGCCCATTCTAGGATGACAGAAGGTCCCCAAAAGAAGATGATCCAGCTTTCTATGTGGAGTTAACTAACTTACCTTATGAGGTTCCTAGAGCCTGGAAGACCTTCTATGTGAAAGAAAAAGAATATGATTCTAAACTAAAGATGACTCAGGGCCTAAGGAAGACATTGAAAAGTAAGGATTGGAGTATAGAAATGATTGAGGCCTATTGGAAGTATCACCAAGATGTTGGATGAGACACTGTATGGCTTCATGAATGTTGTCATTGATGGCAACAAAGTCTTTCCCACAAATCCGTAGCACATAGTATGTCTCTACCAGAAGATAGAGTGAAGAGTGTTTTGGTACGGTGAGTAAGAATAGAGCATGCAACAAGGTCTAACAATCAGGTCCGGATCTCTCAGAGGGTGTAACTTAGCAAAGTGCAGACTTGGGCAAGTCAAGAGGAGTATCATGACTACTATATTCTAGAGATTGAGCCTTTGGTGATGAATGAGTGAAAAGATATGAGAATCTAAGTGTTGGGGTCCTGACAGGCAGAGTAGACTAAGGAAGAACTAACCGACAGAGCATTAGACTTTAATCCAGATGAGAAATTGATGGTGATCAAGATAATTGAGGGATCATACATGGTTGGCTGACATGATTGATGACTTCTATGTCTATGTCTTTGATATGCATCACATATTAAGCATGGATTCAGTTGACAGATCAGCGTCTTAGAAATATCTTGAGTATTTTGGTTGCCGACTAGATAGATGTTGAAATCCTTGATGTGGATATATATACCAAATGGATTTTGGCATAAAGGTGTGCATGTGATGACATAGTGTGAAAGGAAAGGCAAAAAGAGGTGTGGAAGTAGTAAGACAAGTTTGGTATGTGACAGAACAGCGACACCAGAATAGAGGAAGAATGAAGTGCATTAAATTAGTATTTTGAGCCTAACTGGAACTGAACCTCAGCATTGGCAGATGCTTCTCATCAGTTCAAACACCTAGTTACTTTCTATAAAACCTTGTAGACAGTGAGTCTCTTGTAGGCAGTGTGCCTCTTGTGAGCAGTGTGCTCAGGCAGTGAGCCCTAATTAGCAACTGCCATTTTTGTACTTCTTATTCTTTTAATAGGGAATACAATTTGGGGTTAGTCACCCCGTGGTTTTTCCATTAACAAGGTTTTCCACGTAAAAATCATTGTGTTATTTGTGTTGATTTTATTTCTTCTTTCATGGTTATATATGCTTATATGTTTTGAAGCTGCACTATTTGTTAAAGAAGGAAAGAAAGTTAAAATATTTAAGATAACTGATTCACCCCCCCTCTCAATTATCTACCTTGTTTCCAACAATTTGTATCAGAGCTAAGTTCCTCCAAATAGAGCCTAACAACTTAAGGAAGATCTAGGAATCTCAATGGATATGTATGGTATGAAGGAACAACTTTAGTCTGCCCTAGATGATCTTGAGCAATCTCACTCTAAAGTCAATAACTTGAGAGAAAGACTCAAACAATCTGATGATTTCATAAATGAGCTAAAAGAAAAATTGAGTATCTCTGTGAAAAAGAGAAAGGAAGTACTTCAACAATTAGCAAGTCAAAGTGAAGCCAATGATACTAATGAAGACTTGAATGAGAAAAACAAGCTATGTGAGAAGCTATCAAAAGAGGTCATTATGGTAAGACATGAAATGGAATCAGAAGTTATGAGATTCACCCAAGAAATTGAAGAGAAAAGAAAAATTGAAGATAATCTAAAACAATCTCTCAAAGAAAAGTTAGAGGACTGCCACAAAATGGATAGAATAATCAGGCATCTGGAATTTGATCTTGAAGAAGCTAGAGACAATGAAGAACAACTTGAAAATTAGATAGACACTCTCAAACAAGATCTTCAAACAACAAATGAATACAAAGAGAAATTCAAGATAAGCTCTGCTCAACTTGAAGTTCTTCTTGAAAGCCAAAAGAGGGTAGATGACAAGCGTGGCTTGGGATATGAGAAAGGTGAAAGCTCTGGATCCAGTCAGAAGAACTCTAGATCAGGAAATCCAAGGAACGAGCCTAGAAGACCTCTGGTAAGGCAACCAAATGCTCAAAGATATCCATCCTTCAATGGATACTACAAAAATTGAAACAACTTTGGTCATAAAGTAACTCAGTGCAGAAGAAGAATGAATCAGACTAATTTATCCTTCTCTAGACAGTGTTTCAACTACAAAAGGTATGGTCACAAATCTCATGAATGCAGAAATATGCAAATAAACAATTCATTCAATGGAAGATACTTTGCATGCAATAGAATGGGACATATGGCTAATCAATGCAGATCAAGAGGATATCAGTCAAATATGCAAAGAAATGTTGTTTGCTACAATTGTAATAGATCCAGTCATATTGCCAAATTCTGCAGAAGTAAGAATCAGGATAAAAGGGGTCCAATGCATCATAATCAAAATCAAGATAAAGGAAAAGGCAAAATGAATGTGGATGAAGTTCAAAGGGAGATGAACAAGATTTGGGTGAAGAAAAGTACAAAAAATGTTGGGGATGGATCCACACCAAAATTTGGTGCTAATATTCCTTCCAGAAACTAAAGAGATAAGCTCTAGCTCAGGGGGAGTCACAAAGGAAAATAAATTCCCCCAGCCAGTCAATTGGTGCCTAACTTTGGCACATGGAATGTTGCGGATTAAAGGGTTCTTAGAGAAATATCCAAATAACCTTCAGTAAAAATATGAATGATCCGTAAGGAGTTTTGAAGAGTTTAATCAGCCAAGATTGATCCAGTTTGATAGCAATCTGGTAAAAGCAAGATTTTCATAGTTAGAACTGGTATGATTCAAAATTGAAATATCTTGATCTACGAATAAATGGCGTGATTGGAGGAAGGAAGATACATTGTCAATTATCTCACTAAAAATAATTATAAGTGTATCTCAGTGATTCAAAAAAATCTCTCTTAGAACAAGGATGAACAAGGCATCCGGAATAACTTAAGTTGTGCATTTATTGCAATAAGAAATTAGGGTTTACATAGAGATAAAAGGGTTTCTTTATTCATCATTTGCACACTTGCATTCGAGAAGAAGAAAGAAAGATCTCTGCATCAAGATTGTTACAACCTTCTCAAAGATCAACCGCAGAATCTAATTCAACCAACGATCTTTTCGGTACATATTGTGAACCTTAGAAGCGTAAAAAGGTATTTTGATTTCTGAATATCTCTCTCTAAATCTTTTGCAAAGATGGCTACTCCTATGGTTGTTAAGATCACTGATAGGCCACACCCAAAGTTTAAGAAACACCCCTACAAATCCCTAGAAGTTGATCCTTTAGGCACCTTTTCTAGCATTCCACATGGGGTTCTACACATGGAAGATGTTAGGGTATACATCCATGCCAATATTGTGGAATTTGGAGAATCAAAGCTGATGGATATCTACCATAAACAACTAATAGATGAAACTTTTGAACTCAAACCTCAATACAAGGCCATCTAGGATAAGAATTTTGGACATTGCATCCACTTTCCCTATTTTGTAGAAGATGAATGGGTCTGGTATGTTCTTAACAGAATACATGACAACTTCATATGGTTGTTGAAGCCCTTCAAGATAACAAAAGATGTAATTAGGGCAGTAACTAGATTGCACTCATTCGGTGGGTTGCCTACTCTCAAATCTGTCAAGAACCAGATAGTGAGGCTCCCAGATCAAAGTTTGACAAAAGAGCAATGACAATAGAAGATATCACAGATCCGGATATCAAATTTGCCTCTATGATAATTGGCTATAAAATATATCATTCCAGTAGGGAGAACTCTATGTTCGGAACTGCATTATACACTGCATATCAGATGCTAAGGGAAAATGCAGATTATGATTTATGTGACCTTCTCCTGAACCAACTATTAGAAAACTTGCAGAAGATCAAGGACAAGAACTCATTCAAGTATGGTGGCTTAATACTATGTCTGTTCTTTTACTATATGAATGAGCTACCCAGATCAAGTGGTTGGGTATGGCAAAATGATAGACTAGTTGTCATACAAATCAGAGATTACATGTATGGGCTTGGTGATGTGAAGGCTCAAAGTATAGCACTTTGGGGATACTTCAAGAACTTCCAAAGTATGATGCCGGTAAGAGAAAGAATTCCCCAATCTATAGTTGAAAAATACAAGGATACAGTGTGTTTCATGGTAGACACTGATCAATGCCTAATGGAGGCAGTGGAACCCAAAATAGTCTGGATTATGCCAATGGGCTATGAGGTAGATGAGAAAATCCTGGAGCTGCATGTCCAACACTTGCTAAGTCAGCTTAAGGACCCCAAGGCAGAAAGGTTTGGAACCTCTCAAGAATTAAGTGTGAAAATACATGTTGAACTAAGACAACCAGAAATAAAAAGAAAAGTGAGAAGGGAAGTAGAGGAAGTTGCCAAAAGATATGGCATATCAAAGAAGGTAGTTGATGCAAACAGAGAGAAAATAGAAAGAGTTGAGAAAGAGAAACAAGAAGCAGAAAAATAAAGTGTTCTAGTACAAGCCTCCTTCCAGACTAGATCCTCCAAGAGTTCTGTATCTGCCACTTCTAAGAGCTTAAAAGCCTCAAAACTAGAAGCCAAGACATCCAGAAAGGGAGAAAAGAGAACAAAAACAAAGGCCACAAGGTCCTACATAAGCCAAAAGGATGATGAAGAAACATAGTCAGATGAGGAAGTTAAGAAAATGAAGAAGAAGAAGAAAACTTCCAGGGAATCCTCTGCTGGTAAAAATAAGGAAAAAGAGGCAGAAGAATTTGTTGAAAGGCCTACTCTCTCTATTGATGATGTCATCAAAGCAGTCACTGTAGATGGGAATCTGCAACCAATGACTAAATTTTATGATGAATATAGTGACACTGACAAGAAGATCTTGGAAGATGCTACAGTCAGGTATCTAAACATTTATAATAAAGCATCCATTGAAATCATCTCTCTAATCCCCAAAAGTCTAGAGAAGGAACTTGAACTGAGAAAGGAGAATGCTAAAGCTAAGGACCTAGAGATCCAAGAGTAGATTGCTATTCAACTCTATCCTTCTATTACTCCAAAACAAATGTACATGATCTTTAAGGACTGCAAGGATGAGTTCTGGAGCAAAGCAAGAATGAACAAACTAATGCTTGGAGAGACTAATCATGTAGCAAAAGAAATAGAAGACATCCTCTGGAATGCATTCAAAAGATTTAACCTTCCTATCATAGAGGAAATAGATGAAGAACCTTCTACCATGGATGTTGAAGGATTAAGTACATCAAAAGAAGAATCTACTGAGAAAAATGTAGACGAGTCAAAAGAGATAAGTGAGGAGAAGTCTAAGGACTTGGATTCCTCTATTCCGGAAGAGGAAGTCCATGAAGAAGTTAACATCTCTCTTCCAGATCCCCCTGCAGACTCCGGAACTGAAGGAGAAGGAAGAGAAGAGGAGAAACTGAGTCAAGAAGAAGAGGTAAAGGGAAGAGAAGAAGAGCAAACAAAGAAGATCTCTGATGATAGCTCAGAGAATCCAAAAGAAAAGACTCAGTCTCTAGCAAGAGACACTATAGAGGCAGTAAAGGAATTTTTCAACAAAGAGATGATGGAGTTAGATGAACTGGAACTCTTTCAAGGACCACTCAATTTTGATTCCCTCTCTCTGGTCCAAACAATGAAGATAGCATCCTTTGCCCAAGCTAAAGCAAAAGAAAAGCTTCTGAAGTCTCACATGGATGATTATGAGCTGATTGAAATTGCCTCAGGAATGCTAGAGAATATCATGCCATCCTTCCAAAAGGATCCTTCCACCTCTCCATCTGGTAACCTTAAAACTCTGATAAACTCTATCAACACTCATTTTGATTCCTTAAAGAAATCGGCAGAAGAAAAGGTCCAGAAAGAATTTTTGGGAAAAAGATTCTCTGAAGTATAGGGACTCATAGCTAATGATAGGAGAACCCTGGATATTGGGATAAAGAGCCTAGAAAATGCTCTTAAACATGGTAGAGAAATGTACAAATTTTGTCTATCTTGGTCCACAGTGACAGAAGACATTGCAAAGAAGGTGGAAGAACAAGAAGGTAAACTGTCAAGTTTATCTCAGAATTTTGATCCTCTCACCTCATCCATAATGAATCAAGAGTGCCAAGCTATTGCCACTATAAATGAAATAAAGAGGCTTGAAAAGGAAAAGAAGAATAGAATAAGCAGGATGAGTGAACTAAGAGGGATAATTATCCCTAAGTTAGAGGCAATGCATGAAGCCTTAACTGATGCTCAGACCACAGCCCGGACCAGTGATCCAATAGACTTAAGAAGGGTAGAAGCTTTTGCACTTTTGTTGAGTGGTCACATCTCAATTTTGGACATGATGAAGTAGAGTTGGGCACAAAATTTGTCCAGTTGAAGACCACTTTTGTGGATATACTTAAGTATATGTAAGTACAACATATATATATACTTATGCGACTATGTATAGATTGATTTTTACAAATTTTGGTGTGTGGATTCCACCCTTTGCCATTGATGTCAAAGGGGGAGTGAGGAGTAGTGAAAAATGTGGAATCCAACTAAGGGGGAGCTCCGGTAAAAGTGTACATAAGACAGAGCATTAGCCAAGGGGGAGTTTGCTACGACACTTAGTCATTTTTCACTAAGTGTTGCCATCAATGCCAAAGGGGGATATTGTTGGAAAGAGACATTGTGTGGCTTCATGAATGTTGTCATTGATGGCAACAAAGTCTTTCCCACACATCCATAGCACATAGTATGTCTCTACCAGGAGATAGAGTGAAGAGTGTTTTGGTCCAGTGAGTAAGAACAGAGCATGCAGCAAGGTCTGACAATCAGGTCCAGATCTCTCAGATGGTGTAACTTAGAAAAGTGTAGACTTGGGCAAGTCAAGAGGAGTATCATGACTAATATATTCTAGAGATTGAGCCTCCAGTGATGAATGAGTGAAAATATATGAGAATCTAAGTGTTGGGGTCCTGACAGGCAAAGTAGACTAAGGAAGAACTGACCGATAGAGCGTTAGACTTTAATCCAGATGAGAAATTGATGATGATCAAGATAATTAAGGGATCATACATGGTTGGCTGATATGATTGATGACTTCTATGTCTATGTCTTTGATACGCATCACATATTAAGCATGGATTCAACCGACAGATCAGTGTCTTAGAAATATCTTGAGTATTCCGGTTGCCGACTAGATAGATGTTGAAATCTTTGATGCGGATATATATACCAAATGGATTTTGGTATAAAGGTGTGCATGTGATGACATAGTGTGTGAGGAAAGGCAGAAAGAGGTGTGGAAGTGGCAGGACAACTCCGGTATGTGACAGAACAACAACACCAGAACAGAGGAAGAATGAAGTACATTAAATTAGTATTTTGAGCTTAACCGGAACTGAACCTCAACATTGGCAGATGTTTCTCATCAGTTCAAACACCTAGTTACTTTCTATAAAACCTTGTAGATAGTGATTCTCTTGTAGGTAGTGTGCCTCTTATGAGCAGTGTGCTTGAGAAGTGAGCCCTAATTGGCAAGTGCCATTTTTGTACTTCTTATTCTTTTAACAAGGAATACAATCTTGGGTTAGTCACCCCGTGGTTTTTCCCTTAATAGGGTTTTCCACATAAAAATCATTGTGTTATGTGTGTTGATTTTATTTCTTCTTTCATGGTTATATATGCTTGTATGTTTTGAAGCTACACTATTTGTTAAAGAAGGAAAGAAAGCTAAAATATTTAAGATAACTGATTCACCCCCCTCTCAGTTATCTACCTTGTTTCCAACACAAGAAATCTCTAAAATTACCCATACATTTGGAAATATTGAGATAGATGAGACTTGGGAGTCAATCTGGGATGAATGGCATCCATCTCCAGTCTCAAGTCCTGATACAAGAAAAATTTAGAAGGGTGATGAAGAAGTAGAAGAAGAAATAGAGGAGGCTACTAAAGTGAAGGAAATAGGACAAGCATCTTCTGCTGACCCTAGATCTCCATGGCCTCAATCTCTTGGCACCCTTGAGAAACAAAAGGGAATTATATCATCACCATCTCTAGGGACCCATGTAGCTTTGCATCTGGGGGTTCCAGAGCAGTTCCTGTGCAAAAATGAATCCTGATTGATGTGGAAGAAGAGGAGGCATTTGACAGGCCTTGAAAAATAAGAAGGTTGATCTTGCTTGAGGAGGAAGAAGAAGAAGCAAATATGCCCCAACAACAACAAGCTCCAATTATTTCATCTGTGGCTTAGGTAAGTGTCTCTTCTCTCTCCTCACCTATATCTGTTTCTTCTTATTTAGGAGTGGCGTCCCCAAATACCCAAGTTTCCATGTCTCCTACCACTTCTATTGCGCTTTTACAAACCTTCACTTCATTTATCAGTGCACTGGCCATGTCTTCACAGGCAATAGCTTTGCCATTGTTTTCTCCATATGTGCCTAAATAGGCTTTGCCTCAAATTTCCCCTACCCAACAAATATCTCCTATTCCTTATGGCCTGCCTCAAGGTCATCCTTTTGCTGGAGGTTATATTGCATCTCCTCCCACTTTCCAGCTCAAGAAAATACAACAAGGAAGGATAGAGAGGCCAGGATGGAGAAGAAAAGGAAGAAAGAAAACAAAACCCCTATTGTGGCTCACATGAAGTCACTCTTTGACCCTATTCAACAGTCTTTGACTGTGACACATTTGTCTCCATATATGGTTAAGCCAAATGAGCAAATGCAACCTTAGGACTATGCAATGAATGTTGTGTCCATGGATATGTCTTTGTTTAGGCCACAAGACAAGGTAGAATTAATGAATGAGACTGCTACTATAGTGGCTACATACTACTTGAAAATATCTAAGAAGCTGCAAAAGGTAGAGGCTGATCTGGCTCAAGAAAAGGTTAATAGCAGTAACCTCATCTAGGAGATTCAATCAAAGATAAATGAAAATGATTCATTAAATAAATAGTTGCAGACTACTATTTCATTACAAATTCATCAAACCACACAGGCACAAGTTGCCTCTTTGAAGACTGAGCTGGCACAAGAAAAAGTTGTTACTATTTTGAGGCAAGAGAAGGCCACTGTAGAGAAGAGATATCAAGATAAGTTGTCAAAGGTGACACAATTACAACAAATGTTATTTAAAGAGCAAAATGCAAAAAGTGCATCTCAAGCACAGTTCATGGCTAAGAAACAAAAAACAAAACAACTGACAATTGAGCTAGTCAATAGACCGCAGAATGCAGGGGTCTTGAATTTGTTTAAGGAGTTATACAGTTCAATATGGAAAAGGATCTCTAAAGAAATCATTCTACTCAAGCCATCTCTCACTTTCTTATTGAATGCCCAGTAGTTGCGTGAAAAGGTGGAATCTTTTGTGCAGGCCACATTGTCCATTGTTTCATTGAGGGTTTCTGATTTTCAGCTTCTATTGCAGAAGCTATATGACACAATAGATGAAACATTATATGCTACAGGTATAAATGATAGAATGATTGCTGCCAAAAGGGTTAATGAGGTTTTGAGCTGCAATACTATAGCTATGAATTGTAAGGAGCTTCCTGATATTGTAAAGGAAGGAGTCAAGAACATGAAGAAGCATATTGAGAATCTAGTGCAGTTGGGTCTCCCTTCACCTTTCCCAAATGATAACATAGTACTAATGATAGATGAAATAAAGGCTCTACTTTTGATGAAACAGAATGATCAGACAATTTTCTAGGGACTGAGTGATTCATCTACTATGGCAGAGGTTGAAGCTGTATTGGTACCTATGGCTCAGCTGGAGTTTCAATTGAAATCTGTGGTACATATTTTACAATCTTTTTCGCATAAAGATATAATCAATCTTGATTTTGCTTTTCAGGATTTATAGAGTAGGCAAGGGTTGTTAGATTCATAATGGTCCATATATTAGACCACATTGCAGAATTTGTACCTGAAGTTTTCATACCTATGGCAGTATCATTTTTGTTTCCTTTTTGGGGTTCTTTCTAAGTAGGCTTAGAAGTCCTGGTAGTTGCCAAGAACTGTAGAGTAAACTCTACATTTTGTTTCAGTATTGTTGCGATATAATGTTACAGCGGCTTAAATATTTGTGGCTATGTATGCTTCTTCGTACGGATTATGCCAAGTGTTGAATCTATAGTGAAAGGGAAATAGTTTAAGCTTTATGCGGCTAGTGCCGTGTGTTACTTTTCTTTTGAGTTGTTGCAGAGCATGCCACGTATCGGGTAGCAGTTTCTTTTATTGAAGTTTCATAAGTGTTGCGAACTTCACCACATGTTAGCATTAGGGGTAGTCTTTAAGAGTTTCTTTTGTTGTCGCTTGCTGCTAAAGGTTGTCACATGTCTTTTTGAGCCTCAAACGGATGATGCTGCATGTGTCTTCTTTTTCAAAGTTTATTAGTACCAATATATGGTGGGCCATAGGTTTTTGTGACACAGTTCATTGCTTAATACAGAGAGCACCATGTGGCGACAACGGAGGAAGGGTCTCTTTTATTTTCAATTCTCTCAGGGTGAAGGCATTTTGTTTTCTAGTTTCAAGCAAAGTGTGACAAGTGTCAGCTTCTGAGATATCCTTTAAAGCCCTTTTTATAAGCTACTTGTTGTTGCAGAAGCTGTCACATGTCCGGCTTTGTTTCAAGTGGAGGGTGCCATCTGTCCCAATTTATTGCTCAGTGTAGGTAGTAAGTGATGAATGCAGTGGGTCCCATGGTATTATATCTCAGTTCCAAAGTATAGCAGATGGTGACAGATGTCATAACGCTAAGTCTCCTAGGTATAAAGATATAGTTTTTTGAGCCTCAGTGGAGGACACATATCATAGTGAAAGATAGCGAATGCTGCCATGTGTCACAATTCTTTTTGAGCAGTGAGCCTGCAGGTGTCGCCATGTGTCTTTAATGGTGATACAGTTAGAGTTCTACATATAGTTGGTTCTTTAGCCAATCAGAGTGCATAAGAAAAAATAGTTGCAGATTCAAGTAATCCCAATGGTTGAAGACTCCCAGTCGGCTCCAATTCTGATTGCCATTAAGATTTAGGTTGATTGTAGATGAGTTAAGTCTGTGGTATAAATAAGTTGCAATTATAATTGATTAAGACCAGAATGTTTTGATAAGTGTTGTTGAGAATCTAATAGAGAATCCAAAGACTTTGTTGTGACTTGATTGTATCATTTTCTCTAACTTTGTTTTTCTAATAAGTAAGTTATTATATCTGTGCATGTTACTGTGCCTCTTATATAATGGAATATTAATGAAAAGAACTCTATTCTGTGTCTTTGTTGATATCATCCGTGTCTTTGTAAATTTGTCTAAGTATAGCCTTTGATTATATTCAATTAAATCTGTTTATATTAATCATGCAATATCTACTCTTTGATATAACTGTATCTTAAGAATTGGTTCACTGTGCTAATTTGAGAAAATATCTTCCATCTAGGCGCATCGCCATAGATTTAGAACTTTGCTTATTGTATCTATGATCTTGTTTTCCCTACCCCTTTTCTCGAAATGCCATTAAAAGAATGGAACAACTACCCTAAAATCTGGAGGTCACTCTGAGAAGCAATCCCACATTTCTAAGTTTCCCATGTTGTGTTGGATTAAACCCACAAATTTATGCATCAACAGTAATATCTAGCTAGGGAGAATAGTTGTAACTAAAGCATACATAGCTTTGCTTCTGAATGTTTAGCACAATCAATGGATGGACATATATACCATCCCAAAAGTAAAGGAAACTCGACATTACCCTTTTTGTTCTTGGCCACATACACCTCATATGAGGGTATAATCTACCTAGTCAGTTCCAACAATATGATCTTATCAGTGGGATACCTTGGCAACATGAAGGGTTGCCCATTGAATCCTTCCATCCGAATATAAGTGAATGTTGGGAACTAGATGAACCAAGTCCCATTTCATGTGACCATTGTTTGAGCCTCAAGGCTCAGCCTCTTTTCTCTATCATTGTCTATTAATCAAACCAAATTCATGATAAAATAATCATTAACCCTCCTATAATGCTGAGTGGAGGCCTTCCTTGTGAGCTGGGGATAATGATCCCATATGTTCACATCTCCTGGATTTCTACCTACTCTGCCTACTGTCTGGAGGCCAGAGAATGTTGATTGTGCAGCACATGCATATACAACATATGAATTCATATAAAATAGGCACTTATTGTCTCCAAATATCCTCATGTTTTCATCCAAACTGTCACTGATCAAGGATGCCCACTGAATTTTGGTGTTTGTAGTTTCCACCATCCTCATCAATCTATACATATAAGGCTCAAAATTTCCAGCATCAGCCTTTCCCCTCATTTGGCATAAAATCACTATCATATATTGAACCTCTGGAGTGAAGTCTAACTTATACAAATTAACTGGTAATTTTTTTGCTGCCTTGTGAGTGCTGCTTTGTGACCTTCAGTATGAGAACATTATCTTCTTACAATTGGTAGTGTTGCTCTTATACTATTTTTTCTGGGTCCTCAAGATTTACCTTGAAAAGGTTGGGACCTATAGGCAAATGAAATGCCTTTGTAATTCCTTTCACGGAGAAATCCGCATATACCCTGCCGTCTTTCTCTACTCTTCTAGTCTCCTTTTTATAATTTTCTACATAGGCTATGATCAGTTCAATGGCGTCTACCGTATATGGGAAACCCCTTGCATGCCACATCCCTGAATTGTATATATTTTGTAAAATTAGATGTCCACTACCTTGAATAGACCTTGTAGTCCATTCATCTACATCTATATTGCATGCATGAGTATCACTTATTTTCCCAAAATAGAAACCTACGCCTCCTGGTGATGCAAAAATGGCGGTCTTGAATTCTACCTCATTCTTAAGCTTCCTAGATTCTATTATATCCTGCAATGACAGATGTATATATCTCAAGATGCATGTCACGTTATAGTTTTCATGTTAATTTTCTCAATATCCTCACATTTCATTGTTTACAAAGCACAATGCATGCATATGCATCTAAGATTTACCCTAGTTATAAAATTTACCTTTCACTATGTTACCATAAATGACAAAAGTAGGGTTTCATTGTTACATACCTTATTACTGAGCTACAACCTGATTAATGATATCTAGATGTGCACTCTACACTAGATAATCATTGTTTACTTGATGCCATTGAATATGCACACCATTTCGTTCGAGATCAGGGTTTCCACAACAGTCGCTATAATTCTCCAAAGCTCTGTAAATCTTTCTTACGAATGCTTAGGTGAGTTTAAAATGATCAAGATTTGCCTTTTATGTGTTCAAATTGCAAAATTAGGGTGTAATTAATGCTAAATTCATTGGGTATGGACATCTATTTAAGGCCCTAGGAGATCGCTACAGGTGGCGGCATCTAATTCAAATTTTTGAATGGCCAATGACCCCCTTTCATGGTATTAATTGCAAGGTCAGGATATAAATGAAGGTATTGATATTTGAATAATATGCTTTTCTTTTTAGAATATCCATACATATAGATGATGTCATGCGAACGTCTGGACAAAGTTGACCACATAATGGGTATCGGGATGTTAAGGTCTTCAAGGATCACTTCTCGATCTTAAATGTCTGGACATTAAGATGTCCACCTTTGAAAACTCAAATCCATGCCACGTGGCATTGTTTGATTGGTTCATGGTATGTCTTAATTTCTATTCGTAGCCAACAAGGATAGGAATATTAAGAAATATCCAGATGTTAGGCTTTATGAAAAATCCTCGAGTCTAATGTGTTGATGATGTCACAATTTTGAATGTAATTCTTGGTTGGGTGTAAAATGATGTCATATGGATATTGATGAAAGTCTAGACATTAAGTTAATGTCCATAGGTTAAGAAATGTTAAATGTTCTATCCTCATAATGTTCAGATGATGTCATCATCTCTTGTTATTTCTCTAAGGCATGATCGGATGACTTCGTCAGGATGTTGGAGTAAGGTCCAGATGTTAATTGTTTAAGTGTAATATCCATAGTCTAAGTCCATTTGAATAGTCAACCAAGACATGTCATCAGGATAACAATGAATGTCTATACCTTAAGTTAAGGTCTAGATGTTAATTTAGCATGCATACCTGCTAGTATTCACACTAAGTGACTTTATGCATATGACGTTTAGCTATCGCAATAGGTTAAATTTGACATCTGCACATTAGCGAATATTTGGATCTTTGATTTTACTTACAAAACTTGTGATCAGGACATTATGTTAATGTCTGAATGCTAGGATAATATGAACATCCCTAAGACCATTTGACTATACTTTGACCAAGCATAACTTCTTGGTCGTAGTGAATTTCTTGGTGCTTCAAAAGGCAAACCTGCTTAGAATTTTATTCTCTTTCTTTTGGTAAGATTCATGATGGGAAATTTTGACTTTGAAAATTTGATCCAAATTTTAGGATCCTGGCATGCCAAGGATAAGATCCTAACATACATTTGCTACTGATTTTTACCAAATAGACCAAAAGCAAAAGAAACAAGAAATCCAAGCAAAAGAAAAAAAAGTTGGGTACCTATTTTTCTAAGGCTAAATGGGGCGTGTTGTGTAACCACACAACAATTTGTTGCAAGTGTGAGAGATACGTCCTGAGTAGTCAGAGCTAGTAACCATGGAAGAGGTATCCTTGCAAGTTGCAGGGTAAGTGGAAGTGGATGTAGAAGATTGCAGCAGTGAGTAGGATGAAGATACATGTGTGGAAGCTAGTCATATGGGATGGTTGGAGAAGATACAAAAGGAAGGGATTCCTTAGAGAAATTACTAAAAAGATTGAGAGGATTGGTAGGTTGTTGAAGAGGTGTGACAAATTGGAAGCTATGTAGCATGACAAAGGTAAGAGGGATGAGATTGCAGCAAAGACATGTCAGGAAAAAGGCATGAAAGAAAAGGATAAGGAAGAGGAATTGCATACAGTAGTGAGAAAATGAAAGAGAAGGAAAATGAAGAAGTGGCAACAGATATGAAGAATGAAGGAGAGAAGATCCTTGTGCAAAAGGATCGAGAGGGAAGGGAGGCAATTGCAACCAAGGTTGCAAAGGAGAAGAAGAAGAAGAGTTGCAGCCCTTTAATAGAAGAGGCATGGAAAGAAGAGCATATAGGAGCAACCCATACATCCCAAAATAAAAGAAAATTAGAAGAGAGAAGAAACAATGAGAGAAAAGAGTGGAAAAAGAAAGAGCATTTAGCTATAGCATGTTATTTTGAAAGAAAAGGAGGTAAAACATGAAAGTGTAGCAAAGAAGGACTCATGGAAGGGCACAAACTATGTGGGACAACAATGTGAAAAAGAAATCATTCATGAAGGAATGAAAAGAGTGGAAGCATTGGAGATTGTAGTAGAGGTATGTCTTTTTAAAGACATAGATGAAGAAGATGAAATTGATGTAACAACAACAATAGATCCTTTGAAGGATAAGGGGACAAAAGAAGAAGGTGACAAACTTACAGCTAAGGAGTGGAAAGTTGCAGCAGATATAGAAGTAGAAATGACAAGGTTAGAAGGCCCTAGGTTTGACAAATAAGTGGCCGAAGAGGAAAATGATCTCCTATGAAAAGAGGAGATGAAGAAAATAAACTAGATGCTAGAAGGAGATTGGATAGGAGACCATAAAGAGTTGAATGGTGTAGCAGAAATGTAGGCAATGAAATTAGAATAGCGAAAAGAAATGAGGTACAATTTGATAATTTTGAGTTTGATTTGTTTCAATGATGAAACTAGAAGAGGGTAAAGGACAAGAAGAAAAGAGTAGATGCATGGAAGCTTTCCATTTTCATGAAGATGTTGCAGATTTGATTATAGAAGAGGAGCATAATTTTTTTGAAGAAGGAAGTGAAAATATGGAAAAAAATTTAGTTTGAGTGAGCATTTGATGAAGATGAATGGGGCAGCTAAGAGTGATTCCATGATAGCAAGAAGTGGAGAGGTAACTTCTGATTTTTCTGAATTGTATAAAGAAGAAATTGATGGGGATTTGATTGTTGTTGAGATGGACAAGGAGTTGCAAAATGATGGGATGAAAACAAATGAAGATGTAGATTTGTATACAACATGTTTATGTGAAAAGGAGATTGTAGAAGATGCTATAGTTGGGAAATTTGGTACAATAGTTGATTATATGGGAATGATGATGGGAATAGATGGGGTAAATAAAAACCTCATAGTGAAAGTTGAGTGGATGAAGATTACAGCTGAAAATGGTGAAGGAAACATTGCAGCAGTGCAAAAAGAGGTAAATTTGTTTGTATTTTGTGATGATATTATTTTGCATTCATTTGTAATGTTGAGAGTTGATGAGTATGGAGAAGAACAGATGGAAATTGTTGGTTTCCATGAACTTGTAGGGGTAGATTTGTATGCATATGATGTAGATTGTGATGTGTATGATGAGGGAATTTGGTGGAGGTGGTCAGATTTTGGTGGGTCAAAACCCACGAAAGAGGAGAAGAGTAGTCAGTTTATTTGGTGGAGGTGGCCGGTTGATGATGGTGGGTTGGATCCCATGAAGGAGGATAGGAATGGAGAGAATCATTGGAGAAGGAGGATGATGCATGGTGGATGCAAATCCATGAGAGGAAGGAGGAAGAGAGTGAAGGTTTGTTGGAGGAGCGTGAATCTTGTTCCAGTGAGATGTTGGAAAAAGAGGGGAAAAAATCATTTTTGGTGCACACATTTCAGTGTGGAGTTCACTGCAAATTGATTGCAATTTGGAAGAATGGTCCTACCATTCAACTCCATGTTTGTGAGTGTATGCTCACAAACTTCCTACCTGGCATGTCTGATGCAGGAGCATCTAGGTGGACTAGCGATCAGCATCAACCAAAAATAGAGTGTGAGGTTTGGGTTTTATTTTTTTTGTGATTTAGTTTTCATTTGGCATCTCTTCCATTGGAGTAAGTGGTGAGTCAGAATTTGCAAGTTTTTAGTTTTTGTCGTACTTTAGCTTCGGCACATAACAGATAGTTTCACTAAAACAATTTTTCAGGAAGATTGGTGAGGTTTCTTAGCAAACCCTCTTATAGATAGATTTTTTACTCCATCCTAGATTTGATGATGAAGGTTTTGTGGTCATATGGTTAAGTATTTTGGAGAACCAGTCATTTCATGACTTTTGCTGGTAATTTGGTGAAGTTTTAAACTCTTGAGTTCCATGAGGTTTGAAGCAGAATGGCTTGGCAAGAAGCTAGAAAATGTAGATATCTTCATCTCTGCAAGTTTTCATTTGATTTTGAGCTTTCTGGTGAAAAGATATGGAAAAGGTTGGTTTCCCACAGTTTGTCGACATCCAGCTTCGACTTTCAAAACACCAATTTGATCAATTTATTTGGATTTAAAAGATAAAAGACAATAAAAGGCATGGATGACTTTCAAAGAAAATTTTATTAGAAGTGAAATGAAAAATAATTAATCAATGTCCTCTTGGGAAAAAAAGAACAGTATGGAATGACAAAGAATAAATATACGAATAATGGTTTTTGGGCATATTTAAATAATAAACCATAGGCGTGGAAAAAAAGAAGCACCTAAAAAATGTGGAGGAATATTTGAAATGCTAAAAAAGGCTTGAAATGCCTCTTGAGAGGTTGGGATCTTGTTTTCATTTTGTTACTCTATGTTTCCAAGGGGTGAGAGGAAAAAAAGAAGCAGCGTACCAGCTGCTAGAAAGGAAAATCACTGCTAGTTTTTAAAGAACAAGGAAAAGAGGAGAGGAAAAGGGAACGTGGGCTGCATAGAGCTAAAAAGAAATGTGAAAACACAAAGTAAATGGACTCCAACAATGCACAGCCTTGGATAGAATGGGGATCACTGTAAAATTTAACAAAATTGTTGTAGAAGGTATCAATAGACTGTGTAAATAATATGAGAAGGTTGCAGATTGGTGGAAAAAGAGATAAAACTAGAGGAGAATTAGCTACCATAAAATAAAAGAGGAGAAGAGGGTGTAAAAGAGAACCAAATTGAGTCTCTTATTGCATATTGGAGTTGCTAGGCTGGATGTAGTCATGACATCCTAAAAATTTCAAAACAAAATAGAGGAGAATGATTGATGCAGAGCAAAATAGGATGCAATAGAAGTCAAATTTTAAAGATGCAAAGAGGCAATAATATCCAGGTAGAGGTTGGAGTATGCAAATGGGCATAGCTGAGAAGGCCATTGAAGGCCATTTCTTGTAAGTTTGTATATAGATTTCTGGTAGATTCAAATTAATAAGATCAATTTCATTAGTTGCAATTATATTTGGTTTTAGGGTAGAATATTGCCCATATTAGTGTGTATTTGGTTTTGTGAGTCTTGAAATTGTGAATTTGTGTGAAAGAGTTGTGTGTTTGGTAGAGGGTATGAGAACCCTCTTACACCAAGTATACTTATATATCATTGCAGGTCATAAAAGATATTAAAAGAGATTTTCTGGTAATCTATTCTATAGGATTTTAAGAAACTTAAACATACTTGTAATATATACAACAATCTGAGTTTGACTAAAAAATACACAATAGAGATCAATTTTTAAAATGCAAACATATTTTCTTCAGAACACATCTTTTCATAAGAATATATAGTCTACGAAATAATTGTGAACATCAAATTTACATTGTTCTTTCAGTTATTCAATTGATTTCCATAACATAATAACATTTTGTATACATATTGATTAAGTACTCATCCACACAAGGATAACCAATTTCTTCATAATATTTTCTGTCTAAGCTTCTTCAACACATCACACAAAAATTTCTTTGAACATGAGTACATCCAAGAAACACCTGCACACAAAGAAGCCAAAATGGATGGAAAACCAACCCACCCTCGAGCATGGGAGAGTCTATCCAGAAACTTGGTTTCAAACAAAACACACAAGCACAAAAGTTTACAAACACACAAGATTTATTTTCAATCCAAATTTTAAATCAACAAAAAACACCAGAATCAACTAGATTCCTGAAACACAGGGAATGAGAGAGTGACCTCCTCTCTTTCAGAACAAAATATAAAACAACTCTTCAAATTCACAACCCAACTATAGAGATATAACAACCATTCAGATGAGTCTCAACCCAACTATAGAAATATCACAACCCTTCATTTAATATCAACCCAACTACGAAAATATAACAACCCTTCAGATGAATCTCAACCCAACTACGGAAGTTGTTCCTCAGAGAGAGGTCTGACACCTCTCGAGATCCCTTAACAATAATTTCCTCAAAGAAAAACCAGTAAATAAACAAAAACAACACATTCCTTTAAAACATAATTTTTGCATTTAGATCCTACCTCTACCTTCCAAGTTAGGAGAGGCACAAGATCCAGGTGTCACACAGAAACTTGTACAAGCAACTTCAAAACAACAAAACTAAAAATTCTTCAAAGCTTCTAGCTCCTTCCCCATTTTCCCAAAAAATTTCTTGTAAAACCCCTTCCTCTCCCCAAAACTCTTTTTAAAATTCAAGAAAAATAAGTTTCCTATTTTTCCAAAAAAACAAAAAAAAAAGAATTAATTTTAAAACTATAAATCCTCCTCAAAACAATAAAGCAATAAAAACATAAAACAATAAATCCAAATAAAACATAAATAGCAATAATAAAAATAAAATAAAAATAAACAATAAAATCAATAAATAAATAACTAAATCATTATCCTCTCACATCAATAAAGAAAATATAAATAAATTATCAATTTAAAATATTTTCCCCAAATTAAAAACCATGAAAAAAATAGAATTAAAACAAATTAAATTCCTCTCAGTTAAACAAAAATTAAAAATAATAACATAGAAAAACATAAAATTCACACCAACAAAATGACTTAACCTTATTCCTCTAGGCAGAATAGGCTTGGGTAAACCACTAATTTGACACACAAAAGCATTGGATAGACCTTCGTATCTTATAAGCCTTGGCCACCCCATGCAAAATTCCATTTGAAACATTAGATTGCCTTGAAATATATATAGTTGAAGCAACAAATTTAATAAAAGAAAAATACATTAAGCATACTAGATCATTACACAAGTAAATTAAATTTCATATAATTATTCAACATCATATTCTTCCATAATAAAATAAACATGTGCACAAACAAACATCATAACATTTATTTAAACACAAATTTCTCAAAATGCTCCATGAATAGTCATCTAATAACCAACATGTCACAGATATAAAATCCCAACTTCACACATTAACCAATAATAGTTTGAACCACATCTTTCAAAGTCCATAAAACAATATCAAAACACAACCAAGAACAAGTCCACAAGTCTAAAGTCATAAACACACAACTAGTCTAAGAAAAATAAAAAGGTAGGCCTTACATCCTCCCCCTAAGATTAGACTTCCTCCTAGAATCCCTCAAAGAGGTGAGGATACGAAGCCCTCATCTGAATTGCATCCTCCCATATAGCAGAGGCCTTATCATAGAGCTCCCACTGGACCTTGACTTGGTCCAGCGCCTTGTTGGAGTCTAGGACAACACTGAGAGGGGGGGTGAATCAGTGTTGTATAAATTTCAACTTTTTGCAAACTTTATCTTTCCAAGAGAAATAGAGATGAGGACATTAATAATTTGTTGAGTTTATATGCACAAGACTAATAATAAAGAATGTAAACAAAAACTCATGATAAATGATTAATATGCACACACACAGATAAAATCAATGAGAAGCAAGACACAAGCTTTTTACCGAGTGGAAAACCATCAGGGGTAGAAAAACCACTCATGAAGTGCCTCACTAGCTTAACTTTCAAAACTTCTAACAAAGCCTCACTGGCTAAATATTATGTCTCACTAATAATTGATAGGTCTCACTGACCTATAAGCCTCACTGGCATATTGTACCTCACTGGCAACAATGTGTAGAAGCACCAACTTCAAGGAGCACCAACCCCTAATACATACTCAAATTAAAGCCAAGAATTTAGAGGGTTTCTCTATTTCAATACAATTCACTTCTTCTTTCACATGTGTCTTTCATATCACCATACTTCTCATCAACTCAAATCACATACAAAACTTATCAGCTGTAATTTCTCTTCAAGAGGATATTCAAAATATATTCAACCCTATATACGGATCCACTAAACAACAACTTCAATGTTCTTGCAAAATCATTATATACAAGATGACTTTTTATATTTTGTCTTCTCTCCACAATTATTTCAATTCTTGATATTCTTGTATCTGCAAAAATGGTCTCTTCAAATACACTGTCTTGTAAATTAATTTCAGTGTGCATAAAACCTTTCATATTTTGCAAAATAAATTTAATCACCTGCAACATAAAAATTCATTTGCATAATAAAAAAAAATCTTTTTTTTCTCTGCAATGTCCCTTCAATTTCCTCATCTATGCAAACCATCTCCAAACAAAAATTCTTCTCTGGCATAGATTATTCTCAAAATGCTTATTCACCTACAAATAACCTTTGATTTTCTTTAAAAAATCTTCAATAAAATATTGTCAATCTTCCTCACAAAAATATTATCTTGGATCCCCAAAAAAAGTTCTTTAAGTTTCATAATAATCTCTCCTAAAAAAAATCTTCTTCATATTTCTTCAATCTGATTATCTTCACTGCAAATATAAATATTCTCCAATCTATAAATATTGTCTTCAAAAATCCATCAATTACAATATATCTTCAAAAATATTCTCCAATATAGAAGAATGTTTTCAACCAAGAGAGATTAATATGTGTTTCAAATAGAAACATCTTAAAAACTTCTAACAAAAAACTTCTCAAAATTATACTTCAAACGGGCACAAAATATCCTTTAAAAGACTTTCTAAAACTTTATAAAAATCTTCTAAATAGAAAGCTTTCCAATTGGGCAAGAAAGATGCCTTAAAAAGAGTCTAATAATAGACAAAAAAACACTTTCCATATCAGTCACATATAGTGACATCCATTTTGCCCGTCAAGGAGGATACACATAGGTTGATGTCTCAACTTTAAATTAGAGCCATTGATCATTTTATTCTCGCTCACCAAACTTCAAACATAGACCATTGATTATATATGGGCGCCTAAACTTTTATGGTGCAGAGGCACCTACCTAACAGCTGGCCTCCATGAGGCAGTTAGTTTGTTATAGGTCCGCATGATGACATACATGATCAGGATATAGGATAATTATCAGCATGATGACAGGATAGCCTATTTTTAGTATGTTTGACTTTATCATGTAATAAGGTCCATTGGACCGATGCTATGTATTAGATCAGCCTAGGAGTATGTGTAGGCAGTTAGAGATCGGGATAAGGTTATCTGAGCTGTCCTCTCTCCCAGCCGCTTGGAAGCTCCCAGCCGCTGGGAAGTGAGTTGGTAGTACTCGAAGGATTTGTTATATATACCTTCGATCTGTTAGGGTTTAGATATAGTTCATATTGAGTTTGATAGATGTTATGTTCAGGAGAGTAGTACTGGTGATATGATGTACTGGTGATCAGTCCAGATATTGTGAAGCAGAATTGTAAAAGCAGGACATTTGAATCTCAATTGAATAAGATCTCATCTTTTGCAGTATTTGAGTTGATCAGTTGTATCTGTGTTGATTTCCTTTCTGTTTGCAAGTTAATGGGTACTTTCAACCCTTCCACCGGTTGATCCTGCAAATCGGTGGAATGGTCCTGTATCATAGCTTAGGTTGCATTTGTGTTTTCTGTTTATGCATTGCATTGTTCAAGAGATCTGTTAGGAGCATGCTATGAATCAGCCTAGCATCCTCATGTGCTAGGTATAGAAAGATAAACTGTTAGATTTTGGTTTGAAGGTGATCCGGCCCGGTCGTCACATCATCTTTGTGAAATTGAGCGGTTCGGAGTGTTTACATGCAGCGGACGGATACACAGGAGTCTGCATGTGCGTTTCCAGCTGGAGCAAGCCGCATCGTCATCTGCGAATGCATCACCATCAGGATCGGGTCGTGAAACTGTTGAAGTTTGCAAGTTGCAAGTACATCAGGATGTTTTGAGTTGGATATATACTCAGTGTATATATCACAGTCAGGATCATCTCTCGGAGAAGCTCATCATCCGCGTATCGCTAGCAGATGCGGGTGTGAAAGTTTAGTTTTTTGACTAAGTGTTGAAGAGTTCATCAGGATATTGTGTGACGTCATCGTCATCCGGATATGACGTCATCGTCATCAGGATATTGAGATATCCCCCTGTGCGAGTTTATCCTGCCGTCGTTAAAGTGCTTGGGTATCGGCAGAAAGTTGTATTAACATCATCAGGAGGTTTCGAGAGAACCGGATAAAGCAGATCATGATGCTGTTGTTTGTATCGTCGGCTAGCGGAGCATCAAAGGGAAGGTGCTAAAGTGGTCGTCATCAGGATCTTTGGGGCAACCGGATATTGGTTATCCTGCTGACGAAGGAAGTGTTGCATATCATGATGCCGATGGAGTTCGGCGCCCGATGAACAGTGCAACTGGAGGATGTTTGCGCCCGCTGAATATCATGATGATGATAGGCGACTGGCGGAGGAGGTGAACAGTAGTCGGCAGGAGGATGATTGTGATCGTCTGAAGTATGATGATGCTGACTGTGTAACGCGAAACATGATGATGCTGTTGGTAGTTTTAGGGAATATGATGATGATGGCGAAGATGATGATGATGAGGTTGGGCTGCAGACATCCATGCTATCTGCGAAGGTTATAGTGTGGATGCCTCTGCATCATAGTGGTATCAGAGCAAAGGTTAGGATCTTCTGGAAAAGATAAGCAGGATGTCAGACGAAGAAGGAACATCTGAGGTTCCAGCAAGGATGACCAATGCTGAGTTGGCAGTTCTGGTGAAGAAACAGATTGCAGAAAGCAAGGCCGTGAAGGCTCAGAATCAGGAGTTGAAAGATGAGTTAGCAAAGTTGAGGAGCAGAGTAGGTTCTGGTAGAGAAGATGATAGGGAAGAAGAAGAGATCCCTAATTGGAGCGAGGAGGTCGTTCCTGCAGACCAGAGGCCACTGTTGAACGCCCTCAAGGCCATGGAGAGGAGAACCATGGATGTGAAGCTGGATTTGCCAGTGTTTACAGGTAAGATGGACCCTGATTCAGTGATGGAATGGATAGACTGTCTGAACAATTTCTTTGTAACAGAGGAGATACCAGAACAGCAGAGAGTGAAGATAGCACAGTCAAAGATGAAAGAAGCTGCCTTGACATGGTGGAACTTTGTTCAAGATGATAGAGTACAGGAAGGAAAACGTAGAGTTGCCACATGGAAGAAGATGATGGAATTGGTAAAGGAAGCTTATATTCCTTTGGATTACAGTATCCAGTTACACAAGAGGAAGCAAAACCTAAAGCAGAAGGAGCTAGATGTCAGCTCATATACAGAAGAATTCATGAAACTCTGTATGAAGACAAAGGTGAAAGAAAGTGAAGAAGAGAAGGTAGCCAGATACCTTAATGGATTGAGGTTTAATATACAGGATGATCTAAGTCTGCATAACCCAGATACAGTGCAGAAATGTTTCCAGTTGGCATTGAAAGTGGAAGAGAGGTTGAAGAGAAAACAGGAACAAAACAATAGAGGAAGAGGATCAGCCCATAGAACAAGGCAAACCAATGAGAGTCAAGAAGACACTGGTAAAGGACAGGGACAGTCTGATTTCAGAGGTGGATGGAAAGGTAATAAAGGCAGATTTGGAGGTGGTAGAGGTTCTACTACATTTTCAGGAAAATGTTATACCTGTGGTGAGTTTGGTCATCCATCCTTCAAATGTCCAGAAAACAAAGGTTCATCATCCAGAAATGATAGAACTGATGACAAGAGAGTACAACTTGTGCAAGAAGAGAAAGAAGAGAAAAGTGTGCAGAGTCCAAACATTTATCAAAAGGATCAGGAGGCTGATAATGTTGGATATCCAGAGAGTGGAGAATCATTGATGCTAAGGAGAATTAGTTTGCAGGCATCAAAGGATATGATGCAAAGAAGAGCCCTTTTCAAGACCACATGCAAGAGTAAAGGTAAAGTATGTAAGGTTGTCATTGATACTGGTTCAACAGACAACATGGTATCTCAGGAGATGGTGGATAAACTGCATTTGGAAAGGATTCCACATCCACACCCTTACAAGACATCTTGGGTGAGTGATAGTCATTCACTTTTTGTCTCTGAACAGGCATATGTGGATTTCCAGATTGGAGCATATCAGGATAGAATTTTGTGTGATATTTTGCCCATGGAATGTTGTCACCTACTGTTGGGTAGACCATGGCAATTTGATAGGAGGGTACTGTATGATGGGTATGCTAATACCTACACCATCTAGAAAGATGGAAAGACTATTAAGTTGATGCCATTACAGGAAGCAGCTGCAGCACAGAAGGCAGCCAAAGTCATTTTAATGGGAAAGAAGGAATTTGTGCAGATGCCTAGAGGAGCAGGCATAAAGGCAGTTCAGGACACTGCAAGGAAAGAAGTTGTTCAAGACAACAAGCTGAAGAAAGTTTCAGTTGTGATTGACAAAGGTCAGCAGCAGGTTCAGAAACAGGATGGTAAACAGCAACCAGTTGAGAAGAATGACAGGGATGTTGTCATAGTTGGGACTATTGCTTGTCCTATAAAGATTGACAGGAAGGTAGAGTTGAACATTTCAGAAGTTCAAGAGGCAGTTCAGAGAGAGGTTCTGGTCAGGCAACCTGACAAACACAAGGTATGTAAGAGGCAAGCCTACATTGACAGGCATGAGGATTTACTTGCCAGAAAGCAAGTTACAGATCAAAAGTCTTGGAGCAGCCAAGAGACAGCAGCAGACAAAGCTGGAACAGGGCAGAACATTGCACAGGCAAAGTGTAAAGGTGGAGGACTTCCATATCCTAACTCATGGGACATGAGTTATTTTCTTTTGGGGAGTATGGTGCAGAGGCACCTACCTAACAGCTGGCCTCCATGAGGCAGTTAGTTTGTTATAGGTCCGCATGATGACATACATGATCAGGATATAGGATAATTATCAGCATGATGACAGGATAGCCTATTTTTAGTATGTTTGACTTTATCATGTAATAAGGTCCATTGGACCGATGCTATGTATTAGATCAGCCTAGGAGTATGTGTAGGCAGTTAGAGATCGGGATAAGGTTATCTGAGCTGTCCTCTCTCCCAGCCGCTTGGAAGCTCCCAGCCGCTGGGAAGTGAGTTGGTAGTACTCGAAGGATTTGTTATATATACCTTCGATCTGTTAGGGTTTAGATATAGTTCATATTGAGTTTGATAGATGTTATGTTCAGGAGAGTAGTACTGGTGATATGCTGTACTGGTGATCAGTCCAGATATTGTGAAGCAGAATTGTAAAAGCAGGACATTTGAATCTCAATTGAATAAGATCTCATCTTTTGCAGTATTTGAGTTGATCAATTGTATCTGTGTTGATTTCCTTTCTGTTTGCAAGTTAATGGGTACTTTCAACCCTTCCACCGGTTGATCCTGCAAATCGGTGGAATGGTCCTGTATCATAGCTTAGGTTGCATTTGTGTTTTCTGTTTATGCATTGCATTGTTCAAGAGATCTGTTAGGAGCATGCTGTGAATCAGCCTAGCATCCTCATGTGCTAGGTATAGAAAGATAAACTGTTAGATTTTGGTTTGAAGGTGATCCGGCCCGGTCGTCACATCATCTTTGTGAAATTGAGCGGTTCGGAGTGTTTACATGCAGTGGACGGATACACAGGAGTCTGCATGTGCGTTTCCAGCTGGAGCAAGCCGCATCGTCATCTGCGAATGCATCGCCATCAGGATCGGGTCGTGAAACTGTTGAAGTTTGCAAGTTGCAAGTACATCAGGATGTTTTGAGTTGGATATATACTCAGTGTATATATCGCAGTCAGGATCATCTCTCGGAGAAGCTCATCATCCGCGTATCGCTAGCAGATGCGGGTGTGAAAGTTCAGTTTTTTGACTAAGTGTTGAAGAGTTCATCAGGATATTGTGTGACGTCATCGTCATCCGGATATGACGTCATCGTCATCAGGATATTGAGATATCCCCCTGTGCGAGTTTATCCTGCCGTCGTTAAAGTGCTTGGGTATCGGCAGAAAGTTGTATTAACATCATCAGGAGGTTTCGAGAGAACCGGATAAAGCAGATCATGATGCTGTTGTTTGTATCGTCAGCTAGCGGAGCATCGAAGGGAAGGTGCTGAAGTGGTCGTCATTAGGATCTTTGGGGCAACCGGATATTGGTTATCCTGCTGACGAAGGAAGTGTTGCATATCATGATGCCGATGGAGTTCGGCGCCCGATGAACAGTGCAACCGGAGGATGTTTGCGCCCGCTGAATATCATGATGATGATAGGCGACTAGCGGAGGAGGTGAACAGTAGTCGGCAGGAGGATGATTGTGATCGTCCGAAGTATGATGATGCTGACTGTGTAACGCGAAACATGATGATGCTGTTGGTAGTTTTAGGGAATATGATGATGATGGCGAAGATGATGATGAGGTTGGGCTGCAGACATCCATGCTATCTGCGAAGGTTATAGTGTGGATGCCTCTGCATCATTTTAAAAGGCAAACTCGAAATCATATGTGAAAGTCTTTAGATGCCTGGTCATACACATGACCCCGAACCCCTCCAATAGGTTATCACTTAAGTGATGACTTGCAATAGCAAGTCACATTCATTTTATAACAAAAAGTAAAATAAACTTATGACAGTTAGAATTAGGACAGATATGACAAAGTATGGAGAGTTTAAGTCTTTGAAACTTGAACAAATTTTTCACTCCAAAAACATAGAATGCTATTAACTGTCATGTCTTGCCAGGAATAAATTGATTTTGTAGTAGTTCATGATGAAGACAACCATTGACAATAGCATGAAGCAAGATCATTACCATAATCAAACCCTCAATAAATATGATCATCAATCCTAAACTCTCAATAAGCAGCTTGATCTTGACATGCCACATGAAACATGAAGGCATCATACATACCAGCTCTCCAAGTAGACTGTAGTACAACTCTCCTCAACCAAGATCCAACTTGAGAACACCAAACTATACCATGAACTATGATAAAAAAAATCATCTTGTGCATTATGAATTGACCCATACTAACACACTTGAACACTGATATGAGCATCTTCTTGAATCATAACTGGAACACCTTGAAGTATATAGAGGCATATGAATTGATATGTAAGATCCTGTCCAATACTCTTGACTAAATCAAAAACCAACACTTATGACCAAGAGAGTTCCAATTATAACAAATTATGTTGTAATCATAATCACATGACTGATAGTACCTTTGAGAATTCATGTGAAGCTTCCATGCAGGATCATACCTTCTATGCACTTTACAATTTCTTTGTATGTGCCCAACATTATTGCACTTGTAACAAACAATATCAATATTTCTTCTATAATCAACCACTTTATGCCCAAAATGATTACAAATATAACTGTAACCATTACATGAATAGTTATACCTGTACATGTATGCTTGTCTTATAGGAGCAATTCTTCTTCTTTGATTGTTCACTTTTCTTTCAGGAGCAGCAGGTTGATCAATTTTTCTTCTAGGAATCTCTCTAACATTAGAAGACTGACCCTTTTCATAACCAAGTCCAGTAGTGTCCCCGTGTAGTTTTTGTTTACCAAGCAACTCATGTAACTTGCTTTTTCTCTCCTCAAATTTTAAATTCTTTTTAATCTGCTTCTTAACCTCATCAAGATCTTTTCTTAAAGAAACTCTCTCCTTCAAGTTTTTTGCATTCAACTGATTTAGCTTCCAATTCAACCTTTGTTATATCAACAATCCTCTTAGCTTCCTCAATCTCCATCTTCAGATGGACACTAACTTGATTCCTCAAATCCATAATCAGACTTCTAGTATCTTCAAGGTCTGATAGTGCTTTGTCTTTTAAATCTCTTTCTTGTTGCAACTGCACTTCTAATTTTTGGTTCTCCTTTTTATATCTCTTGAGTTCACTTAGAGCACACATAAATTCTCCTTCTACATCAATTTTAAATTCTTGTTCATCATATCCTGATGATAATCTTCTTCTGAATCTAATTGAATCTCAACTTCTTCATGTGATTGTCTTCTTTCATGGTCACTTTCTTTAGATACTAAATTGTCCTCTTCTTCATCACCATCTTGATAAATTCTTATCAATTTCTTCCACACATCCTGAGTTGTTTCACACTGCACAACTTTACAAGAAACATCATTAGATAAACCAGATAAAATAAACTTCTTGGCTATATGATTGCATTAAAGAGCCTCTTTGTTATTTGCATAATTAGAATATCCATTCTCATCAAACATCCATACATCATATCCTAAAGAGGATAAATAGACTTGCATTCTCATACACCAAACTAAAAAATCTGAACCATTAAATAGAGGAACTCCAGAAAACACTTTCACTGATTCAATTTGTGAAGCATATTTATCAACTGACTTTATATCAACATCTGGATTTGATACAGACTACACCTTTTGATCAGAATGATACTTGGCATTTCTCATGTTCTTATTTCTTTTGCACTTACCCATGGTACTCCACACAAAGGACCTACCCAAGCTGATTAAGCTTCTAAAGGGAACATGGCTTTGATACCACTTGTTGGAGTCCAGGACAACACTGAGAGGGGGGGTGAATTATTGTTGTATAAATTTTAACTTTTTGCAAACTTTATCTTTCCAAGACAAATAGAGATGAGGACATTAATAATTTGTTCATTTTATATGCACAAGACTGATAATAAAGAATGTAAACAAAAACTAATGATAAATGATTAATATGCACACACATAGATGAAATCAATGAGAAGCATGACACAAGCTTTTTACCAAGTGGAAAACCCTTAGGGGTAGAAAAACCACTCTTGAAGTGCCTCACTGGCTGAATATTATGTCTCACTGACAATTGACAAGTCTCACTAACCTACAAGCCTCATTGGCATACTGTACCTCACTGGCAACAATGTTTAGAAGCACCGACTTCAAGGAGCACCAACCCCTAATACATACTCAAATTAAAACCAAGAATTTAGAGGGTTTCTCTGTTTCAATACAAATCACTTCTTTCACATGTGTCTGTCATATCACCATACTTCTCATCAACTCAAATCACATACAAAACTTATCATCTGTATTTTCTCTTCAAGAGGATATACAAAATATATTCAACCCTGTATGTGGATCCACTAAACAACAACTTCAATGTTCTTGCAAAATCATTATATACAAGATGACTTGTCATATTTTGTCTTCTCTCCACAATTATTTCAATTCTTGATATTCTTGCATCTGCAAAAATGGTCTCTTCAAATACACTGTCCTGTAAATCAATTTCAGTGTGCATAAAAACTTTCATATTCTACAAAAGAAATTTAATCACCTGCAACATAAAAATTCATTTGCATAATAAAAAAAATTCAATTTTTCTCTGTAAAGTCCCTTCAATTTTCTCATCTGTGCGAAAACCATCTCCAAAGAAAAATTCTTCTCTGGTATACATTATTCTCAAAATGCTTATTCACCTACAAATAACCTTTGATTTTCTTTAAAAAAACTTCAATAAAATATTGTCAATCTTCCTCACAAAATAATTATCTTGGATCCCCAAAAAAAATTCTTTAAGTTTCATAATAATCTCTCCTAAAAAAAAATTCATAAAAACCTTTCATATTTCTTCAATTTGATTATCTTCACTGCAAATATAAATATTCTCCAATCTGTAAATATTGTCTTCAAAACTCCATCAATTACAATATATCTTCAAAAATATTCTCCAATATAGAAGAATGTCTTCAACCAAGAGATATTAATATGTGTTTCAAATAGAAACATCTTGAAAAATTCTACCAAAAAACTTCTAAAAATTATACTTCAAACGGGCACAAAATATCCTTTAAAAAACTTTATAAAATTTTATAAAAATCTTCTCAATAGAAAGCTTTCCAATTGGGCAAGAAAGCTTCCTTAAAAAGAGTCTAATAATAGACAAAAAAAACACTTTCCATATTAGTCACATATAGTGACATCCATTTTACCCATCAAGGAAGATACACATAGGTTGATGTCTCAACTTTAAATTAGAGCCATTGATCATTTTACTCCCGCTCACCAAACTTCAAACATAGACCATTGATTATATATGGGCGCCCAACCTTTTAAAAAGCAAACTTGAATCATATGTAAAAGTCTTTAGATGTCCGGTCATACACATGACCCTTAACCCCTCCAATAGGTTATCACTTAAGTGATGACCTGTAATAGCAGGTCACATTTGTTTTATAACAAAAAGTAAAATAAACTTATGACATTTAGAATTAGGATAGATGTGACAAAGTATGGAGATTTTAAGTCTTTGAAACCTGAACAATTTTTTCACTCCAAAAACATAGAATACTATTAACTGTCATGTCTTTCCAGGAATAAATTGATTCTGTAGTAGTTCATGATGAAGACAACCATTGACAATAGCATGAAGCAAGAACATTACCATAATCAAACCCTCAATAAATATGATCATTAATCCTAAACTCTCAATAAGTAACTTGATCCTGACATGCTACATGAAACATGAAGGCATCATACATACCAGCTCTCCAAGTAGACTACAGTACAACTCTCCTCAACCAAGATCCAACTTGAGAACACCAAACTATACCATGAACTATGATAAAAAAAAACATCTTGTGCATTATGAATTGAACCATACTAACACACTTGAACAATGATATGGGCATCTTCTTGAATCATAATTGGGACACCCAGAAGTATATAGAGGCATATGAATTGATATGTAAGATCCTATCCAATCCTCTTGACTAAATCAAAAACCAACACTTTTAAGGCACGCTGAACTTATGAACAATGAGATGTTTGTAACCTCCTAATCAGCCTTATGTGAACTCCATAATAAAGACATCACCCTCAAATACAACAAATCATGAAGATCAACTCACTGAATATGCAATGTAGTACCAACCAACATGAAAATCTAAGGACACATATAAATTGCATCTCAAAGACATGAGTAACACCAACACCATCAACCCATGAACCATAATCTGAAATGAAAGATCATAACCAAAACTGATAACTCCAAAGACCAATAAATATCATGCAAGATGTTCCAACACTTCAACATCATACTCAACTTGTCAAATGTCAAATCATAATATTGCATCATACCTCCTCCTGATTGTACCTTAACATTGCAACTTTGTCATGCTACCACCATGAAAGAAGATGATGATCAAACAACTCAATATGAACACCAAACAACAAGAACATGAAAAACCATCTTGAAACAATCTTGAAGATATCCTGATCAAACACATCCTTAATAAACCTGACACATGATGAGAAACATATCAACTAAATATATTAATTAAATAATTGATGAGCAACAACATCATGTGTATGCATACAACTCTTGTGACATCTGAACACCAAGAATACTCTTGTATATCATACAATCTACTCAACACCTTTTTGACATCAATGACAACCTATTTCCATCACACCTAACCTTGAAGGCCCAAAGTTTGACAATCCAAAATGCAAATGGGTTCAAAAATTAGCTCCCCATCTTGCTCCACCTATAAGGCATCCCAATCCAAAACATGAGACAAATTAGACATATACTTTCTAATAATAGATACATGAAACACATTGTGGATGTGAGATAGGATGGGTGGCAATGCTAAGCAATAGGTAACTAGACCAATCCTCTCCAAAATATCAAAAGGACCTACAAACTAAGGCACCAACTTAGAGCCCTTGCCATAATAGATAGGACTCTTATGTGGCCAAACTCACAAAAACACCTTATCACCAACCTGGAAACTCCTGTCAACCCTCTTAGCATCTGCATATTGCTTCTATCTATCTTTTACCTTTTGTAGATGTTCACAGATAAGAATTACCTATTTTTCCATTTCCTAAACCAACTCAGGTCCTACTGCAACTCTATCCTCAATGCGGTCCTAACTCAAAGGTGTCCTACAAGGTCTACCATACATGGCCTCAAAAAGAGCCATGCCTAAAGAGATGTGATAACCATTATTGTAGGCAAAATCCACCAAGTGTAAATAATCCTCCCACTTCAACTGCTGGTCCATTACGTACATTTTGAGTGTGTCCTCTAATACTTGATTCACCTATTTAGTCTATCCATCAATCTCGGGGTGATAAGATGTGCTAAAATTAAATTTTGTGCTTAGTGCTTGATGTTAAGATGTCTAGAAAGTAGATGTAAACACAGGATCCTGATCAAAAGTTATCTTATGAGGTATACCATGAAATTGAACAATATCATTTAGAGAAACTTTCTACATAGAAGGTGCATTATACGATGATCTCATAGGAGAGAAATGAGCCACTTTTGTCAATTTATCCACTATAACCATAATGACATCATGTCTTCGAGTAGTCAAGGGAAGATCTACAATGAAGTCCATAGAAATAACATCCCACTTCTATTCTAGGATTTCATGAGGATACAACAACCCTACCGGATGTTGGTGCTCAACTTTCACTCTCTGACACTTGAGACATCTCACTACAAAATAAACTTATCACTTTGCATACAAGCCCAAAAGTATAACTTCCTAAGATCTATGTGCATCTTCTTAACCCCTGGTTGTGTCGCATAAGGGGCTCTATGTGCCTCTACCAACACAAAAGACCTAAGGTTTCCCAAATGGAGTAAATAAATACATCCATTATGCCTAAACAACCCATCAGAATCAAAAGAGTATCCCTCAAACTTGTCCTACAAAACCCCATGGAGTCGATTTTCTTGCTCTACTTCCTAACACTAAGAGTCCTAGGGCAATTGCTCTAAAATGTAACCTCTCAAATTTGTCTTCAAAGTTAGAGAGGATAACTCATGTTTTCTTCTCCTCCAGGCATCTGCTACAACATTCTCCTTTCCCTAGATGTACTTTACATCAAAATCATGCTCACAAAGGAAATCCATCCAGCGCCGTTGATGGACATTGAGATTAGGCTGAGTAAAGATATACTGCAAACTGTGTGATGATCTAAATTAGCTCAAAATGATGCCCTAACAGAAAATGTCACCATCTCATCAAGGCATGCACTACCGCCGGTAACTCAATATCATGTGTGGGATAATTAAGCTCATGAATTTTCAACTTACGAGACTCATATACAATTACCCACCCTTCCTACATAAGGACGGTGCCAAGACCCTCAATAGAAGCATCTGCACACAAAAAAGTTAGCCAAAGGATCAAGTATCACTAAAATCAGAGCACTAATGAGTTTCTCCTTCAACAACTAAAATGTTCTCTCACACTGCTCTGTCCAAACAAAATTTTTACCTTGCTTCTGAAGATGCATAATAGGATGAGGTATCCTAGAAAAGCCTTCAATAAACCTTTGATAGTACCCATCTAGACCCATAAAACTCCTAACCTCTAAGACATTAGTAGGAGCAGGCCATTCCACAATGACCTTGATCTTTGCTAGATCCACCGAAACTCCATCCCCTGAAACTATATGACCCAAATAATAAATTTTTGTCTAAAAGAAATCACACTTAGCTAGATTTGCATACAATTGATTCTCTCTCAAACACTATAAGACCAATCTCAAATGTTCCTTATGCTCTTCCTCATCTCAAGAATAAATTAAAATATCTAGGAAAATAACCAAAAACTGATCAAGGAAGGTGTAAAAGACCCCATTAATCAGACTCATGAACACTATTGGCGCATTAGTCAACCCAAAGGGTACTACCATAAACTTATAATGACCATAGTGAGTCCGAAATGTTGTTTTATGAATATCCTCTTCTATTATCCTCAATTGATGGTAACTAGATTTGAGATCTATCTTTGAGAATACTGTCACTCCTTGTATCTGGTCAAACAAATCATCAATTCTAGGCAACAGATAATGATTCTTCACTGTCAACTTATTTAGCTGTCTAAAATCTACACAAAGGATCAAAGAACCATCCTTCTTCTTAATGAAGATAATAGGAGAACCCTAAGGAGAAACACTAGGGTGAATGTGACCCTTTGCCAACAGTTCCTCTAACTGAATCTTAAGCTCCTGAAGCAATTGAGTAGTCATCCTATAGGGAGCCCTAGAAATAGCCGCTGCCCCCAGAACTAAGTCAATCTGAAAATCAATTTCCTGATGAGGTGGCATCCCCTTAATCTCTGAATGAAACACATCAAAAAATTCCTTGAGAATAGGGTGATCATCTAAAGATGTCTCAGGTCCCTCCTCAGACCTATCACTAATAGAGATAACGAAGATTTGACAACCCTTACGCACACTACACTTAAGTTGCTTAGTTGAGATCATTCGAATAGAAACTAATCTTTGAACTCCCAAGATCCTCACTGATTTACCTTTTCTATCTAAGCATTCAATTGTCTTTTCTTGGAAATCTAACTTTGCCTCATGGGCATTCAACTAGTCCATACCCAAAACCACATCATAAGAACCCAAAGAAAGAACTCAGAGATCCATTGATGTAGTGAAAACACCAAGTCCTAGCTGGCAATCTCTAACAATAGAGTTCACTAACACTCTAGAACCAGTTGCTAACTCCACTTCCCAGTCAACCACCTGCCTAATTGCCACCAACCCACATCACTCCACTATCAAAGGGGATATGAAGGAATCTGTAGCCCCAGAATAAAAAAGGATAGAAATTGTCACATTACCAATCGTACCTAGGGTCTCAATTACTGTCACCTGATGCTCTATTTGTCGATTATCCACTACAGCAAAAACTCTATGTGACCTCCCAACATCACCCATTGTCAGCTTAGAAATACCTTTCTAATGACCTCATTCTAATGGATAATTATAGGCTATATGTCCAATACCCCCCCATGAATAACAAGGTCCTCTGGATGGTCCTTGATACTACTGTTGAAACCCTGTTCGACTAGAATTAGCCTGACTGTCCCTAACAGTTTGTTGCTACAGACTCACTGAACCTACACTTTGAGTCTAAGTTTTCTAATCTTTATGCAAAGGCAGAGCCTTCCAAGTCCAGGGAGGACCTCCTTGTACTGCCTGAGTTTTTTGACTCTGATTTTGCTGTTGTGGATTAGGTTTAGGAGGGAGTGTATTTGTCCTGTTTCCACCTCTTTGTTGAAAAGATTGTTTGCTAAAATTTTGATTCTATGGTGGTTGATTAAAGTTTCTATGATGGTCTTGATTATCCTATTTGTGGTGAATTTCTTCAGCAATTAATGCTTTTTCCACTGCCATCTGCAAGGTAGAAGGTTCTACTAACCGAACAGGTCTTGCAATACTAAAATTAAGTCCTCTAACAAATTGATTCACCAGGATCTTCTCATCCTCCATATACTCAATGTACTACACAAGTTCTAGGAACTTATTCTCTTACTGAGCTGCAGTCATACCCCTCTACTGCAAATCATGAAACTCATCTATTCAACACTTCCTGAAGTGCTCTAATATATAACTATTTTTATACCTCTCAAGGAACAAATCCTAGGTCAACATGTCCATAGTTCTTGCATTCCTCCCACCACCACCAAGTAGTTGTCATGCCCTTTAGCAAGTGCACAGCCACTCAAGCCTTAAGATGGTATAGTCATGGCAGGAGGGTTCATAGAATGAACTGTCTGAACCGTGCAGTAAGAGTAAACACAACGGAAACAACTTAAGAAATGAAACAAATGTAGATTCAATAATTCAGTATATCATAGAATTTGAAATAGAGATCTGCCAGAAATATGTGGGCTTACAACTAGGACTCAAAGGCCTGATTACATGCATGCACAAGATAAAGCTTTGAAGCCCCTTCGCACAAAATCTAAACTATCAAATCTCTCTTATGTGAATAGCTATGAGAACTACTTTCCTAAGGATCCATTACATCAATATATATCATTTTTGGACTAATAGATTCCTCCGCATCAGCCACAAGAGGTTTAGAATCTTGATGAAGAGGTGTAACATGTGTCCTTGGATAGGTCAGACCTATCGGCTTGAAAATCCTGCTCCAACAGATACAATGAAGTGCGAACCTATGAGGAAGGTTGGCCATGAACCAAGGAACATTGTGGAATGCATCATTAGGATCTGCAAGTCAGCCAATGCTCACAAACCTTCTCCTCTGGTTGATTGTTCATGACTGCCAAAAGGCTCTGCACTAAGAAAACAAAGGATCTTCTGATAGAAATAACTTTCTGTAACTGATCCAAATGCTCTGAATTCTTGATATGATGTAGATGAATGAAAGTAGATGCTAAGTCCAGATCCACAAGATGTGAAATCCCAATATCGGACCACAAGCTGAAACTACTTCTGACTGAACTACCTGACCTGAACTGGAAAATTAAAGAATGCAAACAAACTGAAATGCAAATGTTTTTGGTTGATGCAAGATTGCTCTTGAACCAGGGATGCTTCTGCATCAGACATCTGGGGTTATTGGAAAAGTGAGTCCCTTACTTTGTGAGGCTAGGGCAGAACCAAGACAGTCCACCTCAACCTGAGAAATCCAAGATGAATTTTCTTCCGGTCTGCCTTTCCACTTCACAAGATATTCTTTGTACTGTCTTCCTCTAGTGTTGCATCCAACTCTGATATCCGAAATGTCTTCTATCTGCTCTTGTGCTTGTTGTGGTAGCTGCTTCTTCAAGTCTTCTTCCATGCTATCACTAAACTCTGCTTCATGATACTGATATAAGTCTGCAATGTTGAAAATAGGTGATATACCTAATGTCTCTGATAACTCCACTTCATATGCATTTCCTGAATCAGATTTTCTAAGTATCTTACAAGGTTCAAACTTCTTCATCTTCAACTTATTATATGTATCAACTAGAAATCTTTCTTTTCTCAAGTATACAATCACTTCATCTCCCACTTCAAATTCTTTATCTCTTCACTTCTCATCTGCCTTTTCCTTATACTTACTATTCATGTCCTCTAAATGTTTCTTCACCTGATTATGCATTGTCTTCATGTGATCTGCAAATTCTTCTACTTCTACACTTCTCTTTTCCTCTGTACTGATATCTCTTAGTTCTACAACTCCTCTAGGATTCACTCTGGTCACAATCTAAAAAGGTGTTCTTCTGGTACTCCTATTTACTAAATTATTGTATGCAAACTCTGCTTGTGAAAGAATCAAGTCCCAACTTCTAGCTTTCTCTCTAACCAAACATGTCAACAAGTTTCCCAAACTCCTATTCACTACCTCTATTTGTCCATCTGTTTGTGGATGAAAAGTTGAACTGAACTTCAAATTTGTCTTCATCTTCTTCCAAAGTGTCTTCCAAAAGTATCCAACAAACTTTGTGTCTCTATCTGAAACTATACTCCTAGGTAATCCATGCAATCTCACAATCTCTTTGAAAAATAGGTCAGCTACATGCACTTCATTAGTTGTCTTCTTACAAGGTATGAAATGAGCTATCTTTGAAAATTTGTCAACCACTACAAATATTGAATCATGTCCTCTCTATGTCTTAGGCAATCCCATTACAAAATCCATGCTTATGTCTTACCAAGGTCTCTCCGGTACTGTCAAAGGTTTATACAATCTAGTGTCATGACTACTCCCTTTTACAGCTTGACAAACTCTACAACTCTACACAAATCTCCAAACATCCTTATGTATCTGAGGCCAAAATTAATTTTCACTCACCAAAGCCACTGTCTTGTCAATGCCAAAATGTCTTGCTAATCCACCACTTTACTTCTCCTTGATCAAATTGTCTCTCATTAAACTTCTAGGTATGCACAAATGACTTCCTTTGAACAACATATCTTCTTGAATGAAATAGACTAACCACTTACTCCTATCTATCACAACAGGTTCCTTACATGCTTTCCAAGGTTCTGTAAAATCAGTGTCTCCTTCATACATGTTCTTCAATTCATCAAAACCCAACACTTCAACTCTCATCTCTGTCAACAATTTTCTTCTTCTACTCAATGCATTAGCAACTTTGTTTGATTTTCCACTCCTATGCTTCAACACAAAAGTATAACTCTGCATGAACTCTACCCATCTCATATGTCTTTGATTCAACTTACCTTGACTATTCAAATACTGCAAAGCTTGATGATTTGTAGACAACACAAACTCCTTAGGCAACAAGTAATGTCTCCACTTCTTAAAGGCTTGAATTATGGCATAGAACTCCTAATCATAAACTAAATATCTTCTCCTTGCATCTTCAAATTATCACTAAAATATGCTACAGGTCTACCTTCTTGACTTAACACTACTCCAATTGCATTTCCACTTACATCACAATCGACTTGAAATACCTTATTGAAATCTGGTAATGCCAAAACAGGTTGCTCTGTCAGTTTCTATTTCAACAACTCAAAACTTTTATCTGCTCTTTATGTCCACTTGAAATCTTCTCTATCACCTCTCATTGTCTCTGTCATAGGGTTATAAACTGAACTAAAATTTATGAACTTCTGGTAGAAACTAGCCAATCCATGAAATGATCTAACTTCTCCAATGCTCTCCAGTGTAGGCCATTCAATAATTATTTTTAATTTCTCAGGCTCCATCTTCAATCCTTTCACAGAAATCACAAATCCCAAGTATACCAACTCTTCTTGCATGAAACTACACTTCTTGATGTTTATCAGCAATTTCTCTTCTCTCAACCTCTGCAAAACTTGTCTAACATGCCACAAATGTTCTTCTTTTGTCTTACTAAAAATCAGAATATCATCCAAGTATACAATCATAAACTTACCCAAGAATTTCTTTAGAACTTCATTCATCAATCTCATGAAAGTACTCAGTGCATTTGTCAATCCAAAAGGCATCACTAACCATTCATACAATCCTTCATTTGTCTTAAAAGTTGTCTTCCATTCATCTCCTTCTATGATTCTGATATGATGGTATCCACTCTGTAAGTCTATCTTTGTGAAATATTTTTCTCCACTCAAACAATCCATAATATCATCCATCCTAGGTAAAGGAAATCTTTACTTAACTGTGATCTGGTTTATTGCTCTAGAATCAATACACATTCTCCATTCTCCATCCTTCTTTGGTGCCAGCACTACAGGTACGGCACAAGGACTCAAACTTTCTCTAATCAAACATTTCCTCAACAACTCTTGTATTTGTCTATTCAATTCTTCATTCTCTGCCAATGTCATCCTATGTGCTGCTTTGTTAGGCAAACTTGGTCCCAGTATAAGATCCATGCGATGATTGATACTTATTATAGGTGGTAATCCTTCAGGTACATTATCTAATATGATGTATTCATACTCTGTCAGCAACTCCTTTATCTCCTCTAGTTATGATTCTTCAGTCTCCTTCTTCAATGCTTCAGGCTTCTTAGGAATCAAGGCATAAAACATATTCTCATGTCTCAAACTATCCAGAAATTTTCTTCCATCTACCAAACAAATTCTAGCATTCCCACATACTTCACTCTTAGGGTCATCCTCCAAAGGAGTCAAAGTAACTCTCTTTCCATTTGATGTTATAGTATATCTGTTCTTTCTCCCATCATGTATAGATTTTCTATCATACTGCCAAGGTCTACCCAACAAGATATGACAAACATCCATAGGCATAATATCACATAAGACTTCATCATGATATGATCCAATATGAAATTTCACCAAACATTGTTCACTCACCAATACCTTATGATCATCCTGAATCCATGCTATTTGGTAGGGCTTAGGGTGTTTCAATCTTTCTGACTTTAGTTTAGTCACCATCTCCTCTGAAACTAGGCTATCTGAACTACCACTATCAATCACAACTTTAGAACACTTACCTACTGATTTGCATCTAGTTCTAAATAGACTTTACCTTTGTGGTGGTTCCTCATCTGTCTCTACTTGAAATAGTGCTCTCCTCATCACCAATGATTCTCCTTTCTTAGGTTTGCCAACTGAACAAGGGTCACTTAGTTCAACCAATTCTTCAACATAGGCTACTCTTCCACTATTTTATGTCCTCTTACTTGTACTACCTTGATTCCATTCAAATGCTCTATGTCCTTCACCTTCACACTTGAAACAAGTACCTCTGAATGTCCTCTTATCAATTCCTCTTCCTTCTCTTTTGTATCCTTCATTCTGATATGCACTAGGTTTTCCTCTCTGATAAAAATTCATGTCATCTCTCTGGTAAGCACTGTTATCTTTCTCATCCTTCTTAAATGGGCTATCAAACTTGTTCTACTCCACCAATGGTTTGTCTCCTCCAGAAAATGTTCTACCTCTCTAAAATTTACCTCCTCTGCCTCTCTATCTCTGATCATGCCTCTTTTTCAACTTCTCTTCAACCTTCAGGGCAAACTGATATGCTTCTTCCAAAGATGTCATCCTTACCAAGCTTAGTTCTTCTTGAATGTTCAATCTCAATCCATTGATGTATCTAGCCACTTTCTCCTTGCTTGCTTCACTATGTCCTATTCTTATGATCATTTTATAAAATTCTTCAGTGTATTCCTTCACAGATTTCTCCTTTTGTCTCAGGTTTTGCAATCTCTTCAACAGTTCCAACTCATAGTCAGCAGGTATAAACTGATTCTTCAACTTTGTCACCATTCGGTCCCACTTTGTAATATTTTCCTTTCCTCTTCTATTTCTTTCCAACTAAATTTCTTTCCACCATATAGCAGCATGTCCTTTCAACTTTCTCTTTGCAAATTTCACCTTTTCTAGATCTTCAACCTCTTTATATTCAAAGTATTCTTCCATGTCATTTATCTAGTCAATCAATTCTTCAAGGTTCAAAATACCAGTATAATTTGGCACATAAACTCTAGGTCTCTTCCCAATCTTTGAAATAGCTCACAACATCTTTACCTGATCTAATTCTTCTTCTTCATGACCTTCTAGGGTTTCGCCAGTTTGTTTAACAGATTGATATTCTTCTTCATCATCACTTTCAACATTAGGTCTCGGTGTCAATCCTCTTCGCCTATCTTCTTTGACAGCATCCAAAAGGATTCACATTGTTCTCATCAATTCCATCATCTCATCCATGTTGGTAGGTGGCAACTGATCAGGAAAGTACTATACACTAGCCATGTATCCTCGCAGGGGTTCGGACCGACTTAAAAAACCCTATTTTTTTCATTGACCGACATAAGAAAACCCTATTTTTGTAACCGACAAAAAGCTTAATAAAAAGCGGCCAAGGGTTAGGGTTTGGGTTATTGTATTGTAGCATTTTGCAGCGGTATTGAGTTGCAAGGATTGCTGATTGTAATCAGTTTGATTTACTGGATAATAATATTGGACTCTCTGTTTGGTGGATGTAGCCCGAGTTTGGGTGAACCATGTTAAAACTTGTCTCTCACTGTTATTATTTTTGTGTATTTCCATTCCTCTGTTTAATCTTTATTTGCATTTAATTGATATCTTCTACCGGCTAACCCTAACAAGTGGTATCAGAGCGGGTTGTGTTCAATTATCATCTGCAGGAAAGTCTCACGGTTGAGTGGGAGCAATGGCGGACGAGGGTAGATTGAAGGTCGATAAATTCAATGGGAAGAACTATCAGTTATGGAAGATGCAGATGGAGGATTGCCTCTATCAAAAGGATTTATGGATGCCATTGGAAGGAGTAGCCAAGAAACTGGCAACAATGTCTGATGAGGATTGGAATCTTCTTGATAGAAAGGCACTGGGAACCATTCAGTTGTGCCTGGCACCATTGGTGGCATTCAATATAATGGAAGCAAAGACAACAGATGGTCTAATGAAAGCTTTGGCTAAATTGTATGAAAAACCCTCAGCCTCAAATAAGGTATTTCTTATGAAGCATTTGTTTAATCTAAAAATGGTTGAAGGTGGATCTGTGACAGATCATTTAAATGAATTTAATACGATTGTCAGTCAATTGACTTCTGTAAATGTAAAATTTGATGAAGAAGTTAGAGCTCTCTTGATATTATGTTCATTGCCTGAAAGCTGGGATAGTTTGGTAATGGCGGTTAGTAACTCTGTTTCTGGTTCAAATACCCTGAAATTTGATGATGTTGTTGGTGTTATTCTGAGTGAGGAAATTCATAAGAAAAGCTTAGGTGGATCCAAATCAGGCAATGTTTTGAATGCAGAAAGCAGGGGCAGATCAAAGGAGAGCGAAAAAGGTTCTGGAGGTCATGGGAAGTCATGAGGAAAATCAAAGGACAAAAGATCCCAAACCAGAGGACAGAAGGATTGCTGGTACTATGGAAAATCAGGTCATCTGAAGAAAGATTGCTGGTCTCGGAAGAACAAAGAAGGAGACAAACAAGAAGGCAATAAGGAAGCAAATGTGGTAAGCAATAAGTCTGAAGATGATGCTTTGATTCTTTCCCTAGATAATGCTGATGATTCATGGGTTTTAGATTCAGGGGCCTCATTTCATGCTATGCCCCATAGAAGTTATTTCCTTGATTATGTCCAAGGGGATTTTGGGCTGATTTATTTGGGAGATAACGAACCCTGTCAGATTGTTGGAAAGGGAAGAATCAAGATTAAGTTGTAGAATGGGAGTCACTGGCTACTACAAGAGGTAAGGCATGTTCCAAGGCTCAGTAGGAATTTAATTTCAGCAGGGCAGCTAACTGCACAAGGTTGCACTGTTACATTTACTGATAAAAATTGGAAGGTTTCAAAAGGTGCCGTAGTAGTAGCAAAAGGTGTGAAAGTAGGCACCTTATATCTTTGTATAGGTCATACTGTTCCTTCTACTTTAGATGTTACAGAGGAAAAACAAACAGGTTCAGGAACAGTTGCTGCAGGTTTGCAGGAAGAGACTGGAAAAGTTGCTGCAGGTTTTGAAACAACACTGTGGCATAACATACTTGGGCATATGAGTGAAAAAGGTATGAAGGTACTTCATTCTAAGAAAGTTTTACTAGGTCTGAAATGTATTAATATGGATTTCTGTGAAAGTTGTGTGTATGGCAAACAAAAGAGAGTCAATTTTCTCAAGGATGGGAAGCAAAAGAAAAATGAAACATTGGATCTTGTGCATACAGATGTATGGGGACTAGCTCAGGTATCTTCTCTCGGTGGCTCTCGATATTATGTTACATTCATAGATGATGCAACTAGGAAGGTCTGGATTTATTTCCTTAGACAGAAATCTGATGTATTTGAAACATTTAAGAAATGGAGAAGCTTGGTTGAAAATGAGACAGGTAAAAGATTAAAATGTCTTAGATCTGATAATGGCGGTGAGTATTGTAGCAACGAATTTGAAGATTATTGTTCCTTTAATGGAATTCGTAGGCAGAAAATAGTTCCAAGGACTCCATAGGAAAATGGAGTGGCTGAACGCATGAATAGGATAATAATGGAGCATGTAAGGACCATGAGATTGCATGCTGGACTGCCTTTAAACATGTGGGCAGAGGCTGTCAACACTATTGTATATTTAATTAACAGAGGTCCTTCAGTTCCTTTGGGCTGTGGTATTCCAGAGGAAGCATGGACCGACAAGAAGGTGAGTTATTCTTTTTTGAAAACCTTCGGCTGTGAAGCATTTGCACATATAGATTTTGAAAATAGAACCAAGCTAAATGCGAAATCAAAAAAATGTACCTTCATTGGATATGGCATTGATGAATTTGGTTATAGGCTTTGGGATTTTGAAAATCAGAAAATTGTGAGAAGCAAGGATGTTATATTTAATGAGAAGGTGTTGTAGAAAGATCAGTTGCAGCAGCATGAGAAGAAAGAAAAGGATTATGTGGTACTAGATGATACTCTAAATAGTGATGTTCCAGTGGCTCCTCATGCTCCGCAACAGCAACCAGAAATACCACAAACTCTAGTGAATGTTAGATGGTCAACAAGGATAAGTAGACCTCCTGAAAGGTTTTCTCCCTCTTTGTAATCTATTTTGTTAACAAATGCTGGTGAACTAGAAGGGTATGATGAAGCTATGTAGGTGGATGCACAAGTTCAGTGGGAGCTTGCTATGAAAGAAGAAATGGACTCCTTGCTGAAAAATCAGACTTGGGAATTATGTAAGTTACCTGTAGGTAAAAAGGCTTTACCAAATAAATGGGTTTACCAGTTGAAAGAGGAAGATGGAGGTAAGAAAAGATTTAAGGCCAGGTTAGTTGTAAAAGGATTTGCACAGAAAAAGGGCATTGATTTTGATGAGATATTTTCTTCAGTTGTCAAGATGACTTCTATTCGTACTATTTTAAGTATTGTGACTGCTGAAGATTTGCATTTGAAATAGCTAGATGTGAAAACTGCCTTTCTCAATGGTGATTTGGAGGAGGAGATATATATGGAATAGCCCCAAGGATTTGAGATCAACAATAAGGAGAAACAAGTTTGCAGATTGAAGAAGAGTTTGTATGGCCTAAAACAAGCACCTCGGCAATGGTATCTGAAATTTGATAGTTTTATGGCTGAGCAAGGCTACAGCAGGTGTAATTCTGACCATTGTGTTTATTTTAAGAGGTTGGATAATGATAGCTACATTATTTTATGTTTATATGTTGATGACATGCTTGTAGCTAGGTCTAACATGGATCGCATCAGAGAGTTAAAACATCAGTTAGCACAGTCATTTGATATGAAGGATTTGGGGACAGCAAAACAAATCCTTGGTATGAAAATTTGCAGAGATAGGAAGAACGAAAAATTGACTCTATCTCAGGCTACTTATGTTGAAAAGGTGTTGCAGAGATTCCATATAGAGAATGCAAAAGCTATCAGCACACCTTTGCCTAGTCATTTGAAATTGACTAAGGAGATGTGTCCAAAGACACAAGAGGAGGAAGAAAAAATATCCAAGGTACCATATGCTTCAGCTGTAGGAAGTTTAATGTATGCCATGGTATGCACGAGATCGGATATTGCACATGTTGTAGGAGTCGTTAGCCGGTATATGAGTCATCCCGGATTAGAGCATTGGAATGCAGTAAAATGGATTCTCAGATATTTGAGAGGTACATCTAATAAACACTTATGTTTTGGGGGCTCTAATACTAATTTAGCAAGTTATGTAGACTCAGATTTGGAAGGGGATATTAATACCAGGTGGAGTACTATAGGTTATGTCTTTACTATAGGTGGAACAGTGGTGAGTTGGATTTCCAGGTTACAAAAGGTGGTTGCTTTATCCACCACAGATGCAGAATATGTAGCTACAACAGAGGCAGGCAAGGAGCTGATATGGCTGCAATCTTTCATGAACGAATTGGGCACACAACAGGTTAACAGTTATTTGTTTACAGATAGCCAGAGTGCCATACATCTTGCAAAGAATTCTACCTTGCATTCAAAGACCAAACACATACAGTTGAGGTATCACTTCATTCGGTCAGTGTTGGATGATGGATAGTTATAGTTGGCCAAGATACATACAGATGACAATCCAGCAGATATGTTTACAAAGGTAGTGACAAGGGAGAAGCTAGGCTCCTCTTCAGCTTCGGTTGGTCTTCTAGACTGAAAACAACAAAAATAGAACAACAGAGTCCAGGGTGCTTATTTCCAGTGGGAGCTACAGGGTCAGTGTCATCTAGGCTCAATCTCCAAGTGGAAGATTGTTTGGTGTGGAGCATGATCAGTCTCCAAGTGGAAGATTGTTGGTAGGTGGTGACTGATCAGGAAAGTACTGTACACTAGCCATGTATCCTCGCCGGGGTTCAGGGCCAGGCCGGGCCCTGAGCGAGGGTTTGGGGGCAGCAGCCCCCGAGAAAAAATTTTTAGGGCCGACTTAAAAAATCCTATTTTTTTCATTAACTGACATAAGAAAACCCTATTTTTGTAACTAACAAAAAGCTTAATAAAAAGCAGCTAAGGGTTAGGGTTTGGGTTATTGTATTGTAGCATTTTGCAGCGGTATTGAGTTGCAAGGATTGCTGATTGTAATCAGTTTGATTTACTGGATAATAATATTGGACTCTCTGTTTGGTGGATGTAGCCTGAGTTTGGGTGAACCCCGTTAAAACTTGTCCCTTGCTATTATTATTTCTGTGTATTTCCATTCCTTTGCTTAATCTTTATTTGCATTTAATTGATATCTTCTACCGGCTAACCCTAACAATCCATTCTATCAGCCATTGTACCAACAGGAGGAACTCTTCATGGTGGCATCTTCCTAGGATCAAGTGCATACTACCTCAAATTTAGCGATCGGGCTACAAGCGACAACTGCATCTCAATCGGCGATCGGTTGTGCACAAGTAACCTGCCTCATATTGGCGATCTGCTTACAACAAGATCTTATAGAATCCCCTTCACCAATTCACTCCAAAGAATCAAACTTTCACTCTGATACCACTTGGTGCAGTCATGGCAGGAGGGTTCACAGAATGAACTGTTCAGACCGTGCAACAAGAGTAAACACAATGGAAACAACTCAAGAAATGAAGCAAATGTAGATTTAGTCATTCAGTATATCATAGAATTTGAAACAAAGATCCACCAGAAATATGTGGGCTTACAACTAGGGCTCAAAGGCCTAATTACATACATGCGCAAGATAAAGCTTTAAAGCCCCTTTCACACAAAATCTAAACTATTAGATCTCTCTTATGTGAATAGATATGATAACTAATTTCCTAAGGATCCATTACATCAATATATATCATTTTTAGACCAATAGATTCCTCTGCGTCAGCCACAAGAGGTTCAGAATCCTGATGAAGAGGTGTAACGTGTGTTCTTGGATAGGTTAGACCTATCGGCTTGAAAATCCTACTCCAACGGATACAATGAAGTGCGGACCTATGAGGAAGGTCGGCCATGAACCAAGGAACATTGTGGAATGCATCATTAGGATCCACAAGTCAGCCAATGCTCACAAACCTTCTCCTTCAGTTGATTGTTCATGACTGCCAGAAGGCTCTGCACTACGAAAATAGAGGATCTTCTAATAGCGATAACTTTCTAGTAACTGATCTAAATGCTCTAAATTCTTGATATGATGTAGATGAATGAAAGTAGATACTAAGTCCAAATCTGCAAGATGTGAAATGCCAATACCAGACCACAAGTTGAAACTTCTTCTGACTGAACTGCCTGACCTGAACTAGAAAATGAAAGAATGCAAACAAACTAAAATGTAAATGTTTTTGGTTGATGCAAGATTGCTCTTGAACTAGGGATGCTCCTGCATCATAAGATTGCTCCCATAATCCTTAAGTGCAAAGTACTTGTCCAAACCTATCAACCATGATTCTACCTCAATACCCTCTATAGCACCAGCAAAAGAAGGTGGTTGTAAATGTAAAATTTATATGATCTTCTTTCCCGAATCTTGATGAACACCTTGATCCTCAACATGATCCTTCTACCTAACCCTAGGAGGGATACCATGATGCCCTAACTCATCCACCCTCTCACAAGATTCTACCCCATCCTAAAGGGGACTATGCTCGTGATGAACTAAAACATGACCGACAAAGTGTTGGGACTGCCCCCAAGAGGATCATCAACTGGTGGTGGAAGTCAAGCTTGAACCACATCTAACAACTACTACAAAACTTGCATCATCTGGGGTGTTGGATCCACAGGTGGCTCCTACTAGACAAACACAGATGACACAGGTTGCGACGATACTAGGTTTATAGGAGGAGTTTGAGCTGATGTAATGACCCTACCTTATTATGCTCTAAAATTCTAATTTTTATAGTGTTTTCATTTCATCAAACACTTTCACTGTGTGCTAATTGGATTGAGCTCGTTTTCTTTCTGAATTGTTTGATTGACTGGATGAAAGTTTAATGATGATTTTCTTTCTGTTTGTTTCATACATATATTTTATTAATCATCAAAACACTCTACATGCATATTATATCATCAAAACCCAAATATAACAGCAGAGGTAAGAATATTATATCTATTCAAATTAAAGATATAAATAGATATATAAAACTCAGATCATTATTAATGAGATGAGAACATCTCAATCAAAGTACAGGGCATACCAATTATACTTCCAAAGATAGTTGATGATGGGCTGAAATATTGACCTCTTTTTATGTTGTTTTTATATGCTTTTAGAACTTTTCCATATGATCCTCTAGACACTTTACCAACATCACCATCATTATATGATGTCTTTTTATATACTTTGCAAGACTTTGAACCTATGTTATTAATATGGAATATGGTGATGATATTATCAATTGAATGATTTAAATATGAAGTATGCATGCAATATAGATGGAGTCCTATGCTTTAGTCATGAAGGTTATTTGTGCACATATGTTTTGTGAATTAACCCCTGTGCAACAAGAACGTGTCATCAATGTAATGAGTATTTGCAGTGAAGTTACAGATAGGAAAATTAAAGGGAAGATAGGACGCCAAAAGTGCAGGTAGCTGGAGGATGAATGTGAACCATCATGAATAGGAATAAATGCAGAAGTAGACTTGTTTCAAACACATCATGTGTTCTTTATGCGAGCCATTGCATAAGAATTCTTGTTGGGATAGGACTCTACTTCCTCTATTCAGTTAGATTAATAAATTGATCTCAAACCTGTATCCTAGTATCTAGGAATGGATTGATGGTTGAAGTTAGTTGATAGTTGCATAAAACTCTCCCATTTTTGTATAGGTTAGGAGGGATGAGTTAGATGTTAAGTTAGTCACTTTATTTTCCAGTTACTCAGTTGTTACTCTATTTTTCTATATTGGAAGATCCAGACATGTTTTATTAAGGAATGTCATTATTGAATACAATCTAAAAGAGATTTTATTTATGATATGAAGTGAATGAAACTATGTGCTATGAAGATGCATAAGAATCTGAATTAGGTTTGATTTCTAGTTAAGTGAGTCAGTCCCCTGAGCCATCCACTCAAGGTACTGATCCTCACTTCATTTATTTCCTTGTTTCTTTATGCATTCATTGTTAAATCTATTTTCCATTTGCATATAGATACATCACGAGTCACTTAGATTTCTTTGATTGTTAAATTACAATAGTATGGTTCATGAACAAATGCATGCTTTGTCTACTTTAAGTCCTCCAAAGGTTAGCATTAGCTCTCTTATCATTTTGAGTGTTTTTTATTAGTTCTATATTTTTGTTGTTAACAGTTATCTACAGCTTATGCTGAAGGTACATGTAGTGATGCAGGAGCATCCAGTGGTGTAAGAGCAATCTTGCATCACCCAAAAAAAAAAGATGTGTTTCAAAATTGTTGATGTTCTTTCCATTTCTTTTCAAAATTTGTGGTTTTGGTTCCATAATCGCTTGAATAATGATGTAGAACTTTTAGTTTTTCCAAACTGCTAAAAATAGCAACTTGCTATTTTTAGAAAGTTTGCATTTGGGCACTGAATGAAGTGAAAATTTATAGGAAGCTATATAACTAAAAAATAAGACCTTTGGAAAAGAAATCACATAAAGATCATTTGCGAGCTGAAAGATATTAAAGTTTCTGTTTCCCAAAAAATGCCTAAAAATTATTCAAACTCAGGTTTGAGGCACTAAACAGCCCCGTACATGCCCAAAAGAGGCTGGAACTAGTAGAGCAGGTTCCTAACATGTAGAGCACTCTGTGAGCTTTCTGATGCATAAAACTATTCATCAATCAGACACCCAGATCAAAAGTTATGGCTCCTGGAAGTTGACATGTTTTTGGAGGGAGATGTAAATTTCAAAATTAGGTTGTTGGCCGCTAAAAAGGCTATTAATAACCATTTTTGGGAACCCTGGGCAATAGAAGAGTTAAGGGGGAAAGTGTAGAGTCAAGAATAGATGGGAAAATAGAAACCCTAGTAGATTTGGGGTTACAGAAGGCAGATGATTCTAGAGTCTTGTGAGAGGAAGTTGTAATGTGTTGCAGCATGTGGAGGGTTGATACCTCTAATTGTAATTGAGCTTCTATAATGTAATAAGTTGTCCAAATCAATAAATAAGGTTCTATTTTCTATGTGCAATTTCTGTTGTTTTGTGTTTTATGATTTACCACCTTCATCAAGTGGTATCAGAGCGAGGGTTCTTGAGTGTGTAGACAGATTGCTGACCATGAGGCAGTTTACACCAGGACCTGAGGTTGTGGGTTTTCTGCGGAGATCAAGATGCCTCCACAAAGAAATCATATTGGGAGGAATGCTTTGATGGAAGAGGGTTTTAGATCCCTACAAAGGCAAATTGATGCATTGCAAGAGGAGCTACAAAGAGGGTTTGATCCGAGAACATGAGAAGAAAGTGAAGATGAAGCTGAAGAAGAGCTATCTGAGGAAGAATAAGAAGTTGCAGGAGATCTTGTAGAAGTTAGTTTGTTAAGGGCTATTTCTAAGAGTGGAAAGAGGCCGAGGATTGAAGTTTCTACATATTCTGGAGATTTGAATCCATAACAACTTATTGATTGGATCAATGACATGGAGGAATATTTTGAGTATGAAGATGTGGAAGACCCAGATCGGGTCAAGTTTGTAAAAACAAAATTGAAGCGCCATGCTAGTATTTGGTGGAAGGAGGTCCAGTTAGAAAGGAATAGAAGAGGAAAAGGAAAGATCACCAGATGGGATCAGATGGTGGAGAAACTGAAGAAGCAGTTCATTCATGTGGACTATGAGATGGAGTTGCTAAAGAAGCTACAAGGATTGAAGCAAGATAACAAGTCTATTAAGGAGTATTCAGAAGAGTTTTATAAAATTAATATCAGGCTAAGCCATACAAAACCCAACAAGGAGAAGGTAGCCTGTTACATTAATGCATTGAGGCTAAGTATTCAAGAAGAGCTAAGCCTAGTCAGAATGACCACCATAGAAGATGCATACCAGTTTTCCCTGAAGGTGGAAGAGAAGCTGAATAAAAGATTTAACAGCAAGCAAAGGGGAAGAGGTCAAGGTGGAAGGACTGGTGGAAGACCCTATGGGGACTAAAATGAAGATTCAAAGAAAAGTGAAGAAGCTGGCACCAGTCGAAATCAGAGAGGAGATAATACCCACCACCCCCGTGACCAGAACAATGGTGAGCAAAGAGGAAGAGGCAGACCTGGGCAAGGACCTGGAAGAGGAGGTTTTAGAGGAACCTATTTCCAATGTGGAGAAAAAGGACATCGAGCATACGAGTGTCCACAACATCAAGGAAGGACAAATAGAAGACCTGAAGTTAATGCACAAGTTACACATGTTGACGAAGATGTGCAATCTATGCGCTCTGAAGATGTTGAAAGGGGAGAAACCCTAGTTGTCAGAAGAACTTTGTTGAATGAGGAGAAAGAACCAAATCAAAGGAAGAGTTTATTCCGTACAAGGTGTAAATGTGAAGGTAAGTGTTGTGATATTATTAGTGACAATGGAAGTACTGACAATCTTGTTTCAGAGGAGATGGTTGACAAGATTAAGTTGACAAGAAGAAAGCATCCGCATCCATATCAGATTGCATGGTTGTAGAAGGACCATAGAGCTTTGGTCAATGAGCAGTGTTTAGTGAGGTTCAAGATTGGTGACTACCATGATGAGGTGTTGTGTGATATCATACTGATGGATGCATGTCATATGTTATTGGGGAGGCCGTGGTAGTATGATAGGAGCATTGTCCATGATGGTCATGCAAACACATACTCTCTAACAAAGGATGGAGTTCATCATAAGTTGAAGCCCTTGAAGGAGGTGGAAGAAAAGGTATGTAGTACTTCCAAAATTTGCTTGGTAGATGGTAGAAAATTTTTGGAGGGTACAAAGCATGAGCGTCATTGCTTTGCATTGATTCCTAAGATTAGTTAAGAGAAATGTGAAGATGTACCAGCAGAAGTCTCAGATATGTTAGAAGAATTTCAAGATATTATCTTTGATAATGTACCAGAAGGTTTACCACCAGTGAGGAAGATAAGTCACCAAATGGATTTGATACCAGGAGCTAGTTTGTTGAATAAGGCAGCCCACAAAATGACTCCTATAGAGAGTGAAGAGTTAAACGGACAAGTTTAAGAGTTGTTAAGGAAGGGACTGATAAGGGAGAGCCTAAGTCCATGTGTGGTACCTATAGTACTATCACCAAAGAAAGATGGAGAGTGGAGGATGTGTGCAAACTCTCAAGCCAAAAATAAGATCATGATCAAGTACAGGTTTCCATTGCCAAGAATGGATGACATAATAGATTGTTTGAGTGGAGCCAAGTACTTCACAAAGATTGACCTGAAGAGTGGGTATCACTAGATCCGAATCAGAGAAGGGGATGAATGGAAGACAGCCTTCGAGACAAAGGAGGGTTTGTATGAGTGGTTAGTCATGCCATTTGGGCTAACCAACACACCGAGCACATTCATGCAGCTCATGAACGAGGTACTGAAAGAATTTTTAGGAAGTTTTGTTATTGTTTATTTGGATGATATTTTGATTTTCAATAAAACTTGGGATGAGCATCTGATGCATATCAGAAGAAGTTGTTGATTGATCTGAAGAAATATAGTTTTGCAAAGAAGGAGTTGGTATACCTGGGATTTTTTGTCTCAGAGGAAGGTCTTGAGATGGACCCAGAGAAGGTGAGAGCTAGCATTGAATGGCCTACGCCAAGGAGTGCCACAGAGGTAAGATATTTTCATGGTTTGGCAAGTTTTTACACAAAGTTTATCAAGAATTTTAGTAGCATTTGTGCACCCCTAACTGAGACAATGAGAGGGGATAGAAAAGAGTTTAAATGGACTAAAGGAGCAGATAAAACCTTTGATACATTGAAGCAAAAAGTCATAGAGCAACCTATTTTGCCACTTCCAGATTTCAATAAGGTATTTCAAGTAGATTGTGATGCAAGTGGTAGTTCTATAGGAGCTGTTTTGAGTCAAGAAGGTAAGCCCATTGCCTATTTTAGTGAGAAGCTTAATGATGCCAAGAAAAAGTATTCTATTTATGATCAGGAGTTTTATGCGATAGTTCAAGCTTTGAAGAAATGGAGACATTATTTTTTGCCAAAAGAGTTTGTTTTATATACTGATCATTAGGCTTTACAGTATCTTAATAGTCAAGTAAAGTTGAACCAGAGACACTTAAAATGGGTTGAGTTTTTGCAGAGTTATATTTTTGTTTTGAAGCACAGGAGTGGGAAGTCCAACAGAGTTGTAGATGCCTTGAGCAGAAGGTAGAATTTATTAATAGAAATAAAGATAGAGGTTGTTGGGTTTGATGAGCTCAAAACTTTGTATCCTAAATATCTAGATTTTATAGAGGCCTGGAAAGCTTGTTTGGAACCTATTACTTTGGACAGGACAAAATGGTTGGATTTCATAATCCAAGATGGCATGTTGTTTAAAGGAAGCCAGTTGTGCATTTTGAGGAGTTCCATGAGAGAGAACTTGATTAAGGAAAAGCATAGTGGAGGATTGGCTAGACACTTTGGTAAAGATAAGACCATTGCTATTGTTGGTGAAAATTATTATTGGCCACAGTTGCCACAGGATGTGAGGAAATTTGTGCAGAGTTGCAGAGTATGTCAGATGGTGAAAGGACCAAGTCAGAATACAGGTCTATATCAGCCACTACCTATACCAGAGAAGCCATGGGATGACATCAGTATGGATTTTGTTCTTGGTTTACCAAGGACACAGAGAGGATATGATTCCATTTTTGTGGTGGTGGATAGATTCTCAAAGATGGCACATTTTATTCCTTGCAAGAAGACTAATGATGTTGTTCATATTGCAGAGTTATTTTTCAGGGAGGTGGTGAGATTACATAGTCTACCTAAGAGCATAGTTTCAGATTGAGATACCAAGTTTGTTGGTTATTTCTGGAGGACATTGTGGAAGAAGTTGAAGACATATTTGAAGTTCAGTTTTGCACATCATCCACAAATTGATGGACAGATCGAAGTGGTGAATAGGAGTTTGGGTAACTTGCTACGATGCTTAGTAGGAGATAAGCCCAAGGGATGGGATTTGATTTTACCACAGGTAGAATTTGCTTACAACAATTCTGTCAATAGGAGTACTGGTAAATCACCATTCCAGATTGTATATGGGAATAGTCCAAGAAATGCTTCATAGTTAAGGAATCTAGACAAGGGAGAAAAGACAAGTGCTGAGGCCGAAGACTTTGCAGAACACATGAAGAATTTGCATGAAGAGGTGAAAAAGCACATTAATAAGATGAATATTCAGTACAAGGCTAAGGTAAATCAAAAGAGGAGATATAAGGAATTCTAGGTAGGAGATGAAGTCATGGTTCACTTGAGAAAAGAAAGGATCCCAAATGGAACATACAATAAGCTAAAAATGAAGAAATTTGGACCATGCAGAATTTTGAAGAAACATGATTTAGGAAATGCATATGAGGTAGAGCTGCCAAGTGGGATCAACATCTCCCCTGTCTTCAACATTGCTAACTTATCAAAATATCATGAAGGTGGAACAGAGGATGGACCAACAGAAGAACAGTGAAGTATTCCGGCATCTACTTCAACCGAGGAGATATAAGATATCTTAGATAGCCGTGTGGGAAGAAGTACTCAGAAAAGGCAATATGAAGAATACCTGGTGAAATGGAAAGGAAGGCCTGTTGAAGATTCTTCTTGGTTGTCTAAGGCAGAGGTTGACCGTTTGGGTTTCCCTCACACAAACATATGAGACGTGACAGGGTCACTTCTCAAATTACCCTAGGTGTCTGATGCAGGAGCATCTAGTGGTGTAAGGGCAATCTTGCATCACCCAAAAAAAAGATGTGTTTCAAAATTGTTGATGTTCTTTCCATTTCTTTTCAAAATTTATGGTTCTGGTTCCATAATCACTTGAATAATGATGTAGAACTTTTAGTTTTTCCAAACTGCTAAAAATAACAACCTTCTATTTTTAAAAAGTTTGCATTTGGGCATGGAATGAAGTGAAAATTTACAAGAAGCTACATAACTAAAAAAAATAAGACCTTTGGCGAAGGCATCACGTAAAGATCATTTGGAGGCTAAAAGATATTAAAGTTTCTGTTTCTTGAAAAATGCCTAAAAATTATTCAAACTCAGGTTTGAGGCATTAAACAGCCCCATACGGGCCTGAAAATGGTTGGAACCAGCAAATCTCATTCTTAGCACGTAAAGCACTCCGCAATCTTTCTGACGCATAAAATAGTTTGTCAATCGAACACCCGGATCAAAAGTTATGGCTCCCGGAAGTTGACCTATTTTTGGAGGGAGATACAAATTTTGAAATTAGGTTGTTGGCCGCCAAAAAGGCTATTAATAACCATTTTTAGGAACCCTAGGTAGTAGTAGAGTTAAGGGGGAAAGTGTAGAGTCAAGAATAGGCGGGAAAATAGAAACCCTAGCAGATTTGGGGTTACAGAAGGCAGATGATTCTAGAGTCTTGTGAGAGGAAGCTGTAATGTGTTGCAGCCTATGGAGGGTTGATATCTCTGATTATATTTGAGCTTCTATAATGTAATAAGTTATCCAAATCAATAAAGAAGATTCTATTTTCTATGTGCAATTTTTGTTGTTGTGTGTTTTATGATTTACCCCTTCATCACGTAGCCACTAGATCATGTAATTGTTTTAATTGTTCTTGCATTTCTGAGAATTCTAGCAAAGTAGAATAGCCTAAGTAGGTTTGGATAAGATAGTTTAGGAAGAATATGAGCCTTGAAGGCACATACAGTGTAGTGCCATCATAGGTTTACCCCTAAATTATGTTAAGTCTACAACGCATTAGTTTTCCTCTACATTTTTGGCGCCATTGACGGGGATGGTGCTACCTTCATAGGCTCATTTTTACATGCTTTCATAGTTTAAATTTTAATTCTAGCATTAGGATTAATAAATTCACTTTTTAGGAAACACCAGAAATTATACTAACATTATGCAGGACCATTGGACTATAAAGCCAAATTCACTATGTGATAGGTGAAAAGTCAGGTGTAGCAGATCAGACATAGTCATGAAACCCTAACCCTACCATCATCAAGGAATCTAATCTAAATGAAATCAAAGGACAATGCAATTCAAGCATAACATCACCTAGACCATGCGATTCCTTGTTTGAGGGATGTGGACTGCTTCTTCAACAATGAACAATTGCAAAGCTGAAAGCTACTATGATGGATGATGAAAAGCTCAAATGAATGCTCAGATGCTCAAGATGATAATGTAGGTGCTATATGATTGTTGGATATGATTGCTGGATGTCTCATATGGAGTGAGAGGGTGTTTATATAGGACTTAGCCAAGATCAATCAATGGTGGAGATTCAGAGGCTATGTGAATGGCTAGGATTGAAAGTTACTAAATTTAGGTTTCATTAGTTGTGCATGTGAAGGATATGAATGAAAGTTGTCTTACAACACATGATTAACTGGACAAGTGTTGGAATGTGATAAAAGGGAAGGAATTAATTCAAATAAAATATTTGAATTAGTTGGGATATGAGTTGGATATTAATTAAATAAATAATATTTATTTAATTAATTGGATAAATGAATAGGATAGGATTGGGATATGATTGAGAAATGATGTGATAAATAAAATATATTTAATTAATTGGCTTAATGATTTAACAAGGTGTTGCTAGACATGGACAAATTTGAGTGTCTACATTTTGCCCCTCTTTGATACAATGTTCGATAGAACATTGTGTCAAAGAAGATACGATATGTGTTCAATAAACAAGTTATGCCCTAGTGTAACTGGTAGGTGATGCCCCCTCGAGAGGTAAGCCAGGCTAACCAGGAAGGGCTGGGTTGGCTCGCGATAGAAGAAAAGGGCTAAAAAGAGGGCAGACGCGAAGGAAATGGGGGTTGCATGGAAGAAAATAGGCTATGGCATAGAAGAATTAGGGTTTTGGGAAGGGCTATAAGTAGGTTCTTCAATGGCAAATAGGCTCATTTGTGCTCATTTGTGCTCAGAAACTAGAGAAACCCAGAGCACCTGAGAGTGAGAGTTGCAGAGCTAGCAGGATGGTTATTCCACGTAGGGATCATCATGCGGAGCGAGTGAGGACACATGGACGACCAGAGGGAGCAGGCGCACTAGTATGTTTCAAAACTTTTCCCAAAAGTGTAATTAATAGCCTAAAAGCGTAATTAATTCACACATGTCACCAAAAGCGACTAGGTTAGGAAATAGCACATTTAGGTCGCTTATGTAGGAATAGAGAGCACTTGCAGTAGTTTGGGTCGCTTATGGGCACGGGTAGGTCGCATAGGGGAAAACGGGTCGCATCCCGTCGGCGGGAAAAATGCAGGCGAAAAGCACGTAAATTGCAAAATGCGTTGCTTATGGCTAGAAAGGGCTCGCTTATAAGCAAATAGCGGTCACTTCACATAGTGTGGCTCGCTTATGGATAGAAATGGCTCGCATAGGGAAAGTAGCGCGCGTTTAAGGCTAGAATGGTTGCATATGCTTAGGTGGCTCACTTAGAGTATAAAACTAGGCGCATGTAGAGTAAGGCTCGCGTTTAGGCCAAATAGGATCGCATATGGTATATGACACGTAGATGAAGCAATAAGAAGTGCATATGGTGGTTTAGCTCACTTTTAGGAAAACAGTGAGCGCATAAGGTGAAATGGCTCGCATATAGACAAAACAGCTATGCATATGGTAAGGCTAGTCGCTAGGGAGCAGAAAAAGAGCGCATGTGGTAAAATGGGACGCTTATGGTAGGTTGAAGATAGAATAGCAAATAGAGAAGCAAATTTTGATATGTATGATTAACGGAAGGGACTGACAAGGGTAAATGGATGATGCAGGATGTACTACCACCATTGTTATCACGAGAGCCACATCCAAGAGATTTACAGCTGGTGAGATGGTTAGATGCAGAGGAGCTACTGGTGTTAGAGATCCTGGGCTTGGAGCATGTGTCACGATTAGAGCCAATTCAGGCACATTGAGGGCTGATGATAGTGATGGTGGAGCGATGGATGAGAGAGCACAGTTCATTCTTGTTACCGACAGGAGAGGCGACCATCACCTTAGAGGATGTATTTCGGATATTGAGGATTCCGATAGATGGGGATCGTGTGGATTATGATCCAGAGATGGGTCCAACGGCATTCAGGAGATTGTTCGGGACACCAGACATTGGAGCAGAGGGTTCAGAGATTCCGATGGGGAGGATGGAGGAGATCTGCGACAGGTTACAGCGGGTGGTAGTGGCTATCATTAGATGGCTAGTGGGTGATAGAAGAGCTAGAGGGTTTCTCGTAGGATGGGGGACAGTGATGGAGGGCATGTTTTCCTATGGCATGAGATATGCATGGGCAGAGTGCATGTTGGGACATCTCTATCATTATCTGCATGATTGCGCTTATATGTTTGGAGCTAGTATGTCAGCAGGAGTGACAGTGTTACATGTATGGGCGTATGAGCACATTCCGGTGACGAGACCAGAGGGATGGGTGGCTAGAGCAACAGGAGAGCCATTTGTACGGATGTATAGAGGAGCGTTGACATATCGACAGCGCCGAGGTGTGGTATACTGGCGACGGAGATTAGATGAGGTAGATAGATTTGTATGGAGGCCATGGCTGGGATGTGAGCAGTGGGAGGAGGAGGATGCGGAGCTTGTCTATGCTAGACAGGTGAGATATATTTTTGGACGCGGCGTGTATATTATAGAGCACTATTTGCCAGAGAGAGAGTTGAGACAGTTCGGAGAGGCACAGGCAGTACCAGTAGGTGATGCCATTTTTGGGAGGATGAGGCAGGAGGTGTTTGATTGGGGTCCAGAGGTTGTGGTGGACATAGCTTTGGCAGAGAGAGATGGACTACAGCCAGTAGCATGGCAGTGGGGACAGGGTCCTGCAGATCCAGGCACATTGCCAGAGTATGATGTATACTGGGCGACAGCGAGGCTGACTCGGTTGACACGAGATGGGGAGATAGGAGAGATTGGGATGGAGAGGCCAGTTCGGAGGAGACGACGACGGGCACCACCAGCACAGGCTGTTGTGCCAGCTGCACGAGGGATACAGATGCCAGGGTAGGAGCTAGGTCAGCCTGCGATATTAGCACAGCCTCAGGCACAGATTGGAGCAGGTGATGATGTTGGTATTCAGCAGCTGCGGAGGTGGATTAGAGAGGAGAGGAGATGGAGGCAGCGAGCGCAGATGAGGCTGAGGAGAGTGGAGATGGATAGGCATCAGGCCGTGATTAGTCTGCGGTATGCGAGAGCACAGGCACAGACCTATCAGGCTCAGCTACAGTTGAGAGCACAGGGGGGAGATGGACAGGATGACGGTGCTCTAGCTAGAGTGACAGGAGAGAGAGACGTAGCTAGACAGCATGAGTAGATGATGAGACTTGAGCGAGACACTGTGATACAGCAGGAGCAGGCTATGAGAGAAGAGAGGGATGGTCTGCGAGCTGAGAGAGATAGGGCAGTGCAGCAGCTACAGGGGATGACCAGTGAGCGAGATAGAGCAGTGGCTGCCTTAGGGACTGATGGAGCTACGATGTACTTGGCCACACAGTTGACAGCGGTACAGGTAGAGCTTCGGAGAGTGCAGGGTGAGGCTGAGTATTACAGGGGCTTATACTATGGAGCTGTGCCGGCAAAGCAGAGACAGCCTAGCTTCAGGAGCAGATCAGGGGCTTCGAGCTCACGGAGGTTAGGTGGATCTCGATCAGTAGCCTCAGTGATGGGGCCACCAAGAGATGGAGGACCAGGTACAGGACCTAGTGGTGGTGGTCAGGGCGAGGGAGCTGGCAGTAGTCACTAGGGCATACCTTGTGTATTTTGTATCATGATGAGGCCTAGAGCCGATTTTGTACATTCATTCTTTCAGGGCTCAGCTTGTATTGTAGACACTTGTATTTTGACACACATGTATATATATATATGGCAGTTTTGGCGATCTATATGATGTTGTAATGGTTATGATGTTGATATTATGATGGCTATGCATGTTGTATGGATTATATATGGATTATGGATGGATGTTTATACAAATGGTAATGAATAGAAAATGTATGAATATGTAAATGGTAAGGATATGGATAGATGTATGCATATAGGTAGATGGTAATGAAAGATATATATGATGGACTTATGTATGGCTAACACACTTGTTTTTGCAGGAGCGGGAACATGGACAAAGGATGATGGAAATGATTGATCTTGGCTGAGTATGATGGAATGGATGGATAGAATGAATAGGTAGGATGATGATGAGCAGCTTTCAAGTAATTGCTCAAAATGAAAAGAAATGCAGTCCTTATGTTTGATATAGCATATGGATGTTATGTACCAGGGTATAAGAGACCAAGGTGTCGAGGTATCCAATGCACAACTAGTGTGTTACAATCTTGTCTGAACGCATGAGATCAAGATGTTGAGCCAACATACACAAGATATGAATAACAGCTAGTGTTGGACTTTGACGCTACAAGCAATGGTTTGAGCTTATCTGCACTACACATAATGATAGCTTGTTGGTTATATGTATGGAGTTAGTCTTAACATAGAATAGTCTCAAATGCATAAGAGACTGTTTAGCTTCTCAAATGCTAGAGATATTGATATGTAAGATGCTAATCCCAACATGTACAAGATACCAATACGCATAGGAAGAGAATAAGATCATCCCACAAACACGGCATATGAAAGCTATATGACCATGCCCCAATCCTTACTTCATCGCAACATACCAAGATATAAATAGATCAAGGCAGTCTTGATTAGGCATAGAAAAGGGACAAAAGATAAATCAAAAGATAAAACAAAAGATACTGTCATCACGTTCTCTTGCCAAATTTTGGGTGCTCTTGGATAGATCAAGCTGGTGCCTTGTTAAGAGGAAAGCTACATCCTGTTGAAGGCTAAAGTTGTTGATAAACTATTATAGCAAATGTTGGCTTAAGGCATGCGGACAAATAGCTTCTGGCGTACTTTTGATTGGTTAAAGTGCTTGAGCTTTCAATATACACATGGTTTGCTTCTTGTTTGAGCTAATCAAAGAGAAGAAGATGGATGAGGAAAGAAGATGAAGAAGATGGGGTGGATCATCTGTGCTTGAGTACTGAAACTTCCTTCGTATTCTAGACTGCCTACATACCCTGTATCCACAGGATCAAAGCACATTTACGATGAAGATGAGACATGATGAATATGTAGTTTTGGGTTTTATTGATGATGTAAGTGATGAAAGATAGAAGAATTTGAGCTGAAAGATTGAAGGATGTTTAGAAAAAAGATGAAAGATGAATGATGAAAGGGGCTATCGTCTTAGCCTGAATCAGAGTGCTTCCTTCGCATCTCAGATTGCCTACATACCCTTTATCCACGGGATCAAGGCATCAACGATAGAGCTGTATGTAGTTCTTATTGATGTCGCTAATTGGTTGCATGTTTGATCAAGCGACGTTTGTTGCAATTGTTGGATGAATGGGGATAGATTGCGAAGATATGGGTCCTGGTTGCAAGTCGTTAAGTCACATTTGTTGTTGGATATGTGCAATGGCTGAAGTTGATAAGGTTTGTTGTGTTGTAAGCTGAGTTGTTTGATGTGTTATGAGCTAGAGATAATAGTATCCACTTCCAAACAAGACTCGACAAATGCCCCCAGTGTGGGATGAGGTTTATTATGCAGAAGCGATAATGCAGAAAAGATGTGGCCAAGATGCTAAGGTGCCAAAAGATATAGATATCACGACAATGTCTCAAATATGATAGCTAGCATTGGCAAAGACAAGGATGAAGACAAAAGGCTATGTGTGGGATTGCGATATGGCTTATGATTATGGCTTATACAAGATGAAGTGGGGAAATATGATCAAACGAACCAAACAGATGAGGGAAGCTGGTCACTACACATAGTGCCTGTTTGCCAGGTTTTCACTATGGTACTTATCCAAGGCGCCTGTTTACCAGGTTTTCACCAGAGGACGGATTATTTATCGGATACATATTTTTTTTGTTTTTTTTTTTGGTTTTGGGGATAGCTGAGATTTATGGATAAAACTTCTTGAGATGAACGCTGTTGACTAGTTCATCCAAGGGAATGCCTTCTGGTGTTGACAGAGTGTATGCACCTGATCCATAGACTGCTGTGATAATAAAAGGACCAAGCCAATTGGGTTCAAACTTGCCCTGTTTCTCTCGATGTTGTTGATTCCTTTGGTTTTCTTTAAGGACAAGGTCGCCAACTTGAAATCTGCATTCTCTGATCTTTTTGTTGTAGCTGCGGCGTAGCCGGTTTTGATAGACTTGAAGATGGTTCAATGCTGTAAGGCGGCGTTCATCTAATAGCTCAAGATCATGGAGTCTGGATACTCGATACTCTTCATCTGAGATAGTATGTTGCAAGGATATGCGCAAAGAGGGGATCTCAACCTTAATAGGCAAAATAGCTTCAGTGCCATAGACAAGAGCATAGGGTGTAGCTCCAGTAGGAGTTCTGATGCTTGTTCTATATGCCCATAATGCAGGATGCAGTTGTAGATGCCAATCTCGATGAGCTTCATTAACAGTCTTTTTAAGGATCTTGATGATTGTCTTATTAGAGGCTTCAGCTTGACCATTTCTCTGAGGATAATAAGGCATAGACAATCTATGTTGAATATGGAACTTATTGCAAAGATCTCTAACCTATTGGTTCTTGAAAGGGCGACCATTGTCCGTGACAATAGCTTGAGGAACTCCATAACGGCAGATAATGTAATGTAGGATGAATTTGGCTATTTATTTACCTGTGATATAGGTCATTGGTATGGCTTCTACCCACTTTGTGAAATACTCAGTGGCAGTAATAATAAACTTATGACCGTTGGATGAAGTAGGATGGATTTTACCTACGAGATCAAGTCCCCATTGTGAAAAAGGCCATGGAGTGACAATAGGCTGGAGCTCATGTGCTGGTGCATGTATTAGATCTCCATGTTTCTGACATTGTAGGCATCACTTTGCAAAGTGCTGGGCATCTTTTTCCATAGTTGGCCAATAGTATCCTGCTCGTAGAAGTTTCTTAACAAGGCTAGGGCCAGCGGAATGCGAACTGTAGACACCTTCATGTACTTCACGTAAGGTCATTTTTGCTTCCTCGGAATCAAGACATCTAAGAAGGATACCATCAAGACTCCGGCAATAAAGGGTGTTTCCTAAGATAGTGTAACGAGAGGCTTGACGGATAAAGGTTTTGCGTTGGGTGTTGGATAGTAGGAGTGGAAAGGTTTGATTTCAGAGATACTCGTATATATCCTTGTACCACGACGAGTTGGGACCAACAATTTCACATATAAGCTTAGACTGTGGAACTTCAAATGCTGGGATCAAAAGCTGTTCAACCAAGAATTCACATTTATAGGTGTTAGATGGCATGTCTAAAAGAGATCCAATCATAGCCATGGCATCTGCTGCTCTGTTTTGTAGTCTGGGAATTTGCTCAAAGGTAATATCCTCAAAATATTTCTTGAAATCATCCACCATTAGCTTGTATGGGAGAAGCTTCTCATCTTTCGTTTGATATTCATCTAAGACCTGTTTGATAACCAGCTGAGAATCACCAAAGACTCGTAACTGTTTGATTGCCCATTGTACTGCCATGCGCAAGCCTGTGATTAAAGCTTCATACTCTGCTATGTTGTTGGTACATGGGAATGCTATTCTGTATGATTTAGGTATGCAATCTCCTTGAGGGGTGACAAACAAGATACCTACTCCAGAACCATGTTGTGTGTATGATCCATCAAAGTATAGTTGCCATCGTGCTGGAGAATTCAAAGTAAACAATCCTTCATCAGGGAATTCTGGATATATTGGCTGAATATCTGTGATGGGTGCTGCAGCTAATTGATCAACAATAACTTGTCCTTTGATAGCTTTGCGGTTCACATATTGTATGTCAAATTCACTTAAGATCATAACCCATTTGGCTAATCTCCCTGTGAGAAGGGCTTTTGAAAGGAGATACTTGAGGGGATCCACATTAGAGATGAGCTTTGTTGTTTGGTTCAGCATATAGTGTCACAACTTTTGGGAAGCAAACACTAATGCTAAACAAGCTTTTTCCATGAATGAGTAATTGAGTTCATATCCCACAAGGGTTCTGCTGATGTAGTAAATGGCTTGTTCTTTGCCTAAGTCATCATGTTGAGCTAGAAGGGCACCCAATGCTGCGGTTGTTGATGATATATAGAGCAGTAATGGATGATCAGGTATAGGGGGTACTAACACAGGAGGTGTTGCCAAGTATTCCTTTATCTTATCAAAAGCCTATTGACACTTTTCATCCCACTTAAAAGGTTCACCCTTACAAAGAAGATGTTGAAAAGGATGACATTTATCTGCTAGTTGTGAGATAAATCTGTGGATAGATTGTAGCCTGCCTTGTAAACTGCGGAGCTGTTTGAGATTCGTTGGTGGAGGCATTTCTATGATAGCTTTTACCTTAGCTGGGTCCACTTCTATCCCTCGTCGAGACACAATATATCCCAACAGTTTTCCTGATGTTACACCAAATACACACTTCTTTGGGTTTAGTCTGACTTGGTATTTTTCTAATCGATCAAAGATTTGTGCCAATACTTGTAGATGTCCTTCTCTTGTCTTGGATTTTCCCAGGATGTCATCAACATAGTCTTCCATGATAGTATGAAAAAGATCATGAAAAATAACTGTCATGGCACGTTGATATGTAGCTCTAGTGTTTTTGAGACCAAAAGGCATTACAACCCAGCAATATGTGCCCCATGGATAGATAAAGGATGTTTTATCTTGATCTTCCTCTGCTATTCGGATTTGATTATAACCTGAAAATCCATCCATCAAAGATAGCATTTCATGTCCTGCTGTAAGATCTACAATGTTGTCTATGCTTGGTAGTGGGAAATCATCCTTAGGACAAGCTTTGTTAAGATCTCTAAAGTCTATGCAACAACGAACATGTCCATCGGGTTTTGCTACAGGTACCAAATTTGAAACCCATTCTGGATAATCAATAGGCTTGATAAATTTTGCTTCTAATAGTTTCTAAATTTTTGCTTTGACCAATAAGGCAACTTGTGGATGCATTTTGCGCAATTTTTGTTTGACAGGCTTTGCATCAGGAGATACTGCTAAATGATGTACCACAAGTGAAGGATCTAGACCTGGCATGTCTGCATAAGTCCATGCAAAATTTATAGCTCTTCTCAAAAAAATTGCTGTGAAGTTTCTTCGCTCTTGCTCTGATAGTGATGCTGCCAAAAAGGTAATCTTCGGATTCTATTCTGTTCCCAAGTTCATGTCTTGTGATTTTTCAACTAGCACAGTTGATTTTTCATGGTAATCAATGACAACAGGAAGATCAAATCCCTCATCCTCAGGCACCTCATAGAGGTTTTCACCTTCAGATACGTCCTTTATTTTTACTTTGTCACGGTCAAGAGATGCCTTGCAGTTTTCACCTAGTGACCTATTTTGTTGAATTTTGTTTATTTCACTTTTGCGACTAAAGGATTTGATACTTCCGCCAAAATATGCTAGTTTAGGTAAATCCATCATGAAACCTGCTTTATGATCACCCAATGGAATACCTTGTCTCAAACCCATGAATTCTGCAATGGCTTCGTCATTTTCAAATGTATCCAATATCAGTGCCCCCTGTTGGTCCCAATCGATGAGGTCAGGATATACGAGTGAAAGGCTAATGGAGGAATCGTGATGGCTAGAAGAGGTTGCGAAAAACATGAAGATGGAATGTTCTTGAAAAAGGTCGGTGATATGAAGGGAGGAGTCATCGATAGTATCCGAGTTAGAAGTCTCTCCTACCGAAGAAGGTCCAACGTCAATATCAGAAATACACTTAATGTCTTTGAGTCACGGTACCTTCGGTTGGTAACCAAGGCCTTGCCTATTAAACTTCTTAGACACAATAATGGGCTTAGTAGGTCCTTGTTCCTGTTATCCCAAGCCGCCATGTCCTTTATAGCCCATGTTCTTTATGATACGAAACCCATTGTTGTATCGCTCTACTTCAAGTTGGACTTGGTCATTGTCATCAAAGAATATCCAAGAGTTGATGTCCTCAATGTCTTCATCATCTAAGAAACCACCCTTAATGAATACTGTAGGGGGAGCTTTGATAACAGCGGAGGATGAAGTTGGCTTGGATGTAGAGGGCTTTGTTGATAACTGAGAGGGGGGGTGAATCAGTTATCCTAATTATTTCCCTCTTTGAACTTTCTTATTAATTAATGCAGCATTGAATCAAACACAAAAACATTACCATGAAATAAGAAACACATGACACAGTATTTTTGACGTGGAAACCCTGTTAAGGGAGAAAACCACGGGGTGATTAACCCAAAGATTATTTTCTGTTAGAAGAATAGGGAATTACAAAAATGGCACTTGCCAATTAGGGCTCACTGCCCGAGCACACTGCTCACAAAGAGGCCCATTGCCTACAAGGAGACACACTGTCTACAAAGTGATAAGAATCACAGTCTTGAACTGATTGGAAGCATCTACATATGCTGGAGTTCAGTTCCAGTTAGGCTCAGTACACTGATCTGCTGCACTTCATCTTTCCTCTGTTCTTTATTCTGCTATCCTTTCACATACCGGATCTTTCTTATTATTTCTGCTCTGTTCTACACTTATTCGCATACACCATCACACAATTACTCACTTCACAACTAAATCCATCCTCTATATATATCCGCACAAGTAATTTCATCACCTTTCTAGTCGGCATCCGAATAGTCTAGTTTCTTACAAACTCTGTTCTGTCGGCTGAATCCTTGTTCACCAAGCAATGCGGATCAAGCATATACTTGTAGATATCATTAATCATGTCGGCCAAACATGATTCATGCCTTCACAACCTTTACCATCAACAGTAACACATCCAGAAAATAGTCTGATACTCTGTCAGTCAGTTCTTCCTCTGTTCTCACTGTCTCTCAGGAATCCGGTACTCAACTATCCATATCTTTTTCTTTGTTCATCACCAGAGGCTAAATCCTTGGAATATACTGCTCAAGGTAGTCCTCTTGACTTCCCCAAATCTGCACTGCACCAAGACACTTCTTCTGAGAGATCCGGACCAATCTGTCGGACCTTGCCACATGCTCTGTTCTTGTTCACCGGACCACAACAATCTTCATTCTGACTTCCGGTAGAGACACACCATGACTTGCGGATATGTGGGATGACCTTTGTTGCCATCAATGACAACAACCATGAATCCATATAGTGTCTCTTGCCAACAATCTCCCCCTTTGGCATTGATGGCAACACTTAGTGAAAAATGACTAAGTGTTTACACTATGCTCCCCCTTGCCTGATGCTCTATCTTTATATACAATTTCTGGAACTCCCCCTTAGTTGGATTCCTCATTTTTCACTGCTCCTTACTCCCCCTTTGACATCAATGGCAAAGGGTAGGGTCCGCACACCAAAATTTTCAAAAATTTTCTATACATAGCCGCATATTTACATACTCACATATACTAAAGAATGTCTGCAAAGGATATCTTCAATTAGATCAGTTCTGTAGCCCAACTTTGCTTCATTCTATCCAAAATTGAAATGTGACCACTCAACAAAAATGCAAAAGCTTCTGCCCTCTTGAGATCTGTCGGATCATTTGTTTGGGCGGTGGTCTGAGCATCACTGATGGCCTCATGCATAGTTTCTAACTTAGGGATTATAATCCTTCTAAGTTCTCCCATCCGGTTAGTGATATTCTTCCTTTCCTTCTCAAGGTTCTTTATTTCATTCAAGACTGCAATAGTCTGACATTCTTGATTTACTATGGAGGAAGAGAGAGGATCAAAACTTTGAGATAAACTTTGTAGTTTGTCCTGTTCCTCTTTTATTTTCTTATCAAATTCTGTTGTTGCCTTTGACCAAGATATACAAAATTTATAAATGTCACCGCCATCCTTAAGAGCATTTTCTAAGCTCTTTATTCCAATACTCATATTTCTCCTATCGTTAGAGATTAATCCTAATACTTCTGAAAATCTTTTATCCAAAAATTCCTTCCGGACCTTTTCTTCAGCTGATTTTTCTAGAGATTCAAAATGTGTACTGACACTGCTGACTAAGGTTTTGAGATTACCGGAAGAGGAGGCTGTCGGATCTATCTGGATTGATGGCATAATCTTTACAAGCACTCCGGAAGCAGCCTCTATCAACTCACAGTCTTCCATATGAGACTTTAGGAGTTTTTCATTTGCCTTGGCATTTGCAAATGAAGCTATCTTCATTGTCTGTACCGGAGAGAGAGATTCAAAGTCGAATGGGCCTTTTAGAAGCTCCGGTTCATCAATCTCTAAAGTTTCTTAGCTTAGAAACTTTTGGACAGTTTGTGCAGTGTCTCTTGCCAGAGACAGATGTTTCTTTTCTTCTGCAGTTTTGTCCTTAGGAGTCTTATCTCCTTCCACATTCTTACCACTTACAGTTGTGGTTTTCTTTGTTGGATTTTTCTCTTTCTCTGTATCCTTGGTGTTGTCAACCTCTTTTTCTTTTTCTGCTGCTTCTTTCTCCTGTAATTTCTCTACTTCTTGGGATCTGGAGACTGTAGGAGAAGCTGGAGAAGAGATGTTGGTCTGTTCAGGTGGCACTTCTTCCGGAGTAGATGATGCAGCTGTTTCTGCACCTAAGTCCTCTGTAATAGGAATGTTGAACCTTTTGAATGTATTCCGGAGGATCTCTTCAGTGTCCTTGGCTACTTTGTCGGTTTCACCAAGCATAAGCTGATTCATCCTTGCTTTACTTCTGAATTCATCCTTGCAGTCCTTGAATATCATGTTCATTGTTTTGTGATCAATTGAAGGATATAGCTGAATAGCTATCTGTTCCCTAATCTCAAGGTCTTTTGCCATGGCATTGTTTTTTCTTATTTCTAGTTCCATCTCTAGACTCTTTGGAATTTCAGAGATAATCTCAATAAAAGCTTTATTGTAGATGTTCAAGTACCTTATTATAGCTTCCTGCAGGATCTTTTGATCTACCTCATTGTAGTCATCATAGAATTCAGCCACCGGTTGAAGGTTCCCATCCACAGTGACTGATTTGAATACACTGTCTAGAGACAAGGTGGGCTTTTTAGAAAGTTCTTCTGTTATTTCTTCCTTGTCTCGGCCATAAGAGGATTTACCGGATTCTTTCTTTTTCTGTTTCTTTATTTCTTTCACTCCCTCATCTGACTCAGTTTCTTCTTCATCCTTTTGGCTTTGATAAGCTCTTGAGGCTTTTGTCTTGGATCTCTTACCGGATCCCTGGACTTCCGATTTTGAGCTTTTGGTTTTGATAGGAGTGGATCCTTTAGATGATTTGGTCCGGGTTGAGGATTCCACCGGAGCACTTTTCTTGCTTTTCTTTTCTGCCTCTTTCCTTTCTTCCTCAGATTTTCTTCTCTTTTCCCGGCTGGCATGAAGTGCCTCTTTTGAGATGCCTAGGCCTTGAGCAATATGCTCAACTTCTTTTCTTACCTTCCTCTTTATCTCCAGTTCCCTGAGTTCTACATGTATCTTTACACTCAGCTCCTCAAAGGTTCCAAACCTTTCTGCCTTTGGATCTTTGGGCTGACTTAGCATGTGTTGAACATGCAGCTCCACTATTTGTTCATCCACTTCATACCCCATGGGCATGATCCATACAGTTCTTGGTTCTACTGCCTCCATTAGACACTGATCTGTTTCTACCATGAAGCATACTGTGTCTTTGTACTTTTCAACAAGGGATTGGGGTATTCTTTCTCTTGCATGCATCATGCTTTGGAAGTTCTTGAAGTATCCCCATAGAGCTGTATTTCTTGCTTTAGCATCCCCAAGTCCATGCAAATAGTCTCTGATTTGGATGGCAACCGGTTTGTCATTCTGCCATATCCATCCACTGGATCCGAGAAGCTCATTCATGTAGTAAAAGAAGAGACAAAGGATCAGATTGCCATACTTGAAGGAGTTTTTCTTGTCCTTCTTAATCTTCTGCAGATTTTCAAAGAGTTGGTTTACAAGAAGCTCACACAAGTCATAGTCTGCATTCTCCTTTAACATTTGATAAGCTATGTAGATTGCAGTTCTCGGTACTGAATTTTCCCTACTGGAGTGATAGATTTTGTAACCAATTATCATAGATGCAAATTTGACATCCGGTTCAGTGATGTCATCAACTGTCATAGCTCTCTTGTCAAACTTGGATCCGGTTGCATCACTAACTGTCTGATTTTTGACAGACTTGAGAACAGGTAATCCACCGGATGAGTGCAGACCGGTTACAGCCCTAATTGCATCTTTGGTGATCTTGAAGGGCTTGTTCAACCATAGGAAGTTGTCATGTACTCTACTTAGTACATACCGGACCCATTCATCTTCTTCAAAACAGGGGAAATGAATGCACTGTGCAAAGTGTTTATCCCGGATGGCTTTGTACTGAGGTTTGATCTCAAAGGAGTCATCTATCAATTGTTTGTGATAGATATCCATCAGTTTTGATTCTCCAAAGTCTTGAAGATTCGCATGGATGTAAACCCTAATATCTTCCGTATGCAATACACCATGAGGAACACTAGAGAAGGCTCCTAGTGGATCTACCTCCAATGATTTGTAAGGATGTTTCTTGAATGTGGGACGAGGTCTATCAGAAATCTTAACTATATTCAGAGTAGCCATTCTTCAAAGATTTCCAGTGAGATAATGAAAACGGAGAATACCTTATGCGCCTTCAGTTTGCACGGAGTGGTTGGATTGATCTCTTTATGCAATGACTTCGGCAGGAGATCTTTGGTGTGCTTGATGAATCTTGTTGCAGAGCTCTGCTTTTCGCTTCTTCTTGGATGTGGAATGATCAAATGATTGTTGAGAAATCCCTTATATCATTTCGCAAAACCCTAATATCTGTTTGCAATAAATGCTTCACCTATATTATTCCAGTTTGCCTTGTTCGGATAGCTTGGAGTATCCCGGATCAGTCCTGATCTATGAACATCATGCGGATCTTTCAATCATGAATAAATTGAGATAACACATCACAAGGACATCCCAAACACTTTGTCCAATCCGCAGAATAAGACAATGCACTTCCGGATCTCTCCGGACCTTTTTGTAATCCTCTGTCATTCCGGAGCATCTCCCGGAACAGGTCTTACTTGATCGATCACAGCTTCTTCACATCTCCATGCGGACCTTTGAAATCTTATCTGGATCATCTCAAGACTTATATCTTTAAACCCTTTACTCTGCATCTTGTGCCACATCCGGCACCACTTGATTGGCTGGGGGAACAGGATTTTCTTTGAGTCTCCCCCTGAGCCAGAGCTCACTTTTTAATTTCTGGAAGAAATATTAGCACCAGAGTCTGGTGCGGATCCAACCTCTACATTCTTTGAACTTTTCTTCACCCAAATCTTGCTCATCTGATTCCTAAATTCATCCGCATTCATCTTTTGTTTACCCTTGTCTTGATTCTGATTATACACCGGACCTCTTTTGTCCTGATTCTTGCTTCTGCAGACTTTAGCATTATGACCGGACCTATTACAGATTTGGCAAATAACATTTCTTTGCATATTCGACTGATAACCTCTTGATCTGCATTGATTAGCCATATGACCTATTCTATTGCATGTAAAGCATCTACCTTTGAATGATTTGTTTACTTGCATATTTCTGCATTCATGGGATTTGTGTCCATACCTTTTGCAGTTAAAGCACTGTCCGGAGAAGGATGAATTAATCTGATTCATTCTCTTTCTGCACTGATTAGCTTTGTGACCAAAGTGGTTGCAGCTGTGGCAGTATCCATTGAAGGATGGATATCTTTGAGCATTGGGCTGTCTTACCGGAGGTCTTCTAGGCCTATTCCTTGGATTTTCTAATCCAAAATTCTTTTGACCGGATCTGGAGCTTTCTCCTTTCTCATATCCCAAACCATACTTGTCATCTGTCCTCTTTTGACTTCCAAGAAGAACTTCAAGTTGAGCAGAACTTATCTTGAATTTCTCTTTATATTCATTTGTTGTTTGAAGGTCTCTTTTGAGAGAGACAATTTGATCCTCAAGTTTTTCTTCATTATCTTTGGCATCTTCAAGATCAGATTCAAGATGTCTGATAATCCTGTCCATCTGGTGGCATTCTTCTGATTTTTCTTTAAGAGATTGTCTTAGATTGTCTTCAGCTTTTCTTTTTTTTTTAATCTCTTGAGTAAACTTTATAGTTCCTGATTCCATTTCATGTCTTAACATAATGACTTCTTTTGATAACTTTTCACATAACTTGGTTTGCTCAGTCAATTCTTCATTTGTATTGCTTTCTTCACTTTGTCTTGCCAATTGTTGGAGCAGCTCCTTTCTCTTTTTCATAGAGAGACTTAATTTGTCCTTTAATTCTCTCATGAATCCATCAACCTGTCTGAGTCTTTCCTTTAATTCATTGACTTCAGAGTTTGACTGTTCAAGATCCTCAAGGGCAGTCTTGAGTTGCTCCTTTAAACCATATGCATCCATTTGAACTCCTAGATCTTCCTCAAGCTGTTAGGCTCTATTAGGAGGAACTTAGCTCTGATACCAATTGTTGATAACTGAGAGGGGGGGGGGTGAATCAGTTATCCTAATTATTTCCCTCTTTGAACTTTCTTATTAATTAATGCAGCATTGAATCAAACACAAAAACATTACCATGAAATAAGAAACACATGACACAGTATTTTTGATGTGGAAACCCTGTTAAGGGAGAAAACCACGGGGTGATTAGCCCAAAGATTATTCTCTGTTAGAAGAATAGGGAATTACAAAAATGGCACTTGCCAATTAGGGCTCACTGCCCGAGCACACTGCTCACAAAGAGGCCCACTGCCTACAAGGAGACACACTGTCTACAAAGTGATAAGAATCACAGTCTTGAACTGATTGGAAGCATCTACATATGCTGGAGTTCAGTTCCAGTTAGGCTCAGTACACTGATCTGCTGCACTTCATCTTTCCTCTGTTCTTTATTCTGCTATCCTTTCACATACCGGATCTTTCTTATTATTTCTGCTCTGTTCTGCACTTATTCGCATACACCATCACACAATTACTCACTTCACAACTAAATCCATCCTCTATATATATCCGCACAAGTAATTTCATCACCTTTCTAGTCGGCATCCAGAACAGTCTAGTTTCTTACAAACTCTATTCTGTCGGCTGAATCCTTGTTCACCAAGCAATGCGGATCAAGCATATACTTGTAGATATCATTAATCATGTCGGCCAAACATGATTCATGCCTTCACAACCTTTACCATCAACAGTAACACATCCGGAAAATAATCTGATACTCTGTCAGTCAGTTCTTCCTCTGTTCTCACTATCTCTCAGGAATCTGGTACTCAACTATTCATATCTTTTTCTTTGTTCATCACCAGAGGCTAAATCCTTGGAATATACTGCTCAAGGTAGTCCTCTTGACTTCCCCAAATCTGCACTGCACCAAGACACTTCTTCTGAGAGATCCGGACCAATCTGTCAGACCTTGCCACATGCTCTGTTCTTGTTCACCGGACCACAACAATCTTCATTCTGACTTCCGGTAGAGACACACCATGACTTGCGGATATGTGGGATGACCTTTGTTGCCATCAATGACAACAACCATGAATCCATATAGTGTCTCTTGCCAACAGGCTTATCGTGGGATTTAGGAGATAATGGAAGGGTACCAACGCAATAGGACTCTTGTAATTTGTATTCACCAGGGCCATGTTCGGTATATTTGATATGGAGGTTGGAAGCGGCTTTGCTAGATGAGGGCTTGAGAAGATCGGATGGTTTTATATAGGATGAAGATGGATATGCCTCGGTGTAGATAGGAATGCGATTCGGACTCTGATATTTAGCTTGAAAGGCACGACAGAACTCAAATGGATTGGGATCAGCTTGAATGGTAACCTCAACACCCTTATGTGGAAATTTAAGGCATTGGTGGTATGTAGAGGGAACTACTTTAAGCGTATGGATCCAAGGGCATCCAAGGATGATGTTGTAAGGAAGATCAATATCAAGGACTTGACAGCAAGTTTCTGTAATGACCGGCCCAACTTGAATAGGCAATAAGATAATCCCTTCAGTATCTCTTTCAGCGTCATCATATGCTCTGATGGTAATAACCTTGGAGGTGTCAACATCTTTCTCAGAATATCCCAATTGCTTGATAAGTTTCAAAGAACATATATTAAGACCAGCTCCCCCATCTATCAAGACTCGTTTGATACGACGTTGTTTAACAAATACTTCAATATGGAGGGCTTCGTTATGTGACGGATGAATAGAGGGCTGAAGATCTTTGTCGGAAAAGGTCAAATGATAAGGGGCTGCAATGCTAGCGACCATAGATTGGAATTGTGTGATATTAATATTATTAGGCACCGAAGACTCTTGTAAGGCTTTATCAAGGATAGCTTTATGTGCGGGGGATATGCGGAGCAACTCAAGAATGGATATGTGTGCGGGTGTTTTACCAAGGTGATCCAAGAGGTTATAGTCAGAGAGAGATCAAGGAGGATGGGGAGGTACTCCTTGAATAGTAACTCGACCTCTTCATGTGGTTACGGCACAATCAGGTGCTCTCCCTTGGACGGTAATGGTAGAAATGCGAGCATGGTCAATGCGGCCAATGGTAGATGATGCATAGTTATATTGAATAGCATTTCCAGCCTGAAGGTGATTTGTCTGATCATGAGATGGAAGTGGATTCTTGAAAGTCTCTAGATCATAGTTTGATGTTGATTGTTGAGCAGGTTGAGCTGTTGAAGGTGTGACGTTGATTAAACCTTGATCAATGCAGTCTTGGATAACATGTTTTAAGCGCATACAACCATTTGTTTTGTGCCCTTTAACTCAATGGTAATCACAATACTCATTTTCTTTGTACCAAGGAGCTCGAAAGAGTGGTTCACCATTTGGTGGTGCATCGGGTAGAATAATATCTCCTGCTTGAAGTAGCTTTTGAAGAACAACTTCCATGGGTTCCACTAATGGTGTAAATTGTCGGCGTGGATTGGAAGTTTGGCGTTGATTTCTTCATTGTGGAAAAGGCTGTCTTGGTGTGGAGGCTGCTTGAATGTTGATGGGAGCTCTCATAGTTTGAATATTCTTCGCGTCTACAATACCGTCATTTACAACATTCTTGTTCTTGTTCCAAAAGCGAGACTTATCATTGGAATTTTGGGGAGAATCTTTGTTGTCGCGAAAGATCTTAATAGTGCCCTTGGCAATTAAGGCTCGTTCAATAATAACTCCTTTGGAAACTAGCTCGTCAAAGGTGCTAGCACTCTGCAATTGTAGTTGGAATGACAGCTCAGGATGAAGATTTTGAACAAAGATGTCAAGCTGTTGTTTCTCAGGTATTTCCCATGATAATTTGCTAGCCATATTATGCCATCGTTGGGTAAAAGCAGAAAAGGGTTCACTGTTGCGCTGTTTGGTATTGACAAGGTCATTCATGTTTACCTCATGTTCAATGTTGAAGGCAAAGTGTGATCGAAATTTGTTTGCTAATTTTGCAAAAGATTTGATGCCCGGGGGTAAATGAGAAAACCATTCAAGAGCTTGTCCTGCTAAGCTTCGAGGAAATAGTCTCAAAAGATACATATCGTCATAAGAGACATCAAGACATGCTACAAAAAAGGCTCGAAGATGGTCTTCTGGATTCCCTTTCCCTTTGTATTTATCAAATTGTGGGATTTCAAATGTGGTGGAAAAGGTATCATATTAAGAGACTTGTCAAATGGATAGGCGCATATGTTTTCGAGAGAAAAAGGTTTCTTGCCTTGTCCTACCCTTTCATCGATCATCTGTCGAACATCTGCTGAAGATAATTGATGTTGTTGCGAAGGGGGTGGAGTATGGTAGGAGATATATTGTGGTTGCGGTTGTGGGATATATGGAGTTGTGACTGTTTGTTGCGGTTGTGTACCCACAATGTATGTCAAAGGATTGGTATGTGACACGTATGCGTTGGAGGATTGCTATCCTTGAGACACAAGCGGCAATTGGGTGTGCATCACATGGGAAGTCGATAGTGGATTGATAGTAGCGAATGGTTGGGAAGCTGGGATTTGATTCATGACATGGTAAGTAATGGAGGGGTTGGTAGATACGACAGAAACATTTGGATTTGTATTTTGGACGATATGAGGATTGGTATGTGTCATAGGTTGGGTGACAATAGGAACACTTTGGATAGCATAGGATGGATTGATGGTGCATGAAGGATTGGAAGAATATGACGATATAGATGTAAGTTGATCAACATAAGCAATCTTATTGTTTGGATTGGCTTGAGAAACGGGGGGATCACTCATGTCAATGAGACTAACGTTGGGATTATATGATAGCATTGAGGTATTAGCAGTTGGTATGTGGGATATGGTATTTGTATGAGATGTAGTGGATTGTAATGGGTGTGAAGCATGGACAACATGTGTTGTTGGAGTGGTTTGAGAGGTTTGCACACTATAAGACATGGGAATAGCTTGTGATGCTCACAGTATTTGCGCTTGTGTTACATGGACAGCTTGTGTTAGTTGTGGCATGGAAACAGTCATGGTAGAAGGAGAGATATGTTGAGGAACATGGAAAGGTGGAATGTTGAGATTTTGTGACATGAGAGGGAGCACATTGGTGGGCACTATCAATGGTTCTAAAGTATGCTCTGATCGTGGTGGCTCAAATGAAGCAACAATAGGCAATGAGGACGATGTTTGCGATGTACTAGGAGATGATGTGACTATAGTAGATGGTCTATTCGCAACAACAGTAGTAGTGTTGGGATCTTGCTCTCCAATAGTGGATATGTCAAAGTCCTTTGGTAGTTTAGCACCCATGCGAGCAAGTTGGAGAAAGCAACGGTCAGGCTCAGATATCATGAGTTTCTCAACTTGGTCCCATAGATAGGTATCTTGGAATTCTGATGAGTCGTCTTGAGATTGTTCTTCGAAAGTTTCCAAGGATGGTTGAGGTTGCATTCATTGTGAAGATGACTCGCCAATAGTGTATCCTTGAGGTATAAACATATGAGAAGGCATACCAGTTGTGAATTGATTTGCGTCCTTAAGAGGTGTTGTGAATTGTTTCATCTCAGCTTGCAATTTGGCTTCCATTTCAGCTTTCAATTTGGCTTTTATTTCGGCTCGATATTGACTCCTAGTGCGTGCCAAAATGTGATAGGTGAAAAGTCAGGTGTAGCAGATCAGACATAGTCATGAAACCCTAACCCTACCATCATCAAGGAATCTAATCTAAATGAAATCAAAGGACAATGCAATTCAAGCATAACATCACCTAGACCGTGCGATTCCTTGTTTGAGGGATGATGTTGATGATAAAGTTGAGCTTGTCAAAGTTTTGAGACCCAAAAGATGATAGTTGGCTAGTTGGTTGATTGGTTGTTGTTTTGGTTTGTTGGTTTAGCTAATTCACTTGGTTGATTTGTTTTGGCTGAGTTGTTGTTGTTGGGTTGTTGTTTGTTGTTGTTCGTTCTCCCTAGAGGATAGCTCAAACACTCAAGGGAAAGATTGTTTGATGTTGATGTTTTTTGGGGCTAAAGCTAAAGGATGTTGTTTGCTGAAGCTAAAGCTGAAGGATGATGTTGGTTGAAGCTAAAACTGAAGGATGTTTGCTGATGGAAATGATTGGGTTGATGTCTGATTTGCTGGTTGGGGTCTCAAAAAGATGGAAAGCTCATGAGTTGTGATTGATGGATAAGCTCAAAAATAGGAGACAAAGTCCAGGTATTTGCTGTTGATCAAAGAGAAGTCTGAAAGCTGATGTTTAAGACTCAAGCAAGCTGGACCTGTGGCTAATTTAGCTGATGGACGGAGATTTGTAGGTATTTTAGCTACAGGCGACTAATGATAGCTCAAATGCGACTCAAAGGATGCTAAAGGCGATCAATGATAGCTCAGATGCGATCTGGTTTAGGCTCAATAGAGAATGACAGTGTTAACCAGAAGCGAATGCTGTGCCAGAGGCAACGACTGTTGGTTCAAAGGTGATTTCCTGTTGATCAGAGGTGACTCAAATATCCCTAAAGGTGACAGTCTGTTGTTCAAAGGTGAGCTCGTTCAGACATAAGGCGACTAACTGTGGCTTAAAGGTGATTTGGCTTAGGAAAGATGCGATCGTTTATGATTCAGATGCGATTTGGTTCGGGCAGTAGGCGATCAGCTATGGTTTAAAAGCGATTCTATTCAGGCAAAAGGTGATCGACTGTGGTTTAAAAGTGACTCTATTCAAGCAATATGCAGGCAGCTATTGTTTAAAAGTGACACAAGTCAGACTAATAGTGGATTACTATAGTTCAGAAGCGATGTCTGTGATCTGTGCGAGCAGTTTAGGTTCAAAAGTGACTGTGTGTTGTCCAAAAGTTGTCTGATTTTGTAGTTTTTCAGCAAGAAAATAGTGATAACAGTCACTCACACTCACAACAAGCACAAACTGATACAACCTAGGCTAGGATAGGACAGTATCCGTTGAATCCCCTAGCTGCGCCTATTCAAAGCGGGTAGCTCCAGGATCTTGGTAGCACCAGCTCCTCCTTACATTTGCACACACTTCTCATGCATACCAAGATCTAGGTTTCTTATAAGGCTTGACCCTCTCCAAACCTTTAGATTGTCCCTGCTACCTCGGCTAAGAACTGCATGAATCGGGGCCGCTTCAAGGGTTTTGCCCTCTGCGTCAACAGATAGAAGGTTTTTGGCTACTACACAAAGTTGCTAATAAGGGCATCCGTTCGTGTGGCTATACATGCGGCAGTGCTACTCTCCGTTATGGAGTCTCCCAGCCTCCAAGGGTTGCGCCTTGGAGGGTTTTGGGGGAGGTTGGCTATCGGTATAACGCAACAGCACCTGTTGTTTGTGGCTTTCGACACAAACACTTTTCTTATATAGCGGTTCGGAAGGACTTGGCTTTAGCCCGTTACCGCTTGGGTCATATCCCTTCTCACACCAGGAAGGCAGGCCCTCTAAAGATAATGACAAGTTCTCATACACCCAAGATCCATTTGATAGGTAAGGGGAGAGGATACTTTTGTCATTAAATTTGGTTTACAATCAGGCACATGCAAGCAATCAAAAAAGATAAATCAAGCACGGAGCAAACAATGATTCATTTTAAGCAGCAAGCCCAAATATGCCTAATTTAGTGAAAAAACCACAAATATTAGACCGATCGAACCTGCAACAGATATGTCAGTAGTTTGATAACCTCCTTTCTTGGACAAATCGATAAGATGCTGCGCAAATACCCAATTAATAGCCAAAAATCAAACTCAAACTGAAACAGATTTGAAAACAACTAAACTTACTAGATGCGATTCACTGCTGATCAAAAGCAATCCTCATTTTACGAGAGGCGAAAGACTGTAGATCATATGCAACACTGAAAATATAGTATGCGACACCTGTCAGCTCATAAGCGATGCGTATCATCCAGAAGCGATCAATTGAGGACTAGATGCGAACTGTATCTATAAAACACAGCCGACAGACAAAACCCTAGCCTAACAGGCGAGCACTGTCAATTCAAAAGCGATTCTAATTAATTCAAACGCGGCCTCTGTAGACTCATAGGCGATCCAGCTATACCCAGAAGTGACCTGTTCCAAGACAAAAGCGACCTGTATCTGCAAAAAAGTTGAAACCCTAACCTGCACAGGCGATCACTCTCAGTTCATAAGCGATTCAGATCAGTGTGAAAGTAACTACTGTCAGATCAAAAGTGATGCTAACATGTGCAAAAGCGGCCACTGTTAGGTCAAAAGCGATGCGAATGTGTGCAAAAGCGGCCACTGTTAGGTTAAAAGTGATAAATACTGTCTAAAAAGCAACCGTAAATAGTGCCAAATCACAGGCGAGTCTTATTAAAACAAAAGCGATACCCATTTTACCGTAGGCGATGACTGTCTATTTAAAGGCGATCCAGAGAGGTAAATGCGGCTGGTTCCAGCGTAAAAGCGGCGCAGAGATCCAGAAGTGGCAGATTTTCATTCAGAAGCGACCGAAATTTACTGCAAGCACCTGCAAAATCTGATCTTCAAAGAAAACAACTCTGAAAAATGAAGTCAATCAAGGACGTGAGTCCCACCGGGCGTGCCAAAATGTGATAGGTGAAAAGTCAGGTGTAGCAGATCAGACATAGTCATGAAACCCTAACCCTACCATCATCAAGGAATCTAATCTAAATGAAATCAAAGGACAATGCAATTCAAGCATAACATCACCTAGACCATGCGATTCCTTGTTTGAGGGATGTGGACTGCTTCTTCAACAATGAACAATTGCAAAGCTGAAAGCTACCATGATGGATGATGAAAAGCTCAAATGAATGCTCAAATGCTCAAGATGATAATGTAGGTGCTATATGATTGCTGGATATGATTGCTGGATGTCTCATATGGAGTGAGAGGGTGTTTATATAGGACTTAGCCAAGATCAATCAACGGTGGAGATTCAGAGGCTATGTGAATGGCTAGGATTGAAAGTTACTAAATTTAGGTTTCATTAGTTGTGCATGTGAAGGATATGAATGAAAGTTGTCTTACAACACATGATTGATTGGACAAGTGTTGGAATGTGATAAAAGGGGAGGAATTAATTCAAATAAAATATTTGAATTAGTTGGGATATGAGTTGGATATTAATTAAATAAATAATATTTATTTAATTAATTGGATAAATGAATAGGATAGGATTTGGATATGATTGAGAAATGATGTGATAAATAAAATTTATTTAATTAATTGGCTTAATGATTTAACAAGGTGTTGCTAGACATGGACAAATTTGGGTGTCTACACACTGTATGTGGAGGCAGAGAGATAATCGAGGCAAATTCCTCCCTTCAAATTTTTAAGATAGAGATGAAATAGCTAACTTTAACAATTATATAGTAGAAAGTGTTGAAGAAGAATTTCCTCTTACAACTTCATCAGCTTCTTCCACAACTATAGAATGGACCTTCAGAACCATGGCAGATGCTATGGTGGAGGATCCACCAGAGAAAGCAATGTTCGAGTTTCCTATCACTGATCAAGAGAGGGCTACAGTACTGAAAATATTCCACCATCAGCATTACTAGTCTTCTATGGCCTGGTTGCAAAGGACCTAGATACATTCTTGTTTGAGTTTGATATCTTGTGTAGGAGCTATGACTACACCTCAAACACTCACAGACTGAAACTCTTTCCTGCTACCCTCAAGGATGCAACCTTGAGATGGTTTATGGGGCTAGGAAAAGATGTCATTCCAGACTGGGATACAATGAAGGAGAAATTCTTCGAGAAATACCAAGATTATTGCCAAGGACATGACAAGAGGAGAGATGACATCTTCAGGATGTCACAAAAGGAGGAGGATCCACTTGAAGATCATGTTGAAAGATTCCAGTTTTCTCTGAAGAAAAACCCCCAAAACATATTGTTTAAAGAATCATTAAAACTAGTTTTCTTGAGAGGGGTTAAGGATGATTGCTTGGATGCTTTGAACCTTATTGGGTAAGGTGATATTTCTCAGCTACCTTTTGAGTCAATTTGTAAAGTTTTCTAGAATTATTCAAGGACTTTCACCAGATGACCAAGGGGAGAAAGGACATCATTTACAAACAAGGCAGCCAATGGAGTTTCAAGAGTGGAAATCAGTAATTTGCTGTCCAACATGAAGGAGGACATAATCAACCATATGACTACACAGCTGGACACTTTTCACATCAAGAAGAAACAAGAAGAAGCTGATGCAATGCTTACTGAGTACTGTCCTAGTTGTAGGCAAAGGAAGGCCAATTGTAAATGCAAAAGGGTGGCAAGCATCCAGCAAGAGAAGGTTGAAAGACTAAAATTTCATCCATTTGAAGGAGAGGATGGACAATTGTTCTTCATAACTCAAAGGAGACCTTGGCAACAAAGACAAGGTATACCCTCTAATCCACTAAATTTTAGTTCACCCTTTCCTACTGCGAACCAAAATTTCTCTGCTTGGAACACTCAACCATGGCCTAGTAATCAAAATCTCTAGCAAAACCCACAATGGCCTATTCCACAACTTGGTTGGAACCAACAGCAGCCAAATCCATGGCCCCAACAAGGTTTTCAAGGTTCCAACTATAATCCCCAGTGATCTACATAGCAACCTCAATGGTAGCATCAATGAAATAAGAACCAACAATGGCATCAAAATGCAAATTACCAACAACCTATGATTCCATCTCAACCACAACAGCCAACCATAATGCCTCCATCAACACCTCAAAATTCACCTCCTAGACCTACCCAAATCCCTACCCAACCTGTACCTAACCCTAACAACAAGCATGTTCAACAGGCTTATACTAATGAGGTGATGCAATACCCCACCTATGGGGTAGAAGTGAGTAATGTTCATCTCAGATCAGGGAAGCAACTTGTAGGCCCTTCATCTCCCTAAATTACAAAACTTGCAGATGAAGAACCCATAGAGGAAGCCTCAGATAAACCACCTTTGGACCCTAATCAACTCAGGAACCTCAAACCATTTCACATCCTAAGCCTCCTTTCCCTGAACACTTGGCTATCTAGAAACAACCAGCATAGTCTGAAAATGACCTCAAAGGCCAGTTGCAAGATATAAGCATAAAGATTCCGTTAATCCAAGCCATCAAAGATATTCCCATCTACACTAAGACTATCTGAGATCTTTGCATAAAGAAACTAGGAAGAAAGAGGATAGACCCAAAGACAATTCATGTTTTGGGTAACCTAGCTAACATAATGTTGGGGAATATAAATGTTCCCAAATATATAGATCCAGGTAGTCCAGTGGTGGATGTCAAAATCAATGGGACTCTGATTAAGAATACCCTGATAGATTTAGGTGATGCAATTAATGTAATGACTAAGGAGACAATACAGACACTCCAGTTGAGCAACCTTAGGCCTACTTAGATAGTCGTGCAATTAGCTAATGGGTCTACAGTTAAACGAAAGGAGTCATTTAGGATTTGGTCATTGCATTAGATTCTTGGGAATACCCTGTTGATTTCATAGTTCTATAGCCCTATCCTCTTATACTAGGTAGACCATGGCTAACCACAATAGATGCATTTATAGGTTGTAGGTCTGGTAACATGATCATATCCAATGGGACTGTGACCAAGAAATTGGTTCTATATCCACCAGCCCAACCATACCACGATCTTGAGAAGACCAGTTGGCCTACCCTAGAAGATGAGGACAACTATTCCCTACAAACCTTGGTGACTATTGAACGTAGCCCCTTATTGGATATTCAATATGAAGATGAGTTGATTACTCACATCATACAAAATGACCGCGGAAGGCACCCGCAGCAGCAAGACTACTTATCTTGTTTGCAAGATGCATTAGAAAGTATAATAACTACCAGTTCCTCAGAGGAGGTATCTCAATTATCTCATACTTTGTTACCCAAGCAATGCTTACTAGTAATACCTACCCTTGATTTTTCCTCTGTGCAAGAAATGTCTAAGCCATTAGAAATCAAGCTAGGAAAAGTGTTGATTATTAATAATGCATTGACTGATGAGCAACAACAATCCCTGCATGCAATATTACAAACCCACTCAGCAGAGTTTGTATGGGATTACAGTGATATGAAGGGCATAAATCATGCTTTGTGTATGCATAAAATTTACATTGATGATGGCCACAGACCTATAAGATAGCAATAGAGACACATGAATCCTTCTCTCAGAGAGATAGTGAAAGCAGAACTTCAAAAGCTTCTAGATGTAGGGTTTATATACCCCATTTTAGACAGTGAATGGGTTTCACTATTGGTCATAGTTCCCAAGAAAGGTGGCAAACGGAGAGTTTGTGTTGATTACAGAGAACTAAATGTTGCCACCAGGAAAGATCACTTTCCATTGCCCTTCATTGATCAAGTTCTTGACTCTTTAGCAGGTAAGAAATATTTCTCATTTCTTGATGGTTATAGTGGCTATAATCAAATCAAGATTACACTAGAAGATCAAGATAAGACAACATTTACATGCCCTTGGGGGACCTATGCATATTTTGTCTTGCCTTTTGGTCTGTGCAACGCTCTAGCCACATTTCAAAGGGCAATTCTCAGTATTTTCTTTGATTTTACCCATGACAACATGGAAATTTATATGGATGACTTCACCACATATGGTGAAACATATGATGAAGCTTTACACAACTTGGAGAAAGTTTTGAAGAGATGCATAGAGCATAATCTATATTTGAGCAATGAAAATGTTTTATGATGATGACATAGGGTATAGTCTTGGGACATTTTATCTCAAGTGCAGGCATACAAGTTGACCCAAAGAAGATTGAAATTATCTCTATCCTGCCTATTCCACAGAGACAGAAGAATGTAAGGAGCTTCCTAGGACATGCAGGTTATTATAGGAGGTTTATTCAAGACTTTAGCAAAATTGTTGCACCTCTGTTTACTCTATTGACAAAGGATAGTGAATTTGAAGGGACACCAGACTGTCAGAATTCCTTTGAAAAGCTAAAAGAATCCTTGACACAAGCTCCAGTTCTCAGAGGTCCAAATTGGACACTACCTTTTCACATACACACAGATGCATCAAACTTTTCCATTGAAGCAGTCCTAGGCCAGCCAAAAGGAACTAAAGAGTATGCAATATACTATGTAAGTAAAAACCTACAGGGAGCTAAGTTGAACTACACTATGATAGAAAAAGAAATGTTGGCAGTTGTTTATGCCATTAACAAATTTAGACACTATATTACTAGTTATAAAGTGTTCATAAATACAGATCATACAAGAATGAGATATTTGATGAATAAGCCAATAGTGGGTGGCAGACTTGTAAGATGGTTATTGTTATTGCAAGAATTTGACATAACAATTGTTGACAAACTAGGAAAGGCTAATGTAGTTGCTGATTTTCTGTCTAGACTGCCTACACAATCATTATAAGGGCTGGTTGATTACTCTTTTCTTGATGAACATTTATTTTCTTTAACTATACACACTCCATGGTATGCAGACATAGCTAATTATTTGGTTTCAGGGCAGATTCTAGGTTACTTTTCTCCAAGGGAGAAGAGACAACTAGTTCACAAATGTTTTCCTTATTCTTAGATTTTTGGATTCCTATTCTACACTGGCCCAAATAACGTTATGAGAAGGTGTATTAGAGAGGATGAGGTGTTTGATATATTTGAAGGCCTGTCATGATAAACCCTGTGGGGGACATTTTACAGCCAAAAGGACAACCTTCAAAATATTGACAGCAGGATATTACTAGCCAACACTTCATAAAGATGTTGTCAAGTATACTAGTTGTGATCGGTGTCAAAGGATGGGGAGACCTACAAGAAGTGATGAAATGCCTTTGCAACCACAAATCTCATTAGCTCCTTTTGATAAGTGGGGGCTAGATTTTGTTGGTCTTATCTCTCCTACTTCAAACAACAAGGAATATATACTAGTATGTATTGATTACTTAACCAAATGGGTGGAAGTTAAAGCCTTGCAGTTTGCTAGAGATGACAATGTGGCAAAATTTTTCTGAGGAAATCTTCACTAGATATGGTGTACCAAGGGAGATAGTGACTGATCAAGGCCCACAATTCACATTAGATTTAATCACTTGAATGGTGGAGGAATATCATATTAGACACAAGAAGTCCACTCCCTACCATCCTTCAGGTAATGGTCAAGTTAAAGTCACCAATAGAGAGATTGAAAACATATTGACAAAGACAGTACAACTTCATAGAAGAGATTGGGTTTCTAGGTTACTAGAAGTTGTTTGGGCATATAGAACTACATGGAAGACAACTACAGGGTTCACTCCTTATGAATTGTTCTATAGAAAGACAGCAGTCCTGCCTATAGAATTTGAATACAAAACCCTAAGGATAGTAGTAGAATTAGGGATGGATTTGACAGTAGCTCAAAAGGATAGACTACAACATTTGAATGCTCTTGATGAAATCAGATTAGAATCCATCCACCACACAGAGGTTATACAAAAACAAAGAGTTAAATGGCATGACAAGTATATCAAGACTAAAGAATTCACTATTGGTGATTGGGCCCTTCTCTATGATTCTAGTTACAAGGATTTCAAGGGCAAGCTTCAATCTCGATGGCTGGGACCATATGAGATTAAACAAGTATTCCATAATGGTGCAGTCCAATTACAACTATTGATGAGGTCCAGTTTTCATTACTAGTGAATAGACATAGGATGAAACTATATAAAAAACCACTTCAGAAGGATGATTTTCTTATTTCTCTAGCCACTCAGTATGGTAATCCTGGCACTCCTGATGAAGGTTCTGCGACACCATCTGATACACCATCAGAAGATTATCCACTAATCTTGTCTAGTGATGCAGAGGTTGAATTGCAATACTCAACACCTATAGCTGAGACTTGATTTTTCTTTCTTTATAATCCACATGCACACATAACACACTATCCAAGATGACCACAATTAACTCTAGAGGGACGTGTTTTTCACTTTCAGTTGGGACATGTTACAGTTGGGACCTAACATATTGCATATGTACTCTTTCAATCGGGACCTGTGCCGTAGCAACTAAATGTCTGCAAATGTATTCACTACTTTGGCACTCAGCACACTATTTTCCTACTCGTTCCATATCTTCTAAACATTGCTTTATTCATTATGAAATAACTCTAATGCCACTGTAAAAGTGTCAAATCAAGCTCATGAGTTGTTCATTAGAGCATTGCAAGCTGTCACATCACATCGAATCCGCAATCCCCACCACCTTACCATTCATCCACATGCATGTCATCTTGCTCATATCAAATCAAATGTCGAGTACATGTTCTCAAATTCTGAGATGCGCTGATCATTTATTTCCATAACATGTGTACCTAAGGTAACTTTCAATGATTAAACTTACCTTTCTTTTTATATTCATTATTATTTTTTATTTATTTCATGCATGCAAAAATGTTTATCCCCATTCCATTTAATAAATCCTCTTCCTTTCATATCAATTACCACGTGAAGTGAGGTCACTTCACAACTTAGTTGGGGGGAGGGGTTTAATTTTTTAATTTTTGCCATTTTCATCATCTTTGTTCTTAGAGATACTAGATAGAACATCCTATGCCATTTCCTAAAAGTAGTAAACCTACCCTGTTTCGCCAAAATATGAAATTGTTACCCTAAGAAGTTGTAATGGAAGAATAGAAAAGGGAAATAAACTGAAGGTTGGTTCTCTTCAAGGTGGTAGAATTGCAATTTAGCAGAAATTGATACTTCAAGAGGTTGCAGAACATAGAAATAATGGGGGGTGATGCGGTACAATGAGATCCATCTACACAAAGAAATATTAGAAGATGTGTTGGAGCTACCACTCTTTACCAAAGTAGGATGGCTAGACTGCTTTTTGAAGTTGACAGAATATGATAACGAAATGGCAAAGGAATTTGTAGCCACATTGCAGTATGATGAGGCAATGGTTAGGGGATTGATTGTAGATGCTTCTGAAATGGCCATTGCCTAAGTCACAGGATTGCCCCGCACAGGGTCTGAGTATCCATCTCGTGCTGATGTAGCTACAGCAAGGGAAGAATTCTGCAAGTGAGGAGAGCACTTGGACTCGACAACACAAGGTATAAAGAGATTATCCCTTCCATTTTTCTAGGGAAAATATGCTTCATACATCATTAAATACATTACCTGTGATGGACGGCATAATTTGTTGTATACTATGCATTTTAAGTTGCTTAATCATCTACGCCATGATAAGCTAGTCAACGTCCCCAATTTCCTATATAATATGTTGAAAAGGATGGCATCTGAATACCTGAAGGAGCAAGCAGACACCACATTGTCCCATTATTGTTTAACAGCCTTATTGATAAAGAGGAGCCTAAGAATTCAACACTCACAAGTTGATTAGGAAGCTTTTAAACAATGTGTAGATATCACAACACTGTTGGAAGAACTTGAAGCAGAGAATGAACCCTAGTATGAGCCTAAACCTAAGATTGAGCTTGAGCAAGAGGGGCTTGTTGATAACTGAGAGGGGGGGTGAATCAGTTATCTTAATTATTTCAGCTTTCTAAACTTCCTTAACAATTAATGCAGCATCAATTCAAATAAGCAAACATAATCATGAAATGGAAGTAACATCAATACACATGACACAGTGATTTTGATGTGGAAAACCCTATTAGGGGAAAAACCATGGGCTGATTAACCCAAGATTGTATTCTCTATTAGAAGAATAAGATAGTACAAAATGGCACTTGCCAATTAGGGCTCACTACCCGAGCTCACTGCTCACAAGAGGCTCACTGCCCGAGCACACTGCTCACAAGAGGCTCACTACCTACAAGAGACTCACTATCTACAAGAAAAGAAGGTTACAAAATACTTGAACTGATGAGAAGCATCCACACATGCTGAAGTTCAGTTCCGGTTAAGCCCAATATACTGATCTGCTGCACTTCATTCTTATTCTCCTTAGGTGCTGATGTCCTGTTACAATTTGGACTTGTCTTACTATCTACACACTACTTTTCTGTTGTTCTTTGCACAACACACCACACAATTTTGACTCCTTCATATCTAAATCCATCAGGTATATATATTCGCACCAAAGATTTCATCCACTTTCTAGTCGGCATCCAAAATACTCAATATTTTCCCAAACTCTGATCTGTTGGCTGAATCTTTGCATACCAAATAATGTGGATCAAGGAGATGCTTATAGAAGTCATCAATCATGTCAACCAATCATGAATGATACCTTAGGAAACTTAATCACCATCAATATCACATCCAGATTAAGGTCTGATGCTCTGTCGGTTAGGTCTTCCTCTGTCTACTCTACCAATCAGGAACCCACAACTCAAGTGCTCATATCTCTTCACTCTTCTATCACCGGAGGCTAAATCCTTGGAATATATCAATCAAGGTACTCCTCTTGACTTCCCCAAATCCACACTTTACTAAGATACTTCCTCTGAGAGATCTGGACCTGACTGTCGGACCTTGCTGCCTACTCTGTTCTTGCTTACCGAACCACAACACTTCTTCAATCTAACTTCTGGTAAAGACACACCATGTCTATGGATGTGTGGGATGGACTTTGTTGCCATCAATGACAACACTAATGAAGCCACACAGTGTCTCTTGCTAACAATCTCCCCCTTTGGCATTGATAGCAACACTTAGTGAAAAATGACTAAGTGTCACACTATACTTCCCCTTGGCTAATGCTCTATTCTTATGTACATTTTTGGAGCTCCCCCTTAGCTAGATTCCTCATTTTTCAATGCTCCTCACTCCCCCTTTGACATAAATGGCAAAGGGTGGGGTCCACATACCAAAATTTGCAAAAGTTAATCTATACTTAGCCGCATAAGTATATAATAGGTTGTACTTACATATACTTAAGTATGTCCGCAAAGGTATTCTTCAATTGTACAACTTCTGCCACCCAACTCTACTTCATCCTGTCCAAAATTGAGATGTGACCACTCAACAGGAATGCAAAAGCTTCTACCTTTTTGAGATTTGTCGGATCACTAGTCTGGGCATCAATTAGGGCTTCATGCATGGCCTCTAACTTGGGAATAATGATCCCTCTAAGTTCACTCAACCTACTTATTCTATTTTTCTTCTCCTTCTCAAGCTTCTTAATTTCATCCAAGACTACAATAGTCTGACATTCTTGATTTATTATGGAGGTGGTAAGAGGATCAAAATTTTGAGATAGTCTTGTTAGTTTATCCTCCTATTCTTTCACTTTCTTCTCAATCTCCACTGTTACTTTGGACCATGATAGACAAAATTTATACATTTCCCCACCATCTTTAAGAGCATTTTCTAAGCTCTTTATCCCTATATCCATGTTTCTCATATCATTGGTTATTAGCCCTTGTACCTCTGATAATCTTTTTACCAAAAACTCCTTCCAGACCTTATCTTCTGCTGACTTCTCTAAGGAATCAAAATGTGTGCTAACATTATTTACTAGAGATTTGAGATTACCAGATGAAGAGGCTGAGGGATCCTTCTAAAAAGATGGCATAATCTTCTCCAATACATCGGATGCAATTTCTATGAGCTTGCAGTCCTCCATGTGAGACTTCAGAAGTTTTTCTTTTGCCTTTGCTGAAGTGAAGGATGCTAGCTTCATGGTTTGAACCAGGGAGAGGGAGTCAAAATTGAACGGTCCTTGAAGAAGTTCTGGTTCATCAAATTCCATCATCTCCTTGGTCAAGAATTCTTCGACTGCTTCTACTATGTCTCTTGCCGGTGACAGGGTTTTCTCCCCTTCTGTAGTCTTACCACTATCATTTGTGTCCTTCTCTATTGGAGTTTTCTCTCCTTCTGTAGCCTTGCTTATGTCATCTTCCTTTTCCTTTTCCTCTGCTTCTTGACTAATCTTCTCTTCCACTCTTTCTTCTCCTTTGGATCTGGAGTCTACAGGGGAAACCAGATGAGAGATATTTGCTTCTTCTTGGACTTCCTCTTCCAGAACAGAGGAATCTAAATCCTTGGCTTTTTGTTCACCTGTCTCCTTTGCCTCTTCTGCCATTGTCTCAGTAGATTCTTCTTTGTCATCCATGACAGAGGGTTCATCACCTAAGTCCTCTATAATAGGAAGGTTGAATCTTTTAAAGGCATTCTAGAGGATATCTTTTGTTTCCTTTCCAACTTTGTTAGTTTCTCCAAGCATAAGTTGATTCATTCTAGCTTTGCTTCGAAACTCATCCTTGCAATCCTTGAAGATGATGTTCATTTGTTTTGGGGTGATGGACGGATAGAGATGGATAGCAATCTGCTCCTAGATTTCTAGATCTTTTGCTTGGGCATTGTTCTTCCTCATTTCAAGTTCTTTCTCTAAACTTTTGGGAATTAGAGAAATTATTTCAATAAATGCTTTATTGTATATGTTTAGGTACTTAACTGTGGCTTCCTCTAAGATTTTTTTATCTGCATCATTATATGCATCATAGAATTCTGTTATTGGTTGCAGGTTCCCATCCACAGTAACTGCTTTAAATTCATCATCTAAAGACAGAGTGGGCCTTTCAACAAACTCTTTTGCCTCTGCCTCCTTGTCTTCACCAGATACTTTCTTCTTCTTCTTCATCTTCTTGATCTCTTCATCAGATTTTGTCTCTTCTTCATCCTTCTAACTAATGTAAGACCTTGTTGCCTTTGTCTTAGTTCTCTTCTCTCCTTTACTAGATGATTTTGCTTCTGGTTTTGATGTCTTTGAGCTCTTAGCAGAGGTAGGTGTAGAGGTCTTAGAGGATCTGGTCCAGGAGGGGACTTCCACCAGAGCATCCTTTTTCTCTGCTTTTTCTTTATTTTTCTCTGCCCTTTCTATCTTCTCTCTATTTGCATCAAGAGCTTCCTTTGAAATTCCATGCTTCTTGGCAAAATCTTCTACTTCCCTCCTCACTTTTCTTTTTATTTCCAGTTGTCTTAGCTCCACATGGATCTTCACACTTAATTCTTTGAAGGTTCCAAACCTTTCTACCTTAGGATCCTTGGGCTGACCTAGCATGTGCTGAACATGTAGCTCTACAATTTTCTCATCCACTTCATACCCCATTGGTATGATCCAAACTACCCTTGGCTCTACTACCTCCATTAGGCACTGATCAGTTTCTACCATAAAGCAAATTGTATCCTTATACTTGTCAACTAGGGATTGGGGAATTCTCTCTCTGGCTTGCATCATGTTCTGAAAGTTCTTAAAGTACCCCCAGAGTGCCATATTATGTGCATTGGCATCACCAATTCCATGTAGATAGTCTCTGATTTGAATTGCTACTGGTTTGTCATCCTGCCATATCCACCCATTAGATCCAGGTAGCTCATTCATGTAGTAGAAAAATAGACAGAGTATCAAGCCACCATATTTGAAGGAGTTCTTCTTGTCCTTCTTTATCTTCTGCAAATTTTCCAAAAGTTGGTTTAGAAGGAGCTCACAGAGATCATAGTCAGCATTCTTCCTTAACATTTCATAAGCAGTGTATACAGCAGTTTCAGATACTGAATTCTCCCTGGTAGATTGATATATCTTATAGCCAATTATCATTGATGCAAACTTGATATCCGGATCTGTGATATCCTCAATTGTCATTGCTCTTTTATCAAATTTTGATCTGATAGCCTCACTTACAATTTGGTTTTTGATAGATTTGAGAATAGGCATCTCACCGGTTGAGTGTAATCCGGTTACAGCCCTAATGGCATCCTTAGTGATCTTAAACAGCCTGTTCAACCACATGAAGTTGTCGTGCATTCTGCTCAAAACATACCAGACCCATTCATCTTCTGTAAAATAGGGGAAATGAATGCATTGTGCAAAATGTTTGTCTCAAATAGCCTTATATTGTGGTTTGAGTTAAAATGAGTCATCAATTAACTGATTGTGATAGATATCCATCAGCTTGGATTCCCCAAAATTTTCAATGTTCACATGAATATATTCCCTAACATCTTCAACATGCAAAACCCCATGTGGAATGCTAGAAAATGCGCCTAAAGGATCCACTTCTAAAGATTTGTAGGGATGTTTCTTAAATTTAGGGCATGGCCTATCAGTAATCTCCACAACATTCAGAGTAGACATCTTAACGATTCAGAGAGAGAGTGGAAAATACCTCTTACGCCTTTTAGGGTTCACGGAATGAGCCGAAGAGATCACCAGCTGATTTGAATTTTGCGATTGATCCTTGAGAGAGATGAGGCAAGCTTGTTTGCAGAGCTCTTCTTGTCTATTTCATTAATGCAAATGTGCAAATGAAGAGTAAACGAACCCTTTTATCACTGAGCAAACCCTAATTTCTCATTGTAATAAATGTACAACTTAGGTCATTCTGGTTGCTTTGTCCTTGTTCTTCTTGATCTGAGATATATCTTTTTCTGGATCACTGAGATACACTTGGTGTTATTCTTGGTCAATAATGACAATTTATTTTCCTTTCCATAGTTATTTGATCTATCCGTAGATCAAGATTCCTTAATTTTGAATCAAGCCAGATCTAATTGAGAGAAATCTTCTTTTACCGGATGACAGTCAAACTAGATCTACCTTGGAAGATTAGACTCTTCAAACATTCTTGCAGATCTTTCATCTCTTTTACCAAACCTACTTTAGATGTTTCTCTAAGAATCCTTTAATCCACAACTTCCCATGTGCCAATTTTAGGCACCAAATGACTCGCTGAGGGAATTGGTTTTTCTTTGTGACTCCCCCTGAGCCAGAGCTCATCTATTCAATTTTTGGAAGGATTATCAGCACCAGATTCTAGTGCAGACCCATCCCCAACATTCTCTGTGCTTCTCTTCACCCAAATCTTATTCATCTCCCTTTGAATTTCATCCACGTTCACTTTTCCTTTTCCTTTGTCTTGGTTATGATTATGCTGTTCTAGACCCCTTTTGTCTTGATTCTTATTTCTACACAATTTGGCAATATGACCGGATCTATTGCAATTGTAGCAAGCAATATTTCTTTGCAAATTTGATTGATATCCTCTTGATCTACATTGATTAGCCAAATGTCCCATTCTATTGCATGCAAAGCACCTACCATTGAATGAATTGTTCATTTGCAAGTTTCTACACTCATGGGATTTGTGACCATACCTTTTGTAATTGAAGCACTATCTGGAGAAGGATGTATTAGTCTGATTCATTTTTCTTCTGCATTGATTTGCTTTATGACCAATGTTATTGCAGTTGTGGCAGTATCCATTGAAAGATAGATATCTTTGAGCATTTGGTTGCCTTACCGGAGGTCTTCTAGGCCTGTTTCTTGGATTTTCTAATCTGGAGTTCTTCTGACCAGATCCGGAGCTTTCACCTGTTTCATACCCCAAGCCTTGCTTGTTATCTACCCTCTTCTGGCTTTAAAGAAGAACTTCAAGTTGAGTAGAGCTTATTTTGAATTTCTCTTTGTATTCATTTGCTATTTGAAGATCCCTTTTAAGAGTGACAATCTGATTCTCAAGTTGATCTTCATTATCTCTTGCTTCTTCAAGGTTAGATTCCAGATGTCTAATAATTCTATCCATTTTATGGCAGTCTTCTGATTTCTCCTTGAGAGATTGTCTTAGATCATCTTCAGTTTTTTTTTCTCTTCAATTTCTTGGGTGAATTTCATAACTCCTAATTCCATTTCATGTCTTACCATAATGATCTCTTTTGACAACTTTTCACATAGCTTGGTCTTCTCCTTCAGGTCTTCATTTGTATCATTTGCTTCACCTTGACTTGCCAATTGCTGAAGTAGATCCTTTCTCTTTTTCATAGAGATACTCAGTTTCCCTTTTTGTTCATTTATGAAGTCATCAGCATGTTTGAGTCTTTCCTTTAATTCATTGACTTCAAAGTTGGATTGCTCAAGATCATCTAGGGTAGACTGAAGTTGTTCCCTCATACCATACACATCCATTTGAATTCCCAAATCTTCCTCAAGTTGTTAGGCTCTTTTTGGAGGAAGTTGGCTCTGATACCAATTGTTGATAACTGAGAGGGGGGGTGAATCAGTTATCTTAATTATTTCATCTTTCTGAACTTCCTTAACAATTAATGCAGCATCAATTCAAATAAGCAAACATAATCATGAAATGGAAGTAACATCAATACACATGACACAGTGATTTTGACGTGGAAAACCCTGTTAGGGGAAAAACTACGAGGTGATTAACCCAAGATTGTATTCTCTATTAGAAGAATAAGATAATACAAAATGGCACTTGCCAATTAGGGCTCACTGCTCACAAGAGGCTCACTGCCTATAAGAGACTCACTGTCTACAAGAAAAGAAGGTTACAAAATACTTGAATTGATGAGAAGCATCCACACATGCTGAAGTTCAGTTCCGGTTAAGCCCAATATACTGATCTACTGCACTTCATTCTTACTCTCCTTAGGTGTGAGGACCGCCCTTTTTACTACTGTTGTTATGACTATTTACAGTACTGTTATTGTTACTTTCATATTTGTGGGATAGCAGTTCCTGAAATTTGTCAGACTATTTAACTTTATTATGTGTTCGGAAAAACTAATTGGGTGATGTTTGGATAAGTTACTTTTCAGAAAAATGAATTAGGGATGATGGAAAATTGTAATATGATTTTTAATTATGTTAAATTGTACTAAGGCATGAGAATGCATGTGTTATTTAAGTTGCTTCGGCTATGATGAATTTATGTGGTTACTGATCTTGTAATTGAGTGTGCAGGGACTACTAATCAAACCACAGATTTCGGAGATCATTCCACACCTTGTTATTTGTTATTCCCTGTTAAGCCGATCTGGTTCCACGAGGAACCAAGATCTCTTTGTGTTTGATGTCCTGATGTAATGTGGTCTTTCGTATGGTCGAGTGGGTTAGGTTACCCTCATGTGACATTATTTTTTTTAAGTAAGTGTTGTAAAGAGATTGAATTTGAAATTTCTATTTTTATTTAATTTATGAGGCCCTTTTTCTTGTGCTTTACCTTGACCTGGGGTGTCTTGTATGGGTTAAAATTGACCCTGGGTTCTACCCCATGGGTCCAGGGGCCCATTTGGCATGGGTAACCCTGGAGTAACCTCCATCTAGTCAACTTAACCTTCCCCTGAAGTTAAGTGGCGAAAATTGGAGGTAGGAGGGGACATGATGGGTTGTACCAACACTCAACCCATCCCCTCTACTTTTCCCTAGATAAGAGATGCCATCCATTAGTGAAAGTTACCCCTTCTTTAGTAAGATTCCCCCATGTACTATGGGGACACCCATGTGAAGAAAGGAGAAAGAGGCATGGGTCACCTGTCTTGTTCCCATTTAACTCTTTTTTTTATTTCTCCCATGAGAAAGTGGAGTCACATGAGAGGAATAAGGAGTACCCTTGGGAATGGAGGGTGACATAAGCCACCTGGTCAGAATAGTGATTTTTGGGAAGGGTGAGGAGGTGACAAGTGTCACTTCCCCATTTCTCAAAATTAGAAAGAAAGAGAATTTTGGGTTATTTATTTTGAAATTTTGGGATGAGAGGGAGTTAGTTGAATTTTGGGGAAATCTTTCATTTTGGCCTTACCAAAAATAGAGAAGTTAGTTTGGAAGATAGAGAAGGGAGAGGGAGTTGGTGGCTAAGGTTGGAAGTGAACTCTGTGGACTCTGCAACAACTTCATTCCAGGAGGGCTTTGCAAGGTTGGTCTGAATTTTACCTTTGTTTTGGTAGAACTGAAATGTGTATGAAATGTGTGTGAAATATGTGTTTAAATTTGTTTTCTGTGGGGTTCTTGTCGGGTTGTTTGACAGAGCGTCTCCCACTTGGGAGAAATGCTCATCAAGTTTGGGGTAGGGGAGGAGAGATCCTCCTCGGGTGCATACCTGTTTCCATCTTTTGGGATGTTGAAAGCCTTGAGGGCATGTATCTGTGACTGTATTTTTGACTTGAGAGTCATATACAGATTTCTTACAAATTGTGATCACACTTGGTTGAGACCAAGAGAAATTGATATGAGTTCATTTATCTGTCAGGGTGACACTCTGGAGTCGAGTGTGTCCACTCTCCTGCCCCTTATGAAACTCACTGTAGTTGAGTTTCCGTATTGTGTAAAATAACCACGGGTGTATGTGTGCTTTGGGATTGTTGTTGTTTCTGTTGTGAAGTGGAGTGTTTGAGTACCCAGGTGTGAGTATGGTCTCCCTAGCTCGGGGGTGACCCTCTTGCGGGTCTACGGTAGGGAGGAGAGCTAGACGAGTGGTATTTTCTTCTTTGTTTGTCTTTGATACGCAGGTTTTTCTCTTGGAGCTTCTGGTTGGCTATTTATGAAGAAATAGATCATCTTCTTGTCATGAGAATTAGGCCTGGTTCATTTCATAGAGATGAAGAGAGAACACCTCTCTTGTTATTGTTGTAAATTAAAGATATTCTGGGAGTGAAGAAAATCACCTCCCTGATCTTGTTATTATTGAACTTTTATTGGTTGTCATAAGTTTTCAGTTATATACTGTTTGGGAGGAGAAAGTTCATATCTGGGAAGTTGGTATTCATGATTGAGAAGCTGTAATATGAATGTGCTTAAAATTTAAGTTGATGTTTGCAATCTTTGTTCAATAGCAATTTTTGTGTTTCAAGTATTACTGAAAGGAAAAAGTTCGTTTTTTTTTTTTTTGCAATTTAATCTGAGTTGTTTACATTTGAAAGTTTGGAATTGCTTCACTAGTTGAAATGCTAATTTTCTTTATAGTTAAATGTTAAAATGGGAAAGACAGTTTTAAATATTTGAGTTATCCTCCATATTTAATGGATTCTGTTAATTTAGAAGGATTAGAGGAAATCTAGCATGTAAATATAATCTGTTTGTAAATTTACAAGTCTTACATGTTTATGAAAATGGAAATTTATACTTATAATAAGGGGATAGCTATTTACCATTTGGTGAAATTAGGATATATATATATATATATATATATATATATATATATATATATATATATATATATATATATATCTAATTGTTATGACAATTTCTTTATAACAGGTTGATTTGGAGAAAATGCATAAAGTAGTGAATTTGAGAAATTTTAGGAATTGGAATTACACAAATATATAAAGAATATTTTTTTTCTAAATAAATATCTCTATTTCTCTTTTTGAGTAATTATCATTTTATAGAATAATAGAGAAATTGAAAGTAGTTATAATTGTTATGAAATTGAATGTTTTATTCAATATAAAAAAAAAAGGGGATATATATATATATATGAAATATATATATATATATATAAATATATTATCGTTGTTATATATACATATATATATATATATTTATATATGAATATATAAATATATATATATATATATATATATATTTGAAAATATATTATTATTGATAATAATCAACGATTTGTGAAAGACTGTCAAAGGTTAAGCCGCGGATTAGAAGACAGTCGCGGTTTTAGAATAGGCGGTGGGGAGAAATCCCCACCGCAGACCCTCTTGTATATATATGAAGGTGTGGAGTGGGGCGGAGCCCCACCCACACCCCACGTCGTGGGAATGTGGGTGGGGCTCCGCCCCACTCCACATCTCCCCCCCCAATCCCTTATGCCTCCCGCGGCCTGCACAGGCCCGCCGCTCTGCGGCCACCGCAAATCTTGTCCGCCGCTCTGCGGCCACCGCAAATCCTGTCCGCCGCTCTGCGGCCACCGCAAATCCTGTCCGCCGCTCTGCGGCCACCCCGACCCTGCTCCTCTGTCACTGCGGCCACCACCGCCCATGGCCGCCGTCTGCTGTGAATCTAAAGCAATAAAAAATGTTAGGGCTTGGGCCCTAACATATGAGTGGTGTATTTGTAATATAAATACAGTTTTTTTTTTTTATATAGCTTTATATATATAGGCATATATATACACTATATATGTCTATGTATATAGCTATATATATAATATAATAATGATTATATATATATATATAGAGAGAGAGAGAGAGATATAGATATATATATCGTGGTAAACCAATTTCGTCCTATGCATAGACTTTAAAATAAATATATTATATATATATATATGTATATATATATATAGATATATATATATATATATCATATCGATAGGAGTAAATCTATGAACCATATTGTTGGACCCTCGTTTCAAATCGTTATAAACTATGTCTCATGGATAGAGAAAAAAATATATATATATAAATTATATTCTCACAGTAGATGTTATTAAGTGTTGAACACAACAACCAAAGAAGATATATTACCATGAACAGAGTTTTATAAAGTGGTGAACCACCTACATCTATTGACAACGTCATACGAGTCACAATCAGTGTATGAATCGTAATTAAGAGTAACAGTAACAACAGTAATTCTAAACAAGAGAAAATAAAATTATAATGTAAAAGAGAGTTTAGGAATATGCAGTGATACTCTGGAAAGAGTTTCTTGGAAGTTTCAACTATTAACGTACTAATAATCACCCGGAAAATGAAGAGGAAAATTACACAACTCCTTGCTCAAAAGAACACTGGAAATAAACTTAAGAAGCCACCACTAACAATCCATGTGGCCATATTAATCTCAACTATAGCAAACAATCTCATATGTAAACCTGTAAGAGGTTCCGAAGAAGGAAAAAAACTAACATTGGAAAACGCAGAGGAGAAAATGCGCGACATTTCTCACACGGGATAAGAGAACTAAGTTGACGGACCCTTCTGCCAAATTTGCTTAGGAACAAGTTGACTAAGTATTTACGAAGAGGAGGAACCTAGATCGGGGAAGATTAGGAGACCGAGGCCAGCGAAATAGTAAACCAGCGTTTGTGACCTAGATCATCCTGAAATTAGGTTTAATATCAACAATAGCTGCAGTAATAACCCTGATTGACGTAAATCATGAAGAAAGGTCAGGATGCACATAAAGAAAGCATAGAAAATGAAAGAGAGAGAGAGACCGAAATATAAACACACTAAATGAACTAAGAAATAGTTAAGGTAAGGGCGATAAAGATATAATCAGATTTAAGAACTTGTGAAAAGGGAAGAGAGGGCAACCAAACCGCCTTGTTGAAAATGCTAAGTCATAGGAGGGGTATGTTTCAGGAAACAAGAGAGGAGACAGACAACCGTGCCTGGCTGAAAAATGACTAAATAGGGAGATCACTAGCCGTTTAGTCGGAACAAGGCGTCGTGGGGAGTGGTTCCTCTATCAGCGAACCACGTGCGTAAATGAGTGCAGCGTAATTCCCACTAACGCCGTAAGGCATTCTGCTACCGAACATTGCCGAGGGTTCGATTTAAGAACTTTGGTAATCTCACTCTTGCAATGACGTTAGCAGCATTGTATAGACCCTCTTGTTGAGCTATATGCTTCTGGTTGCACGCCATTGTACTTGTATTCCGCCGATGAGTATAGTGTTTCGCCATGAGAGAACACCGTTGAGCATGCGTACGCATGCGAGAGGGGTTTTTAGGACAGTGTGAGAAAAGTTTTTCATATCTCGTGTCATAACCACATGACGGATGTGGCTATGACACGTGCGATGTGTGTTGTGACCACAAGGAAAATGTGGGCATGACATTTGGTATCAGAGCCCAGTTTGTAAACACTGGGCGTATTTGGGCACGTTATTATTCCACAACTTTGGCTAATTAGTTTCTACCTTGTTTTGTAGGATGCCTCCCCGACGTGTTCGACGAGCGCGATCACGCCACACAACGTCAGTCGAGGTGCACAGCGATTCCTCAGCCGAGGGACTGGCACCCGCAGATTCAGCAGCACCACCTGCACCACCTGTACCACAAGCACCACTAGTACCACAGGCGACACCAGTATCGGATATAGGTCCACAGATCTTACAGGCACTACAGACTATGTTAGACAGGTTACCACCAGTGATTCCTGAGCCACGTATAGAGCCTCGTGTTGATCCGCGAGAGGAGCCACGTGCCGAGTCACGTATTGAGCCACGTATGGAGCCCCGCGTTGATCCACTAGAGGTGATACGTGTGGAGCCCTTCGTTGAGATTCCTGACACAACAGTAGAGGAGGTAGGGTCAGCCTCCCGAGCACGGAGCAGGAGTCCTCCGAGACTTTTGAGACAAGAACAGGTTCAGCAGGGAGTATATGAGGATGGTGTGGAAGAGCCACTAGGGAGACTTAGAGACAGAGGGGACCCTATCAGAGATCTACTGAGGCTCAACCCACCCACCTTCGCAGGAGCTACAGAGGGAGCTATGGCCGAGGCTTGGCTAATTAGCTTAGACAGGTGTTTCGCATTGCGACCGTATGAGAGCAACACGAAAGCACGAGTGGCAGTTCATCTTCTTAGGGATGCAGCAGCCACCTGGTGGCACACAGAGGAGTGCAAGTGCCGACTCTCCGTGGATACACTCACATGGGACACCTTCATTGAGCGCTTCAATGCACGGTATTTGTCCGAACATTATAGACAGCGCAGAATCGATGAGTTTCATGATCTACAGCAGAGGGGACTCACCGTTACTCAGTATGAGAGCCGATTTATAGAGCTTTCTCGTTACGCAGAATACCTCCATGACGAGAAAATCTTAATACACAAATTCATCAGGGGGCTAAATCACGGGATAGCAGGACCAGTTCGTATGGCAAATCCCCAAACCATGAGCGAGGCTGTTGAAAAGGCCCTTATATCAGAGGAAATTCAGGGACGAGGACAGAATTCACGCCCACAGTACCAGGAACGGAATCCCCAGCAATAGCAAAATTTCTGAAGGCCTCAAAACACAACACAGAGAGGAGGATATAATCCTTCATCATTACCTCCTAGGCCTCCACAGCAACAGCAACATCAGCAAAAATCCAAATTTCAACAGAGGGGACAGGGAGGACAGAACCGTGGATGGCAGCAGCAGGGACCACGCAGGGATCAGAGACAGCAGGGTTCATCGGCAGGACCCGCAAGGTCCCAGCAGTCTTACAGAGGCTCACAGGGATCCACCGGACGGACCGGGCAACAACAGTCGGGCAGAACACAGTCAGGGCAGTTACAGGTTAGAGGACCATGTTATGTATGTGGTGGGGCAGGGCATCTGGCTAGAGAGTGTCCGCAAGGATTTACTGCAGGGGGTCAGCCCCGATCAGGAGGGTCTGAGCAGACCGTAGGTGACGTGGGCAGATCTCACCACATGTTTGCAGCGATTGATAACCGCCAGGCCGATTTCCAGGCTTCTGTCATCGAGGCAGCAGGTACGATTAGAGACTTTCCCATCTCGATCCTTTTTGACTCAGGAGCTACTGACTCCTTTTTGTCTACATCGTTAGTGGAGCGTTGCAGGCTGGTGGCTTCTAGGCAAGACATTAGGTGGGAAGTTGAGTTGGCCTCAGGGGCCAGGATGTCAGTAGATACCTTGGTTAAAGACTGTGAGATCACATTGGGACCCTTCACCACATCATGCGACCTTAGGATTATGCCATTAGGGTCTTACGGAGTAGTTCTGGGTATGGATTGGCTTGCGGCACATAGAGCCAAGCTTGATTGTCGCCAGAGAACGATTAGCTGTTTAGACGATCATGGTTCGTCGGTTGAGATAGTGGGCATTCAAAAGCCCACGGCGGTTCGTATGATATCCACACAACAGCTTAAGCGCTGTATGTGGAAGGGATGTCAGATGTTTGCCATCACAGTCAGTGATAGAGCAGAGGATGAACCTGAGGCTACTTTAGATGATCACCCTATCCTTAGAGAGTTTGCCGATGTGTTCCCGCCAGAATTACCTGGTATGCCTCCATGTAGAGAAGTGGACTTCCACATCGACTTAGTGCCAGGTGCAGAGCCGATATCCCGCACACCCTATAGAATGACGACCCATGAACTCACAGAACTTAAGCTGCAGTTGGAAGAATTACTTGAGAAGGGACACATCCGACCTAGCGTTTCACCATGGGGCGCACCAGTGATCTTCGTGAAGAAGAAGGATGGGTCTCTTCGTCTATGCATGGACTACAGGCAGTTGAACAAGGTGACGGTGAAGAATCGTTATCCTCTACCTAGGATTGACGACCTTTTTGATCAGATGCAGGGAGCCAGAGTGTTCTCGAAAATTGATCTAAAATCTGGGTATCATCAATTGCGCATCACGGAGTCAGATATTCATAAAACTGCTTTTCGAACCAGATATGGCCATTATGAATTCACAGTGGTACCTTTCAGGTTGACGAACGCTCCTGCAGTATTCATGAGTCTCATGAACGGGGTGTTCCATACATACCTAGACCGGTTCGTGATCATATTCCTAGATGACATTCTGATTTATTCACGGACTGAGGAGGAGCATGTAGAGCACTTGCGTCAAGTTTTGCAGAAATTACGAGGGCAGCAACTTTATGGCAACTTGGCGAAGTGTGCCTTCTTCAGGACAGAGGTGTAGTATTTGGGACACATTTTATCAGGCGAAGGCATCTCCGTAGATCCATCTAAAATTAGAGCAATCCAGGAGTGGCCGGCACCCACGAACGTGACAGAGGTCAGAAGCTTTATGGGGTTAGCCGGGTATTATCGTCGGTTTGTCGAAGGTTTCTCCAGGATAGCACATCCCATTACTTCCCTTCAGCGAAAAGGGAAGGGTTTCACTTGGACCGAGCAGTGTGAAAAGGCTTTTGGAGACCTCAAAGAGCGTCTTACGAGCGCTCCTATTTTAGCAGTTCCAGATCCTTCAGAAGAGTTTGTAGTTTGCACGGATGCATCATTAGAAGGTTTGGGAGCCGTGCTTATGCAGGATGGTCGAGCGATCGCATACGAATCGCGGAAACTAAAGACACATGAGTTAAACTATCCTACGCACGACTTAGAGCTTGCAGCTGTTGTTCATGCCTTGGTTCGCTGGAGACACTTTCTCTTAGGGCGACGCTTTGAACTCCATTCAGACCATCATAGTTTGCAGTATATTTTTACACAGCCTAATTTGAACGCCCGCCAACGGCGTTGGATGGAATTCCTATGCGAATATGACTTCGATGTCCATTATATAAAAGGGAAGGAGAACGTGGTCGCTGATGCTTTGAGTCGAAGACGCCACGAGATCCAGACCCTGACCTTGAAGATGGACTTGAAGGATCGCATCTTACAGCATCTGCCGGAGGACGAATGGTTTCTTGAAGTGCAGCAGGCAGTACTAAATCAGAAGGCCCTTGAGGGCAAATTTACAGGATATACCCTTGATTCTGATGGTATGCTTCGACATCGGCAATGCATCTATGTACCCCATGCGGGTAATCTTCGTACAGTAATCCTATCAGAGGCTCATAGAGCACCCTACGCAGCACACCCAGGAGTGAAGAAGATGCATGCTGATTTACGACAGCTTTATCATTGGGCTGGGATGAGGCGTGACATTGCCGAATTTGTTGCTCGTTGCCTGGAATGTCAGAGGGTCAAGGCCGAACATCAGCATCCAGCGGGACTGTTGTACCCTCACGAGATACCTGAATGGAAATGGGATACCATTTCTATGGATTTTATCGTTGGTCTACCTATGTCATCACGTCGTCATGATGCTATTATGGTGACAGTTGACAAGCTGACCAAAGTGGCGCATTTTTCACCAATATGTACAACATACAATGCACCATCAGTGGCAAAGGTGTTTCTTGATCAGATTGTTAGACTTCATGGGATACCTCGCCGTATTATATCTGACAGAGACTCCGTATTCACTTCATCGTTCTGGAAAGCCTTACATCAGGCGTTGGGCACACAGCTCAACTTCAGTTCCGCATATCATCCGGAAACCGACGGACAAACAGAGAGAGTTAACCAGGTGTTAGAAGACATGCTTCGCATGTATGTGATGGACCACCAGTCTAGATGGGAGGAGTACCTGTATCTAGTTGAGTTCGCCTACAATAATGGGCATCATAGCTCGTTGGGTATGCCTCCTTTCCAGGCATTATATGGCAGACCATGCAGAACACCTTTGAGTTGGGATCGTATAGAGGACAGAACAGTCATCGGACCAGAGATAGTTCAGAATATGGAACTGCAAGTTAAACAGATAAGACAGAGGCTTCTGGAAGCACAGGACAGGCAGAAAAAGTATGCCGATGCTAAAAGGACAGACTGAAGCTTCTCTGTGGGGGAAAGAGTATTTTTGAGAGTGCGGCCGCACAAAAGTCCAATCCGTTACGGAAAAGGCTCTAAACTCGCACCTCGATTTGTAGGACCTTTCGAAATCTTGGAGCGGTTAGGACCAGTAGCCTATCGTCTAGCCTTGCCACCGAGCCTATCATGTATCCACGATGTATTTCATGTATCAGTTTTACGTCAATATATTTCTGACTTATCTCATGTGTTGGATTGGAGTGCTCTTCAGGTAGAGGCAGACGGACAACTGGCGTTGGAGCCAATTCGCATATTGGCTCGTCGGACGCTGGCCCTTCGAGGTCGAGAGCTGGACCAGGTTAGAGTCCAATGGGACTTATACGACGAAGTCACTGCAACATGGGAAGATGCAGAGAGATTGAAGACCCTGTATCCTCACCTTTTTGACGACTTCCAGGAGGAAGTACCGTCTTAGGGGGAGAGGATGTGAGGACCGCCCTTTTTACTACTGTTGTTATGACTATTTACAGTACTGTTATTGTTACTTTCATATTTGTGGGATAGCAGTTCCCGAAATTTGTCAGACTATTTAACTTTATTATGTGTTCGGAAAAACTAATTGGGTGATGTTTGGATAAGTTACTTTTCAGAAAAATGAATTAGGGATGATGGAAAATTGTAATATGATTTTTAATTATGTTAAATTGTACTAAGGCATGAGAATGCATGTGTTATTTAAGTTGCTTCGGCTATGATGAATTTATGTGGTTACTGATCTTGTAATTGAGTGTGCAGGGACTACTAATCAAACCACAGATTTCGGAGATCATTCCACACCTTGTTATTTGTTATTCCCTGTTAAGCCGATCTGGTTCCACGAGGAACCAAGATCTCTTTGTGTTTGATGTCCTGATGTAATGTGGTCTTTCGTATGGTCGAGTGGGTTAGGTTACCCTCATGTGACATTATTTTTTTTAAGTAAGTGTTGTAAAGAGATTGAATTTGAAATTTCTATTTTTATTTAATTTATGAGGCCCTTTTTCTTGTGCTTTACCTTGACCTGGGGTGTCTTGTATGGGTTAAAATTGACCCTGGGTTCTACCCCATGGGTCCAGGGGCCCATTTGGCATGGGTAACCCTGGAGTAACCTCCATCTAGTCAACTTAACCTTCCCCTGAAGTTAAGTGGCGAAAATTGGAGGTAGGAGGGGACATGATGGGTTGTACCAACACTCAACCCATCCCCTCTACTTTTCCCTAGATAAGAGATGCCATCCATTAGTGAAAGTTACCCCTTCTTTAGTAAGATTCCCCCATGTACTATGGGGACACCCATGTGAAGAAAGGAGAAAGAGGCATGGGTCACCTGTCTTGTTCCCATTTAACTCTTTTTTTTATTTCTCCCATGAGAAAGTGGAGTCACATGAGAGGAATAAGGAGTACCCTTGGGAATGGAGGGTGACATAAGCCACCTGGTCAGAATAGTGATTTTTGGGAAGGGTGAGGAGGTGACAAGTGTCACTTCCCCATTTCTCAAAATTAGAAAGAAAGAGAATTTTGGGTTATTTATTTTGAAATTTTGGGATGAGAGGGAGTTAGTTGAATTTTGGGGAAATCTTTCATTTTGGCCTTACCAAAAATAGAGAAGTTAGTTTGGAAGATAGAGAAGGGAGAGGGAGTTGGTGGCTAAGGTTGGAAGTGAACTCTGTGGACTCTGCAACAACTTCATTCCAGGAGGGCTTTGCAAGGTTGGTCTGAATTTTACCTTTGTTTTGGTAGAACTGAAATGTGTATGAAATGTGTGTGAAATATGTGTTTAAATTTGTTTTCTGTGGGGTTCTTGTCGGGTTGTTTGACAGAGCGTCTCCCACTTGGGAGAAATGCTCATCAATTTTGGGGTAGGGGAGGAGAGATCCTCCTCGGGTGCATACCTGTTTCCATCTTTTGGGATGTTGAAAGCCTTGAGGGCATGTATCTGTGACTGTATTTTTGACTTGAGAGTCATATACAGATTTCTTACAAATTGTGATCACACTTGGTTGAGACCAAGAGAAATTGATATGAGTTCATTTATCTGTCAGGGTGACACTCTGGAGTCGAGTGTGTCCACTCTCCTGCCCCTTATGAAACTCACTGTAGTTGAGTTTCCGTATTGTGTAAAATAACCACGGGTGTATGTGTGCTTTGGGATTGTTGTTGTTTCTGTTGTGAAGTGGAGTGTTTGAGTACCCAGGTGTGAGTATGGTCTCCCTAGCTCGGGGGTGACCCTCTTGCGGGTCTACGGTAGGGAGGAGAGCTAGACGAGTGGTATTTTCTTCTTTGTTTGTCTTTGATACGCAGGTTTTTCTCTTGGAGCTTCTGGTTGGCTATTTATGAAGAAACAGATCATCTTCTTGTCATGAGAATTAGGCCTGGTTCATTTCATAGAGATGAAGAGAGAACACCTCTCTTGTTATTGTTGTAAATTAAAGATATTCTGGGAGTGAAGAAAATCACCTCCCTGATCTTGTTATTATTGAACTTTTATTGGTTGTCATAAGTTTTCAGTTATATACTGTTTGGGAGGAGAAAGTTCATATCTGGGAAGTTGGTATTCATGATTGAGAAGCTGTAATATGAATGTGCTTAAAATTTAAGTTGATGTTTGCAATCTTTGTTCAATAGCAATTTTTGTGTTTCAAGTATTACTGAAAGGAAAAAGTTCGTTTTTTTTTTTTTGCAATTTAATCTGAGTTGTTTACATTTGAAAGTTTGGAATTGCTTCACTAGTTGAAATGCTAATTTTCTTTATAGTTAAATGTTAAAATGGGAAAGACAGTTTTAAATATTTGAGTTATCCTCCATATTTAATGGATTCTGTTAATTTAGAAGGATTAGAGGAAATCTAGCATGTAAATATAATCTGTTTGTAAATTTACAAGTCTTACATGTTTATGAAAATGGAAATTTATACTTATAATAAGGGGATAGCTATTTACCATTTGGTGAAATTAGGATATATATATATATATATATATATATAATTGTTATGACAATTTCTTTATAACAGGTTGATTTGGAGAAAATGCATAAAGTAGTGAATTTGAGAAATTTTAGGAATTGGAATTACACAAATATATAAAGAATATTTTTTTTCTAAATAAATATCTCTATTTCTCTTTTTGAGTAATTATCATTTTATAGAATAATAGAGAAATTGAAAGTAGTTATAATTGTTATGAAATTGAATGTTTTATTCAATATAAAAAAAAAGGGGATATATATATATATATATGAAATATATATATATATATATAAATATATTATCGTTGTTATATATACATATATATATATATATATTTATATATGAATATATAAATATATATATATATATTTGAAAATATATTATTATTGATAATAATCAACGATTTGTGAAAGACTGTCAAAGGTTAAGCCGCGGATTAGAAGACAGTCGCGGTTTTAGAATAGGCGGTGGGGAGAAATCCCCACCGCAGACCCTCTTTTATATATATGAAGGTGTGGAGTGGGGCGGAGCCCCACCCACACCCCACGTCGTGGGAATGTGGGTGGGGCTCCGCCCCACTCCACATCTCCCCCCCCAATCCCTTATGCCTCCCGCGGCCTGCACAGGCCCGCCGCTCTGCGGCCACCGCAAATCCTGTCCGCCGCTCTGCGGCCACCGCAAATCCTGTCTGCCGCTCTGCGGCCACCGCAAATCCTGTCCGCCGCTCTGCGGCCACCCCGACCCTGCTCCTCTGTCACTGCGGCCACCGCCGCCCATGGCCGCCGTCTGCTGTGAATCTAAAGCAATAAAAAATGTTAGGGCTTGGGCCCTAACATATGAGTGGTGTATTTATAATATAAATACAGTTTTTTTTTTTTTATATAGCTTTATATATATAGGCATATATATACACTATATATGTCTATGTATATAGCTATATATATAATATAATAATGATTATATATATATATATAGAGATATAGATATATATATCGTGGTAAACCAATTTCGTCCTATGCATAGACTTTAAAATAAATATATTATATATATATATGTATATATATATAGATATATATATATATATATATATATCATATCGATAGGAGTAAATCTATGAACCATATTGTTGGACCCTCGTTTCAAATCGTTATAAACTATGTCTCATGGATAGAGAAAAAAAATATATATATATATAAATTATATTCTCACAGTAGATGTTATTAAGTGTTGAACACAACAACCAAAGAAGATATATTACCATGAACAGAGTTTTATAAAGTGGTGAACCACCTACATCTATTGACAACGTCATACGAGTCACAATCAGTGTATGAATCGTAATTAAGAGTAACAGTAACAACAGTAATTCTAAACAAGAGAAAATAAAATTATAATGTAAAAGAGAGTTTAGGAATATGCAGTGATACTCTGGAAAGAGTTTCTCGGAAGTTTCAACTATTAACGTACTAATAATCACCCGGAAAATGAAGAGGAAAATTACACAACTCCTTGCTCAAAAGAACACTGGAAATAAACTTAAGAAGCCACCACTAACAATCCATGTGGCCATATTAATCTCAACTATAGCAAACGATCTCATATGTAAACCTGTAAGAGGTTCCGAAGAAGGAAAAAAACTAACATTGGAAAACGCAGAGGAGAAAATGCGCGACATTTCTCACACGGGATAAGAGAACTAAGTTGACGGACCCTTCTGCCAAATTTGCTTAGGAACAAGTTGACTAAGTATTTACGAAGAGGAGGAACCTAGATCGGGGAAGATTAGGAGACCGAGTCCAGCGAAATAGTAAACCAGCGTTTGTGACCTAGATCATCCTGAAATTAGGTTTAATATCAACAATAGCTGCAGTAATAACCTTGATTGACGTAAATCATGAAGAAAGGTCAGGATGCACATAAAGAAAGCATAGAAAATGAAAGAGAGAGAGAGAGACCGAAATATAAACACACTAAATGAACTAAGAAATAGTTAAGGTAAGGGCGATAAAGATATAATCAGATTTAAGAACTTGTGAAAAGGGAAGAGAGGGCAACCAAACCGCCTTGTTGAAAATGCTAAGTCATAGGAGGGGTATGTTTCAGGAAACAAGAGAGGAGACAGACAACCGTGCCTGGCTGAAAAATGACTAAATAGGGAGATCACTAGCCGTTTTAGTCGGAACAAGGCGTCGTGGGGAGTGGTTCCTCTATCAGCGAACCACGTGCGTAAATGAGTGCAGCGTAATTCCCACTAACGCCGTAAGGCATTCTGCTACCGAACATTGCCGAGGGTTTGATTTAAGAACTTTGGTAATCTCACTCTTGCAATGACGTTAGCAGCATTGTATAGACCCTCTTGTTGAGCTATATGCTTCTGGTTGCACGCCATTGTACTTGTATTCCGCCGATGAGTATAGTGTTTCGCCATGAGAGAACACCGTTGAGCATGCGTATGCATGCGAGAGGGGTTTTTAGGACAGTGTGAGAAAAGTTTTTCATATCTCGTGTCATAACCACATGACGGATGTGGCTATGACACGTGCGATGTGTGTTGTGACCACAAGGAAAATGTGGGCATGACATTAGGTGCTGCTATCCTGTTACATTCCAGACTTGTCTTACTATCTACACACTACTTTTCTGTTGTTCTTCACACAACACACCACATAATTTCCACACCTTCATATCTAAATCCATCTGGTATATATATCTGCACCAAAGATTTCATCCACTTTCTAGTCAGCATCTGGAATACTCAATATTTTTTCAAACTTTGATCTGTCAGCTGAATCTTTGCATACCAAGTAATGTGGATCAAGGAGATGCTTATAGAAGTCATCAATCATGTCAGCCAATCATGAATGATACCTTATGAAACGTAATCATCGTCAATATCACATCTAGATTAAGGTATGATACTCTGTCGGTCAGGTCTTCCTCTGTCTACTCTGCTAATCAAGAACCCAACACTCAAGTGCTCATATCTCTTCACTCTTCTATCATCAGAGGCTAAATCCTTGGAATATATCAGTCAAGGTACTCCTCTTGACTTCCCCAAATCCACACTTTACTAAGATACTTCCTCTGAGAGATCCGGACCTGACTGTTGGACCTTGCTGCCTGCTCTGTTCTTGCTTATCAGACCACAACACTTCTTCAATCTAACTTCTGGTAAAGACACACCATGTCCTGCGGATGTGTGGGATGGACTTTGTTGCCATCAATGACAACACTAATGAAGCCACACAGTGTCTCTTGCCAACAGGGTTGTAGGAGGACAACACTCTAGATGATAGACCAGAGGCAGCAGAGGAACCCTCATCTTCTAAACCTAAACCTATGAGAGGCACTGATTCAACACCTATTAAGAAAAAAAGAAACAAGAAAAGTATTGAGAAGCATAAAAGCATTGAGAAGAGAGAAGATACAGGGGAAAAGAAGAGGAAGAGGAGTAAAAAGAAAAGGAAAAATGAAGTCAAATAGGAGACTGCTACTCCCAGACACTCAGGGAGATTGAAGAGGCAGAGTGTAAAGGAAAGAATTGTTAAAGAACAGGGGCAGGGAAAAGGTGAAGGACAATAGAATCATGATCCAACACTAGTGAATTTAGATTCAGATAAAGGAGGTATTGCCCCTGAAGATGTCCCTGTTGATGCTCCTGAGGATGTCTCTGCTGATGCTTGTGAAAATGTTAATGTGTCTACTAAAAAGAGAAGGTATGTTTCTTCGACTTCTGATTCAGATTCAGAGGATTTATTTATTGCAAAGAAAATGGGACAATCAATTCCTAGCAGTTCTGCTAAGGAAATTTTTGATATAACTAAGAATGATAATGATGAAGGTCTGAATTTTGAGAAAGAAAAAGAATTGTTGGAGGATAGAAACATAAGAAAGGAACTGTAAGAAGAACTTGATAGAATAAAACACTTGGAAGAGCAGGGGAAAGGATATGAAGAGAAGGACAAAGAAAAGGAGAAAATAATATAAGAGTTGGAGGAGAGAATTCAGACCTATGGCCATGGAACTAATTTAGATTTGTTAGAACAAATGGTTGTAGGTATAACAAATGCTAAAGAAAATGAGGTACTCACTCCACAAGCTCCTGTAACAAGAACTCCAGTATACCACACTACTTTGTCTTTGGGTTTTGAATTAATGAAACTCACTCATAAATCCAAACAAGAAAAGGAAAACTGGGGGAGGGAAAAACATAATCTCAATGCATCAATAGAATATAATAATTTGGTGATAAAAATGTTGGAGGATAAGCTGACAGAGGTAATTGACAGGGCCATATAGATCATTGGGTGTAGACCTCCACCAAGGGTATATGCATTGTTCTTGAAAGAAAAGTTTCTTAGTTTCCAGTTTAATAGGTTCATTAATAATCAGCCTACCTTACATTCAAGGCATATTTTCTACAGCTATTTTAAAGAAGTTAGTTTAGAGGAGCAAGACCAATTGTGTGAATATTGTTTGCATAACTACTTAATGATAGAGGATATAGAATGGAACCCTTCCATTTATGTTGGAGATTTGCAGATTAGGGCACTATTATCATATCTCAAGAATGAAAAGCTTAGAGGGAAATTGATGGATAAGTATGAGGAACAAGAAAAAATAATGGCACTACAAGTCAGAAGGGAAGCATTGAATCCTGATGTAATCCTCACTCAATGGTTAACACTCCTCTCACACAAATGCCCAGGAAAAATAATTATGGATTTGAGACTATGAGATCACAGGAGGATACAATAGTTAGTAGGCCCTATGCTTCAAAATTGTCTAAGGTATGTGCAATATAGATGGAATAGTTTGACTCCAGCACTGCAGAGGAAAGAGCCTCATTCTTTTCATAATTTTATGAATATGTTTGAGAGACTATGCAAGTATATCCAGATTTCAAAGAAAATAGGAGTGGGATGGCTACCACTTACTTTTCATCCTCCTATTCTCCTCTATCCAGTACCACATTGGTCAGGAGAAAAGGGTGATGAATGTAGGAATGTAGAATCAGTCAGATTGGATAGGCTTACTTGTTACAATGGTTTTTATCTTAAGTAGGGTGAAGAAGTCAGAGAAATAATGGACCTAAGGCAGATTACTTTGCACTACAATCTTCTCCCCTACGTGTTCAATTCAATGATTTTGCTTGAGGACAAGCAAAAGGCTAAGTTGGGGGGAATGATGGGCTGAAATATTGACCTCTTTTTATGTTGTTTTTATACACTTTTAGAACTTTTGCATATGATCCTCCAGACACTTTACCAACATCACCATCATTTTATGTTTTCTTTTTATATACTTTGCAAGGCTTTCAACCTATGTTATTAATATGGAATGTGGTGATGATATTATCAATTGAATGATTTAAATATGAAGTATGCATGCAATATAGATGGAATCCTATGGTTTTGTCATGAAGGTTATATTTGTGTGCATATGTTTTGTGAATTAACCCCTATGCAGCAAGAATGTGTCATCAAGGGAATAAGCATTTGCAGCGAAGTTGCAGACAAGAGAATTAAAGGAAGTGAAGATAGGACACCAAAAGTGCAGGCAGCTGGAGGATGAATGTGAACCATCATGAATAGGAATAAATGTAGAAAAAGTAGACTTGTTTCAAATGTAACATGTGTTCTTTATGCTAGCCATTGCATAAGAATTCTTGTTGGGATAGGACTCTACTTCTTGTGTTTAGTTAGATTAATAAATTGATCTCAAACTTGTATCCTAGTATCTAGGAATGGATTGATGGTTGAAGTTAGTTGGTAGTTGCATAAAACTCTCTTGTTTCTATATACGTTAGGAGGGATGAGTTAGATGTTAAGTTAGTCACTTTATTTTCTAGTTACTCAGTTGTTAATCTATTTTTCTATATTGGAAGATCCAAACATGTTTTATTAAGGAATGTCATTATTGAATACAATCTGAAAGTGATTTTGTTTATGATATGAAGTGAATGAAACTATGTGTTATGAAGATGTGTAAGAATCTGAATTAGGTTTGATTTCCAGTTAAGTGAGTTAGTCCCCTGAGTCGGCCACTCAAGGTACTGATCCTCACTTCATTTATTTCATTGTTCCTTTATGCATTCATTGTTAAATCTATTTTTTATTTGCATATAGATACATCACGAGTCACCTAGATTTCTTTGATTATCAAATTACAGTAGTATGGTTCATGAACAAATGCATGCTTTGTCTACTTTAAGTCCTCTAGAGGTTAGCATTATCTCTCTTATCATTTTGAATGTTTTTTATTAGTTTTGTAATTTTCTGTTGTTAACAATTATCTACAACTTATGCTGAAGGTACCCGTAGCCACTAGATCCTATAACTGTTTTAACTATTCTTACATTTCTAAGAATTCTAGCAGAGTAGAATAGCCTAAGTAGGTTTAGATAAGATAGTTTAGGAAGAATATGAGCTCTGAAGGCACATACAGTGCAGTGCCATCATAAGCTTACACTCTTTGGTTGATAATTTAATGTAGGAAGTACAATGATAGAGTGGACTGTTCAGAGAGGTTTACCCCTAAATTATGTTAAGTCTATAATGCATTAGTTTTCCTCTATAGTTGATATTAATTTATTTTACACAGAGTACCTATTTGTAGGTGATTGAAACTCAGATCGACCTTATACAAAATCTTCAGTGATGGAATATATTTAACACTAGATAGTGCCACACTCCTGGGCTCTTATAGGTACAGTTCTTGAGTCTTCTTACACCAATAGAATGATGTAGGACTTGTTGTTCCCAAATACAATGACTAAAAACTGAGGTTAGACTCATTTACTTCTATGCTGATATAATCCTATAGCTTCAATATGGATTCTTCAAAACTCAATCTTATTATTGGCAATGCTGATATCACTTTCAACTTTCTTTCTTTCCAGCTTCTAAATATCTTCAAATGGTACAGTTTAGATAACAAATGCCATCTACATTCGTAAGGGGTAGACACCAAGTCACTAATCCCAAGGATTGATAACCTTTTCTGCTAATGTTATTCATTGACCTTTGTATGATGAACAAACATTACATAATCTGCTATGTTAGTCTTAGGGCAGACAACTGAGAGGGGGGGTGAATCAGTTGTCCAAAACTTTCTTTCCAATTACACACTTAAATCCTCTTAGCATATCAATAAATCAATCATGAAACATAATGCATTAAATCAAGAGCAGAAACATATCAACACATAAGACACCAAGATTTTGACGTGGAAAACCTAGTTAAGGGAAAACCATGGGGTGATTAACCCAAGATTGTATTCTCTATTAGAAGAATAGAAAGAACAAAATGGCAAGTGCCAATTTGGGCTCACTACCTGAGCACACTGCTCACAAGAGGCTCACTGCCTACAACAGACACACTGTCTACAAAGTAATAAGTATCACATACATGAACTGGAGAATAGCATCTTCACCATGCTTGAATCAGTTCCATTTAAGCCTAAAACTTCTACTCTACCTTTCGCTCTCTTCCTCACTACCACACTCACATCTTCACAAGACACACTTTGAAATGACTTTGTAACTCCTTATTTATACAAGGCATCGACTTAGGAATAGTCATCTAAGTTAGCAAACTTCCACAAGAACATCCGCAAGACGTGTAACTCATCCGGTTGGCTAGTCTCAGGAAGAACACCATCATCTGGAGGTTATTCTTCAATTGCAGACTCCAACTCCAATGTAGACCACCAACACGAGCTGGACATGATCCAAAGACCTCCACAAGATTTCCTGAATCACCAAGAACATCCACACTTCATCTGCTTACTGAAATCCTTCTCTCCTTCATCTGGAACCTCAAGAACATAGTCTGTCACCACTGTCACAAAGGAATGGATGCTTCCGAACCTTCAAACCATGAACCACTTGAGTTGAGACTTCACAAAGACCTCCTCAACACTCCCTCAAATCCGCAGAATAGGATAATGCATTTCTGGATCTCACCGGACCTATTTGTATCACTCTGTCACCTTTGCACAGCTGCCAGAACTAGTTTTACTTGAACGGCCACAACTTCTTTAGATCTTCATGCAAACCTCTAAAATCTTTACTAGAGCACCTTAAGACACATATCTACAAACCCTTTATACCATAACCTCTGATCCTCATCTTATCTTGGACTTTTACCTTATTGTCTTCACTGTTCTTCTCTGTTCCTAATTAGGACTAATTTTCTCAATATCCTTAGCAACCAGATCATCCAATCTTTATCAATGCAACAGGAGTATGTTGACATCAATGACAACACTGGTTAGGCCCATACTTGCAACAATCTCCCCCTTTGTCATTGATGGCAACATATGATGCGAAAAATTGTTTTAACCATCAAGACAAGAACTTCTCCTTACTATTACAACTCCCCATATCGGCAACAATCATTCACATGTCTTCTCTTTCTTTCCTACTCCACCTTTGATCAGCAACCACTTATTTTTCACATGTCTTCTCTCCCCCTTTGACATCAATGGCAAAGGGCACATACTTGCAATTCCACCACTTCAGAATCATACCAGCTGCTCCCCCTGAGTAGCAGCACCCCATCATCAATCTGGACCACAAGATATGACTGTGATATCCACCAGATTGATGCACATCAGTGCATCTTAATTCATCACTAGAGGGGAAATAACTCCTAACTTCTCCCTAAGATACTCAAAAGAGTCCTTAGGTAGAGGTTTAGTAAAGATGTCTGCAATCTGATCCTTGGAAGGCACAAACTCCAATCTAACTTCAATCTTGTTCACTTGCTCTCTCAAAAAGTGAAACTTAATGGATATATGTTTAGTCTTTGAATGCAACACCAGATTCTTAGATATATTTATTGCACTTGAATTATCACAGAAGATTGTGATAGGCTTCTCATACTCCACTCTTATGTCTCTTAGCATTTGCTTCATCCACAAAACTTGAGTGCAACTACTTGCTGCTGCAATATATTCTACTTTTGCAGTGGACAAAGATATTGCCTCTTGTTTCTTGCTTATCCAAGAAATCAATCTCTTCCCTAAAAAGAATGCTCCACCACTGGTACTCTTCTGGTCATCCACATCTCCTACCCAATCAGCATCTGTATATGCATGAAGAGAGAAATCATGATCTCTAGGATACCATAAACCATACTCAACTGTCCCTTTTAGATATCTAAAAATCATCTTGATTGCCATGACATGAGATTCTCTAGGATCAGCTTGGAATCTAGCAACAAGACCAATAGCCTGTATAATGTCTGGTCTAGTTTGAGTGAGATACAACAATCCTCCAATCATTGACCTATACTTTTTCTAATCAGCCTTGGGAGAGTCATCATCTTTGCTCAACTTACATCCGGTTGCCATGGGAGTATTCATTGGCTTTGAATCTTCCATCCCAAATTTCTTCAACAATTCTTTCACATATTTGGTCTGAGAAATGAAGATTCCTTTCTTTGTTTGAGTGATTTGCAGACCCAAGAAGAAATTCATTTCACCAAGCATGGACATCTCAAATTCACTTTTCATTTGATTTGCAAAAGTTTTACACATACTATCTCTTCCTCCAAAAATGCTATCATCACAAGATGTTTTCATGATCAATTTTGAAATACAAATTATTGTCAGCAGTACCTTTGTTAAAACTAATCTTCAAAAGATGCTTATCTAGTCTTTCATACCAGGCTCTTGGGGCTTGCTTCAGTCCATACAGTGCTTTCTTCAACTTGCAGACCATATCACCATGATCAGACAATTGAAATCCATCTGATTGCTCAATGTAAACTTCTTCTTCCAAGTCACCATTCAAGAAGGCAGACTTGAAATCCATTTGATACACTTTGAAGTCCTTGAAGGTAGCAAAGGAAAGAAACAATTTGACTACCTCAATTCTTGCCACCGGAGAAAAATTTTCTTCAAAATCAACTCCTTCTATTTGAGAGTAACCTTTACAGACCAATTTGGCTTTATTTCTGATTACTTCACCAACTTCATTCAGTTTGTTCTGGAAGACCCATTTTGTTCCAATCATATTTTTGTTTCTAGGTTTGGGAACAAGATCCCAAGTGTGATTTTTCTCAATTTGCATCAGCTCTTCCTCCATTGCTTTAGTCCAGTTTTCATCATTGCAAGCTTCATTCACTATCTTAGGTTCAATCTTTGAAATCAGACAATACTCATCTAAATCTTGAGCAATTCTCCTTCTTGTTTGTACACATTTGCTTTTATCACCTATGATCTGATCTTTAGAGTGGTTTAGTCTTACATACCTAGGCACTTTGGGAGTTTCTTGCACTTCTACTTCTTGATCAAGCTCATTGAAACTCATCTCTTCTTCCTGATTTACTGGATTAGTTTGAATCTAAATTACAGAAGGGGCTTGGGCTCCTTGAATCAGAACACCATTCAGATCATCTTCATCATATTCATAAAACCTTGAGGGTTTTTCAATTCCTTCATCAACCTTCACATTTGTACTTTCTATAATCTTTCTCAGTCTCTTGTTATAACACCGATATGCTTTGCTTTGAGTAGAGTAACCCAAGAATATTCCTTCATCACTTCTAGCATCAAACTTGCCTAGATCTTCATCTCTTTTGATGTAACATTTGCTACCAAAGACTCTAAAATACCTCATAGTAGGAGTGATGCCAAACCAAAGTTCATAAGGAGTCTTACCAGTATTGCTTCTGATTTGAACTTGATTGAGAGTATAGACTGTAGTACTGACAGCTTCTCTCCAATAGATCTGAGGAACATTTGATTCCATCATCATGGTCCTAGATGCTTCCTGGATGGTCTGGTTCTTTCTCTCAACTACTCCATTTTGCTGTGGAGTCCTAGGAGCAGACAACTATCTCTTTATACCATGTTTCTTACAGAAATCTATGAACTCACCGGATGTGAATTCTCCACCTCTATCAGACCTCAGACATTTCAATTTTAATCCAGTTTCATTCTCTACCATAACCTTGAATATTTTGAATTTCTCAAGAGCTTCTGGTTTCTCTTTCAAAAAGGTTAGCCACATCATTTGGGAATAGTCATCAATTAGTAACATGAAGTATCTATCACCTTGCACACTTCTAATTCTTTTCAGACCACAAAGATCAGTATGAACTAAGTCCAATAATCTGATAGAAGATTGTTCCTTGCTTTTAAATGAGACTCTACTTTGTTTTCCCAACTGACATTCTTTGCACAAATTGTTTGTAGGTTTTACCAGTTTTGGAAGATCTCTTACAGCCTAAGTATTGCTTATCTTGATGATATTATCAAAATTCACATGACACATTCTCCTATGCCACAACCAACTCTGGTCAACTTGAACAAATAAGCAACTTTTACCAGTACCAACTAAGTGAAAGATATTACCTTTAGATTGAGTATCAGATGCAATCTCTATTCTGGAACTTTCAAAGATTTTGTATTTTCCATTCTTGAATCAGAGATCATAGCCTTTGTCCACCAACTGTCTAACATTGAGAAGATTGTGCTTTAATCCTTCAACATATAGAACATTACCAGTTTTGTTCTTTCCATCAAAAGAAATAGTTCTTCTACCTCTAATTCTACCATCAGAATTATCACCAAACTTTACCACTCCTCCTTCATACCTTTCCAAATCTATGAACTTACTTTTATCACCTGTCATATGGTGAGAGCATCCACTATCAATGACCCAATCATCCTTTTCTTCAACTTGTGCAGCCAGAGCTCTTTCTACAACTTTATGATTGATAGATTCACAGGGCATTAGATCTTCTTCCTTGATGGCAATAAACACCCAATCACTTTCATATTTGTTTCCTGATTCTGATTCATCATCTGTTACTCCTTCATCATCATCATCTTCATGAACATAGTAGCAATTCTTTTGGAACCTTGATTTGTTAGGTTTTGACCTTGAAAATCTTTCCAGACATCTTGAGGCAAAATGACCAATCTTATTGTAGTTAAAACATTTAAAAGGCAATTTCCCTTCATACTTAGTGGATCCTCTTGGTAGTCTTTTTGCAATAAGAGCTTCAAGTTGAGCAGTTTCTGCTTCCTCTTCTTCTAGGTCTTTTCTTGCTTTTTCATACCATGAGAGTTTCCTTCAAGAGTTCTCTCCCAGATCAAACCTTTGTTTACCTTTTACAGAGGCACTGGATTTGAATGTAGATTCAATCTTAGGAGGGGCATCTCCAAACTCGGTCATTTCAAATACAGCCAATTTATCAGCCAATTGATCTCTTGTGACAGTTATATGGGCTCTGAATTCTTCAATGGTAGCAACCTTGATCTTATAAGAAGCAGGAAGGGATCTGAGAATTTTGCCAACAATCTCATCTTCATCGAAGACTCCACTAGCATTTCTAATTCCATAAACAAGCTCATTTACTCTTGGCATAAAAGTAGTGATATTTTCATCTTCTCTCATCTTTAGATTTTTGAATTTTCCTTTCAGACTTTGTAACCTTGCACATTTGACATACTTATCTCCTTCATGCAGAAGTTCTAGTTTTTCCCAAATCTCAAAAGCAGTTGGTAGGTCAACAACATTTGAAATCTCTAAATGAGATAATGCGCTTAAAAGAGCTTCTATAGTCCACAAATTGTTTTCAGCATCTGTGATTTCAGTTGGGGATTTTGGGCCACCTTGTGGAGGAGTATACTTCGTTGAAGCCTTGTTCCAGTACTGCATTCCCATACATTTCAAATGATATTTCATATGACTTTTCCAAAGATTAAAATTGGTTCCATCAAACTTCAGACTATCCTTCTTGTAGGACGACATCCTAGATCTCCTCAAGCGGTTAAGCTCTTTTAGAGGAACTTAGCTCTGATACCAATTGTTAGTCTTAGGGTAGACAATTGAGAGGGGGGGTGAATCAGTTGTCCAAAACTTTCTTTCCAATTACACACTTAAATCCTCTCAGCATATCAATAAATCAATCATGAAACATAATGCATTAAATCAAGAGCACAAACATATCAACACATAAGACACCAAGATTTTGACATGGAAACCCCAGTTAAGGGAAAAACCACGAGGTGATTAACCCAAGATTGTATTCTCTATTAGAAGAATAGAAAGAACAAAATGGCACATGCCAATTAGGGATCACTACCCAAGCACACTGCTCACAAGAGGCTCACTGCCTATAAGAGACACATTGTCTACAAAGTAATAAGTATCACATACATGAACTAGAGAATAGCATCTTCACCATGCTTGAATCAATTCCATTTAAACCCAAAACTTCTACTCTACCTTTCGCTCTCTTCTTCGCTACCACACTCACATCTTCACAAGACACACTTTGAAATGACTTTGCAACTCCTTATTTATACAAGGCATCGACTTAGGAATAGTCATCTAAGTCAGCAAACTTCCACAAGAACATCCGTAAGACGTGTAACTCATCTGATCGGCCAGTCTCAGGAAGAACACCATCATCTGGAGGTTATTCTTCAATTGTGGGCTCCAACTCCAATGCAAACCACCAACATGAGCTAGACACGATCCAAAGACCTCCACAAGATTGCTTGAATCACCAAGAACATCCACACTTCATTTGCTTACTGAAATCCTTCTCTCCTTCATCTAGAACCTCAAGAACACAGTCTGTCACCACTGTCACAAAGGAATGGATGCTTCCAAACCTTCAAACCATGAACCACTCAAGTTGACACTTCACAAAGACCTCCTCAACACTCCCTCAAATCCGTAGAATAGGATAATGCATTTCCGGATCTTACCGGACCTATTTGTATCACTCTATCACCTATGCACACCTGTCGGAACCGGTTTTACTTGAACGGCCACAAATTCTTCAGATCTTCATGCGGACCTCTGAAATCTTTACTAGAGCACCTTAAGACATATATCTACAAACCCTTTAAACTGCATCCTCTGATCCTTATCTTATCTTGGACTTTTACCTTACTTTCTTTACTATTCTTCTCTGTTCCTAATTAGGACTAATTTTCTCAATATCCTCAACAACTAGATCATCCAATCCTTATCATTAATGCAACAGGAGTATGTTGACATCAATGACAACACCGGTTAGGCCCATACTTGCAACATGCTACCTTTTATGTTAGGAAATAGCGCTAAGTGTTGATCCTTATGAACAGTCATATGATGTTGATATAATGAGGTTCCCATGATTTGTCTGAGATCATGCTTTGATAATACTTGACTCCTATTTATGATACAATATCCTTTCCTTTTGCTAAATCTTTCCAGCAAATTAATATTATATGTGAAACTCCACGAACCTCCTTATTCTATTAATCTCAATTGCTCAGATCATATTTTATTAATCTCCTCTATTTCCACATAGGCTTTTTCAAACTTCAGAAAGATTATAAACTTCTTGCTATGCTACCTTTGGAGGAGAGATCATCATTTGAACCCCTATGTCAAATATCTGAGACCCATGAACTTCTTTTCTTCTTTTGTTATGGTTAATAAAGCTTGCCATTTCATGGTCCCATTCAAAGGCATCAGAATTTGTCCCCTGAGGAGACACAAACTGCATAAAATATCTCATGCAACTCCTTCAAATATTTGTCTTAATAAACAAGATACATTTATGGAAGAGCCCATGATTTCATACACTATTATAAGTCTCATCCTTCATACTAGTGTGGCCCACTATCCACCATAGCTTTTGATCATAATAGTTTATATTAAAATAAAGATTTTGTTGGAACCTGTCAAATTTGTCTCCCTTATTGCCAGCAACAATTGTAAATTCTGAAACCACAAATAGCTTTTCATAAACCCATGAACTCTTTCCTTTCTAGCTACGTTTGGAGACTTAATACATTCGACCCCTTCCCTTTAAATATTATTTATTCCTTAAATTAGAGATACTGCTAGTAAGGAATCACTTGACTATTATGAATAATCAATCCGTCATATGCCTTTTATCAATATTCTCAATACTCCACAAGAAAGCATTCCAATGCTAGAACAAATACCTGATATGAATCTAGAAACCCTTAAACAAATCATTTGATGGAATCACTCAACATCTCCAACCAAATATCGAACAGCCAATCATGCATTCAAACTATTCAAATCTAAAAACCTATAAATCTACAATTCCTGCAAACCTTCACAACAACAATACCAAAACACCAAAATCCCAATGGCACAATTCATTGAAGCACAATTGTGAATTCTGATATAAATTCACCTCAATGATCAAATCTTCAAGGTATCATCTCCTTGAACACAAGATGAAACAATTACAGCCAGGAAGAAATATCATCAAACCAAAACAACATAAACTCCATGATGAAATCTACTTGATATTATCCCATAATGGTGGAAAGGGATCATAACCAATCCACAAAATGCCAAGGGAACACCACCTTGAGCAAACTGAAAATGCAATTTCAATCAAGAGAAGCTCTCAAAATGCAAAAATACCAAATGATCAAATAGTTACAAAATGAAGGCAAAACCCTCTATTTATCTTCTTCTCTTCAATTTGACAAATTTCATAAAATTTCAATTCCACCAATGGAATGCAATTTTCAAATGAACAATTTTAAATGAATTGCACTCATGAACCACCATCATTTAAAATAATAAAATAATGATATTTTATTATTTTTCCTTATCTCTCCTCTAGATGCCAATATTTTTAAAAAAATTATTTTATTTAATATTTTCTCCTTCTCCTCAAGCGCCAACTTTCTCTTGGGCAAATAATATATTTTTTATTAATTTTTTTGCCTTTTTCCTCTTGGCGTCAATTCCCACAAATAATAAAAATAATATTTTATTATTTTTTGTCTTCTCCATGTTGGCGTCACTTTGCCCAATAAAATAATATTTAATATTATTTTATTTTTTCCTTCTTTTCCTTGGCATAATAAAATATTATATTTTATTTTTTCTCCTTGGCATTGAGAAAAATAATAAAATAATAAATAAATAAAATACAATTAAAAATTGTATTCTATTTTCCTTGTTTCCACTTTTTTTCCATCTTCTAGTCATCCAAAGTTTATTTTTCCCATCCTTGGCTTAGAAAATGTCCATATTTTTGGTTATATGAAAAATATGATAAAACAATACTAGCCAAAATCCCAATAAAATCACATGTTGAGCCAACATTATAGTTTTCCATCCTTCTAAGCACAAGCTCAACCCAAACACATGTCTAGCTCAAAATGGGGACATTACAGCTGCCCTGTTAGACTGAGTACGCCTACACTTAGGTGGTATCCTACATTAAAAAAACATCCATTAATACCCAAAGTTCCCAAAGTGTGGAAACTTGGTGCTTTGATACCAAATGTAATGCCCACCCATACACGAAGGGTACAGACAGGCACACGATGTGGAATTTTTTTTTAAAGTTAAAGTTACGTAAATTAAATTAATTAAAAAAGTGATGTTTACCTAATCAGGCTTCTCAAGTGCATAATTGAGTAAAGAATATTGCTATACGAAAAGCTCCTTAACCAACTCTAAAATAAGCAAGCACGAAGAACTAGTTATTACAAACATATTTAAACATTCTCGAAACATCTACTTATGTTACTTAACATCCTTGAGAAACAAAATAGATCAATACATTAATAATCATTAAATTAAATTTTAAAACCAAGATAAAGTTTAATTCCTAATATATTAACTATTTAATTTACTAAGAAGATAGAGTCAATTTATTGATCTACCTAATTTATCTAATTAGAGAGTTAAAATCAAAACAATAATCAAATTAACAAATGATTTAAAACAAAATAGAGCAAAAGGCTAAATAAGCTAATTATGTTATTATTGTAATACTAACTTGCTTTAAAAGAACACTTTCTTGCTTTCATCCAAATAACCATATTCAAACAAAAATCTTTTTTTTTTAATCCAAATCTGCTTCATATTAAAAGAAACTAGTTTTCTTATTTCCAAAATATTGCGCACGCGCGCGCACACACACACACATATTGAAGTATCAGTATATATGTATATATACTGATATATATATATATATATACAACATATGGATGCAGAGATATAAAACTTAAGAGTTACTGCAAACAACAATAACAGTTAAACTCAACATATAACAGACATAGATTATCATTGGATTTCATGTAATGGAAGTCTGAGAAATATAAGGTGGCCGGCCTGTGGAGGGTTGTGCCCCCATAAGGCCCGCGGCCTCTCATGGCCTACATAGGCCATAGCCTGTGAGGCTGTGGGGATTCCCACGGTCTCATAGGTCATGGCCTTTGGGGCCATGGGCTCTTGCCCACAGGGACCGCAGTCCCAAACAAACATTTAACTTGCAATCTATAAACTCTGTTTCAAATGTAAATAATTGTATTACAATTCTTTTTGGCTTTAAATCCATATCGTTGTATAACAGCCAAGATCAAATAATAAATCTGTATATATAACTATATATATATATATATCAGTATATACATACAATAAACTCATATATATGTATGTATATATATTTATTTATATATAAAAATCATTACAAGTCATAAAGAATATTTAAAGAGATTTTCTGGTAAACTATTCTATAGGATTTTAAGAAAATTAAACATACTTGTAATATATACAAAAATCTGAGTTTGACTAAAAAAATACAACAGAGATCAATTTTTAAAATGCAAACATATTTGAATCTTCAAAACTTGTCTTTTCATAAAAATACATAGTCTATGGAATAATTGTGAACATCAAATTTACATTTTTCTTTCCGCTATTCAATTGATTTCCATAAAATAATAACATTTTGTATCCATATTGATCAAGTACTTACCCACACAAAGATAACCAATTTCTTCAAAAAGTTTTTTGTATAAGCTTCTTCAACACTTCACACAAAAAGTTCTTTGAACATGAGTACATCCAAGCAGCACCTACACACAAAGAAGCCAAAATGGATTGCCCGGCTCGCTCTCCTCCCTACCACAGGGTTAGAAAACTAACCCACCCCCGAGCAAGGGAGAGTCTATCCAAAAACTTGTTTTCAAACAAAACACACAAGCATAGAAGTTTGCAAACACACAAGATTTATTTTCAATCCAAATTTTAAATCAACAAAAGACACCAGAATCAACTAGATTCTTGAAACACAGGGAATGAGAGAGTGACCTCCTCTCTTGCGGAACAAAATAGAAAATAACTCTTCAACTTTACAACACAACTACAAAGATATAACAACCCTTCAAATGAGTCTCAACCAAACTACAAAAATATCACAACCTTTCATTTAATATCAACCCAACCATGCAAATATAACAACCCTTTAGATGAATCTCAACCCAACTACAAAAGTTGTTCCCCAGAGAGAGGTATGACACTTCTCAGGATCCCTTAACAACAATTTCCTCAAAGAAAAACCAGCAAATAAACAAAAACAACACATTCCTTTAAAACATAATTTTTGCATTCAGATCCTACCTCTACCTTCCAAGTTAGGAGAGGCACAAGATCCAGGTGTCATACAGAAACTTGCATGAGCAACTTCAAAACAACAAAACCAAAAATTCTTCAAAGCTTCCAACTCCTTCCCATTTTCCCAAAAATTTTCATGTAAAACCCTTCCTCTCCCCAAAACTCTTTTTAAAATTCAAGAGAAATAAGTTTCCTCTTTTTCCAAAAAAAAAAACAAAAAGAATTAATTTTAAAACTATAAATCCTCCTCAAAATAATAAAGCAATAAAAAAATAAACCAATAAATCCAAATAAAACAAAAATAACAATAATAAAACTAAACAATAAAATCAATAAATAAATAACTAAATCATTATCCTCTCACATCAATAAAGAAAATATAAATAAATTATCAATTTGATATATTTTCCCCAAATTAAAAACCATGACAAAAATAGAATAAAACAAATTAAATTCCTCTCAGTTAAATAAAATTTAGAAATAATAACATAGCAAAACATAAAATTCACACCAACAAAATAACTTAGCCTTATTCCTCTAGGTAGAATAGGCTTGGGTAAACCACTGATTTGACACACAAAAGCACTGGATAGACCTCCATATCTTATAAGCCTTGGCCACCCCTTGCAAAACTCCATTTGAAACATCAGATTGCCTTGAAATATATATAGCTGAAGCAACAAATTTAATAAAATAAAAATACATTAAACATACTAGATCATTACACAAGTAAATTAAATTTCATATAATTGAACATCATATTCTTCCATAATAAAATAAACATGTGCACAAAACTAACGTCATAACATTTGTTTAAACATCAATTTCTCAAAACACTTCATGAATAATCATCTAATGACCAACATGTCATAGATATAAAATCCTAACTTCACACATTAACCAATAATAGTCTGAACCACATGTTTCAAAGTCCATAAAACAATATCAAAACACAACCAATAACAAGTCCACAAGTCTAAAGTCATAAACACACAACTAATCTAAGCAAAATAAAAGGGTAGGCCTTACATTCTTCATGTTTACATCATTTTTCAATCACAAATCTGTATCTTAGACCTGGAACAAAAAGTTGGGCTCTCATGGAAGGTTGTATCAGTCATATCTTTGGCTGCAAATCAGGTACAAGGTGGCTTAATTCATTAGGTTCATCAGCTGCAGGACATTTGTTCCTTCATTTCCCATCATTTTTAGGTCTGATCTTGCATGAACAATAGTGATGTATGTCTATTTTTTGTGTTTCTAGAGCTCTTGGGGTTTGTCCTCTTCATCCTTGACATCATATTGGCTTCATTTTGTAGGTACAACAATGGTTTGGGTGTGAAAATGAATTTTCTCCATGACTGGGAGAGTAGTGTGTCTCTAGATCTTCATGCTTCAATGGTTGCTCCAGCTGATCCCCACTTGTTTCCAGCCTCCTAGACCTACAGAAAACAATTCCAAGCATCAAATTCTTAGTAAACAAATTATTTCTAGTAAAAACATGTCAAAACATATCTATTTCCAATCATAGATCATTTATGTGCAAGTTGGCAATTCTATTTGCAGCATTGTCAAATTTGTTGCCATGGGAAGCTTGACAAATTTGGTGTTTCATCTCATCCTCTTTTATTGATCCCCATCATTATCTTCATCTCCTCATCATCCTCATATTTGCATTAAATATTTGTAGCAAATTTTTATTTTTTTAAAAGTCTTCTCAAAAGTCCAAGCATCATTTATGAAAGGTGGCAACACAATTTCCAAGGCAATTTGTTTTCATCTGAACATATCTTCTCGAACAAGTCTCCTGTCTTCACTAGAAAAAGTTTTTTTACAAAAATTTTGTTGAAAATAGTGAATTTTGCAAGAATTCGATGGAGAACAAGATATTAAGACATCATGACATCCTATTCGGAGGTGAAATCCCGCAAAATTGAAAGTCATGATTTTAAAATTTGGATTTAACTTTCTAAAACTCTTCTAAACATTCCAAAATATTGCCTTAATTCATAAATTTAAATTATCAACCACCTTTTCCATGAAAACAAGACTTTGGAGGTTTACAGGGGATCAGGATATCAAGACATTAGTATTGAAAATGAAAACCATGAGAAGAGCCTGAGACGCAAACACAACATTCATTCATCTTCAAAACACAAAGGATTACAATCTATGGATTTATAAAGCCATTCAACTTATTAACTACCCAAACTACTAACTACCAACTAACTCATAACTAATAATTAACTAAAAACTAACATCTAATAAATTAACATTAACATGTTAATTTATTATTTGTTACATTATTCTATGGCATGCACTAATAATTCATAACACCCCCTTTAGTGCTGACATAGGGACTTTATTTTGGTGTTGTAGTATTGGCAATTGACTTGTCTCATATTTGACCCCCTTCAATGAAAATTTTTCTTTGGATGTTGGTTTTGACTGATATTACATCCAAATACAATGTTACAAATACAAAATCTATTACACCCTTATGGCTCCAAAATAATTATTTCTCCATTTACATAATGTTGAAAAAAAAATACAATTTTACCTCTATCTTTTGCATCGAACTGCTCAATAAATATTAACACCATTCTCAAATTATTTCTAGGTTTTGTTCTCCTCATCATTAGCTTTGCAGAACTAAGACACCTGCTCTAATACCATATTGAAAATGCAACACATGATAAGAGCCTAAGGCTTAAACACAACAATCAATCATTCATCTTCAACACATAAATGATTACATTCTATGACTTTATAAATCCATTCAACTTATTAACTACCCAAACCACTAACTACCAACTAACTCATAACTAATAACTAACTAAAAACTAATATCTACCAAATTAAAATTAACATGTTAATTTATTACTTATTACATTATTCTATGTCATGCTCTAATAATTCCTAACAATTAGGAATATCATGTTTGGGGGTGAAATCTTGCAAAATAATGAAGATGAAATTTTGAAATTTAGATTTCACTTCTAGAACACTTTGAAACTCCCCAAATTCCTTTTTTTGACCCTCAAATTGGAATTAGTAACAATTTTTCCATGCAAAGAAGACTTGAGGAGTTTTACAGGTGATTAGGATATCAGGACATTAGGATATCCTATTCAAGGGTGAAATACTAGAAAATAATGAAGATGAAATTTTGAAATTTGGATTTCACTTGCAAAAAACTTTGAAACACCCCAAATTAGTTTCTTGACCCTCAAATTCAAATTGTTGACAATTTTTGTATGCAAAGAAGACTTGAGGAGTTTTACAGGGGATCAGGATATCAAGACATTATGATATCCTATTCAAGGGAGAAATCCCGCAAAATAATGAAGACAAAATTTTAAAATTTGGATTTCACTTCAAAAACACTTTAAAACTCCCCAATTCTTTTCTTGACCACTAAATTGAAATTGTTGACAATTATCAAGCTCAAAAACTTAACTTTATCTTTGGAAAACCCTTCTTGAGACTTTATTTACTAAAAAAGAAAAAAACACTTAGCTACCTTAATACCATGAGATATAACCTTGAAAACACACCCTATGAAAATGTGAAGAGATGCAATAGAGAAGCAAAGGTCCCCAAATCTCATCTAGTCAAATTAAAAAAGTATGAATCAATGAATCAAAATCACTCCCTAGGACATATTAGGAAAAACAAATGTGTCTAAACCTTGCCACATAGTCAAAACTATTCATGATTGAGTCAAATTGATTAAGTAGGACCAAAACTAACCAGAATAACTGAAAATGAAGAAGGAGTGGAAACATACTCAAATGTTCAATTAAAAAGAGGGGTTCCCCATTTTGTTGGTGCAAAGGATGGGGCATGTGTGTAGTGCACAACAAATGGTGACTTTGCTCAAAGAATGCTCATGAGCATTCCAAAGATAAACAAAAGTTAAGAACCCAAAATCTCTGCATACACCCACATATTAGGCCAAATAAGTTCACAAATACATGATTAAGGAATCAAAATCAAAAGTTAGCATAACCATCCATATTCCAAAGATCCAAGTGTGTGCAAATGCATTCATTCCCATCCTTTGGAAACTAAGTTCATTTAAGTTCCAATATATTAAGCTACATGAATGATTCTCACCTCATGAACTACCTGGGCATTGCCCCGCTGCCAGTCAATTGTGTATAGCTTTGATGAGGTTGTCTCTTTGATTCCACTCAAAGCATAGCTCTACTACTAGCCAGGGGTCTATACCCCTGGTAGAGATACTTGAATCCTCCAACTAGTTGAGTCATATGATAGGAGTACTAGAAAGTACTGCCTTTCATTTCATTTCTTTTTCTTTTTCTTTTTCTTTTTCTTTTTCTTTTGGTTTTTATTTATCTTTTCATTCTTTCTTTTTCCACATAGGCTATGCATATTTTCAACTTTACTGGGCTAGGAATCACAAGAACAACCAAGGTGAGACCTTAAGATTTTTCACTTAATACAAGATCACAAAGACTCACTAAGCTACTTCAGGAGTATTAATATGTGAAAGGTAAAGGATCTCAAAATACTTCAAGTCATACCAAACAATCGACTCATTTACTAAGAAGAAGCATCATGCCATTCAACGCGAATAATGGATCCCACAAGAAAACACTTAGGTTATGACTAATGCTTCTCAAAGGAAGATTAGGAGACCAAATCCATAAAGTCACATTGCATACACTTGCAAATAGCCCTCTAATCATTAAGCAGTGAGTACCTAATTAGAAAAGGACCCCAAAACTCAAAATAAGAGAGAAAATCAGCAGCAAGTTGAAAATTGGCCGTGAACAAGACCCAAACAAACTAACAAAATTAAAATAGCAAACCAACAACTTGTTAGGATTTTAATGGCAAACTAGAGCAATACACATTACCAATTATATGCAGATTTAAATACATGAAAATAAACAATGAAGAATAACACAAATGAACATAGAGACTTAATGTGGTTCACCCAATGTAGGCTACATTCTAAAACACATCCATCCAATATTATTATCCAGCAAAACAAACTGATTACAACCATCAATCTTACAGGTCAATACCACTGCTATGCTAAATTACAATCTCAACTGTGACTCATGGACTTTTGCCTTCTCCAGCCGCTATTTATCAAGCCTTATGGTGGTTATACAAAGTGGGTTTTTACATGTTTACCAATAACAAACTAACTGTCGATGCGTTTATTAAATATAGGCCAATTTAATTATTCTGGGCGAAAACTGTGATTGACAAAGTCACCAAATTTACCTTGTTGCGTGTACCTGTAGCCCCTACAACATGATCATTCACCACATATTAACACAACTAAATCTAACCAACAAACAAGAAAGAGAAGGAAAAACAAACAACTAACTACCCAAACTCAAAGCAAAACTAGGCAAACTAGACACCCAACTAACCTAAACTAATCTAGGACTATGTAGAAATACTTAGACAACAAGTATCTACACTCTTTCTTGACTGATTTATCAACATGTGTAAGAGTAATAAGGTACATGTCAAGGTCCTAAGTCTAGAAAACTCATCCTTGTATTTTGAAATGTAGGATATAGGCAAACAAGGCTCAAATTCAAGATACAAGTCATGTAAGATCAGCAATTGAGGCAACTCATGATATCCATGATCAATCTAAATGCAAGTTTTCTTACCGCAATCCCCATAATCAAAATGATAAACATCCTAACTAAAAGGGAAAATGGAAGATACAACTTGGTTTGTAGTACCATTAGCTAAAAATGTATGTTCACCATCTTGTTGCATCTATGATCAAGTACTTTCTCACTTTCATGAGGTCTCAACTCATGACGAATCACCCCTCATGCATTAAGTACATGTGAATCACAATCAAATCCATCAATTAGTGAACCATTGCAATGTTTATAAGTAGGTAAATAAATCATATCAATGCAATATTCAACACTTTTAGGCCCTCTAAAACATGAAATGTCTCACCTTTCCTTAACTCATCATGTGGTTGGCATGAGAAATCAGCATGTGTATCATCTAAAGGACTATCAAAATCAACTCTAAATTCATCCTTTAAAGTACATGAATGAATAACATCATCATCTAATACACTTTCATGCTTAGATGCAAAAGAAACAAACTTATGATCATCCTTACCTTCCAAAGAAACCTCCCAAGCAAGCAAGAAATCAAGACAACTTACTTCAGGATGTGGATCAGTAGGAAGAATCCTACATGAATCAATCAAATCAAGGTCTAATATGTGCAATTAATACCTATGAAGTGACATGTCTTCACACAATTTGAACATTAGATCAATCATGTTATCAAATGAAGAACATGACAAGCCTTCCAGATCATCATTTTGCATGATTGTTTGACCTCCATCCACAAAGAATAAGATGTTGTCCTCATTCTTCACCTGCATACTAGCATTAACCAAGTGAAAATCTTCATCATTAGAAGCATGAGTAAGATTAGAAGAGTCAAAACATGATATACTCGAGTCTGCTTTACTAAAATCAGTCAAATGTAATGAAGAAACATCATCTAAATCATGCAATAACTTCTATGTTTCAGCTTGTGGTTCATGTTGGAATGATGTATCATCATGTACAACATCAATACTACCTTTTATATCTTCTTCCACTTGTTAATCTTGATCTATAGCGTTGATATCCTTAATCATCATTGTTTTGTCTTCAATGGACTTGCTCAAATCAACTTGTAACTCCTCCCACATGCTAGTTATAGGTCTGATATGACTAATTATCATGATGTAAAAAGCTTGTATAGTCATTAAATTGATCATTTACCTCCAAAAAATCAGATTGTACCTCTGGTATATCAATTACAATGAAATCCCTCTTCGTTGTCCATGAATTTTCTTCACTTGCTGGGTTGATATCCTTTTGTTTTAGCACAAAAATGGACTGATCGAGTTGTTGTTCACATTCAAAATAATTAGCATATTGAAACCAATCATTTTCAACCACTTTACCATCAAAATCAGCCACTAAATCCATTATTTGGCAAGCATTTTCTTGTTGATCTACACTTTCTACTTGACAACCTAACTCCCCAAAACTATCATTAAACTCATGCTCAGCATTAGGACTCAAAATGTCATCATTTCAATGTCTCTTTCATTGTCCCATGATTGAAAATCTGAGTTTATCCACTTTGGAACAACAGTACCTTCAATTGACTTGTTAGGACAACAATCTAGTGACTCGTTCATTATACATCCATTTTCATTTTCATGTTTGTTTTGACAAACAACTTGAGAAACATCATCCTTACCCATGTGTACATCACCTTGTTGACCTTTATTAATGAAGAATGGTAGATTTATACCACTTTTAAGCTCTCCTCCTTGAGTTGATCCAATTGATATATCGTCATTGTTAAGTCAAAAAGAGAGCCTAATCAATTATGAACTAATTAGATCAATCTTTCCTATCAAACATTAGAACACAAGCCAATGAAGACTTTTAGGCTTGGCTATAGTCCTCAAGAGAGAGCCAAGCTATCTGGGCTCTATTTTTTTGTAATAGTGGAGATTGGTTTTGATAATAGCAAGATCTAAGGTTTTAAGTGACCTAATTGACAAAATGAATGACTTACAGGTGTTATAGATCAACCGTACATAAATTGAAAGCAGATCAGGAATGAGCATGAAAGATGGAGCGTATAGCCAAAAATAGGGGTATATCTGGCATGACTTGGGCACTAGGTACCCTATTCCTAAGATTTATGTGCTAATGAATCATGTGTGATGATCTTTGTTGTTTCTTCCTTCCTATCTCTTTTTGGTACCTAAAACTTTCGATTCAGATCTGCACACATAAAAGAGGGAAAATGGTTGTGTTGTATAGGGGCTTGCCTTAGTCAAACCCCATGTTGTTGTTCCCACCTCCACAATGACAATGATAGATGATGATAGAGAGTGTGTGCTCATGATGAGCAGAGGCAAAACATATAATAAAGATTGCAATAATTAAATGTAATAAAATAGAGTTACCGTGAGCATGAAACCCTAGTTGAATGGATGATGCAATCCACAAAGAGTTGAAGGATGAAGAAGCTTCCTTGAATACATATAAGAAGGGTTAATGCATACAATAGTAATCTTCAGAAATAGAGATCTTGTAGAGAGGGCTTGTAGAGAGAAGTTGCATTCATAAATCATTCATATACATCTTTCATCATATATTTTTAATGTGTATTCATGTCTATTAAATGAGGGCGAGAGAGTTCTTTATATATGAATCCCAATGACCTAATTGGGTTTAGGTAGGCTGAAAAGGTGCATCACTCAAGACAACAAGGTCAACATTTAAATTTGAACTTTCGGAGCCAATGGGCAGGACACTAGCATTGGGCACCTGTGTCCTGGCCTAATTTCCTCTTGAAATGCCATTTGTCAAGAGACTTAATTCACATGCTAAAAGGAGTGCCAAATCTAGTGTGAAATTGTAAGTGAATGCAATTTACTACACTACATTTAGTCCCAAATTTAGTTAGGGTATGAACTTACACTCTGTTGTTCTCAAAATCAGCTACGCTCATTTTTGTAGACAACCCCCCACGAAACTTGTCCATTTCGTGAATCTACACTCTAAGCTCGTGGATCGAGACAAGATCCTTTTGATCTCATACAAAGTTGTTTGACATCCTAGACTAGTTTATGACATCTCTTTGAATCATTTTCTCGATATGTGCAAAGATCGTTCAAGTCGTAAATCGGTAAAAATGTCGATTTAGGTCATTTTTAGAAGTTAGTAAGTTTTTGAGTCTCGATATGCAAGAGCGGCTAAAAATGCCGCTCCTACATATCTCCTTTTAGCTTGTTTTTATGTAGCATGTAAAGGTGGCGTAAATTGCCGCTTGTGCATATGTCTTTTTATTTAACATGTAAAGGTGGCAGATTTCGCCGCCAGTACATGTTTGTTTATGTTTGTGCATCGACGGCTAAAACCTCCGCTCAAGTGAGATCTCTGGAATCTCAATCACTGAGTGCCATTAATGGCCACTCGTGCCATTCACTAAACACTTGTGTTTGAGTTATTTAATATGTTTCGATGGCTTATTTTGCCATTTCACTTTTCCTCCCGAGCTATTCTCCAGATCCCTCGCATCACTCAATCGCGCGCGCCAGTTAGGGTTTCATTCAAATTCATCCTCAATGGTGAGGGTTTTCTGCTGATATCACGGGTAAGGTTCTCTTTTGTTTCCGTTCCCCCTTATTCACATTTTTGTTTAAGATTTTTGCTAGGTTTTTCTCCCTTTTGTTTTTGTTATGTTCGTAATTGTGTTTTGTTGTTGTGAAAGTCTGTTTGTGGTTTGTATCTGGTGTGTTTCCGCCCATACACCATAGGTTCCCTAGGGTTTTTGTTTTAAGGACGCTGTGTTTTCACCATTTAAAACCCTCACCATTGATACAACTCTCGAAGAGATGTATCAACGGCCAAATTCACCGCTTAGACCCTTAACTTTGCAATTTTCGTGATGTGCAATGACGGCAGTTTTTGCCGCTCTAACGGGTATTTTTGAGCGACGATGCATGTGCGATAGTGGGCATTTTCACCGCTTTAGCACCAAAACCTTTTAAAAGTACTTCCCCTACCAGAGCGGCCGATACACCCGCTCGAGCACTTGAAGTTTTTCACTCATTTACATGCAATAGCAGTTATTCTGACCGCTCATACATGTTAAACCAAAACTTCCCATACACATGCAAAAGCGGCATTTTCAACCGCCTTTACACCTGAAGTCTCTCCCAACCTGCAATGGTGGTGAAATCACTCGCTCAAGCACATTTTCCTGATTTTTTTTCCCAACACTGGAAAATTCACTTTTCAAAACTAAAATCTCGCTTTCACCTTCACCTTGATTAGCGCACTCAAGCCCTTCAAATGCGTGCTTTCCTGTCCATGATCATCAAAACGCAGTTGACCCAGTTTATCCAATTTTTCCCCTAACTGCAAGATCATGGCCTTTTGTAGTTCTTAATCAACGTTCATGGTGTTCAAATTCACAGTTCTCTCCAAAGCTCATGTCAGAATCATCTCCATGAAAGGCCAGAGTCATGAAGTACAAGTTCCAGGGTGTCTTCCTGGTAACGGCAGTGCAGTCAAACGTTGATGAAATCAGAGACACAGAAATTGGGCATGTGGACTTGGCCGAGTTCGTAGATAAAACTAAACAAGCAAATCCCTCCAAGCCTATGCAGAAAATCATTGACAGTAGTATTCATTTGGTTGCATCATTTCCAGTCAGTGCACACAATCTTAAATTTGTTCTACAAGTGGCCAGCCATTACAACAGGGATACTAGAGCTATGATGGACTCACAGGGAAATGTAATCATGAGATTAGATGCAGAATTCATGGACAAAATCTTCATGTGTCCACCAATTGAAAATGTTGTACGGATTAACTTTGCTCAGGGTCAACAGGACTATGATAATGATGTGGAATCTGCTAGGAGGTATATAAATACCAAATGGTTTAAGATTCCTAGGGGTAATTTGACCTGATGGCTAAAGGACCTTCACAGGAGTGATTTTGTGGAGGAAGGGTGTGATTTGATTACTCTCTTGAGTCGCATCAGAGGACTCCCTTCCGCTTCCAAATTCCAGGACTGGATGTACACTTACATCAAAGTGATTCTACGGGGTAATCAGAAGATATTCTGGGGTGGACAGATCAGCAATGCTTTGCACGAGCAACTGATAAGTGTCAACACCACCTTCAAATTTTACATGACCTCTTATCTTTTCTATGCTGCTGCAAGCATGAGGAACTTTCCAGGTTTAACCCAAGTAGGAGATAGGAGATTGGTCCCAGTGTATGAATATTACCCCCAAATCATTCTAAAGGGGTCAATTCATCATTTTAGATGAGTCAATGATGCTTTCTTCTTAGTTTTCATGTGCTTGTGGGATGGTGAACTAGTTCAGAATAGAGTCTCAGATGAAGCCTAGCAGGTTGTAAATTCTTTTGGTTGCTTGTTCTTGCAATTTACCACCTTCACGTATCTTCGGGTAGGATACTATCCTGGTTACCCTTACATGCTGCCATGGTATCCCAGTGATCGCATTGTTCTTATGGAGCTTTGCAGACAACTGATTGTGGTACACAACAAACAGATGGAGCTGAAGAAGTCAGGTATAAAGTTTCCCATTGAAATTGGGAGGTACTCGGTTCAATCTACCAACAAAGCAAAGATAATTGACTTCGAGTTACAGTTGGTCACCATGAAAACCTACAAGAAAAGAAATCATTTTGACTTCATAAGGGTTCAAGATAAAATCAAGAGGAAGTCAACTTTTCATGTGCCAATGGTCGAAGACATATGGGTAGATCTCAGGACTCAAAATGAGATCAGAAAACTAGATTTCTGCAGGCTTCATCTAAGCCAAATTGAGGAACTAGGACTCGCTAATAGTCCAGATGGAATGGAGGATGATGGAAATGTCCTAGATCACAAATATGAGGCAGAAAATGTTGAGGCTTCACCTCTCCCAGAGGTGAAATGGTCAATCAAAGAGGAGACATCCATTAGGAAAAGATTCCAACCAATACTGGCAAACACCAACTTGTGGTTAAGAAGTAAGGGAATCAAGTTGAAAGAATTCCTTACAAGGTCTGAAGAAGAAACATAGGATCAAACAGGTAAGAAGGTAGAGAACCGAACTAAAAACAGGAGTGACACCCCGTCTTCCTCCAAGATACACAAACCAAAGATCAAATTTGTATCTAAAGGAGGGAAGAAGAAGGAAACCACAGAAGTTTCTAATGCCACTAAGTCAGATGTTGAAGATACTAATGATGATCAGATGGAAGTTGAAGATGTTGAGACTGAAGAACAAAATGTTCAAAAGTCTAAGACAAAGGTATCTAATGAAGTTGAACAAGGGGTAGATGAAGATATAGAGGTAGAACGGCTTGATGGTTCCCCTCAGACTCCTATGAAAGATCTTCCCTCTGAGACACAAGTTCTTACACTTCCTCCTTATGTTCCAGTTTCTGATGGTTTGCCAGCAATTTTAAATGTTCCTCTTTCTCCCATTTTTGTTGTTTCTTCTGACAATACTCCTCCATCCATGAAAGCTAGCTTTGGAACTATTTTTGATTCTTCTGGTTCCATTCCAAGCTTATCTTCCCCATCTTTTGATATCAGGGAACAAACTATTTTAGAAAACCTTTTGGATGCTTCACAAAAGGTTGTTGATATAGGTGTTGTGTTTACCAACACAAGTCCAATTGTCACCATCACCAGTACAAAAATGGAGCCAACCAAGCAAGTAGTGGATCCCCCTCCAGCTGTTGACACTTCTATACTTCCTCCATGGCTATCTACCTATACTCCGAAGAGGAAGAAGCAAGCCATCTCACCTAATGAGATTGACATTGAAAAGTTGTTGCCCGTGAAAGCAAAGAACCAAAGAAAGAAGCCTAAGACTGTTTCTAGGCTGGTCACTGAAAAGGGAATCAGATATGCTGAAATTGCCAAACCTCCTGAAGATGCCACGGTTGACACTTTTGACATGAGTAATTATGTCATCTCAAGGGTTGAACTAGGTAAAGTGACTCATGAAGGTGTTAAGGCAGATTTCCAGACTACTGCCAATACCCTACTCGAAAAGTATGATGAAGCCAAGAGGGAGAAGGAGTAGTACAAAGCAAAAGTGGAACAACTGGCTGCTGTCCTTCAGAAAATAGTAGTCATCAGAGATAGTAGAACCAATGGCAGTGACGGTGGAAGATCCCCTGATACAAAAGGTTGAAAAAGCCCAAGCCAGAGGCAAGATAGTGGGGGATGTAGTGGAGCGGTTGTTGGCTCAAGGACGAGTTCTGCTAAAAACCATTGTGGAAAGGAAAGAGAAAATGGACAAAGCTAAAGCTGGACAATCTGGTAGATCTACTTTCACAAGAGCTGCAAGATCAAGAAGAAAGCCTAGAAGAGTGGATAGACATGAAGAAGATCAAGATTAAGAATCTGATCACCATTTGGGTCATCACCAATAGGGAATCATATCTTAAGACTAAGGAGACTCTAGCTCATCGTATTTTCATAATAAAGAGTCTACTTGAAGATCTGTGCCAAGCTCGAGAAGCCAGCGAAGATAGTGATGTCACACTCCTACACTGGCTAGAAGAACTTCCTTGCACCTTGACAAGGGAAGATCATAGTTTCCTCACAGCACAGGAAATGATAAGTTCTTTTGAAGAAATGGTACAAAAGAAATTTGAAGAGGAAGCTCCCTCAGTGCTCTCAATGGATAGCCTGTATGATCAACATTTGACTCTTGAGAACCTAAAGTATAATTTAGACAAGCATGAAAAGGTGGTAAAGGCGGTGAAAGATTCAATTCTCTGAGCTCGCACCATTTTTGAAAACACAGCGAAACCAGATGCATGCGATATTTCAGTCATTCAAACTATGTACCAGAACTTCCTGAAGAAAAAAGATGGAGGAAGCTAGTGCCTTAGCTTATTTTTCCTAAATGTTATGTAAAATGAATTTTGTTTTGGACATCTACACATGTAATTTTCCAAAATGTAATTACATGTGAAACAAGAGAAGTCCTAAGTCAAATAGGACTCTCTTGTTGAATAAGTCAAAGTAGTTTTAGATTTCCTAAATTTTCTCAAGGACTTTCCCTATAAAAAAAGGGGGCCTCTTTTGTAAATATTATCTTTTGTCTATTGCAAGAAAACTCTGGCAAATTGAGAAGCAAATCAAGACTTTGTGTTTTTTGTGAAAATCAATATTCAAATATTTATCAATACAAGAAAGCAAGTTCAATTCCAATCTTTGTCTTTGGATTATTTGTGTTGTGATAGTTTTGTTCTTACGTCTTGCTATCATAATCTTATTTGATAATAATTGAAGTGTGGAGTTTGTTTCAATTGATTGAAGAGCGCTCTTAATTTGATTCTGATAGACTTTGTGTTATCAAATCATTTGTGAGGTTTATGTTCATGTTTGTGAGAATACAATATTTTGGAGACTTTGTGCTACAAGTTATTATATTCGATTTACTTTTATCATCTTGAAGAGGAGTGAAGACTTTGGGCTGCATTCAACTTCAAACAATTCTATTTGCAATTAGTAAGTGAGGTAATAGAAAACTTTGTGTTTCTGTGATTTTGTGATAATTTATAAGTTCTTTATCAAGAGTTTGAAGTATAAACATCTATTCTGAAAAAAGAGAATGAGATGAGATGGAACCACCACAAACATAGTTTTTAGTGTACATAAATTTTATAAGTTGTTTGGTTTGCAAAAGTCAAGTAATTAGAGGGAACCTCCCCTTGCTGAGAGGAGAGACTGTGTCTCATCATAGCTGTGGCTGATATACACATTTTTCTGTTAGTGAGTTAACAACAAAATATTCACCCAACACGCTCATATGCTTGCTAAAGTATGAAAAAATCAAACATCATCAAGACAGAAATATTGGAAGTGTAGAATGTCACTAAGTTGAGATTTGTGCTAGCCCCCAAGATTAGGATCCTATGAGTCTACAATGCTTAGACAAAGAGGTTACACATACACAAGACAGATGCATAAATCACACATATACATAGAGCATACATGGACCATACACAAAGCATACATGGAAAACATGAAGCATACATGGAAAACACAAAGCATACATAGAAAACACAAAGCATACATAGAGCGTACATGGAAAACAAAAGAATATAACAACAAAGTTGGTAAACCATGTGAGAAAACACATAATAAAATGAAAGAGAAATTTTGAGTCAGCAAAGTAAAGAGACCTAGGTGTAAAAGGTCATCTCAATACCTTGCGTCGTCCCCAAAAATATAAAAAAACTAAAAGAAAACCAAAAATAGAGGAATTCTAAAAAGGAGATAGAAGAATGTAATGAGTCAATCAATTTCTTGAGGGAGAGATAACATACAATAGATAGGGGAGCAATCAATATGAATGAGGAAGAGTACATGACTCTAGCACTATCTTGCTCTGTCACTAGGGGTCATGTAAACCAAGATACCTTCATGGATCACGAGCTAGCAAGCTGCATTATGCTAGGTGACTATGAGTGTAACAAGATTAGGTTGTATGAAGCACACAATCTAGCAAGTTGTGTTATGCTAGGTGGCTCATAGACTATATGGATCACAGGCTAGCAAGCTATGTTATGCTAGGTGACCATATACTAACAATGCCTTAGGGAGCATAAAAATAAACAATGCCTCAGGGAGCATAAAATAAACAACTCCTTAGGGAGTGTATTTACAACCACGCCTTAGAGGGCATTATGAAAGACACCGCTGTAGGGGCACGTCAATAAGCCAAAGCTCAGGACGCGTGAATGGATAAGGGTGCATGTATGGATGCACATGTGAATAGGGAATTTATGCCCCCCTTAAAATATTTGCATGTACAATATGCAAATTTTTTAAGGTAAAGAAGAGGGGAAAGTATAAGAGGAGGGGAGATCCTTAGAAAGAATGCCTACCCCTTAAACAAGTTGTCCCCTAGCCCCCAGAGTACGAGTGAGAACAACCATGAGAAAGATAAATCTGTTGCTACTGAAAATTGGTGGAGTCTGTCGCAATGTGATGACAGAGGTGACTCGATGTCATAACAATGGAGACTCAATCATAATGATGTAGAGAAAATAATGTTTATTATGTAAAATTAGCTTGACAGGGGTGATTCTCACCATCACCTATTATTTGAAGAAAGAAGAGGTGCTATAGCAGAAAGGGAAGTGCAAGCACATGTGTCACAAAGGTGTTGAATTTTTTCATGCAAGGATTGGCATTCACTAGTGGAATGGCCTAGTGCTCAATGATATGCACAAAAAAGAAGTGTTGATTGACTATTTTGCAAAAAAAATTTACGTGTTGGAGGAGGAAGAGTGATCAAGTTGTCCTTGAGTAGACTCAGCAAGATACACTCTTGTTGAGATAGAAGAGAAGAAGCAAGTGGAGTAGGAAATAACCCTTTCTGTTGTGGAGAGAAGGATGATTTCTGAAAAGAAGAATCTATCGAGGCATTAGACAATGGCAGAGGAGATGTAGATAGAGGAGAAGACTAGAAACCTAAACCTTCTTTAGAAAAATGTGGTGGCAGTTTCACAAGAACCTTAACTCCATGTTCCATGCTCCCTAAACCATTTCCCTTGTATGCATGTTTAGAAAGAATTTTGAATCCAAGTCCATAACATGTCTCCAAATTAGAAGGAGGGTCCACATTACTAATCTTGTCAAAATGAGAAGCGTGATCACATTTTGAAAAAGTTGTAACATAATTGATATGAGGAGAAGGGTCAATCCTTTTGCAAGTATACAGATCCTTGTGAAATGTGGGAAAGTTAGGGTGAGAAAGGTCAACTTTATTTCCACCAAGCCCAAGAGGGATGAAATCTAAAGAGCCCTAATCATCACCAAGACATGTGTTAGAAGAAGGCACACTATCATGGATAAAAGGTGATGATGGTGTTTGAGAATTTGTTGAAGAAGAAAAAGTTGGAATAGTATATTTGAGTTGTTTAGAAGAAATAGATTGTGCAAATGAAACAAAAACCATATTCAAGATCTCAAGTTTAGATTGTGAGATTTTGTACTCTCCAATAAAGGAGGGTGTAAAATATAGTGAGCCCCAATCGTCATCGAAATATGTACTCGAAGGCGAAGAACTATTCTGATCATCACTGTTGTTAGCAGCAAAGAATAGTGGGTCAGATTTTATTAAAGAGGGAATCAAATTACTGAGAGATTTTGAAATAAGAGGTTGATACCCAGCCTCTTCTTGCAAGAAACTTTAAGGATTTAGATCACCCTCAACTATATAGAGTTTATTGATATAAATGAACTTCATTGTATGATGAAGAGTAGACGGGACTGCCCCATAGCATGAATCCATGGTCTACCAAGAAGACTATCATATGAAAGAGAATCAGGCATGACATGGATAAGTGTAGGCAAGGTTGCAGGTCCACCCTCAATTGGTAGTGTGATTGTACCTAGTGATTTTCTACTAACATTATCAAAGTCATGAATAGAAAGAGTATTGCGTTTAATGAGAGAAGTATCTACATCGATTTTGTGCAAAAGGTCTATGTTGCAAACATTAAGACCTAATCCATTATCATTTCTAGAGTACTCTTTATTCCATTTCTATTAATGATGACTAAAATCATGAGAGGATTATGTTGTTTTTGAATTTTGAGAGAGGTACAACTCATTTTGCTGAAAGACGATATCTAGACTTGTCGTATGCATACAATCTAACAAGACTACTACATCATTCGATCTAATAGAAGGTGGGATGACTACCTTTTGTAGAGCCTCCTAGAGCATTCTATGGTGTGCAGGTGAGGTTTTCATTAATTCCCAGAGTGAGATATTAGCTAGAGCAGCACGACACTGCTCAACAAGATCATATTCTCTACTAGTGTGTTGAGAAAGACTAGGTGGCAGAGGAAGAAAAGGTTGAGAGGGTGGAAGAGAAGTAGAAGTAATTGGTGTTTATTTATTTTTCTTGTTGTTACGAGTGTTGTATGTGTGAGTAACCACATGGTAATGAGGTTGTTGCGACACATTTTGAACAAGTTGTTTATTTTGAGTAAGTTGTTTTGCAAAGTTGAGAATGTAACCAAGAGGTTGAGGTGGATTTAGAACACATCGAACAGTGATCATAGGGTTAGAAAGAAGATGTACAACAATTTTTGGTTTGACAAGTTCCTTTTGGAACTAGAAATAGAAACTGTATTGATTTATTTTTGACAAACATCTATCTGTGGGGAATCTAATGTGAGTTATGACTCTTCATCCACCAATACCACATTGCCATAAGGAAGGGCATTGGAATGAAGAGTAGGCAATGTTATGCTAAGAAAATTGTTGATGATGGTATCCTTAGTGATGTCCAAGGGGCTTGAACATGCAACCAAAGGAGAAAAAAAAGAGGTCTTCACATCCTTAGTGATGTCCAAGGGGCTTGAACATGCAACCAAAGGAGGAAGAAAAGATAATGAGGTCTCCACATCCTTAGTGATGTCCAAGGAGCTTGAACATGCAACCAAAGGAGGAAGAAAAGAGGTCTTCACATCCTTAGTGATGTCCAAGGGGCTTGAACATGCAACCAAAGGAGGCCGAAAAGAGGTATTCACATCCATAGTGATGTCCAAGGGGCTTGAACATGCAACCAAAGGAAGAAGAAAAGATGTTTCCACATCCTTAGTGATGTCCAAGGGGCTTGAACATGTGACTAATGGAGGAAGATCATCATGTACTATGGAAGATGTGGTAGAAGTAGAAGTGATATGCTCAACATCTATCCATAGGGGATCTGATGTGAGGTGAGACTCCTCATCTACTAATGCCTTATCTCTAGAGGAGATAGCATTGAAATGAAGAGAAGGCATAGTAATGTTAAGAAATGTATTAATGATTTCATCCTCTTGCACCAAAATATCATCATAGGTAGATGGAATTTTAGGATAGGGGAGAACAAAAAAGAGATATTTAGGTTTTGATTGTTTTGGTTCTTATTTGACATGTTTAAATATTTTTTTGTAAACACATGCAGTGGAAATGTCTAATCAATTTATCAGATGATCAAACACAACAAATAAGGTTGTACAAATGTAAGATACATCAGGTTCACCAAAATGTAAGATTTTGGTAACCACAACAATAAAGATGCATAAGTGTTTTGATTTCTAAACTAAATACATGAGATAAAAGAAGATATGCAACATAAATGTTTAATCAGTTAATCAACTAATCAAACACATCAAAGACTAATAAGGTTGTATAAGTGTAAGATACGTCAAGTTCACCAAAATGTTAGATTTTGGTAACCACAACAATAAAGATGTATAAGTGTTTTGCTATCTAAACTAAATACATGAGATAAAAGAAGCTATGCAACATAAATGATTAATCAGTTAATCAACTAATCAAACACAACAAAGACTAAGAAGGTTGTATAAGTGTAAGATACATTAGGTTCACCAAAATGTTAAGTAGAAAGAGAGTCTAATCAATTATGAACTAATTAAATCAATCTTTCCTATCAAACATTAGAACACAAGCCGACGAAGACTTTTAGGCTTGGCTACAATCCTCAAGGGAGAGCCAAGTTGTCTGGGCTCTATTCTTTTGTTGTAATAGTGGAGATTGGTTTTGATAATAGCAAGATCTAGGGTTTTAAGTAACCTAATTGACAAAATGAATGACTTACATGTGTTACAAATCAATCATACAGATACAGAAAGTAGATCGAGAATGAAAAGGGAAGACAAAGCTTGTAGTTAGAAAAAGGGGTAGATCTAGCAAAACTTGGATATTGGGCACCCTAGTCCTAGGGTTTATGTGCTAATGAAGCCTATGTGTGACGATCTATATTATTTCTGCCTTCCTATCACCCGTCAATTCTTGAAACTTTTGATTCAGATCTGCACACATAAAAGAGGGAAAATGGTTGTGTTGTATAGGAACCTGCCTCAGTCAAACCTCGTGTTGGTTTTCCCACCTCCACAACAACAATGATAGATGATGATAGAGAGTGTTGGCTCACGATGAGCAGAGGCAAAACATATAATTAAGATTGTAGTAATCAAATGTAATGAAATAGAGTTACCATGAGCATGAAACCCTAGTTGAAGGGATGTCACAATCCGCAAGGAGTTGAAGGAGGAAGAAGCTTCCTTGAAGACCTGCAAGAAGGGTTAATGCATACAATAGTCATCTATAGAAATAGAGATCTTTTAGGGAGGGCTTGTAGAGAGAAGTTGCATTCACAAATCATTCATATATATCTTTCATCATATCTTTTTCATGTGTATTCATGTTTGTTAAATGAGGGAGAGAGTTCTTTATATATGAATCCCAAGGACTTGATTGGGTTTAGGCCGACAAGGTGCATCACTCAAGACAAAAAGGTCTTGACATTTAAATTTAAACTTTCACAGCCAACAGGTAGGACACTAGCACTGGGCGCCCATGTCCTAGCCTAATTTCCTCTTGAAATGCTTGTTGTCAAGGGACTTAATTCACATGCTAAAAGGAGTGCCAAATCTAGTGTGAAATTGTAAGTGGATTCAATTTACTACACTACACTCATAAAGATGTGTATCCACTTGTGTTGTTTTTCCTTGATCTTGCAATCAAGATTTACTCATATAGACATATTGTATACTTCCAAGATAGGAAGAAGTCCTTTTAGATGCAAAATTAACATTTTAAGAAAGGTCAAGCAATTGATCTCACCATGTGGATCTCTAGGATGTGTTTTGTAATCTTGAGATGAACCAAAATGAGACAATGTTAGTGGAGATAATTGTTCTTTTATCTTCTTGTCTAATACCTCTTAGAAAAGTGGAATATCTACTTGAAAATTCTCCTCATGATATGATTGTTGACCAAGTGTGGATGTTGGAGAACCTTTAGAAACACATGTTCATATGTAAACCTATAAAATTGGCTATTTCTCATTAGAAAAACCCACAAACACCATTGGATGGGTTGGAAAATCATCATTTCTTACACCATTTTGATCATTTTTACATGTCACGTCATTAGTTATTTCAACCAACTAATTATGAGATCTTGCATAATGATTCCCACCTTGTTTCTTACCATGATTGGCTTCATTTGCAGGCTACCATGACTTATTAGCATTTTTTCCACTTGGCAAATCACCCAAATTTGATGAATGTATAGTGGTATATGAGCTAAAACTTGATGGCATAGCCATAGGAACATTAGTAGAAGAGATATTGCATGAATTTACAATTGAATTATGGCCATTTGAACCACAAAACTGACCTTGCAAGTGGTTGGCTTGATTTGCAGTATGATTTGATTGAAGATTTTGAGGAGTATTATTATCATAAGTGACTATATGAGGTGTTTGCAGCTAATTAGGATCATCATATGAGATGATATAAAGTTGCATCCTTTCACAAAACTCAAACAATTGCATGTTATAACCATTATGTTCATCATTTAAGTGATTTGTAATGTCATATCCTTTGTGAGCCAAATCAAGGGCTTTGTTAAATAGATCATTAAAACTCATTACCCCATTTGACCAGCCAATAATCAACTTTCTAAATATCATATCAAGTGCCCAAAGATAATGTTATTTCAAAACCTCATTATTGAAAAACTAATTTACACCTTTAATCCTTTGATACATCATGACAAAACTATGATTAAATTGCAAAACACTCTCAGAATGTTGCCTTCTCATTGCTACAAATTAAAGTAATGGGTGTTGCAAGCTAATGTGTAGATCAAATTGTAACAAAAACATGCTTTCAAACTCAACCCATGACCATATGGAATTAGGTGGAAGATTTGCATACCATTATGAAGTTACACCTTGAAGTGTGTGGACAAATAGAAGGCACTTAACAATGTTTTGTTTCCAAATTTGAAGTTTAAACATCAACTCCTTATAAACCTTAACATGTTCTAAAGATCTTTGTCCACTATGGGGAAGAAATAAAGGAAACTTACTATATGCATTACTAGGAACCTCATATTGATCCCTAGGTATTCACAAATGGATACCCATTTGAACCAAATCTCCCCAAGATCTAACTCATCTCAAAATGTGAAATAAACCAATGAAATTGAAAAGCTTGTAACAAAAATACCATCCATGCCCTCCTAGTGCTAATATATTGATGTGTGTTTTTGCACACAACAACTTAGATAAAATACCAATTATCTTATCTCTCATGAAAGGAATCAAATCCCAATGAATCAGAAAATGACTACCCCAAGGTCTCTTCCAGCCAGGTCTTGGCCTCACAAGATAAGTTCTCAATTGTTCAATGTCTTTTGTTCTTCCAATCAAGGGGCCTTACATGAATTTGGATAAACTCTCAGCACACAAGGTTAAAATACACATAAACCAAACAATTTTTAGATTTAGCAATGCATAAAAAAACTGAACCAAACATATATTGTCATAAAATGTATCCTTTTAGCCTATGACCAACAATATACTAACTTGCATTCAAGAAATATAAACCTTACAATAGCAATATGCAATTTTGAAAGTCCTATTCTAACTCTAAACTAACCAAATCTAATAAAAAAGTGCAAAAGCAAGGTGAGATAGAGAAATTAATAGAGAGAAAACTGACTAAAACTTAATCCTTTCTAACATTTCATCTTCATCAATGGATGATGAGCACATGCTTATACTAAGAGGGGGGGTGAATCAATATAAGACAATATTTTACTTTTTCAACACTTAACAACCATAACAATATCAATCACGCAAGATCTAGCAATTATGCAACACAAGAAGAACACAAGATTTATGTGGAAACCCTTTCAGGAGAAAACCACGACAAGATATTGCTTATATAAAATTCTCTTACAAACTTTGTAGGTACCAACCTACAAGAGACACCAATCCCCTCTTATATGGTTTGTAGGCACCAACCCACTAGAGACACCAATCCCCACCACTGAGCACCCACTCAACAAGAGACACCAATTTCTTTGGTGTGAGTCACCAACCTTTAAATTCTTCAATGGATGATATTGTCTTCACAAATATCTGATTGTTGATACACTTTCCTTCACAAATCTGCATGTATTTCCTTCACAATTCTGCATATACTTCCCTCATAAATCTACATGTATTTGATGTAACATTTCCACACAATTTTCCTTTAAATATTTCTACTCAACATCTACTCCAAATCAGCTCTTAGGTCTGCTCCAAATCTTCTCTTAGGTTTGCTCCAGATCAACTCTTAGGTCTGCTCCAAATCTGCACTTAGGTCTACTCCAAATCAACTCTTAGGTCTTCTCCAAATCTTCCATAAATCACTTTGAAGTTTTGCTACAAATCTACCATAGATCTGCTCCAAATTCACATGAATATCATTGCATCTTCCATGCTAAATCTTCTCCAACTTCCTTCAATATAAATCTAGAACACCCTTCATATGTTATGTTCTAGGACTTCTCTAAATGGTCTGATTTATCATTGTATTTCTTCTCTTCTTCTTCTCCTTAGGTCTACTCTAAATTGGAAATGATTTGCATTGGAGAACTTGTTTGTTTTACCACACTTCAATCTTCTATTTATATACCCATCATGTCTTTTCACCCAATAGGGTCAGCCTTCACAAGGAGGTCAACCTCATCAATAAGTAATTTATTTATTTCTCATTCCCATAATTTCAGGTCAGCCATGTTTAAAATAAATGCATGTAATTTACTTATTTCTCATTCCCAAAAGGTGGTGCTAAGGCATTGTAGGTCAACCATATATAGCTTTAGTTTATTTCTCCAATGTGAGGTGTCATAATTTGCAAGTCATCCAACACATCACCATACATATCAAATGCATTTTATTCTTCCTTGTCTTCCACAATATCATCATCACAAAGGATATTAATAACAATAATATGAATTCCTTCGTTTGACATCAATGATAACAATATTTCCAACAATGGATATACAAGTTTGCAAACACTTTAACCATTCTTGATTTGATCATGAAAAGCCAACAATCAAGCTTCAAGAAGGTGCAATCATCAAAGGTGATTTTACAAGTATTTAGGATAACCACACAAAGCAATTTGCAATCAACAAACCACCAGTGGTATGAACACTTTGCAAAAGCATCAAATATCCATGAATCTTCAACTGAAAATGAAAGAACAATTCAACTTGGTGTTTAGAAATCATGAAACAAACTTTGTATGATGACAAGTTCAACACATATCGACAATTTCGATTCACTATCTTGACTAGAAACCATGAGTCAAACTTGTATTAAGCTCAAAATATTGACAAACATCAAGAATTTCCAAACTTGGTGTGGAGAAAACCATGAGAATATCATGAAAAATCATAAAATACTATGCATTTGCTCTCAAATTCAAAGTACAATTATCTTTCAAGTATGTCTCCAATGAGTTTTTCCAACAAACACCAACAAGAACCAACTAGTTCTTAACCAATTCTCACTAATTTCAACTCTTTTCTAACCTCTACAATGAGTTTCAACTGTCTACTTATGTAAATCAACTTTACAATACTAAGTTTTCACCTCTAGATCCAATGGCTAGGATCAATTTGATCCAATGACTCAAATTTGATGCTCAAACACAAAGTCAATTTTGGTGGCAAATGCAATTTACAAGATACTCCACTCATCCCCTCGTAGCTTCCTCAATAAGCTTCCCTTAATATCAAAAGGTAACTTTTCTTGTCCTCACATTTACCTTTTGTTAATAAGTTTTCTAATTTTTTCAAAAAGTAACTTTTGGAAGCCTAAAACATTAAATATTTAAAACTACATCTCCAAGGCATTTAATTTTTACAACTACAATTCCAACAACTTGTTGCAATGTGACAAATCTTCATAAAGCAGACATATATAGCTATAGAAAGTCATTTTCTTCATCATATGTGGTTGTAGGTACCCATTTTACATGTGTAAGTATGAATATCCAGTTGTAGGTAACTAATTCTATCACAAAAAGTGCATTTCTAGCCCTTGTTCTTCATGTTTCCCTCATTTTTCAATCACAAATCTCTATCTCAGACCTGAAACAACAAGTTGGGCTCTCATGGAAGGTTGTATTATTCATATCTTTGGCTATAAAATCAGGTACACAGTAGTTGATGCAGGAGCATCCGGAAGCATTCAGAACAATTGAGACAGTTGACAGTGAAGTTGCAGATTGCAGAGAAAGCGACCTTGGAGAATTCCACATTTTACCACATTTGAGTATTAAAGGTTGAGAAGCTAGACTTAACATCTAGACATAGTCATTGACATCATATCCAAAATTTAGATCATTTGGGTTCGATTCCGGAGAGATATCACTATCGGAAGATTACCTGTTTTCACATAGCAGAGCTGACAGTGTTTAGTGAAGTCTAATCAGTTTGCCAAACAAATCTGTGACTTGTGGAGCCTAAAGGAACATTATTCGATGAAGTATAAGACTTGGCCAACCTTCATGGAGATCTACACGAAGTTCTATGCATGAGCGGAGCAATGCCTTATGTTTAGGTTTGACCTATCTGTGTACACATGTTACCTGACTAGCCGTTGCAATTAGGCCGACTTGATAATGATTTGAAAGCTTGTAGAGGATATAAATAAGATATAAAGGATTTTTTCTAAGCAGTGATTGATAGCATGAAGATAAGGAGCAAGATCTTAAGTTGTTTTGATCCGAATGAGTAGCAGAACAGAGTAGAAGGCAGAGCAGGAAGTAGAAGAAGTTGTAGGGTAAAGAATTGAGGAGAAGACGAAGGAATTCATGGAAGGATATTGTTGTATGAATCTTTTGTAATCCCTAGGCTATGGCCTAGCATCTGTAAAGCCCTTGAGGCATGTGTAATTTGATTTGAAGTTATAATATATGAAGAATGAGATTTGAAGGTTGGGTTTTCCCTATTAGGTTTTTCCCAGGATACATCTTATGTTATGTGTTCATGAATATCTTTTATCTTTCTGTTGATTAGTTGTTAGCTTCCGTTCCATATCCATTATGATCATGGTGTTAGTTCATTAGCTTGCAAGGCTGGATAGTCCTTCATTGGACCCTCCTACCTTGATTGCATCAAGTGGTATCAGAGCTAGGTTTCAAATCTGCTAGGCTAGTTGTGAATTTGTTAGAAGGTGGAGAATCTGATGAAGTGTTGTGCGAAACCCTAGAAGTAACAATTATCACTGCTGAAGAAGATCAAGACAAGGAAGATTCAGTAAGTTTTTCACATTGAGTTGTTTATTTTGATTTTTTTCAGATGGGGAAGATGGGAAAAAGGATGAAGAAAGAAAATGAATCCCTAATGTATGAAAAGGATATTTTAGAAGAAGAATTGTGCAAAATCAAGAAGTGTAATTCAGAATTGTTGGAGAGGATGAAAGAACTAGGAGAAGACAAGTATGATGCCCTTGAAGAAGAATTGGGAAATGTCAACAAGAGGAATGAAGAATTAGAAGTAGAGTTGAAGTTGTTTGAAGATGTTGAAAAGAGATTTGTAGAATTGGAAGTAGGTTTCAAACTATTTGATAGGGTTAAAAAGAGGAACAGAGATCTTGAAGAAGATTTGAAAGAATTGAAAAAGGAGAACAGTCTATAGAAGAAGGAGATATCTGAATTGAAGGAACAAATGGATTAGTTAGAGCAGTCACTTGCAGTATGCAGAAAAGAGAATGAAAGTCTAAGATCTAAGCTTGAATTCTATGATGTTTCTTGTGATACTAATGATTTGTGTGATGATGCAGAAGTTTCTTTAGATGGTGAAATTGAAGATGATAAGGTAACTGAACCTGTAGTTGTTGGTGATGGTATTGGTTTCAAAATCATGCAAAGAATGGGATATGAAGGACAAGGATTGGGAAAACATCAGCAAGGAATTACAGAACCTATTGAACCAGTAATCAAATCAAGAAGTGAAGGCCTTGCATATGATAGAAGTAAGGATGTTATGGAAAATTTTATCAAATCAAATCAGGAAAGAAGAGGTATGTATTGTTCACATTATAGTAGACATGGACATGAAAAGGATTTGTGTTGGGATCTACATCATTGTAAGTTCTATGGATTGAGGAATCATTCTGAAAGGATGTGTTGGGATAAAATGAGGAGGAGAAAATCTATGGCAGGTTGTATATAGAAGAATTATGGATGGATTGATGGACAAGAATGGAAACATGTTACTGGTATGTTCAGAGGAAGATATAAACTGAAGTATTCGTGTGTTGGAAGACCTTATGTGGAGTAGAACAAGGATAGTAATTCAAACTACAGAGGGAGAAGTGACAAGAGTCATCACAGTGAAAGATACCATAAGAATGAAAGAAGATTTGTTAGAAGAGTTTGGAGAAGAAAAGAATCAAGCAAGGAAAGTCATCAAGAACCTGTTACCAAAGAAGCTAATAAAGGAAAAGTAGTAAAGAAGACAAAGATAGCTTGTGCAGAGGAAGAAGAGCTTGTTAATGCAGAGATAGTTTGTGCAGAGGAAGAAAAGCCTGTTGATACAGAGATAGTTTATGTTGAAGAAGAAGAATCTTTTCAATCATTGAGTGTAATAGAGAAACCAGAGGAAGGTGAAGCATTGATCTTAAGGAGATTTGTGTTATAGAACTGAGAAAAATAGTGCAAGAGAGAATTTGTGTAAAACCATTTGAGAAACAGTGTAAAGCATAGTAGAGAAAGAGAAGTTCATGACAGATATTGTACCGAAGGAGAAAGATTGTGTACTAGAATGAAGTAAATATGGATAAAGAAATAGGGATGAGTAAAAGGAAAGTGTATGTAGAGATGAAACTGTAAGATTTTGATGAGTGTAGAGGAAATTGTGTTAAGAATTAGAGAGTAGACAATGTTACAGAGAAATTAAGAAAGTATATTGACTGAATTAGAAAGTAACTTGATTGTTCCGAAGGATGCAGGAATGAATTTGATTGAAGTAGACATTGATCTTGAGGAAACTTGTGAAGAAGACTTGCTCAGACCGCTGATTATTGAGGCTGTGCAAGGCTTGCAGGTAGACCGCCAAACCTAGACATGACAAGATGAAGGACTTGAGGCAGCTTGTCGAGAAGACTTGCTCAGACCACCAATCATTGAGGCAGTGCAAGGCTTATAGGAAGAATGCCGAATCTAGATTACACTTGAGGTAGTTTTGCGGGCTGGACTTGAACAGACTGCCGACCTAGAGGTAGTTGCAAGTACCTGAAAACAAACCACCGAATCTATTCTAAGGAATCAAATTAAATTTGACATAATACATACCAAAGTGAAGAGGTTCACTTTTCAAATAACCTTGAGAGTCTGATGCAAGAGCATCTAGAAGCATTCAGAACAATTGAGACAGTTGACAGTGAAGTTGCAGATTGCAGAGAGAGCGACCTTGGAAAATTTTGCATTTTACTGCATTTGAGTATTAAAGGCTGTGGAGCTAGACTTAACATCTAGACATAGTCATTGACATCATATCTGAAATTTAGATCATTTGGGTTCAATTTCGGAGAGATATCGCTATCAAAAGATTACCTGTTTTCACATAACAGAGCCGACAATGTTTAGTGAAGTCTAATCGGCTTGTGGAGCAAATCCATGACTTGTGGAGCCTAAAGGAACATTATTCAATGAAGTATATGACCTAGCCAACCTTCATGGAGATATGCATGAAGTTCTATGCATGAGCAGAGAAATGCCTTATGTTTAGGTCTGACCTATCCATGTACACACGTTACTTGACTAGTCGTTGCAATTAGGCCGACTTGATAATGATTTGAAAGCTTGTGGAGAATATAAATAAGAGATAAAGGATTGTTTCTAAGCAATGATTGATAGCACGAAGATAAGGAGCAATATCTTAAGTTGTTTTGATCCGAATGAGTAGCAGAACAAAGTTTAAGGCAGAGCAGGAAGCAGAAGAAGTTGTAGGGTAAAGAATTAAGGAGCAGACGAAGGAATTCATGGAAACATATTGTTGTATGAATATTTTGTATTCCCTAGGCTATGGCCTAGCATCTGTAAATCCCTTGAGGCATGTGTAGTTCGATTTGAAGTTATAATATATTAAGAATGAGCTTTGAAGGCTAGGTTTTCCCTATTAGGGTTTTCCCACGATACATCTTGTGTTATGTGTTCATAAATATCTTTTATCTTTCTATTGATTAGCTATTAGCTTCTGTTCCATATCCATTATGATCATGGTGTTAGTTCATTAGGCTACAAGGCTAGACAGTCCTTCATTGGACCCTCCTACCTTGACTACATCAGTAGTGTAATTCATCCTTCATTAGTTGCATGACATTTTTTCCTTCATTTTCCATCATTTCTAGATCTGATTTTACATGAACAACAGTGATCTAGGTCTGATTTTTGTGTTTCTACAGCTCTTGGGGTGTGAAAATGAAGTTTCTCCATGACTGGGATAGTAGGGTGTCTTTAGATCTGCATGCTTCGATGGTAGCTCTAGCTGATCCTGACTTGTTTCCAGCCTCCTAGACCTACAAAAATTAATGTCAAATGTTGGTTCCCAAAATAACAGCAACACAAGGCTCTAAAAATTTCCTAAATCACCTAGGCCAAGGATTGTCATCAAGGTGAGAGGAAGATGTTTGTCAACAAGTTCTAGGAGATTTTGGCCAACTACATTAGTGGGTAGACTCCTCTGCATTTCGAGCTTAACTTAGACTCTGGAGGGATATTCCAAGGGGTATACCTGAATAGGTATTGAGTTCAAACCAAATGAACAACTAAAAATATTGGACAACCAAACCCAACTCATCATCTTGACTCCAAAGATTGTCACTAAGTCAAGAATAACTAGCTGTCACATGACCCCTATATAGCTGATTCAACTGTGCGAATGTACATGCACAAGAAAGATGGTTATTATCCCTGAGCCATAGGTGAAAGATTTGTTTGTTTTTAAAAGATTGTTTGGTCCCTCTCCAATATGGACCAGTGCCTATTCCATGGGGCAATAGAGTCACAGAATGCAAGGAGGAAAACAAATACACAACAAAAGATCAACAGTACTAGACATACATTTACATATATGACTTTCTAATAGATTTTCATACAATGAACATACTTAATTATCCAAAAGAGGACTGCAGTGATTCCTATATAACAAAATGATGGTAAATACACAGCCTTGTATTTATTTAGATGTTGTTACACATCTCCAAACACCTAGTACACTCATACCAGCAAATGTGGCAAAGGAAAATACATAACTGCGATTACATATTTACCAAAATCATTACAAACTCTCGTGGAGACATTCACTACATTCAAATCTACAATATAAAATCTTCCTACACAATACTAAATATATTCCTTCACTTACAAACTAGACAAATCATGTGTTGATGCCAGAGAAACTCCTTAGGTTCTCCCAAACCAAACAGTTGGCTCAAAGACCAACCCTAAAAGTATCTGAAATTGATGCATATAGTCATTCTGGACATGGGCATTGGAAAGATTGGTCAACAAGCAGCCCATGCTGCATTGAATGTAAGCCCATGACTACAGTTAGAAGAATCAATGAAATACAAGGAAGCCCATGCATTTGTCAGAAAGATCAACGGATGTCTTGGGTGCCCATGCCCTGCAAATTTGTTTCACGTCCTTGAGAGGACCTGCATAAAATATGGGAAACTAGAACATACCATCCACTATTGAATTTGGGTACTTGCATATTAACTATAAACATTGTTCCAGCACCTAGCCTGACATCTGCAATCACGCTTTATATTTGAATTTCATTTTAATTTTGCCTCATCTACAACTTTTTCCCAGCACAGACTTGCCTTTGTTTGCACCTTTCCTTGCCTTTGTTTCTGCACTTTGTCGGTGAATTTGCTTATTTTAGAACTAGGTCATTTTCCCCCTTTGTCGGCAAATCTTTAATTTGCCAAACTCTATATTTATCACTTCCTTTTCATCCTTATTGGCAAAAAAATATTTTTTCAAACCCATCCCTTTTATCGCCTTGTTGGCAATTTCACACTTTTCAGAATTTCACCCCTTGGCACCTTTTTACATGCTCTATCAGCAAAATCCAACATTTGAAAACTAAGCCTCCTTTGCCCTCTTTAACTTTTCGCCTTTATCGGCAAATTTTCATTTTATCAAACCTTTTATCTGCCAGCCCCCTTTATCAGCAACAAGACTTTTTGCCGAACCTGAGCTTCTATCTCCCTTTATTGACAAAGTTGTGCTTTTTCGAACCAACACTTTACCACCTTTTATCAACAAAAGTGCCACTTGCCGAACCTTTCCTTGCTTGCTCTTTGCCCCTTTATTAGAAAATTCTCTGAACTTAGCTTTTCATCCTCTTTATTTTCCTTATTGGCAAATGTTTACTTTCCAGAACTTGGCTGGCCTTTTACTTGTGTCGACAAAAACACACTTTCATGAACCAAGCATTAATTCCACCTTTAGCTGATTTACCGACAGAACACTCTTTTGCTATCTTTGTTTGCCTTAGGAAACTTTACCATCACTTTTACCTTATCAAAAAAAGTGGCCCACACCAAACTTGAATGACTTACCCCTTCGACCCTCTATCTACAAACTTTAGCTTTTCAAAACCAAGGGTCACATCATCACTTTCTTCATTATCGACAAAATGCCACTATGCCGAACTCCTTTGCCTTAGAAAAATATTACCTTTATTTGCCTTGTCGGCAAAAAGGACCCATGTTGAACCAACTCTTTTATCGACAAGAATGCCCATTGGTGAACCAACTTTACCTTCCTTTGTCAGCAAAAACACATATCGGCAAATTGCTAAAATTTTGAACTAGTTTCTAGTTCTACCTTCCACCGATTTATCGACAAGCACATTTTCTCCCTTGCCTTAGTCGATTTTGCCTTATCAGCAACTTGGCAAAATCGTGAACTTTGGAAGCCTCGCCTTATCCTCCTTAGCCTTTCTCTTTTCTTCCATGGCTACTTCCTTCTTCCTTGTCAACGAACTGCCAAGTTTGTGAACTCGACAAATCGTCAACAAGGAAGCCATATCCATTGTTTTTTCCCTTAAGTCAAAGAAGTAGGACATTGGTGAACCTATTGTTTCACAAACCAACAAAGAGACCAACTTCAACCCCTTTGCCGATACATATGTCATCCTTCAACTTCAAGAGGTGAATATAAAAATTGGTGAATCAGGAGGAAAAGGAACTTAGAAATAAGTTCAAAATTTATAAGTTTTGCTAATTTGTCGATAATGGGAAAAAATAATGAGGAATTTTTCTAAGGGAGAAAACACCTTTTGACTAAGGCAAAACATAAAAGGCTAGACTTTGACCAAGCATAACTTTTTCATTTTAAGAAATTTTGAGATGGTTCAAAAGGCAAAGTTTCTCAAAATGGAATTCTCTATCCAATGGAGGCATTTGCTAAGAAATTTGCATAGGGTTTTTGGATGTTTTGGGGGCAAAATGGGAACAATGGAAATAAATTTTGCAAGTGCCAACACTGGCTCTGGTTGGGGACGTGTGAGAAGAAGTGTCACAGCAAGAATCCAAAATATCTCTAGGCAGACTAACACACAAAACACATGAAGGGACACACACAAAAAACATATTTACAAAGAAACACACAGTCAAAAATGACTGCAACTAAAATTTTGGGACGCCGCAGGCCACCCCTACAGAAAACTGAATGAAGCTACTTGCCTCTATCAAAGACGAATCTATTAAAGGATTTGATCTCCCTCAATCCTTTGTTGTACTGATCACCCAACATCAGTAGTAAAAACATTTTGCATGCATACACATACAAAATACAGACATTCATATCATCATGTTGAAGATTAAAAAAAATTACTAGGGCAAGGCAGCCATAGATAATATGATTCATCATCATGTTGACTCACATATAAGCACTCACCTTCAGGTCCCATGTCAACATGATGGATTTCTGGGCCTGCACAAATATTAGCATGGATAAAAATATCAAGCTGAAATGTATCCAGCCCAAGCGTGATCTCATGCTAGGCTATGTCATAAGACTGCTCAATTTCTTTTGACCCAGCAACAATACATATGCTAATGCACTCCTCCATGAATGAATCAAAGGCATGATTCAGAGTTAAATCTTCATCATTAGCATATAAATTAGAAATTTGAGGCACTTCAAGTGAAGACTCACAATCTTCAATTTGCCTCTCTGTTTTGTATTCCTTGGCACACACTACTATGTAAAATTTGCTGCTAAGAAAATTAGAAATGATTTTCTCCTCATCACCCTGCAGGTCAACAACATGACCCACACTTGAATGTCCAACCTCATCATTAATAGGCCCATCCAGTGAGCTCAAAAATACGCTCTCAATATGATCCACATCAATCAGAGGTAACTGCCCCAAACAAAGCTCTAGAAAATCATTTGTTACATGCTCTTCAGAGTGGGAGACAATTACCTCAGAATCACATGTAATTGTAGCAACACCTTCATGGTGCACATCTAAAGCATAAATCATATCATCCTCATGCAAACAAGTGTTAATGACCTCATTGTCATTATCAAGAATGAATGAGGGTAACACATCAAACAAGAGACTAGCATCTTGTTCACCCTTAACAACATTTTGTATTTCCTCTCTTTCCACTTGTTGTCCATAAGCAATTATGTCATATTGCATATGACTTTCCAACTTCAAAGTTGATAGCTCAAATTCATTGAGCCTAAAGTCATCTTCAAAAAGAGGATTATCCATGCATCAATTAAAATCACAATCTATGCTATCTGATGGACTTGCATGCTCTTCATAAAGGGAACTATCCCTTATGGTTATCTTTTCATCATTATTTACTTCATTAATGCATGTATGCTTTGTATAATCAACTACATGAATTGAGTCATCTGATGTTTTACTTGCATACATACCTTACAGGCGGTCTACAATACAATAGGTAGTAGGGTCAAAAATATCTTCACCAGATTAGACGCCATCATTGATTTGTTCATTTTTATCACCCACTAATGACTGGTCCAAGGGAATGCAGGTGTAGTCACTCCTATTTTCATCTTAATCACTCTCATACACTGCACCAGCACCTTCATCTACCCTCCTTCATACACAATCATCACTTGATATTGTGTATGGATCATATGATATGTCCACATCCCTGTTGTATACAATAGCTTGTTCATTATCAGCTACCTTTGCATCTAAGGATATAGATTTTACAATCATATCTTGCTTAACTTTGTCAACATAATCAATAAACACATAGGCCTATTGCAAACCCATTAGATTGAATTCCTCTCGTATAGAACTTGAGCTTATAGAATTGTCATAAGCTCTCAAATACATATCAATACACACAGGAAGATCAAGTCTGAATTTTTCTAGGATGTGAGACAAGGCCACTATAAATCTATGGCTGAGCTCCACGCTAGACTCTCCTTCTTGCCTTCTAATATCTTCTAGTTCTTGGACAATAAAAGTAGGGTCTAGACTACTTGCATAGTCTTCAAAGGTAGCCACCAACTGATCTCAGGAAGCAAAATACTAGTCAGAGAAACTAACCAACCACTTCCATGCTACTCCGCATAGAGATCTCACAAAAAATCTTATCCATATATCTTCATCTCCAAATTAAAATTTATCCATGAAGTCTGAAAATGCATCAATGTGTTCCCTCCCATTGAAAACCTCACACCCATCAAATAATGGCATCTGATTGTAAATACTTTTGGGCATGGATTGTTTCTCATAACTGACACATGAGAGATCTAGTTGTCTATAGGTGTTTTCATTAGCAATAGGGGGAGGACGAGGAAAAGAACCACTGGGAACAACAAGAGGGGAATCAGACTACGACATAGACTGATGCAACCTGATTCAACCTGCTAATTCTTTTTCTTGCTGCAACAAAGACTCAAACAATTGCTTTTCTTTTTCAATTTTATTTTCCAGCCAAGACTTTTCATTTCTATTATGCAAGGGCTCAAAATTTTTTGGGTTTGTAAAATTGGCAGGGCTATGATTAGAAAATGCATTACCAGGATAGTCAAAGGCCATATAGTTCCTAGGGTCTTCAACATAAGAAGATGCAGGGAAAGAATCCTCCCTAGGGTATCCATATTCATAATAGTTGGCCATGACCAACTACACACCACTTGTGCAAGACAAAGGAAAGAAAACAACATGTTCCTTTACTGAGAAAGAAACCATGGTCAAGGCAGAAAGAAAAACTTGTACCTTAACTAGCTGCAACCTCCTTGAAACATGCACACAATAGAAATACTTCATTTTCTTTTGATAGCAGAGTCACCACCTCAATGAATGAGGAAATCCTTTGAAGCATGATAAATCTTCAAGGCCATGAAAACTAATTCTAGGTTGCTCACACCAGTAGAGTCATCAAATATTTATAACCCAACAATACATTGGTGCCAATCTGTTGGCATAAGTTGAAAGACTACCAACTTACCCACAGCAACAGACTGCACAACTGTAACGTGTTGTTATAGAGGTCTTCAAATTCTTCATCTTTTCAAGTCTTCCCTGGCAATAGCACCAAAATGTTGGTTCCCCAAATAACAGCAACACAAGACTCTAAAACTTTCCTAAATCACCTAGGCCAAGGATTGCCATCAAGGTGAAAGGATGAGGTTTGTCAACAAGTTTTGGGCGATTTCAGCCAACTACAGGAGTGGGTAGACTCCTTTGCACTTCAAGCTCAACTTAGACTCTAGAGGGATATTCCAAGGGGTATACCTGAATAGGTATTGAGTTCAAACCAGATGAACAACTAAAAATATTGGACAACCAAACCCAACTCATCATCTTGACTCCAAAGACTATCACTAAGTCAAGAATAAATGGCTGTCACGTGACCCCTATATAGTTGATTCAATTGTGCGAATTTACATGCACAAGAAAGATGGTTTTTATCCCTGAACCACAAGTGAAAGATTTATTTTTTTTTTAAAGATTGTTTGGTCCCTCTCCAATATGGACTGGTACCTATTCCATTGGGCAACAGAGTCACAGAATGCAAGGAGGAAAACAAATACATAGCAAAGGATCAACAGAACTAGACATACATTTACATATATGACTTTCTATTAGATTTTCATACAATGAACATACTTAATATAATCCAAAAGAAGATTGCAATGATTCTTGTAAACAAAATGATGGCAAATACAAAGCCTTGTATTTATTTAGATGTTGTCACATGTCTCCAAACACCTGTTACACTCATACCAGCAAATATGGCAAAGGAAAATACATAACCATGATTACATATTTACCAAACTCATTACAAACTCCTGTGGAGACATTCACTACATTCAAATCTACAATATAAAACCTTCCTACACAATACTGAATATATCCCTTCACTTACAAATTGGACAAATCGTGTGTTGATGCTAGAGAAACTCCTTAGGCTCTCCCAGACCAGACAATTGGCTTAGAGACCAACCCTGAAAATATCTTAAATTGATGTATATATAGTCGTTTTGGTCATGGGCGTTGGAAAGATTGGTCAACAAGCAGTCCATGTTGCATTGAATGTAAACCCATGACCACATTTAGAAGAATCAACAAAATACAAGGAAGCCCATGCATTTGTCAAAAAGATCAGCAGATATCTTGGGCACCCATGCCTTGCAAATTTGTTTCAAGTCCTTGAGAGGACCTACATAAAATATGGAAAACTAGAACACACCATCCACTATTGAATTTAGGTACTTGCATATTAACTACAAACAATATTCCAGCACCCAGCCTAACATCTGCAATCACGCCTTATATTTGAATTTCATTTTAATTTTGCCTCATCTGCAACTTTTTCCCAGCGCAGACTCCCCTCTATTTGCACCTTTCCTTGCCTATGTTTCTGCACTTTTTTCGGTGAATTTGCTTATTTCAGAACTGGGTCATTTTCCCCCTTTGTTGGAAAATCTTTAATTTGCCTAACTCTATATTTATCACTTCATTTTCTTCCTTATCAACACAAAATTATTTTGTTGAACTCATCCCTTTTATCACCTTGTTCGGAATTTTACCCCTTGGCACCTTTTTCCATACTCTATTGGCAAAATCCTTTTGGAGTACACGACCACTAAGAGGGGGGGCGAATCAGTGATCTATAAAGTTTAAAAGTTTTTGCACCTTTTAATTCACTGGATAGAGAATGAGAGAGACTTCAAATATTCATCAAACACATATACAAGTATAATGATAAGAATGATGTTCAAAACCTTCATAAAAGGTAAGACATTAGGACACAAACATAGAGACAACCAACAAGGACCATAACACATATTTTATGAGTGGAAAACCCTTAAAAAGGGATAAAAAACAACTCTAAATATTTGCACTTTATAATGCCTCACTAGCTACACAATATGCCTCACTAGCAAAACAGACTCACTGACCAATCAGATATGTCTCACTGACATAAAATACCATGCCTCACTGGCAACAATGGATTACACCACAAATGTGAGTGAAAAGTACATACAGAGCATCTCTCTATTTCTCTTCATAACACTGTCCTTATCAGATTCTCTGCAAACATTATCTGCAAACTTTCTTATGCTTTCTCTGCAAGTAATCTCAGTAAACTTCCTTATGATCTCTCTTTGCAATTGATATCTTTCTGCCTCTGTTCATTAGATAGATATACATGACATTCCTTTGTATGTCAAACAAAATCTTTATCAACAAACCTAAATGAGTAGTCTGGTCATACAAAAAAAACTTCACATTCAAAGTCGCATTACTTGTCATCAAGAAAAACATCTTTGCAAGTTTCCAACACATTGAACTCCACCATCCCACTTCTTATCTCTAAGCAAATAGAGTATGGTATAATAAACTATGCTATACATACAATAAACACTATTTTCCTTATCCTTCAATCATTCTTTAAATCTTTATGTATATGTTCTCTGTCATCAAAAACCCTGCACAAAGTATCCTCTTTTTCATCCTTTCATCATTGTCTTTTGGTTGAATCATAAGCAATTTCATTCCATTTTCATCTCTGTCTCTGCACACTAAACTTTGCAATCATACATCTATCACACTCACCAAACTAACCTTCAATTCTTCTTTCTATATTGATAACCATACATTCATACACTACATTTGTCATCATTCCATCTTCTTTCTAATTGTACCAAGAACCAAGAGATCTTTTAGTTTGAAACTCCCAGAAACAAGATCACAAGAAACAGTTACAAAAACGACTCATAAATTGTCATACATAGTGCCCCCATCAATTTTTGACCTCGAGAGCTATTCATTGTTGTTTGAAATAATTTAAATATAAGCCATAGATTTTGTCATTCGCACTTAAATGAACAACCACCTCTTATAGTAGGTCAACTGAAGTTTAAAACAAAAGTAACATAGGGACTATGACGGTTAGGTTAAGGACTTAAAGACTAAGTGACTAGGTTTTTAAGCCTTAAGAAAGCCTTAAAGAGTGAGGGTTTAAAGACTAACTTCAAACAATAACTTTTTGACATAGAAAATAATGCAAACCCTAAATAGTATGAACACTTGAAACTCCTAAAGAAACCACAAAAACTCCTCACATAGATGATCTACATTGTTGCACCATGATAATATAAAGCAAGATCACATCTTATGACCTTATGTCCTATATGTCATGATTACAAACATGAGCTCCAACATGAACACCTCTTATCTTGAACAACACATTGAGATGATCCACATCTGACATCATGAAGTCTTGATCATCAATAACATTTTATGACATGAGTGAATCCTTTCTTCTAAAGCATAACACCAAAAGATGAGCATTATCAGCATGAACCATATACACCAGAAGATCTTGATGAAGTATCCTGACATGAATTATGAAGCATGTGGACTGATGAAGCATGTGGACTCATGTGAATTGAACCAGTGAACTAGAAGCATGTCACATACCATGAACCTTCTATCAATTCTTGGACATGATGAACAATGACACCCTGATGTGTAAGGCATCAAATCATAACATGAAGACATATAGCATCCTAAACTCATGCATGAATGCCTAAAGCATAGCAACATAACTGAGATGACCAATTCTATAGAGCACACTACACATCGTTTGACATCAATGACAAACTTTCATCAAATCCAACATTTGAGAACTAAGTCTCCTTTGCCCTCTTTACCTTTTCACCTTTATCAGCAAATTTCCATTTTCTCAAACCTTTTATCTGGCGGCCCCCTTTATTGGCAAAAAGCCTTTTTGTCGAACCTAAGCTTCTATCTCCTTTTATTGACAAAGTTGTGCTTGTAGACACCTAAAAATGTCTTAACCATCTAACCATCCTCCGACATCATCCATATCACTAATTTCTCATCTAATTAATAAATTAAAATTTTATTTAATTAATTATTTCACCATCGCCTGAATTATTCACTTTTTCATCATTTAATCCCTAAAATTGAATTAATTTAATTAATTCAATAGTTACACTTACTAACATTAGCCCAATTAATTAAATAAATAAGACAAATATTTATTTGGTTAAATCCTCCACTTCCCTAAACCTAATTAATTAGATAAATTATGTTTATCTAATTAATCAAGCCTACTAATTAGCCTACCTCTAGCCTAGTTGATTAAATAACAATTATTTAATTAGCTACCCTAGCCTACATGACCCCTAGACCCAAATTAATTAAATAAACCCTTATTTAATTAATTTTAACACTCCATTAACCCATTTACTAATTTTCTCTAGCTATATTAATTAAGTTGATCCCCTTGATTAGCTTGGTCAAATCTCACTTAACACTTGTAGTAAGGGTAAAATTGCAAATCAGGGCAAATGAATAAACAGCAATGATAAAAACCCTAGCAATGCACAATGAAGCACAAGACAACATGAAAATCAAAATAACAAATATGAATGCAAACCGATCTCCACGTTATGCTCGATTTATCTCCATTGCTCTTCTCCACCTCGCATGAGCATGCAAGATTTTGAAGGATTATTGTTGGAGGAATGTTGGGTGCTCATTTCTACAGCATAACATTAAGATGAAGATGATAGAATGAATGATAGATGAAGGATGCAAAGGCTCTAATGATATTTCGACAGCATGTGGATACTTGAGGATCAATGCATTTTAGAAAATTTGACAGAATAATGGTACTTGAGGCTCAATGCATTGCTAATGGCTTATGAGGGGGTTGATTTATAGGAAAGGCTTGGTTCAAATAAATGGTTGAGATTAAAAAGCTAAATGATTGATGTGGATGGCTAGGATTGATTCGATTATCCCACTCTTCAAGGGAGTTGTAGTCATGTGACAAGTGTCAAGGAGAATAGGGCTCATGTGTGCTTGTGTACATAAAAAGTACTACATATGAAAGATATTAAATAAAAGGCTGTAGTACCACTTATCTTTTTAAATGAAAGAAGCACACATGTCGGCTAAATGATAAGATAAATTAATTAAATAAATAAAATTTATTTAATTAATTGGAAAGTCAGCTTATGATGAGAACTTAATTCAAATAAAATATTTGAATTAGTTGGGATATGAGTTGGATATTAATTAAATAAATAAAATTTATTTAATTAATTGGATAGTGGGATTAGGATATGATTGAAAAATTAATTAAATAAATAAAATTTATTTAATTAATTAGAAAGTGGGATTATGAATGTGAAATTAATTAAATAAATAAATTTATTTAATTAATTGGCTAAGTAGGATAAGGATGGGATTAAATGGGATTTTAATTAAATAAATAAAATTTATTTAATTAATTGGCTAATGGAATAAGTGGGGTTAAGAGTGGGATTTAGGACAAAATGCTACATGATGTCTAAGATAATGTTTTTGACAAGGTGTTGCTAGACATGAACAAAGTTGGGACAAATTTGGGTGTCTACATTTTGCCCCTCTTTGAGATGATGTTCGAGATGATGAGCTTTGTGTCGAGTAACATCATTTCAAAGAAGTTAAGGTATGGATAATTGATAGGGATGCTAATGATGATGATGATAGAAAGGATAGGTTGGTGATGCCCCCTCGAGAGGATAGATGGGTTGGACAAACACGGGTATGCTCTCGAAAAGAAATGGCTTGGCTACAAAAGAAAGATAAGGAAATGGATAGAAGAAATGAAGATGCGTTATGCTACAATGAATGTGAACAACCATAATGTTTGATATAGCACTAGACATTATGCACCAAGGTATAAGGAACCAGGGTGATGATGTGTCTCGTGCCCCGGCGTAATACAACCTTGTCTGAATACAAGATATGAATATTAGCTAGATTGATACCGATGTGATGCAAATGTAAGATAAAATGATAACACACACAAGCAAGCAAGCAAGCATGCACAAATGATTCAAAAACAAACAAGATATTGCCCCTGTCAAGCTGTAAACCAATGATTGTTTGTTGGATGATGATAGATAGTGTTGTCATTACGGGGAAAGCTATATCCCTAGATCAACACAAAGTTGTTTGCTGAGTTGGTTCGCTGATTGGCTGATTGATTGGGCTTACAACAAGGCTAGGATCAAGACCATTAGATTGCATTTGGATAACTTGGCTTGATTGATTAACTTGATTGATATGGATTAAGGATGGGCTTGCATTTGGATCATTGCTTGGATTGGTTTGAAGATGATGAAATGACGATTAGATTGATTTGATGAAGGATGGATGATTTGTGGTGGATTGAGCTGCTTTTGATTTGTTGGAGTGATTGGATTTGATTTGTTGGCTAGCTTGATGTGCTTTGGTTTTGATGGTTGCTATTGCTAGGTTGATTGTTTTGATGATTGGATTGTTTTGAATGACAATAGTCATGGTGTGATGATTGGAGTGTCCACTCAAGTCTAAGCATAAACAAGTGTTCTCAGTGTGCTCAAAGGATGCAAAACAAACAAGGTATTGTTTTTGTCAAGTCATAAACCAATGATTGATTGTTTGTTTGTTGATGATAGTGTTGTCATTGTGGGGAAAGCTATATCCCTAGATCAACACAAGGATGTGGGAATGCTATATCCCATTGATGATGATTGATGATGATTGATTTGGTTCATGACAAGATGAGGTTCAAAACCTGTTGATTTGGTTGGATAATGTTCCTTGATTGATTAGCTTGCTTGATATGGATTAATGTGACTTGGATTTAAGATCATTGCTTAGATTGATTTGATTGATATGATTGGAAGAGGTGATTGATTGAAATGGATGAATGAATGTTATTGATAGGAAGAATTGATGATGATGATTTGATTTTGATTGAATGTTGATGGAGTGGATTGTTTTGGATGATGATGGAATCAGTGTTATTGCTTGGATTTTTCATTGGATATTTGATTTTTTAGATTTTTCGACATATTTTGATTTTTTTAGATTTTTTGGGATATTTTGATTTTTTTGGATTTTTGAATGTTTTGGGATGTCAATGGATTTACAATTGGAGTAGCCTTTGTGCTAGATACCAATGACAAGGGAGAAAACCAAGTCTAGGTGCAAGGATGGATAAAAGGATGGGCTCATAGTAAATGTGATGGCAAGATCATGATAAATAGGTGGATAGATGGGATAGGCCATGGAATGGAAAGCTCATGATAAACAGATGGGGATAAGCTATAAGACGGAAAGCTCATGATAAGGGTACACCATAGTGGATGGATCATAAGGGAGCTAGGATGTGATCTCCAAAGGCTATGTTGCATAGGAAGAATAACTTGCCCCATTCTAGGTGGTAATGCTTAGGATTTTACATGACAAAGTTCATGACCAAGGGATGACATGATAGATTGGTTTGAATGGGATGGATAAATGGTCAATGGATAGGACTTGGTTTGGAAAGAAGGTATGTCAAGAAATATCCAAACATGTTTCAACATTTTGCCTCTATGTCTTCGTCAAAATCAAAAGGTGGAAGAATGGATAAATGGGTTCAATAAGATAAGTATATGGATGTAATAGCTAAGGATGGTAGAATGGCATATGATAGGATGGAAAATGATATAATGGGATAGATAGTTTGGAAATGGATAGGTTGGATGAGACAATGTGCCCCCAAGTGTGACATAGAAGATCAACCTACACATGACGCCTGTTTGCCAGGTTTTCATCATGGTACTTATCCAAGGTGCCTGTTTACCAAGTTTTCACCGTTGGACGAAGGGATTTCTCTTTACTATTTTAATTTTTTTATTTTTTTTTTGGTTTTTTTACTTTTTCTTTTAGATGGGTTGACAATTACACATGGCGCCTGTTTGCCAAGTTTTCACCATGGTAATAGATAGGAGGGACTCAAGTGGCTAGTGCTATGAAGGTTGATAGTGTCCCTTTAGAGATTGATGATGTCTTCGCATGGACCACATCAAGTGTACTCATAGATGTTGATAAGGGATTGCATGGATGGGAGATGGATTAGGTGGATAGTAGATTATGATGTGGATTTATGGTAGGGTAGGCTAGTGGCTTATGGTGTGGATTTATATAGGATTATGGAATGAAGATGGATGAAAAGTTTATGCCAAAGCATGGACCATAGGGTTAGCATGGGGGAGATATGTAGGATAATGGATAGAAGATGTGGAGATGAAGGCATGTGGGAATATTTTGGAATGGAAGGGAACCATGACCAATGGTTGCACACACCGTGATAAACATTGAAGCTTTTGATTGGATGGTGGTTTAGGAAGCAATGGAGATGTTTGCTTAGGGGATGGTTGACGAAGTGATTTAGGAACCCACATAAACTTAGTATTTTTAGTGCTTTTGTTTTGCTTGTGGGATTTTTGAAGGGAATGGAAGTTTTGGGTGGAAATAGGTTCTTGGATAGATATAGGTGGTGAGGATTCTTGAGAGGTGGATGAGGATGCCTCATTTGACTTGCTAGCTTTTTGCTTAGGAACCCAAACTATTTTGCTTTTGGGCTTTGCTTTTGGAGGTATGGGCTTGGATAGCTTTGTGAATGTACTTTGCTTTGATTTTGATTCTTTATGTCCTAAGGTATGAAGACCTTTAGGATATTTGTTGATAGGATTTTTAGCTTTATAGGTAGAGGCATCAAAATTTTTGCTTTTGAATCCCATAGGGTGGGTGAAGTGGATGGAATGATTGGAAGCTTTATGCTTAAACGATGTGTGCTTTTGTTGGCCATGATTAGGGATGTAAGGATATTTATGAATGATAGGTATGTTAGGTGTTAGAAGCAACGGTGGTAAGGTGGATGGAGGGATATTTGGAGTTGGTAAAAGTGGAGGCAAATTAGATGGCGGAAGGTGTACGGTCACATGCTTTTGACATTTATAGGATGATGGAGGTGGAATGGCTACATATGTTAGATGGTGGGGGCTGTGATGGAAAGTGGTAGGTTTAGGATATATGAAGGGATTACCAACATCTTGGCCTTGTTTACCTTGGGGTGTGTATCCAAGGCCATATGAGCATGGAGGAATCTTGACATGGTTTGGCTCCAAAATACCTTGTTCATAAAGGCCTAGACCTTTGCCTTTGTAGTTCATGTTTTGGAGTATGCGATGGACAATGGGACTAGGTGTGCTTTGAACACTAGACTTGAGCTCTTTATTGGATGGAGAAGGTGAAGTGGGTAAAGGTTGTTGTTGTCTTAAGGAAGAATACTCATGTATAAGGGTGGTAAGACCAATAGGACATGATAGAATTGAAATGGAGTTGATGGTAGATGTGGAAGGAGGATCATTAGGATCTTTATTAGCATTGTGTTCACTAAGATCTAAGTTATTGATTTGATTGTTTATGCTTACTTGGGGGACAAGTGTCTCATCATGACAAGTTGATGTTTTCTCATTATGGATAGGGCTAGATGGTGAATGACTAGGAGCAATTTGGATATCTTGCTCATGGATAGATATAGGATTATGGATAGGATCAAGGTGCTCATGGATAGCTTCTTCATAGGTATCATCTTGATCATAAGAAGGTAAATGTTATGGATGGGTTGAATTTGGATAGCTTGCTCATGAATGGTTGTTAGGAGATGGATAGGATCAAGTGGCTCATGGATGGATTCTTCATAGGTATCATCTTGATCATAAAGAAGTTAAATGTTATGGATGGGTTGAATGAAAGTGATTTGATCTTGAGTTGGACTAGAGCTTAATGTTTCCACATGCTTAGGATTAAATATTTGACATACCTCTCGGGTTGCTTGAATGGAAGTGGAAGGCTCTTGGATAGGCTCTTGGTCAACTACATGAGAACATGATGACTCTTGACTTAGATTAATGATAGAAGATTCACAAATAGGCTTGATGGCTTGTAGGTCACATGATGGGCTTGAAGGGCTAAGAATGTTAATTGAGGGCTCTTGGATAGGCTCAAGGATAGGTGGGCCACATGATGAGATTATGGCCTTTGGAAGTTCTTTGGTAGGCTCATGAATGGGTGTTTGACATGGGGGTAGCTTATTCCTAGCTAGTAGCCAATGGATCACATCCTTCGCAAGTGTATGAGTGGATGGGAAATATAATGGATGAGCAATAATAGAGGATGATGTTGTAGGCTTAGGATGAGGATTTTGATTGGATGGAAGGATAATTGAGTTTGATAGGCTAAGATTTGGATTGGATGAGGGTAATACATGGGATTGGGATGATGTGGCATGATTTCTTATTGTATGTCGATACACCTTGTAAACAATTGGGAAAAACATGGGGCATGTATTTGTATCATGGCCTTTGGTCCTATGGTATGCACAATAATCATGTTCATCATATGGACTTTCTTCACATGGTTTGACTTCAGGAAGTTCAATGAGTTTTGCTTCAAGCATCCTTTGTAAAACTATCTCAGCCGCATCCTTTGGTGAAGGATTAGAATGACATGGTGATGAAGGTAATGGAGGGCTTGGTGGTTTGGAAGGTGGAGGAATTAATGGACTAGGAATGAGATCACATGGTGGTGTTGGGATAGGACTTGTTAGCTTATGTGTTGGGATGGGATTGGATGGTGGAGGCCACTCTAGATTGGTATCTCCCTTGTCAAAGGTTATTAGATCTTGCATAGGATAACTTGGGCTTTGATTTATGTACAAGGGACCATTTAGACTTGCATGTGCTTCTTGTTGTAAAGGTGGACTTAGGTCTATCAATGGTGCTTGGTGGTCTTGTTGAAAAGGTGTACTTGGACTTGCTTGATTTATGTACAAAGGGCTATTTGGACTTGCATGTTGTTCTTGTGAGGACACTTGGTTGCCTTGTGGATGGGCTTGGTAGTGCATTAGAATGGTGGTATGAGGGATTGGATAAGCTTGAGGTGGAGGTTGATAGGTTGATGTGGCATTGACTTGGTGGATAAGTGGATTAAGTTGATAGGAAGTGGATGGATATGACATGTGGCTATGAAATAGATTAGGTTGATAGTGAATGGCTAAGGATTGTTGTACTTGTTGAGCTTGACTAGTGGCTAAAAGGTGTTGGACTTGGGCTACGAAGTGTTGCAGTTGAGGTGATTGGCTTACGTGGGGTTGAGCTTTTTGGATGAAGAATTGTAATATTTCAATGGTGTCTTGGTTTAAGGGTTGTGATCCTTGATAAAGATTTTGGAGGAATCTTTGAAATTTGATTTCTAGGTCCTCTAGTGTAGACATGTTGTCACCAAGTGTTTTTCTTAAGTCCTTTTAGCAAGTGCTTGTTTAGGGATTTGGATGATGATGTGGCTTGTTTGGATGACTTGGCTATGTTTGGGATGAAAATGATTAGGTTTGAATGTTATTGGAAGAATGTGTAGGATGACTTGTCTTTATGTGTTTGGGTGTTTAGAGCTTGATGTGGCAATAGTCAAATAAATGATTATGCATATACACACATGAATCACTCACACAAGACACATAAGCAAGTTTTAGTTTGGAAGAATGTGATGATGGTTAAGCAAGCACGTGAAGACACTTCAACAAGTCCTAGTCAAGGCAAGGCCACTATCACAAGGAGGTTCTAGTGAAAATCTAGGGGACCAGCACCCCACGAGCATCTAGCAAGCCACTTAAGACTTTAAATAACCCTACTAGGAGTTTTAATATACACAAAGGTACACCTCCTTTCGAGTTAGCACTGTATGGTGAGCGCTAATATCGGTTAGACTTGGCTTTCGTCTTATCCTCTGATTTTTATAGCGGACCGGATGAAAGTACTGCTTGAGGTCGTTCCCTTGGGGTGGATACCAAGGCAGGCCTCTCTAAGGCTAAACAAAAGCAACACAAGTAAATATTTTTGATCTCCAAGTTCGTGTTGGGACGCGAGGAGAGAGCATACACATTTACTTGGTCACACTCGCATGGGGTTCATTAACCTTAGAAGTTCAATGTGTGGAAAAAAATGCAAGCACTTGTTTGTTTTAAAACCCAAATCTAAATGTGATGAAAGACAATGGTTCGTTTTAGCCCAATGTTTTGATGTGAATTTGCAAACAATTGTTCATTTTATAATCTAAATGTGTTTGCAAACAATGATTAGAAGATGAGAAATGAAATGATTGCACCTAGTTAATTTGCTATCCAAATTGCTGTAGATGTTGATGTCAATGTTGCTCCAGCTCCTTATGATCACCTACAACATAAAAAAAATGATATTATAATGCAGGCATAAAAAATAGGCTCATCACGCAAGGAAAAATGTAATTTAAGATGCATAGCCGAATTAGATTTGATTATTTTGATATATTTTTTGTTTAAAAATTAAAAAATTAAAGAAGAGACCCCCATTAAGTTTTAGAGAGCTTTCAGAAAATGTAAAGAAATCAAAGAAATTCCCTGTTTTACGCCCAGAAATGTGGATTTATGGAAACGGTACAGTTGGCAAAGATCTGATTTGTTTGCACTATAAACGACCTCTAAATTAAATCTACAAAATGGAGACCCCCATTAAAATTTTGAGAGCTTTCCAGAAATGTAAAAATTTTAAAAAAATTCGCTGATTTGTGCCTGAAATTACGATTTTATGAAAAAACATAAAAACATGATAAATCCTGCAAAAATCACAATAAACCCAAAATTTTTCTACTGTAGCTTCCTTATATCATGGACAAACTTTTGCTAAAACCTTGTAGAAAAATTTGTAGCCGTTTGGAAGATATGATGAAATCTTTAAAACTTAGGGTTTTGTCCAAAAAGTAGCAAATCTGCAACAAAAAGTTAATTAAACCTGCAAAACTCAACAATGGGGGTTATATGAATGTAAATTTTTACTACAAAAACTTGCAAAAAAAGATCAAGCGAAGTGAGTCCCACCGGGCGTGCCAAATGTAGTTAGGGTAAAATTGCAAATCAGGGCAAATGAATAAACAGCAATGATAAAAACCCTAGCAATGCACAATGAAGCACAAGACAACATGAAAATTAAAATAACAAATATGAATGCAAACCGATCTCCACGTTATGCTCGATTTATCTCCATTGCTCTTCTCCACCTCGCATGAGCATGCAAGATTTTGAAGGATTATTGTTGGAGGAATGTTGGGTGCTCATTTCTACAGCATAACATTAAGATGAAGATGATAGAATGAATGATAGATGAAGGATGCAAAGGGTCTAATGATATTTCGACAGCATGTGGATACTTGAGGATCAATGCATTTTAGAAAATTTGATAGAATAATGGTACTTGAGGCTCAATGCATTGCTAATGGCTTATGAGGGGGTTGATTTATAGGAAAGGCTTGGTTCAAATGAATGGTTGAGATTAAAAAGCTAAATGATTGATGTGGATGGCTAGGATTGATTCGGTTATCCCACTCTTCAAGGGAGTTGTAGTCATGTGACAAGTGTCAAGGAGAATAGGGCTCATGTGTGCTTGTGTACATAAAAAGTACTACATATGAAAGATATTAAATAAAAGGCTGTAGTACCACTTATCTTTTTAAATGAAAGAGGCACACATGTCGGCTAAATGATAAGATAAATTAATTAAATAAATAAAATTTATTTAATTAATTAGAAAGTCGGCTTATGATGAGAACTTAATTCAAATAAAATATTTGAATTAGTTGGGATATGAGTTGGATATTAATTAAATAAATAAAATTTATTTAATTAATTGGATAGTGGGATTAGGATATGATTGGAAAATTAATTAAATAAATAAAATTTATTTAATTAATTAGAAAGTGGGATTATGAATGTGAAATTAATTAAATAAATAAATTTATTTAATTAATTGGCTAAGTAGGATAAGGATGGGATTGAATGGGATTTTAATTAAATAAATAAAATTTATTTAATTAACTGGCTAATCGAATAAGTGGGGTTAAGAGTGGGATTTAGGACAAAATGCTATATGATGTCTAAGATAATATTTTTGACAAGGTGTTGCTAGACATGAACAAAGTTGGAACAAATTTGGGTGTCTACAACACTCATTCTCACACCTCATGAATAAAAAAATTAACTTTTATTCCACATAAGGTAATAATTTTTTATTCTCACTTGTCCTAATCTCCCATAAATGAGCTCTTCCCCATCTAACTTGTCATAATCTCTATTAATGGAACTCTTCCCCATGTGAATTAAAAATTTACTTTTACTCCCATCCTCACACTCTCCCATGGAAATGAAGTTTTTACTCGTTTCTCATCCTTCCCAATGTGAATTCAAAATTCACAAATAATGGGAGCCATCCAATCTTATTGACCAAATCTTAGCCTTTGATCTCTCTTATTCAACCCAAGACTACAACTCCAATCCAAACCCTAATCCTCAAGAATTCCTAGCCATTGATCTAAACTTTCAATCCTCACCCTCCATCTTTTTACCAAAAATCTATAAATAGAGCCCTCATCTAAGTCATTTTCATCACTTCTTGCATCAAAACTATGCCCAAATTTCTATCAAACCTTCTCATCATGCCATCATAATGCCAAAGTCCTTCTAGCTTCTCATCACATCCATATCCAAATTTCTATCCTTAGCCAAATCTATCATCCTATCCTCATCATATTGTGTTGAAGAACAAGGAGCAATCCACATTCTCTACTTCAAATTGGGTAAAGTAAGGAGAGTCTTGGTGTGCAACTCTCCTCAACCTTATCAAGGAGAAGGGAGATTCATCAAGGTATATCTTGTGTTTTTGTGCATTTGGTATTGTTATTTTACTTTGATCTTTTCTCTTGTCTTCAATACTTTTTCGAACCAACACTTTGCCGCCTTTTATCGGCAAAAGTGTCACTTGCCGAACCTTTCCTTGCTTGCTCTTTGCCCCTTTATCGAAAAATTAGTTGAACTTAGCTTTTCATCCTCTTTATTTCCCTTATCAGCAAATGTTTACTTTTCAAAACCTGGCCGACCTTTTGCTTGTGTCAGCAAAAACACACTTTCATGAACCAACCATTAATTTTGTGTTTAGCCGATTTGCTGACATAACACTCTCTTTTCCTGTCTTTATTTGCCTTAGGAAACTTTACCATCAATTTTACCTTATCAAAAAAAGTGGCCCACACCGAACTTGAATGACTTACCCCTTCGACCCTCTATCGACAAACTTTAGCTTTTCAAAACCAAGGGCTGCATCATCACTTTCTTCATTATCGGTAAAATGCCATTATGTTGAACTCCTTTGCCTGAGCAAAATATTACCATTATTTGTCTTGTCGACAAAAAGGACCCATGTCAAACCAACTCCTTTATCGGCGAAAATGCCCATTGGCGAACTAGCTTTAGCTTCCTTTGTCAGCAAAAACACACATCGGTGAACTACCAAAAATCTGAACTAGTTTCTAGTTCTGCCTTCCACCAATTTCTCGACAAGCACATTTTCTCCATTGCCTTAGTCAATTGTGCCTTATCGGCAACTTGACAAAATCATGAACTTTGGAAGCCTCACCTTGTCCTCCTTAGACTTTCTTTTCTTCCATGACCGCTTCCTTCTTCCTTGTCGGTGAACTGTCAAGTTCAAAAACTCAACAAATCACTGACAAGGGAGCCATATCCATTATTTTTTCCCTTAATTTGGAGAAGTAGGATGTCGGTGAACCTGTTGGTTCGCAAACCAACAAATTTGCCAACAAAGAGACCAACTTCAACCCCTTTGCCAATACATATGCCATCCTTCAACTTCAAGCAGTGAATATAAAAATTAGGGAATCGACAGGAAAAGGAACTTGAAAACAACTTCAAAAGTTATAAGTTTCGCCAATTTGCTGATAATGGGCAAAAATAATGAGGATTTTTCTAAGGGAGAAAACACCTTTTGACCAAGGCAAAACATAAAAGGCCAGACTTTGACCAAGTACAACTTTTTGATTTTTAGGAATTTTGAGATGGTTCAAAAGGAAAAGTTGCTCAGAATGGAATTCTCTATCCAATGGAGGCATTTGCTAAGAAATTTGCACAAGATTTTTGGATGTTTTGGGGCAAAATGGGCATAATGGAAATAAATTTTGAAGGTGCCAACACCAAGCATCAAATTCATCATAAACAAATCATTTCTAGTCAAAACATATCTATTTGTAATCATAGATCAGTCATATGCAAGTTCACAATTCTAAATTTGTAACATTGTCAAATGTGTTGCCATGGGCAGCTTCACAAATTTGGTGTTTCATCTCATCTTCTTTCATGGATCCCCATCATTATCTTCATCTCCTCATCATCCTCATATTTCCATTAAATATTTGTAGCAAATTTTCATTTTTTTAAAGTCTTCTCAAAAGTCCAAGTATCATTTATGAAAGGTGGCAACACAATTTCCAAGGTAATTTGTCTTCATCTCATCATATCTTCTCAAACAAGTCTTCTCTCTTCACTAGAAAAAAAAATTTATGAATTTTTTGATGAAAATAGTGAATTTTGTAGGAATTCAATGGAGAATAGGATATCAAGACATCGAGACATCAGGACATCCTGTTCAAAGGTGAAATCCCTAAAAATTGAAAGTCATGATTTTGAAATTTGGATTTAACTTTCTAAAACTCTTTTTAACATTCCAAAAGCTTTCCTTAATTCATAAATTTAAATTATCAACCACGTTTTCTATGCAAACAAGACTTTGGGGGTTTTGTAGGGGATCAGGATATCAGGACATTAGGATATCCTCTTCAGGGGTGAAATCCTAAAAAAATAATGAAGATGAAATTTTGAAATTTGGATTTCACTTTCAGAACACTTTGAAACTCCCCAAATTCTTTTTTTTTTACTCTCAAATTGGAATTATTAACAAATTTTCCATGCAAAGAAGACTTGAGGATTTTTACAGGGGATTAGGATATCAGGACATTAGGATATCCCGTTCGGGGGTGAAATCCCACAAAATAATGAAGATGAAATTTTGAAATTCAAATTTCACTTGCAAAACACTTTGAAACACCCCAAATTAGTTTCGTGGCCCTTGAATTCAAATTGTTGACAACTTTTGCATGCAAAGAAGACTTGAGGAGTTTTACAGGGGATCGGGATATCAGGACATTAGGATAACCTATTTGGGGGTGAAATCCCACAAAATAATGAAGATGAAATTTTGAAATTTGGATTTCACTTGCAAAACACTTTGAAACACCCCAAATTAGTTTCCTAACCCTCAAATTCAAATTGTTGACAATTTTTTGCATGCAAAGAAGGCTTGAAGAGTTTTACAGGGGATCAGTTTATCATGACATTAGGATATCTTGCCATTAGGATATCCTGTTCGAGGGTGAAATCCCGTAAAATAATGAAGATGAAATTCTAAAATTTGGATTTCACTTCCAAAACACTTTGAAACTCCCCAAATTCTTTTCTTGACCATCAAATTGAAATTGTTAACAAATATCAAGCTCAAAAACTTAACTTTATCTTTGAAAAACCCTTCTTGAGACTTTCTTTACTAAACAAAAAAAAAACACTTAGCCACCTTAACACCATGAGATATAACCTTGAAAACACACCCTATGAAAATGGGAAGAGATGCAATAGAGAAGATAAGGTCCGCAAATCTCATCTAGTCAAATTAAAAAAGGATGAATCAATCAATCAAACTCACTCCCTAGGACATATTAGGGAAAACAAATGCATCTAAACCATGCCACCTAGTCAAGACTATTCATGACTGAGTCAAATTGATTTTCTAGGACCAAAACTAACCAGAATAGCTGAAAACCAAGGAAAGGAAACATGCTCAAATTTTTCAATTCAAAAGAGGGGGTCCCCATTTTGTCGATGCAAAGGATGGGACGTGTGTGCAAGGCACAACACTACTGTTAGTTACACATATTTCCATGCATCTCACCTTATCCTATCCATATACACACTTATTCTTAGGATATCACCATTTATTACACCTATCCTTGCACCTATTCTCATACATTTATGTATCACCTTGATAATTACACCTTCATGAACTATGCTCATTAATCTCACAGCATTTAGGACTAATCCCATGCCATTTAAAATTGACCCAAATTTTAAAAAAATAAAATTCAAATATTTGTTAACTCCTCCCTATTCCACTAGCCATTATATGCCAACTTGGTACATGTTTGCATGATTAATTGCAATGTACTAGTATTTAAAGGCATTCAATATGCATTCATTTATCATGAAATTCCTATCCAAAAATATAATGCATTAAAGAGAAGAATCATTCTTGGAGCACTAAAAGGAATCCAATTCTGCATCAAATCATTATAGTTCTGCATTTGGTCTTTGATCATTTCCATCACTATAAAGTCGGTCTAATCAAGGGGGTTAGCCTGAAAGAACTTGGCCCTTATGTTTCGATAATTTTCCCAAGGTATTTTTAATTACTGCTAGTCCTTAATAGTTAGTGAAAATTAGAGAATACAACAAATTGGATAGTAGAAGTACATAGTGCACTAGTTCAAGACAACATGTTAGCGATTTGATCCATGTAGTGCAAAGTTAAACCATAGCCACAAAATCAACCTAAAGTTATAATTCTATATAGAATTCTAGATAGAAAGCATAACAAAGACATCTATTTTTTTATACCTAGACCAACGGATTATGTCACATCAAGTTTTATCTTTATTGTTGTTCCACAAACTAAATAAATAAGTCCCTTACATTTAATTTTCTAAATTAACATTTACTTATTTTGATTTATCTATCAAACTCTAATTACTTAAATTAACGTTAATTATATGTTTATCAATTATATTAATTAATTAACCTAGCACTTTAGAAAATTGTTATTTTCCATTACAAGAGTATATCTACATGAGATTTAATTTTTTAAAATCTAATTTAAAAAAAATAACACTCATTATTATTACAACGAAGGCCTTCCCTCTATGAGAGGGAGTGAGCTACTTTAGCAAATCAACGACTAGAATTTCATTAGAAGGATGCAAGTCGACAAATTTCTTCCTGACTAAACACCTGTCAAACGTTGTGAAAAGGCCTACTCTTCACTATTTCCATAGAGAAGGTTGGTAGGATCCAAATATATAATAATGACAATAAAACAATGTAGAAGATAGATCACACACCGCACACAAGATGTTTGGGGGCCAAGATGCTCTAATATCTAATAAATGTGGAAATGGAATAAACCCTTGAGGTAGTGTAATATCATATAATACTTCTTATGGAAGAAGACACTCCAAGCTATATCTCCAAGAGATCCCAAGTATAATATCATACTCAATGTACCTATCCTTACAATGATAATAACCTCCTTTATATAGACCTCCTCCTAATAATATAATGGAGGGGTAATCTCAATGAAGGCCTACTCATCGTGCCTAATGTAATTAATTGCACAAGTTGTCTGCATGACCTAATATAACTAACTTAAGGGATGTGTGGCACACGTCAACATCTTCATCCACCAAATACATTATAATATCATATCCCAAGTACACAACAAATGGTGTATTTGTTTTCACCTCTACTGGTAATGATGGGCCTTCCTACAATTCTGTTACAAACATGGCACCATGGATAACTATTATGGGCTCCAACAATATGGACTGAGAGTTTCCCTCTTTTGTGGAGCTCAGCAATGGTGAAGTGTTCAAAGGCTTGTCACTTTATAGAGGAACAGTGGAAGACCCCACTTAACTCATCTCCAACTTGGACCAACATCTGTCAATCCATTTCATATGTGGGAGGAGGGGGGCGGGCGATGAGGGGGGAAGGGGAGGATCAGTTGTACCCTACCAACAATCCAATGATGACACATGTCCATAGGGAGCTATGCTCGAGGCAACACGTCATTTGATTAAGGACCTGATAATTCGCATTTAATACCTCTTTAGTGTACCCATTGCACACTTTAACTAAAGTGTAATGGAGAAAGAGAAAATGTTTTTTTTTTTAAATTCAAAAAGCATCATCTTTTTTTTTTTCCTTTTTGGTTTTGTCTGGGGTGAGGCCCTAAATTTGATGCTCAACCTTACCTCAAGTAATTTTTTTTGATGAAAAATATTAATTTAAAATTACTTTTTGAATGAATGAATTTTAATGACGTCCATGAGGCCAAAACAACCTAAGGGACCAAGAGCCGCAGCCCTAAGACACTTTCGAATTTTAATGAATGTCTATTTTATTTTGGAAAAATATATATAAATCTTATATATATGAGAGAATAATCTTATAAGAATTTTGATGGTCTGATCAATATCTCCCCTTCCATATCCCCTTTCATATGATAGAGTCTTCTTAAAATTTTGACTGAATTTTACAGCAAAAATGCATAAATACGGTCATACGGCCATGAAAATTAGAGCGTCGAAGGGGAGCGAGGGGTTGCGCTGAAAGAGGGAAACACGGAGGTAATTCACACATTACCGCTTGTAAGGGAAAAGAGGCTGCCACGTGGTAAGTATACAACATAGGCTGCCTCATCTGGTGTATTAAGTTAGGGGAGGCAGCAAAGCCACATATGAATGTTATCATAGCATGGAGGCAACTGCCATTGCCATTGCAGGCATTCCTTCCCTTCTACAAACCAGGTTCACAAATGGAAGGCTAGCATTTGGAAAAATAAAGAGCAAGACCAAACATAAGAGCAGAATTTTGGTTTATGCAAGTGGCAGTGTAGGGATGCAGAAGGCGTGGATATACAGGGAATATGGAGGCGTGGATGTGCTGCAATTTGAAGAGGAGGTAACAGTTCCCGACCTCACCCCAGATCAACTCCTCATTAAAGTTGGCGCCGCAGCACTAAATCCCGTTGATTTCAAGCGGAGGCAGGGCAAATTCAAGCCCACCGACTCTCCTCTTCCTGTTTGTATTCTCATTCCCATTTCTTATTATCATATTACAATATCAGCATTGTGCTAGACTACAAAGCCTCCTAATACATGCTCATTTTAATTGTAGCTCATACTAGCTTCTGTAAGAGGTTTTGCCTTGTCATGTCTTTCCAAACCGGAAATGCAGAATGAAATAAAACAGATAGAACCCAATTGTAGTTATTTAAGTTGTACATGTTTTAGTCTCTTGCATTTTGGGAAGAAGCTTTCCCCAAAAACCTCTCACCAGTTAGTTTAAGCAGTGGAGATATTTGAGTCAAACTAAGTGACCCCTCTTGTTTTCTTCACTTTTCAAAGTCTTAAGGGATTTTTCACTATGTAGGGTATTGCTAAGACGTCACCATAATGCCTTTTTTAATGAGTAGTAGTTTTTCTATGACCTTTTACTTTATGGTGTATATTGCAGAATAATCATGAGCCAAAAAAATTTCTTAGCATTGCAGAAACCCACATTGCAGCCAAGCAAATCTAAGCATATCTTATTATGGAGGAGGAATAGTATTTTTCAGAAAATCTCACTTTGGGCTTTTCACCCTGAAATTTGTTACTATGTAGGATATTTTGAAGTCATTACTGTAACGACCATTTTCTATGATTACCCATTTCCTTATGACCTTTTAAGTTACATGTTGTACGTTACAGAATAATCATAAAGCTGTAAGACCCACATAGAGACAAGCAAATCTAAACATTTTTTTTAGTTTGAAGAAAGAACAAGTGGTTTTTACAAAATTCATCTTTTTGAGCTTTTCACCTTATTGTTATGCAACCAGTTTGGAGTTTTGATAATGTGTTAGCTCTAGGAAGGTTCCTCGCCCAATTTCGTTTCATGAAGGCAACTACTGCTGATAACAGTATTCGACCTGTTGTGCAATACAAATTTTGGAGACATATGCATGGTGCTTCTAATTTTGTGTCCCACATATCTAAGTTTATACAAGTCTTTTTAGCCATATCTCTGAAGCAGGCTACTGACTATTGGAAACATGCTTGGATCTTGTTTGTTCTTCTGCTATTTTTATAGATTGTAAGAGTTGTCTGAATGTGCCCTTTTGCATATATGCAGACAGTGCCAGGATACGATGTTGCTGGCATTGTGGTGAAGGTAGGAAGTAGAGTGCAAGGGTTTAAAGAAGGCGACCAAGTGTATGGAAACATTAATGAAAAGGCTTTGGAGAACCCAAAGCAATATGGCTCACTTGCCGAGTACACAGCTGTAGAAGAGAAGCTAGTTGCTTTAAAACCAAAAAACTTAGACTTTGCCCAGGCAGCAAGTCTTCCTCTTGCCATTGAAACTGCACATGAAGGCCTTGAAAGAGCAGGTTTTGGTCCTGAAAAGTCCATTCTTGTGTTGGGAGGTGCAGGTGGTGTGGGCAGTCTTGTCATACAGGCAAGTAATTTTTGTTGTGTTTTTTAGATGAGAACATTGTTCAGGAAAAAAGGAAAAATAAAGAAGAATATGCAAATAAGATTCCAGAAGCAAAGAATAAAAAAGAAACCATATTATTCAAAGTGATGTCTCATTTACTGAAATACAAGAAACAGAGTTTTGAGATATAGGCATGCCATGTCACACTTGAGATACACATCACTTCTAAAAATAGTATATGCATATCTGTTGTTGTGAAACAGTTAGCAAGACAAGTCTTTGGGGCATCGTTCGTTGCAGCAACTTCAAGCACTGGGAAATTGGAATTTTTGAAGAGTCTGGGAGTTGATATTGCAATCGACTACACTAAACAAAACTTTGAAGAATTGCCTGAGAAGTATGATGTTGTTTACGATACCGTTGGTAAGTAAGGAAAATCAGAAGAAACAAACCAGAAAGTCCTTGTTGTTTATATGGCCATACTTAAAGAAGTTATATTAGTTTCATTAAAAATTATATATTCCTACATCAGCTTATACATTTGTTTTTTCTTTAGCAATTATATTCTAATAAATTCTAGTTGCACATGCTTTCCTAAAATGAAGATAGAACTGTCCTATATTTGTCTAGATAAAATTAGTCGCTCTAATTTGCGATGATGACAGGATCCAATATGTAGCTGAAAAACATCTAAAAGTTTTAATAGTTGATTGTGCTTGTTATGCCATTAAGGGCCATTTCAGCCTCTCTGCTAAGGGACATTAAACTATGATAAGGGCTTCAGCTTGAGCCACTCCTGGAGACTCATCCTGCAAACACTCAAAAGTTCCCACAACTGAGAAAATTCAATTTTATTTATTATGTTATGGAATTGTAGCTAAATAGGTTTAACAGCTAGTTAATTACCATTAGTTCACAACTCACAGAACAATTAATGAGACTGAAAATTAATTAATGCTATTTCTCTTGCTGTTTTGCAGTCATGGATTAAAATAAATTTCATTTGGGTGTCATTTTGAATTTTAATTTATGCTAGGAATAGAAGATAAAGTACTATATGCAAATAGCAATCTATGATTGATCACATGGTCTGACAATAACATCTGTTTTCTACCCAACTATAAGAAATTAAGCTAGGAAAGTATTAGCAGGAAAAATGGATTCTTCTTGTACTTTCCCCTGCGAGCTGGATATATTGCCCCAAACACTGAAACTGTTCTATGGTTTGCTGAGTCACAAATTACTTCTGGACTGAATGAGATAATTTGTTCCTACAACTGGAAGTATTCAGTGTTCCCATAGCTTCTTCTCTTCTTACCACAAGTAAAAGGAATTTGTAATGATCAACTGGTATTAGTAAGTTCTCTGATGCCTACCTGATACTGTTTTCCATACTTTCAATGTGTAAAGCTTAATTATGCCTTCCTATCATTAACATATATATGAAAAGTTTTATCCAAAAGGCATTTTAAGGACCAGAACCCATACCGATCTGATATTCTTGGAACCTGCTTTGCAAAACAGTCAGCTATCATTTTCTTTTCCAGGCAAAAGTTACCCTTTACAAATAGGTAGAGGAATCACTATAATCAATATTTCTATTTAAGAAATATCCTTGAAGTTCGTAGAGAAATTTGATAAAGAAAATTGTTTTCCCTCTTGATCAAAAGTACTAATATTTACTGTTTGAAAATAAATGCAGGACAATGTGACAAGGCAGTTAAGGTTGTAAAGGAAGGAGGCAGCGTTGTAGCTTTGACTGGAGCTGTAGTACCCCCAGGTTTCAGATTTGTAGTGACTTCCAATGGTTCAGTACTTTCCAAAATGAATCCATATCTAGAAAGTGGAAAGGTGAAGCCTGTTATTGATCCAAAAGGCCCCTTTTCCTTCTCTCAGTTGGTTGAAGCTTTCTCCTACCTTGAAACATGTAGAGCAACTGGTAAAGTAGTAATTTTTCCCATTCCTTGAAACAATGGGAACACCGGGTTTCCTTTTTCATTTTGGCTTATCATCTGACGTTGTTCATTGATTAATGGGTTAAATCCTCTGCAATTATATAAGGAATCAATGGAATCATACATAGCTGGATGAAGAGTGAACAATATGTGTATGCTTGAGTCATAGTATTACTTTATTCATCTAAAATCATAATCCTATTACTATATCTATGGAAAGGATTACGATTGGTATTTTCTTCCAGCATTTGTATAATATCTATAGAAAGGATTATGATTGGTATTCTCTTACAGCATTTGTACACCAATTTATTCATCTAAAATCAGAAACAAAATTAGGAACCTATTACTTTAGTCTTGTTGGTTCTTGAACTAAAACAGTGACACCAACACATAGGGGAAATAGCTGATTTACTTTTATTGATCTTTCTTGTGACATGATGTACAATAGATTTCAAGGGGAAAATTTGACAGTCTCTCTTTACAAAACTCATATACCAAGACTCCAAAAACCCTACAAACACCCAATACTAAAAATTAAATCTACAATATGCTGAATACAAACTAGTGACACAAGCCCACAACCTACAATTCCATAGCAACACTATCTCCACCCTTGTAAAATGTGATGTCCCAATATTAAGGCATTATTTAAATTAAAGATTTAAACATCATGATAAAAACAGCGAAGTGCTTTTGTGAAATGTATTATTAATATTTATTATTTAATAAATAATATTATTATTTTAATATAAGTAAAACATAATATATTTATTTTAATTAACAAAGGTATATTATTACAAATAACAATTATAAATAATAAATGTAAATATAATTATAAAATATAAATATCAATAATATAAATATAAATATTTATATATTTAATCTCATATAAGAGTGAAGTCTTATACAACAACAAATATATTTTATGAAGGATATAGGGAAGTCTAACAAGAGGTGGCCGATACCATAAGAAATCATATTTAAATTATAAACAACACTCCTTATAATAACATATGGTGCAATGATTCCAAGGCAGCGATCTATTGTATGTAGATTTAATATATTGATATTAATGATTAAGAAGAGGGCAGCGATCATTATCAAAATGTGCATCTCTTCATAGGGATATAATGATATAAATATATTTTATGGAAGAATGGGGAATTATATGGGGATTTTATATAGAAAATGAGAATAATATTTCTGAGATTAAAGATATATATTTCAGTAAGGAATGATATATAACTTCATTAGGCAGAAATAAAAAATAATATCTGATGGAATATATAACTAGAAGACTCCTTGGATCTGCAGAGAAATTTAAAAGGGACTGAGTTCTAGTCTACAGCAACAATCATAAGGAACCAACGATCAATAGCAATCTTGGTAATGATTTGGTAGTAATTTAATATGTAATCTAATTTGTTGTTCAATGTATAGTTTGTTAACAATTGTTTAATGAGATATATTAGTTCACACATATTTATTACCTTTTGAAAAGATCCTATGCACATTAGCTAATAAAACCATAACACATAAATCTCATTAGTATCTATCCTTACTATCAAGTAGAATTGGAAGAAAAATATGTAGATTTGAAGGAGGAAGATAAAGAGCCAATGAGCAAACCATAGAATCTCTATTTGCATAAGCTATCTTGTGGTTGTAGATTTGTAAGTCAATATATGTGTGGTAGGATCTATGTGTGTTTAGGTATGATCATGCATATTGTGATATCATCTTCATAATTCATTTGTATGGCTAATAGAATTGTTTGCAACTATGAGTTGATGAGTTCATTATGCATTAATGTGGATTCTTGTATGAATGTCATGGTGAGGGAATTAAGGGCCTATGAAGAGCGGAAACGGCTTTGGGATCATCTTCTAAGTACGCCACCCCATGGTGGATGGCTGAGGTCTGCCACATGTGGGCCAAGAGGGCATGAGAAGCCACTCTTGGGCTTAGATGGAGTGATTTCTGGGACAAGCTACTATAGTTGCACCCCAACCTCCCATCATGCAAATTAATTGAATCATAAGAGGAAACAAAATAGTTTTGATAAGGGGTACGGTGATAGGATGCCTTACTAGGCACGCCACCCCATATGGATGGCAAGAGGCCACATGGGGCCAAGAGGGGTGAAGCACCCACTCTTGGGCCTAGGGTAGAGGGTTTTTTGGGCACTCTATCAAACCATTTTGCTTCAGGGAGAATAAATTAATTGAAATTGATATATTAGGGCAAATTTAAGGGTCTTCCAAAATTGGGAACATTACAAGTGGTATCAGAGCATCTTTCTTGCCATCCTGTGTGTACTTTATGTATTGATGCATACCTTGTGCCTTACATGTATTCAAAAGTAAACTTTGTAACTTATGTATTCAAATATATTCAAGTGTAAACTTTGTAACTTATGTATTCAAATATATTCAAGTGTATACCTTGTGGCTCATGTGTATTCAATGTATTCGAGTGTATACCTTGTGGCTCATGTGTATTCAAATGTATACTTCGTGGCTTATATCTATTCGAGAGTATTCAAAGGTTTACTTTGTGACTTATGTGTATATGTTCATGTGAATACTTTGTGTATTACATGTATTCGCGTGTATGCTTCATACTCATGTGTATACTTGGTGACCTTGGGATGGTGGATGGGTCCACAGTGTAGTATGGGATGCACCAAATCTCCTTTCCAATTGTTCGACGGTATACTTACATGTATTAATGCAACTTACATGTATTCATTCCTTGTGACTTATGTGTATTCAAGTGTATTCAAGGGTATACAGGCTGTGAATTATGTGTATCCAAGTGTATACTCTATGACTTTGTACTTGTGTATACTTCATGACTATGTATTCGAGTGTATACTCTATGGCTTTGTATTTGTATTCAAGTGTTACTCTATGACCTTGTGTTCAAGTACATACTCCATGACTATGTATTCAAGTGTATACTCTGTGCATACTCCATGATTTTGTGTATTCAATGACTTCGTGTATTTGAGTGTATACTCCACAACTTTGTGTGTTCAATTGTATACTTTATGACTTCGTGTATTTGAGTGTATACTCCATGACTTTGTATATTCAAGTGTATGCTACATGACTTATGTGTGTTCAAATGCATACTCCATGACTTATGTATGTTTAGGTGCACACTTCATGACTTACTTGTATTCATGTGTATACTTCATAATCGAGTATTACGTGCGTATACTTTGCATGTTACATGTATGCTTCATGCCTTGTGTGTTACATGTGTATACTTTGTATGCTTCATGCCTTGTGTATTAAAGTGTATGCTATATGTTTCATGTACTACGCATGTATACTTGTGTATTACATACTATGTTCATTCTTCATGCTTCATTATGTGTATGTTCCATACTCCATGTATTAAGCATATAAGCTTTGCGAATGCTTCATGTATTACGTATATGGTTCATGCTTCTTGTGTATATTTTTCATACTTGTGACTTGCATGTATTCATACATATATTTGTAACATTGTATTCATGTGTATGCCTTGCAACTTGCGTGCATTCATGTGCACACTTTGCGACTTATGTGGGTATACTTTGATTGGCATATACTTCATGACTTGCATGTATTCATGTGAATACTCCATGACTTATATATTCATGTGTGTGCTTCATGTATTTACGTATGTGCTTCATGCTTCGTGTACTACATGTATTCATGCGTATACCTTGGGTATTACATGTATACTTTGCATCTCCATGTATCACGTGTATGCTTCATGTTCATTGTATTACACGTATTTATGGGTGTACTTATGTGTATGATTCATGCCTCGCATGTATTTAGGGGTATACTCCATGTCTCACATACCATGTATGCATCATGTATTACGTATATCTTTGTGTGTGTTCAAGTCTAATAACAAGTTTAAACAAGATAAAGTTGTCTCAAACATCACTAGTTACCAATTCTTGTTGTTAGGAAATACAAATATGCGAACAAAATGGAACAACAAAATACCTCATACTTCAGAGAATGCTAAAATTGACAGTTGAATTGAGACAAGAATACTAACAACAATTCTTGAAGAGATTGGTGTAGGATCATGACAGTTCTAGAAGCACTCTAAATATAATTGCTTGATGACAAGCAATTTTTGGCGAGGTGGACTGTGATGTCCCAATATTAAGGTATTATTTAAATTAAAGATTTAAACATCATGATAAAAATTGCAAAGTGTTTTTGTGAAATGTATTATTAGTATATATTATTTAGAAAATAATATTAAATATTATTATTACTTTAATATAAGTAAAATATAATATATTTATTTTAATTAACAAAGGTATATTATTACAAATAACAATTATAAATAATAAATATAAATATAATTATAAAATATAAATATCAATAATATAATATAAATATTTATATATTTAATCTCATATAAGAGTGAAGTCTTATACAATAGCAAATATATTTTATGAAGGATATAGAGAAGTCTAATAAGAGGTGGCCGATGTTGATAACTGAGAGGGGGGGGGGTGAATCAGTTATCTTAATTTTTTGCCTTTTGAACTTCTTTAACAATTAATGCAATATCAAATCAAATGAGCAAACATAACCATGAAAAAGAAATACTACTAACACACATGACACAGTGATTTTGACGTGAAAAACCCGGTTAAGGGAAAAACCATAGGGTGATTAACCCAAGATATTATTCTCTGTTAGAAGAATAGATGGTACAAAAATGGCACATGCCAATTAGGGCTTACTGCCCACAAGAGACTCACTGTCTACAGAAAAGGAAGGTAAAACACTGTTTGAACTAATGAGAAGCATCCACACATGCTGAGATTCAGTTCCGGTTAAGCTCAATAAACTGATCTGCTGCACTTCATTCTTACTTTCTTTTGATGCAGCTGTACTGTCACATTCCGGACCTCTATTTCTAACTTTACTCTGCTCTGTTGCTTATCTTCGCACCAATACTACATACACGCACACTTCACATCTAAATCAATCATGTATATATATCCTTACAAGTGATTTCATCACCTTTCAAGTCGGCATCCGGAATAGTCAATATTTTCCTCAAACTCTGGTCTGTCGGCTGAATCCTTGCATACCAAGGAATGAAGATGAAGGATATACTTGTAGAAGTCATCAATCATGTCGGCCAATCATAACTTATACCTTAAGAACCTTTACCATTATTAGTAACACATCCAGAATAATGTCGTATGTCCTGCTAGTCAGTTCTTCCTCTGTTCGCACTGTCTATCACGAACCTGACACTCTAGTATTCATAGCTCTTCATCCTTTCAACACCGGAGGCTAAATCCTTGGATTCTATTTGTCAAGGTACTCCTCTTGACTTCCCCAAATCTGCACTTCACTGAGATACTTCTTCTAAGAGATCTGGACATGTCTGTCGGACCTTACTGACAGCTCTGTTCTTGGTTACCTGACCTCAACACTTCTTTAATCTGACTTCCGGTAAAGACTCATCATGTTCTGCGGATGTGTGGGATAACCTTTGTTGCCATCAATGACAACATTCATGAGTCCATATAGTGTCTCTTGCCAACAATTTCCCCCTTTGGCATTGATGGCAACACTTAGTGAAAAATGACTAAGTGTCACACTATACTCCCCCTTCGCTGATGCTCTGTTTTTATATACATTTTCCGGAGCTCCCCCTTAGTTGGATTCCTCATTTTTCACTGCTCTTCACTCTCCCTTTGACATTAATGGCAAAGGGTGGGATCCGCAAAAAAAAAAAATTCTCAAAAATTTAACTTAGTCGCAAAAGTATATCATCCGGTTGCATTCTACATATACTTTAGTATGTCTGCAAAAGTGTTTTTCAATAGTACAACTTCGGTTGCCCAACTCAGCTTCATCCTGTCCAAAATTGATATGTGACCACTCAACAGGAATGCAAAAACTTTAGCCTTCTTCAGATCTGTTGGATCATTTGTCTTGGCGGTGGTTTGAGCATCACTTAGGGCCTCATGCATGGCCTCCAACTTAGGAATGATTATTCTTCTAAGTTCATGTAACCTGCCGATTCTATTTTTCTTTTCTTTCTCCAGCTTCTTAATTTCATCCAAGACTGCAATGGTCTAACATTCTTGATTTGCTATGGATGAGGTAAATGGATCAAAATTTTGAGAAAGTTTTGTTAGTTGGATCTCCTTTTCTTTCATTTTCTTCTCAATCTCCATTGTTACTTTGGACCATGTGATAGACAAAATTTATATATTTCCCCACCATCTTTAAGAGCATTTTCTAAGCTCTTTATCCCTATATCCATATTTCTTCTATCATTTGATATTAAACTTAGTACTTCAGAGAATCTTTTATCCAAGAACTCTTTCCGGACCTTTTCTTCAGCTGATTTCTCTAAGGACTCAAATGAGTGCTGACTGAACTAATAAGAGATTTAAGATTACCTGATGAGGAGGCTGAGACATCCTTCTGAAAAGATGGCATGATCTTTTCTAAAGCGCCGGATGCAGCTTCTATTAGCTCACAGTCTTCCATGTGAGACTTCAGAAGTTTTTCTTTTGCCTTTGCATTGGCAAATGAAGCTATCTTCATTGTTTGAACCAGAGAGAGAGAGTCAAAGTTAACTGGACCTTGAAGTAACTCCAGTTCATCAATCTCCAACATTTCTTTTGTCAAGAAATCCTTGACAGTTTCTGCAGTGTCTCTTGCCGGAGACAGAGATTTCTTCTCTTCAGCACGGTCAGTTATGTTCTTCTCAGCTTGACTTTCTTCTCTTCTTTTCGCTTCTTCTTCTTCTTTCTCCTCTAATCTTCCTTCTCCTTTAGATCTGGAGACTGTAGGGGAAACCGGAGGAGAGATATTTGTTTGTTCATGAGCCACCTCTTCTGGAGTAGAGGATTTTAAGCCCTTATCTTTACCTTCACTGGAGTCCATTACTTCTTCTGTCATTGCCTCAGTAGATTCTTTTTCAACATTTGAAGCCAAGGGATCAGTATCCAAGTTCTCTATAATAGGGATGTTGAATCTTGAGTATGCCTTCCACAGGGTTTCTTCTGTTTCTTTTGCCACTTTATCAGTCTCTCAAGCATGAGTTGATTCATTCTAGTCTTACTCCAGAACTCATCCTTTCAATCTTTGAAGATCATATCCATTTGTTTTGGAGTAATTGAAGGGTAGAGCTAAATAGCTATCTGTTCTCTGATTTCTAAGTCCTTTGCCTTAGCATTTTCTTTTCTCATTTTAAGTTCCTTTTCCAAACTTTTAGGAATTAGAGAAATTATTTCAATCAAGGCTTTATTGTATATGTTCAAGTACTTAACTGTAGCTTCCTCCAAGATTTTTTCTATCTGCATCATTATATGCATCATAGAATTCTATTATTGGTTGTAGGTTTCCATCCATAGTAACAACTTTGACTACATCATCTGGGGACAGAGTGGGCTTTTCAACAAATTCTTTTGTCTCTACCACCTTATATGTACCGGATACTTTCTTCTTCTTCTTCATCTTCTTGATTTCTTCATTGGATTCTGTCTCTTCTTCATCTTTTTGACTGATATAAGACCTTGTGGCCTTTGTCTTAGTTCTTTTCTCTGTTTTACCGGATGATTTTGCTTCCGATTTTGATGTCTTTGAGCTTTTGTCAGTGGTAGGTGTAGACCTCTTAGAGGATCTTGTTCGGGTGGGGGCTTCTACCGAATCACTTTCCTTTTCAGCTTCTTCCTTCTCTTTCTCTACTCTTTCCCTCTTCTCTCTGTTAGTATCAAGTGCTTCTTTTGATATGCCAAATCTTTTGGCAACATCTTCTACTTCTTTTCTCACTTTTCTCTTCATCTCCGATTGTCTAAGTTCCACATGGATTTTTATACTTAGCTCTTCAAAGGTTCCAAACATTTCTGCCTTTGGATCCTTTGGCTGACTTAGCATGTGTTGCACATGTAGTTCCACAATTTGCTTATCAACTTCATACCCCATAGGCATGATCCAGACTGTCCTTGGTTCCACTGCCTCTATTAGGCATTGATCAGTCTCTACCATAAAACATACAGTGTCTTTATACTTTTCAACTAGAGATTGAGGACTGTAACATACACCCCTGTTGGGTATATATTTTGATGCCAAATTTTTGTTTTTCTAATTGTTCTGAGTTTAGAGTTTCATTGGCTATATTGCATGTCTAATATTTGCATGGAATACATGGAATAAAGAGCATATAACATAAACCCAGAAAATCTAAACTAGATATGAGCAAACTGATGAAGACCCAGATTGTATTATAGCAAACTATGAATTATAAGTACATACCCATATGTTCGTTTGCAACTTCATACATATGCTGATGGAGGGCCAGCCATACATGACATAGAAATATGCTCACAACTTCTTAAAATGCAACAATCTTCTTACACGAAGAGTGGCAGCTCAAAACATAATCCTAGGCATCCATTTTGATGAGTAAATAAGTCCCAAATGCAGCCCACGACTGGTACCATATGGTACGGCCTTGCTGAAAGGAGTTGCAGCCCCCAAACTCAACCAAAATTAATCAGAAACGTTGCCTTATTGCTGCTGTTCGGTCTTCAGGAATAATACCACTTCAGTCACTCCAAAAATTAGTGAGAAATGACCACAAATCAGTCCCAAATGACTGCTGCAATAGGTACACGCAGTACTAGGATGGTACGGCCCAGCAGTGATAAGTAATACCAATCACAAAATGCTCCAAAACACTTCAAACCTGCACTTCAAAACTCCAAGATTCTTTATATCAGCTCAAACTCCACCAGAAATACCTTCCATGAATGCAAAAAAGAGACCTCTGAATGAAGCCTCCAAGAAATTGACTGAGTGGGGTTTCGTCCACAAAGCCAAAGATCAAATCCTATCTTGCAGAGGTTTTCATCTCAGCAAGACAATACCAAACCAGGGGACCAAGCTCCAAAACCCTCACGAGAATATCTCACAAGAGAGAAGAATCAATATCCAAGCATGTCCAAATGAGAGCTCTTTCCCTTCTTTTATACTTTTTCAATTGGGAATCTCTAAAATCCTCTTGCATAGGGATAAAACATGAGAGGGAAAACACATTTTAAAATATTATAATTCTCTTTAATTCTTTCCTCAACATCACCCATAAAGTCCCTTCTTTTAAAACAACATTAAGTTGTTGAGCCTAGGCACCAAGGTCCAAGACTACATAATAATGTTTAATTTACGGACTTTAAAATGGAGGCCAAGATGATGTCGGAAACCAGTGATCTATAGCTTGTTGGAAAGGTCTTGACAAAATGAATCCAACCCCACTCTCAAAATTCCGTTCCGGTGCCAATCTCAAACTTACTAAAAATAGTAAGTGATGGCCATAAGCAAACTGAGCCAACTCAGAGGGTGCCAACTAGATCCACAAACCATTTGATAACCCCGAGCTCAGTGCAATGTCTATGAGAGCCGACAGCCGACTGCCAAGTTGTCCAAACAGCGCCAAACTGCCACTTACTAAAAATAGCAGTGACCACCGGGGACCAAAGAGAACAAACCCAGAAAAACCCAGAAAGATTAACGACATGCAAGCACTTACTATAAATAGTAAGTACGGACAAGTTGTCCAAAATCCCTCCAGAAAGTGTCAAACATCTCCACTGGATCACCCGAACACCCTGGTGACATTGAAATATTCCTCTGATTATGCTGTCACCAACCCAGAAAGCCCGCTCTGACTGATCTGCAAGAGAATCTGAAAATGGGGACATTACATTGAGGAATTCTCTCTCTAGCTTGCATCATGTTCTAGAAGTTTTTGAAGAAACCCCAGAGAGCTGTATTTTGTACTTTGTCATCACCAAGTCCGTGCAAATTATCTCTGATTTGGATAGCTACTGGTCTGTCATTCTCCCACACCCAGCCACTAGATCCGGGAAGCTCATTCATAAAGTAGAAGAATAAGCACAATATCAATCCACCATACTTGAATGAATTCTTTTTATCTTTCTTTATTTTCTGCAGATTCTCCAAGAGTTGGTTTAAAAGGAGCTGACAAAGATCGTAGTCTGCATCCTTTCTTAGCATTTCATAAGCAGTGTAGATGGCCGTTCCAGGTACTGAATTCTCCCTACTAGAATGATATATTTTGTATCCAATGATCATGGAGGCAAACTTGACATCCGGATCATAGATGTCATCTACTATCATTGCTCTTTTGTCAAACTTTGATCTGGTAGCCTCACTCACAGTTTGATTCTTGACAGATTTAAGAACAGGAATCCCACCGGATTAGTGTAATCCGGTAACTACCTTAATGGCATCTTTTGTGATTTTGAATGGTCCATTCAACCACATGAAGTTGTCATGTATTCTGCTCAAAATATACCTGACCCATTCATCCTCAGTAAAAGAGGGGAAATGTATGCATTGTGCAAAATGCTTGTTCCGGAGGCCCTTGTATTGGGGTTTGAGCTCAAATGAATCATCTATCATCTGTTTGTGGTAGATATCCCTCAATTTGAACTCTCTGAAATCTTCAATGTTAGCGTGAATGTAAACCCTAATATCTTCTGTGTGTAGGACACCATGTGGTACACTAGAAAAAGCTCCTAGGGGATCTATTTCCAAAGATTTGTAGGGATGTTTCTTGAATTTGGGGCGAGGCCTATCAGTGATCTTCACTATATTCAGAGTAGACATCTTTTTAAAAGAGATTTGCAGAGAGATATTTAAAAACAGAAAATACCTTATGCGCCTTTAGGTTTTCACGAAGCAAGTCAGATCGATTTCTAGATGAATTGACTTCTGCAATGATCTTTGATGGGCTTGAGGAAATTTGTTGCAGAGTACCTCTTTTCTTCTTCTTGAATACAGAATGAGCAAATGTTTAATAAGAAGAACCCTTATATTGTTCCGCAAACCCTAAAACCAAGTTGCAATAAATGCTTGACCTAAGTCATTTCGGTTTGCCTTATTCGGATGACTTGAAGAACTAGATCAATCTGGATCTGAATATCTTGCAGATCTTCCAAATCTTAACCATAGTTTATTTAGATGTTTCTCTTATGAACCCTTTAATCCACAACTCTCCTCATGCCAATTCCGGCACCAATTGACTGGCTGTGGGAAAATAGTTTTCTTTGTGTCTCCCCCTGAGCCAGAGCTCACCTTTAATTTCTGGAAGGAATATTAGCACCAGAGTTTGGTGCAAATCCATCCCTTAAATTCTCTGTACTTTTCTTCACCCAAATCTTGTTCATCTCACTTTGAACTTCATCCACATTCACTTTTTATTTTCCCTTATCTTGATTCTGATTATGATGTACCAGACCTCTTTTATCCTGATTTTTGCTTCTACAGAATTTTGTAATATGACCGGATCTATTGCAAATTTGGCAAACAACATTTCTTTGCATATTTGATTGATATCCTCTTGATCTGCATTGATTCGCCATATGACCCATTCTATTGCATGCAAAGCATCTACCATTGAATGAATTGTTCATTTGCATATTTCTGCATTCATGACATTTGTGACCATACCTTTTGCAGTTGAAGCACTGTCCGGAGAAGGATGTATTAGTCTGATTCATTCTCTTTCTGCACTGATTAGCTTTATGACCAAAGTTATTGCAGTTGTGGCAGTATCCATTGAAGGATGGATATCTTTGAGCATTAGGTTGCCTTACCGGAGGTCTTCTAGGCCTGTTCCTTGGGTTTTATGATCTAAAGTTCTTCTGACCGGATCCAGAGCTTTCACCTTTTTCATACCCCAGGCCACACTTGTAATCTACCATCTTTTGGCTTTCAAGGAGAACTTCAAGTTGAGCAGAGCTTATCTTGAATTTCTCTTTGTATTCATTTGTTGTTTGAAGATCCCTTTTGAGAGAGACAATTTGATCCTCAAGTTTTTCTTCATTATCTTTAGCATCTTCAAGATTAGATCCAAAATGTCTGATTATTCTATCCATCTTGTGGTCGTCTTCTGATTTTTCTTTGAGAGATTGTCTTAGGTCATCTTCAAATTTTCTTCTCTCTTCAATTTCTTGAGTAAACTTCATAACTCCTGATTCCATTTCATGTCTTATCATGATGATTTCTTTTGATAACTTTTCACATAACTTGGTTTTCTCTTTCAGATCTTCACTTGTATCATTTGTTTCATTTTGACTTGCCAATTGCTGGAGTAGCTCCTTTCTCTTTTTCATAGGGAGACTCAGTTTCTCTTTTAGTTCTTTTATGAAATCATCATCTTGTTTGAGTATTTCCTTTAATTCATTGACTTCAGAATTTGACTGCCCAAGATTATCAAGGGAAGACTTAAGTTGCTCCCTCATACCATACACATCCATTTGAATTCCCAGATCTTCCTCAAGCTGTTAGGCTTTTTTGGGAGGAACTTAGCTCTGATACCAATTGTTGATAACTGAGAGGGGGGGGTGAATCAGTTATCTTAATTTTTTGCCTTTTGAACTTCTTTAACAATTAATGCAATATCAAATCAAATGAGCAAACATAACCATGAAAAGGAAATACTACTAACACACATGACACAGTGATTTTGACGTGGAAAACCTAGTTAAGGGAAAAACCATGGGGTGATTAACCCAAGATATTATTCTCTGTTAGAAGAATAGATGGTACAAAATAGCACATGCCAATTAGGGCTTACTGCCCACAAGAGACTCACTGTCTACAGAAAAGGAAGGTAACACACTATTTGAACTGATGAGAAGCATCCACACATGCTGAGATTCAGTTCCGATTAAGCTCAATAAACTGATCTGCTGCATTTCATTCTTACTTTCTTTTGATGCAGCTATACTATCACATTCCAGACCTCTATTGCTAACTTTACTCTGCTCTACTGCTTATCTTCGCACCAATACTACATACACACACACTTCACATCTAAATCAATCATGTATATATCCTTACAAGTGATTTCATCACCTTTCAAGTCGGCACCCAGAATAGTCAATATTTTCCTCAGACTCTGGTCTGTCGGCTGAATCCTTGCATACCAAGGAATGCGGATCAAGGATATACTTGTAGAAGCCATCAATTATGTCGGCCAATCATAACTTATACCTTAAGAACCTTTACCATTATTAGTAACACATCCGGAATAATGTCTTATGTCCTGATAGTCAATTCTTCCTCTATTCGCACTGTCTATCAGGAACCTGACACTCTAGTATTCATATCTCTTCATCCTTTCAACACCGGAGGCTAAATCCTTGGATTCTATTTGTCAAGGTACTCCTCTTGACTTCCCCAAATCCACACTTCACTGAGATACTTCTTCTGAGAGATCCGGACCTGTCTGTCGGACCTTACTGACAGCTCTGTTCTTGGTTACCTGACCTCAACACTTCTTTAATCTGACTTCCGGTAAAGACTCATCATGTCCTGCGGATGTGATGGATAACCTTTGTTGCCATCAATGACAACATTCATGAGTCCATATAGTGTCTCTTGCCAACAACCGATACCATAAGAAATCAGATTTAAATTATAAACAACACTCCTTATAATAACATATGGTGCAACGATTCCAAGGCAACAATCTATTGTATGCAGATTTAATATATTGATATTAATGATTAAGAAGAGGGCAGCGATCATTATCAAAAGGCGCATCTCTTCATAGGGATATAATGATATAAATATATTTTATGGAAGAATGGGGAATCATATAGGGATTTTATATAAAAAATGAGAATAATATTTCTGAGATTAAAGATATATATTTCAATAAGGAATGATATATAATGTCATTAGGCAGAAATAAGAAATAATATCTGATGGAATATATAACTAGAAGACTCCTTGGATCTACAGAGAAATTTAAAACGGACTGAGTTCTAGTCTACAACAACAATCATAAGGAACCAACGATCAACAACAATCTTGGTAATGATTTGGTAGTAATTTAATATGTAATCTAATATGTTGTTTAATGTATAGTTTGTTAACAATTATTTCTATTAGTAAGGATAGATACTAGTAAATTGATATAAATACTAATGAGATTTATGTGTTATGGTTTTATTATCTAATGTGCATAGGATCTTTTCAAAAGGTAATAAATATGTGTGAACTAATAAATCTTAATGTTATGATTTCTATTAAGGAGAGAATAGAATAAAAATATCTGATTAAGAATATATTTTCTGAGTTATATATATATGATCTGATCAACTCATGAGATGTGTTAAGGAATGCATTCAGGTAGAATTGGAAGAAAAGTATGCAGATTTGAAGGAGGAAGATAAAGAGCCAGTGAGCAAACCATAGAATCTCTATTTGCATAAGCTATCTTGTGGTTGTAGATTTGTAAGTCAATAAATGTGTGGTAGGATCTGTGTGTGTTTAGGTATGATCATGCATATTGTGATAACATCTTCATAATTCATTTGTATGGATGATAGAATTATTTGCAACTATGAGTTGATGAGTTCATTATGCATTAATGTGGATTCTTGTATGAATGTCATGATAAGGGAATTAAGAGCATATGAGGAGGGGAAACGGCATTGGGATCATCTTCTAAGTACGCCACCCCATGGTGGATGGCTGAGGCCTGCCACATGTGGGCCAAGAGGGCATGAGAAGCCACTCTTGGGCTTAGATGGAGTGATTTCTGGGACACCCTACTATAGTTGCACCCCAACATCCCATCATGAAAATTAATTGAATCATAAGAGGAAACAAAATGGATTTGATAAGGGGTACGGTGATAGGATGCCTCACTAGGCACGCCACCCCATATGGATGGCAAGAGGCCACATGGGGCCAAAAGGGATGAAGCACCCGCTCTTGGGCCTAGGATAGAGGGTTTCTTGGGCACCCTATCAAACCATTTTGCTTCGGGAAGAATAAATTAATTGAAATTGATATATTAGGGCAAATTTAAGGGTTTTCCAAAATTGGGAACATTACACAAAACCATAGCCACTCTCAATCTTCAATGTGCAGTACCAATCCCTACAAATACAACTTCAAAGATGATTTCTCCTTAGTCTCCTCTCTTTGGGGTACTCCTCCATTCTCTCATTTGAGCTGCCAATAAACCACAAGCAAAGAAGAACTCTCCATCTCCTTTCTACACCCTATCACTCTCTCCAGAGAGATAACTTTTGCATTCTCAACAAGTGTTTTTATGTACCTCTCCAAGTGTGGCACCATTCTCGAAGAAGTTTGAATGAGGTAACTCCCAAAGGTGTAACTTGACCCACAAGCAAAGAAGAACTCTCCATCTCCTTTCTGCACCCTATCAGTCTCTGTGGAGAGATAACTTTTGCATTCTCAACAAGTGTTTTTATGTATCTCTCCAAGTGTGGCACCATTCTCCAAGAAGTTTGAATGAGGAATCAAGCATGTAACTCCCAAAGGTGTAACTCCTCCATGAGGTGGAAAGATTATCCAAGGGACCCAAGTAATAGTCAAAGATTTCAATAATGAAATTTACAAAATGTAAGCTTCCTCAAATATGATGTTCATCTTCAAAAGGAATAAGCAATAAGGAAGGGAATATCAAATGTGACCCCACTAAATGTGTCATACTTCATCAATAGAGTCCAAGCAAGAATCTAGGAAGTCAAATTGTAACTCCCTCCACCTCCACCTAGTCAACACAATAAGTCAAGGTATGCAAGATTCCAATCAAATTGTAACTCCTGCACACATGAGTGCTCCATTCAAGGACATTGGCATGCAAATGAAGGTCAAACATGCAAATTGAACAAGCAATATGTAAGAGGCCTGCCACCCCAAGCACCCTTATGAGAAAATGTGACTCTTAAACTGTAGGAGAAGTCATGAACATGTGTACTAGTGTCAATGAAGTCCTTCCAAAGATTTTCAACCAAAGCTAAACATCCAAATGAGAGGGAACCATTTGAATTTGAATAATTTGCAGTGTAGAGATTGCCTCCTACACCTAAAAGCACATGGTTAAACCATAAAAATCCAAAATTACAACAAAAAAGATTTTTGGTTGATGTTGATTAAGATGTTCTTACATCAAATACCCTCCTATTTTCCTCAAGGACAAAGCGTTGTTATGGAGAGATGAAACTTGTTTTCTCAGATCTACAAAGATTTAGATATGTACCTTCTAAACTCACTTATCCAAATAGACATAGGGGAAAAAAAACTACTCCACATAATTCTTTAATTTAAAATTAATGGTTCTAAACATCCTCAAAATGCTTTATTGAGTTACCGAATTTCTAAAATATCTTCTTGAAAAATCTTTGGGAGATTGTTGTGTAAAGATTTAGATGTGTACCTTCTAAACTCACTTATCCAAATAGACATGGTGAAAAAAACTACTCCACCTAAATCTTTAATTAAAATTAATGGTTCTAGACATCCCCAAAAAGCTTTCTTGAATTATTGAATTTCTAAAATATATTGTTGAAAAAACTTGGGAGATTGTTGTGTAGTGAACATTTCATTACACTTAAAAGTTTATTAAAATCTCCATTATTATTAAAATTTAGAGATTTTATTAAAGAATTTAGATCAAATTCGCATGGAGTGGGAATCAGTTTTAATTTGTAGCAGCCTCTTTGATAAAATACTTAATTCTTTCCCTCCCCAAATGAAGAGTGTGGGGGCAAGTAAATTAATGCAATGTCAATAAATTCAAATGAATAAAAGCGATGATGACATAGATAGTGTTCTTTTGAAATATCACTAGTAGGATCTCATGTTGAGTTAATAGCTACATATTGCCCTTGTGAGCTAAATTAAGATGATTTGGCTCTTTTGAAAGGGGTTGCTCTATGAAGAATATCGATCGCATCATCTTGGCAATTCTTTGTAGATTTTGGTCTTAGTTCTCTCGCTCGTGTTAAAATGAATCTTAACATTTGATACGAGCATTGGAATCATTGTGCCTCCTCCCCAACTACAAGGCGTCTCTTACCATCTACAAGTTTCTTGTTATTATTGAGTGTACTATATTCTAAAGGTGTCTTTTACATTAGAGTCCTCAGATCTCTTGTCCTTTTCAATACAAAATTAGTATATGGTTCTACATTATATGGGGTTTGTGTTCTTGTGCATTATGGATTTCTTTGCAATGTTGCTCATTTTCTATTCTATTGGATTACTTGATGCAAAAGCATCAAGAGGTTCAAGCAATCAACATCACCAAAACATATTTTGTTTAATTCTTGTTTGTGTCATTTTTTATTCTATTGGATTACTTGATGCAAAAGCATCAAGAGGTTCAAGCAATCAACATCACCAAAATATATTTTGTTTAATTCTTGTTTGTGTCATTTTATATTCTATTGGATTACTTGATGCAAAAGCATCAAGAGGTTCAAGCAATCAACATCACCAAAACATATTTTGTTTAATTCTTGTTTGTGTCTATTTTCCATCCTTAGGTTCCTAGGTGTAGGAGGAATCCTTGCAATTCAAATTTTAAATTTCAAATTATTTTCCCTCTCATTTTGGGAACCCTACTTTGGTGGGAACCTTGGAGTTACTTTATGACACTTGTACAAATGTTAATGGCATTGGGAAAGATGTCTCAACCTTGCATCCCCAATGTTACGTATTTATTATTTGTGGTATTTATATTTATATTTGGGACATTACACTTTGAGGTAACACTCTTTCCCATGTGTTGACCATCTTGGAATGTGTGTAAGGAGTTGTAAGAGAACTTAATTTTATTATGACGTGTAAGAGCATTTTATGACATTGTAATAGGTGGGAGTTACTTATGATAGATTTTATAACGTGTAAGAGCATGATTATGGGGGTTATATTGGAATATTGACTAGAATTATGATAGTCTTATGATGAATGTTAGAAAGCATCTTTGAGTGGAGGAGCATGACCTAAGTTCAAATCTTAACTATGACTAGTTATGAAAATTGTAAGAAATGTTCTAAAATATAGCTTGGAATTTAAACTTGGTATGGATCATTGGAACTTGGGCCTATTACACATATGTTACCTAAGGTTGTCACTGTTGTGGTTGTCATTGATGTCAACACTCAGTTTGGACACTCAATTTGGACACCCTGTTTGGGCTGTCATTGATGCTTATGATATACTATGATGGTGTGCTAACAGTGATGTTGATGTTCATGGTTGGATGTCATGCCTTGTTTAATGACAATTCAGGTTGTATTGAGTATGCTTGTTGTCAACAGAGATGTTATCATGATGGTATATTAAGATGGGAATTAGAAGCATTAAGATGGGGATTAGAGGCTTCAAGATGAGGATTAGAAGTAATGTTGATGTTTGGGAGATGGTGTTGATGGTCTGTCTATAGGATGGTGTATGCTCTCTCCTATTGTTCCTAAGGAAGTATGTGTTGTTACAAGAAGACTCTGGTCCCCGAATGTTGGTGAAGGTTTCTGCTACAGGAAGTTGTATGGAAGACTATTTGGTAGAATGCTCTGTATTCCTCCACATTTGAAGATATGGTCATGCAGCTCAAAATTTAAGTTCAGTATGTTGAGAAGATTCTAAATCCAAAGTTCATTTCATTTGTCCCTCCACAGTGAAAGGTATAAGTGATAGAGTTCTGGTTTGTGCTCTGGCATAATAAAGCAATGATGAAGGCTGGTTGGAATGCTCCGCATTCTTCTGGAAGTGAAGATTTGTCCATATGGTTTTGTGGACATGTTTAGGGATGTTCAATACATGCTACCTTGTAGTATCAGGTGATTTGGTGGTCCGCAAGTTCAGTTTCTCAAACAATTGTGTACTACAGATGGTTCTGGGTGCCTAATTATTCTTAAGACATGTTTGAGTAGTTGCGCCAATTGGAAATTGTATAGATCAATTATATGAGTTTATGTGGACATTCTACATGTCTCTATGTTTCTCAGGTTTGAAGCACATGCAGATCTTTCATGTTTCTAGTACCGCACAAATTTTTCAAGTCAGTTTGTGAAGAGTTATTGCTGTTGAGGCCAACTGAGGTATGTTGGAAGTGTGCGCCACAAAGTTCTTGTTGTGCGGAGTTCAAGGAGTGTTTGGAGGTGTTGTGTGGATCATGTCGACTCATCTGGGAGAAGAACAAGTAATGTTTAATCATCCATGAGTACCACAAAGTTGTAATGACAGATGTGCTACAAGCTTCATGTTTTCTTGCTCAAGGGCAACCTATTTCAAATGTGCGAAGCGTGCGGATGTTATTCCTTGAAGGATGATGCTATGAAGAATGTAAATAGGACGGGGTTAAGCATGTGTTGGGATCTGCAAGGCATGTTCCTCTTCCTAGTGTTTAGTGCAATTCATGTTAGGGCTTGCCCTCCACATGTTTCATGATGTTTGATCTATTAACCAACTTGTAATTGTAATATACTTGTTGTCCTTGGCCGACATACAATGTGATCAATGTAATATCATGTATATATTGTAAACCTAGTTGATCTAGGTGAGGTATGATTGCAAGAATGAATGTGAGAAGCAGAATATGAATGTGTAATGCATTATGATGTGTGACTAAAAGAGAAAGAGCAGAAGTGATAGATCATGTCCGGATTCATCTTGAAGATATTTTTGTGATAGAATGGAAGTGAAGAGTGTGCCTAACTAATTCAATCATCAAAAGAGAAGTGAAAAGGTAGAATTGCAATCATCAAAAGGAGTGATCTTCATTGTTAGTTTCAGATAGTAGAAGGATTGTCATGCTGTAATCATTTCTGAGTTTGTTCTCAGTTCAGGGAGTAGTTGCTTCCTTAGGTTATAGCCCTAAAACAAAGTCTGTAGGGAGTTGTAGCCTCCTTGAGAGTGACCCTAAAACCTTTCTTTAGGGAGTAGTTACTTCCTTGGGTTGAAGCCTTAAAACAAAGTTAGCAGGGAGTATTAGCTTCTTTGGGTTGTAGCCCTAAAACAAAGTTGTAATTTTTATAGCAGTGAGCTTCATATATTGTGAGTTAATCCTCATCGTGGTTTTTCTCCTTTTGGGATTTTCCATGTATATCTAGTGTTATGTGGTGTTATGCATTGTGTTGATCTTTTATGTTTCTGTTAATGCTGTAAATTTTAAGTTTTAATATGCTCTGGAGGATTTGAGATTTATTTGGATACTAATTCACCCCCCCTCTCAATATCTGGGTGTGTTCAAAAGGGCCATGGGGTTTGGGTTTGGGTGCCATACCTCTTGCATGTTGGCTCATGGTTTTCCAAAACTATTGGACAATTTCCTATTTATGTCTCTTCCATTTATGGGGCACTTGGATGGAGTTTTCATAGTATGTTGTAAGGAAGCCATTATGCTGCCAAAATTGCTCTAGGATTTAATGTTGGTGATACTCCTATAAGGGCATGTACCTAAAATTGTATGTAATTGTAATACAATTGGTTTCATGTTTTAGAGTGGGGGGTTTTCCTCCCAAAATGTCTTTCCCATGTATACCTTTGTGTTATGGTTGTAATGGTTTTGTGAGTTACATGTCACTTGCAAATCAATGCATGTTATTACATGTGTGATTTTTTAATTAGAAATTTTTAGATCTAAGTTTCTATGCATTTTCTCTCATAAATTAGTGTAGGAAACATTTCCACACCGTAGCTTTTTTTATTTGGTATTAGAGCCTAATCAACTTGGGTCCTAGGTGGTAGGCAAGATGTTTTATTAACTAATCTTATTTTGAGTGTGAGAATGCACAGAGGAGATCTTGTTTCAAGAAAATGACAAGCATGTCTAGACTAAGATGGAAACATTTAATGGAAATAATTTTGAGCCATGGAAGCTCAAGATGGAGATTTTTTCTCATAACTCAAGATCTATGGGTTGCAATATTTAGATCTAAGCCTACATTAATGAAATATGAAGAATGGGATGTGTTGGATCACAAGGCAAGAATCCTTATCAGGCTTTGCTTGGCAAACTCAATGTTGTTAAATGTTTGTGAAGAATCCACCTTGAAAGCCCACTAGGAGAAGTTGTAGAATCTATACTAGGCTAAATCCCTAGTTAATAAGTTTTTTCTGTAAAGAAGATATGCAGTCTCAAGATGGGTCATGGTGATTGAGTGGAAAATAACTTGAATGCATTCAACACAATCATGAGCTAATTATAGTTTATTGGTGTGAAAATGGAAGAGGAAGATCGATGCATGAATCTTCTATGTTCTTTTCTAAACTCATGGGATAACTTGGAGATGGATATCATGAGCATTATTTTAAAGATTCTACATACCTTTTGTCTTATTCTTCTAAGAGTAAAGCAAAAAATATTCTAAGATTGATATCAAGCAAACATAAAGTGGGTATTCATTTCCCACTAAATATTGGTTATTATACTTGTGGTACCTTTTCCCAAGCTAAAATGTAGAAGCAAAAATGTCTACAATCAACTTATCTTTGCATAAGAAGAGATCATCATTAAATCTTCAAGGGTTTTTGGAAAGAGGAGCTAGATTTCCATATAAACACCAACCAAGTCTTGATGATTTTTGGGCAAATTGTGAGGATGAACATGAAGTTAGAAGAAGATATTACTCCAAACTCACTACTTATTAGAGAAAAGTGTTTAGACTCAAGAAAGTCCCTAAAGGGGCATTTTATGATGGTCATGTACTAGATCCTACATATAATGAAGAACATATCTTTGATAAACCAATTCCTAGAATGATCTAGTCTCTTCTAGAGGTTAAAATAATTGAAGAAGGGACAAGGTAATTGATAGAAGTCTAACATGGTTGAAATGGAAAGTTAAAGAACTCAAGGAAAAAAGAGGTGAATCCTCTCATGAATTTGAAAGACCTAAGGGTCCCCCAAAAAACAAGAAATTCATGATTTCTACTCAAGAAGAGGTTCCACAAACTCTGGTAATTAAACCTACCTTTATTGATAAGGAAGAATCTCCATTAGAAGAAGATAAATTTTTTGTTAGTTTATAATAAATTTGCATATCTATTTTATTATTCTAGATTTATTATGCATAAGATAATCTTTCTTAGGTGTTGACTTGTGTACATGTTGCATTATGAGAAGCATTTTCTCTCATCCACATGTGTCAAATTCATAGGAAACATCTACCATTAACAAGTCATGTTTTATTTGGTCTCCTCCATAGTGATTCACATAGTTGTCATATGTTAGGACTCCTCTTGACTATTATAAATACTCATCTCATGATCATATGTGAATGTGAGCTTTATTCATGCTATTGTGAGATCTCTTGATGCTATTTTTCTTTGTAAGAATTTGTATTTCTCGCATTGAAAACTAAATCTGTTGTACTATTTTGATTTCTTAAATCATCTATATTTCTAATTGTATAGTTTCTATTCCATGCACTAGTTTCTGGATTAATATCTGTTTTACAAATTCTAACATGGTATCAAATCTTTGGATTAGGGTAGAACTTTTAGTTTCTATTTTTGAGAGATTCAGGGGGTATAATTACTTTGGATGTGTGTTTTCTTAAAACCCAGTAAACTCTTCTCTTGCATCCTTGGATGATTTGGAGAATTAGAACAATTTGATGAAAAAAAATTAACCCTTTGGTCTACACTTGTGTTTTCTAGATTCTATGTGTTTGCATCTTTTTGGTAATCTTGGTAGTATTTTTAATTGTTCCATAGTGTATAGGAGGCTCGAGAAAATCATGTTTGGCTTTCATTTCACCAAAACCAGAGTTATAAAAGCTAGTTTTCAACATGGGGTTTAACCATGGAATTAGGCGAACTATTTGTTTTGGGCGTATTTTAAGGCCAAACAAACCCTATCATTACATTTGAAAGACCCAAAACCCCCTATTTTCATATAAATTTTGTTAGATTTGGTGTTGATTGAATTTGGGGTAATTTTTTAACTTGTAGAGGTCGTACAATCCTTTCCAAGTGTATGGTAGAATCTTCATTAAAAAAAAAAATTCTATAATGCACATGGTACTTGTTGCAAGTATGTTCCTAACCGGTTTTTTTATTGATGTCAACATATTAGTGTTGTCATTGGTGTCAACTGTGCTCTTGTTTACAGCAGAACAGTCTAGTAATTTGCTCCGCATTTCTTGTAGAATGAATATCCTTGTCTGTGGATTGGAAGTTATTTGATGCATGTCTGAAGATGCTATGTTCCAAGTTTGAGCCTCCAGTATGAAGATTTGAGTGAGTTATGTTCACTAGAGTGAAAATTGTTTTTTCGGCGTATTTGGTGGTGACAGGGAGAATGTATTATGCTCTGCATTCCTCTGCAGTTAAGTATTTCAATCTGCAATTCTAGAATCAAGTTTTTAATGATGATAAGTGCCTTCAACTCTAATGGTTCATGATTTGATGGTCCACAAGTGATCTTTTCTTTATGACAGAAGTTGACAGTGTTGCTTATGTGCTCCGATTTGAAGAATCTTCTTGACAGAGTGGTTAGAGATTGTGTGGTTGTTCCTGGTGATTACAATATGCTTGTGGATGTCTCCTAATCATGTTCCTACCATTGGATTGGTCGGCAAAGATAAATTTGGATCATGGATGAAGACTATTCTTAGAAGACTTAATATTAAACACCAATCTTGGCCGACTTGATTGATTTCACTACTTGTGGAGATACATCGAAGATTGTGAAATCATGTCGTGGCGTGGAAGATTGCATTTGAGTCCCAGCTAAGGCATAACATGATCTGCATACATATTTCCCTTAGCTAATTTTTTTTAGATCCAAACCTATCTCTATGTATGTTTGTAATGCCGACCTTGGAGATTGTTCCAATGGTTGATGAATATAGTGCTGACCTTGATGTACATTCCAAGGTTGATGAAATGTATTAAAACATGTAATGAATTCGCGAAAAAGATGTCTTTGTGTGAAAATGTGAAGATAAGTGCGAAGGTGTAAGAAGAGTAGAGCAGAGGAGTTATACTATGCTTCAATAGAACTAAACTCAGGCATGAAGTAGATGCTATCAAATCAGTTCATCAATTGTTGGTAGTGAGCCACCTCTTGGCAGTGAGTTGATCTTGGTAGTTAGCCCTAACATTTGCAGTGAGCATTTTGGGTAGTGAGCCCCAAGGCAGTGAGCCTCTATTTTTTGGTATTGCTATAACATAATTATTTTTGTGGGCTAACACCCACCATGGTTTTTCCCTTATAGGGTTTTCCACATAAAAATCTGGTGTCTCATGTGTTGAATGTGTTATTGTGTTGAGCTTCTTGTTTCATATTTCATGGTTAATCTTAATAACAGTAATTGAGCATTTGATGTGTTGATAAGTGATTAAAGTTTTAGAGACAACTGATTCACCTCCCTCTCAGTTTTCTTGTGCATTTCAACAATTGGTATCAGAGCAAGGTTCCTCAGAAGTAAGCCTAACAACTTGAGGTCGATCCAGGATGTCTTATAAGAAGGAAGAGCTCCACAGTTTGATGGGACAAATTATTCTTTATGGAAAGTACAAATGAAAAGCCATCTCCTTTGTCTTAGTTATAGAGTATGGAAAGCATCAGAGACAAAGTATACCATGCCTCAGAATGGTTTAACAACTGAAGATGAAATCAAAGAATATGAGTTGAATATGAAAGCTAGAGATGCTCTATTAAGTGCCTTGTATGACACTGAGTTGGTAAAGGCCATGGATCTAGAGTCTACTAATGAAGTCTGGGAAAAGTTAAAAAATCTATATGAACGAGATGAATCTATAAAAAGAGCCAAATTGCAGGGCTTGAAAGTGAAATATGAGGGTTTAAAGATGAGCAAAGATGAAAACACAACAGCCTACATGCAAAAGGTGGATGAACTTGTCAATGGAATAAAAGGCATGGGAGGAACTATTGATGAGAAGGAAGTTGTGATGAAAATTCTTAGGTCATTACCTAAGTCCTATAGTCACAAGGTAGCTACAATTGAAGAAGTAATGACTGTAAAAGAAGTTGATAAGGATTTGTTGCTTGGAAAGCTCACAACCTTTGAAATGAGAGTTTGGTGATGCTCTATCGAAGGTTGAAACTACTTTAAAAGCCAATACTTCAGAGAAGATCTCCAGAGCTGAAAAGTAAAAGGTGGAACCTGATGATGAGCTTGATGAAATTGAAGCTAACTTTGTTAACAGACTGCAAAGAGGCTCCAGTAAGTTTAAAGGCAAATTACCTTTCAAATGTTTTACATGTGTTAAGGTTGGTCACTATGCTTCTAGATGTCCTAAGAGAATTGATATTACATCCCTAATTTACAAATTAGACTTAATCAATAACTTGGCATGATAATTAGGAGGATTAGTCATAGTTAATTGATTTGATATTGTAGAAATATCTGATTTAAATTTTGATTTTGAAGTAGAAACAAATGTTAAATAGTTTTAAATGATTTTCAATTACGAGATTTAATAATGATGCACTAATTGCAATCTTGTGGTCCTAAGTGTGACAGGAGAACTGAATGTCCTTCAAAGAAGGAAGGAGAGTATCATCCTAGAGGAAGGGGTTAGACATTGTGATAATATAAATTGACTAGCCATCTGAGTAATCGACTCCTATGTCCTTCTCAACCATTCGTAAGTTGACACGTGTCATGTCTCTTGACTTTTGTTTCTATGTTCTTGTTTTATTCTTTGGTCAATGAAGTTATCTCGTGAAATCATGATGACCAGATAATGTTTTGGGAACATCTTCCCTAGCTGAGAGATAATAATATTTTGAGACAAAGAGGTCTATCTTAATTATTGTTCTTTGGGTCATTATGTTATTCCTAGTCTTTCAACTAATAGGAATAGTCGATTTCGGGGGAGTATCACTCGACCCCGATAAAATTATTTTTATGTATTCTAAATCTTGTGATAATCCTTATCAAGGATGAAACCTCTTAATTGGTTGTTACCCATAATGATATTATTGCTATTATCTTATTTTGATAAGTATAGTCGGTGGAATATTCTTAAGTGGTTAGTCAATCATGAAGATGGATGGGAGCTTCGAGCTCAACCACCCCATAATGTGCTTGGATCAGGCCACCTTTTTAGGGGCACTACTAAGTGTAAGGTAGTTTTTAGCCTTTATCGGCATGTAGGTATCAATTCTCTTGTTTTTGGGGACCTGGTCTCTCTTTATTGAAGCAAAAAAGAAGAGAAGGGAGGGTGGAAAAACAAAAATAGAGGTTGGCTTTCTGGGAAGTATCGGGTGGTATAACTGTTTGAGGGAGAATAGAGACAAAATGAAATGGGGAGCGGTGGAAAGAATCGCAGAACTGGGTTTGCATTCGGCCTTTTGCTCAACACAGGTAATTGAGATTCATGAAGTCTCTTGTTATTCAATGGAAATCTAAGGCATGCATACTACAAGGTGATGCCATGGATGTTGATTATTTTCTTTGAGTCGTGGCACTAGGCCAGTTAGCCGAGCCATTTCTGTGTTTCTTTTTTAAATAATTCATATGCTGTGGTTTGGGGTGTTGTTTGGTCAAACCCATTTAAGACAAACATTGAGTTGTATTTATACTTAAAGCCTCTTAGGTTGAGTTTGTTAGTCATAATAATTGTTAAGACTATGCTCAAGGTGGGGAGCTGAGCTAGGAAACTATGTATGTATTATTACAATTACGCTCAGTCCAGCCTTGTAATGATTGACTCTTTCTTGATGAGCCTTGAGTTTTTTGACTCAGCCGCTTTGTAATGCATAATACATTATGATAACTGGAGCTCAAAGCCACAGTGGCTGAGCATGTATTCTTTTCATTTATGTTTAAGCCACATCATATGATGACAAGGGTCGAACCTATGAGTGCTCAAAGGGAGTTAAGTATGACTCCATGTGTTTTTGATTTAATGTATACAGTCTTACGAATGTATTGATGGCCGCATAGGCATGCATTGCTTGGCATGTAGTCCCTCAACTGTAATAATCTCTGTGGAAACTTTTGATATCTTAAACATAGTCCATCGACTATAAGGATTTCCAGGAAGGCAAATATATATATATATATATATATCGGTGTACATTTATCACCCAAACAAAACCCAGTCGGGCTTACTTGAGCAACCAACAATGAATTACATGTAGTACTGCTAATACCATTATGATAAATCAACCTTCGAATATGAAGGAATATGATCATAGTCTCTTTATGAGACAGTTGAGAATGAGTTTATAGAAGATTATAAACTAAATCTCTTTGGGACTAAATTATGACTTAACGAATAACATTAAGAGTTATAATTTCTTTTACTTAATATAACTATAGGGTTGGAGAATAACCCATGAGCTCAATTGTTAATAAAAAAGCTATTGATCCATAAGGAACTAATATATTTACTAAGACAAGGTATGTCTTAAGTATCATGAAATCGACTTCATCATATGTGATGAATGTTATTGATATATAAACACGGGAGACCAAGATGGTCATGAAGTTTGAAATTGAAATGAATTGAATGGAACGAGGTGACGTGGAGTCACTAGTGTTGTTTTTCTTAAGTAACCTATTTCGTTATATTTAACTTTGATGGGAGTCAAATGTTCAAAGTTTAGACTGTGATTTGAATGGATCCCACACTCATATTAGACCTATAGGACAAGGTCATTAAGAATTGACTATAGGACATGATAGCTTATAAGTCAAGTTAGAGTGGTGGGCATACGGCAACGTTCATTGCATAATGTCTTGTATGAAAACTTTGGTGAAAGTAATGCATCCGTCTCTGCATGCATTGTCAGTCCTCAGTGATCTAGATGGCCTAGTGTCTCTAGTAGTGTCATACTAGTTAGAGTGGATCTATAGTGTGTGACTGTGAGACATTAGGAAGGACACAATACCAGTTACTCAGATGGATAACCAATTGGTTCCAATGTCTAACCTTTTTGTGAAGGGTAGGGCCTCTTCTAGTTAGGAAGATGAGCGGGGAACCGTAGGTCTGTGGTTGGAGGAAAAGGACTGGGATGATGCTCTCCTTCCCAAGCATGATACAAGCTGAGGCTTATGAAGACATATGTCATTGGTTCCAAATACAGTGTTTGCATTTTGACCAGTTGGTCTATTGTAATGAAAAGATTTGATTAAGATGACAAGAGAATATTTTGTATTTGATTAGTGATGAAATTCACTAAGAATTGTAATGATTTATTAAATTGTAAGTTGTGTTATATCCTGATTTAATTAACATGCTTAATTGATGGAAAAGAATATGTTTCTTTATGTTCAAACTTGAATATTGTAAACCATTCTTAATTAATGACTTGTTTAAGTTATATGCTTAAGTTTAATCTTGAGTTTTATGGAAAGTGATGTTACAATTGAAAGGAATAGAAAAAGATTTGAGAATAGACCTAGGGTTCCAAAGAAATGCTACTATCTTAGAGATATTGATGATGAAGGTGTGACAGATGATGAATCTGATGATGCTAGTACTAGTGTAAATGAATTCTTGTTTATTGCAATTAAAGAAGAACTTGTGTCTACTAATCCTACTAGTTGTGTGAAGGAAGAAAAACTAGTGGAAGAAAGTGCTTTGGCTGTTCAGGTTGAGAAAGATAAGGATGAATGGATTATTGACAGTGGATGCTCACATCACATGACCAATGACAAAAGTAAGTTTGTGAGTTTGGAAAAGTATGATGGAGGACTGGTTAGGTTTGGAGATAATGCAACTGGTAAGATTTGTGATAAAGGATCTATTTCTTTTGATGGAACTTGCACAACACTGATAATGTCCTATATGTGAAGGGTTTAAAGCATAATCTTTTAAGTGTTGGTTAGATGTGTGAGAAAGGTTATGATATGAGATTCAAAGATAATGGGTGCAAGATCATGGAAAGCTCTAGAATAGTGATTGCTATCGGTAAGAAGACCAGAGGTAACATTTACCAATTAAGAGGAACTAATGATTATTGTTTATTGGCTTGGACAAATGAGAGTTGGTTGTGGCATAGAAGGATGTGTCATATCAATTTTGACAATTTGGTGAAGATAAGTTCTGCACAAGTTGTAAGAGATCTGCCTAAACTTGTAAAGCCTGCCAACACCATGTGCAAGGAGTGTCAATTTGGGAAACAAACAAGAACAAGTTTCAAGAGCAAAGAACAATTCTCTGTTGGATTGTTGGAGCTAGTACATACAAATTTATACATGGTCCCACAAGAACAAAAATTCTACAAGGTGACATTATTTTATGTTTCTTATTGATGATTATTCTAGAATGACTTGGGTCACCTTTCTAAAAGAAAAATTTGAAGCCCTAGACAAGTTCAAAGTTTTTAGGGCAATGGTTGAGAATGAGTTAGAATTGAGGATCAAATGCTTAAGGTCTGATAGAGGAGGTGAGTTCACATCAAATGAATTCAACATTTTTTGTGAAGAACAAGGGATAAAGAAACATTTGTCTGCACCGATGACTCCTCAGCATAAAAGGATTTGTTGAAAGAAAGAACATGATAGTTCAAGAGGCTGCCAAGACTATGTTAAAGGAAGCTGACTTACCGAAAGTATACTAGAGAGAAGTCATATATACTACTGTGTACATCCTAAACAGAGTTCAAGTCAAAGGTAACAACTCTAAAACTTCTTTTGAATTATGGTATGGAAGGGCTCCTACAGTGAAGTATTTCAAAGTTTTTGGTAGCAAATGTTATATCAGAAGAGAAGAAGAACTAGGCAAGTTTGATGCTAGATGTGATGAAGGAATTTTCCTTGGTTACTCTACCAAGAGTAAGGCCTACCGGTGCTAAAATAAGAGACTGAAAAAAAATTGTTGAGAGTGCTAATGTGAAGGTGGATGAAGACAAGGAAAGAATATCATATCTGAGTTGCTAGGAACTAGATGAACCTGTGGCTATAGTGAATGAAGAAAAAGTTGAATAAGAAGACAATCAGGATGAAGAAGAGGCTCCAAAAAGTGTTGTTAAGACTCCCAGGTATGTAAGAATTAATCATTCTGAAGATCAGATTATAGGTGACAAAAACAAAGGGGAGTTGACAAGAAAAAGAGTTGCAAAAGAACAAGTGAATTACTGTTTGCTTTCAAAGGTTGAACCAAAAACTGTGAATGAAGGTTGTAATGATGAAAATTGGGTAAAAGCCATGGAACAAGAACTAATGCAAATAGAAAAGAATCAAACTTGGGAATTGGTTCCTAGACTTGCTGATAAGAATGTCATTGGAACCAAATGGGTTTTCAGGAACAATCTGAATGAAAATGGAGAAGTTATAAGAAACAAAGCAAGGCTTGTGTGCAAAGGATATTCTCAAATTGAAGGAATAGATTTTAAAGAGACTTTTGCTCTAGTGGCTAGGATTGAAGTAATCAGAATATTTTTGGCATTTGTAGCTCACAAAGATTTCAAAGTGTATCAGATGGATATGAAGTTTGCATTCTTGAATGGTGAGTTGGAAGAGGAACTTTACATTGAGCAACTGGAAGGGTTTCAGATATCAAAACAAGGTGATATGGTATGTAGATTGAAGAAAGCCCTGTATGGACTGAAGCAAGCTCCCAGAGCCTGGTATACAAGGTTAGACAAGTATTTGCTGCAATTAGGGTTCAATAAAGGCACTGCTGACAGCAATTTCTATTTCAAAATCAATGATAATCAAATCCTGATTGTTGTAGTTTTTTTTGAGATTATCTTTGGAGGAAATGAAGGTATGTGCATGATGTTTGTAGGAGAAGTGCAAGATGAATTTGAGATGTCTATGTTTGGTGAGATGAATTTCTTTCTTGGTCTACAAATTACTCAATCAGATAAAGGAATCTTCATTTCTTGGTGTAAGTATGTGAAAGAATTGTTGAAGAAGTTTGGGATGGAAGACTCCAAACTAGTATGCACTCCCATGGTAACTGGTTGCAAGTTGAGAAAAATTGATGAATCACCTAAGACTGATTAGAAAAGGTATAGATCTATGATTGAAGGATTACTTTATCTAACTAAAACTAGACCTAATATAATGCATGCAGTATGTCTTGTGGCAATATTTCAAGATCCTAGTGAGTCACATGTGATGGCAGTCAAGAGAATCTTGAGGTATTTGAGAGGCACATCAGAACATGGCTTATGGTATCCAAAAGATAATGATTTCACTCTCAGTGCTTATATAGAAGCAGATTGGGCCGAAGATGTTGATGACAGAAAAAGTACAAGTGGAGGTGCTTTCTTCTTGGAAATAGATTGGTTTCATGGATAAGCAAGAAGCAAGATTCAATCTCCTTGTCTACTACAGAAGCAGAGTATATTGCAGTAGCATGCTATTGTACTCAAGTGTTATGGATGAAGTAGACTTTGACAGACATAAGATTTGTGTATGAAGATCCAATTGCAATCTTTTGTGACAATACAAGTGCCATAAACATTTCAAATAATCCAGTGATGCACTCAAGAACAAAGCATATATCAATAAGGTATCACTTTTTGAGAGAAAAGGTGATAGAGAATGAAATAAAGATGGAATGTGTCCACAAAGGATCATATTGCAGATATTTTCACTAAGCCTCTCCCTAAGGATACCTTTTAGTATCTTAGAGAAAAGTTAGGGGTTATTAACCCTCCTAATCTAAACTAAGATGCATAGGAATGCATCAATCCAGTGGTGCCTAGAGCCTCAATCATTAGTCTAGATTGATGTTTTGAGAGCTACCTCTCAGGGGGAGTAGCTAAATGTTACCAACATAAGTTCCTGATAATAAGCAGTAAGTATTGATAACAGAGAAATTTTAGTTTGATCAAAGAAGCAGGGTGCAAGTATGTGCCCTTTTCCATTGATGTCAAAGGGGGTGAGAAATCATGTGAAAAACTCAGGGGGAGGAAGAGTACAAATGTATAAAAAGAAAGAGGGAGTATCTTGTCTTGATGGTCTTTACAGGTTTTCACATCATATGTTGCCATTGATGACAAAGGGGGAGATTGTTCCAAGTATGTGCCTAACTGGTGTTGTCATTGATGTCAACATATCAGTGTTGTCATTGGTGTCAATTGTGCTCTTATTTATAGAAGAATAGTCCAGTAGTTTGCTCCACATTCCTTGTAGAACGAATATCCTTGTCTGTGGATTTGAAGTTATTTAGATGCATGTCTAAAGATGCTATGCTCCAAGTTTGAGCCTTTGGTATGAAGATTTGAGTGAGTTATGTTCACCAAAGTGAAAACTACTTTTTCGATGTATTTGGTGGTGACAGGGAGAATGTATTATGCTCTGCATTCCTCCGCAATTAAGTGTTTCAGTCTACAGTTCTAGAATCAAGTTTGTGATAAGTGCCTTCAACTCCAATGGTTCATGATTTGGTGGTCTGCAAGCGATCTTTTCTTTATGACATAAGCTGACAGTGTTGCTTATGTGCTCCAGTTTGAAGAATCTTCTTGACAAAGTGGTTAGAGATTGTGCTGTTGTTCCTAGTGATTACAATGTGCTTGTGGATGTCTCATGATCGTGTTCCTTCATTTGGATTGGTCTGCAAAGAGAAATTTGGATCATGGATGAAGACTATTCTTAGAAGACTTAATGTTAAACACCAGTCTTGGCTGACTTGGTTGATTTCACTACTTGTGGAGATACATCAAAGATTGTGAAAGCATGTCGTAGCATGGAAGATTGCATTTGAGTCCCAGCTAAGGCATAACATGGTTCGTATACATATTTCCCTTAGTTAATTTTGTTTAGGTCCAGACCTATTTCTATGTATGTTTGTAATGCCAACCTAGGAGATTGTTCCAATGGTTGATGAATGTAGTGCCGACCTTGATGTACATTCCAAGGTTGATGAAATGTATAAAAACATGTAATGAAGTTGCGAAAAAGATGTCCTTGTGCGAAAATGTGAAGATAAGTGTGCAGGTGTAAGAAGAGCAGAGCAGAGGAGTTCTTTTGTGCTTTAATGGAACTGAACTCAGGCATGAAGTAGATGCTATCAAATCAGTTCATCAATCATTGGCAGTGAGCCACCTCTTGGCAGTGAGCCATCTCTTGACAATGAGCCAATCTTGGCAGTGAGGATTTTGGACAGTGAGCCTCTATTTTTTGGTATTGCTATAACATATTTATATTTATGGGCTAACACCCACCACAGTTTTTCCCTTATAGGGTTTTCCACATAAAAATCTAGTGTCTCATGTGTTATTGTGTTGAGCTTCTTGTTTCATGTTTTCATGGTTAATCTTAATAACAATAATTGAGAATTTGATGTGTTGATAAGTGATTAAAGTTTTAGAGACAATTGATTCCCCCCCTTCTCAGTTGTCTTGTGTATTTCAATAGTACTATAGTGGTGGCATTGCCACAACCCCACCACAACCTTGCCTCCTACATAAGCACTGCCTATAGTCTTGCCACCAAGGTGGTAGCCACCAACAATAAATACTAGGATGACAACCCATAGCTTCACCACCACTAGCCAAAACTTTACAAACTTGATGTCAGACCTATATATAAGCATGATCCTTCATCAACAATGTTCATGAATCTATCAAGTGGGGATCTCCAATGTCAATGTAACCTGTTCAATAATTTTAAAAAGAGTGAGTCTACTGAAAGACTCCATAGGTTCCTTTTTGTGTCCTAGAAAATTACCTCATTTCTCCTTTTCTAGATAAACAATAAAATTTCATAAGAAAGAGAAAACTAAAAAATATTAGGTCTAACATTTAAACATTGACATAAGAATTTCTTGCCAATTCAAGTTATTCCTATTATCCCACCCAAGAATGTTTCCCATAAACATAGACCAAATGGATTTAGCAAAATAATAATAATAATAAAAATTTCTCTTGCTCTCTAATCTCCTAATGATGGATCATGGAGTATGATCCAAAATGTTGAGTAGCATAAACTTGAACATAGTTTAATCTTGAAGCACATATTTACAAAAAATAAATGATCAAAGTCTTTAGGACAATTACAAATAGAAAAATTACCATTAAAAGATTCAAGACCTTTAAGGTTAGTACCTACAACAAGTTTTTTAAACAACAAAGCCTGTTAGATTTAGGACAGGCAAATGAGAGGGGGGGTGAATCAGTTGTCTAAAAATTTCTTCCAATTAATCACTTAAATCCTTTTCTTAATTCAGCAACATAATAATAAATCAATCATAGAAATATAATGCAGCAATTCAAGCGCAGGAACACATTAACACATATAACACCAAGATTTTGACGTGGAAAACCCGATTAAGGGAAAAACCACGAGGTGACTAACCCAAGATTGTATTCTCTGTTAGAAGAATAGAAAGAACAAAATGGCACATGCTAATTAGGGCTCACACCTGAGCACACTGCTCACAAGAGGCCCACTGCCTACAAGAGACACACTGTCTATAGAATAATAAGTATCACATACTTGAACTGAAGAATAGCATCTTCACCATGCTTGAGTTAGTTCCATTTAAGCTCAATACTTCTACTCTACCTTTCGCTCTGCTCCTCTCTACCACACTCTCATTTCCACCAGACACACTTTTGAAATGACTTTACAACTCCTTATTTCTACAAGACATCGACTTAGGAATAACCATCCAAGTCAGCATACATTACAGAGCAAATATATAAATGCAACATGACTAATTACAAAAAGACTTCACGCGGATCAACACACTATCAGCCACACAGATCTGAGACTCCAATATTCCTTTAAGAACACGCCATTCTTCATAGAACATCTCCAGGATCATCCGTAGGATGTGTAACTCATCCGGTCGACCACACTTAGGAAGAACATCACCATCCGGAAGTAATTCTTCAATTACGAGCTCAATCTTCAATGCGGACCACCAACACAAACTAGACACAATCCAAAGACCTCCACAAGCTTTTCTGAATCACTAAGAACATCCATACTACTTTTGCTTACTGAAATTATTCTCTCCATCCGGAACCTCAAGAACACAGTCTGTCATCACTGTCATATTGGAATAGATGCTTGCAGACCTTTAGACCATGAACCAATTGAGTTGTCACTTCACATTGACTTCTTAAACACTCCACCAAATCCGCAGAACAGGATATTGTATTTCCGGATCTCACCGAACCTATCTATGTCACTCTGTCAACTCTAAACACCTGCCAGAACTAGTTTTACTTAAGTGGCCATAGATTCTTTAGATCTTCATGTGGATCTCTGAAATCTTTACTAGATCATCTTAAGACACATATCTACAAACCCTTTGAAGCGCATCCTCTGATCTTCATCTTAGCTGGGATCTTTACCTCACTATCTTCACTGTTCTTCTCTGTTCTTGATAGGGCTAATGTTCTCAATATCCTCAGCACACAACTCATCCAATCCTTATCATTAATGCAATAGGAGTATGTTGACATCAATGACAATACTAGTTAGGCCCATACTTGCAACAATCTCCCCCTTTGTCATTGATGGCAACATATGATGTGAAAAACTGTTTTAACCATTAAGACAAGAACTTCTCCACACTGTCACAACTCCCCCTATCAACAACAACCATTCACATGTCTTCTCTTCCTTTCCTGCTCCCCCTTTGATCAGCAATTACTTGTTTTTCACATGTCTTCTCTCCCCCTTTGACATCAATGGCAAAGGGCACATACTTGCATCAATTCAAAATCATACCAACTGCTCCCCTTGAGTAACAGCTTCCCAAACATCAATCCAGACCACAAGATATGACTATGAGATCCATTGGACTGATGCACATCAGTGCACCTTAATTCAAAACCAGAGGGGCAATAACCCCTAACTTCTCCCTAAGATACTCAAAAGAGTCCTTAGGTAGAGGTTTAGTAAAAATATTTGCAATCTGATCCTTGGAAGGCACAAGCTCCAATCTAACTTCATTCTTGTTCACGTGCTCTCTCAAAAAGTGAAACTTGATGGATATATGTTTAGTCTTTGAATGCAACACCAGATTTTTTGATATGTTAATTGCACTTGAATTATCATAGAAGATTGTGATAGGTTCTTCATACTCCATTCTGATATCTCTTAGCATTTATTTCATTCACAATACTTGAGTGCAACTACCTGTTGTTGCAATATATTCTTCTTCTGTAGTGGACAGAGATATTGCCTCTTGTTTCTTGCTCAGCCAAGAAACCAATCTCTTCCCTAAAAAGAATGCTCCACCACTGGTACTCTTCTGGTCATCCACATCTCCTGCCCAATCCGCATCTGTGTATGCATGAAGAGAAAAATCATGATCTCTGGGATACCACAATCTATACTCAACTGTCCCTTTTAGATATCTAAAAATCTTCTTGATTGCCATGACATGAGATTCTCTAGGATCAGCTTGGAATCTAGCAACAAGACCAACAACATTCATAATGTCAGGTCTAGTTTGAGTGAGATACAAGTCCTCCAATCATTAACCTATACTTTTTTTTATTAGCCTTAAAAGAGTCATCGACTTTGCTCAATTTACATCCGGTTGCCATTGGAGTATTCATTGGTTTTGAGTCTTCCATCACAAATTTCTTCAACAATTCTTTCACATATTTGGTCTGAGAAATGAAGATTCCTTTCTTTGTTTGAGTGATTTGTAGACCCAAGAAGAAATTTATTTCCCCAAACATGGACATTTCAAATTCACTTTTCATTTGATTTGCAAAGGTTTTGCACATACTATCTCTTCCTCTAAAAATGATATCATCAACAAACACTTCAACAATCAAGATATTTTTATGATCAATTTTGAAATACAATTTACTGTCAGCAGTACCTTTGTTGAAACCAATCTTCAAAAGATGCTTATCCAATCTTTCATACCAGGCTCTTGGAGCTTGCTTGAGTCCATATAGAGCTTTCTTCAACTTGCAGACCATATCACTATGATCAGGCAATTGAAATCCATCCGGTTGCTCAATGTAAACTTCTTCTAAGTCACCATTCAAGAAGGTAGACTTGACATCCATCTGATATACTTTGAAATCCTTGAAGGCAGCAAAAGCAAGAAATAATCTGACTACTTCAATTCTTGCCACCGGAGCAAAAGTTTCTTCAAAATCAACTCCTTCTACTTGAGAGAAACCCTTGCAGACTAATCTGGTTTTGTTTCTAACTACTTCACCATCTTCATTCAGTTTATTCCGGAAGACCCATTTGGTTCCAATCACATTCTTATTTTTAAGTTTGGGAACAAGATCCCAAGTATGATTTTTCTTAATTTGCATAATCTCTTCCTCCATTTCTTTAGTCCAATTTTCATCATTGCAAGCTTCATTCACTGTCTTAGGTTCAATATTTGAAATCAGACAATACTCTTCTGAATCTTGAGCAATCCTTCTTCTTGTTTGTACACCTTTGCTTTTATCACCTATGATCTGATCTTTAGATTGATTCAGTCTTACATACCTGGGAACTTTGGGAGTTTCTTCCACTTCTGATTCTTGAACAGGTTCATTCAAACTTATCTCTTCTTCTTGATTTATCGGATCAGTCTGAATTTAAATTTCAGAGGGAGCTTGGACTTCTTGAACAAAAACATCATTTTGATCATCTTCATCATATTCATAAAACCTTGAGGTTTTTTCAATACCTTCATCAACCTTCACATTTGTACTTTCTACAATCTTCCTTAATCTCTTGTTATAACACCGATATGCTTTGCTTTGAGTAGAATAACCCAAGAATATTCCTTCATCACTTCTAGCATCAAATTTTCTTAGATCTTCATCTCTTTTAATGTAACATTTGCTGCCAAAGACTCTGAAATACCTCACAGTGGGAGTGATGCCAAACCAAAGTTCATAAGGAGTCTTACCGGTATTACTTCTGATTTGTACTTGATTGAGAGTATAGACTGCAGTGCTTACAACTTCTCTCCAATAGATTTGAGGAACATTTTGCTTCCATCATCATAGTTCTAGATGCTTCCTAGATGGTCCGGTTCTTTCTCTCCACTACTCCATTCTACTGTGGAGTCCTAGGAACAAACAATTGTCTTTTAATTCCATGTTTCTCACAAAATTCTATGAACTCATCGGATGTGAATTCTCCACCTGTATTAGACCTCAGACATTTTAATTTTAATCCGGTTTCATTCTCTACCATAGCCTTGAATATTTTGAATTTCTCAAGAGCTTCTGATTTCTCTTTTAGAAAAGTTACCCACATCATCCGAGAATGGTCATCAATTAATAACATGAAGTATCTATCACCTTGCACACTCCTGATTCTTACTGGACCACATAGGTTAGTATGAACTAAGTCCAATAATTCGGTAGAAGATTGTTCCTTGATTTTGAATGAGATTCTGTTTTGTTTACCTAACTGACATTCTTTGCACAAACTATTTGTAGGTTTCACCAATTTTGGAAGATCTCTTACAGCCTGAGTGTTGCTTATCTTGATGATATTATCAAAATTCACATTACACATTCTCCTATGCCATAACCAACTCTGATCAATTTGAACAAATAGATAACTTTTACCAGTACCAACTAAATGGAAGATATTACCTTTTGTTTGAGTACCGGATGCAATCTCTATTTCGAAACTTTCAAAGATCTTGCATTTTCCATTCTTGAATCAGAGATCATAGCCTTTGTCCACCAGCTATCCAACACTAAGAGAATTGTACTTTAGACCTTCAATATACAGTACATTACTGATTTATTCTTTCCATCAAAAGAAATGGTTCCTTTTTCTCTGATTCTGCCAGCATAATTATCACCAAACTTTACCACTCCTCCTTCATACCTTTCCAAATCTATGAACTTATTTTTGTCACCTGTCATATGGTGAGAGCATCCACTATCAATGACCCAATCATCCTTTTCTTCAACTTGGGCAGCTAGAGCTCTTTCTACAATTTTATGATTGACAAATTTAGAGGGCATTGGATCTTCTTCCTTGATGGCAATAAACACCCAGTCACTTCCAAATTTGTTTCCTATCTCTGATTCATCATCTGTTACTCCATTATCATCATCTTCATGAACATAGTAATAATTCTTTTTGAACCTTGATCTGTTAGGATTTGGCCTTGAAAATCTTTCCGGACACCTTGAGGCAAAATGACCAATCTTATTGTAGTTAAAACACTTAAAAGGCAATTTCCCCTCATACTTACTGGATCCTCTTGGCAGTCTTTTTGCAATAAGGGCTTCAAGTTGAGCAGCTTCTGTTTCATTTTCCTCCAGGTCTTTTCTTGCTTTTTCATACCATGATGGTTTCCTTGAAGAGTTCTCTCCTAGATCAAACCTTTGTTTTCATTTTACATAGGCACTAGCTTTGAATGCAGATTCAGTCTTAGGGGGTGCATCTCCAAACTCGATCAATTCAAATGCAGCCAATTTACTGACCAATTGATCTCTTGTGATACCTGAGAAGGATCTAAATTCTTCAATAGCAGCAACCTTATATTTGTAAGAATTAGGAAGAGATCTGAGAACTTTGCCAACAATCTCATCTTCATCCAAGATTCCACCAGCACATCTAATGCCACATACAAGCTCATTTACTCTTGGCATAAATGTAGTGATATTTTCATCTTCTCTCATCTTCATATTTTCAAATTTTCCTTTCAGACTTTGAAGCTTGGCACATTTAACATACTTATCTCCTTCATGCAGAAGTTCTAGTTTTTCCCAAATCTCATATGCAGTTTTTAGGTCAACAACATTTGTCAGCTCTGAATCAAATAAGGCACTTAGAAGGGCTTCTTTAGTCTGCAGATTGTTTTAAGTATCTCTGATTTCATCTATGGTACGTGGACCATTCTGTGGAGGAACATACTTCTTTGAAGCCATGATCCAATACTGCATTCCCATACATTGCAAGTGACATTCCATGCGACTTTTCCAAAGAGTGAAATTAGTTCCATCGAACCTCAGACTATTCTTCTTGTAGGACGACATCCTGGATCTCCTCAAGTGGTTAAGCTCTTTTAGAGGAACTTAGCTCTTATACCAATTGTTAGATTTAGGATAGACAACTGAGAGGGGGGGTGAATCAGTTGTCCAAAACTTTCTTCCAATTAATCACTTAAATCATTTTCTTAATTCAGCAGCATAATAATAAATCAATCATAGAAACATAATGTAGCAATTTAAGAGCAGAAACACATTAACACATATAACACCAAGATTTTGACGTGGAAAACCCAGTTAAGGGAAAAACCATGGGGTGACTAACCCAAGATTGTATTCTCTATTAGAAGAATAGAAAGAACAAAATGGCACATGCTAATTAGGGCTCACTGCTTAATTACACTGCTCACAAGAGGCCCACTACCTACAAGAGACACATTGTCTACAGAATAATAAGTATCACATACTTAAATTGAAGAATAGCATCTTCACAATGATTCAGTCAGTTCCATTTAAGCTCAATACTTCTGCTCTACCTTTTGCTCTACTCCTCTCTACCACACTCTCATTTCCACCAGACACACTTTTGAAATGACTTTACAACTCCTTATTTATACAAGACATCGACTTAGGAATAACCATCCAAGTCAGCATACATTACAGAGCAAATATATAAATGCAACATGACTAATTACAAAAAGACTTCATGCGGATCAACACACTATTGGCCACACAAATCTGAGACTCCAATATTCCTTTAGGAACATGCCATTCTTTACATAACATCTCCAGGATCATCCGGTTAGCCAGACTTAGGAAGAACATCACCATCTGGAAGTAATTCTTCAATTACGAGCTCAATCTTCAATGCGGACCACCAACACAAACTAGACACAATCCAAAGACGTCCACAAGCTTTCCTAAATCACCAAGAACATCCATACTACTTTTGCTTAATGAAATCATTCTCTCCTTCACCCAAAACCTCAAGAACACAGTCTGTCATCACTGTCATATTGGAATAGATGCTTGCAGACCTCCAGACCACGAACCAATTGAGTCGTCACTTCACATTGACTTCCTAAACACTCCACTAAATCCACAGAATTAAATATTACATTTCTGGATCTCACCGGACCTATCTGTGTCACTCTGTCAACTCTAAACATTTGCCAGAACTAGTTTTACTTAAGTGGCCATAGCTTCTTCAGAACTTCATGCAAGTCTCTGAAATCTTTACTGGATCATCTTAAGACACATATCTACAAACCCTTTGAAGCGCATCCTCTGATCTTCATCTTAACTGGGATCTTTACCTCACTGTCTTCATTGTTCTTCTCTGTTCCTGATAGGGCTAATTTTCTCAATATCCTCAGCACACAGCTCATCCAATCCTTATCATTAATGCAGTAGGAGTATGTTGACATCAATGACAACACCGATTAGGCCCATACTTGCAACAAAGCCATGTAAAGTAGCATTTCTTAGGTTCAATGGTTTTAGATCAACAAGCTCTAAGGGTATTAGCTTAGGCTTTTCCATTAAGACTAATGTTCCACACTGAGTTGACATGGTTAAAACCTCTTGAGAGTTACCAAAAATCTTATACAGGTTAGTAGTATATGTCTCATGAAAATGAATACTACTAACCTGTATAAGATTTTTGGTAACTCTCAAGAGGTTTTAACCATGTCAACTCAGTGTGGAACATTAGTCTTAATGGAAAAGCCTAAGCTAATACCCTTAGAGCTTGTTGATCTAAAACCATTGAACCTAAGAAATGCTACTTTACATGGCTTTGTTGCAAGTATGGGCATAATCGGTGTTGTCATTGATGTCAACATACTCCTACTGCATTAATGATAAGGATTGGATGAGCTGTGTGCTGAGGATATTGAGAAAATTAGCCCTATCAGGAACAGAGAAGAACAATGAAGACAGTGAGGTAAAGATCCCAGTTAAGATGAAGATCAGAGGATGCACTTCAAAGGGTTTGTAGATATGTGTCTTAAGATAGAAGTTATCCAAACATTTAGTATTGTAATTCAATTTGACAAGAAATTGCACATTGAATAAAGATTTTTTCAGAGTGGAGTATGTTCTTTTATGGGAGACAAGTAAATCAAACTTAATACTTATTGAAAAGATACTCTAAAAATCAAATAGTCCATTTTTTTGCATAGCACTCTTGAAGTAAGGCTAGAGGCTTATTATTCCAAAATAGATTCCACCAAATGGATTTGAAGCTATAGAATTCACCTCCATTTCTATTTAAATCCTCTTTACCAACTATAAAGTTCCTTACAAATTCCCAAGCCCTCCAAAAACTATTAAACATAGTGGACCCTAAAGGCTTAACTTGAAACTTCCCAAATAGGAGGTCATGCATGCAAACTATTCCACTGCCTGAATTTTTTTTGGGTAGCATCTTGAATGTTTTTCTTAACAAGAATCTTCCATGGTTTTGTGGCAAGAGTCACACCTTGAATCTTCAAATTCTTAAGCCCAAGACTAGGCTTTGCTTTTATCTAAACAACATTGATCCCACTTAATTGCATGCCTTTTATTCTTCCCATTACCATTAGACTAAAGAGTAAGAAGATTAATTGCAATTTAAAATCATTCAGGAGAGAATTTCTATATTAATTCTTCTTTATTGAATTTTGTGCATAAATTCTTCTGAAATATGTGATCAAAAGTGGCACTTGCAATTACATCTTATAAAAATCCAAAGCTTCCATTTTTGGCATAGACAAGGAGGATGATACCAAAGGTTATGGAATTTGGATTTAAAACTAAAGAAAACATATCTTGTAATCATAGCATTCCATGACACCACACTCCTTTGAGTAATTTTGTCAAATTAATCACTTGCCTTATCTATGCTTCTAAATTTCACATACATGTCTACCAAGGCACTTGTAACTACAACATTTGACAAAAAAAAACCCTTCTTCTATGCTTTGATGGATGTCCATACCCTATTCCAATGCCCCAAGCTACTTGCAAGCAAGAAAACCATTTGCCATTGTTGAGTTTCCACGTGGGTTTAGGCTATTGGTTTGACCAATTAAGACTTCTGATGAAATGTGTCTTAAAAGTTTTTGCTGCCAATAGAAAATTGATCGTTGTGGTTGGTGTAGTGGAAAATTGATCGTTGTGGTTGGTGTAGTGGTATTCCAACTCCAACGCATGACACATAAACAAAATTGCAAATCAACCGCCAAAACAATTTTTCTTGCCAAGTAACATTAAAACACTAACAATTTAAATTTTAAATTGTCAATCAATAAATATAGTGGAAAGAAGTGAGGTTTAATTTAATGGTAGAAGTTTAACTTTAATTATAATGTATTATAGTTAGTATACAATATGGTTATTAGAGATTTTTTAAAGTAATGTATTGGTGACTTTTGTTCATGTAAATTTTATTTTTTATGTATTAATATTAAGCTATTACATACTAGCATTTTCACAATTCAACTTTCACATGTTACTATTGAAGACTTTAGAGCAGAAGTATTGTCACAAAAGTTGACAAGTGATGAGACTACCCAATCATAAATAGTATACTTGTAACAATAAGGACAACATTTCTTCAATTCCAACCAATGAGAAGTATTGTAACAATTTTTCAAAGTCATATACCATGGTAAGATAACTACAACAATTAATATTCTCTAGTCCTCCAACAAGTTATTATCATCTATACTTTCAACCGTATTACAATTTCTATATCATGATAAAGTAATTACAACAATTAATAATTGTTTGTTTTTCAAACTAAATTTGATGCTATTGATTTTTTTCTCTTCTATACATATACCTCACCTAATCTTACATCACTGCTTTTATTAAAATAAATATATCAAGTTAAGATGCGCCTAAATATGGATACATTTCCATTATGAAGAGTGGGATTAGGGACTATGCCTCCTTTTTTACCCTGAACATTGTTGTAAGAGAGAGAGATTATATAGTCAATCCCTCACAACACTTTCATTTGCTTTGCAAATTCGATGGTGTCGCTAAGTATTTCCTCCATATGATACTTGTACGAGAATCCCAGATCAGTTAATTTCTTGGAAGAAACTGGCACAACTTTCTTCCACTCCTCTTCCTCCTTAGTCCTTTTATCACACACATCACAAAGGAAATTAGTTATGAAACATTTCCCCTGACTGCGAAAGAAATATAGTGTGAGAATACCAAAAGCCATCGTGAGCGTTAAAATAGTTACCCAAAGGCCAACGGAATTTCTGGATAGCGTTTGCGAAAGAAGTTTTGCATGTCACCAACGGTCACAGCATCTGAACAGCACACATATCGACCTGCTGCGGATGGATGCTCCATCAAAAAAATGTGGGCACTACATACATCTTCCACGTGGACCAATGGCACCGATCCAAACAAAGATTTGCTGGAAACTGTGACTTCATAAGGTACTCTGTTTCCTGAGACATTTTGGGGTTCCAATTCTCAGGTCACATATATTTGAAAAGAAGAAACCATAATTGCAGATTGATAAACACTAGATCAATGTTTTAACTGAAGTGGGTAAATTACCTGTGAGTGAGGCTATCAATGCTGAAGTGCTCCCGGGAAATGTGGGAGTTAGAGAAGGACCTCCCACCATCCCTACCAACACTGTTACCACTTCAATCTGCTCCTCTGCTCCGTATCGCAGAGCTGCTTGCTCCGCCAAAGTCTTGGATACTGAATACATCTGAACATAACACCTACTATAAGAGGGGCCATTAATTCTAATAATTATTATTAAAGAAAGATTTCAACACTTACTCCAAAAATCGCGTCTTTGGCTCTGATATAATCAACAGGAGTCCAGCAGGATTCATCAAGGACCTCCTTAAGTTGTCCGTCTTCATGTAGAGGGCAAGCTGCCGCGACGGAAGAAGTATGGATTACCCGCTTCACAGTTTTCGCTTTCTTGCACGCTCTTAGAATGTCCACTGTCCCGTCAACGGTAGGCTGGACAATATTGCCCTGATACCACTCCACTCGTTGCCTCAATCTCATCTTTAAAACAGGGACAAAATACAAGGATTTGGGTATGTGGATAAATGAATTACCTGGAAATCCAGAGAAGTGGCCAAGTTGATGACGAAATCACAGCCTTCAACAGCGGAATCAAAGCTGCCCTGTTGCAAAAGATCTGCCTTGAACAGTTGGAGCCTTTCTTTGGCTCCCGGAAGGGATAGCAGATGACCATTTTTAGCAGGGTTTTCTACAGGAGATAAAAATAAATAGTTAATATAGTGTATGAATGAAGAAGAGGTGAGAGATGAAGGGAAAAAGGGAGTTACCAGGATCTCTTAAGGTAGCGTGAACAATACAACCTCTTTGCAGCAGATTTTTGACGAGGCAGGATCCGATGAATCCTGCCGCTCCAGTTACACACACTCTTTCCTTGTTATCCATCTCCTTCCCGTTGGTGCTGTTAGATGCCCGAGGATTTCCTGTTTATAATTTCCCGAGTGATAAGATGGAAGGAATTTAGCACGGCAGTTAGGGTTATGGTACTGCTTGTTTAGATCTCACATAAGTACACTTTCACCACAAGCTGAACGATGGCCCTCAAATGATACTTTGTGGATAAGAAGAAACCAAGAGTAAAACGAAGTAAAAATAAAATAATAGGAGGTATGTCGTCATTATCTTGGAATCTTGTGGAGTCTAAATAAAAATTTCAATATGTTTGACAATATTGTAAGGAGAGGGACCCAATACCCATTACCCTCGTTTGAAAAAACATGGGTCTTTCCGCATACGACACAAGACTGTTCATTTGCCTTCGTAATTGAGATGGACAGATATTTAAAGCTGCCATAGTATGAACACATGTTCAAGATCTTATGAGTGTCAAAGTCGTGGGTGGAAGATTTATGTTTCTAAGAGTTACTGTATCTTGTGATCAAAATCATAAAATGTAGAATAAGAATTATTATAATATGAGTGGCAAACAATGAATTTGGTTATTCTTAAACATCGTCCATTTAACAATCAAAAGTCAATTTTAATTAATAAAAGTTGAACAAATATTTAATTCTTTTTTATTGTGGATAAAGTGTAAAATTGCTATTGACTATTTGATCATTGAAGTGGATGATGTTTAAGTAGAGTGTTGAAACTTTGGATTCAGGGCCCACCAAACATGCCAAAAACTGTTGATGTTCAAATTTGCACTTTCATATAAACCTGCACTTTTGTGAACACCAAGCACATGACACTTGCAAATGTGGGATGTGGTTTGTAGGAAAACCTCTGGAATTAAGAAGATGACTCTTCATAGGATTTTCAATGAGCTCTTTCAAATCACTTTGCAAGGAAAAAGGGAGAAGAAAGAACAAAAAAATGAAAACCTATTTTAACGAGCAATGCACCAAACAAGGATTTTTTGTTTGCATGAGACTAAATCCACAAATTTAATAGTCAATGGGAGAAGAAGACACAACCACAACAATAAAGTGCAGAGAGTTTATACAGTCACTAATTTGTAGAAGGTCAGACGCTACCTAAAAGGATCAAATCAAGGTTGCAATATAAACAAAGGCACAGTAAATAGGCACAATAAATAAAATATTTTATTCAGTTGCAAAGATACATTGAAAATTAAATACAAAAGGTAGATGGCATAGTCATACAAATTGTCATGATATGAATAATGATACAAATTTTTTGCCCAAAGACCCAAATGTACAAAATGATAGAGTTTTCCCTATAAATCTCTCCCTCTCCTATTTGAATAAACAAGCTACAAATATATAGAGCCAAAGGAATAGAAGGGAAAAAGAGGAAAGGAATAGAAGGGAAAAAGAGGAGAAGAGAGGGGGAAAGTGGGCAATAAATGAAGAAAGACATAAATGTCCTCTCATGTGCCAGGAATTGTTGAAGGTTTTGAATTACTACATTAAAAATCTCTTCCACAACCTACCAACACTACGACATTTCTCTTTGTCCATTGAACATAAATGGTCTATTGAAATGAGAGGAGTGGAGAAATAAATATGAAGTTGTTGTACCATCTAAACTGCACATTAGTTGTTGCTCACACCTTAAATGTTGTTTATTCTCCTTTTCTACATGCAAGACTCTTGCTTTGTGTTTCTCCATGATGACCACCACCCAAAAGTTTGAATGTACAAAATAACAGACTTTTTCCAATAAATCTCCCCCTCTCATATTCAAATGAACACGTTACAAATATATAGAGCCAAAGGAATAGAAGGAAAGATATAATAAAAAATAAATATATAATAATAGTAATAAATTAATTAATTAAGCCGTTAATGGCGTGGTTTGGTCGTCAAGTTGCTCAGTTGTAGTGGCGACCACCAAGGTTTAAACCCCCGCAGGGTTGCTGTGCTTGCAGGTCATGCATGCCTTCGCTGGGCTGCCATGCTTGCAGGTGTGTGTACCCCTTCTCACCTTCGCTGGGCTAGCATGCTTGCAGGTTGTGTACCTTTGCTAGGCCAATGAGCTCACGGGTTTGAACCTCCAGCGTTGATGCAGGCATTCAAGCCAAAGGTGTTGTGGTCCCCTGTGTTGTAGGCATTCAAGCCAAGTGTTAATGTTCGGGGATGAGGTCCCCGTGTTGTGGCCTCATCGGTTCATAGCTCCGGTCAAAAGCATGCACCGATCAAAAATAATAATAATAACAAATTAATTAATTAAAAAAATTAAATAAGATATTAAAATTGGTTAAAACTTCATTTTAATAAATAATGATAAAATGTATAAATAAATTAAATGAAAATTAAAAATATAAAAATAATAATAAAAAAGAAAAGAAAGAAACAAATAATTAAAAAAAATTAAAAGGATAAAATAGGAAATTAGAAGTGTTTTAAAAATAAAATAGTTTTTATTGATTTTTAATAATAAATAAAAATAAATCAAATAAAGTAGAAAAGAAAATAGAAGAGTTTTTTTAATTGCATAAAGAGAATTAAGGTTTAGGAAGAAAGAACAAGGATTGAAGATTTTACAAGAGTTGGGTAGGGTATGTGATTTCAACTTGTCCGAATGTTATTTGAATGGATATTGTTGATATAGTTATTGTTATATTTTATGGCTATGGTTTAAGTTTGATTAAGATATTATTTGGTTTGATTTCTATGAGAAAAATTGATAAATCTTTTAGAGAAATAATTTAGTTTTCCACCTCTTTCACAATGTTAGGTAAATGTCTTAAATCTAGAAAATACTTTGTTATCTTTGTAAGGAAAGCATAGGTGCGGAAGACAGCTTCCCTAATGTTAATTCCAAGGGGACGATGCAGACAAGTCACTTTTAAAAACTAAATAACACAGATAAGTACATGAGAGAAACCAAAATAGACAATATTTAGAACACAGACACACAGAATTACGTGGGAAAACCCTTACGGGTAAAAAACCCACCACCACAAGAAAACAATCTTTATTACAGTAAGATATACAGTTACAACAAAGAACTCAGCTTCTTGCTCTGGTGTTTGATTCTCGACTTCATACACAGTTCACTCCACTGTACATTTACAGAACGAACCTTTATTCAAGTCTCATCATCATAATACCAACGACACCTATATACTTTTCTATTTCCAGTCTGCAAGAACCAAAGTCGTTACACACTTCTGCCCTAACTGATAGAACAAATTTCTCAGACGTCGCTGCCATCTAACCGTCGCAACGGTTCACATTTCAGTGAGGCGTTTAGTCCCACATGTACCAAGTTGCAAAGGACTTTACAGTTTATAACCGCCAACAGATGAAAGAGTATTGTCAGCAATTTTGTTGCCGACAACACTAAGCCTCCAAGTCCATCAGCATAACAACTCCCATCGGCCCTCAGACTTTACCTCCCACCGATGAGCATTGTCTCCCCGATCACCAAGGTTACCATCGGTATGACACTCTCCATCGGCAAAAGATCTAGCCCTCGCTCCGACAGTGGTTTGTCTCACCGATACCAATAAAACTTCCATCGGGATGTCCGCAGTACATCGGCCCAACACCTTTAGGCTATGCCGACGGGTATTCTCTTGCCGATAGACATACGCCATCGGAGTGACTACTCCTGTCGGAGTAACTCCACATAGCTTGGCCGATAGGCCTTGTCTCGCCGACGACCAACCCGTAACCTTTGTCGGAGTGACTACTCCTATCGGAGTAACTCCTCAAAGTTTGGCTGATAGGCCTTGTCTTGCCGATGGTTGAATGCTTCCATCGGGGTGACACTCAGCATCGGACAAACCTTCGATGCTTATTCCGACGGCCCTTGTCTCACCGATGCCAATGGTCTTCAACACGGTCTTGCCGATAGTACTTCGTCACAGCGATGGTTCAAAGAATAAGTTCAACGAAGAGGTTCAATGCATAGGTTCAACTAAGAGGTTCAAGTAGTAATTTGAGACACAAGTTCTCTTCAATCTCCCACTTGTCGAAGACATTACTGCTACCTCTTAGTCCTCATTCGATTATTGAGAACTATGGGCCCGAAGACCCATTTCATCTGAGCACCATTTGAACTTGGCTGTGTTCACTGGTTTAGTTAAGGCATCAGCAACATTTTTCAAAGTGTCAACTTTTTCCAGCTTCACCTTCCTGTCTTCCACCATATCACGAACAAAGTGATATTGGACATCAATATGTTTTGTCCTAGCATGAAATGTAGGATTCTTTGCCAAACATATGGCACTTTGACTATCACAATGAATTTGTATTTGCCCTGCATTAAAACCAACATCAGAACACAACCTCTTCAACCAAACAGCTTCTTGGCATGCACGAGTGGCTGCCATGTACTCTGCCTCTGTTGTGGACAAAGCGACTACAGCCTGTCGCTTGCTCATCCAACTGATAGCACCACCATGTAGCGTGAACACGTATCCACTGGTGGATCTCCGACTGTCAATGTCCCCTGCCCAATCAGAATCAACATATCCCTGAATACTGATAGATCTCTTAGACCCTTCTGAGTTTCCATGATAACAAATAGCATAGTCAGAAGTTCCCTTCAAATACCTCATAACTCTTTTCACAGCATCCCAATGTGATCTGCCTGGATTCGCCATAAACCGGCTTAAAACTCCCACTGCTTGGGCAATGTCTGGTCTGGTACAGACCATTGCATACATTAAACTACCAACAGCACTTGCATAAGGTACTCTCTTCATGTCATCAATTTCATTTGAAGATTCTAGACAATCTTCAACAGATAATTTCGTTCCCTGCAAAACTGGAACAACTAACTGTTTAGAATCAGACATATGAAACTTATCAAGAACATTGGTAATATACTTCCTCTGGCTGAGCCAAATTTTTCTCTTAGATCTGTCCCTTTTGATCTCCATTCCCAGAATATACTTTGCTGCCCCCAGATTTTTCATTTCAAATTTCAAGGACAACTGAGATTTTAATTTTGAGATCATCCCCTTACCATTGCCAATGAACAACATGTCATCCACATATAGTGCAATTATAAGAATCTGGTCACCTTCAGTTTTATAATAGACACAATGATCAGATTTAGATCTCACATACCCCAAGGATAAAACATACGTATCAAATTTTTGATACCACATTCTGGGAGACTGTTTCAAACCATAAAGAGACTTTTTAAGTTTACATACCAGATGTTCTTTACTTTTTTCCACAAAATGCTCTAGCTGAGACATATAAATTTCTTCTTCAAGGTCTCCATGAAGAAACGCTGTTGTCACATCCATCTGCTCAATTTCAAAATCATATGCTGCTGCAAGTGACAACAGAAATCTAATGGATGTCAGCTTAGCTACAGGAGAAAAAATTTCTCCATAATCAATACCTTCCTTTTGGGAATACCCCTTAGCAACCAGTCTTGCCTTGTACTTCTCAATACTACCATCTGGACCATATTTCTTCTTAAATACCCACTTACAGCCTACAGGTTTTCTTCCTTCAGGCAAGGGCACCAGATCCCAGGTTCCATTCTTCTCCAATGATGTCATTTCACTATGCATGGCTTCCAACCAAGAATCTGAATCAGGTACACTAATAGCTTCTTTCACAGTCCTAGGTTCATCAGTATCAGTAAGTAAAGCATAGGCACAAGTTGAATCAAGTACTGAAAATCCATACCTATCTGGTTGTCTTCTTTCACGTGTAGATCTCCTCAAAGGTTGAGGTGCAGGTTCAGGTTCTTGCTCTGGATTAGAATCTTCGGAGCTACTTGAACTCTCATCTGAATCATCTACACTTGGTGCTTGTTGTTCCTCTTTTATAGGGGTCAGAGGAACATTCACAACACTCTTTTCTTTCTTTTCTTCTGTCTTTTCTGGCTGAGGATCAACAACCAATGGTTTCAGCTCTCTGAAAATTACATTCCTGCTGTAGATTACCTTTTCAGTTTCAGGATTCCAAAGCTTGTATCCTTTAATACCGACTCCATAGCCAACAAAGATACATTTAACTGCCTTGTTATCCAATTTAGATCTTTTAACTTCAGGAATATGAGCATATGCCTCACAGCCAAAGACTCGAATATGTCTTAGAGAGGGCTTCTTACCAGACCATGCTTCCATAGGTGTCTTATCAACCAATGTTGATGTAGGAGAACGATTCAGCAAGTAACAAGCTGTAGCAACTGCCTCAGCCCAGAACTTCTGTTCAAGACCAGCATAACTCAACATACTTCTTGCTTTCTCCATCAATGATCGATTTAACCTTTCAGCAACTCCATTCTGTTGTGGAGTATAAGGTGTAGTTTTATGCCTTTTAATTCCATGGTCTACACAATACTTATCAAAATCCGCATTGCAATATTCACCACCGTTATCTGTTCTCAAGCATTTTAGTTTTCTACCAGTCTGATTTTCCACAAGAGTTTTAAATTCTTTAAATCGACTGAACACTTCTAATTTGTTTTTCAAAAAATATACAAATGCTCTTCTCGAATAATCATCAATAAACGATACGTAGTATCTTGACTTAGATAAAGAAGGAACATCAACTGGACCAAAAACATCAGAATGCACATAGTCCAGAACACCAGAAGATTTATGAGAACTAGAGTAAAATGAAATATGGTTTTGCTTTCCATATATACAATGTTCGCAGAAATCAAACTCCAGATTACAATCAATCAGCCCATCTACCAAATTTTTGTTTTTCAAGGTTTTTAAACCTTTCTCACCTATGTGACCAAGTCTATGATGCCAGAGCATTGTTTTCTCTGCAGGAAGTTTAACTTCCATAGAATTTACGTCATGTGTTACAATAGTAGCTTTTTCAGATTTTGCAGAGACATTATTACAGCACACTGGTTTAGCATCTAACCTATACAGAGTTCCAATGCGTTCACCTTTTGCCAGAACAATAGAACCTCTAGTCATCTTACAGCCACCATTCACAAAGGTAACTTGCACTCCAACATCATTAAGCTTACTAACAGAAAGTAAATTTCGAGCCAGACCTGGTATATGAAGAACTCCATTCATTCCCTTTATTCTGCCATCCAGGAACTGGATTCTGACTCGACCTCGGCCAACAATTTCCAGCGTTGAATCACTAGCCAGGAACACTTTGCCACCAGCATAGGGTTCATACTTAGTGAACCACTCTCTATGAGATGTCATATGAAAAGATGCTCCTGAATCAATCAGCCAAACATCTTCAGAGGCAGGTGTTGCCAGAGCAGCAATGAAAGCATCAGCATCACTGTGTGAAGACTCAGAGTCAGAGAAGTTCTTCTTCTTCTTTTTCTCCTCTTTGCAGTCTTTCTTGACATGACCTTTCTGCCCACAATTCCAGCACTTCACCTTGGACTTCTTGCCAGGAGATTTTGATTTCCCCTCTGATTTGGACTTAGACTTCTTGTCCTTCTTCTTGCCTCTTTCCTTTGATCTACCACGAACTGACAGAGCCTCTTTGGCCATTCCAGAAGATTTCCTCCGCATCTCTTCAGACAACAAAGAGGCAACAACAGTTTCCTGAGAAAACTTAGTTGTTGTACTTCCAATAGCCATCACCAGATGGTCCCACGAGTCAGGTTAGGAACATAACAGAAGCATACAACGATCTTCCTCTTCTATTTTTACACCTATAGATGTCAACTGAGCAACAATCGTATTGAATGCACTCAGATGTTCTGCTACAGATGCACCTTCATCCATCTTCAGAGAATACAATTTCTTTCTGAGGAAAAGTTTATTTACCAAGGACTTGCCTTGATAAATATTATTCAACTTTTTCCACAAATCACTTGCAGACTTCTCCTCATGGATGTTCAATAGAACAGAGTCAGATAAACTCAGTCTTATCAGTCCTTTGGCTTTTCTGCATATCAGATCCCACTCTTCTTGCTTCATGCCTGAAGGTTGAACTCCAGACACAGCAACCCAAAGATCTCTATAGACTAACATGTCTTCAACTTTAAGTTTCCACAACTCAAAGTTTGTGCCATTGAATTTCTCAATGTCTATTTTGTCTGATGTACTTGCCATCTCTATTTAATTTTAAAAATAACTCTCTACAGAACTCCCACACAACAGAATTAACACAAAAAACCCAAACTACCAACAAGGATAACACAATGGGCCAGGCTCTGATACCACTTGTAAGGAAAGCACAGGTGCGGAAGACAGCTTCCCTAATGTTAATTCCAAGGGGACGATGCAGACAAGTCACTTTTAAAAACTAAATAACACAGATAAGTACATGAGAGAAACCAAAATAGACAATATTTAGAACACAGACACACAGAATTACGTGGGAAAACCCTTACGGGTAAAAAACCCACCACCACAAGAAAACAATCTTTATTACAGTAAGATATACAGTTGCAACAAAGAACTCAGCTTCTTGCTCTGGTGTTTGATTCTCGACTTCATGCACAGTTCACTCCACTGTACATTTACAGAACGAACCTTTATTCAAGTCTCATCATCATAATACCAACGACACCTATAGACTTATCATTCTATTTCCAGTCTGCAAGAACCAAAGTCGTTACACACTTCTGCCCTAACTGATAGAACAAATTTCTCAGACGTCGCTGCCATCTAACCGTCACAACGGTTCACATTTCAGTGAGGCGTTTAGTCCCACATGTACCAAGTTGCAAAGGACTTTGCAGTTTATAACCACCAACAGACGAAAGAGTATTGTTGGCAATTTTGTTGCCGACAACACCAAGCCTCCAAGTCCATCGGCATAACAACTCCCATCGGCCCTCAGACTTTACCTCCCACCAATGAGCATTGTCTCCCCGATCACCAAGGTTACCATCGGTATGACACTCTCCATCGGCAAAAGATCTAGCCCTCGCTCCGACAGTGGTTTGTCTCACCGATACCAATAAAACTTCCATCGGGATGTCCGCAGTACATCGGCCCAACACCTTTAGGCTATGCCGACGGGTATTCTCTTGCTGATAGACATACGCCATCGGAGTGACTACTCCTGTCGGAGTAACTCCACATAGCTTGGCCGATAGGCCTTGTCTCGCCGACGACCAACCCGTAACCTTCGTCGGAGTGACTACTCCTATCGGAGTAACTCCTCAAAGTTTGGCCGATAGGCCTTGTCTTGCCGATGGTTGAATGCTTCCATCGGGGTGACACTCAGCATCAGACAAACCTTCGATGCTTATTCCGATGGCCCTTGTCTCACCGATGCCAATGGTCTTCAACACGGTCCTGCCGATAGTACTTCGTCACAGCGATGGTTCAAAGAATAAGTTCAATGAAGAGGTTCAATGCATAGGTTCAACTAAGAGGTTCAAGTAGTAATTTAAGACACAAGTTCTCTTCAATCTTTTTAATTCCTTTATCGCTCATCATACCATTCAAGCTTCAGTACACCAGCCCACATTTGCATAATTATAAAATCATTGAAAAAAAACATAGATATATTGAAGAATAATGAATGTTATTAGAGAGTATACAAGATAATCTTTCTATGAGTACAATCTAAAATCCATTTTCTAAACTAATTAAAAAAACCCTCACAAGAACAAAATCCTATTGCGACTTGAAGTTACTAGATTGATGATATGTGCTCATAGATCTGAGTTTTGTGTCAATTTATATGAATTCCTTTTAAAACACAATAATTTTTTAAGAGGGTCACCCATACCAAATAAGTATTTATTACATATAGAAGTGATAATATTTCAAGTTCATTTAAATATATAGTGATGTCATTGTAAATACTCCTAAACAAGTAGCACCAAGAAAGTACTTTGCCCATGTCATAGCGATAGATAAATTAAAAATTGATCATGTAATTCATAAGTATTGTATACACCTCTCTTTTGAAGATTTTAGTCTATAAAAGAATTCAACTTTATTTCACTTACATCCTTCAAGTGTCTAAATAAGTTCCTTCCCATAAATAATATCCAACCAATTATTCACAAATACATATGAGTAACACATATACTCTTCCCCACAAAATCCCTCAATAGATTTCTAAGAGGATGTTCATAGATTTTGTCTTGGAAATCTAGTCATTTAATTTAATAAAATAAAATAAAAAATCCATTTATGTTTCCTAATGCAAGTTCAAAATCATATGATGCTTATAACATGTTTAAAATTCATAATGCAAGTAAGCTTGGGGATGAAAAGTTAAAGAAATTTCCTTAAGTAATTTCACGAATATAAAGGCTTAAGTTAAAAAGTCTTAATTCCTTTTCCATCTATTAATGTTTTTTCTATAATATAGTCAAAAGTAAAATGAGATGAGAAAGTAGTGGTTGGTGATAAATTCCTTAATTAAGAATTTAATAAATTTTATATTTTATATTTTAATCTAGATAATCATCTTAAGTAAATATGTTTTAGACATATTAAAATCTTAGGATAGTTAAATTAAAAGAAATATATTTAATTTTATATTTGATTGAAGTGATTAATTTACAATGGAAAAGCATTTCATTAAAATTAGGTTAATTGTTTAAAATTATCATGAAATACAAACAAGTTATATGAAATGGGTTTAATGATTTACAATGGTTAAAAACTTAATTAATGTTGAGAGGCATTCTACAATGGCAGTAAGGGGTAGAGCATAATGACGTTATCAAAAACTTTTACCTTTTATCTTAAATTTGACAGGACCATTTACATGTCAAAATATTAATATTTAATAATAAGCACAAGGGCGTGTACATGAATATGGGGGACCAAAAATTGGCCACCTCGCTTTTTGGTCCTAGAAAATAATAACATGATCGCGTTACTTGTTGCTAAATATAATAAAAAATAGACCCACAACCTCATTGTTTCACAATGATTTTCAAGAGAGGAGCAAAACACAAGTAGGGTTTTAACGCAAACATGTTTTTGGAAAATTTGAAGAACTCCATTGAGAAAGATGTTACTGTTGAAATGCACCAAACAACTGAGAGGGGGGTGGGGGGGTGAATTAGTTGTCATAAAAACTTAACCACTTCTGCACTTTAAACATTAACCACTTGTCCTTAGTTATTATGATTAAACAATGAATGCATGAAATCAGAAACTCAAACACAGTTGCAACATCAAACACAAGAGACACCAGATTTTTACGTGGAAAACCCTGTTAAGGGAAAAACCACGAAGAGGATTAGCTCTCAATATATATTGCAATCTTTGAATAATGATGTTCAGGTTTGGTCACTCCATGAGCCTAGAACATGCTGGCTCATTGCCATGAAGTACAACTAGGTCTAGCAAGCTCACCGCCTCAACCTTAAACCTAGAAAGATTACAATGAGGGCTGTTAAACCCTAAGGGTTGTTAAACCCTATTGGTGGCTCACTGCCAAGATCAGCATATTCTTCATGTCTGAGATTAATTTATTGAAGCACAATAATTCCTCTGCTCTGCTCTGCCTTTGTAACCTTTTCCTTATCTTCGCATCTTCACACAAGGGCACCTTTTCCTCGACTCAATTATATGTATTTATACGCTACATCAACCTTGGAATGATCATCAAGGTTGGCATTACAATCATCAACCAATAGAACAATCTCCAAGGTCGGCATTACAAACATACATAAAATAGGTCTGGACCTAATACAAAATTAGCTAAGGAAATGTAGTAAAGGTTTATGTGGATCACTCCATGCCTTAGCTAGGACTCAAACATGATCTTCCATGCCACAACATGCTTCTGTAATCTTCAAGATATCTCTGCAATCACTGGAATTAACCAAGTCGGCTAAGACTGGTTACATGCTACGTTATCTGGAAGTAATCTTCAAACATGATCTCAATTCTTTAACACAGACCAATGCAAAGGTAGGAACATGATTAGGAGGCCTCCACAAGCATGTTGCAATCACCAGGAGCAACCACACAAACTCTAACCACTTTATCCATGAGATTCTTCACACCGAAGCACATGAACTTCACTGTCTTTAACTGTCATAAAAGAAAGATAGCTTGCGGACCACCAAATCACAAACCATTAGAGTTGTAGGAACTTATCATCATCCTAGACTTCCCTCTAGAACTGTAGAGCAAAATACTTCAATGCAGAGGAATGCGGAGAAAAATACTTTCTCCCTATCACCAATGAATAAACAGAAAAAGCAAGTTTTACTCTCGTGAATGTAACTCACTCAATTCTTCATACTGGAGGCTCAAACTCAGGATTTAGCATCTTCAGACATGCCTCTAAATAACTTCCAATCCGCAGACTAAGATCTTCACTCTCCAAGAAATACGGAGCAGTCTTTTGGATTGTTCTTCAGTATGCATCTCATTGTCTTCACTGTGATTCACTTTTTTCTTTCTAATTCTTCCGGAGGGGCTAATTTTCTCAATATCCTCAGCATACAAAGCTTCTAACTAAATAATAAAATAGGATACAATTGACACCAATGATAACAAAGATATGTTGACATCAATGACAACACCGATTAGGCACATACTTGCAACAATCTCCCCCTTTGTCATTGATGGCAACATATGATGTGAAAAACTTCAACATCCATCAAGAAAAGATTCTCCCCCTATCTCTTTACACATTTGCACTCTTCCTCTCTAAGTTGATTCTCCCCCTATCTCTTTACACATCTGCACTCTTCCTCTCTGAGTTTTTGACATGATTTCTCTCCCCCTTTGACATCAATGGCAAAGGGCACATACTTGCACTCTATTGCTCTGATCCAATCTCTCTTTTGAATTCTCTTCATTTGACTACTCCCCCTGAGAAGTAGCCCTTACAAGCATCAATCCAAATTTGGAGATGGATTTTACCTCCAGACTGATTGCACACTTCTGTGCATCTTAGTTTAGAGCAGGCAGGGTGATAACCCCTAACTTTTCTCTAAGATACTCAAAAGTATCCTTAGGCAAAGGCTTGGTGAAAATGTTTGCAATCTGATCTTTTGTAGATACATACTCCAACTTGACTTCATTCTATGTTACCTTTTCTCTCATAAAGTGATATCTTATGGATATGTGCTTTGTCCTTGAATGCATTACTGGATTCTTTGATATGTTTATGGCACTTGTATTGTCACAAAAGATTGCAATTGGATCTTCATACACAACTCAGATGTCCTTCAATGTCTGCTTCATCCATAACACTTGAGTGCAACTACATGCTGCTGCAATGAATTCTACTTCTATAGTAGACAGACATATTGAGTCTTGTTTCTTGCTTAACCAGGATACCAACCTCTTTCCTAAAAAGAATGCACCTCCACTTGTACTTTTCCTGTCATCCACATCTCTGGCCCAATCTGCATTAGTGTATGCACTGAGAGTGAAATCATTGTCTTTTGGATACCACAAACCATAACCCATTAAACCTTTCAAGTATCTCAGTATTCTTTTGACTGCCATCACATGTGATTCTTTAGGTTCTGCTTGAAATCTTGCCACAAGACAAACTGCATGCATTATGTCAGGTTTGGTTTGGGTCAGATAAAGTAATCCTCCAATCATAGATCTATATCTTTTCTGATCTGCCATAGGTGAGTCATTATTTTTACTCAATTTACAACCAGTTGCCATGGGAGTGCTTACTAGTTTAGAGTCCTCCATCCCAAACTTTTTTAACAACTCTTTCACATACTTCGACTGATAAATGAAGATACCTTTATCTGATTGATTTATTTGCATACCTAAAAAGAAATTCATCTCACCAAACATGGACATTTCAAATTTATTTTACATTTCCCCAACAAAAACCATGCACATACCTTCATTGCCTCCAAAGATAATGTCATCAACAAAGATTGCAATAATTAGGATTTGTTCATTATTGATCTTGAAATAGAGATTACTATCAGTAGTACCCTTGTGGAACCCTAACTGTATCAGATACTTATCCAATCCTGCATACCAGGCCCTGAGCACTTGTTTTAGTCCATATAATGCTTTCTTCAATCTGCACACTATGTCACCCTGATCTGATGATTGGAAACCTTCTGGTTGTTCAATATAGACTTCTTCTTCCAATTCTCCATTTAAGAATGCAGACTTTACATCCATTTGAAAGACCTTGAAATCTTTGTAGGCTGCAAATGCTAGAAACATTCTTATTGCTTCAATCCTTGCCACTGGTGTAAATGTTTCCTCAAAATCTATTCATTCAACTTGAGAGTATCCTTTGCATACCAACCTTGCTTTATTTCTTACCACTTCACCATTCTCATTCATTTTGTTCCTAAAGACCCATTTGGTGCCAATTACATTCTTATCTGCTAGTCTAGGGACAAGATCCCAAGTCTGATTCTTCTCTATCTGCATCAGTTCTTCTTCCATAGCCTTTACCCAATTTTCATCATTACAAGCTTCATTTACATTTTTAGGTTCCACTTGAGAAATCAAACAATAATTAACATGTTCATCAACAGCTCTTCTTCTGGTATGAACTCCTTTACTCTTATATCCTATGATTTGATCTTTAGAGTGATTTAACTTTACATACTTGGGTGTCTTGATAATGGTTTCAGGAGCTTGTTCTTCTTCTTCCTCTAAGTTTTCTTCTTGCTGCACTACTACTTTGTTTGCAGGGACATCTGGTTCATCAAATTCATATCCATTTGATACCTTTTCCTTGGTTTCATCAACTTTGACATTTGCACTCTCAATGATCTTCTTCAACCTGTTATTGTAGCACTGGTAGGCCTTGCTCTTGGTACAATATCCAAGATACCTTCATCACATCTTGCATCAAACTTACCTAGATCTTCATCTCTTCTGATATAACACTTACCACCAAAAACTTTGAGATATTTCACAGTAGGAACTTTACCATGTCACAACTCATAAGGAGTTTTAGAGCTGTTACCTTTTACTTAGACTCTGTTTAGAATGTATACAGTAGTGTGAATTACCTCTCTCCAATAAACTTCTGGTAGGTCAGCCTCTTTCATCATTGTTCTAGCAACCTCTTGAATTGTCATGTTTTTCCTTTCAACTACTCCATTTTGTTGTGGAGTCCTGGGTGCAAATAATTGTCTCTTTATCCCTTGTTCTTCACAAAAGAAGTTGAGCTCATTTGATGTAAACTCTCCACCTCTATGAAACCTCAAGCATTTTATTTTCAAATCTAGCTCATTCTCAACCATTGCCTTGAATGCTTTGAACTTTTCTAGGGCTTCAACTTTTTCTTTTAAGAAGGTAACCCAAGTCATTCTAGAATAATCATCAATCAACAACATGGAATACCTGTCTCCTTGTAGACATCTTACTCTAGTAGGTCCACATAGATCTGTATGCACTAATTTCAGCAGTCCATCACTAGATTGGTCCTTGCTCTTGAAACTTACTCTTGTCTGTTTTCCAAATTGGCACTCCTTGCACAAAGTATCAGCAGGCTTCACAAGCTTAGGTAAATCCCTTACAGCCTAAGTGGAACTTATCTTCACAATGTTGTCAAAATTGATATGACACAACCTTCTATGCCACAACCAAATTTCATCATTTTGAGCCAACAAACAATATTCATTAGTCCCTTTCAAATGATAAATGTTACCTCTTGTCTTCTTACCAGTTGCAATCACTATTTCGGAGCTTTCCAAGATCTTGCATCCATTTTCCTTGAATCCGAGATCATAACCTTTTCCACACATCTGACCAACACTCAAGAGATTGTGCTTTAATCCCTTCACATATAAAACATCATCAGTGTTGTGCTTTCCATCAAAAGAAATGGATCCTTTTCCACAAATCTTACCATTTGTATCATCACCAAACCTAACTAGTCCTCCATCATATCTTTCCAAACTTGTGAACTTACTTTTGTCACCAATCATGTGATGAGAGCATCCACTATCAATAACCCATTCATCTTTGTCTTCAACAAGCTGAGCGGCCAAGGCACTTTCCACTAGTATTTCTTCCTTCACACAGCTAGCAGGATTAGTAGTCACAGGTTCTTCTTTAATAGCAATAAACAAACATTCAGTTCCAGAAGTATTAATGTTATCTATTTCACCATTTGATACTCCTTTATCATCATCAAGATTTTCAACATAATAACATTTCTTTGGAATCCTAGGTCTATTTGGCCTTGGTTTGGGAACTCTTGTGGGGCACCTAGAAGCATAATGACCAACTTTAACACAACTGAAACATTTGAAAGGTAATTTGCCTTTGAACTTACCAGTACCTCTAAGCAGATTGTTAACAAAGTTGGCTTCAAGTTCTTCAAGCTCATAATCTAGTTCCACCTTGTACTTTTCAGATCTGGGGGTTCTTTCTGAAGTGTTGGCCTTGAAATCAGTCTCTGTCTTTGGAAGTGAATCACCAAGTTCTCTCATTTCAAAGGCTATCATCTTCCCTAGTAGCTGATCTTTTGTAATCTTTGTTACTGTCATTATTTCTTCAATTGCGGCCACTTTATGACAATAAGATTTAGGCAATGATCTAAGAATTTTGTTCACAACTTCAATATCCTTAATTTTTCCTCCTACACTTCTAATGCTACTCACAAGATCGTCGACCTTTTGTATGAAGGATGTTATGTAACATACACCCCTGGTATATGTCTGCTCTAAATATGTTTTTATGTTTTTCTAATGTTTTTGGTTTAGGTTTCCAATGCATATTTTTTGTATGTATGATTTTTGCAATATTGGCATAGAATATGAAGCATAAATAGAAAACCCAGAAAAACTAGAAGAGATATCAACAAAATAACAATGATCCATATTGTATTTAGCCAAGATATGAGTTATGAGTACATACTCATTTGCCAATTTACAACTTCATGTCAAGGTCAAAGCCGGACCAGCAACAAAACATACAGAATTGTATTAAGAACTCTTACAAAGTTGATTGTTTTCCTCCACAATGAATAGAAGCTTAAAACCTTTCCCTAGGTGCCCATTTCAAGGTATTTGGAAGACCCAAAATGTAGTTTTGAAGTTATCTTAGAAACCCACAACAGCTATTGCAGTACGGCCCCTCTGGGATAACAAATCAGCACCAAAACACCTTCAACTATTTTCTAGTACCTCTGTTCTTTATTAGTCTCCTTTGCAGCAAGATGGCAATTAGTTTGATGAAGAAAACACCACAAATATCTCTAAAACTTCACAAAACTACAGTTGATGGTGGTATGGCCCTGCTAGAGCAATACGACTAGCATAGGAAAAGTAATAACCACCAGAAACTCCTCCAAAATGGTATGAATCTGTCACTTATAATGTTGTTCTCCTTTGCAGATTACAAACACCTAAAAAAAGTAGTCATTTCATGCTCAAATTGTCGCCAAAATGTCTTTCCTGAATGCACAAATGAGACTCCTGGATGAAGCCTCCAATAACCTCTCCTGATACGGTCTTCCACGCACGAGGAAAGGGATCAATGAAGGGATTTTCATCCCAACAATTTCACAATCAAACCCTAGAGCCAAGCTCAATATGCCAAAGCACACAAAACTCATAAGTGAGAGCAAAATCCAATATTCACGCATAATGCAAATGAGCCTTCATTTTCCTTTTTTGTTGCTCTCAATCCCAACACCCAAGAAGAGGGTTTTTATTTTATTTTTTAATTTATTAAACAACCCCTTGTCTCTCCATGAGGGGTGCCCACCTCCTAGTCACTTCACTTTAAGTTATAACTTGACTTTATAAAATAATATTACTTTATAACTTAAAGTAACTTTATTTTATAATAGTATAAGTTAAATCTTTAATTTAACTTATATATCAACCTTTTATACCTCAGGCTCTAAAATAACATGAATTTCCTGTGCCATGACCAACCATACTGCCCTACCAAAAATAGCAATTGCTGAGCTCTTGACTTACTATAAATAGTAAGTCCCTAGAATGACTTCCAAAACACCTCCATTAGCCTACAAAAGTCAAATTATAGGCTAATCCTAGTCCACATGTGCAATGAGCTAGATGGGGGACATTACAGTCTGCCCTTCCCAAGATTGGTTGTCCTCAAGCAACCTCAACGAGCTAGATGCTACAATATCTACTCACCCTCCCAAGTGGCATCCTCCATTGGTAAATTCTTCCACTTGACCAAGTACTCTCTGATAAGTTCTCATTTCCTCAAGTGTCTCTCCCAGGTGTCAATGATAGCCTTAAGTACTAGGATCAACTTCCCCTCTTCATCCAATGGTGGAAGTTTAGCTGAAGGAACTATGTTGTGGCCAAAAGCTTTCTTCAACCTGGAAACATGGAATACATTGTGCACCATGATGTCTGATGGTAACTCAAGCTCGTAAGCCACTTCACCCACTCTTCTGATAACCCTGAATGGACCATAAAACCTGGGCTTCAATTTCTCTGCTCCACTCTTCTTGAGAGTGGACTGCCTGGAGGGTTGGAGCCTCAAATACACCATGTATCCAACCTCAAAACTCCTCTCCACTCGGTGCTGATCAACATACAACTTTTGTTGATTCTGTGCCTATTGTATATTCTCCTTGAGTTCCCATAGAATGTCCTGGTTGTCTTGCAAAAGATCTTTTGCCTTAGGCACCCGACTATCACCAAGTAAGAGATCTATAAAGCATGGGGCATCATAACCATACAGTGCCCTGAAAGGAGTCATCTGAATAGACATGTGATGTGTGGTGTTGTAACAGTACTCCCCTAAGTACAACCATCTGATCTAAGCTTTCTGTTGCCTTGAAACATAATTGCATAGGTACCCCTCTAACCATTTGTTCACCACCTCTGTTTGGCCATCTGTTTGTGGGTGGTAGATGGTACTAGGAGTCAACTCAATACCACAAAGTCTGAATAACTCCTACCAAAATAAACTCAGGAACTTGTTCTCCCTGTCACTGACTATACTCCTGGGTACCCCATGTAACCTAAATATCTCCCTGAAGAATAAATCAGCTACTTGGGTAGCTGTAAAGGTTGTTGAAATGGCGAAGAAATGTGCAAATTTGGTGAGTCTATCGACCACCACATAAATACAGTCCTTCCCTTGAACCTTTGGCAACCCTATGATGAAGTCCATGGAGATACATTCCCATTTTTTATTAGGAAGAGGGAATGGCTGTAATAAACCTGCTGGATAAGTATGGTCATGCTTATTCTGCTGGCAAATGGGACACTCATGAACATACTTCTGCACTTCCTCCTTTAGTCCTTTCCATGTGAACCTTTCCTGAATCTATTTATATGTCTTGAAGATTCCAGGATGGCCAGCCATTGGTGTATCATGGACAGTTTTTATTACCTTATGTTTAAACTGTGAATTAGGCACTAAGAATATTTTGTCTTTGTGCATACTCAAGTCATTCACCACAAAATATCTCTCATCCTTATTATTGCCCTCAATGACTCCTACTGCCCAAGAGTCCTTAGCATACTTTACTATAATCATCTCCCTTCAATCAGCAGAGATCTCTCCAACTAAGCATAAGTGAGGTCGACGTGATAAGGCATCTGCAACTATATTCCCCTTGCCCTTAACATACTCGATGTCAAAGTCATATGCCTGTAACCTGCTCACCCACTTTTGTTGTCTGTCATTTAGATCCTTCTAGTTCATAAAATATTTTATGTTGTTGTGGTCTATTTTGATGATGAATTTTCCCCCTACCAGATAAGGTCTGAATTTGGCTAATGCATGCATTATGGCCAACATCTCTCGGTCATACATTGAGTAGCTCCTCTCAACACCCCGAAGTTTCCTACTCTCAAATGCTATCAGGTGCTTCTATTGCATCAATACTGCTCCTATTCCCTTGCCTGACGCATCACACTCTAGCTCAAATGACTTGGAGAAGTCAGGGATTGCCAACACAGGGCAAGTAGACATCAAGTGCTTGAAGTGATCAAAGCACTGCTGAGTTACATGACTCCACACAAAGGCCCCATTTTTGGTCAAGTCTGTCAAAGGTGTTGCTGTCTATGAGAAGCCTTTTACAAATCTCTTGTAGAAGCCACATAGTCCAAAGAAACCCTTAAGCTGTGTGAGGTTTGTAGGTGGGAGCCAATCAACAATCACCTTTATCTTATCTAGATCTACCCTAACACCATCTGCACTGATAATGTGACCCAGATAGAGCAACTCTGTCATGCCAAAGTCACACTTGGACTCTTTGGCATAGAGGGACTCACTCTCCAAAATACTCAACACCTCCAGATGTCTCAAGTGATCCTCCCAAGTCCTTCTGAAAATCAATATATCATTGAAGAAGATCAATACAAACTTCTAAAGCTGCTATCTGAAAATCTGGTTCATGCAACTCTGGAAGGTAACAGGTGAATTGGTCAAACTAAATGGCATCACTAGAAATTCAAAGTGGCCATAATGACACCTAAAAGTAGTCTTCTCTATATCCTCTACCCGCATGTGTATCTGATGGTATCCCGATCTAAGATCTATCTTAGAAAAATAGCAAGAACCATGCAACTCATCTATTAACTCATCAATCCTCAGAATAGGATACATGTTTTTGATGGTTTTCTTATTCAATGCCCTATAGTTGATACACATCCTAATTGTCCCATCCTTATTTTTGACAAGAACAATTGCAGAAGCAAATGGACTCTTACTAGGCCAGATGTGTCCCATCTCCAGTAACTCCTTAATTGTTTTTTTCAATTTCATCCTTGAGCCTCTTCGGATGATGGTAAGGATTAATCATGATGGGCTTGGTCCCATCCTCTATCTCAATAACATGCTCTATGCCTCTATCAGGAGGCACTCCTAGTGGTATATCTCCAAACACCTTGTTGTGCTTGGATAAGAGCTTATGAATATTAGGATGATAATTTCCCTTCTGCTGTGGTGGGGACTCTGGCATAATGAGGCACTCTGTTGCCCATTCAATCTGGTCATGTCTTAGTAACCTCTCCATCCTCTTCAGTGACACCACCCGTGGTCCACCATTTGACAAGCCTCTAAGGCATATTTTCTTTCTATTAAATTCAATTCTCATTTCTATCTTTTTCATATTCATGGTGAACTCCTCTAACTGGGTCATCCAATGCATGTCAAGTACAACATCTGTATCCCCAATACCAACAACATAGAAGTCGTCCACCAACTCATACTCACCCATGATTATTTTCAGCCCTAAAATTTTTTTGTTGCATTGCATTTTGAGTCCGTCAGCTACCATAACTTTGAAGCCTTTGAATTCCTCTAATTTCAGTCCCCTTCGAGCTACCAACCCCTCATCAATGAAGTTACGTGTAGCTCCTATATCAATGAGGGTAATGATGTGCTGTCCACCGAGTACACCACGCACCCTGAAAGAACCAACCTTCTGGAAACTGGAAAGCTGGGCAAGAGTACCACCACTACCAACATTGTGCTGTGATGCTCTCTCATGTCCACTATCCCCATGATCTGAAGGCTGATTTGATTCTGAATCGAATGCCTTTGACTGAGTCTCCTCAGCTGAATAGTACTTGATCAATTTGGCCTTGGCCTTGTGTGGACACTTATGCGAAGGATCCCATGGTTATTTGCAATGGAAGAAAAGTTTCTTCCTCCTGTATTCATTAAGCTGCTCATTTGTCAACCTGTTTGATTTGTCTTTATGCTGCTCAACATCATTCTGGAAGGGTCTCCTCTCCTTCTCCTTATCCCTCATGTGTGGAAATCCCTTAGACTAAAATTTGCTCCTCCACACTGATGACTCCATATCTCAAGCCTTCTTCATGGCCTCCTGGAGTGAAGCAGGGTCAAAGCCCTTAACCCAACCACGAAGTGGATCTGATAATCCATCAATAAAAAAAATGACCAATCTTCTCTCTAATATATCTGGCACCATAATAGATAGGTCCTGGAACTCAAAAATGTAGGAGTCTACTGATCCACTATGCCTCAGTTGTGCCAACTCCTTAAACTATAACTCTGGGTCCTTTTTATCAAACATGTCGATCAATCTAGCAGTGAACTCCACATATGAAGTGATCTGAGCGTGACCCAGTGTGACCTTCCTATTGCTCCACCACTTATGTGTTGCCCCCTCCAAGTGCAAAGCTCCATAAGTAATGGCATCCTCCTCAGGCATGGGACTAATATGCAAGTAGCTATCCAATTTTTGGACCCAAGCTCTCGTGGTGGTTTTACCTGATCCATCAAAGTAGGGAAGTGTCATTTTTCTCATTTTCTTCTGCAACTCCTGGTTCTGAGGTCTACCTCCCCTGTGAGGTATGTTCCTTATCCTAATGTCAGAGTACTCTGCAAAGGTCATCTTGGCCCTGAACTCTATAGAAGCTCTCCAATCCCTCAAAATCTCCTCCTGAAACTCAGCCTATGTGGGGTCCTATTTAGGAACTTGATTCCTAGGAGCAAAATTGGGTATACCAAGTCTATCACCTGTTGTAAACTGTGAAGCCCTACGGTGGGTAACCGATGCCTCACCCTCATCATCTTTGTACCTGTGTCTGTCATCCTAGTTCATGTCCCCATTATTCCTATCTCCCTGGTTCTTGTCACCGTTGTGTCTATCACCCACGCTATCCTTGTTCCTATCTCCTCCATTGTCCCTATTTCTATCATTGCCATTGTTCCCATTCCTGTCACCTCCATTATACCTGTTCCTGTCACAGTGATTATCCCTGTTATTCCTTCCATCTCGCAACTATTCAAGGGTATGTGGAATCTATATCTGTGACTCAAATGGATCAATCTATGGTACTTCTCCTTCCTATATTCTCTGTGGGTTTCGTGTCTATCTGTATGCCGCATGTCTCATTTTCAACTTCTGCATGTCATATTTAACCTCACAGGATGGCAAGACCTTCTGCTTTGATACCACTGTAACATACACCCCTAGTATATGTCTGCTCTGAATATGTTTTTATGTTTTTTTGATGTTTTTGGTTTAGGTTTTCAATGCATGTTTTTTGCATGTATGATTTTTGCAATATTGACATAGAATATGAAGCATAAATGGAAAACCTAGAAAAACTAGAAGAGATATCAACAAAATAACAATGACCGAGATTATATTTAGCCAAGATATGAATTATGAGTACATACCCATTTGCCAGTTTACAACTTCACGTCAGGGTCATAGCCAGACCAGCAATAAAGCATATAGAAATGTATTAAGAACTCTTACAAAGTTGATTGTTTGCCTCCACAATGAATAGCAGCTTAAAACCTTGCCCTAGGCACCCATTTCAAGGTATTTTAGAAGACCCAAAATGTAGTTTTGAAGTTATCTTAGAAACCCACAACAACTGTTGCAATACAGCCCCTCTGGGACAGCAAATCAGCACCAAAACACCTTCAATCTGCTCTCTAGTACCTCTGTTCTTTATCAGTCTCCTTTGCAGCAACATGGTGATCAGTTTGATGAAGAAAAACACCACAAATATTACTAAAACTTCACAAAACTACAATTGATGGTGCTACGACCTTGCTGGAGCAGTACGACCAACATAGGAAAAGTAATAACCACCAGAAACTCCTCCAAAATGGTATGAATCTATCACTTATAATGTTGTTCTCCTTTGCAGTTTACAAACACCTGAAAAAAGTAGTCATTTCACACTCAAATCGTCTCCAAAATGTCTTTCTTGAATGGACAAATGGGACTCTTGGATGAAGCCTCCAATAACCTCTCCTAATACGGTATTCCACGCACGAGGAAAGGGATCAATGAAGGGGTTTTTATCCCAACACTATCACAATCAAACCCTAGAGCCAAGCTCAATATGCCAAAGCACACAAAACTCACAAGTGAGCAAAATCCAATATTCACGCATAATGCAAATGAGCCTTCATTTTCCCTTTTTGTTGCTCTCAATCCCAATGCCCAAGAAGAGGGGTTTTTTTAATCATTTTTTAATTTATTAAACAACCCCTTTTCTCTCCATGAGGGGCACCCATCTCCTAGTCACTTCACTTTAAGTTATAACTTGACTTTATAAAACAATATTACTTTATAACTTAAAGTAACTTTTTTTTCGAATAGTATAAGTTAAATATTTAATTTAACTTATATATCAACTTTTTATACCTTGGGCTCTGAAATAACATGAATTTCCTATGCCATGACCAACCATACTACCCTACCAAAAATAGCAACTGCTCAACTCTTGACTCACTATAAATAGTAAGTCCCCAGAATGACTTCCAAAACACCTCCATTAGCCTATGGAAGTCAAATTATAGGCTAATCTTGGTCAACAGGTGCAATGAGCTAGATGGGGGACATTACATGTTATGTTGTCATCTTCGCTCATCTTCAAACATTCATATTTTGCCTTCAAACTCTGCAACATGGCGCTTTTCACAGATTCATCTCCTTCATACAGATTCTTCAACTTATCCCTGATTTTATAAGCAATTTCTAGCTCCATGATCCTTGTTACTTCGACATCGGATAAGGTACTCACCAAGGCATCTTTGGCTTTTATGTTCAACTCAAATTCGTTGATCTCATCTTCAGTTTGCAAACCATTCTTCAGTATTTCATACTTATTTTCAGTTATTTTCCAAACATTGTAACCCAAGCAAAGGAGATGAGTTTTCATGCGGATCTTCCAGACGGAGTAGTTTGTTCCATCGAACTGCGGACTCTCCTTATACAACATTCTGGATCACCCTCAAGCGGTCAAGCCTTCTTCTGAGGAACTTGGCTCTGATACTAATTGTTGAAATGCACTGGACAACTAAGAGGGGGGGTGAATCAGTTGTCACAAAAACTTAACCACTTTTGCACCTTAAACATTAACCACTTGTCCTCAGTTATTATGATTAAACAATGAATGTATGAAATCAGAAACTTAAACACAGTTGCAACATCAAACACAAGAGACACTAGATTTTTACATGGAAAACCTTGTTAAAGGAAAAACCACGAAGAAGATTAGCTCTCAATATATATTGCAATATTTCAATAATGATGTTCAGTCTTGGTGACTCCATGGGCCTAGAAAATGCTGGCTCATTGCCATGAAGTACAACTAGGTCTAGCAGGCTCATTGCCTCAACCCTAAACCTAGAAAGATTACAATGAGGGTTGTTAAACCCTACTGGTGGCTCTGGCAGCTCTGAAAGCTTAGAAGAAGAAGAAGCTGAAGCTCAACCTCAGCTCCTGAGGAGGTCTACACAGATAAGGAAGCAACCTGAAAGGTTTGGTTTTACATTGCTTGATTCTAGTTGTGATTATGCTTTGCTCACTAATAGTGATGAGCCTAGAACTGTATCAGAGGCTTTGGATATGAAGGATGCAAGTTCCTGGAAGGAGGTCATGGAGGAAGAAATGGCTTCTTTGGAAAAGAATCAAACTTGGGACTTGGTGCCTTTGCCTCCTGGACGAAAACCCGTTGGATGCAAATGGGTGTTCAAGAAGAAGATTGGTGCAGATGGTAGTGTTGAGAAGTATATGGCCAGATTGGTTGCGAAGGGGTATTCACAAGTGGAGGGTATAGATTATGGTGAGATCTTCTCTCCTATTGCAAAGCTGACATCCATTTGATTCCTGTTGTCTCTCGCAGCAGCTTATGACTTGGAGGTAGAACAGATGGATGTGAAGACAACTTTCCTTCATGGTGACTTGGAGGAGGAAATCTACATGTCATAGCCAGAGCATTACATGGTAAAAGGTAAAGAAAATTTGGTTTGCAAACTTAAGAAGTCTTTGTATGGTTTAAAGAAATCCCCTAGGAGATGGTACATGAAGTTTGATGCCTTTGTGTTGTCAATTGATTTGTGAGATCGAAATCGGATCACTGTGTTTATTATAAGTTTGATGGTGATCGTATTCTCATTGTTGCACTGTATGTTGATGATATGTTGCTCATTGGGAATGGTAAGAACATGATTTCTGATTTTAAATCTCAGTTGTCAGCTTAGTTTGAAATGAAAGATTTAGGGGCAGCCAGGTACATTCTAGGAATGGAAATCAGAAGAGACAGAACTAACAGAAAACTTTGGTTAATGTCAGAGTAAGTATGTTAAGACCGTGTTGGATAGATTCAGCATGGGAGATTGTAGACCATTGTGTGTTCCCATTTCCTTGGGGACAAAGTTGTCTGTTGAGGATTGTCCAAAATCTCCTAGTGAGGTGGAGGACATCAGTAGAGTACCTTATGCTAGTGCTGTTGGTGGTTTGATGTATGCTATGGTCTGCACAAGACCAGACGTTGCCCAAGTAGTGGGAGTCCTTAGTCGATTTATGGCTAATCCTAGACGGGTTCATTGGGATGCAGCTAAGCGAGTGTACAGATATCTGAGGGGTACTTTCGAGTATTCTATTTGCTATCATAGTAATGTTTTAGGACCTCTGCATTCTATTGATATTCATGGATTTGTGGATTCAGATTGGGCAGGTGACATTGACAGCAGGAGATCCACCAGTGCTTATGTTTTTACACTGTTTGGTGGTGCTATTAGTTGGATGAGTAAGAGACAACCTGTTGTTGCTTTGTCCACGACAGAAGCTAAGTATATGGCAGCAACTCATGCTTGTAAGGAAGCCATTTAGATTAAGAGATTGTGTTCTGATATTGGTGTTGATGCAGGTGAGATCACGATCAGTTGTGATAGTCAAAGTGCAATTTGCCTTGCAAAGAATCCAACTTTCCATGCTAGAACCAAGCACATTGATGTTCAATTTCACTTCGTGAGGGACATGGTTGAGGATGGAAAGGTAAATTTGGAGAAGGTAGATACTTTAAAGAATGTTGCAGATGCATTGATGAAACCAGTGAGCACATAGAAGTTCAGATGGTGTTCAGAGTCTATGGGCCTCTCGGCCTATAGCAGTTAAGCCTTGTTATTTCCATTGGCTCTTGAAAGGTGTTCGACAAGTGGGAGAATGTTGGGAATTAAGGTGTCTCAACCTTTGCAAGTTTCTAGCATTTGTTATTTAATTGTATTTATTTTTTGCCTATTATTGTATTTTGGATGCAAATCCTATTTCATCACTTTGTAGGAGTTGGCATGGTGATATGTCATCCTACATGGAAGGTGACCACATGTATTTTTTGTCCTCATATGAGGAGATAGGCATTCCACCTTGTGGTAGAAGAGTTTTGCCATGTGTCGGCATCTTTCAGGTGTTGTAAGAGGTTTATGATGCGTAAGAGTTATGACAGATTCCTATGATAGAATCTATGACATGTAAGGGCCAAAAATGGAAGATTATATGACAGGTGAAGACAAGTGTCCAAAAGCATCTTGCATGGGGAAGTAGGCACCCAAGTTTGACTATGACAAGGTTGTAAGAGAATCTGCTATCAATAGACAATTATGACAGATTCTCTTACAACTATAAGAGTTGTCATATATGACAGATTTTATGACATTGTAAGAGCATCTGTCATACCTTAATTGGGTAAATTTGGGGTGCCCAAGTTGGGGGGTTGTAAGGGATGAAAGAGAATCACTTACAAGTGTCATACGCATGTTTTAGGGCCTTGAAAATTGGGCCACATGGATTTGGATGACTTTCTTGTGTGACTTGCTCTAGAAGCTACCTCCATTGTACTACTTCTCTATATATATAGGTGTTTGGAGATGGAGTTTGTATCACAAGTTTACAGGTACTGTTATGCTGCCAAATTGACTCCAGACATGAGTGTCGAAGACAATTGAAGCTTGCATTGCAAGTGTATTGTAAACATTCCTTCAGATTTGTTAATACATTGTGCAAGTTTCTGAGTGTGGGGTTATTCACCCAATAAGGGTTTTTCCCACCGTAAATCTCTATCTCTCTTCTTCTGTCTTCTTTCTGGCTCTTGTGTTTTGCTGCAATATCTCATGTTACTGGTTTAACATTGCTGTAATAGTTAGGATAAATTTGAATTTACATAGCCCTCTCCTCAATAGATTAGTGTAGGAAGCGTTTCCCCACACCTAGCTTCCTTTCAATGTCATGGTAACCTATTCAATAATTTTAAAAAGAGTGAGTCTAGTGAAAGACTCCATAGGCTCCTTTTTGTGTCCTAGAAAATTACCTCATTTCTCCTTTTCTAGATAAACAATAAAATTTCATAAGAAAGAGAAAACTAAAAAGAATTAGGTCTAAATTTGACATAAGAATTTCTTGCAAATTCAAGTTATACCTATTATCCCACCCAAGAATGTTTCCCATAAACATAGACCAAATGGATTAAGCAAAAAAATAGTAAAAAAATAAATTTCTCTTGCTCTCTAATCTCCTAATGATGGATCATGGAGTATGATCCGAAACGTTGAGTAGCATAAAATTGAACACAGTTTAATCTTGAAGCACATATTTACAAAAAATAAATGATCAAAGTCTTTAGGACAATTACAAATAGAAAAATTACCATTAAAATATTCAAGACCTTTAAGGTTAGTACCTACAAGAAGTTTTTTAAACAACAAAATCCATCTAAAGTAGCATTTCTTAGGTTCAATGGTTTTAGATCAACAAGCTTTAAGGGTATTAGCTTAGGCTTTTCCATTAAGACTAATGTTCCACACTGAGTTGACATGGTTAAAACCTCTTGAGAGTTACTAAAAATCTTATACAGGTTAGTAGTATTCATTTTCATGAGCCATATACCATTATTGCATTAGAAGTTATCCAAACATTTAGTATTGTAATTCAATTTGACAGGAAATTGCACATTGAATAAAGATTTTTTATTGAAAAGATACTCTAAAAATCAAATAGTCCAATTTTTTGCATAGCACTCTTGAAGTAAGGCTAGAGACTTATTATTCCAAAATAGATTCCGCCAAATGGATTTGACGTTATAGAATTCACCTCCATTTCTATTTAAATCCTCTTTACCAACTATAAAGTTCCTTACAAATTCCCAAGCCCTCCAAAAACTATTAAACATAGTAGACCCTAAAGGCTTAACTTGAAACTTCCCAAATAGGAGGTCATGAATGCAAACTATTCCACTGCCTGAATTTTTTTTGGGTAGCATCTTGAATATTTTTCTTAACTTTAATTATAATGTATTATAGTTAGTATACAATATGGTTATTAGAGATTTTTTAAAGTAATGTATTGGTGACTTTTGTTTATGTAAATTTTATTTTATATCTATTAATATTAAGCTATTACATACTAGCATTTTCACAATTCAACTTTCACATGTTACTATTGAAGACTTTAGAGCAGAAGTATTGTCACAAAAGTTGACAAGTGATGAGACTACCCAATCATGAATAGTATACTTGTAACAATAAGGACAACATTTCTTCAATTCCAACCAATGAGAAGTATTGTAACAATTTTTCAAAGTCATATACCATGGTAAGATAACTACAACAATTAATATTTTCTAATCCCCCAACAAGTTATTATCATCTATACTTTCAACCATGTTACAATTTCTCTATCATAATAAAATAATTATTGTTTTTCAAACTAAATTTGATGCTATTGATTTTTTTCTCTTCTATACATATACCTCACCTAATCTTACATCACTACTTTTATTAAAATAAATATATCAAGTTAAGATGCGCCTAAAGATCGATACATTTCCATACATTTCCATTATGAAGAGTGGGATTAGGTACTATGCCTCCTTTTTTATCCTGAACACTGTTGTAAGAGAGAGAGATTATATAGTCAGTCCCTCACAACACTTTCATTTGCTTTGCAAATTCGATGGTGTCGCTAAGTATTTCCTCCATGTGATACTTGTACGAGAATCCCAGATCAGTTAATTTCTTGGAAGAAACTGGCACAACTTTCTTCCACTCCTCTTCCTCCTTAGTCCTTTTATCACACACATAACAAAGGAAATTAGTTATGAAACATTTCCCCTGACTGCGAAAGAAATATAGTGTGAGAATACCAAAAACCATCGTGAGCGTTAAAATAGTTACCCAAAGGCCAACGGAATTTCTGGATAGCGTTTGCGAAAGATGTTTTGCATGTCACCAACGGTCACAGCATCTGAACAGCACACATATCGACCTGCTGCGGATGGGTGCTCCATCAAAAAAATGTGCGCACTACATACATCTTCCACGTGGACCAATGGCACCGATCCAAACATAGATTTGCTGGAAACTGTGACTTCATAAAGTACTCTGTTTCCTGAGACATTTTTGGGTTCCAATTCTCAGGTCATATATATTTGAAAACAAGAAACCATAATTCCAGATGGATAAACACTAGACCAATGTTTCCGTGTTTTAACTGAAATGGGTAAATTACCTGTGAGTGAGGCTAAAATTGCTGAAGCGCTTCCGGGAAATGTGGGGGTTAGAGAAGGACCTCCCACCATCCCTACCAACACTGTTACCACTTCAATCTGCTCCTCCGCTCCGAATCGCAGAGCTGCTTGCTCCGCCAAAGTCTTTGATACTGAATACATCTGAACATAACATCTATATTATAAGATGGGGTCATTAATTCTAATAATTATTATTAAAAAAAGACTTCAACACTTACTCCATAAATGGCGTCTTTGGCTCTGATATAATCAACAGGAGTCCAGCAGGATTCATCAAGGACCTCCTTAAGTTGTCCGTCTTCATGTAGAGGGCAAGCTGCCGCGACGGAAGAAGTATGGATTACCCGCTTCACAGTTTTCGCTTTCTTGCACGCTCTTAGAATGTCCACTGTCCCGTCAACGGTAGGCTGGACAATATTGCCCTGATACCACTCCACTCGTTGCCTCAATCTCATCTTTAAAACAGGGACAAAATACAAGGACTTGGGTATATGGATAAATGAATTACCTGGAAATCCAGAGAAGTGGCCAAGTTGATGACGAAATCACAGCCTTCAACAGCGGAATCAAAGCTGCCCTGTTGCAAAAGATCTGCCTTGAACAGTTGGAGCCTTTCTTTGGCTCCCGGAAGGGATAGCAGATGACCATTTTTAGCAGGGTTTTCTACAGGAGATAAAAATAAATAGTTAATATAGTGTATGAATGAAGAAGAGGTGAGAGATGAAGGGAAAAAGGGAGTTACCAGGATCTCTTAAGGTAGCGTGAACAATACAACCTCTTTGCAGCAGATTTTTGACGAGGCAGGATCCGATGAATCCTGCCGCTCCAGTTACACACACCCTTTCCTTGTTATCCATCTCCTTCCCGTTGCTGTTCTTAGATGCCCGAGGATTTCCTGTTTATAATTCTCCGCGTAATAAGATAGAAGGAATTTAGCAGGGCAGTTAGGTTTATGGTACTGGTTATTTAGATCTCACATAAATACACTTTCACCACAAGCTGAACGATGGCCGTCAAATGATACTTTGTGGAAAAGAAGAAACCAAGTGTAAAACGAAGTAAAAATAAAATAATAGGAGGTATGTCGTCATTATCTTGGAATCTTGTGGAGTCTAAATAAACATTTCAATATGTTTGACAATATTGTAAGGAGAGGGACCCAATACCCCTTACGCTCGTTTGAAAAAAGTGGGTCTTTCCGCATACACACAAGACTTTGTTCATTTGCCTTCGTAATTGAGACGGAGAGATATTTGAAGCTGCCATAGTATGAACACATATTGAAGATCTTATGAGTGGCAAAGTCGTGGTTGGAAGATTTATGTTTCTAAGAGTTATATCTTGTGATTTATGACCAAAAAAGATCAAAAAAAAATGAAAACCTATTTTAACGAACAATGCACCAAACAAGGATGTTTTGTTTGCATGAGACTACATCCACAAGATTTAATAGTCAATGGGAGAAGAAGACACAACCACAACAATAAAGTGCAAAGAGTTTACACTGTCACTAATTTGTAGAAGGTCATAAGCTGCCTAAAAGGATCAAATCAAGGTTGCAATAAGAACAAAGGCACAGTAAACAAAATATTTTATTCAATTGCAAAGATACATTGACAATTAAATACAAAAGGCAGATGGCATAGTCATACAAATTGTCATGATCTAAATAATGATACAAATTTTTTGCCCAAAGACCCAAATGTACAAAAGAGTTTTCTCTATAAATATGTCCCTCTCCTATTTGAATAAACAAGCTACAAATATATAGAGCCAAACGAATAGAAGCGAAGAAGAGGAGAAGAGGCAGAAAATGGGCAATAAATGAAAAAAGACATAAATGTCCTCTCATGTGCTAGGCGTTGTTGAAGGTTTTGAATTATTGCATGAAAAATCCCTTCCACAACCTACCAACGCTACGACATTTCTCTGTGTCCATTGAATATAAATGGTCTATTGAAATGAGAGGAGTGAAGAAATAAATATGAAGTTGTTAACTTGTTATACCATCTAAACTGCTCATTAGTTGTTGCTCACACCTTAAATGTTATTTATTCTCCTTTTCTACATGCAAGCCTCTTGCTTTGTGTTTCTCTTGCTTTGTGTTTCTCCATGATGGCCACCACCCAAAAAGTTTGAATGCACAAAATGACAAAGATTTGCCAGTAAATCTCCCCCTCTCATATTCAAATGAACATGTTACAAATATATAGAGCCAAAGGAACAAAAGAAAAGATATATTATAATAAATAAATATATATATAATAATAATAATAATAATAAATAAATTAAATAAGATATTAAAATTGGTTAAAAATTCATTTTAAAATATATAAATAAATTAAATAAAAAATAAAAATATAAAATAATTAAAAAAAAAGAAAGAAACAAATATTTAAAAAAATCTTTAAAAGGATAAAATAGGAAATCATAAAGTGTTTTAAAAATAAAGTAGTTTTCCTTGATTTTTTAATAATAAATAAAAATAAATCAAATAAAGTAGAAAAGAAAATAGAAGAGTTTTTTTAATTGCATATAAATGAGAGTGTTGGATAGAAGAAAATTAAGGTTTAGGAAGAAAGAACAAGGATTGAAGATTTTACGATAGTTGGGCAAGGTATGTGATTTCAACTTGTCTGAATGTTATTTGAAAGGATATTGTTGGTATAATTATTGTTATATTTTATGGCTATGGTTTTTGTTTGATTAAGATATTATTTGGTTTGATTTCTATGAGAAAAATTGATAGATCTTTTAGAGAAATAATTTAGTTTTCCACCTCTTTCACAATGTTAGGTAAATGTCTTAAATCTAGAAAATATTGTTATCTTTTTAATTCCTCTATTGTTCATCAATTTCTTACCATTCAAGCCCCATTACACCTTCCGACATTTGCATAGTTATAAAATCATTGAAAAAAAAATAGATACATTGAAGAATAATGAATGTTATTAGAGAGTATACAAGATAATCTTTCTATGAGTATAATCCAAAATCCATTTTCTAAACTAATTAGATAAGGCCTCACAAGAACAAAATCTTGCTGCCACTTGAAGTTACTAGATTGATGATGTGTGCTCATAGATCTGATTTTTGTGTTAATTTATATGAATTCCTTTTAGAACACAATAATTTTTAAGAGGGTCATCCATGCCAAATAAGTATTTATTACATAGAGAAGTGATAATATTTCAAGTTCAACATGTCATTGTAAATACTCCTAAACCTATATTCTGTTAGATTTTGTGAGAAGCGGGAACCGAGCCAAGATCTGATGTCGGTCGTAGATCATATGCGCCTCCACTCAACAGATGATTGAATATCAAAATAGTAGAATGAAGAGATATCTGAAATGAGAGAAAAATAGAGACAAAGAAAGAGAATTTTGAGAAGACTCTCAATACTCTCACTAAGCTATCACTGAACTGATATTCAAGCTTGTGAACTTGCTACGGTGAGAGGAGAGTATTGTGTATATAGCAAAAAAGGGCATATACATCCAAGAGGTGTAATAACTCCCATATCCCATAAAAGGTGGGAGATTTTACCTACTTGGTAAATGCCAAAACATGTGGCATAATCACCTTACATAAAGACAAAAAAGGAGTTATTAAGGGGTGGCACATAAAGACAAAAGAGTGTGAGAACTCTAGGGTAAGTGCAAGAAGATGGGGGGCCAAAAAGTGGCCAAATTAATTTCAAAAAAAATTAGGTCAAAACGTGAGCGTGTTATAACGTGCTCGCGTTATGGCTTGGTAATGATGAGCCTTAGGCTTGTCAAAACCAAGCCATAACGCGAGCGCGTTATAACGCGCTCGCGTTATTCTTTTCTTTGCATTTTTCCTTTTCCACAAAAGTTTGTGTTGTTTTTCATGTTTTAAATAACGCGAGCGCATTATGTTCAACTTAAATTTTTTTATGTTTAAGGCTATTAATCATGTATGTATGTATGCCTATATGTATGTATGTATGTATGTATGTATGCCTATATGTATGTATGTATCTATGTATGCCTATATGTATGTATGTATAGTGTCGACAGTAGAGGAGGGTAGAGATGGGAGTGAGCCAGATAGGGGAGGAGAGGGGTGGATAAGGATTGAGTGATTAAGGTTTAAGGTTAAGGGTTGAGTATTTAGGGATAGGATTTAGAGTTTAGGGATAAGGGATTAGATTTTAGGACCTTGAGGGATTAGGGTTTAGGGTTGAGGCTTTAGGGATAGCATTTAGGGTTAAGGGTCGAGGGATTAGGGTTAAGGTAGAGTGTTGAGGGTAGAGGGATTAGGGATAGGGTTTAGGGTTGAAAGTTTAGGGTTGAGGGATTAGGGTTTAAGGTATAGTTTAGTAGTTCTTGTGGATAGAGCCAGTAAACAATGGTAGATTATTTACCTATTTCATAACAATATACCTCCCCCTTAAACCCTAAACCCTAATCCCTCAACCCTCAACCCTAATCCATCATCCCTCAACTCTAATCCCTCATCCCTAAACCCTAAATGCTATCCCTATTCCTAAACCCTTAACAAACTTGATACTATACCTTAAACCCTAATCCCTTATCCCTAAACCCTCCAACCCTATCCCTAATCCTTACACCCTCCACACTCTACTTTAACCCTAATCCCTTAAACCTCAACCCTATCCCTAAACCCTTGACCCTTGAACCTCAACCCTCAACCCTCGACATCAAACCCTAATCCCTCAACCCTTAACTCTGATCCCTCAACTCTCAACCCTAACCCTAAACCCTAAACACTAAACCCTCAACCCTCAACATCAAATCCTAATCCCTCAACCCTTCACTCTAATCCCTCAACCCTAAACCCTATCCCTAAACCCTCAACACTATACCTTAAACCCTAATCCCTCAACCCTAACCCTAAACCTTGTCCCTAAACCCTAATCCCTCAACCCTCAACCCTAATCCATCATCTGTCATCCCTCAACTCTAATCCCTCATCCCTAAACCCTAAATGCTATCCCTATTCCTAGACCCTCAATAGGCTCGATACTATACCTTAAACCCTAATCCCTCTACCCTTGACACTCTTATTTAACCCTAATCCCTTGACCATTAACCCTATCCCTCAACCTCAACCCTCAACCCTCAACCCTCAACTCTCAACATTAAACCCTAATTCATCAACCCTAAACCCTAATCCCTCAAACCTAAACCCTATCCCTAAACCATCAACCCTCAACACTATACCTTAAACCCTAATCCCTATCCCTCAACCCTTAACCCTTGAAACTTAAACCCTATCCCTACACCTCAACACTTGACACTATATCTTAAGCCTTAAACCCTCATCCCTAAAGCCTCAACCCTTAATCCTTAAACCTTCAACCCTAAACCCTATCCCTAATCCCTCTACCCTCGACACTCTAACCCTAACCTCAACATTAAATGCTAATCCGTCAACCCTAAACTCTAATCCTAAACCCTCAACCCTCAACACTATACCTTAAACCCTAATCCCTCAACCCTCAACCCTAAACCTTATCCCTAAACCCTAATCCCTCAACCCTCAACCCTAATCCATCATCCCTCAACTCTAATCCCTCATCTCTAAACCCTAAATGCTATCCCTATTCCTAAACCCTCAACAGACTCGATACTATACCTTAAACCCTAATCCCTTATCCCTAAACCCTCCAACCCTATCTCTAATCCTTACACCCTCCACACTCTACTTTAACCCTAATCCCTTGAACCTCAACCCTATCCCTAAACCCTTGACCCTCGAACCTCAACCCTCAACCCTTGACGTCAAACCCTAATCCCTCAACCCTTAACTCTGATCCCTCAACTCTCAACCCTAACCCTAAACCCTAAACCCTAAACCCTCAACCCTCAACATCAAATCCTAATCCCTCAACCCTTCACTCTAATACCTCAACCCTAAACCCTCAACACTATACCTTAAACCCTAATCCCTCAACCCGAACCCTAAACCTTGTCCCTAAACCCTAATCCCTCAACCCTCAACCCTAATCCGTCATCTATCATCCCTCAACTCTAATCCCTCATCCCTAAACCCTAAACGCTATCCCTATTCCTAGACCCTCAATAGGCTCGATACTATACCTTAAACCCTAAACCCTCTACCCTCGACACTCTTATTTAACCCTAATCCCTTGACCATTAACCCTATCCCTTAACTGTCAACCCTCAACCCTCAACACTCAACTCTAAACATTAAACCCTAATTCATCAATCGTAAACCCTAATCCCTCAAACCTAAACCCTATCCCTAAATCATCAACCCTCAACACTATACCTTAAACCTTAATCCCTATCCCTTAACCCTTAAAACTTAAACCCTATCCCTATACCCTCAACACTTGACACTATATCTTAAGCCTTAAACCCTCATCCCTAAAGCCTCAACCCTCAATTCTTAAACCTTCAACCCTAAACCCTATCCCTAAACCCTATCCCTAATCCCTCTACCCTTGACACTCTAACCCTAACCTTGACATTAAACACTAATCTATCAACCCTAAACCCTAATCTGTCAACCCTAAACCCTAAACCCTCAACACTATACCTTAAACCCTAATCCATCAACCCTCAACCCTAAACACTATTAATAAACCGTCAACCCTTGACACTATACCTTAATCCCTCAACCCTCAACCCTCAACCCTAATCCCTCATCCCTAAACCCTAAACTCTATCCCTATTCCTAAACCCTCAACCCTCGACACTATACCTTAAACCCTAATCCCTTATCCCTAAACCCTAAACACTATCCCTCAACCCTTAACCCTTAAAAATTAAACCCTAAAACCTATCCATAAACTCTCGATGCTCAACACTATATTTTAAACCCCAATCCCTAACCCTTAGCCGTAAAGCCTCAACCCTCAATTGTTAAACCTTCAACCCTAAACCCTATCCCTAATCCCTCTACCCTCAACACTCTACTTTAACCCTAATCCCTTGACCATCAACCCTATCCCTAAACCCTCAACCCTCAACCCTCAACTCTCAACATTAAACCCTAATCTGTCAACCCTAAACCTTAATCCGTCAACCCTAAACCCTAATCCCTCAACCCTAAATCCTATCCCTAAACCCTCAACCCTCAACACTATACCTTAAACCATAATCCCTTAACCCTAAACCCTAAACCCTCAACCCTAAACCCTATCCCTAAACCCTCAACACTATACCTTAAACCCTAATCCCTTAACCCTCAACCCTAATCCGTCATCCATCATCCCTCAACTCTAATCCCTCATCCCTAAACCCTAAATGCTATCCCTATTCCTAGACCCTCAACAGGCTCGATACTATACCTTAAACCCTAATCCCTCTACCCTCAACACTCTTATTTAACCCTAATCCCTTGACCATTAATTCTATCCCTCAACCTCAACCCTCAACCGTCAACCGTCAACCCTTAACTCTAAACATTAAACCCTAATTCATCAACCGTAAACCCTAATCCCTCAAACCTAAACCCTATCCCTAAACCATCAACCCTCAACACTATACCTTAAACCCTAATCCCTATCCCTTAACCCTTAAAACTTAAACCCTATCCCTATACCCTCAACACTTGACACTATATCTTAAGCCTTAAACCCTCATCCCTAAAGCCTCAACCCTCAATTCTTAAACCTTCAACCCTAAACCCTATCCCTAATCCCTCTACCCTCAACACTCTAACCCTAACCTTGACATTAAACACTAATCCGTCAACCCTAAACCCTAATCTGTCAACCCTAAACCCTCAACCCTCAACACTATACCTTAAACCCTAATACATCAACCCTAAAACCTAATCCATCAACCCTCAACCCTTGACACTATACCTTAAACCCTAATCCCTCAACCCTCAACCCTAATACCTCAACCCTCAACCCTAATCCCTCATCCCTAAACCCTAAACTCTATCCCTATTCCTAAACCCTCAACCCTCGACACTATACCTTAAACCCTAATCCCTTATCCCTAAACCCTAAACACTATCCCTCAACCCTTAACCCTTAAAAATTAAACCCTAAAACCTATCCATAAACCCTCGACGCTCAACACTATATTTTAAACCCCAATCCCTTAACCCTCAGCCCTAAAGCCTCAACCCTCAATCGTTAAACCTTCAACCCTAAACCCTATCCCTAATCCCTCTACCCTCAACACTCTACTTTAACCCTAATCCCTTGACCATCAACCCTATCCCTAAACCCTCAACCCTCAACCCTCAACTCTCAACATTAAACCCTAATCCATCAACCCTAAACCCTAATCCGTCAACCCTAAACCCTATCCCTAAACCCTCAACCCTCAACACTATACCTTAAACCATAATCCCTCAACCCTAAACCCTAATCCCTCAACCCTAAACCCTATCCCTAAACCCAACAAAACTAGTTTGCCTTATGTTAGGTTGTTAAACCCATCATTTTTGACACTCTTCTCTTAAAGATATTTGAGTTGCAAGAATATGTCAGAAAAATGGCTATGAACTTTTTTAATGTTAGTAATGTTATATGGCATGTTTTTCTGGCCCATCTGGGGTTCATTATGCCAATAGGTGTACACACTATGAGAAAAGCTTTGCGTATGGTACATCCACAGTGAGTAATTAATAGTTGAAATCAGAAAGATGATCATTATGAGAAAAGCTTTGCATTGGGGTACATCTATGTTTCTTGCTGTCCACCCCGCACTTAGGGGAGGTGTATTGTTATGAAATAGGTAAATAATCTCTCATTGTTTACTGGCTCTATCCACAAGAACTACTAAACTATACCTTAAACCCTAATCCCTCAACCCTAAACCCTATCCCTAATCCCTCTACCCTCAACACTCTACCTTAACCCTAAACGCTATCCCTAAAGCCTCAACCCTAAACCCTAATCCCTCAAGGTCCTAAACTCTAATCCCTTATCCCTAAGCTCTAAATCCTATCCCTAAATGCTCAACCCTTAACCTTAAACCTTAATCACTCAATCCTTATCCACCCCTCTCCTCCCCTATCTGGCTCACTCCCATCTCTACCCTCCTCTACCATCGACACTATACATACATACATATAGGCATACATAGATACATACATATAGGCATACATACATACATACATACATACATATAGGCATACATACATACATGATTAATAGCCTTAAACATAAAAAAATTTAAGTTGAACATAACGCGCTCGCGTTATTTAAAACATGAAAAACAACACAAACTTTTGTGGAAAAAGAAAAATGCAAAGAAAAGAATAACGTGAGCGAGTTATAACGAGAGTGCGTTATAACGCACTTGCGTTATGTCTTGCTTTGGGAATCCCAAGCCTTGGGCTTGGAATTTGCTTTGAATTTCCAACCCAAAGGCTTGGAGTGCCTTTTGAACAGTAACAGATGTGTTTTTCCATATTCTTCAAGATTTTAGATAATTTCGTTCGTGCTAACCCTCAGATTTGCACGTGTTTCAAGGTCAAACAAATCAAACACCTGGGTAATGTTAGGCTTTCTCTCAGCTATCTGACGATGTAATTTTTTTCACATTTTAACAATGTTAAGCCTTTCATCTTTAATTTCTTTTGTTTGTGTGTCCGTTTTTGGGCAAAAACCACTGTTTGGTCTTTTTTTCATTGTAAATTAACTATTCATTGAAATTTCAAAAAAATTACATATTTAGAAACTAGACTCCATTCTACAAATATTAAAAAAAGAAAAAAATAATTTTTGATTAGTTTTCAAAATTTATAGGGGTAGCACGGCCAAAATTCTGTTTTTAGGATGTATCCACTTTGAAAATTAGTAAAAAATTAAATATTCATCAAACAATTATCAAAAAAATTGGGCATAAACTACATGCTATTAGCTAATTTCTCACTGAAGCGATTTTAAAAATACCAAAAAAAAGTTGACCTTTTGAGGGAGCCACAAAACATGCTATGTTATGTTTTTTTGACAGAAACAACACCAATTTTTGTGGCTCCCTCTTTTGAACCCCTTAATCTATGCCATTTTAAAAAAAAATAGTAGTTTAGAAAGTAGACTCGGAGCACTACAAACATTGTTTTGGTTGCATCTCCAAATTTTGAGTGTAACTATGCTCAATTTCTCATCCAAGGCCAGTATTTCCTGATTTCAGAAAAAAAGTAGCCACTTAAGACCCCTTTTTGGCCCCCCATCTTCCTGCACTTACCCACTAGCTACCCCATAACCTTTTTAGGTAAGGACAAAATAGTGGTGTAATAACTCCCATATCCCATAAAAGGTGGGAGATTTTACCTACTTGGTAAATGCCAAAACATGTGGCATAATCTCCTTACATAAAGACAAAAAAGGAGTTATTAAGGGGTGGCACATAAAGACAAAAGAGTGTGGGAACTGTAACTACCCCATAACCTTTTTAGGTAAGGACAAAATAGTGGTATAATAACTCCCATATCCCATAAAAGGTGGGAGATTTTACCTACTTGGTAAATGCCAAAACATGTGGCATAATCTCCTTACATAAAGACAAAAAAGGAGTTATTAAGGGGTGGCACATAAAGACAAAAGAGTGTGAGAACTCTAACTACCCCATAACCTTTTTAGGTAAGGACAAAATAGTGGTTATGAGAGGTGGCACAAAAAGCCAAAAGAGTGTGAGAACTCTAACTACCCCATAACCTACTTAGGTAAGGACAAAATAGTGGTTATGAGAGGTGGCACAAAAAGCCAAAAGAGTGTGAGAACTCTAACTACCCCATAACCTACTTAGGTAAGGATAAAATAGTGGTTATGAGAGGTGGCACAAAAAGCCAAAAAAAGATGTGTAACTCAACTACCCATGTGTGGGAGAGAGTTACACATGTAGCTGATGTATTTCGCCACGTGTCCTCATATTAACCACTTATAATAAACCTAACCACTTATAATAAACCTAAGCAAGCTTAATAATGTGTAGGAAAAAGAAATATCCCTAAGGAAAATAAAAACCTACACTAACATATTCATCTATAATCTACATGCACCAAAAAAGTGATGTCTCATTTACTGAAATACAAGAAACAGAGTTTTGAGATATTGGCATGCCATGTCACACTTGAGATACACATCATTTCTAAAAATAGTATATGCATATCTATTGTTGTGAAATAGTTAGCAAGACAAGTCTTTGGGGCATCGTTCGTTGCAACAACTTCAAGCGCTGGGAAATTGGAATTTTTGAAGAGTTTGGGAGTTGATATTGCAATTGACTACACTAAACAAAACTTTGAAGAATTGCCTGAGAAGTATGATGTTGTTTACGATACCATTGGTAAGTAAGGAAAATCAGAAGAAACAAACCAGAAAGTCGTTGCTTATATGGCCATACTTAAAGAAGTTATATTAGTTTCATTAAAAATTATATATTCATACATCAGCTTATACATTTGTTTTTTCTTTAGCAATTATATTCTAATAAATTCTAGTTGCACATGCTTTCCTAAAATGAAGATAGAACTGTCCTATATTTGTCTAGATAAAATTAGTAGCTCTAATTTGCGATGATGACAGGATCCAATATGTAGCTGAAAAACATCTAAAAGTTTTAATAGTTGATTGTGCTTGTTATGCCATTAAGGGCCATTTCAGCCTCTCTGATAAGGGACATTAAACCATGATAAGGGCTTCAGCTTGAGCCACTCCTGGAGACTCATCTTGTAAACACTCAAAAGTTCCCACAACTGAGAAAATTCAATTTTATTTATTATGTTATGGAATTGTAGCTAAATAGGTTTAACAGCTAGTTAATTACCATTAGTTCACAACTCACAGAACAATTAATGAGACTAAAAATTAATTAATGCTATTGTTACCTAGTTTTCACTACTAGCTAAATCAAACAGGACTTTCCAGTTTTTGAAAGGAGAGGAAGGTACATTTTGTTGTTGCTACATTATATCCATGTGCATATTTGGTACAAATTAAGATTACATTGTGTTATTGCATTCAGATGTTTCTGAGAATTTAAGAGATTGTACAAATCTTTTAAAAGATTAGCAATATGTATTGAAAAATAAGTGTATAAGATCTCACACAAGCCGTGAGACTAACTGTTTCATTGCAAAATGAAAAGGACAAACTATACATTTATAAAAGAAAAAAAAAGCAAATATGCATGTGAGGTAGGTGACTCGTCATTGCCTGAATGACAAGCCTTCAGACTGTTGCCGCATCTTGTGTCGTCCTGGATTGTCTACGTGTCCCGCATCTAGCTGCTGTCTCCTTGCTACCCCGTCATCTGCATAAAATTTTGGAAATCTGATGTTAGAGCAATGATGAGGCATCATACATCATATGATATACATCTATAAATGTACAATTTGCATTTTTAGATGCAGTAAACTAGTTAGCATCACAGAGCCTATTGCGAAGACAAATCAAGTATATCGACTGCAGGTCCTTTATTTTCTAACAAGTTTGCTTCATGTGTAGATATAGGTGTAATTATGTTTCCGTTTGATTCATTAATTACGTTATGAGTGGAGGAAATGTGGCTCCCATAAGGGTTGAGCCCAGCTCATGGACCTTATAGGACATCTCAGATACAATGTACAAATGCAAGACAAACTGCAAGGAAAGAGGAGATAGTTCAGAAGGCAGATTTCAGCTTTCAAGAGGTTTCAGTCATGGTAGGACAGCAAGCAGTCACCATGAAAATAACAGTGATCAAAAGAACAGTAGTGTATGCCTCAACACAACAGCAAAAAGAAAGCAATCATGATGTAAAGAACAACATTTATAGTTAAGAACATCATGGACAGCAGTCACATGACTGCATTCAGATCATATTTGACACTCTCTCACTCATTCAGAACAACAGAATCAATGAAATGCAATTATGGAGTGTGTTGGGAGTAAGTGATCATAGTTTCTAGATGTTCCCACTATGCCAAAAAGAACAGAGGTCAAAGTTCGATGTTAAAATCAAGAAGTCACAAACATCGAAAATGAAGGGACTGTCAGATGCTGCTGCAGAGTTGAATCAAGTGATAGGGGAGTAAGATGTAAACTTCATTCAAAAGAATATTACATTCTTATATATTACACAGAAGTCTTCGTGAAAAGCTATAGGTATAACTGGTGCAGCTGATGTATAACAGCAAGACAATGAAGTAATCAGCAGTCACTATCCATGCATGGTAGCAGTCATCATCTTGTCAGGGTGCATGGATGCCAAGAAGGTATTTGAGAAAGGGGGAGTGCTACCAAGGCAGTCTACAGTGTCTATGGTATTGTGAAACCATTTCAAAACATGAACATCACTTTGTCACTATGCTATTCATAGTGTAGAGGCAGAGATAAAGGTGCAACAGTCCATGGGGAAAGGCAGATCGACTACCAGTTATGTCATAAGATGGAGCTTGTTCACAGTCAAGAAATGCAAATGTAAAGGAAAAATACAAACTTTCAACTCATTTCAAGCCACAATATACTCAGAAATGCTCCAAATCGAGCCTCAGGTCACAATAGAGGGTAAAATGCAGTTTGTTCCAAGCAAGAATTCACATAAATAATGAATGAAGCTGACACAAAATGGAGTTGTTCTATCAAAACAGCCACCCAGAAAATGCAGCTGATGTATAACAACAAGGCAAAATTGTCATTTTTTCTTCAAGCTTTTGTCAAGGCTAGAAAATGACAGTGACAGAGAGATGCAAAAAATAGAAAAAAAATGCAAGGGGTTTTAATTCTTTCACACAACTTAATACTCAGAAAAGACCAAAATCGCGCCTCCCAGCAGCGAGTATACAAAGAAATGCAATTTTTTTTCAAGTTCAATGTTACAGAAGCCCCTCAAGTCACTTCAGCATTTCAGAATATGCAAACAAATTCAGAAAAAGAGGTTCTTTCAAGTTTCCGTCAAAGCAGCACACAAACAAATACAAGTTTTTGAATTTACAACATATAAAGGCATCAGTTTGCAAGTTTTTTTTTCAATTTTTATCATGTGTTGTGCTCGTTTGAGCCAAAGGAATACAGGTATAAGGAGAAAATTGAAAGCTTTTCGAACCTCTTTCACACAAAAACCCTCAGAATCGAGTGCTTTTGGCAGCGAATATACAGAAAGAAACTCAAAAAATGGAGGAAACTCATTATCTCTGTATTTTTGCCTTTTGCTGTGTCATAATCACGTTTCTTTCTCTCTAATCACAGCCTCAACATAGACAATGACGGATGTAGAAGGTCGACCATCAGAGAAATATATAAAAACAACAAGAAAATGCATCAATAAGCAGTCAAATCGCGGCCAAATCGGCCCAAAATCGACAGAAAGAAGTCGAAAGCTCGGCAAAAATGCAACCTACCTCATGTTTCCTCAGAGAATCGACTGAGAGCAGAACTCAAAAATGACCCAGATTCATACAAACCCTCATGGCGGCGGCCAAGCTTGAACAGTGGAAAACAAAATACAAAATGAGGGTGCTTTTTAGGTTTTCTTTCTTTTGGTTTGATTGAGACCTAATTCCATTCACACTTTTGACTTTCATTTTTGAAACACTCATTTCATCCATTTGGCGATGTGGGGAAGGTTCCATTTGTTCAAACCTAGTGATGATTCAAAGGGGGTCGTGGCATTTTCTATGCGTTTTGTTTCTTTTTTGAAGATAGGTCCAAGGAAAATACAAGGCCGAGGATATGTTTTGCTAAAGGCATGTTGGCTAGGAGTTACAAGGTGGGTTAAGTAATGAATATGGGTGAATAAAAATGTATGTGGGAGTCATAAGGGTTGTTTTTGAAACGTTTTCCATTGAACCTCAAATCATGATAGAGATGTATGTGAGAATGGAAGTGGTTAAGTTGTGAGACGTTTTGATACAACTTTGCGACATATATATGATGCAGATGTGATGTGTCGTGTCATCTTGCCTAGGGTCACATACGTTTTTTGTCTTTTTTGCATAATCAAAATTAGGGAATTAGATGTTATTTGTTATGTCATAAATGTCACTTTTTCTGCATAGACTTGTGTAAATTTTGGAATTATAAACATTTACTAAGGTGGTGAAATTATAAGCCTCTTAGTTAAATGTTAATTAAAATGCATAAAATGTGTCATTATGTCATTTATTGGGATATTTTTCAGTTATTTATGATGCTGCAAAAGATTATGACATAGATCTGATGTATGTTAGAAGCCTCAGAGAGCATTTAAAGGCATTCTATGACATTTTTAGGTACCTTTATGATAGTTGATGGCATGCCTTGACCATTTATGCCTTAGGAAGCATTTTTGGAGGACTTTAGAGAGATATTTTGTGGGCATTTATGAGATGCATGGGAATGGAGGTGGTGGATGTCTATCTATTTACAACTGTTTAGGAAGTATGAGTCTTCTTCCTTATTCATTTTTAGGAGGTTCTGATTATTCACTACTCTGTATATTGTAATTTTCTGAGTTCTTTTGAAGAAGTGAATAGTCTTGTAACCCATTTTCAGAGATATACAGTATTGTAACACCTTTTTGGCAAGTAATAAGTAGTTTGTACCTTCCTATTTCTTCTGATATTGTGTGTCCTCAATGTTAGTACAGTCTTTGTGATGTTCTTTTGTCCTTGGAACTGTATTGCATGTTGGTGCCTTTATGCAAAGGTTACATAGTTTTTGCAGGTTGTGAGATGTGCAAGGAATAACAATTAGCTTGCGGGTAGTGAGAAAACCTCTTTCTCCTTAACAAGACTACTGTTATTCAGCCTCCTTACAAAGTAATGATGCAAGGGTTATGATTTTCTAGGTTGTGTAAGGGATCTTGATTATTACTGGTTCTGAAGTGTGTCATTTCTGTGTATTTTCTAATGATCTTTTGGTGCATCACCTTAGATAGTAGGTTTCATTTTCATGTAATCTTTCTTACCCTTTTCTCTGCAAAGACTTTAACATAAGTAGTTTAGGTGGAGTACTAGTAGGAAGCCGGCCTTCTCCAGAGGTTCTTTCCATCACAAGTGATCCACAGACCTGGAAAGATCCCATGTTTCACTAGATTGCCAAGTTCTACAACTTAGTAAGGGTGCAAATCTAAGAGACAACAGTTATTTCTCTTACTGTTTTGCAGTCATGGATTAAAATAAATTTCATTTGGGTGTCATTTTGAATTTTAATTTATGCTAGGAATAGAAGATAAAGTACTATATGCAAAGAGCAATCTATGATTGATCACATGGTCTGACAATAACATCTGTTTTCTACCCAACTATAAGAAATTAAGCTTGGAAAGTATTAGCAGGAAAAATGGATTCTTCTTGTACTTTCCCCCGCGAGCTGGATATATTGCCCCAAACACTGAAACTATTCTATGGTTTGCTGAGTCACAAATTACTTTTGGACTGAACGAGCTAATTTGTTCCTACAACTGGAAGTATTCAATGTTCCCATAGCTTCTTCTCTTCTTACCACGAGTAAAAGGAATTTGTAATGATCAAATGGTATTAGTAAGTTCTCTGATGCCTACCTGATACTGTTTTCCATCCTTTCAATGTGTAAAACTTAATTACGCCTTCCTATCATTAACATATATATGAAAAGTTTTATCCAAAAGGCATTTTAAAGACCAGAGCCCATACCGATCTGATATTCTTGGAACCTGCTTTGCAAAATAGTCAGCTATCATTTTCTTTTCTAGGCAAAAGTTACCCTGTACAAATAGGTAGAGGAATCACTATAATCAATATTTCTCTTTAAGAAATATCCTTGAAGTTCATAGAGAAATTTGATAAAGAAAATTGTTTTCCCTCTTGATCAAAAGTACTAATATTCACTGTTTGAAAATAAATGCAGGACAATGTGACAAGGCAGTTAAGGTTGTCAAGGAAGGAGGCAACATTGTAGCTTTGACTGGAGCTGTAGTACCCCCAGGTTTCAGATTTGTAGTGACTTCCAATGGTTCAGTACTTTCCAAAATGAATCCATATCTAGAAAGTGGAAAGGTGAAGCGTGTTATTGATCCAAAAGGCCCCTTTTCCTTCTCTCAGTTGGTTGAAGCTTTCTCCTACCTTGAAACATGTAGAGCAACTAGTAAAGTAGTAATTTTTCCCATTCCTTGAAACAATGGGAACACCGGGTTTCCTTTTTCATTTTGGCTTATCATCTGATGTTGTTCATTGATTAATATGTTAAATCCTCTGCAATTATATAAGGAATCAATGGAATCATACATAGCTGGATGAAGAGTGAACAATATGTGTATGCTTGAGTCATGGTATTACTTTATACATCTAAAATCATAATCCTATTACTATATCTATGGAAAGGATTACGATTGGTATTTTCTTCCAGCATTTGTATAATATCTATAGAAAGGATTATGATTGGTATTCTCTTACAACATTTGTACACCAATTTATTCATCTTAAATCAGAAACAAAATTAGGAACCTATTACTTTAGTCTTGTTGGTTCTCGAACTAAAACAGTGACACCAACACATAGGGGAAATAGATGATTTACTTCTATTGATCTTCTTGTGACATGATGTACAATAGATTTCATGGGGAAAATTTGACAGTCTCTCTTTAGAAAACTCATATGCCAAGACTCCAAAAATCCTACAAACACCCAATACTAAAAATTACATCTACAATATGCTGAATACAAACTAGTGATACAAGCCCACAACCTACAATTCCATAGCAACACTATCTCCACCTTGCAAAATGTGATGTCCCAATATTAAAGCATTATTTAAATTAAAGATTTAAACATTACGATAAAACTTGCGAAGTGCTTTTGTGAAATGTATTATTAAGATATAATATTTAATAAATAATATTATTATTTTAATATAAGTAAAATATAATATATTTATTTTAATTAACAAAGGTATATTATTACAAATAACAATTATAAATAATAAATATAAATATAATTATAAAATATAAATATCAATAATATAATATAAATATTTATATATTTAATCTCATATAAGAGTGAAGTCTTATAAGCAACAAATATATTTTATGAAGGATATAGGGAAGTCTAACAAGAGGTGGCCAATACCATAAGAAATCATATTTAAATTATAAACAACACTCCTTATAATAACATATGGTGCAATGATTCCAAGGCAGCAATCTATTGTATGTAGATTTAATATATTGATATTAATGATTAAGAAGAGGGCAGCGATCATTATCAAACGGTGCATCTCTTCATAGGGATATAATGATATAAATATATTTTATGGAAGAATGGGGAATCATATGGGGATTTTATATAGAAAATGAGAATAATATTTCTGAGATTAAAGATATATATTTTTGATATATATTTCAGTAAGGAATGATATATAATTTCATTAGGCAGAAATAAGAAATAATATTTGATGGAATATATAACTAGAAGACTCCTTGGATCAGTAGAGAAATTTAAAAGGGACTGAGTTCTAGTCTACAACAACAATCATAAGGAACCAACGATCAATAACACTCTTGGTAATGATTTGGTAGTAATTTAATATGTAATCTAATATGTTGTTTAATGTATAGTTTGTTAACAATTGTTTCTATTAGTAAGGTTAGATACTAGTAAATTGATATAAATACTAATGAGATTTATGTGTTATGGTTTTATTATCTAATGTGCATAGGATCTTTTCAAAAGGGAATAAATATGTGTGAACTAATATATCTAAATGTTATGATTTCTATTAATGAGAGAATAGAATAAAAATATCTGATGAAGAATATATTTTCTGAGTTATATATATATATATATATATATAATATGATTTGATCAACTCATGATATGTGTTAAGGAATACATTCAGGTAGAATTGGAAGAAAAGTATGTAGATTTAAAGGAGGAAGATAAAGAGCCAGTGAGCAAACCATAGAATCTCTATTTGCATAAGCTATCTTGTGGTTGTAGATTTGTAAGTCAATATATGTGTGGTAGGATCTATGTGTGTTTAGGTATGATCATGTATATTGTGATATCATCTTCATAATTCATTTGTATGGCTGATAGAATTGTTTGCAACTATGAGTTGATGAGTTTATTATGCATTAATGTGAATTCTTGTATGAATGTCATGATGAGGGAATTAAGGGCCTATGAGGAGAGGAAATGGCGTTGGGATCATCTTCTAAGTATGCCACCCCATGGTGGATGGCTGAGGCTTGCCATATGTGGGCCAAGAGGGCATGAGAAGCCACTCTTTGGCTTAGGTGGAGTGATTTTTGGGACACCCTACTATAGTTGCACCCCAACCTCCCATCATGCAAATTAATTGAATCATAAGAGGAAACAAAATAGTTTTGATAAGGGGTACAATAATAGGATGCCTCACTAGGCACGCCACCCCATATGGATGGCAAGAGGCCACATGGGGCCAAGAGGGGTGAAGCACCTACTCTTGGGCCTAGGGTAGAGGGTTTCTTGGGCACCCTATCAAACCATTTTGCTTCAGGAAGAATAAATTAATTGAAATTGATATATTAGGGCAAATTTAAGGGTCTTCCAAAATTGGGAACATTACAAGTGGTATCAAAGCATCTTTCCTGCCATCCTGTGTGTACTTTATGTATTGATGCATACCTTGTGCCTTATGTGTATTCAAGTGTAAACTTTGTGACTTATGTATTCAAATATATTCAAGTGTATACCTTGTGGCTCATGTGTATTCAAATGTATACTTCGTGGCTTATATCTATTTGAGTGTATTCAAAGGTTTACTTTGTGACTTATGTGTATATGTTCATGTGAATACTTTGTGTATTACGTGTATTCGCGTGTATGCTTCATACTCATGTGTATACTTGGTGACCTTGGGATGGTGGATGGGTCCATGGTGTAGTATGGGATGCACTGAATCTCCTTTCCAATTGTTTGACGGTATACTTACATGTATTAATGCAACTTACATGTATTTATTCCTTGTGACTTATGTGTATTCAAGTGTATTCAAGGGTATACAGGTTGTGAATTATGTGTATCCAAGTGTATACTCTATGACTTTGTACTCAGGTGTGTACTTCATGTATTCGAGTGTATACTTCATGACTATGTATTCGAGTGTATACTTTATGGCTTTGTATTTGTATTCAAGTGTTCCTCTATGACCTTGTGTTCAAGTGCATACTCCATGACTATGTGTTCAAGTGTATACTCTGTGTATACTCCATGATTTTGTGTATTTAATGACTTCGTGTATTTAAGTGTATACTCCACGACTTTGTGTGTTCAATTGTATACTTTATGACTTCGTGTATTCAAGTGTATACTCCATGACTTTGTATATTCAAGTGAATGCTACATGACTTATGTGTGTTCAAATGCATACTCCATGACTTATGTATGTTTAGGTGCACACTTCATGACTTACTCGTATTCATGTGTATACTTCATAATCGTGTATTATGTGCGTATACTTTGCATATTACATGTATGCTTCATGCCTTGTGTGTTACATGTGTATACTTTGTATGCTTCATGCCTTGTGTATTAAAGTGTATGCTATATGTTTCATGTACTATGCGTGTATACTTGTGTATTACTTACTATGTTCATTCTTCATTCTTCATTATGTGTATGTTCCATACTCCATGTATTAAGCGTATAAGCTTTGCGAATGCTTCATGTATTACATATATGGTTCATGCTTCTTGTGTATATTTTTCATACTTGTGACTTGCATGTATTCATACATATATTTGTAACATTGTATTCATGTGTATGCCTTGCAACTTGCGTGCATTCATGTGTACACTTTGCGACTTATGTGGGTATACTTTGATTGGCATATACTTCATGACTTGCATGTATTCATGTGAATACTCCATGACTTATATATTCATGTGTGTGCTTCATGTATTTACATATGTGCTTCATGCTTCATGTACTACATGTATTCATGCGTATACCTTGGGTGTTACATGTATACTTTGCATCTCCATGTATCATGTGTATGCTTCATGTTCATTGTATTACACATATTTATGTGTGTACTTATGTGTATGATTCATGCCTCACATGTATTTAGGGGTATACTCCATGTCTCACATACCACGTATGCATCATGTATTATGTATATCTTTGTGTGTGTTTCAAGTCTAATAACAACTTTAAACAAGAGAAACTTGCTTCAAACATCACTAGTTACCAATTCTTGTTGTTAGGAATTACAAATATGTGAACACAATGGAACGACAAAATACCTCATACTTCGGAGAATGCTAATGTTGACAGTTGAATTGAGACAAGAATACTAACAACAATTGTCGAAGAGATTGATGTAGGATCATGACAATTCTAGAAGCACTCTAAATATAATTGCTTGAGGACAAGCAATTTTTGGCGGGGTGGACTGTGATGTCCCAATATTAAGGCATTATTTAAATTAAAGATTTAAACATCATGATAAAAACCGCGAAGTGTTTTTGTGAAATGTATTATTAATATATATTATTTAATAAATAATATTAAATAATATTATTATTTTAATATAAGTAAAATATAATATATTTATTTTAATTAACAAAGGTATATTATTGCAAATAACAATTATAAATAATAAATATAAATATAATTATAAAATATAAATATCAATAATATAAATATAAATATTTATATATTTAATCTCATATAAGAGTGAAGTCTTATACAATAGCAAATATATTTTGTGAAGGATATAGGGAAGTCTAACAAAAGGTGGCCGATACCATAAGAAATCATATTTAAATTATAAATAACACTCCTTATAATAACATATGATGCAACGATTCCAAGGCAGCAATCTATTGTATGTAGATTTAATATATTGATATTAATGATTAAGAAGAGGGCAACGATTTGCCTATCAAAATGCCGACCCACGACGACATGAGCCGATGGGAGATGGTGGTTAAGGCTCCTCAGTGATTAGATACAACACGGTAGGGTTATCATTATGAGGAATGCCTTCGAGATCCTTCGATGATAGGCTATTAAGGAAGGCAGTTTTTAGTGTTGTGAAAATCCTTTCTAAGTTTTCTGCAAATGCCATCCCACTTTGACGTAATCATCTTAGCCTATGCCATTCGTTGTGGAGGGATTTATACTCCCATTTGACTTGTCAACACCAAATGGTAAATGGCTTTCTTGGGAGGAAGAACTTATCTTCGCTTGCAGAGGATGTTGAGATGGTCAAAAGGGTTGCTGGTGGATGTGGTGAAACTGATGCTGGGAAAGGCATTCTTGGAGAATGATGAGAGATATTGTGTAGACATGGACATTTCCTCGTGAGTCCTAGCTATGCTGATGGAGTTGGAATTGGTGAAGTCAGAGGTGGAAACAATTATGCGTGGCTTATTCTATCTTGAGCATCTAGGAGAATTATGGAAGACTTTGCAGTTTGCCCGGGTGTCGGTGTTCCTTGCCCCAAGGACTGGAAACTCATGGCGGATCCTGGGGCAGTGATCAAAGTATATCCCTTCATCCTAGATGCCAAGGGCTTTGATCTAATCGTGCTGAAGGACCAGGCTTCGTCTACAGTGGAATTCATTAGGAGGCTGTTGGCGTTGGTGGAGACCGAGGACTTCCAGTGGATGGAAGATTTCAAGAGGAAGATGGCAGAGTATGCCAGTTAAGTTCCACAGTGGATAGAATAGTATGACTTCCTTTTGGTTTTATGAAGCTGTTAGTATGTAGGGTCAATTCGTGGATACAATAAATGTTTAAAGTTTAGTATGTTTATCTATAGCTCTGACCCTGCGTGGTCTCCTGGTAGAAGATTATAGGCTAGAATGGGAATGGTCTGAAACTTTTTGGCCAGCCATGGAAGGGTTGAGGACTGTAACTCTTTTAAAATAATATAATAATATCTCTGATTACGAATAAAAAAAATGAAGAGGGCAGCGATCATTATCAAAAGGTGCATCTCTTCATAGGGATATAATGATATAAATATATTTTATGGAAGAATGGGGAATCATATGGGGATCTTATATAGAAAATGAGAATAATATTTCTGAGATTAAAGATATATATTTCTGATATATATTTTAGTAAGGAATGATATATAATTTCATTAGGCAGAAATAAGAAATAATATCTGATGGAATATATAACTAGAAGACTCCTTGGATCTGCAAAGAAATTTAAAAGGGACCGAGTTCTAGTCTATAGCAACAATCATAAGGAGCCAACGATCAACAACAATCTTGGTAATGATTTGGTAGTAATTTAATATGTAATCTAATATGTTGTTTAATGTATAGTTTGTTAACAATTGTTTCCATTAGTAAGGATAGATACTAGTAAATTGATATAAATACTAATGAGATTTCTGTGTTATGTGCATAGGATCTTTTCAAAAGGTAATAAATATGTGTGAACTAATATATCTGAATGTTATGATTTCTATTAAGGAGAGAATAGAATAAAAATATCTAATTAAGAATATATTTTCTGAGTTATATATATATATATATATATATATATATATATATGATCTGATCAACTCATTAGATGTGTTAAGGAATGCATTCAAGTAGAACTGGAAGAAAAGTATGCAGATTTGAAGGAGGAAGATAAAGAGCCAGTGAGCAAACCATAGAATCTCTATTTGCATAAGCTATCTTGTGGTTGTAGATTTGCAAGTCAATATATGTGTGGTAGGATCTATGTGTGTTTAGGTATGATCATGCATATTGTGATATCAACTTCATAATTCATTTGTATGGCTGATAGAATTATTTGCAACTATGAGTTGATGAGTTCATTATGCATTAATGTGGATTCTTGTATGAATGTCATGATGAGGGAATTAAGGGCCTATGAGGAGGGGAAACGGCTTTGGGATCATCTTCTAAGTACGCCACCCCATAGTGGATGGCTGAGGCCTGCCACATGTGGGCCAAGAGGGCATGAGAAGCCACTCTTGGGCTTAGATGGAGTGATTTCTGGGACACCCTACTATAGTTGCACCCCAACCTCCCATCATGCAAATTGATTGAATCATAAGAGGAAACAAAATGGTTTTGATAAGGGGTATGGTGATAGGATGCCTCACTAGGTACACCACCCCATATGGATGGCAAGAGGCCACATGGGGCCAAGAGGGGTGAAGCACCCGCTCTTGGGCCTAGGGTATAGGGTTTCTTCGGCACCCTATCAAACCATTTTGCTTCGGGAAGAATAAATTAATTGAAATTGATAAATTAGGGCAAATTTAAGGGTCTTCCAAAATTGGGAACATTACACAAAACCATAACCACTCTCAATCTTCAATGTGCAATGCCAATCCCTACAAATACAACTTCAAAGATGATTTCTCCTTAGTCTCCTCTCTTTGGGGTACTCCTCCATTCTCTCATTTGAGCTGCTAATAACCCACAAGCAAAGAAGAATTTGCCATCTCCTTTCTACACCCTATCACTCTCTAGAGAGATAACTTTTGCATTCTCAACAAGTGTTTTTATGTATCTCTCCAAGTGTGGCACCATTCTCCAAGAAGTTTGAATGAGGTAACTGCCAAAGGTGTAACTTAACCCACAAGCAAAGAAGAACTCTCCATCTCCTTTCTACATCCTATCACTCTCTCTGGAGAGATAACTTTTGCATTCTCAACAAGTGTTTTTATGTATCTCTCCAAGTGTGGCACCATTCTCCAAGAAGTTTGAATGAGGAATAAAAAATGTAACTCCCAAAGGTGTAACTCCTCCATGAGGTGGAAATATTATCCAAGGGATCCAAGTAATAGTCAAATTGTAACTCCCTCCACCTAGTCAACACAATAAGTCAAGGTATGCAAGATTCCAATCAAATTGTAACTCCTGCACACATGAGTGCTCCATTCAAGGACACTGGCATGAAAATGAAGGTCAAACATGCAAATTGAACAAGCAATATGTAAGAGGCCTGCTACCCCAAGCACCTTATGAGAAAATGTGACTCTTAAACTTTTATGAGGAGTCATGAACATGTGTACTAGTGTCAATGAAGTCCTTCCAAAGATTTTCAACCAAAGTTAAACATCCAAATGAGATAGAACCATTTGAATTTGAATAATTTGCAGTGTAGAGATTGCCTTCTACACCTAAAAGCACATGGTTAAACCATAAAAATCCAAAATTACAACAAAAAAGATTTTTGGTTGATGTTGTTAAGATGTTCTTACATCAAATACCCTCCTATTTTCCTCAAGGACAAAGAGTTGCTATGGAGAGATGAAACTTGTTTTCTCAGATCTATAAAGATTTAGATATGTACCTTCTAAACTCACTTATCCAAATAGAAATAGGTGAAAAAAACTACTCCACCTAATTCTTTAATTTAAAATTAATGGTTCTAAACATCCTCAAAATGCTTTATTGAGTTATTGAATTTCTAAAATATCTTCTTGAAAAATCTTTGGGAGATTGTTGTGTAAAGATTTAGATGTGTACCTTCTAAACTCACTTATCCAAATAGACATGGTGAAAAAAACTACTCCACCTAAATCTTTAATTAAAATTAATGGTTCTAGACATCCCCAAAAAGCTTTCTTGAGTTATTGAATTTCTAAAATATATTCTTGAAAAAACTTGGGAGATTGTTGTGTAGTGAACATTTCATTACACTTAAAAGTTTATTAAAATCTCCATTATTATTAAAATTTAGAGATTTTACTAAAGAATTTAGATCAAATTCTCATGGAGTGGGAATGAGTTTTAATTTGTAGTAGCCTCTTTAATAAAATACTTAATTCTTTCCCTCCCCAAATGAAGAGTGTGGGGGCAAGTAAATTAATGCAATGTCAATAAATTCAAATGAATAAAAGCGATGATGACATAGATAGTGTTCTTTTGAAATCTCACTAGTAGGATCTCATGTTGAGTTAATAGCTACATATTGCCCTTGTAAGCTAAATTAAGATGATTTGGCTCTTTTGAAAGGGGTTTCTCTATGAAGAATATCGATTGCATCATCTTAGCAATTCTTTGTAGATTTTGGTCTTAGTTCTCTCGCTCGTGTTAAAATGAATCTTAACATTTGATACGAGCATTGGAATCATTGTGCCTCCTCCCCAACTACAAGGGGTCTCTTACCATCTACAAGTTTCTTGTTATTATTGAGTGTACTATATTCTACAGGTGTCTTTTACATTAGAGTCCTCAGATCTCTTGTCCTTTTCAATACAAAATGAGTATATGGTTCTACATTATATGGGGTTTGTGTTCTTGTGCATTGTGGATTTCTTTGCAATGTTGCTCATTTTCTATTCTATTGGATTACTTGATACAAAAGCATCAAGAGGTTCAAGCAATCAACATCACCAAAACATATTTTGTTTAATTCTTGTTTGTGTCTATTTTTCAGCCTTAGGTTCCTAGGTGTAGGAGGAATCATTTCAATTCAAATTTTAAATTTCAAATTATTTTCCCTGTCATTTTGGGCACCCTACTTTGGTGGGAATCTTGGAGTTACTTTATGACACTTGTACAAATGTTAATGGCGTTGGGAAAGATGTCTCAACCTTGGATCCCCAATGTTACGTATTTATTATTTGTGGTATTTATATTTATATTTGGGACATTACACTTTGAGGTAACACTCTTTGCCATGTGTTGACCATCTTGGAATGTGTGTAAGGAGTTGTAAGAGAACCTAATTTTATTATGATGTGTAAGAGAATCTTATGACATTGTAATATGTGGGAGTTACTTATGATAGATTTTATAATGTGTAAGAGCATGATTATGGCAGTTATATTGAAATCTTGACTAGAATTATGATAGTCTTATGATGAATGTTAGAAAGCATCTTTGAGTGGAGGAGCATGACCTAAGTTCAAATCTTAACTATGACTAGTTATGGCAATTGTAAGAATTGTTCTAAAATGTAGCTTGGAATTCAAACTTGGTATGGATCATTGGAACTTGGGCCTGTTGCACATATGTTACTGAAGGTTGTCACTGTTGTGGTTGTCATTGATGTAAACACTCAGTTTGGACACTCAATTTGGACACCCTATTTGGGCTGTCATTGATGCTTATGATATACTATGACGATGTGCTAACAGTGATGTTGATGTTCATGGTTGGATGTCATGCCTTGTTTAATGATAATTCAGGTTGTATTGAGTATGCTTGTTGTCAGCAGAGATGTTATCATGATGGTATATTAAGATGGGAATTAGAGGCATCAAGATGAGGATTAGATGTAATGCTGATGTTTGGGAGATAGTGTTGATGGTCTGTCTATAGGATGGTGTATGCTCTCTCCTGTTGTTCCTAAGGAAGTATGTGTTGTTACAAGAAGACTCTGGTCTCCGAATGTTGGTGAAGGTTTCTGCTACAGGAAGTTGTATGGAAGACTGTTTGGTAGAATGCTTTGCATTCCTCCACATTTGAAGATATGGTTATGCAGTTCAAAATTTAATTTTAGTATGTTGAGAAGGTTCTAAATCCAAAGTTTCATATCATTTGTCCCTCCGCAGTGAAAGGTATAAGTGACAGAGTTCTGGTTTGTGCTCTGGCATAATAAAGGAATGATGAAGGTTGGTTGGAATGCTTCGCATTCTTCTGGAAGTGAAGATTTGTCCATATGGTTTTGTGGACATGTTTAGGGGTGTTCAATACATGCCACCTTATAGTATCAGGTGATTTAGTGGTCTGCAAGTTTAGTTTCTCAAACAATTGTGTACTATAGATGGTTTTGGGTGCCTAATTATTCTCAAGACATGTTTGAGTACTTGCGCCAATTGGAGATTGTACAGATCAATTGTATGAGTTTATGTGGACATTCTACATGTCTCTATGTTTCTCAGGTTTGAAGCACATGCAGATCTTTTTTTTTTTTAATGCACCTAGTAAACTTTTTAACATGACCGACGATGCTGGTGCGACACGCCCTCTGGCTCCACGCGAATGCTTTTGCCTAGTGCAATCAAATGGTGAGGCCACAACATGGGGGACCTCATCCCCTAGCAAGAACACTTCAAACCCACGAGCTCATTGGCCCAGCGAAGGCGTAAAGATTTGTGAGCTCGTTGGCCCAGCGGGGGTTTGAACTCTAGTGGCCACCACTACAAGCAAGCAACTTAACCACTGAACCACGCCGTCATCGGCAAGCACATGCAGATCTTTCATGTTTCTAGTATCACACAAATTTTTCAAGTCAGTTTGTGAAGAGTTATTGCTGTTGAGGCCGATTGAGGTATGTTGGAAGTATGTACCACAAAGTTCTTGTTGTGCAGAGTTTAAGGAGTGTTTAGAGATGTTGTGTGGGTCATGTCAACTCATCTGGGAGAAGAATAAGTAATGTTTAATCATCCATGAGTACCACAAAGTTGTAATGACAGATGTGCTACAAGCTTCATGTTTCCTTGCTCAAGGGTAACCTATTTCAAATGTGTGAAGCGTGCAAATGTTATTCTTTGAAGGATGATGCTGTGAAGAATGTAAATAGGACTAGGATAAGCTTGTGTTCTGATTTGTGAGGCATGTTCCTCTTCCTGGTGTTGAGTGCAATTCATGTTAGGGCTTGCCCTCTACATGTTTCATGATGTTTGATCTATTAGCCAACTTGTAATTGTAATATACTTGTTGTCCTTGGCCAACATATAATGTAATCAATGTAATATCATGTATATATTGTAAACCTAGTTGAGCTAAGTGAGGTATGATTGCAAGACTGAATGTGAGAAGCAGAATATGAATGTGTAATGCATTATGATGTGCAACTGAAAGAGAGAGAGAAGAAGTGATATATCCTATCCAGATTCATCTTGAAGATATTTTTGTAATAGAATGGAAGTGAAGAGTGTGCCTAACTGATTCAATCATCAAAAGAGAAGTGAAAAGGTAGAATTGCAATCATCAAAAGGAGTGATCTTCATTGTTAGTTTCAGATAATAGGATTGTCATGTTGTAATCATTTCTGAGTTTGTTCTTAGTTCAGGGAGTAGTTGCTTCCTTGGGTTGTAGCCCTAAAACAAAGTCTACAGGGAGTTGTAGCTTCCTTGAGAGTGACTCTAAAACTAGAGTTTTAGCTTCCTTGAGAGTGACCCTAAAACCTTTCTTCAGGGAGTAGTTACTTCCTTGGGTTGAAGCCTTAAAACAAAGTTAGCAGGGAGTAGTAGCTTCTTTGGGTTGTAGCCCTAAAACAAAGTTGTAATTTTTATAGCAATGAGCTTCATATATTGTGAGTTAATCCTCACCGTGGTTTTTCTCCTTTTGGGATTTTCCACGTATATCTAGTGTTATGTGGTGTTATGCATTGTGTTGATCTTTTATGTTTCTGTTAATGCTATAAAGTTTAAGTTTTAATATGCTCCAGAGGATTTGAGATTTGTTTGGATACTAATTCACCCCCCCTCTCAGTATCTGGGTGTGTTCAAAAGGGCCATGGGGTTTGGGTTTGGGTGCCATACCTCTTGCATGTTGGCTCATGGTTTTCCGAAACCATTGGACAATTTCCTATTTATGTCTCTTCCATTTATGGGGCACTTGGATGGAGTTTTCATAGTATGTTGCAAGGAAGCCATTATGCTACAAAAATTGCTCTAGGATTTAATGTTGGTGATACTCCTATAAGGGCATGTACCTAAAATTGTATGTAATTGTAATGCAATTGGTTTCATGTTTTGGAGTGTGGGGTTTTACTCCCAAAAGGGCTTTCCCATGTATACCTTTGTGTTATGGTTGTAATGGTTTTGTGAGTTACATGTCTTTGCATGTCACTTGCAAATCAATGCATGTTATATTACATGTATGATTTTTTCATTAGAAATTGTTAGATCTAAGTTTCTATGCATTTTATCTCATAAATTAGTGTAGGAAACATTTCCACACCCTAGCTTTTTTTATTTTGTATTAGAGCCTAATCAACTTGGGTCCTAAGTGGTAGGCAAGATGTTTTATTAATTAATCTTATTTTGAGTGTGAGAATGCACAGAGGAGATCTTGTTTCAAGAAAATGACAAGCATGTCTAGACTAGAGATGGAAACATTTAATGGAAATAATTTTGAGCCATGGAAGCTCAAGATGGAGAATTTTTCTCATAACTCAAGATTTATAAGCTGCAATATTTAGATCCAAGCCTACAATAATGAAATATGAAGAATGGGATGTGTTGGATCACAAGGCAAGAATCCTTATCAGACTTTTCTTGGCAAACTCAATGTTGTTAAATGTTTGTGAAGAATCCACCTTGAAAGCCCACTAGGAGAAGTTGTAGAATCTATACTAGGCTAAATCCCTAGTTAATAAGCTTTTTCTATAAAGAAGATGTGCAGTCTCAAGATGGGTCATGGTGATTGAATGGAAAAGAACTTGAATGCATTCAACACAATCATGAGCTAATTATAGTTTATTGGTGTGAAAATGGAAGAGGAAGATCGATGCATGAATCTTTTATGTTCTTTGCTAAACTCATGGGATAACTTGGCGATGGATATCATGAGCATTATTTTAAATATTCTACATACTTTTTGTATTATTCTTCTAAGAGTAAAGCAAAAAATATTCTAAGATTGATATCAAGCAAACATAAAGCGGGTATTCATTTCCCACTAAATATTGGTTATTATACTTGTGGTACCTTTTCCCAAGCTAAAATGTAGAAGCAAAAATGTCTACAATCAACTTATCTTTGCATAAGAAGAGATCATCATTAAATCTTCAAGGGTTTGTGGAAAGAGGAGGTAGATTTCCATATAAACACCAACCAAGTCTTGATGAGTTTTGGGCAAATTGTGAGGATGAACATGAAGTTAGAAGAAGATATTACTCCAGACTCACTACTTATTAGAGAAAAGTGTTTAGACTCAAGAAAGTCCCTAAAGGGGAATTTTATGATGGTCATGTACTAGATCCTACATATAATGAAGAACATATCTTTGATAAACTAATTCCTAGAATGATCTAGTCTCTTCTAGAGGTTAAAATAATTGAAGAAAGGACAAGGAAGGTGATTGATAGAAGTCTAACATGGTTGAAATGGAAAGTTAAAGAACTCAAGGAAAAAAGAGGTGAATCCTCTCATGAATTGAAAGACCTAAGGGTCCCCCAAAAAATAAGAAATTCATGATTTCTACTCAAGAAGAGGTTCCACAAACTCTTGTAATTAAACCTACCTTTGTTGATAAGGAAGAATCTCCATTAGAAGAAGATAAAATTTTTGTTAGTGTATAATATATTTGCATATCTATTTTATTATTCTAGATTTATTATGCATAAGATAAGCTTTCTTAGGTGTTGACTTGTGTACATGTTGCATTATGAGAAGCATTTTCTCTCATCCACGTGTCAAATTCATAAGAAACATCTACCATTAACAAGTCATGTTTTACTTGGTCTCCTCCATAGTGACTCACTTGGTGACTCACATAGTTGTCATATGTTAGGACTCCTCTTGACTATTATAAATACTTATCTCATGATCATATGTGAATGTGAGCTTTATTCATGCTATTGTGAGATCTCTTGATGCTATTTTTCCTTGTAAGAATTTGTATTTCTCGCATTGAAAACTAAATTTGTTGTACTATTTTGATTTCTTAAATCATCTATATTTCTAATTGTATAGTTTCTATTCCATGCACTAGTTTCTGGATTAATATTTGTTTTACAAATTATAACATGGTATCAAATCTTTGGATTAGGGTAGAACTTTTAGTTTCTATTTTTGAGAGATTCAGGTGGTATAATTACTTTGGATGTGTGTTTTCTTAAAACCTAGTATACTCTTCTCTTCCATCCTTGGATGATTTGGAGAATTAGAACAATTTGATGAAAAAAAATTAACCCTTTGGTTTGCACTTGTGTTTTCTAGATTCTATGTGTTTGCATCTTTTTGGTAATCTTGGTAGTGTTTTTAATTGTTCCATAGTGTATAGGAGGCTTGAGAAAATCATGTTTGGCTTTCATTTCACCAAAACCAGAGTTATAAAATCTAGTTTTTAACATGGGGTTTAACCATGGAATTAGGTGAACTATTTGTTTTGGGGGTATTTTAAGGCCAAACAAACCCTATCATTACATTTGAAAGACCCAAAACCCCCTATTTTTATATAAATTTTGTTAGATTTGGTGCTGATTGAATTTGGGGTAAATTTTTAACTTGTAGAGGTCGTACAATCCTTTCCAAGTGTATGGTAGAATCTTCATTAAAAAAAATATTCTATAATGCACATGGTACTTGTTGCAAGTATGTTCCTAACCAATGTTGTTATTGATGTCAACATATCAGTGTTGTCATTGGTGTCAACTATGCTCTTGTTTATAGCAGAACAGTCTAGTAGTTTGCTCCACATTTCTTGTAGAATGAATATCCTTGCCTGTGGATTGGAAGTTATTTAGATGCATGTCTGAAGATGCTATGCTCCAAGTTTGAGCCTCCGGTATGAAGATTTGAGTGAGTTATGTTCACTAGAGTGAAAACTATTTTTTTGGTGTATTTGGTGGTGACAGGGAGAATGTATTATGCTTTGCATTCCTCTGTAGTTCAGTATTTCAGTCTGTGGTTCTAGAATCAAGTTTTTAATGATGATAAGTGCCTTCAACTCTAATGGTTCATGATTTAGTGGTCCGCAAGCGATCTTTTCTTTATGACAAAAGCTGACAGTGTTGCTTATGTGCTTCAATTTGAAGAATCTTCTTGATAGAGTGGTTAGAGATTGTGCAGTTGTTCCTGGTGATTACAATATGCTTGTGGATGTCTCCTGATCATGTTCCTACCATTGGATTGGTTCGCAAAGATAAATTTGGATCGTGGATGAAGACTATTCTTAGAAGACTTAATATTAAACACCAATCTTGGCTGACTTGATTGATTTCACTACTTGCAGAGATACATTGAAGATTGTCAAATTGTGTCATGGCGTGGAAGATTGCATTTGAGTCCCAGCTAAGGCATAACATGATCCACATACATATTTCCATTAGCTAATTTTGTTTAGGTCTAGACCTATTTCTATGTATCTTTGTAATGCTGACCTTGGAGATTGTTCCAATGGTTGATGAATGTAGTGCTGACCTTGATGTACATTCCAAGGTTGATGAAATGTATTAAAACATGTAATGAATTTGCAAAAAAGATGTCTTTGTGTGAAAATGTGAAGATAAGTGCGAAGGTGTAAGAAGAGCATAGCAGAGGAGTTATACTATGCTTCAATGGAACTAAACTGAGGCATGAGGTAGATGCTATGAAATCAGTTCATCAACCATTGGTAGTGAGCCACCTCTTGGCAGTGAGTGGATCTTGGTAGTGAGCCCTAACATTTGCAGTGAGCATTTTGGGTAGTGAGCCTCTATTTTTTGGTATTACTATAACATAATTATATATGTGGGCTAACACCCACCGTGGTTTTTCCCTTATAGGGTTTTCCACGTAAAAATCTAGTGTCTCATGTGTTGAATGTGTTATTGTGTTGAGCTTCTTGTTTCATGTTTTCATGGTTAATCTTAATAACAGTAATTGAGCATTTGATGTGTTGATAAGTGATTAAAGTTTTAGAGACAATTGATTCACCCCCCTCTCAGTTTTCTTGTGCATTTTAACAATTGGTATCAGAGCAAGGTTCCTCGGAAGTAAGCCTAACAACTTGAGGTCGATCTAGGATGTCTTATAAGAAGGAAGAGCTCCACAGTTTGATGGGACAAATTATGCTTTATGGAAAGTACAAATGAAAAGCCATCTCCTTTGTCTTGGTTATAGAATATAAAAAGAAATAGAGACAAAGTATACCATGCCTCAGAATGGTTTAACAACTGAAGATGAAATCAAAGAATATGAGTTGAATATAAAAGCTAGAGATGCTTTGTTAAGTGCCTTGTATGACACTGATTTGGTAAAGGCCATGGATCTAGAGTCTGCTAACGAATTCTGGGAAAAGTTAAAAAATCTATATGAACGAGATGAATCTATAAAAAGAGCCAAATTGCAAGGCCTGAAAGTGATTTATGAGGGTTTAAAGATGAGAGAAGATGAAAACATTAGCCTACACACAAAAGGTTGATGAACTTGTCAATGGAATAAAAGGCATGGGAGGAACTATTGATGAGAAGGAAGTTGTGATGAAAATTCTTAGGTCATTACCTAAGTCCTACAATCACAAGGTAGCTACAATTGAAGAAGTAATGACTATAAAAGAAGTTGATAAGGATCAGTTGCTTTGAAAGCTCACAACCTTTGAAATGAGATTTTGGTGATGCTCTATCAAAGGTTGAAACTACTTTCAAAGTGAATACTTCAGAGAAGATCTCTAGAGCTGAAAAGTACAAGGTGGAACCTGATGATGAGCTTGGTGAAATTGAAGCTAACTTTGTTAACAGACTGCAAAGAGGCTCTAGTAAGTTTAAAGGCAAATTACCTTTCAAATGTTTTACATGTGGTAAGGTTGGTCACTATGCTTCTAGATGTCCTGAGAGAATTGATGTTACATCCCTAATTTACAAATTAGACTCAATCAATAAATTGGCATGATAATTAGGAGGATTAGTCATAGTTAATTAATTTGATATTGTGGAAATATCTGATTTAAATTTTGATTATGAAGTAGAAACAAATGTTAAATAGTTTTAAATGATTTTCAATTACGAGATTTGATAATGATGCACTGATTGCAATCTTGTGGTTCTCAGTGTGACCGGAGAACATAACGTCCTTCGAAGAAGGAAGGAGAGTATCATCCTGGAGGAAGGGGTTAGACATTGTGATAACATAAGTTGACTAGCCATCTGAGTAATCGACTCCTATGTCCTCAACCATTTTTATGTTGATATGTGTCATTTCTCTTGACTTTTGTTTCTATGTTCTTGGTTTATTCTTTACTCGGTGAAGTTATCTTGTCAAATCATGATGACCAGATAATGTTTTGGGAACATCTTCCCTAGCTGAGAGATAATAATATTTTGAGACAAAGAGATCTCTCTTAATTATTGTTCTCGGGGTCATTATGTTATTCCTAGTCTTTTGACTAATGGGAATAGTCAATTTCGGGGGAGTATCACTCGACCCCAATAAAATTCTTTTTATGTATTCTAAACCTTGTAATAATCCTTATCAAGGATGAAACCTCTTAATTGGTTGTTACCCATAATGATATTATTACTATTATCTTATTTTGATAAGTATAGTCGGTGGAATATTCTTAAGTGGTTAGTCGATCATGAAGATGGATGGGAGCTTCGAGCTCAACTATCCCATAATGTGCTTGAATTAGGCCACCTTTTTAGGGGCACTACTGAGTGTAAGGTAGTTTTTATCCTTTATCGGCATGTAGGAATCAATTTCTTGTTTTTGGGGACCTAGTCTCTCCTTATCGAAGCAAAAAAGAAGAGAAGGGAGGGTGGAGAAACAAAAATAGAGGTTGGCTTTCTAGGAAGTATCAGGTGGTATAACTGTTTGAGGGGTAACAGTGACAAAATGAAACAGGGAGCGGTGGAAAGAATCACAGAACTGGGTCTGCATTCAATCTTTCACTCAACACAGGTAATTGAGATTCATGAAGTCTCTTGTTATTCAGTGGAAATCTGAGACACGCATACTACAAGGTGATGCCATGCATGTTGATTATTTTCTTTGAGTCGTGGTACTAGGCCAATCGATCGAGCCATTTCTGCGTTTCTTTTTTAAATAACGCATATGCCGTGGTTTGGGGTACCACTTGGTCAAACCTGTTTAAGACAAACATTGAGTTGTATTTATACTCAAAGGCTCTTGGGTTGAGTTTGCTAGTCATAATAACTGTCAAGACTATGCTCAAGGTGGGGAGTTGAGCTAGGAAACTATGTATGTATTATTACAATTACTCTCAGTCGAGCCTTGTAATGATTGACTCTTTCTTGATGAGCCTTGAGTCTTTTGACTTAGCCACTTTGTAATGCATAATACATTATGATAACTGGAGCTCAAAGCCATAGTGGCTAAGCATGTATTCTTTTCATTTGTGTTTAAGCCACATCGTATGATGACAAGGATCAAACCTATGAGTGCTCAAAGGGAGTTAAGTATGACTCCATGTGTTTTTGATAATGTATACAGTCATACGACTATATTGATGGCCGCATAGGCATCATTTCCTAGTATATAGTCTTACGACTGTATTGATAGCCATTTAGGCATCATTGCTTGGCATGTAGTCCCTCAACTGTAATAATCTATGTGGAAACTTTTGATATCTTTAAACATAGTCCATTGATTGTAAGGATTGCTGGGAAGGCAAATATATATATCGGTGTACATTTATCACCCAAACAAAACCCAGTAGGGCTTACTTGAGCAGCCGACAATGAATTACATGTAGTACTGCTAATACCATTATGTATGATAAATCAACCTTCAAATATGAAGGAATATGATCATAGTCTCTTTATGAGACAGTTGAGAATAAGTTTATAATAGATTATAAACTAAATCTCTTTGGGACTAAATTATGACTTAACAAATAACATTAAGAGTTATAATTTCTTTTACTTAATATAACTATAGGGTTGGAGAATAACCCATGAGCTTTAATAAAAAATCTATTGATCCATAAGGAACTAATATATTTACTAAGAGAAGGTATGTCTTAAGTATCATGAAATCGACTTCATCATATTTGATGAATGCTATTGATGTATAAACACAGGAGACCAAGAATGAGATTCATGAAGTTTGAAATTGAAATGAATTGAATAGAACGAGGTGACGTGGAGTCACTAGTTTCACTTTTATTAAGTAACCTATTTAGTTATAATTCACTTTGATGGGAGTCGAATGTTCAAAGTTTGGACTGTGATTTGAATGGATCCCACACTCATATTAGACCTATAGGACAAGGTTGTTAAGAACTGACTATAGGACATGACAGCTTTGTTGATAACTGAGAGGGGGGGGGTGAATCAGTTATCTTAATTATTTCCCTTATTGAACTTTCTTATTAATTGATGCAGCATTGAATCAAACAAAAACATTACCATGAAACAAGAAACACATGACACAGTATTTTTGACGTGGAAACCCTGTTAAGGGAGAAAACCATGGGGTGATTAACCCAAAATTATTCTCTGTTAGAAGAATAGGAAATTACAAAATGGCACTTGCCAATTAGGGCTCACTGCCCGAGCACACTGCTCACAAGAGGCCCACTGCCTACAAGAAGACACACTGTCTACAAAGTGATAAGAATCACAGTCTTGAACTGATTGGAAGCATCTGCATATGTTGGAGTTCAGTTCCGGTTAGGCTCAGTACACTGATCTGCTGCACTTCATCTTTCCTCTGTTCTTTATTCTGCTATCCTTTCACATACCGGATCTTTCTTGCTACTTCTGCTCTATTATGGACTTATTCACATATATGTTAATTCCTACACACACTTCACAACTAAATCCATCCTCTATATATATCCGCACAAGTAATTTCATCACCTTTCTAGTCGGCATCCGGAACAGTCTAGTTTCTTACAAACTTTGTTCTGTCGGTTGAATCCTTGCTCACCAAGCAATGCGGATCAAGCATATACTTGTAGATATCATTAATCATGTTGGCCAAACATGATTCATGCCTTCACAACCTTTATCATCAACAGTAACACATCCGAAAAGTAGTCTGATACTCTGTCAGTCAGTTCTTCCTCTGTTTTCACTGTCTCTCAGGAATCCGGTACTCAACTATTCATATCTTTTTCCTTGTCCATCACCGGAGGCTAAATCCTTGGAATATACCACTCAAGGTAGTCCTCTTGACTTCCCCAAATCCGCACTACACCAAGACACTTCCTCTGAGAGATCCGGATCAATCTGTCGGACCTTGCCACATGCTCTGTTCTTGTTCACCGGACCACAACAATCTTTATTCTGACTTCCGGTAGAGACACATCATGACTTGCAGATATGTGGGATGACCTTTGTTGCCATCAATGACAACAACCATGAATCCATATAGTGTCTCTTGCCAACAATCTCCCCCTTTGGCATTGATGGCAACACTTAGTGAAAAATGACTAAGTGTTTACACTATGCTCCCCCTTTGCTGATGCTCTGTCTTTATATACAATTTCTGGAACTCCCCCTTAGTTGGATTCCTCATTTTTCACTGCTCCTCACTCCCCCTTTGACATCAATGGCAAAGGGTAGGGTCCGCACACCAAAATTTTCAAAAATTTTCTATACATAGCCGCATATTTACATACTCACATATACTGAAGAATGTCTGCAAAGGATGTCTGCAATTGGATCATTTCTGTAGCCCAACTTTGCTTCATTCTATCCAAAATTGAAATGTGACCACTCAAAAAAAATGCAAAAGCTTCTGCCTGCTTGAGATCTGTCGGATCATTTGTTTGGGCGGTGGTCTGAGCATCACTGATGGCCTCATGCATAGTTTCCAACTTAGGGATTATAATCCTTCTAAGTTCTCCCATCCGGTTAGTGATATTCTTCCTTTCCTTCTCAAGATTCTTTATTTCATTCAAGACTGCAATAGTCTGACATTCTTGATTTATTATGGAGGAAGAGAGAGGATCAAAACTTTGAGATAAGCTTTGTAGCTTGTCCTGTTCCTCTTTTATTTTCTTATCAATTGCTGCTGTTGCCTTTGACCAGGATATACAAAATTTGTAAATGTCACTGCCATCCTTAAGAGCATTCTCTAAGCTCTTTATTCCAATACTCACAATCTTCCTATCTTTAGAGATTAATTCTAATACTTCTGAAAATCTTTTATCCAAAAATTCCTTCCGGACCTTTTCTTCAGTAGATTTTTCTAGAGATTCAAAATGTGTACTAACACTGCTGACTAAGGTTTTGAGATTACCGGAAGAGGAGGCTGTGGGATCCTTTTGAAAGGATGGCATGATCTTTTCTAGCACTCCAGACGCAACCTCCATAAGCTCACAGTCTTCCATGTGAGATTTCAGCAGCTTCTCTTTGACTTTCTCATTTGCAAATGAGGCTATTTTCATTGTTTGCACCGGTGACAAAGAGTCAAAATCTAATGGTCCTTTGAGTAGGTTCGGTTCATCAATTTCTATAGTGGCTTTGCTCAAAAATTGTTGAACAGTTTGTGCAGTGTCTCTTGCCAGAGACAGATGTTTCTTTTCTTCTGCAGTCTTGGAACTGTCAACCTCTTTATCTTTCACCCCTGCTTCCTTCTCCTGTAATTTCTCTTCTTTGGATCTGGAGACTGTAGGGGAAACCAGAGGAGAGATGTTTGTCTGTTCAGGGCCCACTTCTTCCGGAATAGATGATTCTAAATCCGCAGCTGTTTCTGCACCCAAGTCCTCTACAACAGGAAGATTGAACCTTTTGAAGGCCTTCCGGAGGATCTCTTCTGTCTCTTGGGCCACTTTGTCAGTCTCACCAGGCATGAGTTGATTCATCCTGGCTTTACTTCTGAACTCATCTTTGCAGTCTTTGAAGATAATGTTCATTGTCTTGGGATCAATTTGAGGATATAGCTGAATAGCTATCTGCTCCCGGATCTCAAGATCTTTTGCATGAGCATTATTCTTTCTTATTTCTAATTCCTTTTCTAGGCTTTTAGGAATAAGAGATATGATCTCAATGAAAGCCTTATTGTATATGTTCATATATTTGACTGTGGCTTCCTGCAAAATCTTTTGGTCAGCCTCATTGTAGTCATCATAAAATTCAGTCATTGGTTGAAGGTTTCCATCTACCGTGACCGACTTGATTACACTCTCTAGAGATAGAGTGGGCTTTTCAACAGATACCTCTGCCATTTCATCCTTGTCTTGGCCTGTGGATGGTTTACCGGATCCTTTCTTCTTCTGCTTCTTTATTTCTTTTACTCCCTCATCTGACTCTGTTTCCTCTTCATCCTGTTGGCTTTCATAAGCCCTTGTGGCTTTTGTCTTGGATCTTTTACCGGATGCCTGGACTTCCGGTTTTGAACTTTTGGTTGTGGGAGGTGCAGATCTCTTTGATGATCTGGTCTGGGTGGGAGTTTCAACCGGAACACTTTCTTTACTTTTCTCTTCTTCCTCAGCCTTCCTCCTCTTTTCCCGGCTGGCATCAAGTGCCTCTTTTGAGATACCTAGGCCTTGAGCAATATGCTCAACTTCTTTTCTTACCTTCCTCTTTATCTCCGGTTCCCTGAGTTCTACATGTATCTTTACACTCAGTTCCTCAAAGGTTCCAAACCTTTCTGCCTTAGGATCTTTGGGCTGGCTTAGCATGTGTTGAACATGCAGCTCTACTATCTGTTCATCCACTTCATACCCCATGGGCATGATCCAGACAGTCCTTGGCTCCACTGCCTCCATTAGACACTGATCTGTTTCTACCATGAAGCATACTGTGTCTTTGTACTTTTCAACAAGGGATTGGGGTATTCTTTCTCTTGCATGCATCATGCTTTGGAAGTTCTTGAAGTATCCCCATAGAGCTGTATTCCTTGCTTTAGCATCCCCAAGTCCATGCAAATAGTCTCTGATTTGGATGGCAACCGGTCTGTCATTCTGCCATATCCATCCACTGGATCCGGGAAGCTCATTCATGTAGTAGAAGAAGAGACAAAGGATCAGATTGCCATACTTGAAAAAGTTTTTCTTGTCCTTCTTGATCTTCTGTAGATTTTCAAAGAGTTGGTTCACAAGAAGCTCACACAAGTCATAGTCTGCATTTTCCTTTAACATTTGATAAGCTGTGTAGATTGCAGTTCCCGGTACTGAATTTTCCCTACTGGAGTGATAGATTTTGTAACCAATTATCATAGCTGCAAATTTGACATCCGGTTCAGTGATGTCATCAACTGTCATAGCTCTCTTGTCAAACTTGGATCCGGTTGCATCACTAACTGTCTGATTTTTGACAGACTTGAGAACAGGTAATCCACCGGATGAGTGCAGACCGGTTACAGCCCTAATTGCATCTTTGGTGATCTTGAAGGGCTGGTTCAACCATAGGAAGTTATCATGTACTCTACTTAGTACATACCGGACCCATTCATCTTCTTCAAAACAGGGGAAATGAATGCACTGTGCAAAGTGTTTGTCCCGGATGGCTTTGTACTGAGGTTTGATCTCAAAGGAGTCATCTATCAATTGTTTGTGATAGATATCCATCAGTTTTGATTCTCCAAAGTCTTCAAGATTCGCATGGATGTAAACCCTAATATCTTCCGTATGCAATACACCATGAGGAACACTAGAGAAGGCTCCTAGTGGATCTACCTCCAATGATTTGTAAGGATGTTTCTTGAATGTGGGGCGAGGTCTATCAGAGATCTTAACTATATTTGGAGTAGCCATTCTTCAAAGATTTGCAGTGAGATAATGAAAAATGGAGAATACCTTATGCGCCTTCAGTTTGCATGGAGTGGTTGGATTGATTTCTTTATGCAATGACTTCGGCAGGAGATCCTTGGTTGCTTGATGAGTCTTGTTGCAGAGCTCCACTTTTCGCTTCTTCTTGAGTGCAGAATGAGCAAATGACTTTTGAGAAATCCCTTATATTGCTCCGTAAACCCTAATATCTGTCTGCAATAAATGCTTCACCTATATTATTCCGGTTTGCCTTGTCCGGATAGCTTGGAGTATCCCGGATTAGTCCTGATCTGTGAATATCATCCGGATCTTTCAATCATGAATAAATCGAGGTAACATATTACAAGAACATCCCAAACACTCTGTCCACTCCGCAGAATAAGATAGTGCACTTCCGGATCTCTCCGGACCTTTTTGTAATCCTTTGTCATACCGGAGCATCTCCCGGAACAGGTCTTACTTGATCGATCACAGCTTCTTCATAACTTCATGCGGACCTATGAAATCTTATCTGGATCATCTCAAGACTTATATATTTAAACCCTTTACTCCACATCTTGTGCCACATCCGGCACCACTTGATTGGCTGGGGGAACAGGATTTTCTTTGAGTCTCCCCCTGAGCCAGAGCTCACTTTTTAATTTCCGGAAGAAATATCAGCACCAGAGTCTGGTGCGGATCCAACCTCTACATTCTCTGAACTTTTCTTCACCCAAATCTTGCTCATCTGATTCCTAACTTCATCCACATTCATCTTTTGTTTACCCTTGTCTTGATTCTGATTATACACTGGACCTCTTTTGTCCTGATTCTTGCTTCTGCAGACTTTAGCATTATGACCGGACCTATTGCAGATTTGGCAAATAACATTTCTTTGCATATTTGACTGATATCCTCTTGATCTGCATTGATTAGCCATATGACCTACTCTATTGCATGTAAAGCATCTACCTTTGAATGATTTGTTTACTTGCATATTTTTGCATTCATGGGATTTGTGTCCATACCTTTTGCAGTTGAAGCACTGTCCGGAGAAGGATGAATTAATCTGATTCATTCTCTTTCTGCACTGATTAGCTTTGTGACCAAAGTGGTTGCAGCTGTGGCAGTATCCATTGAAAGATGGATATCTTTGAGCATTTGGCTGTCTTACTGGAGGTCTTCTAGGCCTGCTCCTTGGATTTTCTGATCCAAGATTCTTTTGACCGGATCCGGAGCTTTCTCCTTTCTCATATCCCAAACCATACTTGTCATCTGTCCTCTTTTGACTTCCAAGAAGAACTTCAAGTTGAGCAGAACTTATCTTGAATTTCTCTTTGTATTCATTTGCTGTTTGAAGGTCTCTTTTGAGAGAGGCAATTTGATCCTCAAGTTTTTCTTCATTATCTTTGGCATCTTCAAGATCAGATTCAAGATGTCTGATAATCCTGTCCATCTGGTGGCATTCTTCTGATTTTTCTTTGAGAGATTGTCTTAGATTGTCTTCAGCCTTTCTTTTTTCTTCAATCTCTTGAGTAATTTTTATAGTTCCTGATTCCATTTCATGTCTTAACATAATGACTTCTTTTGATAACTTTTCACATAACTTGGTTTGCTCAGTCAATTCTTCATTTGTATTGCTTTCATCACTTTGTCTTGCCAATTGTTGGAGCAACTCCTTTCTCTTTTTCATGGAGAGACTTAATTTGTCTTTTAATTCCCTCATGAATTCATCAGCCTGTTTGAGTCTTTCCTTTAATTCATTGACTTCAGAATTTGACTGTTCAAGATCCTCAAGGGCAGTCTTGAGTTGCTCTCTTAAACCATATGCATCCATTTGAACTCCCAGATCTCCCTCAAGCTGTTAGGCTCTATTAGGAGGAACTTAGCTCTGATACCAATTGTTGATAACTAAGAGGGGGGGGTGAATCAGTTATCTTAATTATTTCCCTTATTAAACTTTCTTATTAATTGATGCAGCATTGAATCAAACAAAAACATTACCATGAAACAAGAAACACATGACACAGTATTTTTGACGTGGAAAACCTGTTAAGGGAGAAAACCACGGGGTGATTAACCCAAAATTATTCTCTGTTAGAAGAATAGGAAATTACAAAATGGCACTTGCCAATTAGGGCTCACTGCCCGAGCACACTGCTCACAAGAGGCCCACTGCCTACAAGAAGACACACTGTCTACAAAGTGATAAGAATCACAGTCTTGAACTGATTGGAAGCATCTACATATGCTGGAGTTCAGTTCCGGTTAGGCTCAGTACACTGATCTGCTGCACTTCATCTTTCCTCTGTTCTTTATTCTGCTATCCTTTCACATACCGGATCTTTCTTGCTACTTCTGCTTTGTTCTAGACTTATTCGCATATATGTTAATTCCTACACACACTTCACAACTAAATCCATCCTCTATATATATCCGCACAAGTAATTTCATCACCTTTCTAGTCGGCATCCGGAACAGTCTAGTTTCTTACAAACTTTGTTCTGTCGGCTGAATCCTTGCTCACCAAGCAATGCGGATCAAGCATATACTTGTAGATATCATTAATCATGTCGGCCAAACATGATTCATGCCTTCACAACCTTTATCATCAACAGTAACACATCCGGAAAGTAGTCTGATACTCTGTCAGTCAGTTCTTCCTCTGTTTTCACTGTCTCTCAGGAATCCGGTACTCAACTATTCATATCTTTTTCCTTGTCCATCACCGGAGGCTAAATCCTTGGAATATACCACTCAAGGTAGTCCTCTTGACTTCCCCAAATCCGCACTGCACCAAGACACTTCCTCTGAGAGATCCGGATCAATCTGTCAGACCTTGCCACATGCTCTGTTCTTGTTCACTGGACCACAACAATCTTTATTCTGACTTCCGGTAGAGACACATCATGACTTGCGGATATGTGGGATGACCTTTGTTGCCATCAATGACAACAACCATGAATCCATATAGTGTCTCTTGCCAACAAGCTTATAAGTCAAGTTAGAGTGGTGGGCATACGACAACGTTCATTGCGTAATGTCTTGTATGAAAACTTTGGTGAAAGTAATGCATCCGTCTCCACATGCATTGTCGGTCCATAGTGATCCAGATGGCCTAGTGTCTCCAGTAGTGTCATACTAGTTAGTGTGGATCTATAGTGTGTGACTGTGAGACATTAGGAAGGACACAATACCAGTTACTCAGATGGCTAACCAATTGGTTCCAATGTCTAACCTTTTTGTGAAGGGTAGGGCTTCTTCTAGTTAGGAAGATGAGTGGGGAACTGCAGGTCTATGGTTGGAAGAAAAGCACTGGGATGATGCTCTCCTTCCCAAGCATGATACAAGCCGAGTCTTATAAAGACATATGTCATTGGTTCTAGATACAATGTTTGCATTTTGACCAGTTGGTCTATTGTAATGAAAAGATTTGATTAAGATGCCAAGAGCATATTTTGTATTTGATTAGTGATGAACTTCACTAAGAATTGTAATGATTTATTAAATTGTAAGTTGTGTTATATCCTAATTTTATTAACATGCTTAATTGATGGAAAAGAATATGTTTCTTTATGTTCAAACTTGAGTATTGTAAACCATTCTTAATTAATGAATTGTTTAAGTTATATGCTTAAGCTTAATCTTGAGTTTTATGGAAAGCGATGTTACAATTGAAAGGAATAGAAAAATATTTGAGAATAGACCCAGGGTTCCAAAGAAATGCTACTATCTTAGAGATCTTGATGATGAAGATGTGACAGATGATGAATTTGATGATGCTAGTACTAGTGCAAATGAATGCTAGTTTATTGCAATTAAAGAAGAACTTGTGTCTACTAATCCTACTAGCTGTGTGAAGGAAGAAAAACCAATGGAAGAAAGTGCTTTGGTTGTTTAGGTTGAGAAAGATAAGGATGAATGGATTATTGATAGTGGATGCTCACATCACATGACTAGTGACAAAAGTAAGTTTGTGAGTTTGGAAAAGTATGATGGAGGACTGGTTAGGTTTGGAGATAATGCAGTTGGTAAGATTTGTGATAAAGGATCTATTTCTTTTGATGGAACTTGCACAACACTGATAATGTCTTATATGTGAAGGGTTTAAAGCATAATCTTTTAAGTGTTGGTTAGATGTGTGAGAAAGGTTATGATATGAGATTCAAAGATAATGGGTGCAAGATCATGGAAAGCTCCAGAATAGTGATTGCTACTGGTAAGAAGACTAGAAGTAACATTTACCAATTAAGAGGAACTAATGATTATTGTTTATTGGCTTAGACAAATGAGACTTGGTTGTGGCATAGAAGGATGTGTCATATCAATTTTGACAATTTGGTGAAGATAAGTTCTGCACAAGCTGTAAGAGATCTGCCTAAACTTGTAAAGCCTGCCAACACCATGTGCAAGGAGTGTCAATTTGTGAAACAAACAAGAACAAGTTTCAAGAGCAAAGAACAATTCTCTCATAGATTGCTGGAGCTAGTACATACAGATTTATACATGGTCCCATAAGAACAAAAATTCTGCAAGGTGACATGTATTTTATGTTTCTTATTGATGATTATTCTAGAATGACTTTGGTCACCTTTCTAAAAGAAAAATTTGAAGCCCTAGACAAGTTCAAAGTTTTCAAGGCAATGGTTGAGAATGAGTTAGAATTGAGGATCAAATGCTTAAGGTCTGATAGAGGAGGTGAGTTCACATCAAATGAATTCAACATTTTTTGTGAAAAACAAGGGATAAAGAAACATTTGTCTGCACCTAGGACTCCTCAGCATAAAATGAGTTGTTGAAAGAAAGAACAGGACAGTTCAAGAGGCTGCTAGGACTATGTTAAAGGAAGCTAACTTACCGAAAGTATACTAGAGAGAAGCCATACATACTGTTGTGTACATCCTAAACAGAGTTCAAGTCAAAGGTAACAACTCTAAAACTCCTTTTGATTTATGGTATGGAAGGGCTCCTACAGTGAAGTATTTCAAAGTTTTTGGTAGAAAATGTTATATTAGAAGAGAAGAAGAACTAGGCAAGTTTGATACTATATGTGATGAAGGAATTTTCCTTGGTTACTCTACCAAGAGTAAGGCCTACTGGTGCTACAATAAGAGACTGAAAAAAGATTGTTGAGAGTGCTAATGTGAAGGTGGATGAAGACAAGAAAAGAATATCATATATGAGTTGCTAAGAACCAGATGAACCTATGGCTATAGTGAATGAAGAAAAAGTTGAACAAGAAGACAATCAGGATGAAGAAGAGGCTCCAGAAAGTGTTGTTAAGACTCCCAAGTATGTAAGAATTAATCATTCTAAAGATCAGATTATAGGTGACAAAAAAAAGGGGTGTTGACAAGAAAAAGAGCTGTAAAAGAACAAGTGAATTAGTGTTTGCTTTCAAAGGTTGAACCAAAAACTATGAATGAAGCTTGCAATGATGAAAATTGGGTAAAATCCATGGAACAAGAACTAATGCAAATAGAAAAGAATCAAGCTTGGGAATTGGTTCCTAGACTTGCTGATAAGAATGTCATTGGAACCAAATGGGTTTTCAGGAAAAAGCTGAATGAAAATGGAGAAGTTATAAGAAACAAAGCAAGGCTTGTGTGCAAAGGATATTCTCAAATTAAAGGAATAGATTTTGAAGAGACTTTTGCTCTAGTGGCTAGGATTGAAGTAATCAGAATATTTTTGGCATTTGCATCTCACAAAGATTTCAAAGTGTATCAGATGGATGTGAAGTTTGCATTCTTGAATGGTGAGTTGGAAGAGGAACTTTACATTGAGCAACCGGAAGGGTTTCAGATATCAAAACAAGGTGATATGGTATGCAGATTGAAGAAAGCCCTATATGGACTGAAGCAAGCTCCCAGAGCCTGGTATACAAGGTTAGACAAGTATTTGCTGCAATTAGGGTTTAGTAAAGGTACTGTTGACAACAATTTCTATTTCAAAATCAATGATAATCAAATCCTAATTGTTGTACTTTTTTTTGACATTATCTTTGGAGGAAACGAAGGTATGTGCATGATGTTTGTAAGAGAAGTGCAAGATGAAGTTGATATGTCTATATTTGGTGAAATGAATTTCTTTCTTGGTCTGCAAATTACTCAATCAGATAAAGGAATCTTCATTTCTTGGTGTAAGTATGTGAAATAATTGTTGAAGAAGTTTGGGATGGAAGACTCCAAACCAGTATGCACTCTCATGGTGACTAGTTGCAAGTTGAGCAAAATTGATGAATCACCTAAGACTAATCAGAAAAGGTACAGATCTATGATTGGAGGATTACTTTATCTAACTAAAACTAGACTTGATACAATGCGTGCAGTATGTCTTGTGGCAAGATTTCAAGAAGATCCTAGAGAGTCACATGTGATGGTAGTCAAGAGAATCTTGAGGTATTTGAGAGGCACATTAGAACATGGCTTATGGTATCCAAAAGATAATGATTTCACTCTCAGTGCTTATACAGAAGTAGATTGGGCCGAATATGTTGATGATAGAAAAAGTACAAGTGGAGGTGCTTTCTTCTTGGGAAATAGATTGGTTTCATGGATGAGCAAGAAGCAAGATTCAATCTCCTTGTCTATTGTAGAAGTAGAGTATATTGCAGCAGCATGCTGTTGCACTCAAGTGTTATGGATGAAGTAGACTTTGACAGACATAAGATTTGTGTATGAAGATCCAATTGCAATTATTTGTGACAATACAAGTGCCATAAAAATTTCAAAGAATCCAGTGATGCACTCAAGAACAAAGCATATATCAATAAGGTATCACTTTTTGAGAGAAAAGGTTACAGAGAATGAAATAAAGATGGAATATGTGTCCACAAAGGATCAGATTACAGATATTTTCACTAAGCCTCTGCGTAAGGATACCTTTTAGTATCTTAGAGAAAAGTTAGAGGTTATTAACCCTCCTACTCTCAACTAAGATGCATAGGAATGCATCAATCCAGTGGTGCCTAGAGCCTCAATCATTAGTCTGGATTGATGTTTTGAGAGATACCTCTCAGGGGGAGTAGCTAAATGTTACCAACATAAGTTCCTGATAATAAACAGTAAGTATTGATAATAGAGAAATTTTAGTTTGATCAAAGAAGCAGGGTGCAAGTATGTGTTAGTTGTCGTTGCACCAAAAGATCGATGTATTAATGCCTGATACAACCACTTGACTTAACAAGCACAGGAGGTGGTTAAGCCCTTGTCGGAAACCATCATAGCACTGTGCTGAACAAGGAGACCAAGGGCCATACCTTGCAACAATCCCCCTCCCAGCACAAGTGCGGGGTTTGAACCTATGACCTTGGCTCTAATACCAATTGTTGATAACTGAGAGGGGGGTGAATCAGTTATCTTAATTAACTTAACTTTTTGTTCTTCTTTAACAACTAATGTAGCATCAAATTAAATAAGCATGCATAACCTTGAAAGTAGATATAAACTCAATACACATAACACAATGATTTTGATGTGGAAAATCCTGTTAAGGGAAAAACCACAGGGTGATTAACCCAAGATTATATTCTCTGTTAAAAGAATAAGGTAGTACAAAATGGCACTTGCCAATTAGGGCTCACTGCCCGAGCACACTACTCACAAGAGGCTCACTGCGTACAAGAGACTCACTGTCTACAAGTTATAATGAAGGATACTTGAACTGATGAGAAGCATCCACATATGTTGAGGTTCAATTTCGGTTAGGCTCAATACACTGATCTATTGCACTTCATTCTTCCTCTTCTTTGGTACTATTGTCCTGTCACATACCGAACCTGTATTACTACTTCCACACTTGTCTCTACTTTTCTTCGCACTACACCAATACACCACACACACCTTCCTACCAAAATCAATCAGGTATATATATCCACATCAATGATTTCAATCATCTTACTAGTCGACATCCAAAAAACACAAGATATTTCCAAACTCTGGTCTGTCGGTTGAATCCATGCTTACTAAGTGATGCATATCAAAGAGATATTTATAGAAATCATCAATCATGTCAGCCAACCATGAATGATCCCTCAAGAAACTTGTTCTCCATCAATTCCCCTCTTGGATTAAGGTCTGATGCTCTACCGGTCAGTTCTTCCTCAGTCTACTCTGCCCAACACTTAGGTGCTCATATCTTTTCACTCTTCCATCACCGGAGGCTCAATCCCTGGAATGTATCAGTCATGATAATCCTATTGACTTTCCCAAGTCCGCACTTTGCGGAGATACTTTCTCTGAGAGTTTCAGACCTGATTGTCAGACCTTGATGCATGCTCTGTTCTTGCTTACCAAACCAAAGTACTCTTCAATCTGACTTTCGGTATAGACACACCAAGTCCTATGGATGTGTGAGATGGACTTTGTTGCCATTAATGACAACACTCATGAAGCCACATAGTGTCTCTTTCCAACAATCTCCCCCTTTGGTATTGATGGCAACACTTAGTGAAAAATGACTAAGTGTCACACTACACTCCCCCTTGGTTGATGCTCTGTTCTAATGTACACTTTACCAGATCTCCCCCTTAGCTGGATTCCATATTTTTCACTACTCCTCACTCCCCCTTTGACATCAATGGCAAAGGGTAGGGTCCGCACACCAAAATTTCTAAAAACAATCTATACTTGGCTGCATAAACATATATACATGTTTTACTTACATTTACTGAATTATATCTGTAAAGGTGGTCTTCAACTGTACCACTTCTATCACCCAACTCTTCTTCATTCTGTCCAAAATTGAGATGTGACCACTCAACAAGAATGCAAAAGCTTCCGCTCTCTTGAGATCAGTAGGATCACTGGTCTGGGCTGTGGTCTGAGCATCAGTTAGGGCCTCATGCATGGCCTCTAATTTGGGGATAATTATCCCTCTAAGTTCACTTAACCTGTTTATTCTATTTTTCTTCTCCTTCTCAAGCTTCTTTATTTCATTTATGACTACAATAGTCTGACACTCTTGATTTACTATGGAAGAGGAGAGAGGATCAAAACTTTGAGATAAACTTAACAGTTTATCCTTTTGCTCTTATACTTTCTTCTCAATATCCTTTGTCACTTTGGGCCAGGATAAACAAAATTTATATATGTCTCTGCCATCTTTGAGAGCATTTTCTAAGCTCTTTATCCCAATATCCATAACTCTCCTATCATTTATTATTAGACCTTGCACCTCAGAGAGTCTCTTTCCCAAAAATTCTTTTTGGACTTTATCTTCTGCTGACTTCTCTAAGGAATAAAAATGTGTATGAACATAATTTACAATAGACTTTAGATTACCAGATGTGGAGGCTAAAGAATCTTTTTGGAAGGATGGCATGATTTTATCTAGCACACCGGATGCAATTTCTATGAGCTCACAGTCTTCCATGTGAGACTTCAGAAGTTTTTCTTTTGCCTTTGCTTGAGTAAAGGATGCTATCTTCATGGTTTGAACCAGGGAGAGGGAATCAAAATTGAATGGTCCTTAAAGTAGTTCTGGTTCATCAAATTCCATCATCTCTTTGGTCAAGAAATCTTTGACAGTTTCTGCAGTGTCTCTTGCCGGAGACAGAGTCTTCTTCCCTTCTGCAGTCTTAGAACTGTCTCCTGGGGTCTTCTCTGTTTGGTCTTTTTCCCTTTCCTTTACTTCTTTTTCTTGACTGGTTTGTTCGTCTATTCTTTCTTTTCCTTTAGATCCGGAGTCTGTAGGGGAAACCGGATGAGAGGTATTTGCTTCTTTAAGGACTTCCTCTTCCGGAATAGAGGAAGCTAGATCCTCAGTTTTCTCCTCCTCTTCCTTTGTCTATTCTGCAACTGTCTTAGTAGATTCTCCTTCATCATCCTTGGCAGAGGGTTCATCATCTAAGTCCTCTATAACATGAATATTGAATCTTTTATATGCATTCCGGAGGATGTCTTCTGTTTCTTTTGCCACTTTGTCAGTCTCTCCAAGCATAAGATGATTCATTCTAGCTTTGCTCCAGAACTCATCCTTGCAATCTTTGAAGATCATATTCATTTGTTTCTGAGTGATTGAAGGATAGAGCTAAATAGCTATCTATTCCTGAATCTCAAGATCCTTAGCCTTGGCATTGTTCTTCGTTATTTCTAGTTCCTTCTCTAGGCTTTTGGGAATTAGAGATATGATTTCAATAAATGCCTTATTATAGATATTTTGATACCTAACTATAGCTTCTTGTAGGATCTTCTGATCAGCTTCATTATATTCATCATAGAACTCAGTCATTGGTTTTAGGTTCCCATCCATAGTGACTGATTTGACTACATCATCAATGGACAGAGTAGGCCTTTCAACAAACTCTTCTACCTCTGCTTCCTTGTTATGACCAGTAGAGGATTCACTGGATGTTTTTTTCTTCTTCTTCATTTTCTTGATCTCTTCATCAGATTCTGTCTCTTCATAATCCTTCTGACTGATGTAAGACCTTGTGGCCTTTGTCTTAGTTCTCTTCTCTCCCTTTCTGGATGACCTGACTTCTAGTTTTGATGCATTTTGGCTCTTAGAGGTGGCAGGTGCAGAGCTCTTGGAGGATCTGATCCGGGAGGGGGCTTGCACCGGAGCACTTTCTTTTTTAGTTTCTTGCCTTTCTTTCTCTACCCTTTCCATCTTTTCTCTGTTTGCATCAAGTGCCTCCTTTGAAATTACATGCCTCTTGGAAAATTCTTCTACTTCCCTCCTCACTTTTCTTTTCATTTCCGGTGGTTTTAGCTCTACATGAATCTTCACACTCAACTCTTCAAAGGTTCCAAACCTTTTTGCCTTAAAGTCCTTGGGCTGACTTAGTAGGTGTTGAATATGTAGCTCTAGAATTTTCTCATCAACTTCATACCCGATTGGTATGATCTAGACTATCCTTGGCTCCACTGCCTCCATTAGGCACTGATCAGTTTCTACCATAAAGCATATTGTATCCTTATACTTTTCAACTAGAGATTGGGGGATTCTCTCTCTGGTTTGCATCATACTCTGAAAGTTCTTGAAGTAGCCCCAAAGTACTATATTCTAAGCTTTGGCATCACCAATTCCATGCAGATAATCTCTAATTTTTATTGCTACTGGTCTGTTATTTTGCCATATCCATCCATTAGATCCGGGTAGCTCATTCATGTAATAGAAGAATAGACAGAGTATCAGGCCACCATATTTGAAGGAATTCTTCTTATCCTTCTTTATCTTCTATAGATTCTCCAAAAGTTGGTTCAGAAGGAGTTCACAAAGATCATAGTCAACATTCTTTCTTAACATTTCATAAGTAGTATATACAGCAGTCTTGGTTATAGAATTCTCCCTGCTGGAGTGATATATCTTATAGCCAATTATCATGGATGCAAACTTGATATCCAAATCAGTGATATCTTCTATAGTCATTGCTCTCTTGTCAAATTTTGATATGGTAGCCTCACTCACAATTTGGTTTTTGACGGATTTGAGAGTAGGCAACCCACTGGATGAGTGCAATCTAGTTACCGCCCTAATGGCATCTTTAGTGATCTTAAACGGCCTATTTAACCACATGAAGTTGTCATGCATTCTGCTCAAAACATACCGGACCCATTCATCTTCTGCAAAACAAGGGAAATAGATGCAATGCCCAAAATGTTTGTCCCAAATAGCTTTGTACTGAGGTTTGAGTTCAAATGAATCATCTATTAACTACTTATGGTAGATATCCACCAGCTTGGATTCCCCAAATTCTTCAATGTTTGCATGAATGTATGCCCTAACATCTTCTACATGCAAAACCCCATGCGGAATGCTAGAAAATGCGCCTAAGGGATCAACTTCTAAAGATTTGTAGGGATGTTTCTTGAATTTGGGGCATGGCCTATCAGAGATCTTCACAACATTTAGAGTGGCCATCTTTCAAAATATTCAGAGAGAGATTTCAAGAGCGAAAAATACCTTTTATGCTTCTAGGGTTCACGATATGAGCCGAATCGGATTGCCAAAAAAATTGACTTCTGCGGTTGATCTTTGAGGGGCTAGAGACAATTTTGTTGCAAAGCTCCTTTTCTCTTTTTCTCGGATGCAAATGTACAAATGAACCCTTTTATTTCTGTGCAAACCCTAATTCCATTTTGCAATAAATGCACAACTTAGGTTATTCCAGTTGCCAAGTTTTCCTTGTTTCTAAGAGAGATCTTTCTAGATCACTGAGATGCACTTAGAGTTATTCTTGGTGAATATCAGCAATCTATCTATCTTTCTCCAATCATTCCATTTATCCACAAATCAGGATACCTCAATTTGAATCATACTAGATCTTAACTGTGAAAATTCTATTCTTACCAGATGATTGTTAAATCGGATAAATCTTGGTAGATTAACCTCTTCTAAATTTCTTGCGGATCCTCCATATCTTTACCAAGGCTTATTTAGATGTTTTTCTGAGAACCCTTTAATCCACAACTTTCCATGTGCCAATTTCAGGGACTAATTGACTAGCTGGGGGAACTTGTTTTCTTTTGTAACTCCCCCTGAGCCAGAGCTCATCTATTTAGTTTCCAAAAGGAATATCAGCACCAGATTCTGGTGCAGATCCATCCTCAACATTTTTTGTACTCCTCTTCACCCAAATCTTATTCATCTCCCTTTGAATTTCATCCGCATTCACTTTTCCTTTTCCTTTGTCTTGGTTTTGATTGTGATGCACCGAACCCTTTTTGTCCTGATTCTTACTTCTGCAGAATTTGGCAATATGACTGGATCTATTGCAATTGTAGTAAACAATATTTCTTTGTATATTTGACTGATATCCTCTTGATCTACATTGATTAGCCATATGTCCCTTTCTATTGCATGCAAAGCATCTACTATTAAATGAATTGTTCATTTGCATATTTCTACACTCATGAGATTTGTGACCATACCTTTTGCAATTAAAACACTGTCCGGAGAAGGATGAATTAGTCTGATTCATTCTTCTTCTGCACTGATTTACTTTATGACCAAAGTTATTGCAGTTGTGGTAGTATCCATTAAAGGATGGATATCTTTGAGCATTTGGTTGCCTTACCAGAGGTTTTCTAGGCCCGTTCCTTGGATTTCCTGATCTAAAGTTCTTCTGACCAGATCTAGAGCCTTCACCTTTCTCATACCCCAAGCCTTGCTTGTCATCTACTCTCTTTTGGCTTTCAAGAAGAACTTCAAGCTGAGCAAAGCTTGCCTTGAATTTCTCTTTGTATTCATTTGCTATTTGAAAATCCCTTTTTAGAGTGACAATTTGATTCTCAAGTTGTTCTTCATTATCTCTAGCTTCTTCAAGATCAGATTCCAAATGCTTGATAATTCTATCCATTTTGTGGCAGTCTTCTAACTACTCCTTGAGAGATTGTTTTAGATTATCTTTAGTCCTTCTTTTCTCTTCAATTTCTTGGATGAATTTCATAACTCCTGATTCCATTTCATGTCTTACCATAATGACCTCTTTTGATAGCTTCTCACATAATTGTTCTTCTCATTTAGATCTTCATTAGTATCATTGGCTTCACTTTGACTTGATAATTGTTGAAGAAGTTCCTTTCTCTTTTTCATAGAGATACTCAGTTTCTCCTTTAGTTCATTTATGAAATCATCAGCTTGTTTGAGTCTTTCTCTCAAGTCATTGACTTCAGAGTGAGATTGCTCAAGATCATCAAGGGTAGATTGAAGTTGTTCCCTCATACCATACATAACCATTTGAATTCCCATATCTTCCTCAAGCTGTTAGGCTCTATTTGGAGGAACTTAGCTCTGATATCAATTGTTAGTTGCCGTTGCACCAAAAGATCAACCTATTAATGCCTGATACGACCACTTGACTTAACAAGCACAGGAGGCAGTTAAGCCCTTGTCGCAAACCACCGTAGCGTTGCATTGAATAAGGAGAGCAAGGGCCACACCTTGCAATAGTATGTGCCCTTTTCCATTGATGTCAAAGGGGGTGAGAAATCATGTGAAAAACTTAGGGGGAGGAAGAGTACAAATGTATAAAAAGAAAGGGGGAGTATCTTGTCTTGATGGTCTTTACACTTTTTCACATCATATGTTGGTCAGGGTGTTTGGCTCTGCATCATAGTGGTATTAGAGCCTGAAAAAGATTTGGGCGGAAAATCAAATTGAGGATTTGCAGGAGTGTTGGTGTTTGGGTGTTGTCTGTGAATGTTTATGTCAGACAAGGAAAGCGAGATAGAGGCAGAGAGGATGCCTCCCAAAAGTATGTCATAGGACACCGTCAAGAAGTTGATCGAGGAGATACTTGCATCCAAGTTGGGAGAGTTCAAGCAGTCCAAAGGCAAAGATAAGGAAGATGACAGTGACAGTGATGAAGAAGATACAAAAATTGGGGAAACCAGTGAAAAGGTAGAAGAGATACTAGCAGCCCAGAGGGCATTTTTAAATGCATTAAAGTTAGTCAATAGGGACACCATAGATGGGTTACCTATGTATAGTGGAAGTATGGAAGCTGAAGAGGTGATTAATTGGATTGAGGCATTGAACAATCATTTTGAATATAAAGAAATTCCTAATGATAAGAGGGTTAAGTTGGCAAAAGAAAGGCTGAAGGGATCTGCTCTTGCATGGTGGAATTATGAACAAGGAGAGAGAGTCAAGGAGGGGAAGAATATGATAACCCCCTGGGAAAGGATGAAGACCAAACTCAAGGCATAGTTCTTACCCTTGGACTATGATGTGTAGATGTATAAAAAATTGTAGAACCTCAGTTAGAGAGACCTTGATGTGAATACATACACACAAGAGTTTCATAAACTTAGTCTCAAATCAAAGAGACAAGAGGAAGAGTTAGAGAAAGTGGCCAGATACTTGAATGGCCTAAGGATGAACATCCAAGATGAGCTCAACATCTTAGCACCAGAAATAGTGAATAAGTGTTTCCAAATGGCCTTAAGGGCTGAAGAGAAGATAAAACGAAGACAAGATAAGTCCATGAGGGGAAGAGGCAGCAATACAAGAGGGGGAGGATCAACCCCCACAATAAGGAAAACCAATGAGAATCGAGAAGAGACTAGTAAAGGACATGAGCAATCTAATTTAAAGGATGGATGGAAAGGAACAAGAGGCAGATTTGGAGGTGGTAGAGGTTCTAATGTTTTCACTAGAAAATGTTATCATTGTAATGAAACTGGTCACCCAGCATTCAAATGTCTAGAAAGGCAAGGTTCATCATCAGGAGGTGATAGGAAGAATGACAAGAGGGTCTAGTTTGTGCACGAAGAAAAGGTAAATGAAAGTGTTAACTCTCCAATGGGAAGTGCAGCCCCAGCTGAAGATGGAGAATCATTGATGGTAAGGAGAACAATCTTGAAGACATCCAAGGAGATGATACAAAGGAGAGCACTTTTCAAGACCAATTACAAAAGCAAAGGTAAAAAATGCAAGGTAGTAATAGATTCTGGTTCAACAGATAATATGGTATCTTAGGAAATGGTGGATAAGTTGAAATTGGAAAGGATTCCACATCAAACCCCTTACAAAGCATCTTGGGTTAGTGATAGTCAATCACTTTTGGTATATGAACATGCATATGTTGATTTTCAAATTGGAGAATATCAGGATAGGGTCTTATGTGATATTTTGCCCATGGAATGTTGTCACCTACTTTTGGGTAGGCTATGGCAATTTGATAGGAGAGCATTGTATGATGGATATGCTAACACATACACCATCAAGAAGGATGGGAGAACTTTTGTGATGACACCATTGTAGGAGGATGCTGAAGCAAAGAAGGCAGCCAAAATTATTTTGATGGGAAATAAAGAGTTTGTGTAGATCACTGAAGTAGAGACATAGAGAGTTGAGGATATCTCAAGGAATGGAGATCACAGTTTGAAGAAGGTTTTAGTTTTGACTTATGAAGTTCAGATGAATAAGCAGAAGGTTGAAGAACAGGTTTGTAAGCAGTGATTGGAGAGAAGGTGATGTAATCATAATTGGGACAATTGTTTGTCCACTAGAACCAACAAGAGTTGAAAGGCAAATAGATTCTGCCATAGCAGCAGTACAAGAAACACTTACCAAGGTTTCTAATGCAGGTGTTCAGGCAGAGATGACAATAAGAAAGCAAGGTGTGAGTAGAGCCTACAATGCTAGGCATGAGTTTTTGTCTCCATGGAAGCAAGTTGTAGTCCAGAGATCATGGGAAAGACATGAGACAACAGAGTATACAGCTAGAGCAAGATAAAGACCTAACTCATGTGGCATGAGTTCTTTTCACGGTGGGGTGTATGGTGCAGAAGCACCCAATCCACAGTGGCCTCCATAAGGCATTAACTATTTACAGTTCATTTTGATGTTTCCAATAAGGTCCTAAGCTGACCATTCATGTAATAAGGTCTATTTGACCAATTCATGTTATTTTAATTTGTATCTAGGTTTGTGTTGTAAGTCCCAAGGACACTTGTCGAGCTATAATTTGGAAGGTTGTTAGGTAGTTAGAGGTTGTTAGTCAGTTGTGATCTCCCAACCGCTTGGAGGTTGTCTCCTAGCCACTTGGAGTCGCGGTGGTACTACTCAGGTGAGAAGATAAATAGAGGAGATCATCAAATGTAATTAGTAGAGTAGTAGTTGTAGTTGAGTTGAGTTCAGTTGAGATCAGATCAGAGATCAGTGTGATTGTATTTGAGAAATAGAGCATCTGTATGCACATTTTCTAAAAACATAATAAATAAATTCTGTGTTGTACACCTTTCTGTCATTCGGTTCCTTTAGTTTTCCTTTGTGCAATTGATTTGCTATTTTCTGGCTGAGATAGATTCTTAATCCATTCCACCGGTTAGATTTCTTTGAAATTGGTGGAATGGCTATACAGTTTGTTTTTGTGTTTTTTCATTTGTTTGTTCATGTTTGTAGGATCACATACATTATGCTCTGAGAGATCGTAGCATCCTCATGTGCTAAGTCGGTGAAGTCAAAGATCTGGGAAGTTACAGAGTTTGCAGCGGTTCAAATCGGCAAAGAATCATGTTGTTTCACTGAGTATGCGTTTTGTGTGTATATCGCTAATATACATTGTATCAAATGCAAGAGGCGACTGGCAACAACAGTGAAGGAAACTGACGATCGCAAGTCAATTGAGGTATATGCAGGTTGTTCTATTGGTGTATTGGGAGCACATACAAAGTGCTCATCAACAAGGAAGGTCACACCGAATGTATATGGTGATTGTATATCACCAAATGTATATCCTGAATGTACATTGAAGAATGTATCTCTCGAAAGATACAAAGTTGAAGACATACATCAGAGAGGGTTGTGATGACGGAATAACAACTTCAAGGATTGCCGATAGCATATGGTCTTGTCGATAGTATGATGCAGAGCTAAATACCCTAACCTACATTTCCCTTTGTATGTCTACACTTTACTTGCCTATCGACAAGACCATATGCTATCGGCAACCCTTGAAGTTGTTATTCTGACATCACAACCCTCTCTGATGTATGTCTTCAACTTTGTATTTACCGAGAGATACATTCTTCAATGTACATTCAGGATATACATTTGGTGATATACAATCACCATATACATTCGGTGTGACCTTCCTAGTCGATGAGCGCTTTGCATGTGCTCCCGATACACTGATAGAACAACCTGCATATACCTCAGTTGACTTGTGATCGTCAGTTTCCTTCACCACTGCTGTCGGTCGCCTCTTGCCTCTGATATAATGTATATTAGTGATATACACACAAAATGCATACTCAGTGAAACAACGTGATTCTTCTCTGATTTTAACTGCTGTAAACTCTGTAACTTCCCAAATCTTTGACTTCACCAACCTAGCACATGAGGATGCTAGGATCTCTTAGAGCATAATGTACGTGATCTTGTAAACACGAACGAACAAACAAAAAAACACAAAAATGAACTATATAGCCATTCCACTGATTTTGAAGAAATCTAACCAGTGGAATGGAATAAGAATCCATCTCGGCCACAAAACAACAAATTGATTGCACAGAGGAAAACTAAAGGAACCGAATGATAGAAAGATGCACAACATAGAATTTATTTATTATGTTTTCAGAAAATATGCGTACAAATGCTCTATTTCTCAAATACAATCACATTGATCTCTGATCCAATCTCAACTGAACTGAACTCAACTACAACTACTACTCTACTGATTACATTCGATGATCTCCTCTATTTATCTACTCGCTTGAGTAGTGTTGGATGAATATTTTGTCTTCAACTAATTAAAGGCAAAATGGTTATATCAACCATAGTACAATGAGATAAATCTCTCCTCTCAGCAAGGGGAGGTTCCCTATCAATTCTTACAACTTTATTTTAAACTTAAAACTAACTTGGGGGTGAGATCATATCATCCATTTCTCTTTTTTCAGAAATGATGTTTACAATATATAATGATTTCAACAAAACTGATACAATGCCAAAAACTATAAGTTACCACAAAATCCATGGAAACACAAAGTCTTCCGTTACTTTGTTCACCAACGGAAAATAAAATGATTTGAAGTAGAGTGCAGCCCAAAGTCTTCACTATACGCCAAGATGAGATAAATAGATTAAAGATAACAACTTGCAGCACAAACTCTTCAAGCTATTTCTCATTCACAAACACAACACAATTCTCACAAATAATTTTATAGCTCAAAGTCTATTAAAATCAGATTTAGAATACTCTTTAATCACTTGAAATAAACCCTCACACTCAATTACTTATCAAAGATAATATGATAGCAAAGACATAAGAACAATTCTATCATAAAATGAACCACTCCAAGACAGATTGGAATTCAACTTGCTCTCTTGTATTCATAAATATTTGAAAATTGATTCACACAAATAAGCACAAAGTCTCAACTTGCTTCTCAATTCTGCAGAGTTTTGTTACAATAGATAAAAGATAATATCTACAAAAGAGACCCTCTTTATTTATAGGGAGAGGCCTTGAGAAAATTTAGGAAAAACCTAACTACTTTGACTTATTCAAAAATAGGAGTCCTTATTGACTTGGGACTTCCTATATTTTTACATGTAATTACACATGAAAAAAGTACATGTAAAAGTGTCCAAAATTGTTTCAAAAGTACATATGAAGAATGGAAAATAAACTAAGGAAAAACTGCTTTAATTTGTATTGCCATCTTTCCTCATATGAGCATCCTACATAGTAAATGCCGCTTGCATCCCAATGCTATCCAAGTTAACCATGTTCCTAAAGATCATCTTGGCTCTTTCTATGGCATCTCTCACTGTAGTGACTGATTTTGCATGAACAGTTAACTTGGTTTTCAGATTATCCAAAGTTAACTGGTTGTCCAAAATATTAACCACATAAGTCATTGAAAATGTTTTATCTTCGAACTCTTTCTGGAACATATCTTCAAATTCTGGAACCATCTCTTCTGTAGAGAGAAAATGGTTGTTCTGTGACACAAGCATACAAGGCAACTCCTCCAATTTATGTATAAGGCTGGTCACATCAATTTGTTCACTGATTTCTTTTGCAGCTTCAAGATCATTGATCAAATTTCTAAGCATACGGCTCTCGTACATCAATGCCTCCTTTGTTTCTATGTAAGAATCCCTATTAGAGATGGTACCAATTGATATTAGGGTGCTTATTTTCAATTTCCTCATCTCTGCCCATTTATCATGATTCTTCTCTGTGCGTTCAATATCTTGAGAAATAGCATCAATGAGGTCATCAAGCTCTGCTCTTACTTTCCCCATTTTATCTGTCTTCTCAAATAGTTCTGTGAGCAGAGATATTCCCTATGTGCACATCCTATCTAGGTACTCTTCAAGCACTTTTCCTTTGAGATGAGTCCTTTTCGCTTTCTAAATAATAGGGTCTTCTACAGAAACAGCTTCAGGAGTTACTGCTTCTGAATTCAGAGTGATCTTCCTTACCATTGTAGTCAACTGTTCTACCATTGCTTTGTAGTGATCTTTCATTTCTTTCTCCCTGTCAAATTTCTAAATTAGGATGTCCATGGCTGACTGCATATCATTCTTGGCACTTTCATGAGTTATCTTGCCTAGTTCAACTCTAGAGATAGAGTAATCATTCATATCAAAATTCTCCGTGGTTGCATCCTGTGGAGGTTTGGCAATCTCTAGAAATTTATGTCCCTTATCCTCAAGCATTCTTGAAAGAATCTTTGGTTTCTTTGGGGCCTTAGGCTTTGTAGGCACCAGCTTACTGAAATCAAAGTCATCTGGGGAGATGGCTTGTTTTTTCCTTTTTGGTGTGTAAGCTGATAACCAAGGTGGAAGCAGGGAAGTACTCACATTGGGATCCATTCCCATTGCTAGTGTTCCCAGAACTGTACTTGTACTGGTAGTAGAAACAATAGGTGGAGTGTTGGTAAAAACCACACCTATTACATTGGCACTAGAAACTTGCTCAATATTCATCACAAAATGATCAAAAATAGAGGCATCTCCAATATCAAAAGATGAAGAAGATAAACTAGGAATAGACCCTAAAGAGCGGAGAACATCTTCGAAAGTATTTTGGGGATTGTCAAAAATTATTTTAGAAGGAGAGGGTGATTCAGAAGAGGGAATATCAATAGGGGAAACAGACACAGGAGCAGCAACAGGTGTATTAGGCAAAGGGGATGAGACTGCCATTTCTTGTTGTGTATTTTCCTGTGGAGACAAAGCCTCCTCATCTTGTTGATATGTAGTCCTATCTTCAACATCCATCTCTTCAATGGCTGGCTCCTCAACTTCCACATCTTTTATTTCAGGTTCTTCCTCCACAGCTTTTGATTTCTTCGTCACAAATCTGATCTTAGGGTTATGAGTTTTAGAGGATGAGGGAACATCACTCTTGTTCTTCGTTCTGTTTTCCACCTTTTTACTAGTTTGCTCTTGGGTCTCAGTCTCTGATCCTATGAGGAATTCTTTCAGAGTATTCCTTTATCTGCCAGCCAATTATTGGTATTAGCCAATATAGACTTAAATCTTTTCCTCAAAGAGGTCAACTCCTTTTGAGACCACTGAATAGGAGGGAGAGGAGTGTTAGCAACCTGTTTAGTATTATATCTATCATCAACCAATTCTCCATCATCCACAAGATCCTCAGGAATATTGGCAAGTCCCAAGTATTCAATCTTCTCAATAGACAATCTACTATAGTCTAGTTTCCTGATGTCTTCCTCTGTTCTCAGATCTACCCATACGTCCTCAACCATAGGCTCATGAAATTGGGTTTTCCTTTTGATTTTGTCCTTTACACCCCTGTAGTCAAACTTTGGCCTCCTTTTGAATTGTTACATAGTGACAAGCTGCATCTCGGTTTCCATGGCCCTTGCCTTTGCAGCAGTCAACACTGAATATCTACCGATTTCAACTGGGAACCTGAATCCAGGCTTCTTGAGTTCCATTTTCTTATTATGCATGACAATCATTTGTTTGCATAACTCCATTAAGACTAGTTTGTCTTAGGGGAATCTCAGAAGCATGTAAGGATGACCTTGAAAAAAGCCAACCCTTAGGTATGAGAAAGTAGGGAACTATAAGAACATGCACCCAAAATCATTTACCACTGTCCAAGCCTCATCTGATACTCTTCTCTGTTCTAGTTGGGGATCAAAAAGACATAGGAATACTGCAAAGAACGTATCATTTACTCTTCTGAAATGATGAATAGAACCTTTCGGTGTTAACTGAGAATAGTGTTGATACACGGGGATCACCCTCCTATCTCCTTCTGATGTTAGACCTAGGAAAATCCTCATAGAGGCTACAATGTACACCAGATAGGAGGTCATGTAGAACTTGAAGGTAATGAACACCTTTGTTAGTTGTTCATGCAAAGCATTGCTGATATGTTCACCCCAAAAAATGGTTTGCTTACCCTGGAGTATGACCTTAATGAAAGGATACATCCATTCATGAAATTGTGAAGAGGAGGACAAACCTCTTATCCTGCTGAGGAGAGTAATCAGGTCACCCACTTCTTCTACAAAGTCACTTCGAGGGAAACTACGTGGCCACCTTGACAAATTTGACCTTGTAGTCTTCAACCATTTATTGTTGATTACTTTCTTTGCCTTCTCAGGATTTTTATCGTATTCCTTCTGTGCTTCAACAAAATTAAGTTTCAACACTTCTGTAGTAGGAGGGCACATAAATACCTTATCAATGAACTCAGGATCTAACCTGATTATCACATTACCACTGGCGTCCACCACAGCTCTAATATCTTTGTTATAGAAATGCACACTAAAGAACAAATTCTGTGTTGTGAGCTGCCACTGGGAAATATGACACCAGATGAATATTACTGTCAATTATCTTCTTCATCATAGCACTGGGGTTGCTTGACTTGGTCCTTTCTACAAATTCAGCCATGTCCACATGACCAATCTCTGTATCTCTAATGTCATCAACATTAGAAGTGATTGAGGTGATTGGGAAAACACCTTGATATTTGTACTTCATTGCTTTTGATTTCTTCGGGGACAACTCAGTCATCTGGATGAGCTATCACCAAGAGGATGTTGATGAAGGATGAAGATCCACAGAAGAAACTACAGCAAAAATCATGATCATGCAATTAATCTTGTCTCAATTTTTAAACTGAGAGTGTCGATCACGAAATGGACAAGTTTCGTGGGGGTTGTCTACAAAAACGAGCGTAGATGATTTTGAGAACAACAGTTGGCTCTAACTGGGCAACTTCCTTCGATCGAACTTTGAAACAATTGAAGGGAGTAGAATCCAGTCTCTAAGTGCCTTCATCCATGCCATTGGACTATAGTGTCAAGTGAAAAAGAAAAAGACATGCAAGACTAAATAAAAACACAAAAATAAAAGCATGACTATACAAATGTACAAATAAACTTATCTGATACTTCAAGGATTGAAGTACTTCAGATGTTGCCTACTGTGAGGTAGCAAGAATGGCGTCATGTCTTGATACTCCAACAAGAAGCTATTCTCACCACAGAATTGATGAATGGTGAACGGACCTCTCCACAAGGAATCAAATTTTCCATGCATTCCCTTTGGTTCTCTCCTCTTGTCCCACAACAAGACTTGATCTCTAACCTAAAAATCACGAGCCTTTGCCTTCTTGTTGAAGAGTTTCTTTACTTGACTTTGGTGCTCAGTGATACGATCCACTACCATAGTTCACTGCTCCTCAAGTTTAGCTAAGTACATAATCTGTTTATCAATAGAACTGTCAAAAGTTCTATCTTCCAATTCCTTTACCAACTTTAGTGCTGGCAATTCCAAGGTAATCGGTATCTCCGCATTCAGGCCATATAGAAGCTAAAATGGCAACATGCCTATTGCCCTTTTGGGGGTAATCCTATCTACCCATAAAGCATCAAACAACACTTTATGATAAGTTCTCTGATTCTCATCCACTAGTTTCCTGATGATAGTAACCAGATTCTTATTACTTGATTCTGCTTGACCATTCCCTTGCGGATAATAGTCTAAAGAATGGGAAATAATGATCCCATGCTCATAACAAAATTCAGTAATCTCATGGGAAGAAAAACAAGTAGCATTGTCTGCTACAATCTTGTTTGGAACTCCAAACCTGGAAATAATGTTTTCCTTAAGAAAACTACATACTACTTTAGAAGTAGCATGTTTGACTGGGATGGCTTCCACCCACTTGGTAAAATAGTCTGTCGCGGTGAGAACATAGTTGTACCCCACGCTTGACGTTGGGTTCATAGCGCCAATGAAGTCGATGCCCCATTGCTGAAAAGGTTCTTCAATAACCACTGGTTTAAGAGGTAGGGTTGCCAACTTCAGTTTCCCAACAAATTGTTGACACAACTCACACCTACATACCCAATTATACGCATCTTGGAATAGTGTGGGCCAATAGTATCTAGCTCACAGAATCTTGTGAGCTGTTACAAGTGCAAAAAAATGTCCTCCACAAGCCAAATTTTGGAAAGACTCCAAAACTCTACTTCGTTGCGCTTTATCCACGCAACGGAGAAATACCCCATCAAGACTCCTTTTGTACAAACCATTTTCCCAAAGGATGTAGTTAGCGGCTTTCAACTTGACAGTTCTTTTCTCCTTATAAGACAGATGAGAGGGACACTCACCATAGGTAAGGAAATGAGTGATATTTGAATACCACTCATCAGTTGTAGTGACAAAAAGAATAGTTGGTGTGTCTTCAACTTCTTCTTCGTCCCCTGTCTCTTTTGGAATGTTATCAATGATCAATTGACATTGCGCACAAGCTTAGTAGGTTTGATATCCAAATCAAATTCTTGGATCTTAGCAATCCAATTACCTCTGTTTGTTCTGAACTCCTGTTGAGTTAGGATAGACTTGATTGTTGTATCAGGAACCAAAACAACAGTGTGTGAATTCAGAATATAGAACCTAAAATGCTTCACCGCTTTGACCACGACATAAGTATGCTTCTCCATATTCGAATACTTTAATTCATGATCTTTGAGAGGACAACTCATAAATGATATGGGGGATTCCACACCTTCTTCATTCTGCTAAACCAGAATAGCTGAAAGTGTATGTTCTGAAGCGTAGCTGTAAACTATGAAATCTTTGGTGTAGTCGAGACACACAAGAACTAGAGCATGAGCAATAGCCCTCTTGATATCCTCAAATGCTTCTTTGCCTTCTGCAGTCCAACAGAAAGTAGCCTTACCCTTCATCATGTTGACAATGTGATGGGTTTTCTCTGCAAATTCAGGAATGAACCTTCGTAGAAAATTCACCTTCCCAAAGAAAGAATGAACAACAGTCTTACTAGCACACAGAGTAAGACTTCGAATAGATTTGACTCTTTCTGAGTCAATTTTAGTGCCTTCTTAGGATACAATGTGTCTGAGAAGTTTACCTTCTATAACCCCAAAAACTGACTTCTTAGGGTTGAGAGAAATACCATTTTGCCGACAGCATTCCAACACTTGTTGTAAATGGTGCGCATGATCATGACGGTTTTTGGAGAAAATAGTCAAGTCATCGAGATACACCACGATGAACTTCCCCATCTCATCTCTGAAGGCAAGATCCATTGCTCTCTAAAATGTGGCGTTGGCATTGATCAGACCAAAAGGCATTCTCTGATATGCAAATGTGCCCCATGGTGTGGTAAAAGTAGTTTTGAACTAATCTGCTTCATTGACCTCCACTTGGTTATACCTTGAAAAACCATCTAGCATAGATAGCATTTCTGAACTAGTTACTATTTGCAATACTTGATCCATGATGGGCAAGGGGTAGTTATCTTTTAGGGAAGACTGGTTGAGATTCCTGAAATCAACACAGATACAGATTTCTCTATTCTTCTTCCTTACGGGAACTATGTTCACAATCCAGGTGGAATGATGAATTGGAAAAATTATCCTTGCATTCAGCATCTTCTGAATCTCAGAAAGGATCGTACCTAATATCTTGGGATTGTATTGCCTCTACTTTTGCTTGTGAGGCAACGATCTAGCTTTGAGGGGAATTTCGTGTTGAACCTCCTTAGGCCTGAAAGACTTCAGATCATCATAGGACTAAGCCAAAACATCAATGTAATGGTGAAGGAGTGTAATGAATTTGAACTTTTCATTGGTAGTGCAACATTTCCCAATGTTGACCATTTTGGGATCTGCCTCCGAACTCAAACTTACCTACTCAAATTCCATAGAGGAACTTGAATCTTGTTGTTGCTGTTGCTTGATATACCTATCATGCTTATCAAATAGTTTCTCAAGGGAAACCAAACCTTTCAGGATCTTATTCCATTTTAATTGAAGAAACTCTTCGCCGGTTTGTGAATCTATCTCGGAAACATATTCCCGCGGTGGAGATTCACTACCTTTAAAGTAAAGTTCATCAAAGCTATCCATGTTTTCTAAGAAAGCAATAATTTGATTATCACCATTGAACACCTGCCAATGGTCAGCATTATCAGGTACACTTGGTCAGAAGACCAGCCCAATAGTGTACTTGTTTCCTTTGAAATCTTTGTGAGGAACCATGAGAGTGGCAGAAACTGCCAATGAATCTACACGATCATTGAACTCTCTTGGCACTGCAAAAATATTGAAAGCATCAAAACCTTGAATGCAATCCCATACACGATTGCAATAGTGTCTTAATCTTTCATTTTTGGTTTGGTACAAATTTCTCACTTGACAAACCACCAATTCAGCATCTCCTTGGGCATGAAGAACTTTAACACCCCTAGCATGAGCAGCTTCCAATCCGAGCAACAAGGACTCGTATTCGGTGGTGTTGTTGGTATTGTCAAATTGTAACTTGTATGAAAAAGGTAAGATATCACCTTGAGGAGATATCAAGACCACTCTGGCTCCAGAATTGGTAGAAGAACAACTGCCATCAAATTCTAAAATCCAAACTTCATTAGAATTTGATTTTTTGGAATTTCTTTTATCAGAAGGTTCCTCTTCATCAGTGAGGGAAGAATCTGGCATTTCTATACCTTCACCTGAACTTTCATCTAAAAACTCTTCTGATTCTCCATCCAAATGGTCTGAGCTATCACTTGATGAACTCTCATTTGATGAACTAGAACCGTCTTTAGTAGATAGGAAAAAGTTACCCATTCCTAAGGACTCAAACAAGATTTGAGCTTTGGGATTTGTCATCTGAGTAACGATGTACTTTGCCTCCTTCTTAGGAAGCAACTTTTGCATGACACCTTTAACAGGTATCCTTGCTTCAGATAGATCCATGTTCAACTCCCCACCTACATCTTTGTAGAAATTACGCCCAAGTAGAATACCATAGGAAGCTGGAACATCAGCTACTAGGACTGTCATTTTAATCCTCTTGTTTAGAAAAGCCACAAATGCAAATTGGGCATCTTTGATTTGGCCCAAAAGTGGAACTTGCTTATTTTCCATAGAGAAACATCTTCCAAAAGTTTTGGTTAAGGTGAGGCCAAGGGTGTCTGCTACTTTGGCAGGCATAAAATTGTCTGAAGCTCCAAAATCTATTATGCAATTGCTCAATTTATGGCCATTTACTAATAGGGAAACATAGAAAGGTTCAATTTTTCTAGAAGCTTCAAGGGGATTAGTGACAAGACTATTTTGGGTAGGTTTGCTTTTTGAGGAATCATGTGCAACTTTTGGAAACTCTTGTCCTGCAGGGACGGTCTTGTTTTTGACGTATTTAGCTAATCTATCAAATTGTTCAGGATTAGCTTGTAAATACTCAAATTCAAACATTTGGATCTTAGTCTTCCTAGCATGATCTATTATATCAAATTGCTGAAATGAATTAGAAACGGAGGAAGAAAATCCATCATTCTGATTTTTGGTAGAGATAGTACTAATCTGAGGAGTAGAAGTGGAAGGTACAAATTCATTAGAGGCACTTACTTATTTATTGCCCACCGGGTCTTTTGATTGGAAAGGTAGTGGAGTCCCCCATTTAGTGATTGAAATCACTGGTTGAGATTCTTCTCTCACCTTTCCTTTATTAGCTTGAAGAGTTGGCTGATTTTGGGACCTAGTAAAGACAGCATATGCTCCTTCACAGACTTCTCCTTTTTCAACTTCATCTTGGTAATTCAGAAAGCTAATAGTAGAGTCACCAGCTAATTCTTCTTCTCCTTCTGTGAAGAGATTAGCATCATTCTCATGATCCAACTTAGGTTGGAAAGAATGTTCATTTTTGGCTTCATAATAGCCAACGGCTGAGTTGACCGGGGCTGCTTCAATGGCAAGCTTCCCCTGTGTAGGAGGAAGACGATTGTGTTGTCCTTGATTTCTAGCAGCATTGCCTTGACATGAATTATTAGGAAATGTCATGCTTGGTATATCCCGATAAGAAGGAGGGGCAGACATACCTTGGGACATTTGTCTTTTCAGAGCTAGCAATTCATTTGCTAACTTTTGCACCATAGGGTCTGTGGTGCTTGTGGAAGAATTTTCAGCAGAAGAGGGACCTTTATTTCTGTTAGAGTCCCTTCTTATCTTACCTGCAAGGATAAGATCATCTTCCACTTCAGTAGCCAAAATCTGAGCTGCAGGAAGATCTGTAGGGCCAGCACACCATAATAGAAAACTCACTTCAAGAAGCTGAGTATTGATAAAGAAACACTTGAGATTTTTCTCTGTCGGTTGAGCGGCTGTAGGAATCCTGTTTCTCAGCTTATTGAATTTAGCAATGAAGTCTCGCATGGGTTCATGAGGCTCTTTCTTCATCTGAGTTAGCTGTGCTAACAATGCATGTGCATCTTCTGCAGGTTTAAAACTGGCTTCGAACTTGGTTTTGAGAGTATTCCAATTCGTTATAGTCTGAGCTTGAAGATGATAAAACCAGTCTACAGCAGCACCTTGCAGTGTTTCTACAAAGAGTCTTACGGCTACATCTTCATGCTCAACACCTATCACACCACAAGCTATACAGAAAGCTGCAATGTGTTCATTGGGGTGAACCTTCCCATCACCATAGAACTTGGGAAAATTCTTTCTTGAACTACAAGGTAGTTCATGCAATGGTGGGGTTAGATTGAGAGGGCCAAAAGTGTTACCCCAAGGGCCTTGGGCTTCCATGATGCATTGATTAAAAGGTGGGATAACAAACCTTTGTGGAGTATGAACAGACAAAACTCTGCTAGCACTAGAACTAGAAGCTTCACCTGGTATTGGAGACCTAGTGTTTATAGGAGGAAAACCCCTAGTGCGCTGAAGACGAGGTTGTGGAGGCAAAAGACCAAAATTATTTTGCTGCATCAATTCAAATACAGGATCAATAATACCTTGAGCTCTCTTGCTTCTTGTATATCGCGAATTTGCCAAAATGTAGTACGCTCAACAAAATTTTGCAACAAATGGAAAAGAACTGAAAATGCTTCATCTCGGAGCATGAGGCTTCAAGTTGCGTGTTCCTTCCCCAGCAGAGTCGCCAAAAACTGTTGGGTGAATATTTTGTCTTCAACTAATTGAAGGCAAAATGGTTATATCAACCACAGTACAATGAGATAAATCTCTCCTCTCAACAAGGGGAGGTTCCCTATCAATTCTTACAACTTTATTTTAAACTAAAAACTAACTTGGGGGTGAGATCATATCATCCATTTCTCTTTTTTTAGAAATGATGTTTACAATATATAATGATTTCAACAAAACTAATACAATGCCAAAAATTATAAGTTACCACAAAATCCACGGAAACGCAAAGTCTTCTGTTACTTTGTTCACCAATGGAAAATAAAATGATTTGAAGTAAAGTGCAGCCCAAAGTCTTCACTATACGCCAAGATGAGATAAATAGATTAAAGATAACAACTTGTAGCACAAAATCTTCAAGCTATTTCTCATTCACGAACACAACACAATTCTCACAAATGATTTTATAGCTCAAAGTCTATTAAAATCAGATTTAGAATACTCCTTAATCACTTGAAATAAACCCTCACACTTAATTACTTATCAAAGATAATATGATAGAAAAGACAGAAGAACAATTCTATCATAAAACAAATCACTCCAAGACAAAGATTGGAATTCAACTTGCTCTCTTGAAAATTGATTCACACAAATAAGCACAAAGTCTCAACTTGCTTCTCAATTCGGCAGAGTTTTTCTACAATAGATAAAAGATAATATTTACAAAAGAGGCCCTCTTTATTTATAGGGAGAGGCCTTGAGAAAATTTAGGAAAAACCTAATTACTTTGACTTATTCAAAAATAGGAGTCCTTATTGACTTGGGACTTCCTATATTTTTACATGTAATTACACATGAAAAAAGTACATGTAAAAGTGTCCAAAATTGTTTCAAAAGTACATATGAAGAATGGAAAATAAACTAAGGAAAAACTGCTTCAATTTGTATCACCATCTTTCCTCATATGAGCATCATACATAGTAAAGGCCGCTTGCATCCCAATGCTATCCAGGTTAACCATGTTCCTGAAGATCATCTTGGCTCTTACTATGGAATCTCTCACTGTAGTGACTGATTTTGCATGACCAGTTAACTTGGTTTTTAGATTATCCAAAGTTAACTGGTTCTCCAAAATATTGTCCACAGAAGTCATTGAAAATGTTTTATCTTCGAACTCTTTCTGGAACATATCTTCAAATTCCTGAACCATCTCTTCTGTAGAGAGAAAATGGTTGTTCTGTGACACAAGCTTACAAGGCAACTCCTCCAATTTATGTAAAAGGCTGACATCACTTTGTTCACTGATTTCTTTTGCAGTTTCAAGATCATTGATCACATTTCTAAGCATACGGCTCTCGTACATCAATGCCTCCTTTGTTTCTGTGTAAGAATCCCTATTAGAGATGGTGCCAATTGATATTAGGGTGCTTATTTTCAATTTCCTCATCTCTGCCCATTTATCATGATTCTTCTCTGTGTGTTCAATGTCTTGAGAAATAGCATCAATGAGGTCATCAAGCTCTGCTCTTACTTTCCCCATTTTATCTGTCTTCTCAGATAGTTCTGTGAGCAGAGATATTCCCTGTGTGCACATCCTATCTAGGTACTCTTCAAGCACTTTTCCTTTGAGATGAGTCCTTTCCACTTTCTGAATAACAAGGTCTTCTATAGAAACAGCTTCAGGAGTTACTGCTTCTGAATTCAGAGTGATCTTCCTTACCACTGCAGTCAACTGTTCTACCATTGCTTTGTAGTGATATTTCATTTCTTTCTCCCTATCAAATTTCTAAATCAGGATGTCCATGGCTGACTGTATATCATTCTTGGCACTTTCATGAGTTATCTTGCCCAGTTCAACTCGAGAGATAGAGTAATCATTCATATCAAAATTCTCTATGGTTGCATCCTGTGGAGGTTTGGCAATCTCCATAAATTATGTCCCTTATCCTCAAGCATTCTTGAAAGAATCTTTGGTTTCTTCGGGGGCTTAGGCTTTGCAGGCACCAACTTACTGAAATCAAAGTCATCTGGGGAGATGGCTTGTTTTTTCCTTTTTGGTGTGTAAGTTGATAACCAAGGTGGAAGCAGGGAAGTACTCACATTGGGATCTATTCCCATTGCTGGTGTTCCTAGAACTGTATTTGTACTTATAGTAGAAACAATAGGTGGAGTGTTGGTAAAAACCGCACCTGTTACATTGGCACTAGAAACTTGCTCAGTATTCATCACAAAATGATAAAAAATAGAGGCATCCCAATATCAAAAGATGAAGAAGATAAACTAGGAATAGACCCTGAAGAGCGGAGAACATCTTCAAAAGTGTTTTGGGGATTGTCAAAAATTATTTTAGAAGGAGAGGGAGATTCAGAAGAGGGAATATCAATAGGGGAAAAAGAAACAAGAGCTGTAACAAGTGTATCAGGCAAAGGGGATGAGACTCCCATTTCTTGTTGTGTATTTTCCTGTGGAGACAAATCCTCCTCATCTTGTTGATCTGTAGTCCTATCTTCAACATCCATATCTTCAGTGGCTAGCTCCTTAGCTTCCACATCTTTTATTTCAGGTTCTTCCTCCACAGCTTTTGATTTCTTTGTCACAAATCTGATCTTAGGCTTATGTGTTTTAGAGGATGAGGGAACATTACTCTTGTTCTTCATTATTTTTTCCACCTTTTTACCAGTTTGCTCTTGGGTCTCAGTCTCTGATCCTGTGAGGAATTCTTTCAGAGTAATTCCTTTATCTGCCAGCCAATTATTGGTATTAGCCAATATAGACTCAAATCTTTTCCTCAAAGAGGTCCACTCCTTTTGAGACCACTAAATAGGAGGGAGAGAAGTGTTAGCAACCTGTTTAGTATTATATCTATCATCAACCAATTCTCCATCATCCACAAGATCCTCAGGAATATCGGCAAGTCACAAATATTCAATCTTCTCAAGAGACAATCTGCTATAGTCCAGTTTCCTGATGTCTTCCTCTGTTCTCAGATCTACCCATACGTCCTCAACCATAGGCTCATGAAATTGGGTTTTCCTCTTGATTTTGTCCCTTACGCCCCTGTAGTCAAACTTTGGCCTCCTTTTGAATTGTTTCATAGTGACAAGCTGCATCTCGGTTTCCATGGCCCTTGCCTTTGCACCAGTCAACACTGAATATCTACTGATTTCAACTGGGAACCTGAATCCGAGCTTCTTGAGTTCCATTTGCTTGTAATGCACGACAATTATTTGTCTACATAACTCCATTAAGACTAGTTTGTCTGAGGGGAATCTCAGAAGCATGTAAGGATGACCTTGAAAAAAGCCAACCCTTAGGTATGAGAAAGTAGGGAACTATAAGAACATGCACCCAAAATCATTTACCACTATCCAAGCCTCATCTGATACTCTTCTCTGTTCCAGTTGGGGATCAAAAAGACATAGGAATAATGTAAAGAACATATCATTTACTCTTCTGAAATGATGAATAGAACCTTTTAGTGTTAACTGAGAATAGTATTGATACACGAGGATCACCCTCCTATCTCCTTCTGATGTTAGACCTGGGAAAATACTCATAGAGGCTACAATGTACACCAGATAGGAGGTCATGTAGAGCTTGAAGGTAGTGAACACCTTTGTTAGTTATTTGTGCAAAGCATTGCTGATATGTTCACCCTAAAAAATGGTTTGCTTACCCTAGAGTATGACCTTAATGAAAGGATACATCCATTCATGAAACTATGAAGAGGAGGACAAACCTCTTATCCTACTGAGGAGAGTAATCAGGTCACCCACTTCTTCTACAAATTCACTTCAAGGGAAACTACATGGCCACCTTGACAAATTTGACCTTGCAGTCTTCAACCATTTATTGTTGATTACTTTCTTCGCCTTCTCAAGATTTTTATCGTATTCCTTTTGTGCTTCAACACAATTAAGTTTCAACACTTCTGTAGCAAGAGGGCACATAAATACCTTATCAATGAACTCAAGATCCAACCTAATTCTCACATTACCACTGGCGTCCACCACAGCTCTAATATCTTTGTTATAGAAATGGGCACACTGAAGAACAAATTCTATGTTGTGAGCTGCCACTGGGAAAGATGACACCAGATGAATATTATTGTCAATTATCTTCTTCATCATAGCACTAGGGTTGCTTGACTTGGTCCTTTCTACAAACCCAGCCATGTCCAAATGACCGATCTCTATATCTCTAATGTCATCAACATTAGAAGTGACTGAGGTGATTGGGAAAACACCTTGATATTTGTACTTCATTGCTTTTGATTTCTTTGGGGACAACTCAGTCATCTAGATGAGCTATCACCAAGAGGATGTTGATGAAGAATGAAGATCCACAGAAGAAACTGCAGCAAAAATCATGATCATGTAATTAGGGGAAATACCGGCAATCTGGGAAAATTGCACGTTGATGATCATGACTATGGAGATGCACTTGAAAGGGCTAGAGTGCAAGTAGGCCAAAAATTAGAGGAAAGCGGGCTCAGAAAATCAAAAATGAAAATTTCCTAGAGTTAGGAAAATTTGGGAGAATGTTTGCATGGGTGGCAAAATTTGCCGCCCTTGCATATGAGGGGTTTTATATATGCATCAGCGGCAAAATCCGCCGCTCATGCATGTGCTAGGGAACAAATTATGTCAGAGCGGCAAAATTTACCACTACTACTTGCAGGATTTTCATGTAAGGTGATGTTTAAATGAAAGAAATTGCCGATGATACAGTTTGGGTAGGGTCACAAGGTTTTGGTGTAGGAGCGGGTATTTTTGCCGATATCAGAATGAGAAGTTTTGATGTTTGAGAAATCTTGTGTAAGGGCGGCGGATTTCGCCGACTATACACCTTATGTTTGAAAAACCTTAAAAAGGTTTTAAGTGGCAAAAACCTCCGCTTTCACACCTTTCTTTGCATGTAGAGTTTTGGTAGTGCGGCTAATACAACCCATAATGCAAAGCACACACAAGGGTTGAACTACGGGTTGGTTTATAGAATTGATCGGTCAAAACAACTGGTGGCATAGAATGATACAAAAACTAGGGTACGAAGTGATATGTCCTACCTGAAGACATATCTAACGCAGAAAAGAACGAACTGAGATTTAAAACAAAAGCGACCACAATAGTAGGAAAACAACATTCGATAAAAGTTTATAACAAAAATAGAACAAACAAAGCCATATCAAACTTTTGTATTAATGGAAACCCTAGAAAAGAAGACAAAAGTGGATAAAAAGACTTACTTGTCAAACGGAGGAAAACCCTAGATTTGATGGTGATGAATTCGATTGAGCCTCAAATCGGTGCGATCAATCGATGCGAGGGGAGTCCAGCGATTGGCTAGGAAGAATGAAATAACAAAAAGAATAGCCAAAGGTATATTTAAAACTCAAAAACAAACATTTAATGAGTGGCACGAGTGGCCATTAATGACACTCCAAGTTTGAGATCTCGAGAATCATTGCTCGAGCGGTAAAATCGGCCGACCCCGCACATGTGTCAACAAACATGCAAAGGTAGTTTTATTCACCGATAGTGCATATAAACCTTGGAGAAATATGTAACGGCAGAAAAAAGTGCTGCCTTTACATATGCAAAGAGAAACATATGTAAAAGCAACAAAAAATGCCACCTTTACATATGCAACAAAAGAAATAAAAATAGACATGTAAGAGTGGCAAAAAATGCCGCCATTACATATCAAAACTCAAAAATTTACTAACTCTTGAAAATCTCTAAAATTGACATTTTAATCAATTTACGACTTAAAAATGATCTTTGCGAATATCGAGAAACCGATTCAAGGAGATGTCACAAACTAGTTTAGAATGTCAAACAACTTCGTACGAGATCAAGATAATGTTGTCTTGATTTTCAAACTTAGAGTGCAGATCACGAAATGGACAAGTTTCGTGGGGGTTGTCTACAAAAATGAGCATAGCTGATTTTGAGAACAAGTAGTACCACCCTGACTTCAAGCGGCTGGGAGACAACCTTCAAGCGGCTGGGAGATCACAACTGACTAACAACCTCTAACTGCCTAACAACCTTCCATATTATAGCTCAACAAGTGTCCTTGGGACTTACAACACAAACCTAGATACAAACTAAAATAACATGCATTGGTCAAACAGACCTTATTACATGAATGGTCAGCTTAGGACGTTATTGGAAACATCAAAATGAACTGTAAACAATTAATGCCTTATGGAGGCCACTGTGGATTGGGTGCTCTTGCACCATACACCCCATTGCAAAAAGAACTCATGCCACATGAGTTAGGTCTTTGTCTTGCTCCATCTGTATGCTCTGCTATCTCATGTCTTTCCCATGATCTCTAGATTGCAACTTGCTTCCATGGAGTCAAAAACTCATGCCTAGCATTGTAGGCTCTACTCACACCTTGCTTTCTTACTATCATCTATGCCTGAACACCTGCATTATACACCTTGGGTAATGCTTCTTGTACTGCTGCTATGATAGAATATGTTTGTTGTTCAACTCTTGTTGGTTCTAGAGGACAAACAATGGTCCCTACTATGATAACATCCTTGTCTTTCCAATCAACTTGTGGCTGCTAACAACCTTTCTCCTGGACCATCTGCTAATTCATCTGAACTCCATCAATCAAAACTAAAACCTTCTTCAAACTGTGATCTCCATTCCTTGAGATATCCTCAACTCTTTGTGTCTCTGCTTCAGTGATCTGCACAAACTCTTTATTTCCCATCAAAATAATTTTGGCTGCCTTCTTTGCTTCAGCATCCTCCTATAATGGTGTCATCACAAAAGTTCTCCCATCCTTCTTGATGGTGTATGTGTTAGCATATCCATCATATAATGCTCTCCTATCAAATTGCCATGGCCTACCCAAAAGTAGGTGACAACATTCCATGGGAAAAATATCACACAAGACCCTATCCTAATATTCTCCAATATGAAAATCAACATATGCCTATTCATATACCAAAAGTGATTGACTATCACTGACCCAAGATGTGTTGTAAGGGGTTTGATGTGGAATCCTTTCCAGTTTCAACTTATCCACCATTTCCTGAGATACCATATTATTTGTTGAACCAGAATCTATTACTACCTTGCATTTTTTTACCTTTGCTTTTGCAATTGGTCCTAAAAAGTGCTCTCCTTTGTATCATCTCCTTGGATGTCTTCAAGATTGTTCTCCTTAGCATCAATGATTCTCCATCTTTAGCTGGGGATGCACTTCCCATTGGAGAGTTAACACTTTCATCTACCTTTTCTTTGTGCACAAACTGGACCCTCTTATCATTGTTCCTATCACCTCCTGATGATGAACCTTGCCTTTCTGGACATTTGAATGTTGGGTGACCAATTTCATTATGATGATAACATCTTCTAGTGAAAACATTAGAACGTCTACCACCTCCAGATTTGCCTCTTATTCCTTTCTATCCATCCTTGGAATCAGACTGCTCGTGTCCTTTACTAGTCTCTTCTCGGTTCTCATTGGTTTGCCTTGTTGTGGGGGTTGATCCTCCCCCTCTTGTATTGCTACCTCTTCCCCTCATGGACTTATCTTGTCTCCATTTTATCTTCTCTTCAGCCCTTAAGGCCATTTGGAAACACTTATTCACTCTTTCTGGTGCTAAGATGCTGATCTCATCTTGGATGTTCATCCTTAGGCCATTCAAGTACCTGGCCACTTTCTTTGACTCTTCCTCTTGTCTCTTTGATCTGAGACTGAGTTTATAAAACTCTTGTGTGTATGCATTCACATCAAGGTCTCTCTGTCTGAGGTTCTACAATTTCTTATACATCTGCACATCATAGTCCAAGGGTAAGAATTGTGCCTTGAGTTTGGTCTTCATCCTTTCCCAGGAGGTTATCATATTCTTCCCCTCCTTGACTCTCTCTCCTTGTTCATAATTCCACCATGCAAGAGCAGATCCCTTTAGCCTTGCTTTTGCCAACTTAACCCTCTTATCATCAGGGATTTCTTTATATTCAAAATGATTGTTCAATGCCTCAATCCAATCAATCACCTCTTCAACTTCCATACTTCCACTATACATAGGTAACCCATCTATGGTGTCCCTATTGACTGACTTTAATGTATTTAAAAATGCCCTTAGGTCTGCTGGTATCACCACTACCTTTTAACTGGTTTCCCCAATTTATGTATCTTCTTCATCATTGTCACTGTCATCTTCCTTATATTTGCCTTTGGACTACTTGAACTCTCCCAACTTGGATGCAAGTATCTCCTTGATCAACTTCTTGACGGCGTCCTGCAACATACTTTTGGGAGGCATCCTCTCCACCTTTGTCTCACTTTCCTTGTTTGACATAAACATTCATAGACAACACCCAAATGCCAACACTCCTACAAATCCTCAATTAGATTTTCTGCCCAAATCTTTTTCAGGCTCTAATACCACTATGATGCAGAGCCAAACACCTTGACCTGCATTTCCCTTTGTATGTCTACACTTTACTTGCCTATTAGCAACCCTCGAAGTTGTTATTCTAACATCACAACCCTCTTCGATGTATGTCTTCAACTTTGTATCTGCCGAGAGATACATTCTTCAATGTACATTCATGATATACATTTGGTGATATACAATTGCCATATACATTCAGTGTGACCTTCCTCATCGATGAGCGCTTTGCATGTGCTCCTGATACACTGATAGAACAACCTGCATATACCTCAGTTGACTTGTGATTGTTGGTTTCCTTCACCACTACTGCCGGTCACCTCTTGCCTTCGATACAATGTATATTAGCGATATACACAAAAAACACATACTTAGTGAAACAACATGATTCTTCACTGATTTGAACTGTTGTAAACTCTGTAACTTCCTAGATCTTTGACTTCGCCAACCTAGCACATGAGGATGCTAGGATCTCTTAGAGCATAATGTACGCGATCTTGCAAACATGAACAAACAAACAAAAAAACACAAAAATGAACTGCACAACCATTCCACTGATTTCGAAGAAATCTAATGGGTGGAATGGAATAAGAATCCATCTCGGCCACAAAATAGCAAATCAATTGCATAGAGGAAAACTAAAGGAACTGAATGACAGAAAGATGCACAACACAAAATTTATTTATTATGTTTTCAGAAAATGTGCATACAGATGCTCTATTTCTCAAATACAATCACATTGATCTCTGATCTGATCTCAACTGAACTGAACTCAACTACAACTACTACTCTACTGATTACATTCGATGATCTCCTCTATTTATCTACTCACCTGAGTAGTACCACCTTGACTCCAAGTGGCTGGGAGACAACCTCCAAGCGGCTAGGAGATCACAACCGACTAACAACCTCTAACTGCCTAACAACCTTCCAGATTACAGCTCGACAAGTGTCCTTGGGACTTACAACACAAACCTAGATACAAACTAAAATAACATGCATTGGTCAAACAGACCTTATTACGTGAATGGTCAGCTTAGGACCTTATTGGAAACATCAAAATGAACTGTAAACAGTTAATGCCTTATGGAGGCCACTGTGGATTGGGTGCTCTTGCACCAGTAGCTAAATGTTACCAACATAAGTTCCTAATAATAAGCAGTATTGATAACAGAGAAATTTTAGTTTGATCAAAGAAGCAGTGTGCAAGTATGTGCCCTTTTCCATTGATGTCAAAGGGGGTGAGAAATCATGTGAAAAACTCAGGGGGAGGAAGAGTACAATTGTATAAAAAGAAAGGGGGAGTATCTTGTCTTGATGGTCTTTACAAATTTTCACATCATATGTTGCCATTGATGACAAAGGGGGAGATTGTTGCAAGTATCTGCCTAACCGGTGTTGTCATTGATGTTAACATATCAGTGTTGTCATTGGTGTCAATTGTGCTCTTGTTTATAGCAGAACAGTCTAGTAGTTTTCTCCGCATTTATTGTAGAATGAATATCCTTGTTTGTGGATTGGAAGTTATTTAGATGCATGTCTGAAGATGCTATGCTCCAAGTTTGAGCCTTCGATATGAAGATTTGAGTGAGTTATGTTCACCAAAGTGAAAACTACTTTTTTAGTGTATTTGGTGGTGACAGGGAGAATGTATTATGCTCCGCATTCCTCCGCAGTTAAGTGTTTCAGTTTGCAATTTTGGAATCAAGTTTATGATAAGTTTCTTCAACTCTAATGGTTCATGATTTGGTGGTCCGCAAGCGATCATTTCTTTATGACAGAAGCTGACAATGTTGCTTATGTGCTCTGGTTTGAAGAATCTTCTTGACATAGTGGTCAGAGATTGTGCGGTTGTTCCTAGTGCTTACAATGTGCTTGTGGATGTCTCATGATTATGTTCCTTCATTTGGATTGGTCCGCAAAGAGAAATTTGGATCGTGGATGAAGACTATTCTTAGAAGACTTAATGTTAAACACCAGTCTTGGCTAACTTGGTTGATTTCACTAAATGTGGAGATACATCGAAGATTGTGAAAGCATTTCGTGGCATGGAAGATTGCATTTGAGTCCTAGCTAAGGCATAACATGATCTGCATACATATTTCCCTTAGCTAATTTTGTTTAGGTCCAGACCTATTTCTATGTATGTTTGTAATACCGACCTAGGAGATTGTTCCAATGGTTGATGAATGTAGTGCCGACCTTGATGTACATTCCAAGGTTGATGAAATGTATAAAAACATGTAATGATGTTGCGAAAAAGATGTCCTTGTGCAAAAATGTGAAGATAAGTGTGAACGTATAAAAAGAGCAGAGCAGAGGAGTTCTTTTATGGTTCAATGGAACTAAACTCAGGCATGAAGTAGATGCTATCAAATCAGTTCATCAACCGTTGGCAGTGAGCCACCTCTTGACAGTGAGCCGATCTTGGCAGTGAGCCCTAACATTTGCAGTGAGCATTTTGGACAGTGAGCCCTAAGGCAGTGAGCCTCTATTTTTAGGTATTGCTATAACATATTTATATCTATGGGCTAACACCCACCGTGGTTTTTCCCTTATAGGGTTTTCCACATAAAAATCTAGTGTCTCATGTGTATCATGTGTTATTGTGTTGAGCTTTTTGTTTCATGTTTTCATGGTTAATCTTAATAACAATAATTGAGCATTTGATGTGTTGATAAGTGATTAAAGTTTTAGAGACAACTGATTCACCCCCCTTCTCAGTTGTCTTGTGTACTTCAATAGTACTATAGTGGTGGCATGTTGCAAGTCTGGGCTTAACTAGTATTGTCATTGATGTCAACATACTCCTGTTGCATTAATGATAAGGTTTGGATGAACCGTGAGCTGAGGATATTGAGAAAATTAGTCTCAATCAGGAACAGTGAAGAACAGTGATGACTGTAAGGAAAAAGTCCAAGATAGGATGATGATCAGAGGATGCAGATTCAAGGGTTCGTATATATGTGTCTGTAGGTGATCCAGTAGAGATTTCAGTGGTCCGCATGAAGATATGAAGTTGTGGCCGCTCAAGTAAAACCAGTTTTGGTAGGTATTTAGAGGTGACAGAGTGTAACAAGAAAGGTCCAGTGAGATTCGGAAATGAAGTTTCCTATTCTGTAGATTCAAGGGAGTACTTAGGAAGTCTTTGTGGTGTATCAACTCTATTGGTTCATGGTTTGAAGGTCTGCAAGCATCTATTCCTTTGTGATAGTTATGATAGACTGTGTTCTTGAGGTTTCAGATGAAGGAGAGAAGGATTTCAGTAATCAGAAGAAGTGTGGATGTTCTTGATGTTTCAGGCAAGCTTGTGGAGGTCTTTGAATCGTCTCCAGTTCGTGTTGGTGGTCCGCATTGAAGTTGGAGCTCGTAATTGAAGAGTAACTTCTGCATGATGGTGTTCTTCTTGAGACAGGCCGACTGGATGAATTATGCATCTATCAGATGATCTTATGAATGTTTGCCGACTTAGATGATCATTCCTAAGTTGATGCCTTGTATAAATAAGGGATTGCGAAGTCAGTTTGAACTTGCCTTTTTGTGTGGGGATGAGAGTGTGGTAGCGAAGAGGAGAGCGAAAGGCAAAGCAGAAGTATTGAGATTAATGGAACTAATTCAAGCATAGTGAAGATGCTATTCTCCAGTTCATGTATGTGATACTTATTTCTTTGTAGATAGTATGTCTCTTGTAGGCAGTGAGCCTCTTGTGAGCAGTGTGCTCAGGTAGTGAGCCCTAATTGGCCTGTGCCATTTTTTTCTTTCTATTCTTCTAATAAAGAATACATTCTTGGGTTAATCACCCCGTGGTCTTTCCCTTAACCGGGTTTTCCACATCAAAATCTTGGTGTCTTATGTGTTGATGAGTTTCTGCTTTTGATTTGAATGTATTATGTTTCATATTTAATATACTGCTAATCACTAAGAGGATTTAAGTGTGTAAATTGGAGAAAGTTTTGCACAATTGATTCACCCCCCTCTCAGTTGTGTGCCCTAAGTCTAACAATTGGTATCAGAGCTAAGTTCCTCTAAAAGGAGCTTAACCGCTTGAGGAGATCCAGGATGTCGTCTTACAAGAAGGATAGTCCAAAGTTTGATGGAACCAACTTTGCTCTTTGGAAAGGTCGCATGAAATGTCACTTGCAGTGTATGGGAATGATGTACTGGTCCATGGTTACAAAACCATATGTACCTCCATAGGGTGGTCCGACAACCCTAAATGAAATCACAGATGCTGAAAACAATCTGCGGACCAAAGAAGCTCTTCTAAGTGTATTATCTGACTTAGAGCTCTCAAATATTATTGACCTACCAACTGCCTTTGAGATTTGGAATAAACTGGAACTTCTACATGAAGGAGACCAGTATGTTAAATGTGCAAGGTTATAGAGTCTAAAAGGGAAATTTGAAAAACTGAAGATGAGAGATGATGAAAATATTACCACTTTTATGCCAAGAGTGAATGAGTTGGTTTGTGGAATTAGAAATGCTAGTGGAGTCTTGGATGAAAATGAGATTGTTGGTAAAATTCTTAGATCCCTTCCTGCTTCTTACAAAATCAAGGCTGCTGCCATTGAAGAATTCAGAGCCCATACAACTATCACAAGAGATCAATTGGTTGTATTTAAAATGACAGAGTTTGGAGATGACCCCCCCAAGATTAAATTTGCATTCAAAGCCAGTGCCTCTGTTAAAGGTAAACAAAGGTTTGATCCGGGAGAGAATTCTTCAAGGAAATTGTCATGGTATGAAAAAGCAAGAAAAGATCTGGAAGAAGAAGAAGTAGAAACTGCTCAACTTGAAGCCCTTATTGCAAAAAGGTTTCCAAGAGGATCCGGTAAGTATGAAGGAAAATTACCTTTTAAGTAATAAGATTGGTCATTTTGCCTCAAGGTGTCCGGAAAGATTTTCAAGGCAAAATCCTAACAAGCCAAGGTTCCAAAAGAACTGTTACTATGTACATGAAGATGATGATAATGAAGGAGTAACAGATGATGAATCAGAGATAGGAAATAAATCCGGAAATGAATGGGTGTTCATTGCCATCAAGGAAGAAGATCCAATGTCCTCTGTATCTGTCAATCTTAAAACTGTGGAAAGAGCTCTAGCTGCCCAATTGAAGAGAAGGATGAGTGGGTCATTGATAGTGGATGCTCTCACCATATGACAGGTGACAAAAATAAGTTTGTAGGTTTGGAAAGGTATGAAGGAGGAGTGGTAAAGTTTGGTGACAGTTCTGCTGGTAGAATCAGAGGAAGAGGAACTATTTCAAGTTTGATGGAAGAAACAAAACTGGTAATGTACTATATGTTGAAGGTTTGAAGCACAATCTTCTCAGTGTTGGACAGTTGGTGGACAAAGGCTATGATCTCTGATTCAAGGATGGAAAATGTAAAATCTTTGAAAGTTTCGGAACAGAGATTGCATCTGGTACTCAAACTAAAGGTAATATCTTCCACTTGGTTGGTACTGGTAAAAGCTGCTTATTTGTTCAAGTTGATCAGAGTTGGTTATGGCATAGAAGGATGTGTCATGTGAATTTTGATAATATCATCAAGATAAGCAATACTCAGGCTATAAGAGATCTTCCAAAATTGGTGAAACCTACTAATAGCTTGTGCAAGGAATGTCAGTTGGGTAAGCTGAGCAGAGTCACATTCAAAAGCAAGGAACTATCTTCTACCAGATTATTAGACTTAGTTCACACGGATCTTTGTGGTCCGACAAGAACCAGGAGTATTCAAGGTGATAGATACTTCATGCTACTAATTGATGACTATTCTAAAGGAGAAATCAGAAGCTCTTGAGAAATTCAAAATATTCAAGGCTATGGTAGAGAATGAAACAGGATTAAAGTTGAAATGTCTGAGGTCTGATAGAGGTAGAGAATTCACATCCGGTGAGTTCATATAGTTCTGTGAGAAACATGGAATTAAGAGACAGTTGTCTACTCCTAGGACTCCACAGCAGAATGGAGTAGTGGAGAGAAAGAACCAGACCATCCAGGAAGCATCTAGGACCATGATGATGGAAACAAATGTTCCTTAGATCTATTGGAGAAAAGTTGTTAGCACTGTAGTCTATACTCTCAATCGAGTTCAAATCAGAAGCACTACCAGTAAGACCCCTTATGAACTTTGGTTTGGCATTACTCCTACTGTAAGGTATTTCAGAGTCTTTGGTAGCAAATGTTTCATCAAAAGAGATGAAGAACTAGGCAGGTTTGATGCTAGAAGTGATGAAGGAATATTCTTGGGTTACTCTACTCAAAGCAAAGCATACCAGTGTTATAACAAGAGACTAAGAAAGATGATAGAAAGTACAAATGTGAAGGTTGATGAGGGAATAGAGAAACCCTCAAGGTTTTATGAATATGATGAAGATGATCAAAATGGTGTTCTGGTTCAAGGAGTTTAATCCTCTTCTGATAGTCAGATTCAAACTGATCTGGTAAATCAGGAAGAAGAGATAGGTCTAAATGAGCCTGATCAAGAAGTAAAAGTGCAAGAAACTCCCAAAGTTCTAAGGTATGTAAGACTGAACCACTCTGAAGATCAGATCATAGGTGACAAAAGCAAAGGTGTACTAACAAGAAGGAGAATTGCTCAAGATTCAGAAGAGTATTGTTTGATTTCAAAGATTGAACCTAAGACAGTGAATGAAGCTTGCAATGATGAAAACTGGACTAAAGCAATGGTGGAAGAGCTGGTGCAAATAGAGAAAAATCACACTTGGGATTTTGTTCCCAGACCTAGAAACAAAAATGTGATTAGAACCAAATGGGTCTTTCGGAACAAACTAAATGAAGTTGGTGAAGTAATAAAAAATAAAGCCATATTGGTCTGCAAGGGCTACTCTCAAATAGAAGGAATTGATTTTGAAGAAACTTTTGCTCCGGTGGCAAGAATTGAAGCAGTCAGATTATTTCTTTCCTTTGCTGCCTTCAAGGATTTCAAAGTATATCAGATGGATGTCAAGTCTGCCTTTCTAAATGGTGACTTGGAAGAAGAAGTGTATATAGAACAACCGGAGGGATTTCAGTTGTTTGATCATGGTGATATGGTCTACAAGTTGAAGAAGGCAATATATGGATTAAAGCAAACCCCAAGAGCCTAGTATGAAAGATTGGATAAGCATCTTTTGAAGATTGGTTTCAACAAAGGTACTGCTGACAGTAACTTATATTTCAAAATTGATCATGAAAACATCTTGATTGTTGAAGTATTTCTTGATGATATCATCTTTAGAGGAAGAGATAGTATGTGTAAAGCTTTTGCAAATCAAATGAAAAGTGAGTTTGAGATGTCTATGCTTGGTGAAATGAATTTCTTTTTGGGTCTGCAAATTACTCAAACAAAGAAAGGAATCTTCTTTTCTGAGACCAAATATGTGAAAGAATTGTTGAAAAAATTTGGAATGAAAGATTCAAAGCCAATGAATACTCCCATGGCAACTGGATGTAAGTTGAGCAAAGATGATGACTCTCCTAAGGTAGACCAAACAAAGTATAGATCAATGATTGGAGGATTGTTGTATCTCACTCAAATTAGACCAGATATTATGCAAGCTGTTGGTCTTGTTGCTAGATTCCAAGTTGATCCTAGAGAATCCCATGTCATGGCAATCAAGAGGATTTTTAGATATCTAAAAGGGACGGTTGAGTATGGTCTGTGGTATCCTAGAGATCATGATTTATCTCTTCATGCATATACAAATGCTGATTGGGCAGGAGATGTGGATGACCGGAAGAGTACCAGTGGTGGAGCATTTTTTTGGGGAAAAGATTGGTTTCTTGGCTAAGCAAGAAACAAGAGGCAATATCTCTGTCTACAACTAAAGCAGAATATATTGCAGCAGTAGGTAGTTGCACTCAAGTTTTGTGGATGAAGCAGATGCTAAGAGATATCAAAGTGGAGTATGAGAAACCTATCACAATCTTCTGTGATAATTCAAGTGCTATAAGTATATCTAAGAATCTGGTGTTGTATTCAAAGACTAAGCATATATCTATCAAGTTTCACTTTCTGAGAGAGCAAGTGAACAATAATGAAGTCAAATTAGAGTTTGTGTCATCCAAGGATCAGATTGTAGATATCTTTACTAAACCTCTACCTAAGAACTCTTTTGAGTATCTCAAGGAGAAGTTAGGGGTTATTGCCCCTCCAGTGATGAACTAAGGTGCACTGATGTGCATTAGTCTAGTGGGTATCACAGTCATATCTTGTGATCTGAATTGATGTTGGGGAGCTGCTACTAAGGGGGAGCAGTAGGTATGACTCTGAAGTGGTGAAATTGCAAGTATGTGCCATTTGTCATTGATGTCAAAGGGGTAGAGAAGACATGTAAAACAAGTGGTTGCTAATCAAAGGGGGAGCAATAAAGGAAGAGAAGACATGTGAATGGTTGATGCTAATAGGGGGAGCTGTGATAATAAGAAGAAGTTCTTGACTTGATGGTTAAAACCATTTTTCACATCTTATGTTGTCATCAATGACAAAGGGGGAGATTGTTACAAGTATGGGCTTAACTGGTATTGTCATTGATGTCAACATAATCCTGTTACATTAATGATAAGGTTTGGATGAACCGTGAGCTAAGGATATTGAGAAAATTAGTCTCAATCAGGATCAGTGAAGAACAGTGACGACTGTAAGGAAAAAGTCCAAGATAGGATGATGATCAGAGGATGTGGATTAAAGGGTTTGTATATATGTGTCTATAGGTGATCTAGTAGAGATTTCAGAGGTTAGCATGAAGTTATGAAGAAGTTGTGGCCACTCAAGTAAAACCAATTCTGGTAGGTATTCAGAGGTGACAGAGTGTAACAAGAAAGGTCTGATGAAATCCAGAAATGAAGTTTCCTGTTCTGCAGATTCAAGGGAGTACTTAGGAAGTCTTTTTGGTGTATCAACTCTATTTGTTTATGGTTTGAAGGTCGGCAAGCATCTATTCCTTTGTGACAGTTATGACAGACTATGTTCTTGAGGTTCTGAATGAAGGAGAGAAGGATTTCAGTAATCAGAAGAAGTGTGGATGTTCTTGATGTTTCAGACAAGCTTGTGGAGGTCTTTAGATTGTGTCCAGTTCATGTTGGTGGTCCGCATTGAAGTTGGAGCTCGCAATTGAAGAGTAACTTATGCATGATGGTGTTCTTCTTGAGACAGGCCGACTGGATGAATTATGCATCTGTCGGATGATCTTATGAATGTTTGCTGACTTAGATGATCATTCCTTAGTTGATGCCTTGTATAAATAAGGGATTGCGAATTCAGTTTGAACTTGCCTTTTTGTGTGGGGATGAGTGTGGTAGTGAAGAGGAGAGCGAAAGGTAGAGCAGAAGTATTGAGCTTAATGGAACTGATTCAAGCATGGTGAAGATGCTATTCTCCAGTTCATGTATGTGATACTTATTTCTTTGTAGACAGTGTGTCTCTTGTAGGCAGTGAGCCTCTTGTGAGCAGTGTGCTTGGGCAGTGAGCCCTAATTGGCATGTGCCATTTTGTTCTTTCTATTCTTCTAACAGAGAATACATTCTTGGGTTAATCACCCTATGGTTTTTCCCTTAACCAGGTTTTCCATGTCAAAATCTTGGTGTCTTATGTGTTGATAAGTTTCTGCTTTTGATTTGAATGCATTATGTTTCATATTTAATATACTGCTAATCACTAAGAGGATTTAAGTGTGTAAATTGGAGAAAGTTTTGCATAACTGATTCACCCCGCCTCTTAGTTGTGTGCCCTAAGTCTAACATGGCATTGCCACAACCCCACCACAACCTTGCCTCCTACATAAGCACTGCCTATAGTCTTGCCACCAAGGTGGTAACCACCAACAATAAATACTAGGACGACAACCCATAGCTTCACCACCACTGGCCAAAAATTTACAAACTTGATGTCAGACCTATATATAAGCATGAGCCTTCATCAACAATGTTCATGAATCTATTAGTGGGGATCTCCAATGTCATGATAACATGTTCAATAATTTTAAAAAGAGTGAGTCTACTGAAAGACTCCATAGGTTCCTTTTTGTGTCCTAGAAAATTACCTCATTTCTCCTTTTCTAGATAAATAATAAAATTTCATAAGAAAGAGAAAACTAAAAAGAATTAGGTCTAACATTTAAACATTTGACATAAGAATTTCTTGCCAATTCAATTTATTCCTATTATCCCACCCAAGAATGTTTCCCATAAAGATAGACCAAATGGATTTAGTAAAAAAAAAAATTTCTCTTGCTATCTAATCTCCTAATGATGGATCATGGAGTATGATCTGAAACGTTGTGTAGCATAAACTTGAACATAGTTTAATCTTGAAGCACATATTTACAAAAAATAAATGATGAAAGTCTTTAGGACAATTACAAATAGAAAAATTACCATTAAAAGATTCAAGACCTTTAAGGTTAGTACCTACAACAAGTTTTTTAAACAATAAAAGCATGTTAGATTTAGGACAAACAACTAAGAGGCGGGGTGAATCAGTTGTCCAAAACTTTCTTCCAATTAATCACTTAAATCCTTTTCTTAATTTAGCAGCATAATAATAAATCAATCATAGAAACATAATGTAGCAATTCAAGAGTAGAAACACATTAACACATATAACACCAAGATTTTGATGTGGAAAACCTGGTTAAGGGAAAACCCATGAGGTGACTAACCCAAGATTGTATTCTCTGTTAGAAGAATAGACAGAACAAAATGGCACATGTCAATTAGGGTTCACTGCCCGAGCACACTGCTCACAAGAGGTCCATTGCCTACAAGAGACACACTGTCTACAGAATAATAAGTATCACATACTTGAATTGAAGATTAGCATCTTCACCATGCTTGAGTCAGTTCCATTTAAGCTCAGTACTTCTGCTCTACCTTTCACTCTGCTCCTCTCTACCACATTCTCATTTCCACCAGACACACTTTTGAAATGACTTTACAACTCCTTATGTATACAAGACATCGACTTAGGAATAACCATCCAAGTCGGTATACATTACAGAGCAAATATATAAATGCAACATGACTAATTACAAAAAGACTTCACACAGATCAACACACTGTCAGCCACACAGATCTGAGACTCCAATATTCCTTTAGGAACATGCCATTCTTCACAGAACATCTCTAGGATCATCCGTAGGATGTGTAACTCATCCAGTCAACCAGACTTAGGAAGAACATCACCATCCAAAAGTAATTCTTCAATTATGAGCTCAATCTTTAATGCAAACCACCAACATGAACTGGACAAAATCTAAAGACCTCCACAAGATTTCCTAAATCACTAAGAACAATCATACTACTTTTGCTTACTGAAATCATTCTCTCCTTCATCCGGAACCTCAAGAACACAATCTGTCATCACTGCCATATTGGAATAGATGCTTGCAGACCTCCAGACCATGAACCAATTGAGTTGTCACTTCACATTGACTTCCTAAACATTCCACCAAATCTGCAGAATAGGATATTGCATTTCTGGATCTCACCGGACCTATCTATGTCACTCTATCAACTTTGAACATCTGCCAAAACTAGTTTTACTTAAGTGGCCATAGCTTCTTCAGATCTTCATACGGATCTCTAAAATCTTTGTTGGATCATCTTAAGACACATATCTACAAACCCTTTGAAGCGCATCCTCTAATCTTCATCTTAGCTGGGATCTTTACCTCACTGTCTTTACTGTTCTTCTCTGTTCCTGATAGGGCTAATTTTCTCAATATCCTCAGCACACAACTCATCCAATCCTTATCATTAATGCAACATGAGTATATTGACATCAATGACAACACCAGTTAGGCCCATACTTGCAACAAAGCCATCTAAAGTAGCATTTCTTAGGTTCAATGGTTTTAGATCAACAAGCTTTAAGGGTATTAGCTTAGGCTTTTCCATTTAGACTAATGTTCCACATTGAGTTGACATGGTTAAAACCTCTTGAGAGTTACTAAAAATCTTATACAGGTTAGTAGTATTCATTTTCATGAGCCATATACCATTATTGCATTAGAAGTTATCCAAACATTTAATATTGTAATTCAATTTGACATGAAATTGCACATTGAATAAAGATTTTTTTAGAGTGGAGTATGTTCTTTTATGGGAGACAAGTAAATCAAACTTAGTACTTATTGAAAAGATACTCTAAAAATCAAATAGTCCAATTTTTTGCATAGCACTCTTGAAGTAAGGCTAGAGGCTTATTATTCCAAAATAGATTCCACCAAATGGATTGAAGCTATAGGATTCACCTCCATTTCTATTTAAATCCTCTTTACCAACTATAAAGTTCCTTACAAATTCCCAAGCCCTCCAAAAACTGTTAAACATAGTAGACCCTAAAGGCTTAACTTGAAACTTCCCAAATAGGAGGTCATGCATGCAAACTATTCCACTACCTGAATTTTTTTTTGGGTCGCATCTTGAATGTTTTTCTTAACAAGAATCTTCCATGGTTTTGTAGCAAGAGTCACACCTTGAATCTTCAAATTCTTAAGCCCAAGACTAGGCTTTGCTTTTATCTAAACAACATTGATCCCACTTAATTGCATGCCTTTTATTCTTCCCATTACCATTAGACTAAAGTGTAAGAAAATTAATTGCAATTTAAAATCATTCAGGAGAGAATTTCTATATTAATTCTTCTTTATTGAATTTTGTGCATAAATTCTTCAAAGTGGCACTTGCAATTACATCTTGGGTATGTGCAGGATCATGATGGGCCAAACTATACCTCTAAGTGGCAATAAAAATACAAAAAATCAGACTTTATCAAGTTCATGTGAAATTTTGAATGGATTATCTATACAATTTGAAAAAGATGTAAGAATGAAATTTGTAGAGAATTGAATCTAGTTTATAGGCTACTATTTAAAAAAAAAAAAAAAACTAAATTTACTTAGTGAAAATTGAATATTTCAATGAACAGCTATTAAATTTTTCAGAAAAAAATAAAAAGTGGGTGTTTGTCCAGCCAACCTAACTATGAGTAAAAATATATATATTTTTTTGAAACTTTCAAAATAAGTAGAGGACTCATGTCCAGATGTGATGCATATTTATTTGAAAATTTTTTTCTAATAAAATAATTAGTTATGATTTTTTTATTGTGACTTTTTTTTAAAATAAAAAGTAATTTTCCAGCCAACCTAACTCGATAAAAAAATCAAAATTCAAATTTTTTTTTTTCTAACCTATAGCTAGAAAAGCAGAGAGTGTGACGCATGTTTCAGATCTCAAAAAGGTGAAATGGTTTGAAAGTTATGGATGTTTTTCAATCAGTGTGTCCATCAGGATTTCAGAGACACAGTATATTGAAAATTATTAATAATTATTTAATAAAATGATAACCAAATAAATCTTATATTTTTAGAAAGATAACAATTTTTTCTATAAACCCTTTTCATTTTATCAATTTTGCATAAAAAAAAAGTCGTCAGCACGAAGGGTGAAGTTCGAAGAAGAGACTGAAACATTAAAACACGTTACAATCCATAAAAAGTCAACAATCAAAATGGATATCCGTCTTGCTTTGTACCAAAGGAAGATGGATATCTGTTTTGCTTCGGTAAAAGCAACTAGAAATGGATATCCGTTCTGGAAACGGATATCCGTTCTGGAAACGGATATCCGTTCTGGAAACGGATATCCGTTCTAGAAACGGATATCTGTTTTCAGAACGGATATCTGTTTTGTTGATCTATGAAAAATTTTGTGCCATTGGTTTTGGATGAAGAGAAGCAACATATTTTGTACCATTGGTATTGTTTCACCGAAGATGCAATCCATGGGTATATCGTTTATGTATGATTGGACATTTCGTGTATATCCTGCTATCGTTTATCGTGGTTGTAAATGGTGAATGTACATGTCAAAGGATACAAAGGTTGATCGGCCATATTGGGAAAATTGGGAAAAGATACGTTAGTTGACCGGTGATAACAAGTCATGTTATGTATAGGCTAAATCGAAGACATCAGACTGACAATAGTTATCAGAGAGACAAAGTTCCATTGAGCTGACAACATTGATCTCACAGATCAAGTCATATCGGGTGATAATCATTAAGTGTCACCGATGGGTTATTTATCGGCACATCGGAAGAACGGTTGAGAACTACACTGATGAGAGGGAGTCACACCAACAGAAGGAACATCAGAAAGAGATGGACTCTTGGAGGCGAGAAGAAAAGTGTCACCGATAGAGGCAGTCTAGCCGATGGTGTAGTTTGGTGTTTATTGTTTCGGTGTGAGATACGATATTGGAAATCGAAGAGAATGTCTGACTGATGTAGAAGTCTTACCGATGAGTAATGGATAGTAAACACATTGGGGAGAGTTATAACGTCGGAATGCAAGTAAAAAGTCTCACCGAGGGTATTGGTCTTACCGATAGACAAGGGTGGTGAATCTCACATCGGAGTAAGTGTGTATATATCCTGCAATCATCTTATTCCATGAGACCACATTTCTTTGAGGCATTTTTTCAAACAGTTCATGTGTCTTGTCTATGCTGCCACACTTTCCGTACATGTCTACCAGAGCATTTCCAACTAGAATATCTACAAAAATCCCACTTCCATTATGCTTTGATGAATGTCCATACCCTATTCCAAAGCTCCCATTTTGGTAGAGGTAGAGAGGATGCTGACAAAGGTTGCAGAATCTAGCTTTACACTTGCCAATTGCATTTGCTTGAAAATTTCTAAAGCCTTTTCAACAAACCCGTTTATGCATATCCTACAATAATAGTAGTCGAGGAGACCACATTTCTCCAACTAGACTTCTACCAATTCAGAAAATGTGTGCTTCTAGACCAGTGTTTGGTACAAGAAACATACCAATAGAGTGGTGGCCAAAATTCTCCCTCAATTGGAATTAAAAGGTACCCTTTTTCCATCCGAAGGAGGTCTCTCCTTGTTATGCACTTTAAATCTCTCTTTTAGTTCTTTCAAGGGAAGGATTCCACCTTGGTCTAACCAGTTGAAAGCGTTGAAGATACTTGACTTAAGAAGAAATGGACTAGAGGGTTCTATTCCCAAATCTCTTGCCAATTACTCACAACTTCACTGGAAAAGAATTTCACACAACAACTTGAAGGGGAGTATACTTGCAAAATTTGGTGGTCTGGGGAAGTTAGAACATCTTTGTTTGTCCTACATTCGCCTGAGCGGAAGCATTCCAAATTCTCTAAGAAACTGCATGTCTCTAATTGATTTGTCCCTTTACAATAACCATCTCACAAGTGCTCTATTCTCATGTCTTTACTTTGAAGGGAGCATGCTAATTACTTTGATCCGTCCTCTTATACATATCGGAGAACAACAGAGGAGTCACATCGACAGCATAAGCCTAAGTGATGGATTCTACACATCAGCGAGAGGTCACACATCGGGCTAACAAATTTGAAGGTTACTGATAATGATAAGTCTGGCCGACAATAGAGAAAGGAAGAACATATGAAGCATAGTTCGATGAGACATTAGAAATGTCTTGCCGATAGTAAACAAAGAGTGTATTTCGGTCTCGTTTGGACCTTGGGAAGGATATTTTAAAATCTATTTGAGCAATTGGTGGGTTAATGGGTATTTTACACCTTGTTTGTAAGCTTTTGCTGTGTTGCTTTGCATCACTTGAATACAACATACAGAGTTTACCTTTCTCACCCATACCTTCAGTATATAAAGGACATTAATAGGGAATTTGTAATTTCCACTCAGTCAGTGCAATCTAGGAGAGGATAGATTGTCTAAAGTTGTGATCTATTTCCATTTACACTTGCCATAACTACAAATGCTTAGTGTTTATTCTCAACCCCGATATATGAATAAAATGTGACCTATTGTTCTAATAGGCCTATAGGACAAAGAGGTGATAAAGCCTTTAATTTTAAACATGACATGGTTTTGATAACTTCCCATATTGGTAAGGTCCTGGATGACAATCCTTTGATGCACCTAATTATAATAGGTGTTATGATAGTCCTTGGTATCTTTTCATTTCTTTCTTGAATGGCCTGCAAATAAGACATAAGACATATTAGATCCTTCATAAATAAGAATTCTCATACATTAGATTTAAACTTAAACTCCCTAAACATCCATCAATCCATCCATTAATATCAAAATGCCATGAATATCCTATGTTCAACCATTTTAATTCCTAGGATAGTCATATATTGCAATTTTGCTTCTCTATACTAAAATAGCACAAGGAATATCTAACCTCGAATTTGTATTTTAACAATCTAATGTCTTTACGAATAACATTGAGTCTTCTTTTGGGACAACATTTTTGCCTTTAGAAGCTCCTCATTTAATGATAGCCTAAAATCAAATAATGGCTTATATCCAGAGCTTTATTAAGTTGATACCTAGGTGGATTCGTGTGTAAAAATTAAAATTAGATGGTAATTCACAAGTTTATTGAATAATACAATGAATCCCTAGTATAGAATCTAAATGTACATAATAAACCGGATATCTATTTTGTAGTAGGCATATGGACGTTGCAAGTGTCCATTGCAAAGAATTGGGTTTTCCAAAATGGATATCCATTTTCAAAACGGATATCCATTTTGGAAAAGCAAAAAAAAGACAAAAGGAATATTTCTGGGCCCGACTTCCGCAACCAGAGACCCTCTGCTGTCGAAATACTTGTGATTTCTGGCTATGACAGTGAAAGGAATATTTTTATGCACTTTTCGAGACACAATTTTCTTGTTACAATCATAAGGGTGATATTTTTGTTCCCCTAATGGGGAGCAACAGTCGTCGTAAAGCAAAAAGGAGGAGGAAAGTTACATTGGAGGAAATTGAAGCAATTAGGAAAAAAGATAGGGAAAGGAAGAGGATTGGAAGGGTGGGTTTGGCGGATGCTCATCAAGGTGGATCTTCTTCTTTACCATCTAATGACATGCAAATTGAAGATGTTAATTTTGATTATAATGAAATGTTAGATAAGAATGAAATTCACCATGATATTGCAAATGAAAATATTGAAAAATGTTATTAAACACCTATTCATAATAGCAATACCATGGACAAAGAAGAAGAAGAAAAACGAAGACGTGCACTTGAAGAAAGTGGATATGAACATCATGATATTGAAATTGCACTCCATAATCCATTTGTTGATAAAATTGATGAGGTTGAAAACATGGATGAAACAAGAACAATCAATGTATCTCCAAATTTCATAAGAAGAGAGGACATTTGTCAAGAAGAGAATAACCGTGATGAAATTGGAAAACACCCAAAAACCCCAAAATGGTTACTTGAAATTGATGAGAACATAATGGAAAAACTTGAAGGCAAAAGGTCATCACGAACGGTTCGGTTGTGGGCTACAAAACTCTTAAATGAATACTTTGAGAAGAAAACATTAACCAAACAATGTCAACTTTTTTTGCAATTATTAAAGATGTACAAAATGAGACCTTTACTAAAGAAATTAAAGATCCAGTTAAACAAAGTGTCCGATCGGAATAAAATTATTGTAAGAAGCCTTTTCAATGCACTCAATTCTATTGGAAAGACTAGCAAGGAGAAAGATAAAAGAGCTGCCCGTAGAGTAATAACAACCTCAATAGTAAGAAAACAATTAAGAAATGCTCGATTAATGAGGCAAACTTGTGTTGACTTAAGATTGAATCGTAAAACATTGTCAAAAGCACTAGCATTAAGATCAAGGCTAGATAGTCCTGTTGCCAATGATACTTGGGCTTTCAATGGTAGGCTTCCACAAGTTGACAAGAAGCTAATTGATAGCACAAAGGAAGAAATTGAATGATTTTGGCACACTAACTCTAGGGTATCACCGAATGCAAAAGATGTTGTAAAGTTAAGAATTGGTGATAAAGACCGCACACCACATCCTAAACATTACTTGGAATGTAGCCAAACAACATTGTACAAACAATATTGTGAAACTCACCCAGGTATGACAATCTCACAAAGAGCATTTGAATCTCTTAAGCCATTTTATTGTGTTCCTCTTAAAGTTCGTAATACATGTTGTTGCAAATACCATGTAGAATTTTCTATGTACCATGAATTATTATGCAATATTCATTCTACTTTGCACACTAACGAAATGTTATACGAGTGTGGTGCAATTCAACTACCAAAGTCATCTAGGGACTTATTGGATTTATTTCTATGTATTAGAGATAATGGTTGCATGTTCTACAAGAATGATTGTTTAAATGAAAAGTGTTTACAATGTGGTGGGTTATCAAAGTTTGTATCATGTTTTCATGAGGGCAACGAGCATGATTTTGGAAAGAGAATGGTTGAGAAAAAGAGATATGAGACAGTGAAATACAATTTGAAAAATGGAGGTGAAGGTTCTAGATGTGAGTTGATTGTAAGAGAGGTAAGTATTGCTGATTTTATTGATGATTTTAAGAAAAATCTTTTCTACAAGTATGTCAGACATAGCCACAGGTCTCAATGGTTAGATCAACAGTTCAGGATGTGTAAAGACTCTTTCCCGATTGGAACTATTGTCTCTGTAGTTGATTTTGCAGAAAACTATACATTGCAACCCCAAAATGAAGTTCAATCCCAGTACTACAATTCTATTCAGATTGCTATTTTTGTTCACATCACATACAGACATGCCCTCGAGAGTACAGAAGAGAACAGGAAGATTGTCAGAGAATACCATTTTTACATGAGTGATGATCGATCTCATTCAGCAGAGTTTGTGCAATATTGTTTTCAACAATTTTATGGGTTCTTGCAAGAAAAAGATATTAGAATAGATCAACATCTCATTTGGTTAGATAATTGCACTGGTCAATTCAAGAATGCTCATAATTTCTATTGGTTGAGCAAAATGCATGTAGAGAAGGGTATACCTCATATTTGGAATTTTTTTGAAGCGGGGCACGGAAAAGGTGAACATGATGGAGCAGGTGCATGCGTGAAGAGAGCTCTTTTTAAAGAACAACTAAAGATTAGAGGTGGTGCTACATTCAGTGATGCAGATTCCATTGTTAAGTGGTGTAACTATGCATTGTCACGAGGAGTGGCTCTTGATTCTGAAGTGTGCAGGTTCTTTTGGTTGGTTGATGATGGGATAGCGATAGAGAAATTGGAATGTCAGAGAATTAGTGAATCATCAAAGATGCATCATTTCAAAGCTCAAATGCAAGTACATGGACTATTTGGACATGAGAATTAGCTTTTTTTTGTCGAAGTTGTATTAAATGTAATTGGAACAACTGTGAGTCAAGTGAGTGGGTAGATGCATGGATTCCACAATATTTAGTCCCTTTATATGAAGGTCAATCATCTTCCGTCAATGACATGGAGAGCTCATTTGACTATGAACATCTTTCAAACCTTGTACAGCCAGGTCATGTTTATGCAGTTGTTGCACCGCATGGAAATGAAGAGAGGTCAGACTATTGGTTGGCACGATGTGTATAGGGAAAACAAAATCTCAACCTATGACAGATGATGATGGGTTCACATATCCTACAAGATCAGTTGTTATTGCTGGGACTTGGTTACGAACATATATGGTTAAAAAGAATGGCATCCCGGCCTTTGAAGACTTTGAGAAGCATAAAACCATATTGACGTATTCTCACCTAGTTGTAGCAACAAATGTCAAGTTACTAAAGCATCGTGGAAGACCAAAATCAAAAGAACTATGGACAATTAGTAATGCTGATCATGAAGCAATATTGGATACTTTGAAGGTAAGAGATGACCCCTCAGGTACGCTTGACTAGCATTTAAACTTCCAGATGGATAGGTATGACATTTTTTATCTTAACTTGTTCTTGTTTTTTCTATTTTTTAGAATTGTTTTATTAAAAATCTTGTTACTTTAATAACTATAATGCATGCTTTTGACTATATAGGACAACGAATAAAGTTATTTTAGATGGCATCGTAGATTATTTGGATGGCATCGTAAATTATTTTGTATGGCATCGTAGGTTATTTTGACTATACTCGAGGTATGATTTTTAGTTCTCATTTGTATTTCTTAATACTGCACATTTGTACCTTTTTCTACATAAGGCATTCCATGAGGTGACATGTATTTGATGTCTTTTGCCAAATAGTTCATGTGCCTTGTCTATGCTTTCACATATTACATACATGTGTCACATGGCAATTGCAACTACAACATCTGACAAAATTCTCATTTCTTTGAGGTATTCCACCAAACAGTTCATGTGCCTTGCCTATGCTTCCTTACTTTGCATTCTTATAAAAGTCCTATAACAGTCATAATTAATCTTCATACTAATCTTGATAGTAATCTTGCCATCATTGTATTCCATGAGATGACAGTCCTATAACAGTCCTATACATGTCTACTAGGATAGTTTTAACTACAACAGTCCTACAACAGTCCTAAAATAGTACTAGAATAGTCCTATAATAAGCGCAGCATTTAATGTACATATTTATGATATTCATGTTTACTTTTAAATCTGCTTGTTCATGCTTCTCACAGGACGTCACCTCCCCTACCCATCCAGCTCTATAGAAGAAGAGAGACAACAAATGATCAAAACGGATCACCAATTGGTGGTAAGTGATTGATTACTTATGTGATGTTATATATTTTGAATATTAAATTCTATATTAATGTGCATGTTGTTTGATTGTATTAATAGGTGGAAATTCAAAAATCTCTATCGAGGAGGTCTAGTCGATGAGCGATGGAAGATGAGTCATTGACTGGTTCACCATCTTCGTGGCCTAGAAAGAGCCATAGATTATTTGATAGCAATCCATAGGAGATTTGATTTTGGGACATTTTGTTACATATGTGTATTTGGCTTTGTAAACATACTTTTGTATGTTATCGATGTATATCATTGTATATACCCATATGGTTTTATTTGTACATGCCTATATGGCTTGATATATACACTATACATTATTTTCATGACATTATGTGCATATATGTATATATAAGATCCTAATTTGGCACAAGTAGGGAGAATGCTTGCACAGGTTATGGAATTTGGTTTTAAACGTTCCAATTGTATTTGCTTCAAAGTTTCTAAAGCCTTTTTGAAAAATCCATTTTGTGCATATCTTGCAATCATTGCATTCCATGAGATAGCATCTCTTTGAGGTGTCATGCCAAACTATTCACATGCCTTGTCTATGCTTCCAAACTTTGGATTTACACCCACCAATTGCATTTTCTTAACATTTCCTTTCAATCCTTATCAAAAATTCCATTTTGTGCACATATTGCAATCATTGCATTCCTTCATTTACAACACATGATTAAATAAGAAGATGCATATTTACAACACTTAAGACCTTCATGAAATGATACATTGGTTTCTTGATATTCAATCATGCATTGGAGATCTTCAAAGTGTTAAATATGTTTGAAGTGATGAAGAAACTTGTTATTTTGATGTATTTCAACTCCAAACTTCCGCCTAGAAATGAAGGCGCTAATCCTTTATCAAACTAATCTAAAAGTGTGCCTTAGTACTTAGGGCACTAGATTATGATTGATCAACCTAAAATGTGTGCCTAAGGCTAGATAGTGAATAGGAAGGATAAAATGCATCATCAAAGGAGTTTATAGTTATTGAAGGCATCAAATGATGACTTGGGCGCACATCTACCTCTCTACACCATATGTGACTAGTGCCAATTATTGAATAAACAACATAGAATGAGTGCCTTACTATTTGAGGTGCTAGTTCATGTTTCTAGAACACCAAAAGTGCGCCTCGATGTTGAGGCGCTAGCTCTTGCTCAAGCAACCTTGAAAGTGTGCTTTCACAAGGAGGTTAAAATGTATTATCAAAGGATTAAGTTGAATCAAGGAATCATCATTGAAGACAAGTAAAACATGACTGTGAATGAGGCACACTTTTCATCATCTTAACCTCACAATTGCGCCTTCCATTGGAAGCTCATATTGTGCCTAAAGGAATAGTACTGAGATATCATCCATGTCAATGATTGAGAATGTGTCAACTGGAACAATATTTTTTGTTCTGCTCATCGTGGGGTCAAATGGACTGCGCCAACGCGTCGAGGTGGGGGGGTAAATGCTAGGGGAGGTCTCGTTTCATGCGCCAAGCGTCCTAGTCATTCTGGGCAAGAGGCTACCGACAAAGTCCCTTAAGATCCCTGAGACCAAAAAACTACCAAACATTGACTGGGCAGTTCTCAGAATTCGTGAAAGTTGGGAATGTTCTGTTTAGACCTACAGGTGCACGTGACATCCTTCCACAATGTTGGTTAACAGATTTGCTCTTATTCTAAAAATTACTTGCTCTGACCCTATACCCTTCTTTCAAGAACAAATGAGTTAAACAACAAATGGGTGAACCTTTTGAATTAGTTCCCCTCTGAATTTAGGTACAGCTCCCTTTATGATTTTCAATGAATTTTAGCCTATTCAGCTAACTAAATTGCATTTTTAACCAGAAAACGCCTAAGGCTGACTAACATCCATACATAGCCATGTCATGAATGCGATTAATTCATACAGCAGTAGGATAGAATGCACAGATTCTACTTTAGTACATTCGAATACATGAATATATTTATACAAACTTGCTGAACTCGTAAGGAAAAATAACACACACGATGGGTTGTTCAAACAAAGAGCAATTACCAGGTAAAAGAAGATTTCTCATAGAAAATCAAATTTCACACATTTAGACGCACAGATCCAAATAAGCAGCAATCGTTCCTCTTTTCATTCACAGATGAAAATTTTTCAAACAATCATCATATATGTAAAAATAAACATAGTTTTTCTGAAATTCCCCTTTCTTCTTTCTTTCCCTCACTTCTATCTCGCTTTAAAAATTCTGAAAAACATATATATATCAAAGTCTTAACCATGTCCTCGAGCAAATTAAACCCAGAGTTAACATCACTCTGACCCATACGGGATTTAGTTTTAACAACTGATTGTAAAAGATTAAAGTTGCCAGAAATAACATAAATTAAAGGACTTGAAAAAGAAAGAGCTGATGCGGTTATGACTGGGGCGATGAATCAGCATCCCCTGATTTGCTGTCGAGAGCCTGGGAAGCATGCTGGGTTCTCCACTCCTGAAAGGCAGCCACGAACTCCTAAATTTTAGGAAAGTTTGGTATGCCTATATGCTTCATCCTCAATTTCCAGACCTCCTTTTCCCTTCGCATTTTCCCAAATTTTTCCTTGTGTTCAGGGAGTGCGTCGATGCAGAGGTAGAGCAGGGATTTGACTTTAGAAACTTTGGAGAAATCCTCAATCAGAATATTATCATTCTTTTTAACAAAACGGATCTTATCTCTAAAGGATTGGGCTACTGCTTCAACATCTTCTTCAGGCTTTCCATCATCCTTCATGTATTTTACATCGATACATTGTAAATCACGTTGCAATGACTGAGTGAAGTCCGTTATCTCCTTAATTAGCTTTGAGACTTCAAAGCATCCTTGTCGAGATATGGAGTTCCTCCATTCGATATTCTTTTTGTTTACATACAATAAATCCTCATCCACACCAGTCAGTTTCATCTCTGCCAAAAACTTCTCCAGCCCATATTTCTAAACTTCCACTATTTGGTTCATCACACTGGTCCACTTGCCTTCGTCCTTAGCCCAGACAGCAACCTGTGCTTTAAGATCTTCAATGGTAGTAGCAGTCAGGTCATATATGCCTTTGAGTTCATGAATATACTCAGTTCCCCTTTGCTCAATGCTGTCTAACCAGCCATCAAATGTTTTTGAGACCATTTTGCTCCTATGAACTTGATCTAACATTTTCTGGTTGACGGGTGACTTTGGGTCGAAAGACAAGGGAACTTGTGAGATTGGCTGTGGGTTAGGATTGTTAATGGCTTCAATATATTCTGCCATTGCACGTAGAGCTTGTTTTAATTCTCTTTTGTCCCTTTCATCTTTCATCGTTCGATTGACCATTCTTTTAGTTGAAGCTTCGAGATGGTGTACATCTGTAGCTCTGGAGGCAGTACCGAGGTCTATCTTTTCCACAGTGAAATCATGCACTGTAGGATCTTGAACCTCTCCCTCGGTCACTGGCTTGGCTATTTCTGCACTCCAGTTACCAGTGCTTGGGTCAATATCTATCCTGGACACTATTTTAAGTCTCTTAGACTTGGGGGTCTTCCCCAGACATTTACTCACCATATCTTCCAGAGGGAGAACGAAAGGAACCACCTTCTTTTTGTCAGATATAGAGCTCTCTAGCCACTTCGGTGCCGGGGTTGTCTCCCTGAGTTTTTCTCCATCAGAGGGTTTATCTGAAATCATCAACATCTCCGGAGTACCCAAAACATCCTCTGACTGTGAACCAGTATCAACTGCTTCTATTCTGGTTGGGCTTGCTTCTTTGTCCCCTATGGGGTCCTCTGCTTCTTCCTCTGAATTTAAGTCGACAATTATTGTCTCAGAAACTAGCTTCTTCCTTTTACCTTTGGTTCTCAGCCTGGTGACACGAGAAGGCAGAATATCTGTGAGGACCCTTCTGGATTTCTTGGTGACAGGGCTCTTCTCAGGTGATGGCTCAGAAGCACCTGTACCACAGATAGCAAGAGGTTGATTAGAAGGATCCAGGGGAAGTGGTGATGCAACCACTGAAGATAATTGTTGAACATTTTTATTTTGAGACCCCTGTTGCCTCTTTTCTCTCAACCATTTTTCAGTCCTCCTTATCACCGGGAGGGTCTTAATTTCAATCCTGTCCTCCTCCCTCTTGCTCCAGTCCACCTCTGGAATGGGTAAGTGCTCCACCTTCTCAAATTGTGGATCAACCACTTCTTCATCATCAACAAGAATTCCAGAAATGTCCATGTCTAAATTAAAGGTAATTATTTGCCTTAAAGAAAATCTGCACCATAACCTTCTCCTAACTTCAAATTCATCTGGACAATCCATCCAATAATCCTCCAGCTTAGGAAGGTGCGAGTGCCCTGTTCCAGAATTTAAGTTGTCTTTAACAAAACTTTTACTGTCGAATTTGGCTCTAGCAGTGAAGAATTGAAAATTGAACCTCTTGAGGTTCACCCCCAGATTTAAAGCATCAGAAGTTGACAGGCATGAATAATGCCCAAGTTCAACAGGAAAAGAAATACCACAACCCCTTTTTGATGGGAATTTTTTATCAACATGTGCCAATTGCCGACATACCTCTATTAGTACAAAACGATCAAATACATATCTGGGCAACTTCATTGGTTCACCATCGAATCCCCCAACTCTGATATAGGTGAACTCAGAGAATTGGATGAAAAAGCTACCGTAGATACTGATTAGCTGCATTGCTTCACTGGTCATTCTCTTACCTGGGTTGCCTGTCAATTCATAGGTCATCTTCCCAGTGAAGACATCATTGATCCTCTTGTAATTTTCATAACAATTTTTTCTTTGCAACTGTGAGTAATATTGATAAATTTTGCTGCTCTCATCTAAAGGCTCATGAGGCAGGTCAAACCAATCTCTTGTGGAGGCTAAACAGTAAAATAGATAAGAAGACATAAAGAAATCCCTGTTGCCCAGACGATTATTTAAGCTCTGATGCAGACAGTCAGCTATTATCTCGGCCCAATCCAAGTATTGTTCACCCTGAAGGACGACTTGTATAAAAAAATACATCCAATCTTCCCAGTAATAGGCATGTTGATTGCCTCTCAATCTGTTCAATAACACCACAATATCCCTTACCTCCTATATTAAATGATCTCTAGTGAGGGGTCTGGGCAGCCTTGAACCACCTTTCTGAAATTTTAGCAGCCAATTCCGTGCTATCACACTTTTGTAAGTTGGTTTCTTTTCTGAGAAATATCCAGTGGAGGAGGTAATGTCGAGGTTGGAATATGCCCCCTTATGCGGTATCTTCATCACAGACATAAGGGTTTGTCTGTTGACACAAAACAACACATCCCCGTTGGCATTTTTGACACATCTGTTCTGGGGGTCATATCTGTTTATACATTCTTGAACCAATTCAGGGCATAGAATGGCCTGAGGAAAGGCTGCAGCTTCCACTAAACCACCGTCTACAATCTTCTTCATTGTGGGGGTTTGGACAGGGTTCTTTGTTCTTTCTATGAATTCCTCCAAGTCATACTGAACTAATGCGGTGTCTCCAAACTCTGAGTGGGAATAAATAAGACTGGGGCCGTGTTCATCCCCCAAACATGTAGACTTCAAAGACATATTTGGAAGACTATGATATAGCAATTCGAATTTCAAAAATAACAGAAATTCTAGGGGTTCTTCTTTCCAGTATAAGAACTCGGAATAGTACAGGGGGAAACAGAACTCACCTTCAGGAAATTTGAAATCACTGCGAAAACTTGAAAAACGAGAGCCTTACACTTCCAGCGCTATTCTCCTCCGTGTCGCACAGTGTGATTACTTGCTAAAATTGGGTTGTTCTTGGCTAATAATGGCACTTACCAGAATGAATGTTTATCGCTCGGATCAATACGTGCCAAAAATATTTGAAGGGACGCGAACTCTGATTTCTTCATTAATAGCAAGTAATGTTGACATGCCATCATGAGGTACAATAATTATCCGTAGCCTCCGTTAAATTAGAGCTCTCGCTTTTATGATGAGTTTCTGACAAAATCTCCTCCAACTTTCCCGCTAAATTTGGCTTGGAAAACCACAGGAGCAAATGGGACCAAGCTTATCAAATCTTCAAACCATTGAACCATTGAACCATTGAACCATTGAACCTTTGAAACATGGTTCAACGCGATGGTTCAATATGAAGGTTCAAAATATGCCAACTGGACCTTATGGATTGGGCTGAAAAACTATCTTAGGGAAACAAGGACTTGACTCATGAACCGTTGAACTTGGGAAGACATGGTTCAATATGAAGGTTCAACGACACATGATATAAGGCAACTGCGCGACCCGATGGATGAAAAAGGCTATGAATATTGAACCTTGAACCTTGAACCATTGAACCCCACGGAAGAGTTCAAGCGGGAAGTTCAAGTTCAACCCGAAAGTTCCAAGACGCTTGAGGCAAACACAAAACAACTTGCTTTATATGACACTTCAGACACATTGAACCATTGAACTTTAGACTTTGAGAATGGTTCGGGTTCAAAGGTTCAAACCTTAAGTAACTTTGTTTACAAAGGTGATGCACGGGTAAAAATTGAAGGATCAAGAGCCAATTTACGGAAAAAGGGTATGACCGGGAATATAGCACGATAAACCGGCTTTTGTTCAAGAAATATTACCAATACATAAATAAACAAGGGCGACTCAAAAGGTAACACTGGCTCTGACTGGGGACTGCATTTCATGGCAAATTGCAGAGAACTCAGAAGCTCTGGTTTCGCAGAAAAGGAAAACAAAAGAAAGAAAGAAAGAAACAGGATGGGACCGAACAAAAACAGGAAAAGAAACACAGAAGGAAACAAAGGGAAGACTATGTACAAAACTGGGGAACCTGTTTACAGACGATACAACTTGAGATCCTGTCCATTATAGGACAGGGGTAAAACAGTTCCATCAGGATATTCCAATTTGAAAGAATTTGGACCCAACACCTGGTGAATCTTAAAAGGCCCTTTCCAGAGGGAATCAAATTTGCTGTGTGCACCCTTTGGTTCTCTCCTTTTGTCCCACAGGAGTATTTCGTCACCTTCCATGAACTTCCTGGGTCTTGCCTTCCTATCAAAAATTTCCTTAACTTTAGCCCGATGCACAGTGATTCGGTCAACCAGTTCATTTCTCTCTTCCTCAATTTTGGTTAAATACATGATCCTCTTCTCCAGGGAATCTTGGAAATACTGATCCTCAATTACGCTTTGCAGTTTGGCTATAGACAGCTCCAGTGGCAATGATAATTGGGCTCCTATCCCATAAACTAATTCAAATGGTGCCATCCCAATCGCTCTCTTTGGGGTTACTCTGTCAGCCCAGAGAGCTTCATATAACTTCTTATGCCAATCCCTGGGGCTGTCATTAACCAATTTCTTCATGATAGCAATCAAGTTTTTGTTACTGGACTCAGCTTGTCCATTCCCTTGGGGATAGTAATCCGATGAATGAGAAAGAGAAATACTATGTTCATAACAGAAGGAAGTCATCTCACCTGAGGAGAAACTGGTAGCATTATCAGCTACAATCTTCTGGGGCACACCGAATCGAACTAAAATATTCTCCTTGAGAAAATCACAAACCACCTCGGAAGTTGTTCTTTTTACAGGGGCTGCCTCAACCCATTTCGTGAAATAATCTGTTGCTGTTAAGATATGGGTATGCCCTGCACTTGAGGGGGGTGAGATAGGTCCAATAAAATCCAATCCCCACTGTTTGAAGGGTTCTTCAACAATAACAGGCCTCAAAGGTAGGGCTACAAGTTGTGGCCTTCCCGAGAACATTTTACACTTCTCACAATTAGCCACGAACCTATACGCGTCCTTGAACATCCCTGGCCAGTAATAACAATTTCTGAGAATCTTGAAAGCTGTAACTGAAGAAGAAAAATGTCCGCCACAAGCTTCATTATGGAAAACTCCCAAGAGTTTATCCTGCTGTTCTTTATCCACACATCTCAGAAAAGTCCCATCTAACCCTTTCTTGTAAAGAACATCTCCCCAAATAACATATTTTGCAGCTTTCAGCTTCAAGTTTCTTTTCTCTTTAGGAGTCAGGTGATTAGGACAGTCACCATATGTAAGATAATGTGCCACATCCAGAAACCATGGATCCTGTAAACTTACCAATAAGACTGTGGGGAGTCCCTCCCCTTCTTGCTCTTTATTCTCAGCAATCAGCTTACATAAACCTTGACCCCTGATCAGCTTAGTAGGTCTAATTTCTAGATCATACTCCTGTATTTTAGCAACCCACGTTGCTCTATTATTTAATCCCACTTCCTGCTGAGTCAAAATACTTTTCACAGCTAAATTTGGAACAAATACAACTGAATAGGAATGGAGTATATAATATCTGAATTGCTTGACAGCTTTGACCACAGCGAAGGCTTGCTTTTCGACCAGAGAATATTTTAGCTCATGCTTTTTTAGGGGAACACTCATAAAGGCTATGGGAGCCTCTTCATCTAATTCATTTTTCTGCAACAAAATTCCTGACATGGTGTGTTCCGAAGCATAACAATAAATAATAAAATCCTTCTGAAAATTAGGATTTACCAAAGTGGGAGTGTTCGCAATAGCCTCCTTGATATCCTCGAACGCCTTCCTAGCAGCTTCGTTCCATTTGAAAGGTTGTTTCTCACTCATCATCCCGACAATGTGTTTTGTAATCTCAGCAAAGTCAGGGATGAACCTTCTGAGGAAATTGATTTGACCGAAGAAGGACTTTACTCCAGTCCTGTTTGAGGGGAGACTAAGCTGTTGAATTGCCCTGACTTTCTCTGGGTCGATCCTGATTCCATCTTTTGAAACTAGGTGTCCCAACAATTTTCCCTCAGTCACACAGAAAATTGACTTCTTGGGGTTGAGTGAGATGCCGTGGCTCCGACACCTTTGCAAGACAGACTCCAGATCTCTCAAGTGATCTTCTCTATTCTTGGAAAAGACAGTTAAATCATCAAGGTAAATAACGATGATCCTGTTCTTCAGGTCCCTGAAGGACGAATCCATTGCCCGCTGAAAAGTTGCTCCTGCATTGATCAAGCCAAAGGGCATTCGCTTATAGGCAAAGGTTCCCTGAGGTGTGGTGAAAGCTGTTTTATGTTGATCCTCTGCAGCCACACCTATCTGATTGTAACCTAAAAAACCATCCAGCATAGACATCATTTCAGACCCAGCAACTGTCTGCAAGATGTGGTCCATCACAGGTAGAGGATAGTTATCTTTCAGGCTGGCTTGATTTAAGTTTCTGAAGTCAACACAGATCCTTATTTCTCCATTTTTCTTTCGGACCGGAACAATATTTGCCACCCAGGTGGAGTGATGGATTGGATAGATGATTCTGGCTTTCAACATCTTATCTATCTCTTTAAAGATGGCTTCAGCAACTTTTGGGTTGTAATTCCTCAGCTTCTGTCTGAATGGAGCTGCATTTGCTTTCAGAGGGATATGGTGGTGAAACTGTCCATGTCTAAAATTTTTGAGATCATCATAGCACCAGGCGAAAACATCCTTATATCTGATTAGCAATTTAATCAATTTGTTTTTTTCCTCCGAAGAGCAGCATTTAAAAATGGATATCCACTTAGGATCGGCTTTATCTCCAATATTTATTTTCTCATAATCCTTTGCTTTATCAGGAATAGAGGAAGGCTTGCCTTTAACATATTCATCTCTTCTAGAAAATAGATGTTCCAAAGAAACCAGCCCTTTAGGGATTTTGTTTCCCTTTAATTGAATCATATCATCTCTTGAATTAATCCCAGGGTCAGGACTGAATTCTTTGCACTCTGATTCGGAACCTTCAAAATAGGTCCCCAGGAACATTTCAGCATTTTCTAAGAATTTTCTAATTTGATTATCACTTTCAAAAACCTGCCAGTTCTCGGCATTGTCAGGGACATTAGGGCGATATATCATTTCTACCCTATAAGAATCTTTCTTGAAATCTGGATGTGGTAAAAGGAGAGAAGCTGATACTGCCAGAGAATCTGCTCGGGAATTCAGATCCCTGGGAATTGTTTCTATAGAGAAAGAATCAAAATATTCGATTTCATCCCATACCCTATTTCTATAATGCCTTAGTCTTTCATTCTTTACAGAAAAGATTCCCCTTACATGCTTCACAATTAGTTCAGCATCACCCTTTACCATAAGTACCTTCACACCCTTCTCTTTGGCTTCAAACAATCCGAGCAGTAAGGCTTCATACTCTGCAGTATTGTTGGTGTTTTTGAACTCTAACTTAAAAGAATAAGAAAACAATTCACCTTCAGGTGAGATTAACACGACTCCAGCCCCTGAACCAGTGGTAGCACAGCTGCCATCAAATTCCATAACCCATAGATCATCAGAATGTACAGGTCTTTGCACTAATTCTTCCTTGGGTTCTGCCTTGAAACTTTGTTCAGAAGAGAAGAAATAATTACTGAATTCACATTCCTCAAACAAAATCTGTGCCTTGGGATCATCAGAGGGATAGACAGTGAACTTGCACTTGGGCTCAGGTTCCAGCTTCACTCTCTGCTTTCCTACTAGGATTGTGGCCTCTGACCAATCCAGCTTGATTTGTCCACCTAGATCCTTGCAAAATGTCCTACTCAAAAGCATTCCATAACTGGCAGGGATATCTGCTACCAGAATAGTCAATTTCACCCTCTTGTCAGGGTAAGCTGCAAGTGCGACTCATGCATCTTTAATTTGCCCAAGCAAGGAAACCTGTTTTCCGTCCATAGAATAACATCTTCCAAATGTTTTCGTAAGTGATAATCCTAGGGCTTTAGCTACAGAGGAGGGCATAATGTTATCAGAGGCTCCTGAATCTATAATGTAGTTGCTAAGTTTATGACCATTGATATACAGGGACACATAAAAAGGATTAGGTTTCAAATCATTATAGGGAATATTGTTGGATGCATTGGGAGTTGTATTAGGGGCAGACAAAGGTGACTCAGATGACGAAGTAAATAATCTAGCAATAGGGGATTCAGCATCGACTTCCAATTGATTCGCAAATTCGGTTTGTGCAGGACTACCTTTAACATGTTTAACTAATTTGTCAAGTTCAGTAGGTTTCAACTTGAGATATTCAATAGGAGAAATTTGAATTTTTGCAGATTTACAAAAATCTACAATATCAAAGGAAGCATCTAGCTCATTTCTATGTAGCAATTTATTTTCTTGAGCTTTCAAATTAGCATCATGAGTTCTAGTTAAGGGCTCCTTACCTTTGCCAGGTATTTCTTGAGTATTAGAAGATTTCATATTCCTCTGACCCCTAGTGAGCACCGCGCATGAAGGGTCTTCAAGGGTTACCAATATTTCACCTCCCCTTTCTGAATCAGACTCATATTCAAGGAAGTGTATCTCAGAGCCGCCAGGTTCCTCGTAGTTCCTTTCATCTTCTGTGGCTTCCCCTAGCATATCTTGAGTAGCAGTCATCTGAGTGTACCTGAGCATTTCTGGGCAAGAATTCCCATCATGGTCAGTAGTCAAGTGAAAAATGCACATGTTTCCTCTTCCAGGAGCAGGTTCAATAGCCAGTCTTGGTTGTGCTGCCGTCAAGGGTAAAGTTCTACCAGTATTTGCTTGTTGATTCAAATTTCTTCTGCTCATATCTTGGTACGGTTGCTGGAAAGGGGCGCCAGCCTTAGGTAGTTGCCTCTTTAAGGCAATCATATCATTAACCAACCTCTACACTATAGGGTCCGTAGAAGATGAGGATTGGGCATTTGGCACCTGAACCTCCCTCTTCCATTTGCCGGCCATGATGAGATCATCCTCCAATCCGACTGCTAGGTTTTGTGCAGCTGTCAAATCGGCAATTGCACCTCTCCTGAGATGGAAGCTAATATCGGGAGGCATAGCATTAATAAAGAAACATTTCTAATTTTCGCCAGACGGTCTTTTTGTAGCAGTGATTTTATTCACAATTCTATTAAATTTGGCCACGAACTCCCTCATAGGTTCATGAATCTCCTTTTTAAGTTGAGTCAGCTGTGCAAGGAGATAATGTTCGTCCTCTGCACTCTTGAACCTATTTTCAAAGGCAGTTTTCATTTCATTCCAATTCGTAATTGAGGCATCAGTCAGGTGGTAGAACCATTGTGCAGCAGTGTCAGTCAAAGTCTGTACAAAGAGTCTTATGGCAACGTCCTGGTGTTGAACACCCAGCACACTGCATGCTGCTGCAAAAGCACATAAATGTTCTTCTGGTGATGTTTTACCATCTCCATTGAACCTGGGCAAATTCTCTCTTGCATTTTTAGGTAATGGATTAAGGTTGGCCCCTAGGTTCAGAGGCCCTATGGCAGCTCCCCAAGGTTGAGCCATGGGTAGAAAATTTATAGCTAAGGGGATAGCAGTGCCTGAAAGGGTTAAAGCTTGGCAGAGAGGGGAAGTAGCAGGCCTAGAAGGACTAGGGGGTCTACTTCTTGCTTTTCTTGCACAGGTAGGGATATAAGGAAAATTAAGGTTTTGCAATGTTTGAAAGGTAGGGTCTTCAACTCCCTCTCTTCTCGAAGACCTGGTGTAGGGCCTAGAATCCAGCTTAAAATAATAGTGGAACTAGGTAGGTAGTTATTGATTTCTTTGTTGTTCTTGATTTCTTTGTACCTCAAGGGCTTGGTTTATTGCAGCGTTTCTTGCCTGCCTTCTTCTTTGCCTGAGTAACAGTAATCTTAGGTTATCGGCCAACTCTTCTTCTTGTTCCAACACTCTGCTCGCTCTTCTGTAATCTTCACTATTTCGATGAGTACGCCAAGCAAGAGTATTCAACTTGCCAATGATATCTTCCTGTTCGTCTTGAAATCCAAGATTGGGTTGCAGAACAGGAATTATGTTTTCGTGTGGAAGCACCATTGTTGCTTCATATTCAGGCGATTAATAATTAATGATTTTGTCTAATTTTCCCCAGCAGAGTCGCCAGAAACTGTTGGTTAACAGATTTGCTCTTATTCTGAAAATTACTTGCTCTGACCCTATACCCTTCTTTCAAGAACAAATGAGTTAAACAACAAATGGGTGAACCTTTTGAATTAGTTCCCCTCTGAATTTAGGTACAGCTCCCTTTATGATTTTCAATGAATTTTAGCCTATTCAGCTAACTAAATTGCATTTTTAACCAGAAAATGCCTAAGGCTGACTAACATCCATACATAGCCATGTCATGAATGCGATTAATTCATACAGCAGCAGGATAGAATGCACAGATTCTATTTTAGTACATTCAAATACATGAATATATTTATACAAACTTGCTGAACTCGTAAGGAAAAATAACACACACGATGGGTTGTTCAAACAAAGAGCAATTACCAGGTAAAAGAAGATTTCTCACAGAAAATCAAATTTCACACATTTAGACGCACAGATCCAAATAAGCAGCAATCGTTCCTCTTTTCATTCACAGATGAAAATTTTTCAAACAATCATCATATATGTAAAAATAAACACAATTTTTCTGAAATTCCCCTTTCTTCTTTCTTTCCCTCACTTCTATCTCCCTTTAAAAATTCTGAAAAACATATATATATCAAAGTCTTAACCATGTCCTCGAGCAAATTAAACCCAGAGTTAACATCACTCTGACCCATACGGGATTTAGTTTTAACAACTGATTGTAAAAGATTAAAGTTGCCAGAAATAACATAAATTAAAGGACTTGAAAAAGAAAGAGCTGATGCGGTTATGACTGGGGCGATGAATCAGCATCCCCTGATTTGCTGTCGAGAGCCTGGGAAGCATGCTGGGTTCTCCACTCCTGAAAGGCAGCCACGAACTCTTGAATTTTAGGAAAGTTTGGTATGCCTATATGCTTCATCCTCAATTTCCAGACCTCCTTTTCCCTTCGCATTTTCCCAAATTTTCCCTTGTGTTCAGGGAGTGCGTCGATGCAGAGGTAGAGCAGGGATTCGACTTTAGAAACTCTGGAGAAATCCTCAATCAGAATATTATCATTCTCCTTAACAAAACGGATCTTATCTCTAAAGGATTGGGCTACTGCTTCAACATCTTCTTCAGGCTTTCCATCATCCTTCATGTATTTTACATCGATACATTGTAAATCACGTTGCAATGACTGAGTGAAGTCCGTTATCTCCTTAATTAGCTTTGAGACTTCAAAGCGTCCTTGTCGAGATATGGAGTTCCTCCATTCGATATTCTTTTTGTTTACATACAATAAATCCTCATCCACACCAGTCAGTTTCATCTCTGCCAAAAACTTCTCCAGCCCATATTTTCGAACTTCCTCTATTTGGTTCATCACACTGGTCCACTTGCCTTCGTCCTTAGCCCAGACAGCAACCTGTGCTTTAAGATCTTCAATGGTAGTAGCAGTCAGGTCATATATGCCTTTGAGTTCATGAATATACTCAGTTCCCCTTTGCTCAATGCTGTCTAACCAGCCATCAAATGTTTTTGAGACCATTTTGCTCCTATGAACTTGATCTAACATTTTCTGGTTGACGGGTGACTTTGGGTCGAAAGACAAGGGAACTTGTGAGATTGGCTATGGGTTAGGATTGTTAATGGCTTCAATATATTCTGCCATTGCACGCAGAGCTTGTTTTAATTCTCTTTTGTCCCTTTCATCTTTCATCGTTCGATTGACCATTCTTTTAGTTGAAGCTTCAAGATGGTGTACATCTGCAGCTCTGGAGGCAGTACCGAGGTCTATCTTTTCCACAGTGAAATCATGCACTGTAGGATCTTGAACCTCTCCCTCGGTCATTGGCTTGGCTATTTCTGCACTCTAGTTACCAGTGCTTGGGTCAATATCTATCCTGGACACTGTTTTAAGTCTCTTGGACTTGGGGGTCTTCCCCAGACATTTACTCACCATATCTTCCAGAGGGAGAACGAAAGGAACCACCTTCTTTTTGTCAGATATAGAGCTCTCTAGCCACTTCGGTGCCAGGGTTGTCTCCCTGAGTTTTTCTCCATCAGAGGGTTTATCTGAAATCATCAACATCTTCGGAGTACCCAAAACATCCTCTGACTGTGAACCAGTATCAACTGCTTCTGTTCTGGTTGGGCTTGCTTCTTTGTCCCCCATGGGGTCCTCTGCTTCTTCCTCTGAATTTAAGTCGACAATTATTGTCTCAGAAACTAGCTTCTTCCTTTTACCTTTGGTTCTCAGCCTGGTGACACGAGAAGGCAGAATATCTGTGAGGACCCTTCTGGATTTCTTGGTGACAGGGCTCTTCTCAGGTGATGGCTCAGAAGCACCTGCACCACAGATAGCACGACGTTGATTAGAAGGATCCAGGGGAAGTGGTGATGCAACCACTGAAGATAATTGTTGAACATTTTTATTTTGAGACCCCTGTTGCCTCTTTTCTCTCAACCATTTTTCAATCCTCCTTATCACCGGGAGGGTCTTAATTTCAATCCTGTCCTCCTCCCTCTTGCTCCAATCCACCTCTGGAATGGGTAAGTGCTCCACCTTCTCAAATTGTGGATCAACCACTTCTTCATCATCAACAAGAATTCCAAAAATGTCCATGTCTAAATTAAAGGTAATTATTTGCCTTAAAGAAAATCTGCACCATAACCTTCTCCTAACTTCAAATTCATCTGGACAATCCATCCAATAATCCTCCAGCTTAGGAAGGTGCAAGTGCCCTGTTCCAGAATTTAAGTTGTCTTTAACAAAACTTTTACTGTCGAATTTGGCTCTAGCAGTGAAGAATTGAAAATTGAACCTCTTGAGGTTCACCCCCAGATTTAAAGCATCAGAAGTTGACAGGCATGAATAATGCCCAAGTTCAACAGGAAAAGAAATACCACAACCCCTTTTTGATGGGAATTTTTTATCAACATGTGCCAATTGCCGACATACCTCTATTAGTACAAAACGATCAAAACATATCTGGGCAACTTCATTGGTTCACCATCGAATCCCCCAACTCTGATATAGGTGAACTCAGAGAATTGGATGAAAAAGCTACCGTAGATACTGATTAGCTGCATTGCTTCACTGGTCATTCTCTTACCTGGGTTGCCTGTCAATTCATAGGTCATCTTCCCAGTGAAGACATCATTGATCCTCTTGTAATTTTCATAACAATTTTTTCTTTGCAACTGTGAGTAATATTGATAAATTTTGCTGCTCTCATCTAAAGGCTCATGAGGCAGGTCAAACCAATCTCTTGTGGAGGCTAAACAGTAAAATAGATAAGAAGACATAAAGAAATCCCTGTTGCCCAGACGATTATTTAAGCTCTGATGCAGACAGTCAGCTATTATCTCGGCCCAATCCAAGTATTGTTCACCCTGAAGGACGACTTGTATAAAAAAATACATCCAATCTTCCCAGTAATAGGCATGTTGATTGCCTCTCAATCTGTTCAATAACACCACAATATCCCTTACTTCCTGTATTAAATGATCTCTAGTGAGGGGTCTGGGCAGCCTTGAACCACCTTTCTGAAATTTTAGCAGCCAATTCCGTGTTATCACACTTTTGTAAGTTGGTTTCTTTTCTGAGAAATATCCATTGGAGGAGGTAATGTCGAGGTTGGAATATGCCCCCTTATGTGGTATCTTCATCACAGACATAAGGGTTTGTCTGTTGACACAAAACAGCACATCCCCATTGGCATTTTTGACACATCTGTTCTGGGGGTCATATCTGTTTATACATTCTTGAACCAATTCAGGGCATAGAATGGCCTGAGGAAAGGCTGCAGCTTCCACTAAACCACTGTCTACAATCTTCTTCATTGTGGGGGTTTGGACAGGGTTCTTTGTTCTTTCTATGAATTCCTCCAAGTCATACTGAACTAATGCGGTGTCTCCAAACTCTGAGTGGGAATAAATAAGACTGGGGCCGTGTTCATCCCCCAAACATGTAGACTTCAAAGACATATTTGGAAGACTATGATATAGCAATTCGAATTTCAAAAATAACAGAAATTCTAGGGGTTCTTCTTTCCAGTATAAGAACTCGGAATAGTACAGGGGGAAACAGAACTCACCTTCAGGAAATTTTAAATCACTGCGAAAACTTGAAAAACGAGAGCCTTACACTTCCAGCACTATTCTCCTCCGCGTCGCACAGTGTGATTACTTGCTAAAATTGGGTTGTTCTTGGCTAATAATGGCACTTACTAGAATGAATGTTTATCGCTCGGATCAATACGTGCCAAAAATATTTGAAGGGACGCGAACTCTGATTTCTTCATTAATAGCAAGTAATGTTGACGCGCCATCATGAGGTACAATAATTATCCGTAGCCTCCGTTAAATTAGAGCTCGCGCTTTTATGATGAGTTTCTGACAAAATCTCCTCCAACTTTCCCGCTAAATTTGGCTTGGAAAACCGCGGGAGCAAATGGGACCAAGCTTATCAAATCTTCGAACCATTGAACCATTGAACCATTGAACCATTGAACCTTTGAAACATGGTTCAACGCGATGGTTCAATATGAAGGTTCAAAATATGCTAACTAGACCTTATGGATTGGGCTGAAAAACTATCTTAGGGAAACAAGGACTTGACTCATGAACCGTTGAACTTGGGAAGACATGGTTCAATATGAAGGTTCAACGACACATGATATAAGGCAACTGCACGACCCGATGGATGAAAAAGGCTATGAATATTGAACCTTGAACCTTGAACCTTGAACCTTGAACCATTGAACCCCGCGGAAGAGTTCAAGCGGGAAGTTCAAGTTCAACCCGAAAGTTCCAAGACGCTTGAGGCAAACACAAAACAACTTGCTTTATATGACACTTCAGACACATTGAACCATTGAACTTTAGACTTTGAGAATGGTTCGGGTTCAAAGGTTCAAACCTTAAGTAACTTTGTTTACAAAGGCGACGCACGGGTAAAAATTGAAGGATCAAGAGCTGATTTACGGAAAAAGGGTATGACCGGGAATATAGCACGATAAACCGGCTTTTGTTCAAGAAATATTACCAATACATAAATAAACAAGGGTGACTCAAAAGGTAACACACAATAACCTCTCTCAGTTTTGGTCAACTCCATTCCGTTTGACCGTGCCAAAATCAAACGCATTGTTGCAAAATGCTTCAATTTGATGTAGTGGAAAGGTGCTAGGTGCAACATTTTTCATTCCATAGCTCGTGGGGTCAAACGGACTCTGCCAACGCGTCGGGGTGGGGGGGTAAATGCTAGTGGAGGTCTCGTTTCATGCACCAAGCATCCCAGTCATTCCGGGCAAGAGGCTACCGGCAAAGTCCCTTAAGATCCCTGAGACCAAAAAGTTGCCAAACTTTGATCGGGTAGTTCTCAAAATTTGTGAAAGTTGGGAATGTTTTGTTTGGACCTATAGGTGCACATGACATCCTTCCACAATAACCTCTCTCGTTTTTGGTCAACTCCATTCCGTTTGACCGTGTTGAAATCAAACGCATAGTTGCAAAATGCTGCTATTTGATGTAGTGGAAAGGTGCTAGGTGCGACATTTTTCATTCCATAGCTCGTGGGGTCGAACAAACTGCGCCAACGCGTCGGGGTGGGTGGGTAAATGCTAGTGGAGGTATCATTTTGTGCGCCAAGCGTCCCAGTCATTCCGGGCAAGAGGCTACCGGTAAAGTCCCTTAAGATCCCTGAGACCAAAAAATGCCAAACTTTGACCGGACAGTTCTCAAAATTTGTGATAGTTGGGAATGCTCTATTTGGACCTATACGTGGATGTGGTATCCTTCCACAATAACCTCTTTCGTTTTTGGTCAACTCCATTCCGTTTGACCGTGTTGAAATCAAACGCATTGGCACAAAATGCTTCAATTTGATGCAGTGGAAAGGTGCTAGGTGCGACATTTTATCATTCCATAGCTTGTGGGGTCGAACAGACTCTGCCAACGCGTCAGGGTGGGTGGGTAAATGCTAGTGGAGGTCTCATTTCGTGTGCCAAGCATCCCAGTCATTCCGGGCAAGAGGCTACCGGCAAAGTCCCTTAAGATCCCTGAGACCAAAAAACTACCAAACTTTGACAGGGTAGTTCTCAAAATTCATGACAGTTGGGAATGCTCTGTTTGGACCTACAAGTGCACGTGGCATCCTTCCACAATAACCTCTCTCATTTTTGGTCAACTCCATTCTGTTTGACCGTGTTGAAATCAAACGCATTGGTGCAAAATGCTTCAATTTGATGCAGTGGAAAGGTGCTAGGTGCGACATTTTTCATTCCATAACTCGTGGGGTCGAACGGACTCTGCCAACGCGTCGGGGTGGGCACGTAAATGCTAGTGGAGGTCTTGTTTCATGCGCCAAGCGTCCCAGTCATTCCGGGCAAGAGGCTACCGACAAAGTCCCTTAAGATCCTTGAGACCAAAAAACTGCCAAACTTTGACCGGGCAGTTCTCAGAATTCATGATAGTTGGGAATGCTCTGTTTGGACCTACAGGTGCATGTGGCATCCTTCCACAATAACCTCTCTCATTTTTGGTCAACTCCATTCCATTTGACCGTGTTGAAATCAAACGCATTGGTGCAAAATGCTTCAATTTGATGCAGTGGAAAGGTGCTAGGTGCGAGATTTTTCATTCCATAGCTCGTGGGGCTGAACAGTTTGCTCCAACATGTCGGGGTGGGTGAGTAAATGCTAGGGGAGGTCTTGTTTTATGTACAAAGCATCCCAGTCGTTCCGAGCTGTAAGCTACCGACAAAGTCAAAAGTTGCTAGGATTGAAATTTTGCATTCCACAGGTCCTAGGGCTGAATGGTTTTCTCCAACACGTCGGGGTGGGCGAGTAAATGCTAGGGGAGGTCTTGTTTTGTGTGCAAAGCATCCTAGTCATTCTGAGCTGTAAGCTACCGTCAAAGTCAAAAGTTGCTAGGATTGAAATTTTACATTCCACAGGTCCTGGGGCTAAATGGTTTACGCCAATGCGTCAGGGTGGGCGGGTAAATGTTAGTGGAGGTCTTGTTTCATGTGCCAAGCGTCCCAGTCGTTCTGAGCTGTAAGCTACCCACAAAGTCAAAAGTTGCTAGGATTGAAATTTTGCATTCCACAGGTCCTGGGGCTAAACGGTTTGCTCCAACATGTCGGGGTGGGCGAGTAAATGCTAGGGGAGGTCTTGTTTTGTGTGCAAAGCATCCTAGTTGTTCCGAGCTATAAGCTACCGTCAAAGTCAAAAGTTGCTAGGATTAAAATTTTGCATTCCACAGGTCCTTGGGCCGAACGGTTTGCGCCAACACGTCGGGGTGGGCAGGTAAATGCTAGTGGAGGTCTTGTTTCATGTGCCAAGCATCCCAGTTGTTCCGAGCTGTAAGCTACCGACAAAGTCAAAAGTTGCTAGGATTGAAATTTTGCATTCCACAGGTCCTGGGGCCGAACGGTTTGCTCCAACACGTCAGGGTGGGTGAGTAAATGCTAGGGGAGGTCTTGTTTTGTGTGCAAAGCATCCTAGTCATTCCGAGCTGTAAGCTACCGTCAAAGTCAAAAGTTGCTAGGATTGAAATTTTGCATTCCACAGGTCCTGGGGCCGAACGGTTTGCGCCAACACGTCGGGGTGGGCTGGTAAATGCTAGTGGAGGTCTTGTTTCATGCGCCAAGCATCCTAGTCGTTCCGAGCTGTAAGCTACCGGTAAAGTCAAAAGTTGCTAGGATTGAAATTTTGCATTCCACAGGTCCTGGGGCCAAATGGTTTGCACCAACACGTCGGGGTAGGCGAGTAAATGCTAGGGGAGGTCTCATTTTGTGTGCAAAGCATCCCAGTCATTCTGAGCTGTAAGCTACCGGTAAAATCAAAAGTTGCTAGGATTGAAATTTTGCATTCCACAGGTCCTGGGGCCGAACGGTTTGCGCCAACGCATTGGGGTGGGCAGGTAAATGCTAGTGGAGGTCTTGTTTCGTGCGCCAAGCGTCCCAGTCGTTTCGAGCTGTAAGCCACCGGCAAAGTCAAAAGTTGCTAGGATTGAAATTTTGCATTCCACAGGTCCTGGGGCTGAACGGTTTGCGCCAACACGTCGGGGTGGGCGAGTAAATGCTAGGGGAGGTCTCGTTTTGTGTGCAAAGCATCCCAGTCCTTCCGAGCTGTAAGCTACACTTTGTCGGTAGCTTACAGCTCAGAAGGACTGGGATGCTTTGCACACAAAACGAGACCTCCCTTAGCATTTACTCACCCACCCCGACGTGTTGGCGCAAACCGTTCGGCCCCAGGACCTGTGGAATGCAAAATTTCAATCCTAGCAACTTTTGACTTTGCCGGTGGCTTACAGCTCAGAACGACTGGGACGCTTGGCGCACAAAACAAGACCTCCACTAGCATTTACCTACCCACCCTGACGCGTTGGTGCAATCCGTTCGACCCCACGAGCTATGGAATGAAAAATCTCGCACCTAGCACCTTTCCACTGCATCAAATTGAAGCATTTTGCGCCAATGCGTTTAATTTCAACACGGTCAAACGGAATGGAGTTGACCAAAACTTATTGTGGAAGGATGCCACGTGCACCTGTAGGTCTAAACAAAGCATTCCCAACTGTCATGAATTTTGAGAACTGCCCCGTCAAAGTTTGGCAGTTTTTTGGTCACAAGGATCTTAAGGGACTTTGCTAGTAGCCTCTTGCCCGGAATGACTGGGATGCTTGGCACATGAAACGAGACCTCCACTAGCATTTACCCACCCACCCCGACACGTTGGCAAAGTCCGTTCGACCCCACGAGCTATGGAACGAAAAATGTCGCACCTAGCACCTTTCCACTGCATCAAATTGAAGCATTTTCTGCCAATGCGTTTGATTTCAACATGGTCAAATGGAATGGAGTTGACCAAAAATGAGAGAGGTTATTGTGGAAGGATGCCACATGCACCTGTAGGTCCAAACAGAGCATTCCCAACTATCATGAATTCTAAGAACTGGCCCGTCAAAGTTTGGCAATTTTTTGGTCTCAGGGATCTTAAGGGACTTTGCTGGTAGCCTCTTGCCCGGAATGACTAGGACGCTTGGCGCACGAAACAAGACCTCCACTAGCATTTACCCACCCATCCTGATGTGTTGGCAGAGTCCGTTCGATCCCACGAGCTATGGAATGAAAAATGTCGCACCTAGCACCTTTCCACTGCATCAAATTGAAGCATTTTGCGCCAATGCGTTTGATTTCAACACAGTCAAATAGAATGGAGTTGACCAAAAATGAGAGAGGTTATTGTGGAAGGATGCCACGTGCACCTGTAGGTCCAAACAGAGCATTCTCAACTATCACGAATTCTGAGAACTGCTCCGTCAAAGTTTGGCAGTTTTTTGGTCTCAGGGATCTTAAGGGACTTTACCAAAAGCCTCTTGCCTGGAATGACTGGGACGCTTGGTGCATAAAACGAGACCTCCACTAGCATTTACCCGCCCACCCCGACGTGTTGGCAGAGTCCGTTCGACCCCACGAGCTATGGAATGAAAAATGTCGCACCTAGCACCTTTCCACTGCATCAAATTGAAGCATTTTGTGCCAATGCGTTTGATTTCAACACGGTCAAATGGAATGGAGTTGACCAAAAATGAGAGAGGTTATTGTGGAAGGATGCCATGTGCACTTGTAGGTCCAAACAGAACATTCCCAACTTTCACAAATTTTGAGAACTGCCCGGTCAAAGTTTGGTAGTTTTTTGGTCTCAGGGATCTTAAGGGACTTTACCGGTAGCCTCTTGCCCAGAATGACTGGGACGCTTGGTGCACGAAACGAGACCTCCACTAGCATTTACCCACCCACCCCGACGCGTTGGCGCAGTCCGTTCGACCCCACGAGCTATGGAATGAAAAATGTCACACCTAGCACCTTTCCACTACATCAAATTGAAGCATTTTGCAACAATGCGTTTGATTTTGGCACGGTCAAACGGAATGAAGTTGACCAAAAATGAGAGAGGTTATTATGGAAGGATGTCACGTGCACCTGTAGGTCCAAACAGAACATTCCCAACTTTCACGAATTCTGAGAACTGCCTGGTCAAAGTTTGGCAATTTTTTGGTCTCAGGGATCTTAAGGGACTTTGTCGGTAGCCTCTTACCCGGAATGATTGGGACGCTTGGCGCAAGAAACGAGACCTCCCCTAGCATTTACGCCCCCACCCCGACACGTTGGCGGAGTCCGTTCGACCCCACGAGCTATGGAATGAAAAATGTCGCACCTAGCACCTTTCCACTACATCAAATTGAAGCATTTTGCGCCAATGCGTTTGATTTCAACACGGTCAACAGAATGTAGTTGACCAAAAATGAGAGAGGTTATTATGGAAGGATGCCTTGTGCACCTGTAGGTCCAAACAGAACATTCCCAACTTTCACAAATTCTGAGAACTGCCCAGTCAAAGTTTGGCAGTTTTTTGGTCTCAGGGATGTTAAGGGACTTTGCCGGTAGCCTCTTGCCCGGAATGACTGGGATGCTTGGTGCATGAAACAAGACCTCCCCTAGCATTTACCCCCCCACCTCAACACGTTGGTGCAGTCCGTTCGACCCCATGATGAGCAGAACAAAAAATATGGCACTGGCAAGGTTTTTGCTCTTAGGATCTTAAGTGACTTTGCTCTTACAGAACAATGTATCGGCAAAGACCCTAGTTTTCATAAGAGGAGACATGTGATTTTAAGAGGTTTTTGGGAATGTGACTTTAGCCTTCGACTCCTTATCTAATGATGAGTTTATTCTCAGAGTTTGATGGCTTTTATGAGCATATACACGATGTTATTTTAGGATAGTCATACTCTGATGTGTAAATAATAGTAAATAGAGAGCTTCTCGGCCATAAATGGGATTTGCATACACACACACACCCAACTGAAATAGTATCCTTATTGGCCTTATTGGCACCTCCCCCCAAGATGTAAGTTTTTTATGTTTGTAATGTGCCCCTAGTGTCCTTGACATAGAGTTTCTTGACATTAATTTCATTCAAACATGTCTTCAATTCATCTTCAAAATGTTTTCAATACATCTCCAATGCCCTTTCCACGAAGGTTTATGCATATTTATACATGATTTGAGGGAAACCAATAGTCTCCAACTGACTCTTGAGTACTTGACTATTCATCTTCCATACTTTTGCATTTTTTTTACATTTTTCATATGACAACTTTGACATATTTACAAAATTTGACAAGATGAAGACTAAATACATGATGAAATGGTTTATCATGACCTTATTTGATTAGGGCATATATAAGGAATTTTTTCATATTGATTCTATTGATCTAAAACCATTCTCTTGATCTAAAACCATTCTCAATGCTAAACATATCATCAATGGACTAAAGAACTATCATCATAATGTATGGCATCATGGGAAGTATCATGACTTGCACATAAGGAATTTAAATTATATTGTATATCAAGGTGTATATACATTAAAATCTAGTCCATAATGGTAGACATATACAAAAATTTGGCAAATATGCCAACTCAAAATATTTTTTACAAAATGTGGCATATGCCATGTCTCAAAATATATATACAATCTACATGCCAAATAGCTACATCAAATACTACAAGTCCACTTGACCCTCAATCTGTGATGGATCCACAATCTGTGATGGATCCTGAAAAAGTGTCCTCTTTGTACCAAAATGTCTAGTAATTGATGGAGGTGAAGTTTCCTGCATTAACAAGTCAAAACACAAGTTAAAGTTAGTAAATAGATTCTTATCTACTACAATTAAGAACTTTCATTTATTAACATACATCTAAATCACTACAATCAACTATAAGACCACTAGATAAACTATCAATTATTTAGAAAAATTCAATTCAATTACCTCGACTCTATGTTGTTGTTCGGACAATCGTTCTGCAAATGATTTTCTCTTAAGACGATCAGGTGTCCTAGTGAAGCATGATGGCAAAGGTGGCACATCACTCACATTCTCAACAGACTACATAAAAGCAAAGTAATATTGAAATAAATTAATAAATAATTATTAAACAAAATAGGAAATGCACTACACAAAAACTTATCTACTAGAAAACAAGCACATACCACCATTGAGGCCTCCTGCATCAATAAAAAAGGACAAAAATGTAAGACTCTAAATGACTATAATCAAATATTTAAGTTTTCTAAATTATCAATTAAAGTACAATTCAATCAAATTACCTCCACCCTTTGTTGGCGTTGAGAAAGTCATTCTGCAAATGATAGTCCCTTGGGTCGATCAAGAGTTCGAGAAAAGACTATTGGCAAAGATGCCACATCATTCACATTTTCGATTAGCTATAAAATAAAATTAACATCAAGATATAAATTAATATATAATTACTCACAAAGAAATAAATGCATAAAAAAAAGTTAATGTGTACAACAAATTATACCAGCAAGTCCAAGCCAAATTGGATGGCAAATAAAGTTGCATGATGAACTTCTGTCAACTCCTCCTCTGTAATCAACTGTTATCCCACTTAGATACATTAGTACTAATAAAGTTGTTTATATATTCAAATGGAATAGACCATAAAATTTAACTTTAAATTTTACCTGCACAAAAGATTGCTCATGCATTTCTCCTTCTCTAATGTTTACTGATCCGGTAGCTTCTACTCTTGTCCCTGACCCCTCAGCTTGAGTTCTGGACCCCATTGCCTCATCTCATGAATGGAGATCATACTCTGATGTGTTCAACGGTGGCTTACTACTCTCCATAATAGGACCCAAGCATAAATGATTGCAAGAAATGCAATGATGGGGTACACATATATGTCTGGGCGATGACAGTCTAGTGGTACCAGGTGATCCAATATCATCACCTTCATCATGTGCTTGTGCAAACTAAGATGTCTGTATAATCAAATGCTCGGTCAAAGAGTGTATGGCACTAAGGCCTTGTTGTGTTGCACTTGCAACAACGTGTGGGTGCTGCATTGGGGGTGGAGAAGGGATAGCAGGAGGGGGAATATAGGGACCTTGTACTTGTCTAATTGTCCCAGGTCTATCTTGAGGCATTCCTCTGCCCACTCCTTAAATCTCTATATCTCCCTATTGGTCCTCTCTCTCTAAACACTAAACCCTAAACCTCTAAACCTTAACCCCTAAACCCTAAACATGAGCAACCTAAACTCTATCTCCTATCTCTCCCTTATCTCCCTATCTCTATCGTCCTTCTACCTCTCAATCCTTCTCCCTATTTCTCTAGACATATTGCTCACTCTCTATCTCCCTATCACTCCCCTTTGTCACCTCTATCTCTCCCTATCTGTCTCCTCTCTCTTTCTATCTAGCTATCTCCAAAACTAAAAAAACCCTAAACCCAGGTACACCCTAAATCCAATCAACTCTAAACCTATATCTCCCTATCTCTCCCCTATCTCCCTATCTCTATCATCCCTCTACCTCTCTTGATCTCTCTCCCTGTGTCCCTGGCCATGTGCCTCACTCTCTATCTCCCTATAATTCCTCTCTCTATAAACCCTAAATCCAAAACCCTAAACCTCTAAACCTAACCCCTAACCCCTAAACAATTTAAATCCTAAACCCTAAATAATGCCCCTAAACCCTAACCCCTGACCCCTAAACCTGAGAAACCCTAAACCCCTAAACCTTAAACCCCAAACCCCTAAACCCTAAACCCAAGTAACCCTTAACCACTATCTGCCTATCTCTCCCCTATCTCCCTACCACCTGTGTCCCTCTACCTCTCAATCTCTCTCCCTATGTCTCTAGCCATGTCCCTCACTCTCTATCTCCCTATCCCTCCCCTCAGACTCCTTTATATCTCCCTATCATTCCTCTCTCTCTATAAACCCTAAATCCAAAACCCTAAACCTCTAAACCTAACCCCTAACCCCTAAATAATAAATCCTAAACCCTAAATTATAATGCCCCTAAACCCTAACCCCTAACCCCTAAACCCTAAACCCAAGTAACCATAAACCACTATCTCCCTATCTCTCCCCTATCTCCCTATCACCTTTGTCCCTCTACCTCTCAATCTCTCTCGCTTACTCTCTATCTCCTTATCTCTCCCCTTTGTCACCTCTATCTCTCCCTATATGTCTCCTCTCTCTTTCTATCTAGCTATCTCCAAAACTGAGAAACCCTAAACCCAGGTACACCCTAAATCCAATCAACTCTAAACCTATATCTCCCTATCTCTCCCCTATCTCCCTATCTCTATCATCCCTCTACTTCTCTTGATCTCTCTCCCTATGTCCCTGGCCATGTGCCTCACTCTCTATCTCCTTATCTCTCTCCTTGGTCTCCTCTCTTTATCTCCCTATCATTCCTCTCACTCTATAAACCCTAAATCCAAAACCCTAAACCTCTAAACCTAACCCCTAAATAATTTAAATCCTAAACCCTAAATAAAGCCCCTAAACCCTAACCCCTAACCCCTAAACCTGAGAAACCCTAATCCCCTAAACCGTGAACCCCAAACCCCTAAACGCTAAACCCAAGTAACCATAAACCACTATCTCCCTATCTCTCCCCTATCTCCCTATCACCTTTATCCCTCTACCTCTTAATCTCTCTCTCTCTCTATGTCTCTTGCCATGTCCCTCACTCTTTATCTCCCTATCTCTCCCCTCGGACTCCTCTATATCTCCCTATTGGTCTGATGCAGAGCACACAGTGGAAGCTCTCAAAACACGGTGAAATACCCATCAAAACCCATAGTTCAAATAGATTAAAGCTTAATCAACTTTAAGAAACCTTCTCAAAATCCCAAATAACATCAAATCATATACATTCTTCCTATCGGCAAGATAAACACTATCGGCCAACTCAAAAATTCTTATACCGATGCTCCGATCACTCCACTTTTGACGAGCCTTTGAACCTTTCATTGTGACATATATCCATCGGCCCAACTTTAAACTAGTCTTCCGATCTCCCATACCACCCATTTCTCACTCCACAACCTGTATTAACACATGATTAAACCTAACCCCTAATCCCTAACCCCTATTTCCTAATCCCTAAACCCTAAACTTGAGAAACCATAAACCCCTAAATCCTAAACAGTAAACCCAAGAAACCCTAAACCTCTATCTCTCTATCTCCCTATCTCACTATCTCCCCATCACTATCATTCTTCTACCTCTCAATCTCTCTCCCTGTGCTTTGGCCATGTCCCTCACTCTATATCTCCCTAATTGTCCTCTCTCTCTAAACACTAAACCCTAAACCTCTAAACCTTAACCCCTAAACCATAAACCCTAAACCCTAAATAATGCCCCTAAACCTTAACCCCAAACCCCTAAACCCTAAACCCTAAACGCGAGCAACCCTAAACCCTATCTCCTATCTCTCCCTTATCTCCCTATCTCTATCATCGAGCTCTACCTCTCAATCCTTCTCCCTATTTCTCTGGACATCTTGCTCACTCTCTATCTCCTTATCTCTCTCGTTTGTCACCTCCATCTCTCCCTATCTGTCTCCTCTCTCTTTCTATCTAGCTATCTACAAAACTAAGAAACCCTAAACCCAGGTACACCCTAAATCCAATCAACTCTAAACCTATATCTCCCTATCTCTCCCCTATCTCCCTATCTCTATCATCCCTCTACCTCTCTTGATCTCTCTCCCTATGTCCCTGGCCATGTGCCTCACTCTCTATCTCCTTATCTCTCTCCTTGATCTCCTCTCTCTATCTCCCTATCATTCCTCTCTCTCTATAAACCCTAAATCCAAAGCCCTAAACCTCTAAACGTAACCCCTAACCCCTAAACAATTTAAATCCTAAACCCTAAATAATGCCCCTAAACCCTAATGCCTAACTCCTAAACCTAAGAAACCCTAAACCCCTAAACCCTAAACCCAAGTAACCCTAAACCACTATCTCCCTATCTCTCCCCTATTTCCCTACCACCTTTGTCCCTCTACCTCTCAATCTCTCTCCCTATGTCTCTGGCCATGTCCGTCACTCTTTTTCTCCCTATCTCTCCCCTCAGACTCCTCTATATCTCCCTATCATTCCTCTCTCTCTATAAACCCTAAATCCAAAACCCTAAACCTCTAAACCTAACCCCTAACCCCTAAACAATAAATCCTAAACCCTAAATTATAATGCCCCTAAACCCTAACCCCTAAACCCTAAACCCAAGTAACCATAAACCACTATCTCCCTATCTCTCCTCTATCTCCCTATCACCTTTGTGCCTCTACCTCTCAATCTCTCTCGCTATGTCTCTTGCCATGTCCCTCACTCTTTATCTCCCTATCTCTCCCCTCGGACTCCTCTATATCTCCCTATTGGTCCTTTATCTCTCTCTAAACCCTAAACCCTAGACCTCCAAACCTTAACCCCTAACCCCAAGACCCTAAACCCTAAACCCTAAATAATGCCCCTAAACCCAAGCAACCCTAAACCTCTATCTCCCTATCTCTAACATCCTTCTACCTCTCAATCTCTCTCTCTCTCTCTCTCTCTCTATGTCTTTGGACATGTCTCTCACTCTCTATCTCCCTATCACTCCCCTCTATCTCCTCTATCTCTCCCAAACTCTTTTAGTCCCCTCTCTCTATCTCTCTTTAAACTGTAAACCCTAAACCCCTAAACCCGAGCAACCCTAAACCTCTAAACCCTAAATAATTCCCCTAACCAACCTCTAAATCACTTCTCTATATAGGTGCAACTAATACCACTTTTTCATTGTTCAACTTGATGTTCATCTTGTTGGTTCTATGTCATATAATGTTCCACATCGAGCTCTTTATCTTAGTCATCTGGTTGTTCTTTATCTTGCTCTTTATTCTCATCAACTGGATGTTCCTCTGTTTCCTGATCTTTTCCAAGATCCAAATACACTTCCTGTTGTTCTTCTTGATGTTGGTCATAAGGATGTGTCACTTCACCTTGTGCTTTTTAAAATAACCAAGAAGAGGCAACAAATTGTTACTTTTCTTAGGTAAATTTAAGTTTTCTAATTACTACTGAAATCTTTTTAAAATAATGTAAAGAACATGCGAAGCTTCAAGGAATCTTTTTATGGCACCTGTGCTAGCTTTTGTCCTCAAGGATCCAACATTTTGGTACCCTCCTTTGTAGAAATTAGAACATCCTCTTGATGACAATGGGAAGAATAAGGATGCCTTGAGAACTTGGAGATTTTATGGAGAGTGTAAGAACCTTCAAATCCTTAAAATCGAAATGGAAAAGGCTCACAAAGTTAGGACTGTAAAAGTATAATAATTATTGTGGGGGTTGTAATGAAAATATGGCTTAACTCTTTTGAGGTGACTCACTATCCATGATGTGTTGGGATCAATGGAAAATGGAATAAGAGATATTAACAAGAATTTGACATAAATGGAAGAAATGGATAGTCTCCCCTAAAAATGATGGTGAGAGATGTATTAATAGTAGAAGAAGCAACATGAATGGTGGGGTTGGTTGGGAGTGGACTAAAGAATTGATTGAGAGATTATAGAAGACTAATTGGGAGTGGACTAAATAATTGATTGAGAGATTATAGAAGACTTATTGGGAGTGGACTAAAGAATTGATTGAGAGTCAAGAGGATAGGAGAGTTAGTTAGGGGAAGTAATGGTTCAATCAAGGGTGGAGAGAACTCTCAATCACAAGAATAAATGATGCCAAAATGGTTGGAACTAAAAGAAATCATGCATTCCAAAAGATGACAAGGTTTCCCCTTTCATATGATAAAGTCTTTCTAAAATTTAGATTGTATTTTATAGCTAAAATGCCTAAATAGTAAAATGCTAAAAATGCTAAAATAATAAAATAAAAAACAATGAAAACAATAGAGAAAAAGAAAAAAGATATCCGTTTTCAAAATGGATATCCGTTTTGATAACGGATATCCATTCTCAAAACGGATATCCGTTTTGGTTTGGTATCCAAACCAAAACAGATATCTATTTCAAAGTCAAACTTTGCCAAGTCGCGAATTTGGCTAAGTAAAAACGCGATTTTTTTCCTATTGCCACTGTTTGGCCCGCAATGATCCTGTACATACCCTCTTATAAAAATCCAAAGCTTCCATTTTTTGCATAGACAAGGAGGATGATACCAAAGGTTATGGAATTTGGATTTAAACCTACCACTCAAGCTTTTTCTTGAAAGTTTCTAAAGAAAACATATCTTGTAATCATAGCATTCCATGACAACACATTCCTTTGAGTAATTTTGTCAAATTAATCACGTGCCTTATCTATGCTTCTAAATTTCACATACATGTCTACCAAGGCACTTGTAACTACAACATTTGACAAAAAAAACCCTTCTTCTATTCTTTGATGGATGTCCATACCCTATTCCAATGCCCCAAGCTACTTGCAAGCAAGAAAACCATTTGCCATTGTTGAGTTTCCATGTGGGTTTAGGCTATTGGTTTGACTAGCAAGACTTTAACCCATGAAGATCAGTTTGACCATAACACAGAGCGACTATTTGAAATGTGTGTCTTAAAAGTTTTTGCTGCCAATAGAAAATTGATTGTTGTGATTAGAACCGCCAAAACAATTTTTCTTTCCAAGTAACATTAACACTAACAATTGAAATTTTAAATTGTCAATCAATAAAAACAAGTGAGGTTTAATTTAATGGTAGAAGTTTATCTTTAATTATAATGTATTATAGTTAGTATACAATATGGTTATCAGAGATTTTTTAAAGTAATGTATTGGTGACTTTTGTTCATGTAAATTTTATTTTATATGTATTAATATTAAGCTATTACATACTAGCATTTTCACAATTCAACTTTCACATGTTACTATTGAAGACTTTAGAGCAGAAGTATTGTCACAAAAGTTGACAAGTGATGAGACTACCCAATCATGAATAGTATACTTGTAACAATAAGGACAACATTTCTTCAATTCCAACCAATGAGAAGTATTGTAACAATTTTTCAAAGTCATATACCATGGTAAGATAACTACAACAATTAATATTTTCTAGTCCTCCAACAAATTATTATTATCTATACTTTCAACCATGTTACAATTTCTCTATCATGATAAAGTAATTACAACAATTAATAATTGTTTGTTTTTCAGACTAAATTTGATGCTATTGATTTTTTTCTCTTCTATACATACACCTCACGTAATCTTACATCACTGCTTTTATTAAAATAAATATATCAAGTTAAGATGCGCTAAAGATGGATCCATTTACATTATGAAGAGTGGGATTAGGGACTATGCCTCCTTTTTTACCCTGAACACTGTTGTAAGAGAGAGAGATTATATAGTCAGTCCCTCACAACACTTTCATTTGCTTTGCAAATTCGATGGTGTCGCTACGTATTTCCTCCATATGATACTTGTACGAGAATCCCAGATCAGTTAATTTCTTGGAAGAAACTGGCACAACTTTCTTCCACTCCTCTTCCTCCTTAGTCCTTTTATCACACACATAACAAAGGAAATTAGTTATGAAACATTTCCCCTGGCTGCGAAAGAAATATAGTGTGAGAATACCAAAAGCTATCGTGAGCGTTAAAATAGTTACCCAAAGGCCAACGGAATTTCTGGATAGCGTTTGCGAGAGAAGTTTTGCATGTCACCAACGGTCACAGCATCTGAACAGCACACATATCGACCTGCTGCGGATGGGTGCTCCATCAAAAAAATGTGGGCACTACATACATCTTCCACGTGGACCAATGGTACCGATCCAAACATAGATTTGCTGGAAACTGTGACTTCATAACGTACTCTGTTTCCTGAGACATTTTGGGGTTCCAATTCTCAGGTCACATATATTTGAAAATAAGAAACCATAATTGTAGATTGATAAACACTAGACAAAAGTTGCCGTCTTTTAACTGAAGTGGGTAAATTACCTGTGAGTGAGGCTATTATTACTGAAGCACTCCCGGGAAATGTGGAGGTTAGAGAAGGACCTCCCACCGTCCCTACCAACACTGTTACCACTTCAATCTGCTCTTCCGCTCCGAATCGCAGAGCTGCTTGCTCCGCCAAAGTCTTGGATACTGAATACATCTGAACATAACATCTATTATAAGATGGGGCGATTAATTCCAATAATTATTATTAGGAAAGATTTCAACACTTACTCCGAAAAAGGCGTCTTTGGCTCTGATATAATCAACAGGAGTCCAACAGAATTCATCAAGGACCTCCTTAAGTTGTCCGTCTTCATGTAGAGGACAAGCTGCCGCGACAGAAGAAGTATGGATTACCCGCTTCACAGTTTTCGCTTTCTTGCAAGCTCTTAGAATGTCCACTGTCCCGTCAACGGTAGGCTGGACAATATTGCCCTGATACCACTCCACTCGTTGCCTCAATCTCATCTTTAAAACAGGGACAAAATACAATGATTTGGGTAGGTGGATAAATGAATTACCTGGAAATCCAGAGAAGTGGCCAAGTTGATGACGAAATCACAGCCTTCAACAGCGGAATCAAAGCTGCCCTGTTGCAAAAGATCTGCCTTGAACAGTTGGAGCCTTTCTTTGGCGCCCGGAAGGGATAGCAGATGACTATTTTTAGCAGGGTTTTCTACAGGAGATAAAAATAAATAGTTAATATAGTGTATGAGTAAAGAAGAGGTGGGAGATGAAGGAAAAAAGGAGTTACCAGGATCTCTTAATGTAGCGTGAACAATATAACCCCTTTGCAGCAGATTTTTGACGAGGCAGGATCCGATGAATCCTGCCGCTCCAGTTACACACACTCTTTCCTTCTTATGCATCTCCTTCCCGTTGGTGTTGTTAGATGCCCGAGGATTTCCTGTTTATAATTTCCCGAGTGATAAGATGGAAGAAATTTATGGTTATGGTACTGGTTGTTTAGATCTCACATAAATACACTTTCACCACAAGCTGAACGATGGCCGTCAAATGATACTTTGTGGAAAAGAAGAAACCAAGTGTAGTCGTCATTATCTTGGAATCTTGTGGAGTCTAAATAAACATTTCAATATGTTTGACAATATTGTAAGGAGAGAGACCCAATACCCATTACGCTCGTTTGAAAAAAGTGGGTCTTTCCGCATAGACACAAGACTTTGTTCATTTGCCTTCGTAATTGAGATGGAGAGATAACTGAAGCTGCCATAGTATGAACACATATTGAAGATCTTATGTGTGGCAAAGTCGTGGGTGGAAGATTTATGTTTCTAAGAGTTATATCTTGTGATTTATGACCAAAATCCTAAAATTTAGAATAAGAATTATTATAATATCAGTCACAAACATTGAATCTGGTTATTCTTAAACATCATTCATTTCAACAATCAAAAGTTAATTTTGACTAATAAAAATTGAACAAATATTTAACATTTTTTTATTGTGGATAAGGTGTAAAATTACTATTGACTATTTGATCATTGAAGTGGATGATGTTTAAGTAGAGTGTTGAAACCTTGGATTCAGGTCCCACCAAACATGCCAAAAACTGTTGATGTTCAAATTTGCACTTTCATATAAACCTGCACTTGTGTGAACACCAAGCACATGGCACTTGCAAATGTGGGATGTGGTTTGTAGGACAACCTTTGGGATTAAGAAGATGACTCTTTATAGGATTTTCGATGAGCTCTTTCAAATCACTTTGCAAGGAAAAAGGGAGAAGAAAGAACAAAAAAATGAAAACCTATTTTAACGAACAATGCACCAAACAAGGATTTTTTGTTTGCATGAGACTACATCCACAAGATTTGATAGTCAATGGGAGAAGAAGACAACCACAATAATAAAGTACAAAGAGTTTACACAGTCACTAATTTGTAGAAGGTCAGCAACTGCCTAAAAGGATCAAATCAAGGTTGCAATATAAACAAAGGCATAGTAAACAAAATATTTTATTCAATTGCAAAGATACATTGACAATTAAATACAACAGGTAGATGGCATAGTCATACAAATTATCATGGTCTAAATAATGATACAAATTTTTTGCCCAAAGACCCAAATGTACAAAATGATAGAGTTTTCTCTATAAGTCTGTCCCTCTCCTATTTGAATAAACAAGATACAAATATATAGAGCCAAAGGAATAGAAGGGAAGAAGAGGAGAAGAGGGGGAAAATGGGCAATAAATGAAAAAAGACATAAATGTCCTCTCATGTGCCGGGCATTGTTGAAGGTTTTGAATTACTACATGAAAAATCCCTTCCACAACCTGCCAACGCTACGACATTTCTCTTTGTCCATTGAATATAAATGGTCTATTGAAATGAGAGAAGTGAAGAAATAAATATGAAGTTGTTAACTTGTTATACCATCTAAACTACTCACTAGTGGTTGCTGACACCTTAAATGTTGTTTATTCTCCTTTTCTACATGTAAGCCTCTTGCTTGTGTTTCTCCATGATGGCCACCACCCAAAAGTTTGAATGCACAAAATGACAAAGATTTGCCAGTAAATCTCCCCCTCATATTCAAATGAACACGTTAAAAATATATAGAGCCAAAGGAACAAAAGGAAAGATATATAATAATAATAATAATAATAATAATAATAAATAAATAAATAAAATTAAATAAGATATTAAAATTGGTTAAAACTTCATTTTAAAATATATAAATAAATTCAAGAAAAAATTAAAATATAAAATAATAAAAAAAAGAAAGAAACAGATATTTAAAAAAATCTTTAAAAGGATAAAATAGAAAATCATAAAGTGTTTTAAAAATAAAGTAGTTTTCATTTATTTTTTAATAATAAATAAAAATAAATCAAATACAGTAGAAAAGAAAATAGAAGAGTTTTTTTAATTGCATATAAATAAGAGTGTTGGATAGAAGAAAATTAAGGTTTAGGAAGAAAGAACAAGGATTGAAGATTTTACAACAGTTGGGCAGTGATTAAGATATTATTTGGTTTGATTTCTATGAGAAAAATTGATAGATTAGAGAAATAATTTAGTTTTCCACCTTTTTCACAATGTTAGGTAAATGTCTTAAATCTAGAAAATATTGTTATCTTTTTAATTCCTCTATTGTTCATCAATTTCTTACCATTCAAGCCTCATTTCACCTTCCCACATCTGCATAGTTATAAAATCATTGAAAAAAAACATAGATACATTGAAGAATAATGAATGTTACTAGAGAGTATACAAGATAATCTTTCTATGAGTATGATCCAAAATCCATTTTCTAAACTAATTAAAAAAGGCCTCACAAGAACAAAATCCTGCGGCCACTTGAAGTTACTAGATTGATGATATGTGCTCATAGATCTGATTTTTGTGTTAATTTATATGAATTCCTTTTAGAACAGAATAATTTTGAAGATAGTCACCCATGCCAAATAAGTATTTATTACATAGAGAAGTGATAAGATTTCAAGTTCAACATGTCGTTGTAAATACTCCTAAACCTATATTCATCTATAATCTACATGCATCAAGAAAGTACTTTGCCCATGTCATAGTGATAGAGGAATTAAAAATTGATCATAAGTATTTTATACACGTCTCTTTCAAAGATTTTAGTCTATAAAAGAATTCAACTTTATTTCACTCACAATCATCCTTTGAAGTGCCTAAATAAGTTCCTTCCAAGAAATAATATCCAACCAATTATTCGCAAATACATATGAGTAACACATATACTCTTCCCCACAAAATCCCTCACTAGATTTCTAGGAGGATGTTCATAGATTTTGTATTGGAAATCTAGTCATTTCATTTAATAAAATTAAAAAATTTCTATTTATGTTTCCTAGTGCAAGTTCAAAATCATATGATGATTATAACATGTTTGAAATTCATAATGCAAATAAGATTGGGGATGATAAGTTAAAGAAATTTCCCATGTCATTTCACTGTTAGTGTAGGTTTTTATTTCCTAGTTGGGTTATTTATTTTCCCTTTATTCCTAGGTTTTTCCTACACCTTTTATTAATCTTGCTTAGGTTAATAAAGCATGTTTAATTAGGTGAGTGGATTATGAGGTGTCACCTTCTTGCATGTGAGCATCCATTAGATATCTTGGGAAGATAGTTTGCTATCTTTAGTCTGATAGATGGTTGCTCCTCATTGGTTGTTGTTGCCATCTCTTCCCTCTCCCTGATCTATATAAACATGCTACCTAGATTGTATTCGGTATCCTTTGCTTTTGCATCCTCTTAATGCTATTTTGCTTCTAGCATTTGCATTACTTGTAGAGACTAACTCTATGCTGCTATTTTGATTTCATATCATTTGCATTCATAGTTTAGATATCTATTCTTTTGCACTAGTTTTCTAGGTTAATCATCTTTTCAGATTCTAACATGGTATCAAAGCTTTTCTATGTACAAGAGTATATTTTAGTTTCCATATTTGAGAGATTCGGGGGGGTTAATAAGCTTTATTGTAGGTTTTCCTAAAAACCTAGTATCCTCTTCTCTTTCATCTTCAAATTATCTGGAGAATCAGAAAAGTTTGACAAAAATGTTTTAACCTCTTGGTTTTACATATGTGTTTAATGAGATATGGATGATTGTAATATTACTATTTATATTGGCAGTATTTTTAGCTATTCTAACACATCCAAGAGGCTCGAGAAAGTCAAGATTGGCTTTCGTTTCATCAAAATCAGAGATTGTTTGACATAGTTACAGAATCAGGGTTTCTGACTCAGATCTAGAAAACAACTTTCAATCAGAGCATTTTTAGGCCAAAAGGACCCTACCATTGCATCTGGGAGGCCTCGTAGGTGAATTTTCATATATTATACACCCAATTTCAATGTAGGGAGCCAGAAAGGCAAAAAAAATTGTCGGAAGGCCAATTTGGCCCCCAACACGCAAATTTGTGCAAAAAAATATAAATTTGCCGCATTTTTTTCAAAAAAATTATAAAAAGGAGCTTTTTTTTAAGAATTACATAAGCGTTGTTCACAAGTGCTTTACAATGCTTTGCTAAGGGTTGATGAGGTTGTGGTAGTGTTCATTAATTCACATCATTTAATTATCAATCCAGAGGTGTCTGGAGCGATCTGCAATAAGACTCTTAGTGTGGGGCATTTTGGAGTGAATCCGAATTGGGATTGGTGGACAAAGTCCAGCTTACGTATCTGGTGGAAAGGACATTCATGCAAGGAAATGAAACTATCTATTTTCTTTGGAAATAAACACACTTGCTTGAAAGAAACTATTCTAATTGCTTTGAAAATAAACACACTTGTTTGAAAGGAAACTAGTCTAACTGCTTTGAAAATAAACACACTTGCTTGAAAGGAAACTAGTGTAATTGCTTTGAAAATAAACACACTTGCTTGAAAGGAATCTAGTCTAATTGCTTTGAAAATAAACACACTTGCTTGAAAGGAAACTATCTTAAATCTTGAAAAAAAACTTTAAAGTAATTGAATCCATTGTCAAATTATAGCAAAGACACGCTCTAAATATATCAGTGCTATTGAAATCACAATCCTATTTTTTTGGTATTTTCAGAATTTACAAAACAAACCTATAGGTGACAACTCGCTAAACAATGATACAGAAAAGAGGAAACATATCACAATATTAAAATACACAGATAATTTCACTAAATAGAAAGACAAAATAGAAATGCATAAAATACCGAGTGAACTCCTCCAGTTTGGGGAAGCGGGCCTTACTTTCCCAGCTGGAGATGATCCTTTGAGCTTGAACAATCTTTTAGAAGAATTCCCCCTTCATTTGCATTAAATCAAAGTCCATAAATGGACATGGATATAGAACTAGAAACACAAGGAGTTTTCCCTCTAACTGAAAATATAAAATGGATTACAACTTGCTATCAAAATCTAGAACTAACCTAAAGAGATGACCTATCCCCTACTTATACAGTCGAGCTTTATTAAAAGGAGATAACTAACAACGAATCTAACTACAATGAACTACCATTGAAGCTAGTTTCTTATTTATTACATTGATGATTCCACTGCAAGTTATTGAAGATCACATATTTGTATCGACTTGGTTGTTCGTGAACTTGAGTGATTTCCTAGAATGGCGTGGCGCTTGGTGGCAATGACTTCAATTGGAACTAATGCCAATTAACAGCTACTTTAGTTAGTCACTAAAATGGAGTGATGTGGAGATTTAGATTATAACAATTGCCTTAATTGAGGCATGGGTCATGTTTGCATTGCTGGGCCTTTTGGGTAGCCCTAGGATCGACCGGTAACAATAATCAACTCAAGAGGAGGATGACTCTATTGGAGGGTAATGACATTTGGAGCTGTCTAGAGTTCAAGTTCTTCACAGAAAAGGGGGCTCCGGAGACCACTGGAAATCTTCCTAGCGTAATCCTTATGCAAACACAAACCTCTTGTACCACAATTCATAAGATATGCATTTTAAAAATGTAATTCAAGTAAATAAGTTAAGAGATTTCATCAAAGGAAATGAAAACCAAACATGTGCATAATCCATCCAAAAGGAAAACATAATTATAATAATATGTAAATATATATGCCATAGTGGTTTGTTAAAGTCTCACAGAACAGGAAATATAATGAAATAGATCAGTCATATATTTGACTCATCATTCCCCCCAACTCAATGTATGTCATGTCCTCATGGTTGTGCCCCATCTACTTCATCCAGTATATTCTTGCCTTCAATGATTGTATTGCAATTGTAGTCCTCATCTTTGTATTGGAATAGCTGCCTCCCTTTTGGTTGAAATCCATCATTCTCCTGTACCCTGCTGAACCATGTATTGAATTTTCCTTCTCTCATTGCTTGTCCTTGAGGGTGACTTAGGCGAGTTGGCATTAGAATTAACGGTGGTATGAACCTCATTCCAATATAGCTTTGTTGCCTCTACTAAATCAAGGGTATTATTTTCTTACCTTGTTTGTCATCCACCTGATGTTTGCGGGGGACACCAACTCCCTTCTTTTGAAAATATGAGGCAATTCCTCAAATCTGGATATGGAACTTGAGACTACTGCATTGGGAAGATAATATGCAATTGCAAAGAAATCAAAAATATTGGAATTCAAATTTCTCACATATTGGTCTGTGATGTCCTACCTGTAAGCATTTTCTTTGAAGGTGTTGGAAAACCATGTAGTCTTAGAGCACTCATGTCTCATTAATAACCCTATGGATCCTACTGTAGCATCATATTCTTCCATCCTTTCCTCCCATAATCTGTTATTCTAGAGCAGAGATAGATAGCTCTGGATTTGGAGTTCCCCCACATATAGATTTAGCATTGAGGTATTGACATGCCCCATAATGTGGCCATGTTGGAAGAATTCACACAAGAGGTTTTGTTGGTCTTTTGGATTTTGCATATAACATTCAACAAAATCCTTATCATTGTCAAAATCGAATGGGAGATTGCAACTTATCCTGAGTAATTTCCATCTTAAAAATTGTTCTCAGAGGAACAGGGCATATGTTGGAAATAGGATAGACAACTTAGAGGGGGGGTGGATCAGTTGTCCCAAAACTTTAATACTTTTTGCAGTTAATTCTTTCTTCTACCACTTAACAACAAATCAATAACTTAACCATGAAAACAACAAAGAGAAGTAGCACAATAATACACATGACACCAAGATTTTTAACGTGGAAACCTGGATATGGAAAAACCACGGTGGGGGTTAACCCACAAAAATTAATACTCTGTTAAAAGTATTTTTACAAATGAGAATGCACATGCATTTGGGCTCACTGCCTAGAGCTCATTGCTCAAATAGAGGCTCACTACCTACAAATGATTATAAGAGAATAATAGAGATTTTGAATTGATGAGAAGCATCTACTAATGCATGAATTCAGTTCTAGTTAAGCACAAAACACTGATCTTACACATTTCATCTTCACTCTGCCTTGTTTACTGCTCTGCCTTCATCAGAATCTTAGATCTCTGCTCACCTTTTACTCCATATTCACAACATATCCACACCAAAATCATTCAAATCCATCTACTATATATATCTACATCCTCATCTTCAACCACTCTTCAATCAGCTTCAAGAACACTTAGAACTTTATTGAAAATTCTGCTCTATCAGCTAAATTCATGTATTCTTGTAACGCGGACCAAAACGTGCACTCACAAATCATTAATTAGGTTGGCTACTATCATTGATCATCACAACTTGTCCAACCAACAACTTCCATACATCCAGAACCAAGATCAATTACAAGGTCAATCTGTTCTTCTTCTGTCTACTCTGTCTAACTGTTAGCCCGATACTCAGATGCTAATAACTAGTGAATCCTTCATCACCGAAGGCCAAAACTTAGGATTTAGATTATCTTGACAATGCTTATGACTCCCTTAGATCCACAACAAACTATGATCTACCATCGGAGAGATCCGGACCAAGGTAAAGAACCCTATCGTCTACTCTATTCCTAACTACCTAGACTTAGATAAATCTTCAATCTGATTTCTGGTATGGGAAAATTCTGAAATACAGATGTGTAGTAGAGACTTAGTTTCCATCAATGACAACACTCATCATGCCTAGCAGTGTCTCTTGCCAACAACATACACACTTGATGGTGGGCGCTAGGCTAATAGGGTCTCTCCTATTTCGCAGGCTAAAGCCAGGTTGTTCTCTACCACCACCTTCTCCTATTTCAGGTCTCAAGATTTTTCCAGAGCTGTATAATCTCTCCTTAGAGATGTTTGTTATCTAGTGTAAGATGTAGATTCTGAGCATTAGCATTCAATGAGATCGGTACAGGGGCTTGCTAAGCAGCTTTTTGCCTGAGTCAAGTTATCTGAATGTCTCTTTGCACCACCATGGTCTTGTGGTCATCTACCTCTTTCTTGAAAGTAGAAATTTCCTTTTCTTTTTCTTCCTTCTCTTTTGTAGCCTTTGCCTTTTGCTTTTCCAACACCTCATCTTTGGCCTTTAATTGCTGGGCCATGGCCTCCAATTGTGCCCTACATTGCTTCAATTCAAATTTAGCTCTGGATAGAGCTAGGGCATGCCGAGTTTCTTGTGCTGTGGTGTCCTCAGAGCTTTCCTCAAGGGTCTCTTTTCCTTTCATATGGCTGTGTTGCAATATATCCTCCCCTATTGCTTCTGGGGTGCCCTCTTTGCCAACTTCCTTAGGAATCTCACCACTACCAACTTCCTCAGGAATCTCACCACCGCCAACTTCCTCAGCTCCCCTCTCCTCATGAGTCTCTTCTCCAGGATGTGCAGCAGGGGATGAGTGTTTTCCTGAGATGGCGGTAGGGTTTTTTTCTACTTCTCCTCCATCCTCTTCATCTAAAGAGATAACTAATTGGTGGTGGCGTATTCTAGCAGAGGTGGATGCTATGGCTTCACCTGCTTGATTGCTTTCCTATGTTCTTCTCTAGAGTCATCAGAACTAGACTTTAGGGGACTCAGAGGAAACTACAATAGGGTCTCCTGAAATGGAGACAGTGGATGTATGACGGTTCACCTTTTTTCTTCTAGGCTATAGGGCAAGAAAGTCCTCCCATTTCTGTTGACCATCCTCCTATTGCAGGAAGTGGTGCTTAATGATCAAATGTATCAAACCTGGGTGGGTAATCTGCCCTTCTTTGTTCTTTCTTTTGGTCATCATGGTGACAAGATTTGCATGCAGAAAAGAAGGATCATTTATCAAATATTGGGGGTTATTGGCTCCATGAATCAGGTGGGTAATTATCCGCATCCTAGGGCCCAAAACTGTACCAAATTGGCCATCACATGTGAAGAACTTCATGATTCATAGGACCATAGTCTTCCATGGGTTTGGAAGACTGGTCCTTTCAATGCCTTTAGTTGCTCCCTTACAATATATTGAGATAAGGGCTCCGGAGCAACATGAAAATTCTGAACTAATTCTTCATATGATGGTTCACTAGTAGAAATATGGTAGAAAACAACATAATCACCTTCGCAGGTGTGTTCCAAGCCATGGAGGAAATCTTTGAAAAATAAGGTATTTGCTTCATTTACTTGTTTTTCTAGCAAAAAAAATAAAATCTGTTTGATGTGATTTCTTTATCCACAAAAAAAAACAAGAGAAACTGAAACCCCATTTCTATGCCTTTAAAAAAATGCCAAAATTTATTTCGATCCAAGATATTTACATTGCCTCTTTCTTTGAACTTTTTTTACTAGGAACTATTTCCTTAATTCTTTAGATGAAAGGGTTTTTAGGGAAAGATCATGTGGTTTCTAATTTATAATTTTTAGGTAGAACGAGGGTTAGATCTTATAGAAGATATAATGAGGCAGCCATATAAAACAAAATTGGGATGCAATGATAGAGTTGAAGGGATTTAGGTCCCATGGAACCCTTTTTTTATACGATGACTTCTATGTAGAAATTTTCATTACAACTCTTAAAAAAAATTGAGTGCCCATTTGTTTTGGTCATTATGGTCATTTTCTGCTTAATCACCGGCCTTGTGGAAATTGTAGTCTTTGAGTTAAAAATGTTATGGCACGAAAATACCTTAGATACATCGATCTGTGGTCGTGTATTGGAATTTGATCACATTTTTGTATTTAAAAAATATTTTGTGTTTCTGGTGAGTTACATGTATTGTTCTTGAGACACTTCCCCTCCCCTTTTGTGGCTGTCCTAAATTCTTTGGTGATGTAGATGGTACAATCATCGTGTTCCCCATTTGTGCTAAAATGTTTCTCATCTCTGAGGGACATTTTAGTATATATGGGGGTTAGGCAGTTGATGAATGGGTCAAATTTGATGAAGAGTTCACACCATATGCAACCTAACAAATCCACCCACCACTCAGCCTTTCAACCCAACAATAATCTACTATATAAATACTATCTCTATTGTTTTACCTACCCCCACACATTACTATCAAATTTGGTCTATGACTGGGGTCTGATATATTCATTTCATTCTTAGATACAGACTGGGCATAGAATTAGGCTTAAGGGGGTGCTTGGAATTCTTCGTTCTTTGGAAATAACGTGGGCAACCCAATTCATTATTTATCAAATACTTGAGCTCTGATTAGATTTGAAGGTGGGTATGTCAAAAACCTTGGTGGGTCAATTCGAAGCCCACAGTAAACACCCACTATTTTCTGAAGTTTTTTGAATGCTTTTGAGATATCCAAGCTTGTGGGATGTACAGATAGGTTATTTTTAGCACTGGGTTGTGCAGGGATTCATCTTTTCTAATTGAGTTTTTTTTTCTTGGGGGTTCTGTTAAAGACAACACATGTTAACTTGTAGTATGGCTTCTAAATCCAAAAAATTTTCACTTTCTGAGGTGTCTAAGCACAACAATAGTAAAGATTGTTGGCTTCTTATTGATGGAAAGGTATGCATAGTGGATCTGAGTTGTATGCTAATGTAAATATAGCAATCAGTAATAAATACTCTCTACATGCTAAGAGAAAACAACATGGTGTTTAGATGGAATTGAGGTTTGGATTATTGTGTGAAAGGTTTGATTGTTGATTATTACTCCACTTAACTGCAATATGTTATGTTGATTTTATCATTGTTGTTATATATAATTTTTCTTGATAAAATTTGGGGTGAGATTTTAGGGTACTTTGAACTAAGTGTGGAGTAAGCTTGGATAATATTATCAAGATTTGTGATCATGGGTTAGGTTTGAATGTGTGGTATAATAGGTATACTGTAGTCTTTGGCTACATTTTCAAGATTTCTAAACACAGTTCACACTCACATGTCCCCCCTTATCTTGACATTATCCTCATTGCATGTCCGCTGGAATTATGAGCTGCCATATAGTGATGAGGAGAATGTAAACCAAAATTGTGACCTTTACAAATGCCCCATGTTACCGATACACCTCCACCCCTTGGAAATACTATTAGCCATACAACTTTCATTCAAGGTAGGTAATCCCAAGGATCTGGGGAGTTACACCTGATAATATGAGGAATCATCTAGGCATGCTAATTGTCTAATCCCTATAGTTCCACAATGTGTTCTCTACTTCAGGTTGAACCTTGCTTTCCATGAGTTTTTGCCTAATTTGATGTCTAGAAGAAACAATTCTGAGCCTTGAAAATGCTTGTTCTATATTTGAAGTCCTTGATTACTTCTTCATGTAAGATAAATCATAAATATAAAAGATCAGTTGTTATCTGTAACAAAGTAATGACTATAGCCATTTGGCCTTGAACCTGCAAACCAATGCCAATCATTGTACCTTACTTGATTTTTTTTTTTCTGTATACATTTCATGAAAATAAGTATAAGCAAGCTTGAGTAAACAAAAGCATCAAATCATGTCAAGTTAAAACCAAGCCAATCTGATTGAAGTCAAGACATAGTCCTCCACCTAATCCTTGTTGATTAAATTCTAATGGGATTGATTTTCTATAGGAATGAGACTTGTAATATGCAAACAAGTAATGCAACATAAGGCAAGCAAAAAACCTTTCTCAATGTATTGCAGAAACTGTATTTCTTGTTGACTGAAATTCACAACCCCAAGTACCATGGAGAATATTTATAGCATCACCTTGAATATGTAATGCCCCTTTTTAGGATATTCCTGATTTTTTTACCTACATATAATAATAACTACTAGAAAAGGACATTAGAAATATTAAAGATCAATAAATTAATATAATATTTAGTTCATAGCATCATTCATATTAAATTCATCTGTCATAGCATAATTAATAATGAGATCAATACTTCATAACATAAATAATTAGATATAATCAATATTTAGTTTAATCCATCATAACACCATTACTCAAGCCAATCACATATTGAATCTCTCAGGAGTGTTATTAAGTAACAATATTGTCAAGAGCATGCAATGGGGACTATCCTTACATCTCCCAGTCCACCTTGGACGTTGGTCATCCTCCTTGATCAAGCCCAGGATCACTTAGTTGCATCCCAACCCATGAGTGTCTCATCTTGGGGTGGCGTGCTTGATAAGATGCATGAAGATTGCTATTTCAAAAAGCCCAGGAGCACTCATATGCCTCTCGGCCCACAAGCTAAGTAACTCAAGGTGGCATGCTTGATGAAGGGGCCTATCAGTACTTCACCATCTCATGAACCTTGAAAGGGCCATCATTTCCTACTTACATCACCTTATTTCAATTAGATTGCTTAGGAATTTGTTAGATATTTGATACAATGTACCTCTTGATGGTTTTCAAGTTCAGTTCAAGGATTGCAATATACCCTTCTTTGTTGTTAACACTTGTTGTATAACCAATATATACTTGATATATTTCCTTTTGCTTGATTCTTATATGACTTCCTTCAAATGAAGATAGCTTCCTGTGATTGCTAATTGACATCTTAGATAATTGCTGATTTGATTGATTCAATAATAGAATTGGCCATATCAACACATTGATCCCTTCTAGTTGTGAATGGTTGTTTGTACAACTTTATTCAAACTCCTTACCATCTACTTTATTGGTGGGCTTGTCTCTGACAGTAGCATCAATCGTTTTTACTTATGTTGCACACTTGTTTCTTTCATATCACAGCAACAATTCTTTTTGATACATGTATGCACAAAAATTTCAAACTATTCTTAATTTGAATCTTGTTGAATTGAATGATAACAACAATCACTATATTATTTAGCTAATAAATAAAGCTGGCCAAGAGCAATTTTGAATTCTATTTTTTTTGTTTATGTTGACTATAATGCTTCCTGTTTTGTTAGAGTAATCTGCCACATGGTGATTAGAATCAGATGGTTAAATTGGTAGATTAAACTTTAGAGGTTTCTTCTTGTGAAGTAGGCATAGTTGTCATGTGGTCTAGTGGTATCTGGCCATGTTTACATAAGCCTGCACTCTGAAGTCCTATTTAGGGTTTGGATCCTTGATCTATTTTTTATTTACAAGATATTGGGACCCTAAGTAAATTTCAAGTACCCTTGAATAAAAATTATGGTAAGATTCCCCAAGAAGAGAGAGGATGTCGTATCATAATGCATCTTCTTGTTTGTCTAATGGTTGTGAAATGTTTTTGTATGTGGTATAATATTTTCAAATAGTGAAAATAGATCAACAGAGCAACACTCACTATGCATAAGACACTAGATCATTGCCCCTTTTATCCCCTTGTTTAGTGGTGATATTAATGCCTAATAGAATAATGGAAGTTGATTAGATGCTTATTTTCTGGTTTGGTAAAGAAAGTTAATAATTTTACTGTTACATCATCACTTAATAGATTTCCAATTGCCACACTATTACTTGTGTTCTAGTCACACAAATGAGATGCCTAAATTCTTTTTCTACTATTTTCTATTCTCCAAGGTGATAAAAGGCATATTAATTACATTTTTCTCTAAAAGATATTTGTAAAATGCCCAGTTATACAATATTATAGGGTGTGTGTGTGTGTGTGTGTGTGTAATGATGATGCAATAACAATCATGGCAAAACAAGTCTACAAGTGGCATATTCTTATGAAAACTCAACTCATGACATCATTTTATCATGATCCCATCATCACTCATCCCTAGAGAATGGTGTCAATCCCTAGATTCTCCACTTGCCACCCAGATCATTTCTGCACTCAAGGATTTGAACCTCAAAACTTTAAAATTTCAAAATTCAAATTTACATCTCATTGACCTTTTCACCAGTCATTGTGAGCTAACCTAGTGCACATTTGTTTTCATTTGTGCGATATGTTGTTTTTAAAGACATTCATTTAAAATCATGCTAGGATGCTGGATTAATCTAGGAATCAATGAAGACCATTTGAATAATATTCATCATTGAGCATTATTAGATCATTACATCAGTCTGCATCATCTTAGGTCCATTGCTTGCTTGATTACTATCCTTAATCATTTTTCCAAAGCCATTAAATTGGTCCAACTAGGGGTCTTTATTTAAAGATCTCCATTCATTCATTTAAAATCATGGTATGATGTTGGATTAACCTCAGAATCATTGAAGAGTATTTGAAGAATACTTGTCATAGAGCATTATCAGATTATTGCAGTAGCCTACATCATCCTGAGTCCATTGCATGCTTTCTTCTCATCCTCAATCTAACTAGGGTTCAGACAAAAAACATGACCCTTGCAATTTAGCACATTCTCCAAATGTGTTTCTAAACACTGTGAGTTCCTTACCAAATTCAAATATCAAATGGTTGAGGCAAGTGAATTCATTTTTTATTTCCATTCTTCTATTTTGGACTAAAATGATAAAAGGGGCATATATATATAGTTGTAGAGGAAAATATATATATATTTTTCCTTTGATAACCATATATATCTTGGAGGAATGGATTTAGTAAGAGGAGCTCATTCATTTTCTATTTCCATTCTTCTATTTTGGACTAAAATGATAAAAGGAGCAGCAAAGGCATATATTGCCCATTGAGCAAATGGGTTTTGTTTAATAAAACAAATGTTTAAATGTATGTATGTATGTACATTGTATACATATTCTTCAACAACCATATATATATATGGTTGTCGAGGAGTATATATATCTTGGAGGAATGGAATTAGTTAGAGGAGATCATTCATTTTTTAATTACATTCCTCCATTTTGGACTGAAATGATAAAAGGAGCTCAACAAACGCATATATTTCCTATTGAGCTCCTCCTCCTCCTCCTCCTCTTTGATGCAGAGCATCCAGTAAAAGCTTAGAAACAGGGTGGAAAACCCATTTTCACCCACTAAATAGCTATACTATTTCCTATCGACAAGATATCCCTATTTTCTTACCGAAATATGTATTCACCTTACCATCGGCATGACTACCTCTGTCGGTGAAACATTCCACTCGCCCTCCGATAGTTAAACTCTTGCCGATGCATACTTCTTTCACTGTGACTCCCGCTAACTCTTACCGATGGATATTTTCTGCTTTATTGCCTATCGACAGGATATTAGCTATCGGCCCAACATTTTGGCTGCTCTTCGATGTCGAATGTCACACCGAAATACTTTGCATTAGTTCTTCCGTCAGCCAGACATCTAACATCAGACTGACTCCCAACTACTCTACTGATACTCCTCCTCACCCCAATGCCTTTGGTATTTGCTACCATCGGTGGGACTTAACCCATCGGAAGACACTACGAATTTTACATTGATGGCCGATGAACTTACTTCAGTGACACTCGCCAGCGGTCACTTCGATATACCTCCTCGGTGAGACCTTCGCCGTTGGGCGAACACAATTCCCTTTCACCGATGCCTTGCCTCACGCCAATACCAAACCACTTATTGCCAAGACTTCCTCCTTCGGCAAGACTTTTACTTCTGTCTTCGATATCATATCTTATGCCAATACACTTTCCACCAATAGGATATTAAATTTATCGGGTGATAATGAAATGTCCTAATGATGACGACCACACTTGTACCTTTTCTGCCGATGCCTACGTCACCCCGATATTTGACTCATTCATGTGCTCTGCAACAGGATATGAATTATCAGGTTATGTAAAACAATATCCTGATGATGATCCTGAGATCTATGCGAACCTCGGCTACCCAATGTTCAAACAAAAGGTGCACCTCCTCCTTTCTTTGGTATGCAGATGATGGATACACACAAAATGATGATCCTGCAAAGATGATATATACAAGAAATGTATATCCAAATTATTTCATCCTGATGCCTTCAAAATAGGCATTTTCCATAAGTTTCAAGACCCAATCCGGATAGCGATATGCACATAGATGCAAATGCTGTATAACCATCAAATGTATATTTTTGACAAAACTCTCAGAACTTCACAGTTTCACATAGAAAGCATGTGTCGATCGGGTTGGATCATCTCCTGAGCAAGTCAAGCTTAGAATTTATCCTCCTAAACCCTAGCACATGAGGATGCTAGGAACGATCACTGCATGCAACACCTTGATCCTAAAACACAAAATATAGAAACAAAACTAACAAAAAGGAAAACTAATCTAATATACAGATCCATTCCACCGATTCTACGAATCATCCGGTGGAATGGATAAATAAATCCATCTCGCCTGCAAATGGGAAAAATGATTACACAGATGGAGTCCAAAACAAATGATTAACACTAATGGGATCTTCTCTTATTCAAATATTAGAAAATGCATACAAACATTCAATCTCACTGTATCACAGTGCTCTGTTGAATCTCCAAAAATGCAATACCTCTATGAACTATTGTTGGTTAACAGATTTGTCCTTATTATGAAAATAATTTATTCTGACTCTATACCCCTTTTTTAAAGAACAAATGAGTTAAACAACAAATGGGTGAACCTTTTAAATTAGTTCCCCTCTGAATTTAGGTACAACTCCCTTTAAGATTTCCAATGAATTTAACCTATTTAACTAACCAAATGCATTTTTAACCAGAAAATGCTTAAGGCAGACTAACATTCATACATAACCATGTCATGAACGCGATAAATAAATTTATACAGTAACAGGATAGAATGCACAGATTCTATTTGGGTACATTCAAATACGTGAATACATTCATCTGAAGTTGCTGAACTAATAAAGAATATAACACATATGATGAGTTGTCCAAATACAGAGCAATTACCAAATGAAAGGAGATTTCACACAGAAAATCTAATTCCACACATTCAGACGTACAGATCCAAATAAGCAGTAATTGTTCTTATTCTCATTCACAGATGAAAATTACTCAAACAAACATCACATAATGTAAAAATTAAGCACAGTCCTTCTAAAAATTTCCTTCCTCCCTTCTTTTTCTAACTTCTATTCCCCTTAAAAATTATATAAAACATATATATATCAAAGTCTTAACTATGTCCTTGAGCAAATTAAACCCAGAGTTAACATCACTCTGACCCATACGGGATTTAGTTTTTAACAACTGATTATAAAAGATAAAGGTTGCTGGAAATAACATAAATTGAGGAACTGAAAAAGAACGAGCCGATGAGGTTATGACTGGGGCGATGAATCAGCATCTCCTGATTTGCTGTCGGTAGCCTGGGAAGCATGTTGGGTCTTCCACTCCTGAAAGGCAGCCACGAACTCCTGAATTTTAGGGAAGTTTGGTATACCTATATGCTTCATCCTTGATTTCCAGACTTCTTTTTCCCTTCGCATTTTCCTAAATTTTTCCTTATGTTCTGGGAGTGCATCGATGCAGAGATAGAGCAGTGACTCAACTTTAGAAACCCTGGAGAAATCCTCAATTAAAATATTATCATTTTCTTTAACAAAGTTGATTTTATCTCTGAAGGATTGGACTACTGCTTCAACATCTTCCACAGGCTTTCCATCATCTTTTAAGTATTTCACATCGATACATTGCAAATCATGTTGCAGTGATTGAGTAAATTCCATTATCTCCTTAATTAGCTTTGAGACTTCAAAGCGTCCTTGTCGGGATATGGAGTTCCTCCATTCAATATTCTTCTTGTTCACATATAACAAATCCTCGTCCACACCAGTCAGGTTCTTTTCTGCCAAAAACTTCTCCAGTCCATATTTCCAAACTTCCTCTATTTGGTTTATCACACCTGTCCACTTACCTTCGTCCTTAGCCCAGACAGCAACCTGTGCTTTAAGATCTTCAATGGTAGTAGCAGTCAGATCATATATGCCTTTGAGTTCATGAATATACTCAGTTCCTTTTTGCTCGATGCTGTCTAACCAATTGTCAAATGTTTTCGAGACCATTTTGCTTCTATGAACTTGGTCTAACATTTTTTGATTGACAGGTGATTTCAGGTCGAAAGACAAGGGGACCTGTGAGATTGGCTGTGGGTTAGGATTGCTAATGGCCTTAATGTACTCTGCCATTGAGCACAGAGCTTGCTTCAACTCCCTTTTGTCCTTCTCATCTTTCATTGTTCGACTAACCATTCTCTTAGTGGAAGCTTCAAGGTGGTGCACATTTGCAGCTCTGGAGGCAGTACCGAGATCTATCCTCTCCATAGTGAAATCATGCACTATAGGATCTTGAACCTCTTCCTCAGTCACTGGCTTCGCTATTTCCGCACTCTAGTTACCAGTGTTCGGGTCAAAATTTATTCTGGATGTTGTTTTGAGTCTCTTGGACTTGGGGGTCTTCCCCAGACATTTACTTACCATGTCCTCTAAGGGGACAACAAAAGGAATCACTTTCTTTTTGTCAGATATAGAGCTCTCCAGCCACTTCGGTGCAGGGGCCGAGGTTGTTTTCCTGAGTTTCTCTCCATTAGAGGGTTCATTTGAAAACATTAACATCTCAGGAGTCTCCAGAATGACCCCTGACTGTGACCCAGTGTCAATTACCTCTGTTTTGTTTGGGCTCGCCTCTTTGTCACCCATAGGCTCTTCTGCTTCTTCCTCTGAATTTAAATCAACAATTATTGTTTCAGAGGTCTGCTTCTTTCTTTTCCCTTTAGTCCTCAACCTGGTGACTCGAGATGGCAGAATATCCGTGAGGGCTCTTCTGGATCTCTTGGTGATAGGGCTTCTCTCAGTTGATATCTTGGGAGCACCTGCACCACAGATAGCAAGAGGTTGATTAGAGGAATCCGTGGGAAGCGATGATGCAACCATTGAAGAGAATTGTTGAACATTCTTATTCTGAAGCCCTTGTTGTTTCTTCTCTCTCAGCCATTTCTCAGTCCTCCTTATCACCGGAAGGGATTTAATTTCAATTCTGTCCTCCTCTTTCTTGCTCCAGTCCACCTCTGGAATGGGTAAGTGTTCTACTTTCTCAAATTGTGGATCAACCACTTGTTCATCATCACTAAAAATTCCAAAAACGTCCATGTTTAAATTAAGGGTAATTATTTGCCCCAAAGAAAATCTACACCAGAGCCTTCTCCTAACTTCAAACTCATCTAGGCAGTCTTCCCAGTAATCCTCCAGCTTAGGAAGGTGTGAGTGCCCTGTTCCAGAATCTAGGTTATCTTTAACAAAACATTTACTGTCGAATTGAGCCCTGGCAATAAAGAATTGAAAATTGAACCTTTTGAGGTTCACCTCCAAATTTAAGGCATTAGATTTTGATTGGCATGAATAATGCCCAAGTTCAACAGGAAAAGAAATACCACAACCCCTTTTTGATGAGAATTTCTTATCAACATTTGCTAATTGCCGACATACCTCCATCAGTACAAAACGATCAAATACATATCTAGGCAACTTCACAGGTTCACCATCAAATCCTCCAATTCTGATATAAGTGAACTTAGAGAATTGGATGAAAAAGCTACCGTAGATACTGATCAGTTGCATTGCTTCACTGGTCATTCTCTTACCCGGGTTGCCTACCAGTTCATAGGTCATCTTTCTAGTGAAGACATCATTGATCCTTTTATAATTTTCATAACAATTTTTCCTTTGCAACTGTGAATAATATTCGTAAATCTTACTGTTCTCACCTAAAAGCTCATGAGGCAGGTCAAACCAATCTCTTGTGGATGCTAAACAATAGAACAGATATATAGACATATAGAAATCCCTGTTACCCAGACAATTACTTAAACTCTGATGCAGACAGTCGGCCACTATTTCAGCCCAATCCAAATACTGTTCGCCTTGAAGGATGACTTGTATGAAAAAGTACATCCAATCCTCCGAGTAATAGGCATGCTGATTGCCTCTCAGTCTGTGTAATAACACCACAATATCCCTTACTTCCTTGATCAGATGGTCTCTGGTAAGTGGTCTGGGCAACCTTGAACCGCCCTTCTAGAATTTCAACAGCCAATTCCTTGCTATCACACTTCTGTAAGTTGGTTTCTTCTCTGAGAAATACCCATTGGAGGAAGTAATGTCAAGGTTGGAATACGCCTCTTTAGGCGGTATCTTCATCACAGACATAATGGTTTGTCTGTTGACATGAAACAACACATCCCCGTTTGCATTTCTGACACATCTGTCCTGGGGGTCGTACCTGTTTATACACTCCTGAACCAATTCTGGGCACAGTATAGCCTGAGGAAAGGCAGTAGCTTCCACTAAACCACTATCTACAATTTTCTTCATTGTGGGGGTTTGAACAGGGTTTCTAGTTCTTTCTATGAATTCCTCTAAATCATATTGAACTAATGCAGTATCTCCAAATTCTGAGTGGGAATAAATAAGACCAGGGCCATGTTCATCCCCCAAACATGTAGACTTCAAAGACATACTTGGAAGATTATAATAAAACACTTCGAATTTCGAAAATAACAGAAATTCCAGAGGCTCTTCTTTCCAGTATAAGAATTTGGAATAGCACAGGGGAAACAGAACTCACCTTCAGGATTTTTGAATTCACTGCAAAAACTTGAATAACGAGAGCCTTACACTTCCAGCGCTATCCTTCTCCGCGTTGCACAGTATGATTACTTGCTAAAATTGGCTTGTTCTTGGTTAATAATGGCACTTACCAGAATGAATAATTATCGCTCGGAACAATACGTGCCAAAAATATTTGAAGAGACGTGAACTCTGATTTCTTCATTAATAGCAAGTAATGTTCACGTGCCATCATGAAGTACAATGATTATCCGTAGCCTCCGCTAAATTAGAGCTCTCAGTTTCATGATGAGTTTCTGACAAATTTTCCTCCAACTTTCCCGCTAAATTTGACTTAGAAAGCCGCGGGAACAAACGGGACCAAGATCACCAAATCTTTGAACTATTGAACCATTGAACCTTTAAGACATGGTTCAACGCGGTGGTTCAATATGATGGTTCAAACATGCCATTTGGACCTTATAGGTAGGCAAAAGATTGACTTACGGGAATAGGGACTTGACTCATGAACCGTTGAACTTGTGAAGACATGGTTCAATACGAAGGTTCAACGATTCAAGAGTTATGTAGACCGATAAAAAGCTACGCGGCTTCGGTAAAAGGATTCCAATTATAAAATAGTGAACTGTTGAACCTTGAACCATTGAACCCCGCGGCAAGGTGCAAGCGGAAGGTTCGACGATACAATAATTACACAAGGTTACTGAGTGACCGAACTTATAAGAAGGCGGTGAGTGTTGAACTTTTAGACCCGTTGAACCGTGAACCTTAAACCATTGAACCTTGAACCCCGCTATAGAGTACGAGCGGAAGGTTCAAGTTCAACCTGAAAGTTCACTGACATTAAAGACAAACAAAACGACAACTTGCTTTATGAGACACTTTAGACACATTGAACCATTGAGCTTTGAACTTTGAGAATGGTTCGGGTTCAAAGGTTCAAACCTTTAGCAACATTGTATACAAAGACGACACACGGGTCAAATTTGGAGGATCAAGAGCCAATTTCAGAAACAAGGTTATGACCAAAAATATAACATGGTAAACCGGCTCTTGTTCAAGAAATATTACCAACCAATAAATAAATTAAATGGTGACTCAACAGGTAACATTGGCTCTGACTGGGGAGTGCATTTTATGGCAAAATGCAGAGAACTCAGAAGCTCTGGTTTCACAGAAAATGGAAGAAAGAGAAGAAAGGAAACAGACTGGGGAAAAACAAAAACGGAAAAGGAAAACACAAAACCGAACAAAAGGGAAGACTATGTACAAAACAGGGGACCCTGTTTACAGACGATACAACTTGAGATCCTATCCATTATAGGACAGGGGCAGAACAGTTCCATCAGGATATTCCAATTTAAAAGAATTTGGACCCAATACCTAGTGAATCTTGAAAGGCCCACTCCAGAGCGAGTCAAATTTGCTATGTGCACCTTTTGGTTCTCTCCTTCTGTCCCACAATAATACCTCATCACCTTCCATAAACTTCCTGGGTCTTGTCTTCCTGTCAAAAATTTCTTTAACCCTGGCCTAATGCATAGTAATTCGGTCAACCAACTCATTTCTCTCTTCTTCAATCTTTGTTAAATACATAATCCTCTTCTCCAGGGAATCTTGGAAATACTGATCTTCAATTACACTTTGCAGCTTAGCTGTAGATAGTTCCAGAGGTAAAGACAATTGGGCACCTATCCCATAAACTAGTTCAAAAGGTGCCATCCTGATTGCTCTCTTCAGAGTTATTCTGTCAGCCCAGAGCGCTTCATACAACTTCTTATGCCAGTCCCTAGGGTTGTCATTCACCAATTTCTTCATGATAGAAATTAGGTTCTTGTTACTGGACTCAGCTTGTCCATTCCCTTGGGGATAGTAATCTGATGAATGGGAGAGAGAAATACTATGTTCATAACAGAAAGAAGTCATCTCAACTGAAGAGAAACTGGTAGCATTATCTGTCACAATCTTCTGGGGCACACCAAATCGTACCAAAATATTTTCTTTGAGGAAATTACAAACCACCTCCGAAGTTGTTCTTTTGACAGGGGCCGCCTCAACCCATTTTGTGAAATAATCTGTTGCTGTTAAGATGTGAGTATGCCCTGCACTGGATGGGGGTGAGATAGGCCCAATAAAGTCCAATCCCCATTGTTTAAAGGGTTCTTCAACAACAACAGGCCTCAAAGGCAGAGCTGCAAGTTGTGGCCTTCCTAAGAACATTTTACATTTTTCACAATTGGCCACCCATCTATACGCATCCTTGAACATTCTTGGCCAGTAGTAACAATTTCTGAGGATTTTGAAAGCTGTAACTGAAGAAGAAAAATGTCCACCACAAGCTTCATTATGGAAAACTTCTAAGAGTTTATGTTGCTGCTCTTTATCTACACACCTCAAGAAAGTTCCATCTAACCCTTTCTTGTAAAGAACATCTCCCCAAATAACATATTTCGCAGCCTTAAGCTTCAGGTTTCTTTTCTCTTTAGGGGTTAAGTGATTAGGACAATCCCCATATGTAAGATAATGTGCCACATCCAAGAACCATGGGTCCTGCAAACTTACCAATAAGACTGTGGGGAGTCCTTCTCCTTCTTGTACTTTGTTCTCAGCAATCAATTTACATAAGCCTTGACCCCTGATCAACTTAGTAGGCTTAACTTCCAGATCATATTCCTGAATTTTAGCAACCCAAGTTGCTCTTTTGTTTAATCCCACTTCTTGCTGAGTCAATATACTTTTCACAGCTAAATTTGGAACAAATACAACTGAATGGGAATGGAGTATATAATATCTAAATTTTTTAACGGCTTTAACCACAGTGAAAGCTTATTTTTCAACCAATGAATATTTCAGCTCATGCTTTTTAAGGGGAACGCTCATAAAAGCTATAGGAATCTCTTCATTCAATTCATTTTTTTGTAACAAAATACCTGACATGGTGTGTTCCGAAGCATAACAGTAAATAATAAAATCCTTTTGAAAATTGGGATTTACCAAAGTGGGAGTGTTTGCAATCACTTCCTTGATATCCTCAAATGCTTTCTTAGCAACCTCATTCCACTTGAATGGTTGTTTCTCACTCATCATCCTGACAATGTGTTTTGTAATCTCAGCAAAGTCAGGAATGAATGTTTGGAGAAAATTGATCTGACCAAAGAAGGACTTGACTCCACTTCTATTTGAAGGGAGACTAAGCTGTTGAATTGCCTTGACCCTCTCTGGATCAATCCTGATTCCATCCTTTGAGACTAGGTATCCCAACAACTTTCCCTCAGTCACACAGAAAATTGACTTCTTGGGATTGAGTGAGATGCCATGGCTTCGACACCTTTGCAAGATAGACTCCAGATCTCTCAAGTGATCCTCTCTATTATTTGAAAAGATAGTCAAATCATCAAGGTAAATAACAATAATCCTGTTCTTCAGGTCTCTAAAAGATGAATCCATTGCCCGCTGAAAAGTTGCTCCTGCATTAATCAAGCCGAAGGGCATTCGACTATAGGCAAAAGTTCCTCAGGGTGTGGTGAAAGCGGTCTTATGTTGATCTTCTGCAGCTACACCTATCTGATTGTAACCTAAGAAACCATCCAACATAGACATCATTTCAGACCCAGCAACTGTCTGCAAAATGTGGTCCATCACAGGCAAGGGATAGTTATCCTTCAGGTTGGCCTGGTTCAAATTTCTAAAGTCAACACAAATCCTTATCTCTCCATTCTTCTTTCGTACTGGGACAATATTTGCCACCCAAGTGGAGTGATGGATTGGATAGATAATTCTAGCTTTCAGCATCTTATCAATCTCCTTGAAAATGGCTTCAGCAACTTTTGGATTATAATTCCTCAGCTTCTGTCTAAATGGAGTTGCATTTGCTTTCAAAGGAATATGGTGTTGAAACTGTCCATGTCTAAAATTTTTAAGATCATCATAGCACCAGGCGAAAACATCTTTATATTTGATTAACAGTTTGATCAATTTTTTTCTCCTCCGAAGAGCAGCACTTACCAATGGATATCCATTTAGGATTAGCTTCATCCCCAATATTTATCTTCTCATAATCCTGTGCTTTATCAGGAATACAGGGAGGTTTGCCTTTAACATATTCATCTCTTCAAGAAAACAAATGTTCTAAAGATACCAGCCCTTTAGGGATTTTGTTTCCTTTTAACTGAATGATGTCATCTCTTGGATTAATCCCAGGGTCAGGGCTGAACTCTTTACACTCTATTTCGGAACCTTCAAAATAGGTCCCCAGGAACATTTCAGCATTTTCTAAAAACTTTCTGATCTGATTATCACTTTCAAAAACTTGCCAGTTCTTGGCATTGTCGGGGACATTAGGACGATATATCATTTCTATTCTGTAAGAATCTTTTTTGAAATCGGGATGTGGAAAAAGGAGAGAAGCTGATACTGCTAAAGAATCTGCACGAGAATTTTGATCTCTGGGAATTGTTTCGATAGAAAAGGCATCAAAATATTCAATCTCATCCCATACCCTATTTCTATAATGCCTTAGTCTTTCATTCTTGACAGAAAAGATTCCCCTTACCTGTTTTACAATTAGTTCAGCATCGCCCTTCACCTTAAGTACCTTCACACCCTTTTCTTTGGCTTCAAATAATCCAAGCAGCAAAGCTTCATACTCTGCAGTGTTGTTGGTGTTTTTAAACTCTAGCTTAAAAGAATAAGAAAACAATTCACCTTCAGGTGAGATTAACACAACCCCAGCCCCTAAACTAGCAGTAGCACAACTACCATCAAATTCCATAACCCATAAATCATCAGGACATACAGATCTTTGCATTAATTCTTCTTTGGGTTCTATCTCACAGCTCTGCTCAGAGGAGAGAAAATAGTTGCCAAATTCACATTCCTTAAATAAAATCTGTGCTTTGGGATCATCAGAGGGATAGACAGTGAACTTGCACTTAGGCTCAGGTTCCAGCTTCACTCTCTGCTTCCCTACTAGGATTGTGGCCTCTGACCAATCCAGTTTGATTTGTCCACCTAGATCCTTGCAAAATGTCCTGCTCAAAAGCATTCCGTAACTGGCAGGAATATCTGCTACCAGAATAGTCAATTTCACCCTCTTGTCAGGGTAAGCTGCAAGAGCGACTCGTGCATCTTTAATCTGCCCAAGCAAGGAAACCTGCTTTCCATCCATAGAATAACATCTGCCAAATGTTTTTGTGAGTGATAATCCTAGGGCTTTAGCCACAGAGGAAGGCATAATGTTATTAGAGGCTCCTGAATCTATAATGCAGTTACTAAGTTTATGGCCATTGATAAACAGAGATACATAAAAAGGATTAGGTTTCAAATCAGTATAGGGAGCATTGGTGGATGAATTGGGAGTTGTTTTAGGGGTAGATAAGGATGACTCAGATGAGGAAGCAAATAATCTAGCAATGGGGGATTCAGTATCAGCATCCAATTGATTCTCAAATTCAGTTTGTGCAGGATTACCTTTAACATGTTTAACTAATTTGTCAAGCTCATTAGGTTTCAACTTGAGATACTCAATAGGAGAAATTTGAATTTTTGTAGATTTACAGAAATCTACAATATCAAAAGAGGCATCTAGATCATTTCTATGTAGCAATCTATTTTCCTGAGCTTTCAAATTAGCATCATAAGTTCTAGTTAAAGGTTCCTTACCTTTGCCAGGTACTTCTTGAGTATTAGAGGATTTCATATTCCTCTGACTCCTAGTGAGCACAGTGCATGAAGGATCTTCAAGGGTTACCAATATTTCACCTCCCCTTTCTGAATCAAATTCATATTCTAGGAAGTGTATCTCAGAGCCACCAGGTTCCCCGAAGTTCCTTTCTTCTTCTGTGGCTTCCCCTAACATGTCTTGAGTAGCAGTCATCTGAGTATACCTGAGCATTTCTAGGCAAGAATTTCCATCATGGTCGGTAGTCAGGTGAAAAATACACATGTTTCCTCTCCCAGGAGCAGCTTCAATAGCCAGTCTTGGCTGTGCTGATGTCAGGGGCAAAGCTCTACCAGTATTTGCTTGTTGATTCAAATTCCTTCTGCTTATATCTTGATACGGTTGTGGGAAGGGGGCACCGGCTTTAGGTAGTTGCCTCTTTAAGGCAATCATATCATTCACCAACTTTTGCACCACAGGGTCCGTAGATGATGAGGGTTGGGCATTTGGCACCTGGACCTCTCTCTTCCATTTACCGACCATAATGAGATCATCCTCCAATCTGACTGCTGAGGCTTGTGCAGCTGGCAAATCAGCAATTACACCCCTCCTGAGATGGAAGCTAATATCAGGAGGCATAGAATTAATAAAGAAACATTTTTTATTTTCACCAGACAGTCTTTTAGTAGCAGGGATTTTGTTCACGATTCTATTAAACTTAGCCACAAACTCCCTCATAGGTTCATGAATCTCTTTTTTAAGCTGAGTCAGCTATGCAAGGAGGTAATGTTCATCCTCTGCACTTTTGAACCTATTTTCAAAAGCAGTCTTCATTTCGTTCCAATTTGTAATTGAGGAATCAGTCAGGTGGCAGAACCATTGTGCCGCAGTGTCAGTCAAAGTCTGCACAAAGAGCCTTATGGTGACATCTTGGTGTTGAACACCTAACACACTGCATGCTGCTGCAAAAGCACACAAATGTTCTTCTGGTGATTGTTTACCGTCTCCATTGAACCTAGGTAAATTTTCTCTTGCATTTTTAAGTAAAGGATTTAGGTTAGCCCCTAGGTTTAGGGGCCCTATGGCAGCTCCCCAAGGTTGAGCCATGGGTAGGAAATTTATAGCTAAGGGGATAGCAGTGCCTGAAAGGGTTAAAGATTGACAGACAGGGGAAGTAGCAGGTTTGGGAGGGCTAGGGGGTCTACTTCTAGCTCTTCTTACATGAGTAGGGATATAAGGAAAGTTAAGATTTTGCAGTGTTTGAAAGGTAGGATCCTCAACTCCCTCTCTTCTCGAAGACCTGGTATACGGTCTAGAATCCAGCTTAAAATATTAAAATTGGATAGGCAGTTATTAATTTCTTTGTTGTTCTTGATTTCTTTGTGCTTCAAGGACTTGGTTTCTTGCAGCGTTTCATCCCTGCCTTCTTCTCTGCTTGAGTAACAATAATCTCAGGTTATCAGCCAATTCTTCTTCTTGTTCTAACACTCTGCTTGCTCTTCTGTAATCTTCACTATTCCGTCGAGTACGCCAAGTAAGGGTATTCAACTGGCCAATAATGTCTTCCTGCTCGTCTTAAAATCCAAGATTTGGTTGCAGAATAGGAATTATGTTTTCATGTGGAAGCACCATTGTTGCTTCATATTCAGGCAACCAATCTTTAATTAAAGATTTTATCAAAATCCCCAGTAGAGTCACCAAAAACTGTTAGTTAACAGATTTGTCCTTATTATGAAAATAATTTATTCTGACTCTATACCCCTTTTTTAAAGAACAAATGAGTTAAACAACAAATGGGTGAACCTTTTAAATTAGTTCCCCTCTGAATTTAGGTATAGCTCCCTTTACGATTTCCAATGAATTTAACCTATTTAACTAACCAAATGCATTTTTAACCAGAAAATGCTTAAGGCAGACTAACATGCATACATAACCATGTCATGAACGCGATAAATTTATACAGTAACAAGATAGAATGCACAGATTCTATTTGGGTACATTCAAATACGTGAATACATTCATCTGAATTTGCTGAACTAATAAAGAATATAACACATATGATGAGTTGTCCAAATACAGAGCAATTACCAGATGAAAGGAGATTTCACACAGAAAATCTAATTCCACACATTCAGATGCACAGATCCAAATAAGTAGTAATTGTTCTTCTTCTCATTCACAGATAAAAATTACTCAAACAAACATCACATAATGTAAAAATTAAGCACAATCATTCTGAAAATTTCCTTCATCCCTTCTTTTTCTAACTTCTATTGCCCTTAAAAATTATATAAAACATATATATATATCAAAGTCTTAACTATGTCCTTGAGCAAATTAAACCCAGAGTTAACATCACTCTGACCCATACGAGATTTAGTTTTTAACAACTGATTATAAAAGATCAAGGTTGCTAGAAATAACATAAATTGAGGAACTGAAAAAGAATGAGCCGATGAGGTTATGACTGGGGCGATGAATCAGCATCTCTTGATTTGCTGTCGGTAGCCTGGGAAGCATGTTGGGTCTTCCACTCCTGAAAGGCAGCCACGAACTCCTGAATTTTAGGGAAGTTTGGTATACCTATATGCTTCATCCTTGATTTCCAGACTTCTTTTTCCCTTCGCATTTTCCCAAAATTTTCCTTATGTTCTGGGAGTGCGTCGATGCAGAGATAGAGCAGTGACTCGACTTTAGAAACCCTAGAGAAATCCTCAATTAGAATATTATCATTTTCTTTAACAAAGTTGATTTTATCTCTGAAGGATTGGACTACTGCTTCAACATCTTCCACAGGCTTTCCATCATCTTTTAAGTATTTCACATCGATACATTGCAAATCATGTTGCAGTGATTGAGTAAATTCCGTTATCTCCTTAATTAGCTTTGAGACTTCAAAGCGTCCTTGTCGGGATATGGAGTTCCTCCATTCAATATTCTTCTTGTTCACATATAACAAATCCTCGTCCACACCAGTCAGGTTCTTTTCTACCAAAAACTTCTCCAGTCCATATTTCCAAACTTCCTCTATTTGGTTTATCACACCTATCCACTTACCTTCATCCTTAGCCCAGACAGCAACCTGTGCTTTAAGATCTTCAATGGTAGTAGCAGTCAGATCATATATGCCTTTGAGTTCATGAATATACTCAGTTCCTTTTTGCTTGATGCTGTCTAACCAATTGTCAAATGTTTTCGAGACCATTTTGCTTCTATGAACTTGGTCTAACATTTTTTGATTGACAGGTGATTTCGGGTCGAAAGACAAGGGGACCTGTGAGATCGGTTGTGGGTTAGGATTGCTAATGGCCTCAGTGTACTCTACCATTGAGCGCAGAGCTTGCTTCAACTCCCTTTTGTCCTTCTCATCTTTCATTGTTCGACTGACCATTCTCTTAGTGGAAGCTTCAAGGTGGTGCACATCTGCAGCTCTGGAGGCAGTACTGAGATCTATCCTCTCCACAGTGAAATCATGCCCTGTAGGATCTTGAACCTCTTCCTCAGTCACTGGCTTCGCTATTTCCGCACTCCAGTTACCAGTGTTCAGGTCAATATTTATTATGGACGTTGTTTTGAGTCTCTTGGACTTGGGGGTCTTCCCCAGACATTTACTTACCATGTCCTCTAAGGGGACAACAAAAGGAATCACTTTCTTTTTGTCAGATATAGAGCTCTCCAGCCACTTCGGTACAGGGGCCGAGGTTGTTTTCCTGAGTTTCTCTCCATCAGAGGGTTCATTTGAAATCATTAACATCTCAGGAGTCTCCAGAACGGCCCTTGACTGTGACCCAGTGTCAATTACCTATGTTCTGTTTGGGCTCGCCTCTTTGTCACCCATAGGCTCTTCTACTTCTTCCTCTGAATTTAAATCAACAATTATTGTTTCAGAGGTCTGCTTCTTTCTTTTCCCTTTAGTCCTCAGCCTGGTGACTTGAGATGGCAGAATATCCGTGAGGGCTCTTCTGGATCTCTTGGTGACAGGGCTTCTCTTAGTTGATAGCTTGGGAGCACCTGCACCACAGATAGCAAGAGGTTGATTAGAGGAATCCATGGGAAGCGATGATACAACCACTGAAGAGAATTGTTAAACATTCTTATTTTGAAGCCCTTGCTGTTTCTTCTCTCTCAGCCATTTCTCAGTCCTCCTTATCACCGGAAGGGATTTAATTTCAATTCTGTCCTCCTCTTTCTTGCTCCAGTCCACCTCTGGAATGGGTAAGTGTTCTACTTTCTCAAATTGTGGATCAACCACTTGTTCGTCATCACTAAAAATTCTAGAAACGTCCATGTTTAAATTAAGGGTAATTATTTGCCCCAAAGAAAATCTACACCAGAGTCTTCTCCTAACTTCAAACTCATCTGGGCAGTCTTCCCAGTAATCCTCCAGCTTAGGAAGGTGTGAGTGCCCTGTTCCAGAATCTAGGTTATCTTTAACAAAACATTTACTGTCGAATTGAGCCCTGGCAGTAAAGAATTGAAAATTGAACCTTTTGAGGTTCACCTCCAAATTTAAGGCATCAGATTTTGATTGGCATGAATAATGCTCAAGTTCAACAGGAAAAGAAATACCACAACCCCTTTTTGATGGGAATTTCTTATCAACATGTGCCAATTGCCGACATACCTCCATCAGTACAAAACGATCAAATACATATCTAGGCAACTTCACAGGTTCACCATCAAATCCTCCAATTCTGATATAAGTGAACTCAGAGAATTAGATGAAAACGCTACCATAGATACTGATCAGTTGCATTGCTTCACTGGTCATTCTCTTACCCGGGTTGCCTGCCAGTTCATAGGTCATCTTTCCAGTGAAGACATCATTGATCCTTTTATAATTTTTATAACAATTTTTCCTTTGCAACTGTGAATAATATTCATAAATCTTACTGTTCTCACCTAAAGGCTCATGAGGTAGGTCAAACCAATCTCTTGTGGATGCTAAACAATAGAACAGATATGAAGACATATAGAAATCCCTATTACCCAGACAATTACTTAAACTCTGATGCAGACAGTTGGCCACTATTTCAGCCCAATCCAAATACTGTTTGCCCTGAAGGATGACTTGTATGAAAAAGTACATCCAATTCTCTGAGTAATAGGCATGCTGATTGCCTCTTAGTCTGTGTAATAACACCACAATATCCCTTACTTCCTTGATCAGATGATCTCTAGTAAGTGGTCTGGGCAACCTTGAACCGCCCTTCTGGAATTTCAACAGCCAATCCCTTGCTATCACACTTCTGTAAGTTGGTTTCTTCTCTGAGAAATACCCATTGGAGGAAGTAATGTCAAGGTTGGAATACGCCTCTTTAGGTGGTATCTTCATCACAGACATAAGGGTTTGTTTGTTGACATGAAACAACACATCCCTGTTTGCGTTTCTGACACATCTGTCCTGGGGGTCGTACCTGTTTATACACTCCTAAACCAATTCTGGGCACAGTATAGCCTAAGGAAAGGCTGCAGCTTCCACTAAACCACTGTCTACAATTTTCTTCATTATGGGGGTTTGAACAGGGTTTCTAGTTCTTTCTATGAATTCCTCTAAATCATATTGAACTAATGCAGTATCTCCAAATTCTGAGTGGGAATAAATAAGACCAGGGCCATGTTCATCGCCCAAACATGTAGACTTCAAAGACATACTTGGAAGATTATAATAAAACACTTCAAATTTTGAAAATAACAGAAATTCCAGAGGCTCTTCTTTCCAGTATAAGAATTCAGAATAGCACAGGGGAAACAGAACTCACCTTCAGGATTTTTGAATTCACTGCGAAAACTTGAATAACGAGAGCCTTACACTTCCAGCGCTATCCTTCTCCGCGTTGCACAGTATGATTACTTGCTAAAATTGGCTTGTTCTTGGTTAATAATGGCACTTACCAGAATGAATAATTATCGCTTGGAACAATACGTGCCAAAAATATTTGAAGAGACGTGAACTTTGATTTCTTCATTAATAGCAAGTAATGTTCACGCACCATCATGAAGTACAATGATTATCCGTAGCCTCCGCTAAATTAGAGCTCTCGGTTTCATGATGAGTTTCTGACAAATTTTCCTCCAACTTTCCCGCTAAATTTGACTTAGAAAGCCGCGGGAACAAACGGGACCAAGATCACCAAATCTTTGAACTATTGAACCATTGAACCTTTAAGACATGGTTCAATATGATGGTTCAAACATGCCATCTGGACCTTATAGGTAGGCAAAAGATTGACTTATAGGAACAGGGACTTGACTCATGAACCGTTGAACTTGTGAGGACATGGTTCAATACGAAGGTTCAACGACACAAGAGTTATGTAGACCGATAAAAAGCTACGCGGCTTCGATAAAAGGCTTCCGATTATAAAACAGTGAACTGTTGAACCTTGAACCATTGAACCCCGCGGCAAGGTGCAAGCGGAAGGTTCGACGATACAATAATTACACAAGGTTACTGAGTGACCGAACTTATAAGAAGGTGGTGAGTGGTGAATTTTTAGACCCGTTGAACCGTGAACCTTAAACCATTGAACCTTGAACCCTGCTATAGAGTACGAGCGGAAGGTTCAAGTTCAACCTGAAAGTTCACTGACATTAAAGACAAACAAAATGACAACTTGCTTTATGAGACACTTTAGACACATTGAACCATTGAGCTTTGAACTTTGAGAATGGTTCGGGTTCAAAGGTTCAAACCTTTAGCAACATTGTATACAAAGACGACACACAGGTCAAATTTGGAGGATCAAGAGCCGATTTCAGAAACAAGGGTATGACCAAAAATATAACACGGTAAACCAGCTCTTGTTCAAGAAATATTACCAACCAATAAATAAATTAAATGGCGACTCAACAGGTAACAACTATCAACTATATCTACTGTCTAGTGTCTGCTCTCTAAAACAAACTGATCTAGGGCATAAATAGCAACTCTTCGTGAGTACTACAAACTCGATTCCCAGCGGCTGGGAGGAGATAGCTAAGACAATTGTCATAACAAAATTCTAACTACCAGCACATCCTCCTAGATCGATCTAAAACATACGCATTGGTCCAATGGACCTTATTACATCATGAAGTCAACATACTATAAATAGACTTATGTTATGTTTTGAAGGGGTGCTCCTGCACCACTCTTCTTCTTCTTCCTCTTCTTCTTCGTTGTCGTCATCTTCTTCTTCTTCTTTCCTGCTCCTTGGATGTAGTTGGATTTAAGGCCATAAAATGGTACTCTTTTCATGTAGGAGACAAATCACATCTATAGACAGGAGATCTATGCAAAGTTGTTGGAAAAATTGGATTGGAAGATGAAGGCAGCAGGGTATTTTCTAGATTCAAGACATTTACTTGATGTTGTGGAAGAGGAGGAAATATAATTATTTCTCTGCAGACTGCCATCATAGTGAAAAGTTGGAAATTGTATTTGGTTTGTTAAACATGCCCCACAACTATTAGAGTTGCTAAGAACCTTTGAGTATGTGTTGATTGCCACACTGCAACAAAACTTATCTCCAAGATTGTTGCAAGAGAAATTGTTGTGAGATGTCAACCATTTCCATCATTTTAAACAGGGACAATTTTCTTGTGGAGATTATTGGTGATGCTAAATGAAGCAATCTAAAAAATAGGCTTGCACTATAATAATGTGTACAGTGTTAGATCTCCAGTAATAATGAAGGCACATCCATCAAAGCATAACGAAAGGGAATTTTTTTTCAGATGTAGTTGCAAGTGCCCTAGTAGCCATGCATGCATGTCAACTGTTTCACAAGATGCCTAAAAGAAATGTGGTCTCATAGAATGCCATGATTGCAAAAGAAAATGCAACTGGCGGGTGCAAAGACCAACTCCTCAACCTTTGCCAACATCCTCCCTACCTATGGACAAATTGAGTACTACTATATTGTGTATATAGATATATTGTTATATTGAGTGTTATTGTATTGCATATAATGTACATAGATATAGAAACAATACAATAATAATCAAAATGACTATAATATATATATGTGTGTACTTGTACCTATCCCCAAACCAACAACCTAGCATTTAATTGATTAGGCTAGATTGCGCATAGGAAAATGTTATTTTCTTCTACAAGCATATATTAGTAAACCTGCATGGTTGCATGCACCTAGAACACAAGAAAAGATTACAATGTTAGGATGTGTTCTGGAGTGCTTCTACAAAATCCATTTTGTGCATATCCTGCAATCATTGTATTCCATTAGATGACATCTCTTTGAGGCATTCTGTCAAACAGTTCATGTGCTTTGTCTATGATTCCACATTTTGTATACATGTCTACCAAAGCATTTCCAACTGTAATATCTGACAAAAATCCCCTTACCATTATGCTTTGATGGATGTCCATACCCTGTTTGAAAGCTCCCATTTTAGCATAGGCAGGGGGAACGCTGGCAAAGGTTGTGGAATTTGACTTTATGACTACCAATTGCATCTGCTTGAAAATTTCTAAAGACAACAAATCCATTTTGTACATATCCTGTGATCATTGCAATCCATTAGACAACACTTCTTTCAAGGATTTTATCAAACAGTTCACGTGCCTTGTCTATGCTTCCACATCTCTCTCTCTCTCTCTCTGTGTATACATATCCAATTGCATTTGTTTGAAAGTTTCTAAAGCCTTTCGGTCAACAAATCCATTTTGTACATATCTTGCAATCATTGTAATCCATGAGACCACATTTCATTCAGGGATTTGTCAAACAATTCACGTGCCTTGTCTATGCTTCCACATAGACATCTCTTTGTGAGAGTATGTGATAGAGAGGCAGGGTTAAAGAAGAAACATCATGGACTAAATATATATTTACTGTAGTCCTTTAGAATTTATGGTATGCAGAAAATTGCCCCATTCATTTGATATAGCCTTTAAAAAATTGATTTTATTTGATTTTAAAAAATCATACACAACCATATGACTATCAAATTAAAACCCATGCATGTCTAATGCACAATGGTGTACATATTCATATGGGTGTACATGCATGTCGGTGTGATTGTGGCTACATGCACATGTGTGTGTCCTACATGTCACACATGAATGCATGTAGATACAAATACATGTCTTTTTTATGACTGTTTTTCTACTTTATGATAGTCTTTTTATGATTGTTTTGTTAGATTTAGGGCAGACAACTGAGAGGGGGGGTGAATTAGTTGTACAAAACTTTCTTCCAATTAAACACTTAAATCCACTTTGTAATTCAGAAACATAATGATAAATCAATCATGCAAACATAATGCATTAAATCAAGAGAAGAAACACATTAACACACACGACACCAGGATTTTGACGTGGAAAACCCAGTTAAGGGAAAAACCATGGGGTGATAAACCCAAGAAAGTATTCTCTATTAGAAGAATAGAAAGAACAAAATGGCACATACCAATTAGGGCTCACTGCCCAAGCACACTGCTCACAAGAGGCCCACTACCTACAAGAGACACATTATTTATAGAATGATAAGTATTACATACATGAACTGGAGAATATCATCTTCACCATGCTTGAATCAGTTCCATTTAAGTCCAATACTTCTACTCTGCCTTTCGCTCTTCTCCTCGCTACCACACACACATCTCCACAAGACACACTTTGAAATGACTTTACAATCCCTTATTCATACAAGACATCGACTTAGGAATAATCAACTATGTCAGCAAACATCTACAAAATCATTCGTAGAATGTGTAACTCATCCGGTCGGCCAGTCTGAGGAAGAACACCATCATCTAGAAGTTATTCTTCAATTGCAAGCTCCAACTCCAATGCAGACCACCAACATGAACTAGAAACGATCCAAAAACCACAAGCTTGCCTGAAACACCAAGAACATCCACACTTCATCCGCTTACTAAAATCCTTCTCTCTTTCATTTAGAACCTCAAGAACATAGTCTGTCATCACTATCACAAAGGAATAGATGCTTGCAGACCTCTAGACCATGAACCAATTGAGTTGACACTTCACAAAGACTTCCTAAACACTCTCTCAAATCCGTAGAATAGGATAATACAATTCTAGATCTCACCGGACCTATCTGTATCACTCTGTCACCTCTGAACACCTACCAGAACCAGTTTTACTTGAGCAGCCACAACTTCTTTAGATCTTCATACGGACCTCTGAAATCTCTACTGGATCACCTTAAGACACATATCTACAAACCCTTTAAACTATATCCTCTGATCCTCATCTTATCTTGGACTTTTACCTTACTGTCTTCACTGTTCTTCTCTATTCCTGATATGACCAATTTTCTCAATATCCTCAGGAAACAGTTCATCCAATCCTTATCATTAATACAACAAGAGTATGTTGATATCAATGACAACGCCAGTTAGGCCCATACTTGTAACAATCTCCCCCTTTGTCATTGATGGAAACATATGATGTGAAAAACTATTTTGTCCATCAAGACAAGAACTTTTCTTTACTGACACAACTCCCCCTATCACCAACAACCATTCACATGTCTTCTCTCCCTTTACTACTCCCCCTTTGATCATCAACCACTTGTTTTTCACATTTCTTCTCTCCCCCTTTGACATCAATGGCAAAGGGCACATACTTGCAACTCCAATACTTCAAAATCATATCAGCTGCTCCCCTTGAGTAACAGCTTCCTATCATCAATCTGGATCACAAGATATAACTGTGATATCCACTAGACTGATACACATCAGTGCACCTTAGTTCATCACCGGAGGGGCAGTAACCCCTAACTTCTCCCTAAGATAATCAAAAGAGTCCTTAGGTAGAGGTTTAGTAAAGATATCTGCAATTTGATCCTTCGAAGGCACAAACTCCAATCTGACTTCATTCTTGTTTACTTACTCTCTCAAAAAGTGAAACTTGATGGATATATGTTTAGTCTTTGAATGAAACACCAGATTCTTAGATATATTTAATGCACTTGAATTATAACAGAAGATTGTGATAGGCTCCTCATACTCCACTCTTATGTCTCTTAGCATTTGCTTCATCCATAAAACTTGAGTGCAACTACCTGCTACTACAATATATTCTGCTTCTACAGTGGATAGAGATATTGCATCTTGTTTCTTGCTCAACTAAGAAACTAATCTCTTCCCCCAAAAGAATTCTCCACCACTGGTACTCTTCCAGTCATCCATATCTCCTGCCCAATCTGCATCTATATATGCATGAAGAGAGAAATCATGATCTCTGGGATACCACAATCCATACTCAACTGTCCCTTTTAGAAATCTAAAAATCCTCTTGATTTCCATGACATGAGATTCTCTAGGATCAGCTTGAAATATAGCAACAAGAACAACAACATTCATAATGTCAGGTCTAGTTTGAGTGAGATACAACAATCCACCAATCATTAACCTGTACTTTTTTTTATCAACCTTAGGAGAGTCATCATCTTTTCTCAATTTACATCCAGTTGCCATGGGAGTATTCATTGGTTTTTTCATCTTCCATCCCAAATTTCTTCAACAATTCCTTCACATATTTAGTCTGAGAAATGAAGATTCCTTTCTTTGTTTGAGTAATTTGTAGACCCAAGAAGAAATTCATTTCCCCAAGCATGGACATCTCAAATTCATTTTTCATTTAATTTGCAAAAGTTTTACACATACCATCTCTTCCTCAAAAAATGATATCATCAACAAACACTTCAACAATCAAGATGTTTTCATGATCAATTTTGAAATACAAATTACTGTCAACAGTACCTTTGTTGAAACCAATCTTCAAAAGATGCTTATCCAATCTTTCATACCAGGCTCTTGGGGCTTGCTTCAATCCATATAGTGCTTTGTCCGACTTGTAGACCATATCACCATGATCAGACAATTAAAATCCATCCGGTTGCTCAATGTATACTTCTTCTTCTAAGTCACCATTTAGGGAAGTAGACTTGACATCCATCTGATATACTTTGAAATCCTTGAAGGCAGCAAAAGCAAGAAATAATCTGACTACTTCAATTCTTGCCACCGGAGTAAAAGTTTCTTCAAAATCAACTCCTTCTATTTGAGAATAACCCTTGCAGACCAATCTGGCTTTAATTCTGATTATTTCACCAACTTCATTAAGTTTGTTCCGAAAAACCCATTTGGTTCCAATCACATTCTTGTTTTTAGGTCTGGGAACAAGATCCCAAGTGTGATTTTTCTCAATTTGCATTAGCTCTTCCTCCATTGCTTTAGTCCAGTTTTCATCATTACAAGCTTCATTTACTGTCTTAGGTTCAATCTTTGAAATTAGACAATACTCATTTGAATCTTGAGCAATTCTCCTTCTTGTTTGTACACCTTTGCTTTTATCACCTATGATCTGATCTTTAGAGTGGTTTAGTCTTACATACCTGGGAACTTTGGGAGTTTCTTGAACTTTTGATTCTTGATCAGGTTCATTAAAACTCATCTCTTCGTCCTGATTTACCAGATCAGTTTAAATCTGACTTTCAGAAGAGACTTGGGCTCCTTGAATCATAACACCATTCTGATCGTCTTCATCATATTCATAAAACCTTGAGGGTTTTTCAATTCCTTCATCAACCTTCACATTTGTACTTTCTATTATCTTTCTCAGTCTCTTGTTATAACACCGGTATGCTTTACTTTGAGTAGAGTAACCCAAGAATATTCTTTCATCACTTCTAGCATCAAACTTGCCTAGATCTTCATCTCTTTTGATATAACATTTGCTACCAAAGACTCTGAAATACCTCATAGTAGGAGTGATGCCAAACCAAAGTTCATAAGGAGTCTTACCGGTATTGCTTTTGATTTGAACTCGATTGAGAGTATAGACTACAGTGCTGACAACTTCTCTCTAATAGATTTGAGGAACATTTGCTTCCATCATCATGGTCCTAGATGCTTCCTGGATGGTCCAGTTCTTTCTTTCCACTACTCCATTCTGCTATGGAGTCCTAGGAGTAGACAACTGTCTCTTTATTCCATGTTTCTCACAAAATTCTATGAACTCACTAGATGTGAATTCTCCACCTCTATCAGACCTTAGACATTTTAATTTTAATTTGGTTTCATTCTCTACCATAGCCTTGAATATTTTGAATTTTTCAAGAGCCTCTGATTTCTCCTTCATAAAAGTTACCCACATCATTTGGGAGTAGTCATCAATTAATAGCATGAAGTATCTATCACCTTACACACTTCTAATTCTTGTCAGACCACATAAATCAATATGAACTAAGTCCAATAATTCAGTAGAAGACTGTTCCTTGCTTTTAAATGAGACTCTGCTTTGTTTCCCCAACTGACATTCTTTGCACAAACTATTTGTAGGTTTCATTAATTTTGGAAGATCTCTTACAGCTTGAGTATTTCTTATCTTGATGATATTATCAAAATTTACATGACACATCCTCCTATGCCATAACCAACTCTGATCAATTTGCACAAATAGACAACTTTTACCAGTACCAACTAAATGGAAGATATTACCTTTTATTTGAGTATCAGATGCAATCTCTGTTCCTAAACTTTCAAAGATTTTGCATTTTCCATTCTTGAATCGGAGATCATAGCCTTTGTCCACCAGCTGTCCAACACTAAGAAGATTGTGCTTCAATCCTTCAACATATAGTACATTACTGGTTTTGTTCCTTCCATCAAAAGAAATAGTTCCTCTACCTCTAATTCTACCAGTAGAATTATCACCAAATTTTACAACGCCTCCTTCATACCTTTCCAAATCTATGAACTTACTGTTGTCAACTGTCATATGGTGAGAGCATCCACTATCAATGACCCAATCATCCTTTTCTTCAACTTGGGCAGCTAGATCTCTTTCTACAACTTTATGATTGATAGATTCAGAGGGCATTGAATCTTCTTCCTTGATAGAAATAAACACCCAATCACTTCCAGATTTATTTCATGTCTCTGATTAATCATCTGTTACTCCTTCATCATCATCTTCTTCATGAACATAGTAACAATTCTTTTGGAACCTTGATCTGTTAGGATTTGGCCTTGAAAATCTTTCCGGACATCTTGAAGCAAAATGACCAATCTTATTGCAGTTAAAACAATTGAAAGGCAATTTTCCTTCATACTTACCAGATCCTCTTGGCAGTCTTTTTGCAAGAAGGGCTTCAAGTTGAGCAGTTTCTGCTTCGTCTTCTTCCAGGTCTTTTCTTACCTTTTCATACCATGATAGTTTCCTTGAAGAGTTCTCTCCAAGATCAAACCTTTGTTTACCTTTTACAGAGGCACTGCTTTGAATGCAGATTCAGTCTTGGGATGGGCATCTCCAAATAAGTCATTTCAAATGCAGCCAATTTACTACCCAATTGATCTGTTGTGACAGTTGTATGTGCTCTAAATTCTTCAATGGCAGCAACCTTGATTTTATAAGAAGCAGGAAGGGATCTGAGAATTTTTCAAACAATCTCATCTTCATCCAAGACTCCACCAGCACATCTAATTCCACAAACCAGCTCATTTACTCTTGGCATAAAAGTAGTGATTTTTTCATCTTCTCTCATCTTCAGATTTTCAAATTTCCCTTTTAGACTTTGTAGCCTTGCACATTTAACATACTTGTCTCCTTCATGTAGAAGTTCTAGTTTTTCCCAAATCTCAAAAGCAGTTGGTAGGTCAACAACATTTGAAAGCTCTGAATCAGATAATGTGCTTAGAAGAGCTTCTATAGTCCACAGATTGTTTTCAGCATCTGTGATTTCATTTGGGGCTTTCAGGCCACCTTGTGGAGGAGTATACTTCGTTGAAACCATGGTCTAGTACTGCATTCCCATACATTACAAGTGACATATCATGCGACTTTTCCAAAGATTAAAATTGGTTCCATTAAACTTCAGACTATCCCTCTTGTAGGATGACATCTTGGATCTCCTCAAGCAGTTAAGCTCTTTTAGAGGAACTCAGCTCTGATACCAATTGTTAGATTTAGGGCAGACAATTGAGAAGGGGGGTGAATCAGTTGTACAAAAATTTCTTCCAATTAAACACTTAAATCCACTTTGTAATTCAGCATCATAATGATAAATCAATGATGGAAACATAATGCATTAAATCAAGAGCAGAAACACAGATTTTGACGTGGAAAACCTGGTTAAGGGAAAAACCATGGGGTGATTAACCCAAGAAAGTATTCTCTATTAGAAAAATATAAAGAACAAAATGGCACATGCCAATTAGGGCTCACTGCCCGAGCACACTGCTCACAAGAGGCCCACTGCCTACAAGAGACACACTGTCTACAGAATGATAAGTGTTACATATATGAACTGGAGAATAGCATCTTCACTATGCTTGAATCAGTTCCATTTAAGTCTAATACTTATGCTTTGCCTTTCGCTCTTCTCCTCGCTACCACACACACATCTCCACAAGACACACTTTGAAATGACTTTACAATCCCTTATTCATACAAGACATCAACTTAGGAATAATCAACTAAGTCAGAAAATATTTACAAAATCATTCGCAGAATGTGTAACTCATCCGGTCAGCCAGTCTTAGGAAGAACACCATCATCCAGAAGTTATTCTTCAATTGCAAGCTCCAACTCTAATGTGGACCACCAACATGAACTGAAAATGATCCAAAGACCTCCACAAGCTTGCCTGAAACACCAAGAACATCCACACTTCATCCGCTTACTGAAATCCTTCTCTCCTTCATCCGGAACCTCAAGAACATAGTCTGTCATCACTATCAAAAAGGAATAGATGCTTGCGAACCTCCAGACCATGAACCAATCGAGTTGAAACTTCACAAAGACTTCCTAAATACTCTCTCAAATCCACAAAATAGGATAATGCAATTCCGGATCTCACCGGACCTATCTGTATCACTCTGTCACCTCTCAACACCTGTCAGAACCCGTTTTACTTGAGCGGTCACAACTTCTTCAGATCTTCATGCGGACCTCTGAAATCTCTACTGGATCACCTTAAGACACATATCTACAAACCCTTTAAACCTATCCTCTAATCCTCATCTTATCTTGGACTTTTACCTTACTATCTTCACTATTCTTCTCTGTTCCTGATATGACCAATTTTCTCAATATCCTCAGGAAACAGTTCATCCAATCCTTATCATTAATGCAATAGGAGTATGTTGACATCAATGACAACACTAGTTAGGCCCATACTTGCAACATGTTTTTGCTACCTTATAACAGTCTTTCTAATGACTATTTTTTGTTGACTTTTGTTGTCTTTTTATGCTAACGTCTTCATGTCTATTGTCCCTCATCTAATTTTTGTATTTGTTGCTATTATAATAGTCTTTTTTATGACTATTTTTCTGACTTTATGACAATTTTTTTTATGACTATTTTTATCCTTTAATGGTGACACTCCTATGGTGTTTTTCTTTGACCTCTTCAACAAAGTCATTGTGAAAGAGAGCACACCCTTACAATTAAACCCTACAAGCCTGCATTTATTTTTACCAGATAGACCTTCCAAATGAAATCCTGGCATTAGAGATTTCCTCTCAAAACCAAACAACCCTTCTAATTGAAATGTTGGCCCTGAAGGCTCTCTTCTAAACACTATGAAGCAAGATGTTGCCTATGCTATCTCAACAATGAGTTAGAAGATTACATAAATTCATGTATGTACACTTCTAATGAGTTTCATGTAAAAGGATGAGAATCATTGCTTTTTGGGTATCATTATTTGGTGGTTGGATGATTTTGTGCTGGATTTTTTTTTCATATTCATTTGTCACTGGTAAGCAAGAGCTAGCAACTTAAATTTAGTTGCGAAACTCTTCAAATTATGTGTAATCCTCCTATTGGCTTTGATGCCATCATGTACAACATTATTTTTAATTTAATTTTGATACCTCCAAGGTGATTTTTGAAGTGTTGGACACCTCATCAAATTCAAATGGATTTGTGATTTAATAAAATTAGATAGTCATTGGTAAATCTTGTAGGTCTCTTTCTTGTAATTTTAGAGGATGATAGGAATCACTTCAAAGAAATGTGGTCTCATGGAATGTGTTAATTCTAGTTTATGCAAAAAATAGTTTTATTGAAAAGAGTTTTCAAAAATACCTCTATTAATTATTATTTTTTATTATTCTCTTAATGTAAATGTTCAGGGATATTATATAAGTTTTCATTTTATAGCCTTTTTTATTGTGGAGATTATTTTTGATTGTAAGCATTTTAAGTTCATATTACCGTCATCAGTTGTGAGGAGTCACAAAGGCAAAGTCTTTCCCGACATGAACACCTACAAGTTTGAAAGTATTTATTTGAATATTGTCATTTGCTGTTGTAGATAGATTAGTAATTACTGGGAAATTTCATATTGCTGTAGCATTATTGTGTGAGTCAAACTTGAACATCAATCCTCAATGTTGTTCAATTGAAATTGTATATGACTGCGGGTTACCTTTGCATAGATCATACTATGTTTCAATCAAATATGAATAAATGAACTATGGAGTTTGACTATCGGACCTGTATATGCATTTCTTCTTGAATACTTTCTTAATATATGCCTATATTGCTGTAAAATTCCTTATCATCCCACTTTGTTTTTCATAATTCAAAGTTTCATAAATCATTTTAAAATATTAACAAATTTTGAGTTTTTTTATTGTGGACAAGTATAGAGCAAGGAGAAAATGCAAAACCAGTGCCTTCTAGATGCATTTACAGCCCACCCCATGTGCAACAATGACATCATTGAAGACATGCATTCACATAGATGGCTTTTTAGCTTTATTCAGTTTTAAAAGCATAATAAATCAGTAGTTTGCATACTACAGAAAGATTTTGTCTTCAAAACTCTCTATATAGAGTTCTTTGTAACATATTTTATATACAGTTTGAATATATAATGAATTATTTTCTAGCATTGTTGTTTCAATCCTTTGAGAAGATTTGTTGATAAACGAGTTCTTTGTAAAATATTTTATATACAATTTGAATATACAGTGAATTATTTTCTAGCATTATTGTTTCAATCCTTTGAGAACATTTGTTGAAGTTTATCAACAAAAAATGGCATAGTTGATGTTTATCATGTACTAATTGTTTATAAATGACCAGTTGACAGAAAAATAATGATTAAAATGACCTAATATACTACCAATGGATGGAAATTAGTTAATACAAATGACTAAATATACTACCAATGGACATAAATCAGTGACTAAATAAATGACTAAATATACTACCAATTGACGACAATTAATGATTACAATGACTAAATAAATGACCAATTAACAGAAATCAGTGACTAAATAAATGACTAAATATACTACCAATTGACGGCAATTAATGATTACAATGACTAAATAACTGACCAGTTAACAACAATCAATGACTAAATTAATGACTAAATAAACTACCAAATTACCAAATATACTACAAAATTGATGACTAAATATACTACCAAATTAATGACTAAAATTTGTTTGGTCATAAATTTGGTCACGAGATAAATGACTGGCAATAAACTACCTGTTATCACTGGGAATTGCACTCGTATGCAAGGCTGAAAAAGCTCTACAATTCTATGTAACATGGGACTAATTTCAGGTTCTGGGTGCCCTATAATGAAATTAGACCTCCAGATTGTGGGCTGGTTCCCTTAAAATATTCTATTGAAATGTATGGTTTTTGGTTTTGGAAAAGGGTAAGAATGAAATTATAAGGAAATGAAAACTGTGATATTTGGTGATGCACCTAATATGGGTAAAATATATGCAATCTGGTTCACAATATAACTTAGAAATCTGACTCACACAACCTAATCTTGGCATAAATATCACAAAAGTATTTCTAAGGAAGGCTTGAAAATAGGCTTTTTATGAAGGAAAAGGATTTCTCACAACACAAAAGGATTATTTTCATTAACACAACCTAAGACCTGCAATAACACTATGCTTAATACTGCAAGCAAAAGTGAGACAATAATTTTAAAGGTTTAATAATTAAACACAATAAAACTTCATCAAATCACTTCAAACAATTAGTATTAAATGGAAAGGCAACTACTTGATTTCAAAGTGTTGGAAACAAGGTAGATAACTGAGAGGGGGGGTGAATCATTTATATCAAAATTTCCTTTTCTTTGTTTATCTTAATAATCAGAGTTGCATCAAAACTTGAAAGCATATGTAATCATAAGAATAGAAATAAAATCAACACATATGACACAAGGATTTTTATGTGGAAACCCTATTAAGGGAAAAACCACAGGGTGACTAACCCAAGGTTGTATTCTCTGTTAAAAGAATAAGAAGAACAAAATGGCACATGCCAATTAGGGCTCATTTTCTGAGCACACTGATCACAAGAGGCACACTGCCTACAAGAGACTCACTATCTACATAACTTATAGAAGATAATCAAGTGTTTGAACTGATGAGAAGCATCTACAAATGCAAGAGTTTAGTTCCGATTTAGGCACAATATACTGATCTGATGCACTTCATCCTTCCTTTTCTCAATGTTGTTGTTCTATCACATATCGGGCTTGGATTGCTGTTCCCACTTTTATTTATACTTTTCTTCACACTTTACTTCATCACTTATACACACTTACTTCCTCACATGCTGAAATCTATTTTGTATATATATCTGCATCAAGGATTTTTATCAACTAGCTAGTCAGCATCAAGAACACTGCAAGTAATTACTCTGTTAGCTGAATCCATGCTTGATTTGTGATGCGTATCAAAAAAATAGACATAGAAGTCATTAATCATGCCGGCCAACAATGTATGATCCCACAAATTACTTGATCAACACCATTTACTCATCCAGATTGAGGTCTAATACTCTACCGGTCAGTTCTTCCTCTGTCTGCTTTGCCTGATTGGAACCCAACACTCAGATCCTCATATCTTTTCCTTGATTTGTCACCGGAGGTTAAATCTCTAGAGTAAAGTAGTCATGATACTCCTCTTGACTTTCCCAAATATGTAACTTATTGAGTTACACCATTTGAGAGATCTGGACCTGATTGTCAGACCTTGTTACATAATCTGTTCTTATTCATCGGATCAAAACAATCTTCAATCTGACTTTCGGTATAGGCATACTATGTACTATGGATGTGTGGGATAGACTTTGTTTCCATCACTGGCAACACTCATGAAGCCACACAGTGTCTCTTGCCAACAATCTCCTCCTTTGGCATTGATGGCAACACTTAGTGAAAAATGGCTAAGTGTCGCAATAACTCCCCCTTGGCCGATGCTCTATCTTTTGCACTATTTTACCAGATCTCCTCCTTAGCTGGATTCTACATTTTTCACTACTCCTCACTCCCCCTTTGACATCAATGGCAAAGGGTGGAATCCGCATACCAAATTTTTACAAAAAATAACCTATACATGGCTGCATAAGTATATATATATATGTTATACTTACATATACTTAAAGTATATCCGCAAAAGTGGCCTTCAACTATACAAATTCTGTGGCCCAGCTCTGCTTCATCCTATCCAAAATGGAGATGTGACCACTCAACAAAAATGCATATGCTTATGTTCTTAAATTTGTTGGATCACTAGTCCGGGCTGTGGTCTGAGCATCTGTCAAGGCCTCATGCATTGCCTCTATCTTAGGGATAATTATCCCTCTAAGTTCACTCATTCTGCTTATTATGTTCTTCTTTTCTTTGTCAAGCCTCTTTATTTCATTTATGATGACAATAACCTGGCATTCTTGATTCATTAAAGAGGTAGTAAGGGGATCAAAATTCTGAGATAAACTTGACAGTTTACCTTCTTGTTCTTTCACCTTCTTTTCAATGTCTTCTGTCATTTTGGGCTAAGATAGACAAAATTTGTATATGTCCCCACCATATTTAATAGCATTTTCAAGGCTCTTTATTCCAATGTCTAGGGTCCTCCTATCATTAGCAATGAGTCCCTATACTTCAGTGAATCTTTTTCCCAAAAACTCCTTCTGGACCTTTGCTTCTGCTAATTTTTCTAGAGATTCAAAGTGAGTGCTAATAGAATGTACCAAAGATTTCAGGTTGCCAGATGGTGAGGCTGAAGGATCCTTTTGGAATGATGGCATGATCTTCTCTAGCATCCTGGATGCAATCTCCAACAATTCATAGTCTTCCATGTGATATTTTAGGAGTTTTTCTTTTGCTTTGGCTTGAGCAAAAGATGCTATTTTCATTGTCTGAACCGGAGAGAGAGAGTCAAAATTTAGAGGCCCTTGAAAAAGCTCAGGTTCATCTATCCCCATCATTTCTTTGTTTAAGAATTTCTTCACTGCCTCCACAGTGTCTCTTGCTGGTGATTGAGTCTTCTTTTCTTTTGGGATATCAGAACAGTCATCATTGGTCTTTGTTGCTTGTTCTTCTTCTTTTCCCTTAACCTCTTCTTCTTGAATCACCTTCTCTTCTCCTCTATCTTCTCCTTAAGCTTTAGAGTGTAGAATGTCTGTAGTGGGATCCAGAGGAGAGATGTCAGTAGAGTTTGTTGCTTCATGAACTTCCTCTTTCGGAACAGAGGAATCCAAGTCCTTAGACTTCTCTTTATCTATCTCTTTTGATTCTTCTACATCAGAAGATTCTTCATTGGTAAAATTTAATCCTTCAACATCCATGGTAGAAGGTTCTTCAACTAATTCCTCCATAAGAGGAAGATTGAATCTTTTCAAAGCATTCCGGAGGATATCTTTTGTCTCACTTGCTACTTGGTCAGTTTCTCCAAGCATAAGTTTATTCAGTCTTGCCTTACTCTAGAACTCGTCCTTACAATCCTTAAAAATCATGTCCATTTGTTTTGGAGTGATAGAAGGATATAGCTAAATCATTATTTGTTCCCAAATCTCTAGGTCTTTTACCTTTGTATTCTCTTTTCTCAGTTCAAGTACCTTTTCTAGACTCTTGGGAATTAATGATATAATTTCAATAAAAGCTTTATTGTAAATATTTAGGTACCTAATAGTAGCTTCTTCCAAAATCCTCTTGTCAGTATCACTGTATTCATCATAAAACTCTGTTACTAGCTACAGGTTCCCATCCACAGTAATTGCCTTGATGATGTCATCAATGGAAAGAGTGGACTTTTCAACAAATTCTTCTACCTTTTCTTCCTTATTTCTACTAGCAATGAATTCCCCAAATGTTTTCTTCTTCTTCATTTTCTTGATTTCCTCATCAGATTCTATTTCTTCATCATCTTTAAGACTTGTGTATGACCTTGTGGCTTTGGTCTTCATCCTCTTTTCTCCTTTTCTGGATGTCTTGACTTCCGGTTTGGTAGCCCTTGAGCTTTTAGGAGTGGCAAGTGTAGAGCTCTTAGAGGATCTAGTCTGGGAGGAGGCTTGTACCAGAACATCTCCTTTCTTTGCTTCTTGTTTCTCTTTCTCAGCCTTCTCCATTTTCTCTCTATTTGCATCTACTGCCTCTTTTGGTAATTTCCTCAGCTTCCCTTCTTACTTTCCTCTTTATCTCTAGTTGTCTTAACTCAACATGTATTTTTACACTTAGTTCTTGAAAGGTGTCAAACCTTTCTGCTTCAGGATCCTTAGGCTGGCTCAACAGGTGTTGAATATGTAGCTCCAAGATTTTTTCATCGACCTTGTATCCCATAGGCATTATCCACACAGTTCTTAGCTCAACTGCCTCCATTAGGCATTGATCAGTGTCAACCATGAAGCACACCGTGTCCTTGTATTTCTTAACTATGGATTGAGGTATCCTCTTTGGCTTGCATCATTCTTTGGAAGTTCTTAAAGTAACCCCAGAGAGCCATGTTCTGAGATTTAGCATCACCAAGTCCATACATGTAATCTCTAATCTAGATTGCAACTAGTTTATCATTTTACCAAACCCAACCACTAGATCCGGGTAGCTCATTCATATAGTAGAAAAATAGACACAATATTAGACAACCATATTTAAAGGAATTCTTCTTATCCTTTTTGATCTTCTGCAATTTTTCTAACAGTTGATTTAGAAGAAGTTCACACATGTCATAATCTAAATCTTCCCTCAACATTTGATATGCTACATAGATTGATGTCCCAAACACAAAATTCTCCCTGCTAGAATGATAGATCTTGTACTCGATTATCATTGAGACAAACTTGACACCTAGATTTGTGATGTCATCTATGGTCATTTCTCTTTTATCAAATTTAGATTCTATGGCTTCAGTTACTGTCTGGTTCTTGACAGATTTAAGTGCAGGTAACCCACCAGATGAGTGCAGTCCAGTCACTACCCTGATGGCATCTTTAGTTATTTTGAAGGGCCTCATTAACCACATGAAATTATCATGCAACCTGCTTAGGACATACCGGACCCAATCATCTTCTACAAAACATGGAAAGTGTATGTAATGTCTAAAGTGTTTATCCCAGATGGTCTTGAATTCAGGTTTGAGTTCAAAAATCTCATCTATTAGCTGTTTGTGATAGATGTTCATCAATTTTGAGTCTCCAAATTCCTCAATGTTGGCATGGATATAGACCCTAACATCTTCTATGTGCAATTCCCCATGTGGAATGCTAGAAAATGTACCTAAAGGATCAAATTCTAGAGATTTATACGGGTGTTTCTTGAATTTAGGATGAGGCCTATCAGTGATCTTTACAACCATTGGAGTAGCCATCTTGCAAAAGATTTAGAGAGAGATTTTTAGAATGGAAGTACCTTTTTACGCTTTAGGGTTTGAAATAGGAGTCAGAACAAATCGCTAGCTAAATTCAATTTCCAGTTGATCTTTGAGTGAATTGTAGAAAATTCATTGCATAGCTCTTCTTTTCTTCTTCACGAATGCAAGTGTGCAAATGATGAGTGAAAGAACCCGTTTATGCTTGTGCAAAGCCTAACTTTAAATGCACAACTTAAGTTATTTGGTTACCCTGTTTGAAGAGAGATCTTCTTGAATCATTATGCTGAACTTAGAATCATTACCAGTGAGGATTGACAATGTATCTTCTTTTCTTCAATCATGCCATGGGTCCGCAGATCAAAGTATTTCAATTCTGAATCATACCGGATCTGTCTGTGAAAATCCTGCTTTACTGGATAGCTGTTAGAACTGGATTAACTTGAGCAGTTATAAGTCTTTTAAAACTCCATGCAGATCTTTCACATTTTGACTAAATATTATTTGAAGGTTTTTCTGAGAACCTTTTAATCCATAGCATTTCATGTGTCGAATCTAGGCACTAGTTGACTAGCTGGGGGAATTTTTTTTCTCTGTGACTCCCCCTGAGCTAGAGCTCACCTATTTAGTTTCTAGAAGGAATATTAGCACCAGATTCTGGTACGGATCCATTCCCAATATTTTATGTACTCTTCTTCACCCAAATATTTCTCATCTCCTTTTGAACTTCATCTGCTTTCACTTTACCTTTACCCTTATCTTGTTTTTGATTATGTTTCACCAGACCTTTTTTATCCTGATTTTTACTTTTGTAGAATTTGGCAATATGACCCAATCTATTGCAATTGAAATGGACATTTCTTTCCTTATTTGATTGATATCCTCTTGATCTGCATTGATTAGCCATATGTCCCATTCTACTGCATGCAAAGCATCTGCCATTAAATGAATTGTTTATTTGCATATTTCTACATTCATGAGATTTGTGACCATACCTTTTGTAGTTGAAACATTGTCCGAAGAAGGATGGATTAGTCTGATTTATTCTCCTCCTACACTGAGTTGCTTTATGACTGAAATTATTGCAATTGAAGCAATATCCATTGAAGGATGGATATCTTTGAGCATTTGGTTGCCTTACCAAAGGTCTTCTAGGCCCATTTCTTTGATTTCCTGATCCAAAGTTCTTCTGACTGGATTTGAAGCTTTCACCTTTCTCATATCCCAAGCCACACTTATCTACCCTCTTTTGTCTTTCAAGAAGAGCTTCAAGTTGAGCTGAGTTTATCTTGAATTTCTCTTTGTATTCATTTGTTGTTTGAAGATCTTGTTTAAGAGTGTCTATTTGATTCTCAAGTTGTTCTTCATTGTCTCTAGCTTCTTCAAGATCTGATTCAAGATGCCTAATTATTTTGTCCATTTTGTGGCAGTCCTCTATTTTCTCCTTGAGAGATTGTTTTAGATTATCTTCAATTTCTTGGGTGAATCTCATAACCCCTGATTCCATTTCATGCCTTACAATAATGACTTCTTTTAACAGCTTCTCACATAGCCTATTTTTCTCATCCAGATCTTCATTAGTATCAATTACTTCACTCTGATTGGCTAATTTTTGAAGTAGTTCCTTTCTCTTTTTCATAGAGATACTAAATTTTTCTTTTAGCTCATTTATGAAATCATCAACTTGTTTGAGTCTTTCTCTCAAGTTATTGACTTCAGAGTGGGATTGTTCAAGATCATCTAGGGCAGATTGAAGTTTTTCCTTCATACCATATATCCACATTGAGATTCCCAAATCTTCCTCAAGTTGTTAGGCTTTGTTTAGAGGAACTTGGCTCTGGTACCAATTGTTGGAAACAAGGCAGATAACTGAGAGGGGGGGTGAATCAGTTATCTCAAAATTTATTTTTCTTTTTGTTATTTTAATAATTAGAGTTGCATCAAAACTTGAAAGCATATGTAATCATAAGAACAAAAATAAAATCAACACATATGACAAAAAATTTTATGTGGAAACCCTGTTAAGGGAAAAACCATGGGGTGACTAACCCAAGATTGTATTCTTTGTTAAAAGAATAAAGGAGTACAAAATGGTACTTCCCAATTAGGGTTCACTGCCTGAGCACATTGCTCACAAGAGGCACACTGCCTACAAGAGACTCATTGTCTACAGCACTTACAAAAGATAATCAAGTGTTTGAACTGATGAGAAGCATCTACAAATGCAAGAGTTTAGTTCCAGTTTAGGCACAATATACTGATCTGATGCATTTCATCCTTCCTCTGCTCAATGTTGTTGTTCTATCACATACCGGGCTTGGATTACTGTTCCCACTTTTATTTATGCTTTTCTTCGCACTTTGCTTCATCACTTATACACACTTACTTCCTCACATGCTGAAATCTATTTTGTATATATATCCGCATCAAGGATTTTTATCAAATAGCTAGTCGGCATCAAGAACACTGCAAGTAATTACTCTGTCGGCTGAATCCATGCTTGATTTGTGATGTGTATCAAAAACATACACATAGAAGTCATTAATCATGTTGGCCAACAATGTATGACCCCACAAATTGCTTGATCAATACCATTTACTCATCCGGATTGAGGTCTGATACTCTGTCAACAATTCTTCCTCTATCTGCTCTGCCTGACTAGAACCTAACACTCAGATCCTCATATCTTTTCCTTGATTTATCACTGGAGGCTAAATCTCTGGAGTAAAGTAGTCATGATACCCCTCTTAACTTTCCCAAGTCCGTAACTTACTGAGTTACACCATCTGAGAGATCCAGACCTAATTGTTAGACCTTGTTACATACTCTGTTCTAGTTCACCAAATCAAAACAATCTTCAATCTGACTTCCAGTATAGGCATACTATGTACTGCGGATGTGTGGGATAGACTTTGTTTCCATCAATGACAACACACATGAAGCCACATAGTGTCTCTTGCCAACACAAAGAATATAGGAAAAATTGCAAGAGAGACAAAAATGAACCTGTAACCTACTGATCTCTATAAAACTGTAAAAATTGAGCTACAAAACCTTCTTCTCTCAAAGTGTATAAGAGAAAAAAGGTAAGAAATAGCAAAAAAAAATTTACTTTGCAATATATAGCATTGCTCTCAATGAGAGGCATGCAAAATATGAAATGCAACTAACTACCTCTAAAAATAATCTCTCCAAGGTGATCAACGAGCAAACTCAAAAATCCCCAAAAATAAGGGTTCAAACTATCACAAATTGAGCAAAAATAGCTCCAATTTGGACCTCTCCATATGCTTGACCAAAAATTTGACCAAGAACCCTAAAGATACTCCTCAAATCATGCAAAAAACCTCCTAGGTGGCCTAGTTAACTCAACTCATCAATTTGCATGATTTTGCTTTTGCAAAATTGATTGTGAGTAAATAATAAAGAAAAAAATAATTACTCTATTATTGGTTACAACTTGTACTTATTTGATTTTACAATTTTGTGAAAAATAATAAAGTAATTTGTAAAATATTACTTTATTATATATTTACAATTGATTTATTTGTAAAATCATGCATGAAGAATGTAAACTCGTTATCACTCCAAATACATATGCCTAATTTGCAGGATTTGAGCCAAAATAGGACTTAGAGAAAAATACAATCTCCTTATAGCTCCTTGTGAGAAAAAACATCCACTTGCATGCCAATATGCCTTAGGGGAAAATTTATACCTTTATCTCTCCAAATACATTATCAAGAATGCATAAAAACAAGGCATTACATATAAATCCTTATAACTCCATATTTGTATCAAAAGAAAACAAATACTCTCCTCTACCTTATAACTCCAATCACCATGAAAAATATCTCACTGCCACATATATATCATGCAAAAATGAAATCCCTAAGCTTCTTTGTTACTCTGCCATATGCATTAATATGCCAAATACATTATATTTCCTCCATACCTCCTTCATGCAAAAATACTCCTTGGTACCTTGTCTACCACTTTGTCAACTCAAAACTATCTTTGTCTATGTGTATCTTTGACCTCTTTTGATGATAATATTATAAGGCATAACATCATTTCTTTTGACCTGGTCATCCTGCATAATACATGTATTGTGAACGGAAACTTGTCTTATCTCTATCTCAAAACACATGATGATAGGGAAACTTTTCGACCATGCAATGTTGACCCCAAGATAATGAGTATTATTTGAAATTTTTGTAAGGTATAATGCCCACTGACCACCATTTGATTCTCTTGACTTTAGAAACAAAAGTAAAGAAGAGTTGTCGGCCGCTCTTGGCAATGAAGCTAGGTAAAAATTTTGACCCCGATCAACATTTTAGATATGACAATAATGCATTTGGTGAAGTCAAAAATTCAAAAGATAAGAGAAGAAGCTTCGAACAAAAGATGAATGAACCTTAAACTTAGTTCATTTTCACTCTTTTCTCTTTGTTGGTCACCGCTCTGCAACTTCTTGGCATTAGGGTTTTGACTAGTTTTCATGGCTTCCTCCTTGGCTCTTTGAGGTTGAAAATTGCAATCTTCTTGCATTTTTTGGAATGAGAAGAATGGTAGAAGAAGGTGAGTGTTGTATCTTGCTTTTAGTTGGCATTTCATTTATCATTCTTTGAGGTTTCTTCCACTTTAATGGCCACGACCATTTCTACTCTCTATGCTCCTTCTGTAGCATTTCTTTGACATGTTATTGCTCTGTGTGTGTGGAATATCCTAAAAAATGCAAGAAAATGAAAGAAAAGAAAAGGACCTTCTAAAGAAGGCCACGAACATGATAGTCTTCCTTTCTGCATTCAAAGGTAAATATCTTTCTCTCTGGACTGTATATACCTTTCTTTCATTGTATATTTTAAAGAGAGACAAGAGTCTCGATCTTTCTTCATCTGGGTATCTTGAATATTCTTTTCTTTCTGTATGGCCATGGCCTTTGACACTTTCTGTAGCATATTTTTGAATTTCTAACATGAAATTTGAAGGCTCTTCTACTTACAAGATGAGGGTTTCTTCAAAAAATGCATACAAATGCATTTCATATGTATGGCCACACCTATAAACACTTGTTTCGAGCTTTCATTTGATTGTCTTCTGTAAAAATGAAGATAGGTTTTTGACACAAAAAAGAGAGTTTTCTTTCAAATGCATAATATTTACCATTTTAGGCATGGCCATACCAGAAACATATTGTAGCATCATTATTTCCTTGTAAATGCAGAAAATATGTTAGGTTTTTTAAATAAATCCATATGGGTATCTCTAAGAACCCTTCCTTATGCTACGACCAAGCTATAACACTTTTTCTCTGCCATTTTTTCCTTCACTATGCAAAAATGAAGATGAGGGTTTCGTTGAAAAAATGAGGGCTTCTTGAAAAAGGGAAAAACTCTTCCTTCAAGTCACGGCTATGGAAGAAAATTTCACTGTATTAACTCATTTGACTGTATACAAGAAAAGTTGCTAGGGTTTCAAACCCTCCTCAACGGTTTGCATTATGTATGAATTTCATTGTAACATTATGACATTTTATTTTCCTTCTGAGCATGGTTCCTCATTTCTATCCTGTCAAGATAGATATTAGTCTCCATTTTGGGTAGTAGTATGTATTATTTTCTCTCACATCTCTGTGCAAATGTTATATGTTATCTTTGAGACTTACTTCTCTAAATCTGTAGCTTGTTATAACTTTACACTTTCTTGAGCATAGATTTTGGTTTGTCATTTCATCTTTCATTGGCCTAGATTGGTCAACAGCCATATACTTTTTAACACAAAAACACTTCAGATATACTTGCACTCATCTTGACAAATTTATACTTTGCATAATGTAAGTGATGACTGCAACTTACAACTCCAAATGGTGTCTTTATACTTTTGTGCATTCAGAAACTTCCGTAGCAAGTTTAGTATGTCATTTTAATCCCTCCTTAGAACATGGCATATCCTTCCATCACTGTATCAGTCAGACACATGATGTATGATAAATGAAAACCTAACACCAAAAGGCATGAATGATAATATTTGATTTTCACCAGTCAGAGGTATTATATCTTGTCATCTTGATCACTTGATTTACTACTTGTAGATGTATTTACCATTATGTACCTATATGCTATGACTATCACTCTTAGGTTTTAGGTTGTTCTTCATTATGGCATATACCTGTATCACTTGCCTTGGTTATTCTTGACCATTATGAATACCTGCAACATGATATTATGCTTACTATCTTTTGATTGTAAAGTTAGAAAATGCCTCTCGTGTTTCCATCTTGTAACTCATGAGCACAAATATGTCTCCTGTAAGCATATTATGTAACTACTTTTCATCATTAGATAACAATATGAACACTCATATGTCAATGGTATGCACCAGTTTATTTTTGAGATTTGTCTTCATATGCATAACAATGAAAACTCTTGTAGCCTGTTCTTTCCATTTGATATGCATTAGAAACTTGATTGGCATATGTATCTTTCTATCCTTGATTGTTCTGATCAAGTATGCTATCCATCTCTTTTTCATATTTCTGTCATTTCTTAAGTCTGATTTTGTGAAATGTGACATGAAAATGACAACAATAAAGCATTTTGATAATGATGTAAACAAGCTAAATACCTATTATGGCTGCAATTCTATTTTCTGCACTTTGCCAACTTCATTCAGGCATTACATACTTGTTTTATTGGATTTCATGAACTGTAATAAATGTCATGATGACATACCTTTGCTGTAAGTTGATTAGTGATTCATAATGTAGCTTGAATGATGCATTCTGTCATTTTTTGATACTCCTTTTCAAAAGAATAAAAAGGAAACATGCTGGGCTCAAACCCTTGTGGAAGCCACATTTAATCCACATGTTTATTTGTCTGGAAATCAGTAACATTAATTTTCCTATACCTGCACAGTGAACAAACAAGTTACCATAAAAAATATACTTGATGGTATTGATTGATCTTCTTTGTGATTTTTCTAATTTGTCGCACTTATCTGATTTGATCCTTCATATGAATTGCATGATGTGACAAGTTGATATATCTTCTTGATAAAAGCATATGATAACTCTAAACATCTGGAGCTCTAACAGAACTGTCCCCAATTTTTTTGTAGGTTGAACTGATGATAGGAGATGAAGATGAAGACTGAAGACCGGCATCAACAAAACAACCTTCTTGATCAGGCAATGATGGATGTTTAATCTTATCATGTGTTTACATTATTTCTTTTATCATTCAGATGTATAGCTTGCATGTCTGCAATTGCTCAGTCTAGTTACTCCCACGGCTTGTGTGGGACATATTTGAACACTTCTTTTAAACATGATCAGTTAATTTATCTTATGCACTTGATGTATGTGTATCTCTTTTCAATCAATGCATAGAATAAACTAATAGATATTGAATGTATGTTCAAAACATGACATAAGATAATAGTTTAAACAAAATATCTTTCATTCCTTCCTTTAAATCTGATTAATTGAATAATTAATCTATCTTATTGTTGGCTAACAAGTTTGTCATCATTCACAAATAATCTTTTCTGACTCTATACCCTTTCTTCCTTAATGAACAAATGAATTAATCAACAAATGGGTGAACTTTCAAAATAGTTCCCCTTTGAATTTAGGTACAGCTCCCTTTAAGATCTTCAATGAATTCAATCTATTCTAATTATCCACATACACTTTTAACTAGAAAGTGCCTAAAGGCAAACTAACACCCATACATCATCATGTTATGAATGCGATATCTTTTTTTGTTTAAAACACAAATCTTGTGATAGAATACACAAATTCTATAATTTTTTTAAAATATCAACCAGATACATGAACATATAAATATTGCTGAACCAATAAATGCTAGAACACATATAATGAATTGTCTAAAAGAGAGCAATTACCATATGAAAGAAGATTTCACACAGAAAATCTAATTTCAAAAAAAAAAAAACTCAAACGCATAGATTTAAGCATGCAGCAACTGTTTCCTCCTATCCAGTTCAGACAAGTATCATGTGTATTCTGAAATAATAGTAGTTCAACCTTTTTTTAAAATATTTTCTATCTTCTTTTCTGTTGGCAATTAAGGTGTCTCAACCTTTGCAAATTCCTAATGTTGTATTATATTTATCCCATGTTGAGTTAGCATTGTTAACACTTTGTGTATATGTAGCAGGGTAAATTTTGGTGACTTTGGCTGCCACGGTTTCCCCCAACACCTCAAACATTTTTTAATTAATGACAAGTGTCGGTGAGTATCTCTGCACAAGAGAAAGGCATCTTTGGGCGGTCAAGAGAGGTTATGACATGTAAGAGGAATATGATATTTTTAGTCAGTGTATGACGGATTCTATGACAGTTGTAAGGTGTGTAAGAGCATCTGTCATAACATATCTTGGGACCAGGCACCCACTTTAGGATGGGATGTTGGACAAGTGTCCTTAGGTGTGGGTTTTGGGGCATGAGTCCAAGATTGACACCCATCTCTAGAAGGTTCCATATTTTCCTTGTAAACTCTATATAAATAGGTGCTTGGATGGGAGATAGATAACTTTTGGTACGAGTACTGTTATGTTGCCGGAATATCTCTAGATTCGACATTCGAAGACTCCTGAAAGAGCATTGGCTCTGAAACTATATTGTAATTTATTATTGTTTATTGTAATACATTTGAGCTATGTTTTGGAGTGTGGGGTTTTTCACCCATAAGGGTTTTCCCCACATATATATTGTTTCTCTCTCTTCTGTCTACTTTCTGTGTGTATGTGTATTGCTGCAATATCTCATGTTAATGGTTTAACATTGCTATAATAGTTAGGATAAAGTTGAATTTGCATAGCCCTCTCCTCATTAGATTAGTGTAGGAAGTGTTTTCTGCACACCTAGCTTCCTTTCATTTTCTTTCGTATCTACTCTATCTCTATCCTGTTTAGCAATGAAAAGCATATATATATGACTTCCCTAATTCTCTAATCAAGTAAACCAAACCCAGAGTTAAAGTAACTCTGACCCATACGGGATTTAGTTTTTTAACAAATTGATTTAAAGATCAAGTTTTTGAAATAGCATAACTAAAAACTAAATAAAGGCAACAAGGTGAATAAGATCATGGCTGAGGTAACGGATTTGAATCTGTAGATTTACCATCAGTGGTCAGGGAGGCACATTGAGTCTTCCATCCTAAAAAATAGTAACAAACTCCTGAATCTTCGGAAGGTTGGGGATGCCTATGTGTTTCACCCTTGTCTTCCAGACTTCCTTCTCCCTTTGTATTTTCCCAATCTTTTCCCTGTGTTCTGGGAGTGCGTCGATGTAGAGGTAAAGCAGTGACTCCACCTTAGAAATTCAGGAGAAATCTTCAATTAAAATGTTGTCACTTTCTTTGACAAAGCTAATTTTATCCTTAAAGGATTGGACTACTGTATCAACATTCTCCTCTGGTTTCCCATCATCTTTGATGTATTTTACATTAATGCATTGTAAATCATGCTGCAAAGATTGGGTGAACTCGGTGATTTCCTTAATCATTTTTGTAAGTTCAAACCTCCCTTTCCATGACATAAAATTTCTCCATCCAATGTTTTTCTTATTCACGTATAGTAGATCTTCATCCACACCTGTTAAACTCTTTTCTGACAGAAATTTCATTACCCCATATTTTTGAACCTCATCAATTTGGTTTAGTACATTCATCCACTTACCTTCATCTTTCACCCAAGAAGCAATCTGTGCCTTAAGGTCCTCAATGGTAGCTGCAGTTTGATCATATATATTCTTAAGTTCATGAATATATCCAGTCCCCTTTTGTACAATACCGTCCAACCAACTATCAAATACCTTAGCCAACATCCTGTTTCTATTAACCTGGTCCAACATCTTCTGGTTGGCTGGCGACTTAGGATCAAAAGACAGAGAAAGCTGTGAGACTAGTTGTGGGCTGGGATTATGAATGGCGTCGATATATTCTGCCATGAAATGCAGAGTCTGCTTCAACTCTTTCTTGTCTTTCTCGTCCTTCCAGGTCCGGCTGATGATTCTTTTGGTGGATGCCTCAAGATGATGAACATCTGCTGCTCTTGAAGCAATTCTAAGATCCACCCTTTCAACAGTGAAATCCTATATAGTGGGGTCTTGTACTTCTTCATCAGTCACCGGACTGGCTATCTCTGCACTCCAATTCTCAGTACTTGGGTCAATGCTTACCTTGGATGTTGTCTTCAGCTTCTTGGACTTAGGCATTTTTCCCTAACATTTGCTCACCATATCCTCTAAAGGAACAGAAAATGGAGTTATTTTTCTTTTGTCACTGATAGAATTCTCTAGCCATTTTGGTGCAAAGGCTGAGGCTTCTTTCCCAGAATTCAATTTATCAGAGGATACATTAGAAATCATCATTATTTTAGGGGTCCCTAAGACAACCTCTGACTGTTGTTTAGCATTAACTTCCTTTGATCTTGGTGAACTTGATTCCTTATCACCCATGGTTTCTCCCAAGTCTTCCTCTGAATTCAGATCCACAACTATTCTTTCAGAAACCTGCTTCTTTCTTTTTCTTTTGGTTCTCGACCTGGTGGCATGAGGGGGCAAAATGGTTGTGTGGGCTCTTCTAGATTCTTTAATAGTAGGACTCCTTCCAGTTATTGACTTGGAAGTACCTGCACCACAGATAGCAATAGGCTAATTAGAAGAGCTTATTAAGAATGGTGATTCAATCATTGACATGCATTGTTGGGTGTCTTTATTCTGGAACCCTTTCTATTTCTGTTCCCTCAACCATTTCTTGATCCTTCTTATCACTGGGAGAGTTTTCACCTCAATCCTATCTTCCTCTTCTTTATTCCAGTCAATTTCTAGAATAGGTAATTGTTTTATTTGTTCAAATTGGGGATCACTTATCTGTTCCTGATTATCACTAACTCCAAAAATGTCCATTCTCAGGTTAAGGGTGATTATCTATCCCAAAGAGAACCTACACCATAGTCTCCTCCTGACCTCGAATTCATCTGGGCAGTCCTCCCAGTAATCTTCCAATTTAGGGATATGCGAATGCCCTATTCCAGAATCTAAGTTATCCCTAACAAAGCCTTTGCTGTCAAATTGGGACCTGGCAGCGAAGAACTAAAAATTAAACTTCTTAAGATTCACTTCTAAATTCAGAGCATCAAATTTTGACTGGCACGAGTAATGTCCAAGTTCAATGGGGAAAGAGATGCTAGATCCCTTCTTTGATGAGAACGTTTTATCCACATATGCTAACTGCCTACATACGTCTATCAGTACAAAATGGTCAAACACATACTAGGGTAACTTAACAGGTTCACAGTCAAATCCTCTAACCCTGATGTAAGTGAACTTGGAAAATTGAATAAAGAAACTGCCATAAATGCTAATTACCTACATTGCCTCATGGGACATTCTCTTGTTCAAATTACCTGCCAGTTCATAAGTCATTCTCCCAGTGATAACATCACTAACCTTTTTGTAATTCTCATAATAGTTCTGCATCTGCAATTGTGAATAATATTCATAAATTTTACTATCTTCAGCTAAAGATGCATGAGGCAGCGCCAACCACTGTCTTGTAGACGCCAGGCAATAAAACAGGTATGAAGACATATAAAAATCTCTATTTCCCAAACAATTACTCAGGCCCTGATGCAAACAATCAGCTATAATTTCTACCCAGTCCATATATTGCTCTCCTTGGAGGGTAACTTGTACGAAAAAGTACATCCAATCTTCCCAATAATATGCATGCTGGCTGCCCTTTAGTCTGTGTAATAACACCACAATGTCCCTCACTTCTTTAATCATGTGATCCCTGGTAAGTGGTCTAGGCAGCCTTGAACCACCTTTCTGAAACTTCAGTAGCCAGTTTCTTGCTATCACACTTTTGTAAATCGATTTCTTCTCTGAGAAAAACCCATAAGAAGAAGTAATATTAAGGCTGGAATATGCCTCTTTAGGTGGTATTCTAATCACAGACATTAGGGTTTGTCTGTCAACATGAAACAATACATCACCATCTGCACTTCTAATGCATTTGTTTTGGGGTTCATACCTATTTGTACATTCCTGAACCAGTTCTAGGCACTGTACAGCCATGGGAAAGGCCGCAGCTTCAACTAAACCACTGTCTACTATTTTCTTCATCATAGGAGTTTGCACAGGGTTTCTAAACCTTTCTCTAAATTCTTCTAAATCATAATCCACTAGTGAAGTATCTCTGAATTCAGGATGAGAACAGGTAAGACCAGGGCTATGTTCATTCCCTAGACAAGCAGATTGCAAAGCCATACTTGGAGGATATAACAAAAAAAGCTTTGAATCTTGAAAATAATGTCAGAAACTCAAAGGAATTTTCTTTCTAGCTTAAGAAATGGAAACAATAGTTAGGAAGAACAGCACTCACCTTCAAGAAATCTGAAATTACCATGAAATTTGGGCAACCAAGCCTTATACCTCCTGCGTTGTTCTCCTCTGCGTCACACAGTATGTTTACTTGCTAAATTTGGGTTTTTCTCTCTTAATAAATGGTATTAATGGATTCAATAATTATTACCCAAAACAATACATGCTGAAAATGTTTGAAAAGACATGAACCCTAACATCCTCATTAATGGCGAGCATTATTCACGCGCGACCATGATGTATAATAATTATCCGTAAATTCCACAAAATTAGAATTTCCTATTTCATAATGAGTTTCAAACATATTTTCCTCCAACTTTCCCGCTAAATTTGACTTAGAATGCCTCGGGGAAAGGTAAGATCGTAATCACCGAACTGTTGAACTTTGAACCATTAAACTTTGGAAATGTGTTTCAAAGTTCAAGTTCAAATATATAAGGACTACATAAACTAACCAACATCACATGACTTGTGAAAGACATTTGATTACGAAATAGTACAGCATTGAACTTAGAACCATTGAACCATTGAACTTTACTTCAGAGTTCAAATGAATGGTTCAACGACACATTAAGTTGGGCAAAAGAACTGAATAAAGTGACTCGATACAAGGCGCCGAGTGTTGAACTTTGAACCGTGGAACCTTTGAACCATTAACAAAAAGGTTCAAGTTCAACCCGAAAACTCAAAGACGTTTAAATTACACAAAACAAAGCTTTCTTTTAAGAAACTTTAAACACATCGAATCATTGAACCATGAACTTTTTGAATAGTTCATGTTCAAAGGTTCAAACCTTTGGTAATTTCAAACACAAAGATGATAGGCAGGTAACCTTTGAAGAATAAAGAGCCGATTTAAGAAATGAAAGTATGACCAATGAAATGAAACAGTAAATCAACTTTTTATATGGGAAATGACGAATAAAATAAATAAGGGTGACTCAAAAGGTAACACTTATAACTTCTGAAAGATAACAGCATGTAACAACAACTATATTTCCTCACAGATTGATACCTTGGCAACCTTACTCTCTTGTCATGATGACTCATCAGTTTTGATTAGACTAATGGGTTATCCTGTCAACTAAAGTCCATTTCTGCTCTGTCAAGATATCAATTGTTCATTAAATGAACAACTTCAAAGTTTTCTTTTATTCCTTTTAAACAACTACACTTAGGTCTATTGGAAATAAGGGAGATAATTGAGAGGGGTGGTGAATCAGTTATCTCAGAATTTCTATAACTTTTTCTTTTGTTATCTTAATAAACATTGCAGCATCAAATCATATAAGCATATAAGAATAGAAATAAAATCAAAACACATAACACAAGGATTTTTATGTGGAAAACCCTGTTAAGGGAAAAACCATGGGGTGACTAACCCAAGATTGTATTCTTTGTTAAAAGAATAAGAAGTACAAAATGGCACTTGTGAATTAGGGCTTACTACCTGAACACACTGCTCACAAGAGGCACACTGCCTATGAGAACTTACAAAAGTTAATCAGATGTTTGAACTGATGAGAAGCATCTACAAATGCAAGAGTTCAGTTCTGGTTAGGCACAATACACTGATTTGATGTACTTCATTCTTCCTCTGCTTTAATATTGTTGCTCTATCACATACTAGACTTGATCTACTACTTTCACACTTGTCCCTGCTTTTCTTCGCACTTATTACATCACTTGTATTTTTTGCACACACCTACATACTGGAATCCATCTGGTATATATATCCGCATCAAAGATTTCATCAACTTTCTAGTAAAAAAAAGAACACTCAAGATATTTACAAGTTACTGATCTCTCGCCTGAATCCATGCTTGATTTGTGATGCGTATCAAAAGCATAGGCATAGAAGTCATTAATCATGTCAGCCAATAATGTATGATCCCACAAATTGCTTGATCAACATCATTTACTCATCCGGATTGAAGTATGATACTCTGTCGGTTAGTTCTTTCTCTGTCTGCTATGCCTGTATAGAACCTAACACTCAGATGCTCATATCTTTTTCATGATTTATCATCGGAGGCTAAATCTCTGGAATATAGTAGTCATGATACTTCTTTTGACTTATCCAAGTCTGCAACTTACTAAGTTACACCATCTGAGAGATCCGGACCTGATTGTCAGACCTTGTGCATACTCTGTTCTTGTTCACCGGACCAAAACAATCTTCAATCTGACTTTTGGTATAGGCATACTATGTATTGTGGATGTGTGGGATAGACTTTGTTGCCATCAATGACAACACTCATGAAGCCACACAGTATCTCTTGCCAACAAGGTCAAACTAATTTTAGTGTGAACAAAAAATTAGTAACATTTTTGGCTACCTCTCAGGGGTGTTTGACTGCTAAACAACTTAGAACTAGTAGCCTTTGTAATTCCATTGGGCATAGAGTCCTTTCTTTCCTAAACCTTGAAAAAAATTCTGCAACTCAAAACTGATTGAGACACAATAGCAGCAATAAAACTAAAAACTAAAACTATACTAACTTGCTTAAAACAAAGCCAGTAACATGTGCAGAAGCACTTCTTGGAAAATTGAACTAAAATTCTAATCTACCCTACTCTAACTAACCAAAGGTGCTGGTCAAACAAATCCATTAACTGTTTGGTTGAAATAACTTCCCTTCCTTAATAGGAAACACTAATTCACATGCTTATGAGCAGCTAAAATTTGATAAAGTACAAGAAAGTACTCAATAAATTGCTGCAATGCTTAATAAAAAAATGTAGATAAATTCACTCACCAGCTAAACTTGATCATGTAAACCTCTATCATGGGGTAAAAAGATGATCTAATTTTGTTGTTCTGAGGTTGAAATATGCTCTATTGATACAACAACAATCTATATCTCCCTTTTAAGCTCTCTGTCAGCCAGATCCCTGATTGGACAACCTCTTGTAATAATAAAATTTTGGCTAATGATCCTGATGTCCTGGTTCAGATCTACTGTCCTATTTTTGCTTGCAATTTCAATCTAATTTGAAATAGTTAGCTCATACAAATGAAAAGGATGAGTACTTGCCTCTTTGATTTGATCTTGATGATCATATACTATTGTCTCACATGGCATCAAATTATTATCTATGTTATAAGAAAAATCATCTATAATACCTGAAAACATGTTTTTATCTAACTGAAAATCCTGCACTGAAACTATATGTTCATCATTTCCTGACATAAGCTCTTGATTGCTACAAGAATCCATCAGATTGGCAAGCTCCCTACAAGTTGAATAGTCAGGGTCTTGACAATCAGAAATAGAAATATCTTGAAAATATTGAATTTCGTTAATTTATCCACTTAGTTGTTCTGAAAACAAATCAGATGTTTTATTCTCATAGAGAAAATCATCTGATTTAGTTTCATATTCAGGTTGGTTAATCTCATGATCATATAAAACAAATCATTGGCATCCAAAATGTGACTATCTTTTTGCTTTTCTAGCTGAACTGAGACATCAACTTCATTAAAGATTAGTAGTTCCTCATATTCTGCAATATCAATTGGCTGTCTTAAATCAGTTGGTACTTGTATGATGTCTTCATCTTGATTAACAAAAGAAGGTAGTTGATCAAACAAAGAAACTACATCTTCTTCTTTGTCTAGTTTATTCTCACTTGCAACTTGGGCAATCAATTTTTGCAATTGAAGATTCTGCCCTTCGAATCTTTGTATCCTACTTTCATTTATCTTGTAAATAGTATTAGAGAACTTCTCAAATGAATCAAAATCTAAAGAATTGAGTACCAAATCTAAACCAGCATCCTCCTCATAGGCATTATGCTCATTTTCAGTTGGGGACACAGAAAAAACAGCAACAACCTCTTGCTCCACATTTGATTTTTCTGATTTGATGGGACAAGAAGGGCTGCAAGAAACTTTAGCTACTAGGTTGAAACCTGGAATCTTGATAGGCTCTTGTTCAATATGCCAACTTGGAATCTTGAGTGGTTCAAATACTACTACTTTTTCCTCTTCCTGATATTGGATTGGTATGGAAGGGGTAGCCTTAATAAGATTTAGCATTTTATAATCATGATGTTTAGTCCAAGAAAGCTGCCATGGTTTCTCAAGACTATGATGAATTGGTTTAGGCAATTGATGTGATTGCTACTGAGAATTATTGGTCTAATTTTGAATGCAAACAGATTCCTGATCAAAATCACAACTTCTAAAACTTAAAAGATGATAACTACTAACCTCATTTTGAACAAGCTACTCTAGAATGAATGCAGCTGTCTGGATTGCTTGCCTTTGTATTTGGGCAAGAAAATACTTCATCTATGCCTCTTTTGCTGCAATCTGTCTTGCAAGATCTTGTTCAAATTGTATCCTTTGTGCCTCCAATTCTTGCTCATGAAGATAGGCCTGATAATCCATCTCTTCCTGCTACATGTTATACTCTTGCTGCCTCTTGATCTCTTCTATCTACTTATTGATTTCTAGCACCATAACTTTTGTATCATTCATGTTGTTCTTGAACATTTTTTTAATATCTTCAATGATTTGATGTGATATCAAAGATAATTCTTGAGGTTGATTTTGGACATATGCATGTTGATATGAAGGTTGAGCAAGGGTGGGTGGGAGGTAAGCATATTGAACATGCTGGTTTCCTTGAGAAATCATAGAATTTGGGTTAAAATTAGCAGCATGGCTGATCTGATATGGCTGATAAGATGGAGCATTAGCAGTGTTTTCATGATATGCTGGATGATATGACATGTTTCCATGAAGGATGGACATATTTACTCATTCAAAAGCTAGAAAATAACTGAAACTTGATCTTGTGATACCTCTCATAGGCTGCAAAATCTAATCTATAAAACCAAAGTATTAGAGTTGCCAGGTACTTTGAAAATGAACCTCTAAAAGGATAAAAAATCTATTGTTCATACCAAAATAGTAGAAAAAATAAGTTCTATTGAACTAAAAATCAGTTCAAGAGTCCCACTCGCCATACCAAAAACTATTATCACTAGGAATTGCACCCGTATGCAAGGCTAAAAAACCTCTGGAATTTCATGTAACATGGGACTAATTTTAGGTTGTGGGTGCCCTATAATGAAATTAGACCTCCAGATTGTTGGATGGTTCCCTTAAAATATTCTATTGTAATGTATGATTTTCTATTTTGGAAAAGGGTAAGAATGAAATTATAAGGAAATGAAAATTGTGAAATTTGGTGATGCACCTAATATGGGTAAAAAGTATGCAATCTGGTTCACAATATAACTCAAAAATCTGACTCACACAACCCAATCTTGACATAAATATCACAAAAGTATTTCTAAGGAAGGCTTGAAAATAGGGTTTTTATGAAGGAAAAGGATTTCTCACAATACAAAAGGATTATTTTCATTAACACAACCTAAGACCTGCAATAACACTATGCTTAATACTACAAGCAAAAGTGAGACAATAATTTTAAAGGTTTAATAATTAAACACAATAAAACTTCATCAAATCACTTCAAACAATTAACATTAAATGGAAAGGCAACTACTTGATTTCAAAGAATAAAGGAAAAATTGCAAGAGAGACAAAAATGGAACCTTGAACTTGCTAATCTCTATAAAACTGTAAAAATTGAGCTACAAAACCTTCTTCTCTCAAAGTGTAAAAGAGAAAAAAGGCAAGAACTAGCAAAAACATGATTTTACTTTGCAATATATAGCATTGCTCTCACTCAGAGGCATGTAAAATATGAATTGCAGCTAACTGCCTCTAAAAATAATCTCTCCAAGGTGATCCACGAGAAAACTCAAAAATCCCCAAAAATAAGGGTTCGAACTGTCACAAATTAAACAAAAATAGCTCCAATTTGGACCTCTCCATATGTTTGACCAAAAATTTGACCAAGAACCCTAAAAAAACTCCTCAAATCATGTAAAAAACCTCCTAGGTGGCCTAGTTAACTCAACTCATCAATTTGCATGATTTTGCTTTTGCAAAATTGATTGTGAGTAAATAATAAAGTAAAAAAAAATTACTCTATTATTGGCTACAACTTGTACTTATTTAATTTTACAATTTTGTGAAAAATAATAAAGTAATTTGTAAAATATTACTTTATTATTTATTTACAATTGATTTATTTGGAAAATCATGCATGAAGAATATAAACTCCTTATCACTCCAAATACATATGCCTAATTTGCATGATTTGAGAAAAAATAGGACTTAGAGAAAAATACAATCTCCTTATAGCTTCTTGTGAGAGAAAACATCCACTTGCATGCCAATATGCCTTAGGGGAAAAATTATACCCTTATCTCTCCAAATACATTATCAAGAATGCATAAAAACAAGGCATTACATATAAATCCTTATAACTCCATATTTGTATCAAAAGAAATCAAATACTCTCCTCTGCCTTATAACTTCAATCACCATGCAAAATATCTCACTGCCACATATATATCATGCAAAAATAAAATCCCTAAGATTCTTTGTTACTCTGCCATATGCATTAATATGCCAAATACATTATATTTCCTCCATACCTCCTTCATTCAAAAATACTCCTTGGTACCTTGTCTACCACCTTGTCAACTCAAAACTGTCTTTGTCTATGTGTATCTTTGACCCCTTTAATGATAATATTATAAGGGATAACATCATTTCTTTTGACCTGGTCATCCTGCATAATACATTTATTGTGAAGGGAAACTTGTCTTATCTCCACCTCAAAACACATGATGATAGGGAAACTTTTCGACCATACAATGTCGACCCCAAGATAATGAGTGTTATTTGAAATTTTTGTAAGGTATAATGCCCACCAACCACCATTTGATTCTCTTGACTTTAGAAACAAAAGTAAAGAAGAGCTATCAGACACTCTTGGCAATGTTGCTAGGTAAAACTTTTGACCCCAATCAACATTTTAGATATGGCAATAATGTATTTGGTGAAGTCAAAAAATCAAAATATGAGAGAAGAAGCTTCAAACAAAAGATGAATGAACCCTAAACTTAGTTCATTTTCACTCTTTTCTCTATGTTGGCCACCACTTTGTAACTTCTTGGCATTAGGGTTTTGAATGGTTTTCATGGCTTCCTCGGCTTTTTGAGGTCAAAAACTGTAATCTTCTTGCATTGTTTGGAATGAGAAGAATGGTAGAAGAAGGTGAGTGTTGTATCTTTCTTTTAGTTGGCATTTCCTTTATCATTCTTTGAGGTTTCTTCCACTTTAATGGCTGCGACCATTTCTGCCCTCTATGCTCCTTTTGTAGCATTTCTTTGACATGTTATTACTCTGTGTGTGTGGAATATCTTCAAAAATGTGAGAAAATGAAAGAAAAGAAAAGGACCTTCTAAAGAAGGCCACGACCATGATAGTCTTCCTCTCTATATTCGAAGGTAAATATATTTCTCTCTAGACTGTATATACCTTTCTTTCATTGTATATTTTAAAGAGAGACAAGAGTCTCGATCTTTCTTCATCTAGGTATCTTGAATATTCTTTTCTTTCTGTATGGCCGTGGCCATTGACACTTTCTGTAGCATATTTTTTACTTTCTAACATCAAATTTGAAAGCTCTTCTACTTACAAGATGAGGGTTTCTTCAAAAAGTGCATACAAATGCATTTCATATGTACGAACACACCTATAAACGCTTGCTCTGAGTTTTCTTTTGAGTGTCTTTTGTAAAAATGAAGAAGGGTTTTTGACAAAGAAAAGAGGGTTTTCTTTAAAATGCATAATATTTACCATTTCAAACATGACCATACAAGAAATATACTATAGCATCATTATTTCGTTGTAAATGTAGAAAATGTGTTAGGGTTTTTCAATAAATCCATATGGGTATCTCTAAGGACCCTTCCTTATGCCATGACCAAGCTATAAGACTTTTTCTCTGCCATTTTTTCCTTCATTATGCAAAAAGGAAGATGAGGGTTTCATTGAAAAAATGAGGACTTCTTAAAAAAAGGCAAAACTCCTCCTTTAGATCACGGCTATGGTAGAAAATTTCACTGCATTAACTCATTTGACTGTATACAAGAAAAGTTGCTAGGGTTTGAAACCCTCCTCAACAGTTTGCATTCTGTATGAATTTCATTGTAACATTATGCATTTTCTTTTCCTTCTGAGCATGGTTCCTCATTTCTATTCTATCAAGATAGATATCACTCTCCATTCTGGCCAGTAGTATGTATTATTTTCTCTCACATCTCTGTGCAAATGTTATCTGTTATCTTTGAGACTTACTTCTCTAAATTTGTAGCTTGTTATACCTTTTCACTTTCTTGAGCATAGATTTTGGTTTGTCATTTCATCTTTCTTTGGCATGGATTGGTCAATTGCCAGATACTTTTTAACACAAAAACACTTCAAATATGCTTGCACTCATCTTGACATATTTATACTTTGCATAATGTAAGTGATGACTGCAACCTACAACTCCAAATGGTGTCTTTATAATTTTGTGCATTCAGAAACTTCTGTAGCAAGTTTAGTATGTCATTTTAATCCCTCCTTAGAACATGGTATATCCTTCCATCACTGTATCAATCAGACACATGATGTATGATAAATGAAAACCTAACACCAAAAGGCATGAATGATAATATTTGATTTTCACCAGTCAGAGGTATTATATCTTGCCATCTTGATCACTTGATTTACTACTTGTAGATGTATTTACCATTATGTACCTGTATGCTATGACTATCACTCTTAGGTTTTAGGCTATTCTTCATTATGGCATATACCTGTATCACTTGCCTAGGCTATTCTTGATCATTATGAATACCTGCAACATGATATTATGCTTACTGTCTTTTGATTGTAAAGTTAGAAAATGCCTCTTGTGTTTGCATCTTGTAACTCATGAGCACAAATATGTCTCCTATAAGCATATTATGTAACTCCTTTTCATCATTAGATAACAATATGAACACTCGTATGTCAATGGTATGCACCAGTTTATTTTTGAGATTTGTCTTCATATGCATAACAATGAAAACTCTTGTAGCCTGTTCTTTCCATCTGATATGCATTAGAAACTTGATTGGCATATGTATCTTTCTATCCTTGATTGTTTTGATCAAGTATGTTATCCATCTCTTTTTCATATTTATGTCATTTCTTAAGTCTGATTTTGTGAAATGTGACATGAAAATGACAGCAATAAAGCATTCTGATAATGATGTAAACAAGATAAATACCTTTTATGGCTGCAATTATGTTTTTTGTACTTTGCCAACTTAATTCAGGCATTACATACTTGTTTGATTTGCTTTCATCAACTGTAATAAATGTCATGATGACATACCTTTGCTATAAGTTGATTAGTGATGCATAATGTAGCTTGAATGATGCATCCTGTCTTTTTCTGATACTACTTTTCAAAAGAATAAAAAGGAAACATGTTGGGCTCAAACCCTTGTGGGAGCCACATTTAATCCATATCTTTATTTGTCTTCCAATTAGCAACATTACTTTTCCTATACCTGCACAGTGAACAAACAAGTTAGCATAAAAAATATACCTGATGGTATTGATTGATCTTCTTCATGTTTTTTTATTTGTAGCACTTATCTGATTTGATCCTTCATATGAATTGCATGATGTGACAAGTTGATGTATCTGCTTGATAAATGCATATGATAACTCTCAACATTTGGAGCTCTAACAGGACTGTCCCCAATTTTTTTGTAGCTGATGATAGGAGATGAAGATGAAGACTGAAGACCGACATCAACAAAACAACCTTCTTGCTTAGGCAATGATGGATGTTTATTTTTATCATATGTTTGCATTATTTCTTTTATCATTCAGATTTATAGCTTGCATGTCTGCAATTGCTTAGTCTAGTTACTCCCACGGCTTGTGTGGGACACAATTGAACACTTCTTTTAAACATGATCAGTTAATTTGTCTTATGCACTTAATGTATGTGTATCTCTTTTCAATCAATGCATAGAATAAAGTAACAGATATTGAATGTATGTTCAAAACATGACATAAGATAACAATTTAAACAAAATATCTTTCCTTCCTTTAAATCTGATTAACTGAATAATCAATCTAACTTATAACTTCTGAAAGATAACACTGTGTAAAAATAATTCTATTTCCAGAAAGATTGATACCTTGGCAACCTTACTTTCTTGTCATGATGACTCATTAGTTTTGATTAGACTGATGGGTTATCCTGTCAACTAAAGTCCATTTCTACTCTGTCAAGATATCAACTATTCATTAAATGCATAACTTCAAAGTTTTCTTTTATTCCTTTTGAACAACTGCACTTAGGTCAAACTAATTTTAGTGTGAACAAAAAATTAGTAACACTACCAATGGTCACGTGACCAAACTAATGATCACATGACCAATTTTTGTTTTTCTACTAATGGTTTGTTTGCAAACAAATCAACACCTACTGCAGGTATACCAAAAATTTGACTAATTATGGTAGGGTTGATTTATATTCTTACCCCTTTTACAGTGGTGAAGGTCTTGTGGAAGTTTGTAACAAACTCCTTGACCAAGTTAGCTTCAAATCTTTCAAATTTCTGTAAAAATACCAACCATCTAGCTTGCTGGAAAATTTGCACACTAGCGTCATAAAAATTTGCATTCTCTAGTTCAACTTTCCTTTTGTTGCCCATTTGATCAGTTGATTTTGTATGAGTTTGCAAAAAAATGTCATAATGGACGTCTAGTTTTTTTCTCTCTGCTTTCTATCTCTAGTTTCAAACAGGAAGGAACTGTGAATTTTGAGTTGTCAATTGCAGGTTTGTGTGAAGGAATAATTGCATGCGAGATGGAAAAGATGGTAGTTACCCTATCCATCTTTTTAGTATTCATGGCGTGAACTTTGGAGTTTCAAACCAGAGTGGCCGCATGCAAAGTGTAATTTCTTAGCCGCCACCTTAACTACTTTTCCATACACATCTAGAGCTAACGCCAGTAGTCCTAGTGCTCATGTCTTTTCAAATGTACTTCCCTTAAATGGTCATAAATACTGGTCATTATTATTTCTTAATCCAACACTTATTTCTGTTTATGTTGTTTATTTGAAATACTATTGTTACTTATATTTCATTATGAAGCATGCAAGATCAGCAGACAAATCTATGGCTGCCACCTGTCAGACTGCAATCATTTATACAACTATCATGGCATGTAAAAAGATAAGGATTGCATGCGAGTCACTTTTGGGAACACGTGGCATACATAAACATATTAAAATAATTATATAAGTTTTAAGGAAGGAATATACCTTGTAAAGTATCCATCCCTTTTGATTATTTCACCTTAATGTTTTTATTGAATTGATTTTCGTGATACATACACAGTGCCCAATGGTACTTGGAAAGATTGTATTCACCGATATTCATTTAGAGCAATCTGTAGCCATCTGGAGCTATCAATATCTATCTGAAGCTCTTCAGAAAAATTTAACACAAAGACCTACAGAACTGCAAAAAGGAATTTTATTGAAGGGAATGGGGAATTCAAAGGAAAGATCGCCATTGTTGGTTTTCAATCTTCCCTCTAGGCAAAGCCGCCATTGTTGTTTTTCAACTTTTGCCCAATTTTTTTGGGGTAGAAAAGGCCGCCATTTCTAGTTTTCAACCTTTACAACTACTTTATTTATTCTATAGTCATCACTTAGAACATGAGTCCCATGGAAGAGAGATCTTCTAGGGTGAAATGCTCTATTTGAGACTGGATTTCTACATAAAACTCCTCTTTGGAAGCTAGTTTTGTTGCAAGTATGAGGTTAACCAGTGTTGTCATTAATGTCAACATACTCATATTGCTTTGATGAGAAGGATTGGATGAGCTATGTGCTGAGGATATTGAGAAAATTAGTCTCAATCAGGAATAGTGAAGAACAATGATGAGAAGAAGGCCAAAGCACTCAATAGGTTGAGTATCAGAGGATGCGGATTAAAGGGTTTGTAGATATGAATCTTGAGATGCTCCAGTTAAGATTTCAAAGGTCCGCATGAAGCTAGGAAGAAATTGTGATTGATCAAGTAGAACCGGTTCCAGAAGATGCTCCAGAGTGACAGAGTGTTACAAAAAGGTCCGGTGAGATCCGGAAGTGCATTATCCTATCCTGCGGATTGGAAGGAGTGTTTGGGATGTCCTTGTGATGTCTCATCTTTATTTGTTCATAGTTTGGAGGTTCAGAAGTACCTTTTGCATTATGACAGTGGCGGTAGACTGTGTTCTTGAAGTTCCAGATGAAGAAGAGAAGAGATCCTGATAAGTAGAGGAAGTGCGGATGTACCTGGTCATTCAGGCAAGCCTGTGAAGGTTCATGGATCATGTTGAGGTTGTGTTGTCAGTCCGCATTAGTGTTAGAGCCTGGAATTGAAGTCATTTCTTCTAGATGAAGATGTTCTTGCTCAGATTGGCTGACTGGATGAGTAATTCATCTTGCAAATGTTCTTATGGATGATTGCTGACTTGCGAGTGGTATTGTGGTTGATTGCCGACTTAGATGATTATTCCTAAGTCGATGTCATGTATAAATAAAGGTTTGTGAGTTCATTTTGGAGTGTGTGATGAAGCAGATGAGTGTGGCATAGTGAGAGAGCGAAAGGCAGAGCAGATGTGTCTCGGGCTTAAATGGAATTGATCCAGACATGATGAAGATGTCAATCTCTAGTTTAAGTTTGTGATTCTTATCACTTTATAGACAGTGTGTCTCTTTGTAAGCAATGTGCTTCCTTGTGAGCAGTGTGCTCAGGCAGTGAGCCTTGATTGGCATGTGCCATCCATTTTTCTTATTCTTCTAACAAAGAATAATTCTTGGGTTAACCACCCTGTGGTTTTTCCCTTAACAGGGTTTTCCACGTCAAAATCTTGGTGTCTAATGTGTTGATGTGTTTCTGCTCCGCTGTTTATGTTTTATGGTTTATGCTTTCTTGAATGGTTAATTGATATGTTGTTAACTATCAAAGAAGAATCAAGTGTTTGAAGTGGAAGCAAGTTTTTGCACAACTGATTCACCCCCCCTCTCAGTTGTGTGCCCTAGATCTAACAATTGGTATCAGAGTTGAGTTCCTCTAAAAAGAGCTTAACCGCTTGAGGAGATCCAAGATGTCGTCGTATAAGAAAGATAGTCTGAAGTTTGATGGAACCAATTTCTCTCTCTGGAAAGGTCGCATGAAATGTCACTTGGAGTGTATGGGAAAAGCATACTTGTCCATGGTCACAAAACAATATGTACCTCCACAGGGTGGTCTGAAAACTCTAAATGAAATCACAGATGCTGAAAACAATCTGCGGACCAAAGAAGCTCTTCTAAGCGCACTGAATGACTCAGAGATCTCAAATGTTATTGACCTACCAACTGCCTATGAGATCTAGACTAAACTAAAACTTCTGTATGAAGGAGATGAGTTTGTTAAGAGTGCAAGGCTGCAAAGTCTCAAAGGAAAATTTGAAAGATTGAAGATGAGAGATGATGAAAATATCACTACCTTTATGCCAAAAGTAAATGAGCTAGTGTGTGGAATCAGGAATTCTAGTGGAACTTTGGATGAAAATGAGATTGTTTGCAAAATTCTCAGATCCCTTCCTGCTGCCTACAAAATCAAGGTTGCTGCCATTGATGAATTCAGAGCCCATACAACTTTCACAAGAGAACAATTGGCTGGCAAACTAGCTACATTTGAAATGACCGAGTTTGGAGATGATCCCCCCAAGACTAAATTTGCATTCAAAGCCAGTGCCTATGTGAAAGGCAAACAAAGCTTTGATCTGGGAGAAAAATCTTCAAGGAAGCAGTCATGGTATGATCAAGCAAGAAGAGATATGGAAGAGGAAGAAGCAGAAACAGCTCATCTTGAAGCTCTCATTGCAAAGAGATTGCCAAGAGGATCTGGTAAGTATGAAGGAAAATTACCCTTTAAGTGCTTCAACTGTAATAAGATTGGTCATTTTGCTTCAAGATGTCCGAAAAGATCTGCAAGGTCAAATTCTAATAGACAAAGGTTCCAAAAGAACTGCTATTATGTTCATGAAGAAGATGATAATGAAGGAGTAACAGATGATGAATTAGAAATAGGAAACAAATCTGGAAATGAATGGGTGTTTATTGCCATCAAGGAAGAAGATCTAATGTCCTCTGAATCTGTCAATCATAAGGTTGTAGAAAGAGCTTTGGCTACCCAAGTTGAAGAAAAAGATGATTGGGTTATTGACAGTGGTTGCTCTCACCATATGACAAGTGACAAGAACAAGTTCTTAGATTTGGAAAGGTATGAAGGAGGAATGGTAAAGTTTGGTGATAATTCTGCTAGTAGAATCAGAGGTAGGGGAACTATTTCTTTTGATGGAAAGAGCAAAACTAGTAATGTACTATATCTTGAAGGATTGAAGCACAATCTTCTCAGTGTTGGACAAATAGTAGACAAAGGTTATGATCTTTGGTTCAAAAATGGAAGATGTAGGATCTTTGAAAGCACCGGAACTAAGATTGCATCCGGTACTCAAACAAAAGGTAATATCTTCCATCTAGTTGGTTCTAATAAAAGTTGTTTATTTGTCCAAGTTGATCAGAGTTGGTTATGGCATAGGAGGATGTGTCATGTAAATTTTGATAACATCATCAAGATAAGCAATACTTAGGCTGTAAGAGATCTTCCAAAATTGGTGAAACCTACAAATAGTTTGTGCAAAGAATGTTAGCTAGGTAAATAGAGCATAGTCTCCTTCAAAAGCAAGGATCAGTCCTCTACTGGATTATTGGAATTAGTTCATACTGATCTATGTGGTCTGACAAGAATAAGAGTATGCAAGGTGATAGATATTTCATGTTACTAATTGATGACCATTCCCAGATGATGTGGGTTACCTTTCCAAAGGAGAAATCAGAAGCCCTTGAGAAGTTTAAAATCTTCAAAGCTATGGTAGAGAATCAAACCGGATTGAAACTAAAATGTCTAAAGTCTGATAGAGGTGGTGAATTCACATCCGGTGAATTTATAGACTTTTGTGAGAAGCATGGTATAAAAAGATAGCTGTTTGCTCCTAGGACTCCACAGTAGAATGGAGTAGTTGAGAGAAAGAACTGGACCATCCAGGAAGCTGCCAAGACAATGATGATGGAAGCAAATGTTCCTCAGATGTTTTGGAGAGAAGCTGTCAGCACTGCAGTTTATACTCTCAATCGAGTTCAAATCAAAAGCAATACTGGTAAGACTCCTTATGAACTGTGGTTTGGTATAACTCCTATTGTGAGATATTTTAGGGTATTTGGTAGCAAATGTTACATCAAAAGAGATGAAGATCTAGGAAAGTTTGATGCTAGAAGTGATGAAGGAATTTTCTTGGGTTACTCCACTCAAAGCAAAGCATACCGGTGTTACAATAAGAGATTGAGAAAGATGATAGAAAGTACAAATGTAAAGGTTGATGAAGGAATTGAGAAGCCCTCAAGATTTTATGAATATGATGAAGATAATTAGAATGATTCTCTGATGCAAGGAGCTCAATCTTCCTTTGAAACTCAGATTCAGACTTATCCGGTAAATCAAGAAGAGGAGGTTTGTCCGAATGAGCCTGATCAAGAAATAGTAGTACAAGAAATTCCCAAAGTTCCAAGATATGTAACTCTAAACCATTCTGAAGATCAGATCATAGGTGACAAAAGTAAAGGGGTACAAACAAGGAGGAGAATTGCTCAAGATTCAAATGAATACTGTTTGATTTCAAAGATTGAACCTAAGACAATAAATGAAGCTTGCAATGATGAACACTAGACCAAAGCAATGGAGGAAGAGTTGATGCAAATTGAGAAAAATCACACTTGGGATCTTGTTCCCAGACCTAGAAACAAGAATGTGATTGGAACCAAATGGGTCTTCCAGAACAAACTAAATGAAGTTGGTGAAGTAATCAGAAACAAAGCCAAATTGGTCTGCAAAGGCTACTCTCAAATCGAAGGAATTGATTTTGAAGAAACCTTTGCTCCAGTGGCAAGAATTGAAGCTGTCAGACTATTTCTTGCATTTGCTGCCTTCAAAGATTTCAAAGTGTATCAGATGGATGTCAAATCTACTTTCCTGAATGGTGACTTGGAAGAAGAGGTATACATTGAACAACCAGATGGATTTCAATTATTAGAGCATGGTGATATGGTTTGCAAATTAAAAAAGGCACTATATGGTCTAAAGCAAGCCCCAAGAGCATGGTATGAGAGGTTGGACAAACATCTTTTGAAGATTGATTTCAACAAAGGTACTGCTGACAATAATTTGTATTTCAAAATTGATCAAGAAAATATTTTGATTGTTGAAGTATTTGTGGATGATATCATTTTTGGAGGAAGAGATAGTATGTGTAAAACTTTTGCAAATCAAATGAAAAGTGAGTTTGACATGTCCATGCTTGGTGAAATGAATTTCTTCTTGGGTCTACAAATTACTCAAACAAAGAAAGGGATCTTCATTTCTTAGACCAAATATGCAAAAGAATTGTTAAGGAAATTTGGGATGGAAGACTCAAAACCAATGAATACTCCCATGGCAACCGGATGTAAGTTGAGCAAAGATGATGACTCTCCTAAGGAAGACCAGACAAAGTACAGATTAATGATTGGTGGATTGTTGTATCTCACTCAGACTAGACCAGATATAATGCAGGCTGTTGGTCTTGTGGCAAGATTCCAGGCGGATCCCAGAGAATCTCATGTCATGGCAATCAAAAGAATTTTTAGGTACCTAAAAGGAACAATTGAGTATGGTTTGTGGTATCCTAGAGATCATGATTTCTCTCTTCATGCTTACACAAATGCAGATTGGGCAGGAGATGTGGATGACCAAAAGAGTACCAGTGGTGAAGCATTCTTTTTGGGAAAGAGATTGGTTTCTTGGCTAAGCAAGAAACAAGATGCAATATCCTTGTCTACAACTGAAGCAGAATACATTGTTGCAGTAGGCAGTTGCACTCAAATTTTATGGATGAAGCAAATGTTAAGAGACATTAAAGTAGAATATGAGGAGCCTATCACAATTTTCTGTGATAATTCAAGTGCAATAAATATTTCTAAGACCAAGCACATATCTATCAAGTTTCATTTTCTGAGAGAGCAAGTGAACAAGGATGAAGTCAGATTGGAGTATGTACCTTCAAAGGATCAGATTGCAGATATCTTTACTAAACCTCTTCCCAAGGATTCTTTTGAGTATCTCAGGGAGAAGTTAGGGGTCATGCCCCTCCGGTGATGAACTAGGATGCACTTATGTGCATCAGTCTGGTGGATTTCACAGTCATATCCTGTGATCCGAACTGGTGATGGCGAGTTGCCACTCAGGGGGAGCAGCTAGTATGATTCTGAGGTGTTGAAATTGCAAGTATGAGCCCTTTGCCATTGATGTCAAAGGGGGAGAGAAGACATGTGAAAAATAAGTGGCTGTTGATCAAAGGGGGAGCAGTTTAGAAAGAGAAGACATGTGAAGAGTTGTTGCTGATAGGGGGAGCTGTGACAGAAAGGAGTCGTTCTCGTCTTGATGGTTTTTCACATCATATGTTGCCATCAATGACAAAGGGGGAGATTGTTGCAAGTATGAGGTTAACCAGTGTTGTCACTAATGTCAACATACTCATATTGCTTTGATGAGAAGGATTGGATGAGCTATGTGCTGAGGATATTAAGAAAATTAGTCTCAATCAGGAATAGTGAAGAACAGTGATGAGAAGAAGGCCAAAGCACTCAATAGGTTGAGTATCAGAGGATGCAGATTAAAGGGTTTGTAGATATGAATCTTGAGATGCTCCAGTTAGGATTTCAGAGGTCTGCATGAAGATATGAAGAAGTTGTGATTGATCAAGTAGAACCGGTTCCGGAAGATGCTCCGGAGTGATAGATTGTTACAAAAATGTCCGGTGAGATCTGGAAGTGCATTATCCTATCCTACAGATTGGAAGGAGTGTTTGGGATGTCCTTGTGATGTGTCATCTCGATTTGTTCACAGTTTGGAGGTCTGGAAGTACCTTTTACATTATGACAGTGGTGGTAGACTGTGTTCTTGAAGTTCCAGATGAAGAAGAGAAGAGATCCTAATAAGTAGAGGAAGTGCGGATGTACTTGGTCATTCAGGCAAGCCTGTGAAGGTTTGTGGATCATGTTGAGGTTGTGTTGTTGGTCCGCATTAGTGTTAGAGCCCGAAATTGAAGTCATTCTTCTGGATGAAGATGTTCTTGCTCAGACTGGCCGATCGGATGAGTTATTCATCTTGCGAATGTTCTTATGGATGATTGTTGACTTGCGAATGGTATTGTGGTTGATTGCCAACTTAGATGATTATTCCTAAGTTGATGTCATGTATAAATAAAGGTTTGTGAGTTCATTTTTTAGTGTGTGATGAAGCGGATGAGTGTGGCATAGCGAGAGAGCGAAAGGCAGAGCAAATGTGTCTCGGGCTTAAATGGAACTGATCCAGACATGATGAAGATGTCAATCTCCAGTTCAAGTTTGTGATTCTTATCACTTTGTAGACAATGTGTCTCTTTGTAAGTAGTGTGCTTCCTTGTGAGTAGTGTGCTTGGGCAGTGAGCCCTGATTGGCATGTGCCATCCATTTTTCTTATTCTTCTAACAGAGAATAATTCTTGGGTTAATCACCCCATGGTTTTTCCCTTAACCGGGTTTTCCACGTCAAAATCTTGGTGTCTAATGTGTTGATGTGTTTCTGCTCCGATGTTTATGTTTTATGGTTTATGCTTTCTTGAATGGTTAATTGATATGCTGTTAACTATCAAAGAAGAATCAAGTGTTTGAAGTGGAAGTAATTTTTTGCACAACTGATTCATCCCCCCTCTCAGTTGTGTGCCCTAGATCTAACAAGTTTGTGGTACAACTTCAATCTATGTCCATTTACAAAAGAATTCTACTATCTCCATCAATGGGAACTAGCTGAATGATGTAGGAGCATCTGGAAGTCTGATGTAGAAGCATCTAGAAGAATTCAGAATATTGACATAGTTGACAGATGCTTGAGTGTGCAGAGAAAGTGATCTGGGAGAATTCCAGATTTTGAGTATGAGAGGCTGCAGATCTAGACTTAGCACCTAGACATAGCTAGTTACAACATATCAAGAACTCAAATCATTTGGCCTTGATTCCAGAAAGTTATCATTGTTTGAAGATTGACTGTTCTGATAGAATAGAGCCGACTGTGTTTAGCAAAGTAGAATCAGCTTGTAGAGTGAAAGAAGAATTGGTTGATAAAGTTTAAGGACCTAGCCAACCTTCAGTAGTGTCCGCATGAAGTTCTGTTCATTTGTGAAGTTGTGCCTTATGTTTAGGCCCAACCTATTTAGTGTACATGTTACATAAGCTAGCCGTTGCAATTAGGCCAACTTGGTGATGATTTGAAAACTTGCAGATGATATAAATAAGAGATAAAGGATTATTTCAAGGCAGTGATCAGTAGCACAAAGAATGAAAACAAGATCTTAAGTCATTTGATCTGGTGGAGTAGCAGAATAGTGTAGGAAGTAGAGAAGGAAGCAGAATGAGTTACAGAGAAAAGAATTGAGATGTAGAAGAAAGAAATCATGAAAGAGAGTTGTTATATGAATTGTTTGTAATCCCTGGGCTGTGTCCTAGCACCTATAAAGCCCTTAAGGCATGTGTATTGTGTTTTGAAATTAAATATATATATGGAAGATGAGCTTTGAAGGCTGGGTTTTTCTCTGTTAGGGTTTTCCCAGGACAAATCTGATGTTATGTGTTCATGAATCTGTTTTATCTTTCTATTGTTAAATTATAAGCTTCCATTGCATATATGTATGTCCATGGAGTTAATTGTTTAAGGCTGCGAGGTTGGATAGTCCCTAACTGGACCCTCCTACATTGACTACACCAAGTGGTATTAGAGCTAGTTTTGAATCTACTGGGCTAGTTGCGAATCTTTTAGAAGGTGGTGAATCTGTTGGGAAGGAAGACAATGTTGAAAGAAGTGTGAAACCCTAGAAGTAACAAGTGTCATCACAGAGGAAAGATCAAGGCAAGGAATATTTGGTAAGCTTTTCAAATTTAGTTGTTTATCTAATTTGTTTTAGATAGGGAAGGTTGGAAAAAGGATGAAGAAAGAAAATGAAACCCTAATATGTGAAAAATATATTTTGGGAGATGAACTATGTGAAATTAGGAAGTATAATGCAGAATTGTTGGAGAAGATGAAAGATCTTCAAGGAGACAAGTTTGATGCCCTTGAAGAAGAACTGAAAGATGTAAAGAGCAAAAATGAAGACCTAGAAGTAGAGCTGAAATTGTTTGGGGATGTTGAAAAGAAATTTGTAGAATTAGAGAAAGGATTTAAGTTGTTTTATAAGGTTGAACAGAGGAGTAGAGATCTAGAAGAGAATTTGGAAGAATTGAAGAAGGAGAATAGTTTGAAAAAAAGTGAAATATCAGAATTAAAAGAGCAGAATGATCAGTTAGAACAATCACTTGTAGCATGTAGAAAAGAGAATGAAAATTTGAGATCTAAGCCTGTATTGTGTGATGTTTCTTGTGATACTAATGATTTGTGCAATGTTACAGAAGTTCCTTTAGACAGTGAGATTGAAGATGATAGTGTGACTAAACCTGGAGTGGTTGGTGATGGTATTGGTTTTAAAATCATGCAAAGAATGGGATATGAAGGACAAGGATTGGGAAAGAAACAACAAGGAATTATAGAACCTGTTGAACCAGTAATTAGATCAAGAAGTGAAGGGATTGGATATGACAGAGATAAGGAGGTTATGGCAAACTTTAAATCAAATCAAAGTAGAAAAGGTATGTTTTGTTCACATTGTAATAGGCATGGACATGAAGAGGAATCTTGTTGGGATATACACCCTTGTAAGTTATGTGGATTGAGGAACCATTCTGAAAAGTTGTGTTGGAATAAGTTAAAGAGAAGAAAGCCTGTGACAAGTTGTATATAGAAAAACTATGGAGGGATTGATGGACAGGAATGGAAACATACTACCTGTATGTTCAGAGGGGGGTCTAGAATGAAGTATTCATATGTTGGATTAGGTTGCAGAGATAGAAGACCTTATGCAGAGCAGAATAAGGACAATAATTCAAACTACAGAGGGAGAAATGACAAGAGCCATAATTCTTATCATAGTATAGGATACCAAAAGAATGAAAGAGGATTTGCAAGAAGAAGAACCTGTTTTCAAGTTTGGAGGAGAAAAGAATCAAGCAACGAAAGTCATCAAGAAGCTGACAAAGGAGAAGCAATAAGTAATTTAGAGATAGTTTTTGCAAAGGTTGAAAAGCCTGTTGATACAGAAATGATTTGTGTAGAAGAAGAGTTGATTGAATCACTAAGTTTGACAAAGGAACTAGAAGAAAGTGATGTAGAGACAGTTTATGAAGAGGAAGAAGAAGAACCTTTTAAATCTTTGAGTATAATAGAGAAACCAAAAGAAGGTGAAGCATTAATCTTGAGAAGAATTATATTTTAAACTAATCATCAGAGAAAACAATACAACAAAAAATTTGTGCAAGGCATTTTACCAGAGGAGAAATTTTGTGTATCGGAGTAAAGTAAAAGTGGACAAGAAAATAGAGAATAGTATAGGAGAAGTATATGTAGAGAAGAAAATATGAGACCCTGATGAGTGCAGAGGAAATTGTATCAGAAATCAGAGATCAGAATGTGTGCAGAGAAATTCAGGACTATGTTGACTATATCAAAAGAAAGTAACTTATCGTACTAGAGGAGAAGGATTGTGTACCAGATTGAAGTGATTATGGTAGGGAAATAAAGTGAAGTATAGAAGCAATCTAAGAAGAGTGGAAGCTGTAAGATTTTGAATGAGTGCGGAGGAAATTGTGTTAAGAATTAGAGAGTAGATAGTGTTATAGAGAAGTTAAGAAAGTGTATTGACCAAATAAGAAAGTAACTTGATTGTTTCGAAGGGTACAATTATGTATGTATTGACTCTTATTTGATTAAAACATACATTGATCTTGAGGCAACTTGTGGAGAAGACTTTCTCAGATTGCCGATCGTTAAGGCAGTATAGGGCTTGCAAGTAGACCGCTGAACCTATACCATGACAAGAGGAAGAACTTGAAGCAACTTGTGGAGAAGCCTTGGTTAGATCGCTAATCATAGAGGCAGTGCGAGGCTTACAAGTAGAATGCTGACCTTAGAAGAATTTGAGGCAGTTGTGCAGGATGGACTTGAATAGACCACCGACCTTGAGGTAGTTGAAAGTACCTGTGAACAGATCGCCGAACCTATTCAAAATAACAACATTGAATTTAACTTAATACAGACCTAAGTGAAGGGGCTTACTTCTCAAATGACCCCAAGAGTTTAATGCAGGAGCATTTGGAAGAATTTAGAATATTGAGATAGTTGACAGAAGCTTGAGTGTGCATAAAAAAGTGACCTGGGAGAATTCTAGATTTTGAGTATGAGAGGTTGCAGATCTAGATTTAGCACTTGGACATAGTCAGTTACAACATATCAAGAACTTAGATCATTTGGCCTTGATTCCAAAAAGTTATCATTGTTTGAAGATTGACTGTTCTGACAGAACAAAGCCAACTGTGTTTAGCCAAGTGGAATCAGCTTGCAGATCATTTCTATGACTTGTGGAGCAAAAAGAAGAATTGATTGATGAAGTTTAAGGACTTGGCTGACCTTTAGTAGGGTCCACATGAAGTTCTATGCATTTGTGAAGTTGTGCCTTATGTTTAGGCCTGACTTATTTATTGTACATGTTACATAAGCTAGCCATTGCAATTAGGCTGACCTGGTGATGATTTGAAAGTTTGTGGATGATATAAATAAGAGATAAAGGATTGTTTCAGGGCAGTGATGAGTAGCACAAAGAATGAAAATAAGATCTTAAGTCATTTGATCTAGTGGAGCAGTAGAATAGTGTAGGAAGTAGAGAAGGAAACATAATGAGTTACAGAGTAGAGAATTGAGATGTAGAAGAAAGAAATCATGAAAGAGAGTTGTTATATGAATTATTTGTAATCCATGGGCTACGGCCTAGCACCTGTAAAGCCCTTGAGGCATGTGTATTATGTTTTGAAATCAAATATATATATATATATATGTGGAGGATGAGCTTTGAAGGCTAGGTTTTTCTCTGTTAGGGTTTTCCCAGGATAAATCTGATGGTATGTGTTCATGAATCTATTTTATCTTTCTGTTGTTAAATTATAAGCTTCCGTTGCATATCTGTATGTCCATGGAGTTAATTGTTTAAGGCTGTGAGGTTGGACAGTCCCTAACTAGACCCTCCTACCTTGACTATACCACTGAACAACCCCATTGCCGAAGGTTTCTTGAATTTCATAGGGCCCCAACCATCTAGTGTGTAGTTTCCCTTTTAGATCTTGATATTTGGAGTCATACAACAGGGCCCAATCTCCTTGCTTGAACTGCTTACTAATAATGTACTTGTCATGCCATTTTTTCTCTGCTGTTAGATCAACTCTATGTGTTGAAGTGCCTCCATTTGCATCTCTTCCAATCTGTTGAGTTGCATCATTCTGTATTGTTGTTCTTTAGTTAAGTCTATACCAACTTCAAGTGTTGTTCTTAATGTTTCCACCTCATATTCTATTGGCAACACTAGGTGTTTTCCATAGACTAATTCGTATGGTGTGAAATTAGTGGTGTTCCTCCATGTGGTGTTGTAACCCCAAAGAGCTTCTGTCATTCTTTCAACCCAATCTATTCTTTTACATGAAATAGTTTTTGTCAGGATGTTCTCCAGTTCTCTATTTGTTACTTCTACTTGACCATTGCTCTGAGGATGACATGGAGAGGACTTCCTGTGACAGATTTGATATCTTTCTAGGAATGCTTTGATCAGAGTAGACATGAACTATGGTCCTTGATTAGAAACAAGGACTCTAGGTGCTCCAAACCTTTGCAAAATGTGCTTATATAGAAAATCTGCAACCTTCTCCTCCTTTGCTGCTGGTATTGCTTTTGCTTTGACCCATTTAGTGGCATAGTTGCTGCAGACCAAAATGTAGTGATTTCCTCTGGAAGGTGGATCTATCGTCCCCACAAAATCTATTCCCCATTTTTCAAATGGTTTGAGAACAACTTGAGGATGGAGCAAGATCTCTGTGGTAGGAGTTGGATGTCCCATTCACTAACATTGGTCACAATGCTTGACATAATGTTGAATATCCTTGTTCATTCTTGGCCAAAAATACCCTGCTCCTAGAATTTTATGTCCCATCTGGAGGGTTGAAAATTGTCCACCAGAAGGTTCATCATGGCATGCTCAGATTATGTCATAGACTTTAGTTTCCTACACACACCTTCGCAATACATTGTTAGGACAATTCTTAAACAATATACCATTTACCCATTTGTATCTGGAGCTGTCTCAAACTAGTTGTCTGATCCCTTTATGATTGAAATGTAGTGGGCATCGTCCTAAAACTAAATAGTTAGCTAAATTTGCAAACCAAGGTAATTGTATAGAAATGGAAAAGAGATGTTCATCTAGAAACGTGTTGTCCACTAGTTCATTACCTCCCTACATAGTCAATCTGGATAAGAAGTCAGCAACAACATTATCTTTCCCTAGTTTATCAATAATGGTTATGTCAAATTCTTGCAACAATAATAAACATCTAATAATTCTACCACCTACCACAGCTTTATTCATCAGGTATTTAATGGCTGCATGATCAGTATGTATAAAAACTTTGTAGCATGTGATGTAGTGGTGGAACTTGTTGATTGCATAAACTACTACTAAGAATTCCTTTTCTGCAGTGGTATAGTTTTTCTCTACAGGGTTTAGGTTCTTGATAACATAATAAATTGCATGCATCCCTCCAGATTCATTTTCCTATCCTAAGACTGCTCCAATAGCCTGATTGGAGGAATCCCTGTGATATGGAATGGTTCACTCTAATTGGGTCCTTTGATGACTGGTGCTATCATGATGGCACTTTTGATGGCTTCAAAGGATTCCTGACATTGTGGTGCTCAGTTAAATTTAGAATTTTTGTTAAGCAAGGTGAACAAAGGATCAACTTTCCTACTAAAGTTTTCAATAAACCTTTGATAATACTCAGCATGTCCTAAGAAACTTCTTACTTTTGTTTGAGTTTGAGGAGGGGGAATTTGAACTATAATTTCAACCTTTTTGGGGTCCACTTTCATTCCCTCTTTTTTTAGGGATAATTTCACAAGAGTGAATGAAGTGCCTTTTTAGTGGCTTTTGGGGGAATTTGAACTATAATTTCAACCCTTTTGGGGTCCACTTTCATTCCCTCTTGTGAGATTATCCCTAAAAAATGGAAATAGTCTTTTTTAGTGGCTTTGTTCAATTCTCTATAGTCAATGTAGACTCACCACTTGTCATTTTTCTTTGGTACTATAACCAATGGCGATACCCATTGGCTGTCAGAAATGGGGTAAATGAACCCTACTTGTAACAATTTCTCTATTTCTTCCTTCACTATATCCCTCATTAAGGTTGAATTAATTCTCCTCTGTGGTTGTTTAACAGGATGGACATCTTCAATGTAGATATGGTGTGTGCATACATTAGGGTGAATTCCTCTCATGTCTTTGTATTCCCATGCAAAAGCCTAGGTATGGTTTTGCAAAAGTTTTGTCAACTGAATTTCTTCTGCTTTTGTTAACCAACTACTGATAGAGAGTTGTTTGTTGGTCTGGATAGTGATTTGCTTTGTACCATTATGAACAGAAAGGTCTTTGTAAGGACTTAACAGAGTATTTAATGGACAAAGGTGAGGCACAATCTGGTGTAACGTTTTTGTTTGTTGATAACTTAAGTGCAAGGCAATTTATTTAGAATATGGACAGTGGAATTCCTTGAAAGATCCCTTCGGGTCTCTTTGGAGCCATTTGGAGACCTCCTACTAGGCGACATTGATCAAGGAGGTTTCACTATCTAATTCCATTTCTTTATAATCCTCATTGCATTCTTTAAAATATTCTGCAATTGTTACCATTGCCAATGAGGAGGCGACTTCTTCATCTGAATGCATCAGGTCTGTTGACTTTTTCCCAGACTGGATGCTTATTCCCAGATTTCCCTACAAGGTAGCCATCAGTGATCAACAGGATCTCTGGGCCAGGGGGTCAACAGTGTAGGAGATAGACTCTATATTTTATCTCCTCTTCTTCTTCAGGCTCTGCAAGACCTAGGGGGGTATTCCCTACTCAACATCCATGAGGATATGCATGCAAGGCTGGGATGTTGACAGAAAGCAGATGGGTCCTCCTGTAAGTAGACCAAAACTGAAAGATAAGGGCAAAGGGGCTAGCTTTGGGCCTATTTGCAGTTGTAGACAGAGGACTGAGGTTCCTAAAACTAACTCTAATGTCCTAGTGTTAGTTTTAGATTTTGATTTAGATTTTAAGCTTGGATGCAAAGCTGGATATGGTTATAACACAAAACAAAGCATGATTGGTGCCTATCCAGGGCCTGGAGTCAGTAGACATACACCTGTGATTGATCAGCATGAACAGCTAAAACTGGATTTCAAGGGGATAAATGTGATACCTGCCTTACAGGTATCTCCCAATACAGAGTGTTAGGTTATCTCTACTTATGGTATCCCTACTACAGTATACCCTTCCCAATGTTCAACCTGAAAACAGTTTAATCTACCCCTTGAGTAGAAGTTAAAAGATCAGACAGTCAACATAGGAATTCTATGCTCTAGAATCTAAACATTACCAAACATCCAGATTCAGAAGAAGAATACATGCAATACTGGAGACAGAATTAACACAACACATGCTAAACAGCATTTCTCATATAAGTTTAATCATGAAATCAGTGGGTTCATGCCAAAAACAAACAACAAGAGATACATAAACTCACAGGTAAGCTGTACAGAGCAACCAGATCAGCTTGTTATGCATTACAGAGCCAAAATCTTCAACTTTCAACAACCTTTCAAATGAGCAAGACCACCTGCTTATAACAGCCAGGTAGGTGCTCAGCAATTAATTACATGGTTGACCAAAATTTCGCCAGATACACAGTATCAGGAAAATGGCGCTCAAACACAACCAGATTGGCGCCCAAACTTGAATGCAGCAGGTAGGGGAGGAGACAGGAAGAATTCTCGAGCCCTGCGCCCCTGTCCGCTGATGTACACCCTCAGTCGGGTACAGGATCCATCCACGCCATCGCCCATACCTCTGCAACAATCGCCATTAATGGCGCACCAACCCGCGGCCTCGGGAAGATCATCATACAGACTATCGCGAGCATTTCCCGCCGAGATTCATCATCATGATGTTTGAAAATGCAGGATAACAATATCCCACATGCACCCCGCGATGATCTCAATAACACTTTATATACTAGGTCATGAGCATATATCATGTCGGTGCTTTTGCTCCTGACGACACTAGTATAGACCTCATCATCATCATCCTCCAGCAGCATGATATCCTGTTGTTCGAAATATCACCCTGACGTCATCATGATATTTGAAATATACCCTTCATGATAATCGGCACAACCTGATCCATCGGAGGAACATCCTCCTGCTGAGCTTATTCCAAAAGTCTGGCCGATGAACATCCTGATGATGTCATCATCATATCCTGCTGACGTCATCATCATATCTGCCTGTCGCGCACTTCCTCATATCCGGATGACGTCATCATCATGTTTGCAAATATCAGGAGGTCTCTTTAAGATGATCAGTGTTAGAAATATGACCCCCGGATCTTGATGACGTCATCATCATATTAACATCATCATGATATTCGGAAGACAACCGGATATTTGGAAATATCCTCCTGATGCACAAATATCAGGTTGCACTGTAGCTCCACTATAAGATCGGGGCGATAACTGAATATGATGATGATGCTTGAAAAGATCACCCCCAGTAGATAACGCGCGAAGCCAGCAGGCGGATATCTCCTTGATATCAGCATCATCATGATGCTCGAACAAACATATATCCGGGTGATATGAAAATATCACCCCCTCCTTCAGAAATATCATGATGCAGATAGGCAGAGAAACAAATATCACCCTGATATAAGGATGACGTCAGCATCATCAGGATGACAAAACAACGAACAAGAAGTGATACAACATCATCAGGATGATATTGACTAAGATCATCCTGACGTTCAAAATATGATGACCCTAGTGAATATCGGGTCGCACTTAGAACTCTTCAACAACATCATCAGGATGATATTAACCAAGATCACCCGATAACTGAAAATATCACCCTGGCGAAATATCATGAGGGCAGAAAATATGATGACCTCCGCAAGCAGCCGGATGACAACTGGAAATATCATGATGATGACGACGACCCTTAAGAAAAAACAAGTTAGGTCGAACAACTTAGAGAATAACCCCTTCAAGATAATGGGGCAACATCATCATCATGTTCGGGCAAGGTGATAAATGGAAGATCACCGGATACTTTGAAAAATCACCCTCGCAAGCAGATCAGGGTGCACTGTAGCTCGTCAGCATCATCAGGATAAAAAACCAAACATCACCCGATAACTGAATATGATGATGACGATGAGAAACCGGTCGACGAAGAACATGATGATGCAGATCATCATCGAAGACAAGATGATGATGATGACCTCCTCCTCAGGAAAATATGATGCTGCAGTTGAAAAATGCTGAGGAGGTCCAACACTTAGAGAAAATGGGCAAGAATATAAAGGCTTCAGATGAAGAAACCTCCTGATCATGACAAATCAACCCCAGGTCAAAATGAGTGCTAACAGTGGCTCCGAATGGGGACGTGCAGGTGAAAACCTGCAGCGAGAACCAGATCTCCGGGCAGACCAGACAAAAAGCCAAAAAACACGAGCTGTACAAGGCATTTACACTACATACATATTTTTACAAATGTGCACATCAACCAGCTATTCATGCAAAATAGAACTTAAGGAATTGGCCATGCACAGGCAATTCTAGAATTTCACCATCTAGGGCCTGGAGGAAATAAGAATCCTCCCCATGAGTATTGCAAACCTGATATGGGCCCATCCATAAGGGTTGAAATTTACCATGTTTACCCTTTTCCTGATCTTTAGCATTCCAGATGAGCACCAGATCATTGACTTGAAACTTCCTTTTTGTAGTTCTCCTGTCAAACTGATATTTCATATCCTGTTGTCTTTTGAGATTGATCTGGTGGGCTCTCCTTCTGTCTTCATCCAATGCAACCAGCTGATTCACTCTTTCTGTCATGGGATCTTCAATGTCCTCATCATTTTCCTGAATGAACCTGTAAACTGGTAGGAGATTGTTTATGGGCAGTCTAGCTGATGCACCATATACTAGCTCAAAAGGTGACTTCCCAATAGCCCTTTTCACAGTCACTCTGTCAGCCCATACTGCTAAGTTCAACTTTGAGTCCCAAGCTCTCTTGTTCTTGTCCAGTATCCTCTTGACAATTTTCATGATGCTCTTATTGCTTGATTCTGCTTGACCATTTCCTTGGGGGTGATATGGTGATGTATATGACAGATTTATCCCATACCTGTTGCAAAAATCAACAAATTCACCTGATCTGAAGCACATGGCATTATCAGTGATTATCTTAAATGGTACTCCAAACCTGATGATGATGTTCTCTAGTATGAAATCTGTCACCACCTTACTTGTAGCTCTTTTAGTTGGAATGGCCTCAATCCATTTGGTAAAGTAATCAGTTGCCACCAAAATCCAACTGTGTCCCCCACTTGATTTGTCTGCAATCTCCCCTATGAAGTCAATTCCCCATTGCTGGAATGGAGCATCCACAGGTACAGCTCTGAGGGGTAAAGCACCATCATATTTCAACTTTCCTGAGAATCTCTGGCAAGGGTCACACTTCCTTACTAACCTTTGTGCATCTGAAAAGAGAGTGGGCCACCAATATCCTGCCCTGAGAATTTTATGAGCTGTTGTTTGGGCAGTATAATGTCCACCACACAATCCTTTATGCATGTCAATCAAAACATTGTTAGCCATGTTCTCATCCACACATCTCAGCGGCACACCATCAGGGTTTTTCCAGTACAGCTCACCTTGAACAACAACATACCTGATTGCATGTAGCTTCAGAGTCCTCTTTTGATTGTCACTGAAATGGGAAGGACAATTCAGATTTTGCAAATAATAGACAATATCCTTGTACCATTCAGATCCTGATACACTTACATTCTCATCTTGGACTGCATTAACTTGGCATGCTTCCAAGTTTGACTGTGCCATCATCTTGGCTAATCCTTGTCCTCTTATCAACTTAGTAACTTGTATGTCTATGTTGAATTCCTGCAGTTTGTTTATCCATCTGCACCTTCTTCCAGTCACCTCCTGCTGAGTGAATATGTCTTTGACTGCTACATGAGGTACATATGCAATTATATATGACCCTACCAAGTATGGTCTGAAGCTTTTGATGGCTCTAACTAGTGCATATGCCTGCTTTTCCATAATGTCATACTTCAACTCAGAGGCCTGCAAGGACATACTGAAGAAAGCGATGGGCTGTTCAAAACCATCTTCATTTTTCTGCAACAAACATGCAGCAACAGTATGAAAGGAAGCAAATGAGAACACTTGGAATGGCCTAGAAAAATTAGGAGATTTAAGAACAGGGGCCGTCTTAATTGCCTCTTTGATATTCTGAAATGATTCTATTGCTTCCCTTTCCCAGTTGACAGTTGCATCCTTCTTCATCATCTTGGAAATGTTCCTTGTAGTTTCTGCAAAGTTAGGAACAAATCTTCTAACAAAATTTATTTGTCCAAAGAAGGACTGAACTCCTTTCACAGTTTTTGGCATTTGAATCCTGTCAATAGCTGCCACTCTCTCTGGATCTATCCTGACTCCATCCTTGGAAACAATATGTCCCAGAAGCTTTCCTTCAACTACTCCAAAGGCACACTTCTTTGGGTTTAAAGAAATACCATATTCTAGTGCTCTTATGAAGATCTGCTCCAGATGCATACAATGCTGCTCCTCTTTCTTTGAGTAAGCAGTCAGGTCATCCTGATATACAGCCAGGATTGAATCAATCAGCCCTGCAAAAGCAACATCCATTGCTCTTTGAAATGTAGCACCTGCATTTGTTAGTCCAAATGGCATTCTAACATACACATATGTTCCCCATGGAGTGGTAAAGGCAGTCTTATATTGTTCTGATTCCTTTACCTTTACCTGATTATATCCTGAAAATCCATCCATCATGGATAGGAGTTCACAACCAGTCACTTTCTACAACATAGCTTCCATATTAGGCAATGGATAGTTATCCTTCAAAGAGGATACATTCAAGTTCCTGAAATCCACACAAAGCCTAATATCACCATTCTTTTTTCTGACTGGGACAAGGTTAGACACCCAAGTTGAATGTCTGATTGGCACAATTATTCCAGCCTCCCTGAGCCTTTTGAGTTCTTCTTGCATCTTGGGAGCTAAGGTTGGATTAATAGGTCTTTGCCTTTGTCTAAATGGCTTAGCTTCAGGCTTCAGTGGGATCTCATGCTGGAACAAGTCTTCCCTATAAGCTTTTAGGTCCTCATATGACCAAGCAAAAACATGTTTATACTTTCTCAGTAATGCAATCAGCATACTTCTAATGTGTGGTTTGAGCTGTTTACCAATATATACTTTCTGAGGGGCCTGAGATGTCCCCAAATTTATTTCTTCTAAATCCTCCTTATTTGTGGGGGATGTCCTTGTGACCATTTTGTCTCTACTGTCAAAGGCTCTTTCCAAAGCCACTAACCCTCTAGGGATCTTGTTAGTTCTCAACTGAATGATCTCTTTTCCCACAAGAGTCTCTTTTCCATTTACAGTCTCTACAAAAGCTTGGAAATCAATCTGTTGGTTCTCATACTCATCTATGCAGTGCAAAAATTTCAGCAAATCCCTATCATCATTAAAAACTTGCCAACTGCATATGTTTTCTGGTATGGCAGGCCTAATTTTAACTTCTACATCTGTGACACCTGACAGAGTGATGTCATCTGGCCTTATTGCAACATTGGCTAAGAAATCAGCCATAACATTTTTTGACCTTTCTACCCAGCCAATTGAAAATGCATCAAAAAGTTCAATAGTATCCCAAACAGCATGCTTGTATTGTTTCAGTCTTTTATTTTTTGCAGCATACTTATTTCTAACTTGGGATACAATCAGCTCAGAATCTCCAAATACTCTTAACATCTTAATTCCATGTTTGAGAGCAATATTTAGGCCTAAGAGTAAAGCCTCATATTCTGCAATATTGTTTGTGCAATCAAACCTCAGCAAGAAAGAGAATTTGAGGAGCTTACCAGTTGGAGACAGGAAAACAACTCCAGCTCCAGAGCCTTCTTTTGCACAAGCTCCATCAAAAAACATGGTCCATAACCCCTGCTGATCCAGCTCATCAATACAGGCATTTTTCTTTTTGTCTTCTGCATCATCTGAGACAACCTTGAAGTTATCACAGTCAGTGTCTACAAAGCATATCTGTTCATTTGCTTCTTGGTCTTCCACTGTCTCTGATGATCTTTGCTCTCTGCTTAGCTTGACATCCCTGCCATTCATTGGAATCATGGCATATGACAGGTCCAGCTGCATACTTCCACCAATTAGTGCTGCCCATCTTCTTGACAACAGCATACCATACTGTGGCTTGATGTCAACCACTGTTATATTCATTTTGTATCTTTTTTCAGGAAATGCTGCCAGTTTGAAATCTACATCTTTCATGATTCCAATAACTGGTACCTCTCTGGCATCCATAGCATAACACTTTCCACATGCCTTGTCAATTTTTAATCCTGTTTGTTGCATGATAGCCAAAGGCATGACATTTGTAGATGCTCCAGAGTCAAGCATACAATTTCTAATTATTTTTCCATTTATGACCAGGGAAACATAAAATGGTTCCACCTGTGAAGGACATTTTGTCATGGTCATTCCTAAATAGACTTCAGGAGTCTCATCTTCTTCATTACACATGACATGTTTCTCACCCTGGGTCTGATCATTTTGCTTAGCTTGAAAAGGTACCCCTGAGATTAGGGATATTGTCCTATTCTTGATCTCTTCCACTTTCATGAGTTCCATAAGTGGAACAGAGACCTTTACCTGAGAGAGGATCTGGGCTATATCAAATGGAGCATAGTTTTGTACAACAGTTGTAGCTTGCTCCACAATCTTGCTTTTATCCTGAGCTGATTTAGTTTTCATTTTCATAGTTCCCTGATCATCATTCTTATCTTGGGAACCTCTACTTTGATCTTCAGCCTGAGGGGTTTTGTTTTCTGGTCCTTGAGATTCATGACCTGTTCTGTATCTAAAGTTCTGTTTATTATTTACCCACTGCCTTTTTTGTGGTTCAGTTCCTTTATGACCATGCATCAGCTGACCTGCAGAAATATCTTCTGGCTGATGTGGGCTGCCAACCTAATTTTTACCTCTGAGATTGTAGTTGCTTTTGACTTGAGCAACTGCTGCAGCTGTGAAGGCTCTGATTTCCTCATCAGAAGGTCATTGTAGGTTACTCAGAAAATTGTGTGAATTCTGAGCATACACATAGTTATCTTCATTATCTTCATCATATGGGGACTGTTGGCAGGCCTGAACTTGATGATCTGTATTGTCATCAGCATCATACAGAGTGTATCCATTGCCTACGGACATCATGTTAACATCATCATCCTGCACATGATGTGGCTCATTGCATTCATTACAAGATGTAGCATTATCATACAAGGATTGAGCAATCATACACTGTGACTGTGAATGTGGCATCTGACAAATTATACACCACGGAGCATCATCAGCAATATTTATAGTTTTCTTTAAAGGATCAGGAGTTTCCTTGACATGCTGAGCCCTCTGATTTGTGTTGTTACGTGGAAATACAGGCTTACCATCATGCCAATTGGTGTTATAAGGCATATCATGTAATGATGGCCTCTTTTCCTGCCTTTGATAGACTTGTCTATCAGGACCCATCCCTTTTTCACTTCTAGCTAATCTATAGCTTAGGTCCTTAACAACATTTGCCAGTTTGTCTATCTTATCTTCAGGAGCAGATGTACTACCTTGAGTGTTCTGAGGCTTATCTGGATTCTGCAGAATTTTTACATCATCCCTTCTATTTGTCTTGCCTGATGCTTTCCTATTGTTTTCAATATTTACTGCAATTCTGAAAGCATCCCTGAGAGTGGTAGGACCTTTATCTCTTAGTCCATATGCAGTCTTTGCATCAAAGGCATTGATGTACAAAATTATGCACATTGGTTCATTTGGCCTCATGTGATGTGGCAATTTGTTCAACACTTTAGTAAATCTGGCATTAAAGTCTGCAACCTGCTCATTTGACCCTTTGGTGATACTGGTGAACTCATTTACAAAAAAGCTAGGGTCAGTTTTATCACCATATTGCTCCTTGAATATCCTTTTAAAATCATCCCATGATGAAATACTCCGGTCAGGCAGATTCCTGTACCATTCTCTTGCCTCATCTATTAAGGATTGCATGAATGACTTCATGAAAACATCCTCATGCTCAACCTCAAAATTATCCATGACATTTTGAAAGGCCTTTAGATGATCTTCTCCTGACACTGTGTTGTTTCCTGAAAACTTAGGCACTTGCAGCCTCAGATGCTTGTCAATGGGGTTAGGATACCCAGGAATACCATCAAACACCAGCTGCCTGAATCTATCTAACTGCATAGGCTGTCTGTTTGGCTGATTAACATTAACATTTCTGTTTGCATTCTGGTTTCCTGCATGGTTCAGTGGTATCCTAGCATCATTCACATTTTGTCTCTCATCATGATGCTGATGTTGCATTTCATATCTTTGTTGATGTCTTTGCATATTTGCATTCTCTAGGGTAGGAACTGAATCATTTTGGGCAGTTCTCAAGGCTTGCACTTTCTGCCTTATATCATCTCTGATTTTCATGGCTTGTAGGTATTCTAGTTCTGCTCTTAGACTTTTGATTTCTTCAGCCAATTGTTCATCCTTAGGTCTGGAGGTAGATGGTCTCATACCATTTGGGTCATCATCTTCATCATCCCTCAGAGACTCTGCCTCCTCAAACCTTTCACTTGGGTCTAGAAAAGGGCGTTCTTGGAACACCTCTAACCTCATTCTCATACTACCACCCTGTTGCCTCTCATATGCACCTTGAATATCAGCTTCTGCAGTTGAAAAATAAGGCGCATGCTGTCCTGATGGCCTAGGGTTATCTTGTGTATCATCACTTTTTCTGGGGGAACCCTCATGACTAACTGAGACAGTTCCCTTTCTTCTATACATCATTCTTTTTGTTAATGGTAACTCTTCAAATAGAGGATTTTGTTGGGATCTTCTCCCCTGCATATAAATTTTACTTTGACCGGTTGGGAGATTACTTCGGAGTCGCCACCTATTACTAGGAACTGTTTTCTTCTGAAAACCAGGGTTCTTTCACAAGGGTCCCCAGTGGAGTCGCCAATTTCTGTTGACTTTTTCCCAGACTGGATGCTTATTCCCAGATTTCCCTACAAGGTAGCCATCAGTGATCAACAGGATCTCTGGGCCAGGGGGTCAACAGTGTAGGAGATAGACTCTATATTTTATCTCCTCTTCTTCTTTAGGCTCTGCAAGACCTAGGGGGGTATTCCCTACTCAACATCCATGAGGATATGCATGCAAGGCTGGGATGTTGACAGAAAGTAGATGGGTCCTCCTGTAAGTAGACCAAAACTGAAAGATAAGGGCAAAGGGGCTAGCTTTGGGCCTATTTGCAGTTGTAGACAGAGGACTGAGGTTCCTAAAACTAACTCTAATGTCCTAGTGTTGGTTTTAGATTTTGATTTAGATTTTAAGCTTGGATGCAAAGCTGGATATGGTTATAACACAAAACAAAGCATGATTGGTGCCTATCCAGGGCCTGGAGTCAGTAGACATACACCTGTGATTGATCAGCATGAACAGCTAAAACTGGATTTCAAGGGGATAAATGTGATACCTGCCTTACAGGTATCTCCCAATACAGAGTGTTAGGTTATCTCTACTTATGGTATCCCTACTGCAGTATACCCTTCCCAATGTTCAACCTGAAAACAGTTTAATCTACCCCTTGAGTAGAAGTTAAAAGATCAGACAGTCAACATAGGAATTCTATGCTCTAGAATCTAAACATTACCAAACATCCAGATTCAGAAGAAGAATACATGCAATACTGGAGATAGAATTAACACAACACATGCTAAACAGCATTTCTCATATAAGTTTAATCATGAAATCAGTGGGTTCATGCCAAAAACAAACAACAAGAGATACATAAACTCACAGGTAAGCTGTACAGAGCAACCAGATCAGCTTGTTATGCATTACAGAGCCAAAATCTTCAACTTTCAACAACCTTTCAAATGAGCAAGACCACCTGCTTATAACAGCCAGGTAGGTGCTCAGCAATTAATTACATGGTTGACCAAAATTTCACCAGATACACAGTATCAGGAAAATGGCGCTCAAACACAACCAGATTGGTGCCCAAACTTGAATGCAGCAGGTAGGGGAGGAGACAGGAAGAATTCTCGAGCCCTGCGCCCCTGTCCACTGATGTACACCCTCAGTCGGGTACAGGATCCATCCACGCCATCGCCCATACCTCTGCAACAATCTCCATTAATGGCGCACCAACCCGCGGCCTCGGGAAGATCATCATACAGACTATCGCGAGCATTTCCCGCCGAGATTCATCATCATGATGTTTGAAAATGCAGGATAACAATATCCCACATGCACCCCGCGATGACCTCAATAACACTTTATATACTAGGTCATGAGCATATATCATGTCGGTGCTTTTGCTCCTGACGACACTAGTATAGACCTCATCATCATCATCCTCCAGCAGCATGATATCCTATTGTTCGAAATATCACCCTGACGTCATCATGATATTTGAAATATACCCTTCATGATAATCGGCACAACCTGATCCATCGGAGGAACATCCTCCTGCTGAGCTTATTCCAAAAGTCTGGCCGATGAACATCCTAATGACGTCATCATCATATCCTGCTGACGTCATCATCATATCTGCCTGCCGCGCACTTCCTCATATCCGGATGACGTCATCATCATGTTTGCAAATATCAGGAGGTCTCTTTAAGATGATCAGTGTTAGAAATATGACCCCCGGATCTTGATGACGTCATCATCATATTAACATCATCATGATATTCGGAAGACAACCGGATATTTGGAAATATCCTCCTGATGCACAAATATCAGGTTGCACTGTAGCTCCACTATAAGATCGGGGCAATAACTGAATATGATGATGATGCTTGAAAAGATCACCCCCAGTAGATAACGCGCGAAGCCAGCAGGCGGATATCTCCTTGATATCAGCATCATCATGATGCTTGAACAAACATATATCCGGGTGATATGAAAATATCACCCCCTCCTTCGGAAATATCATGATGCAGATAGGCAGAGAAACAAATATCACCCTGATATAAGGATGACGTCAGCATCATCAGGATGACAAAACAACGAACAAGAAGTGATACAACATCATCAGGATGATATTGACTAAGATCATCCTGACGTTTAAAATATGATGACCCTAGTGAATATCGGGTCGCACTTAGAACTCTTCAACAACATCATCAGGATGATATTAACCAAGATCACCCGATAACTGAAAATATCACCCCGGCGAAATATCATGAGGGCAGAAAATATGATGACCTCCGCAAGCAGCCGGATGACAACTTGAAATATCATGATGATGACGACGACCCTTAAGAAAAAACAAGTTAGGTCGAACAACTTAGAGAATAACCCCTTCAAGATAATGGGGCAACATCATCATCATGTTCGGGCAAGGTGATAAATGGAAGATCACCGGATACTTTGAAAAATCAACCTCGCAAGCAGATCAGGGTGCACTGTAGCTCGTCAGCATCATCAGGATAAAAACCAAACATCACCCGATAACTGAATATGATGATGACGATGAGAAACCGGTCGACGAAGAACATGATGATGCAGATCATCATCGAAGACAAGATGATGATGATGACCTCCTCCTCAGGAAAATATGATGCTGCAGTTGAAAAATGCTGAGGAGGTCCAACACTTAGAGAAAATGGGCAAGAATATAAAGGCTTCAGATGAAGAAACCTCCTGATCATGACAAATCAACCCCAGGTCAAAATGAGTGCTAACAAGGTCATCTATCCATAGTTTATTCTCATATTGTAAGAATGGTTTGGTAGGAGGATAGATGGAAAGTTCTTTAATCTTTTTCCCATTTGAAATAGTCATGTTTCCTGACCTATAGTCAATAAGGGCTGATGTGGTAGCTAGCCAAGGTCTACCAAGTATTATTGGGTACCCTAAATGTTTCTTTTTGGTCTGAAGGATGAGGAAATCAACTGAGTAATCCCAGGTGTCGATAGTAACTATGATATTTTCTAGAATTCCTTCTAGTTTTGTGATAGATAAATCTTCCAGTTGTAACACAGTTGATGTTGGTTGAATATGCGTTAATGCTAGAGCTTCTGTAGTTTCTGAAGTCATCACATTGATAGTAGCTCCTAGGTCAATCGGTACATTAGAGACTGACACTCCTTTTATTTCTACTGAAATAATAGGACTTCCATGGTCCCCATATTTTTGAGGAATTAGTTTACCTGAAAAAACATCAACAGGTTTTCCTTCTACTTGGATTGTGTTGGGTAATTTTTGTTTCCTACCAGGAAGTTTTAGGCATAAGCTCTTAATGGTCTGAATATCTCAGGGATATCTTTTATTGCTTGTAGCAAAGGAACTTCAATATGTATCTTTCTGAGTTCCTTCATTAATTGAGTCATCATGTGCAAGTTGGTTTTCCCTAGATTTTGGAGGAGTCTGTTTAAATCGTTCTGGGAATGGAACAAAGGTTTCTTTTGGAATTTCTTTAGAATTTCTTGTCTCAGTCTTCTCATCTTTTTGTTGTTTATCAACATTTTGCATTACATCCTCTTCCTCAGTGACTTCTTCTATAGGAATGTTGACAAGAATGTTCTGAGATTGAATCTGAATATCATTTATTTCCACAACATTTAGGGTGGTTGTATTTGGATCTGTGTTATACACCTACTATTCTAGCCTATTATTTTTAGGATTGGGAACTGGCTGAGTAGGCATTGGAGGTTGGTTTACCTAATCACTTGTATTTGGGTTTGTAGGTTATGAGGGTCTGGGAAGTAAGGCTTGAGGTTGATTCCCAAATTGCCTCATTCCTTGGTTATATTGAGGTGCCCACTGCTGTTGATATTGTTGTCAATTTGGCCACTAAGGGTTGTTCCAAGATTGATTTGTCTAGTCTAGCTGAGGCCATGCTAGTCCCCACTGGGGTGGCATCTGCATTGGAGGAGGTAGACCTCCCACGATCCATTCCAAGAGGTTGGACCCCAATTTGATGGGCCCCTTGGAGCATATTGGTTTGAAAACTAATTGAATTCATAATTTGGTTGTTTCTGGTCAATAAAATTTAGCTCTTCCTCATCTATTGGTACCTGCTTCAATCTATTTTTAATTTTAGGGAGTATGTAAGAGTCAATGTGACTCAACAAGCTAGGATCCCTGCAAGCAAGACAACCTTCCACACAAAGATAACAGAGAAGAATATGCTAAAACAATGGAGCAAAGAATCTATATAAAGATCATGTGAAATACAATGAGAGATCCTTGCTTATAAAGGCAAGGTGAGAGCTAGAAAGGTGGAGATATTCCTACAACATGTGACAATTAGAGGATGATAACTAATTGCACATGTGGAGGATAAGACAACTCACTCCAACTATCAAAAACTCAACACACAACTAGACTCAACTAGAAACACCTAGAAGACTCACTAAGTCAACTTAACATGTGAATTATGTGTGATGTGTGAATATTATTTAACTAGTAAATAGTTAAATAATATGAATTATCTACACAAGGGTAAACCGGTTAGGTGATAACCTTGTTCACACCAACACCCCCCTTAAGTGCAACTTAGGGAGTAGTTGACTAAAGCAAGATGGAATAATGGTTGGGTCTCGGCTACTAGGCCATGTTAGGTACCCATGTACAACAAATCTCAAGTGGAGAAAAGGAGAAAGCCTCATGGGACAAAACCCCTCTCCAAAAGTGAGAATGCAAAAAACAAATGAAAGATGTGATGGAAGGAGAACTCAAGACGCCCCAAGGACTACATCCAACACATATGTACAACCAATTACCCCCCATAGGAGAGCAAGTGTGAGACTATAGGTCCCCTCCACAATGAAGTAGCTCCAGTGCCGATGGTGAATGCCTAAAGAAGAGTGTTGAAGAGAATCCAAAGCCTGCAAACAACATTCTTCCCCTTAGGAAGAAACAGGTCCAAAGGCTGATGTCGAAGAAAATCTAGCTCAAGGTATAAGGAAAAAAGCCTCATGATATATGATGTCTATAAAAACTGCTCAAGTGTCCACATGTCATAACCAAAAGATGTCACATAATCAGGTGTTGCATGCCTAATCAAAGAATATGACAATCCAAGACATGATGAAAACTCAAGATCATCAATCTCCAAAGATGAAGTATCCTCCGAATAATACTCAACATACTCCAACTCAGTGCCAAACTGTGACAAGTGAAGAGGAGAATATGGTGCCCACACATCTAAAGTAGATTAATTAACTCCTTCAAAGAGGAGATGAATGTCATCAATGATGTCCTCCAAGTCATCAAGATAGGACTCACAAAACAAGTCTGAAATACCTATCAAGTACTCATCCCACAAACCTGTATCTGGAAGACAAAGAATATCCTACTCAACTGAAGTGTATGAATCTATGTCAATTGCAATCTCTATAGAAGTAGGAGGAGGAAGCTCAAAACTAGTCTCAGGAACCGAAGTAGATGCAAGAACACCAAGGTTCAAGTGACCAAACTTCTCATCACAAACATGATTCACACTTGATGCATGAGTGTGAATAGAAAACAATGGATCTACATCATCATCATAAATAAAATGGGAGAATGTATACAAGTGAGATGCATGATCAGCCATCCCAACAATAATGATATCTCTACTCTCCAAGTTTCGTATGATCATAGAATCAGGAGCAAACTCAACTGTGTTACCTACACCACAATGAGTAATCTGGTAGATGGAAAGGAGATTGGTTGTTAAGGAAGGTACACACAACACATTGTTGAATGTATTCTCTCCAAGATCAATATTTCCTCTTCCAATTACACGCATGTATGTATTGTTACCCATCAAAATAGGTGGCAAAGTACATGACTGAAATGAAGAGAACATCCCTTGTGAAGATGCCATATGATGAGAAGCTCCAAAATCAAGAAGCCATCTCTCTGACTATAGACTTGTTGAAGCAAAGAGTGCCTATCCTTTTCCTTTGTATGACCCATCAGCAATGCCTATTGTCCCTGTAGATGTAGATGATGATGGTGGCAAAGAAGAAGAATTGCGTAAAATTGATGTTGATGAAGAATACTCAATGTTATGTTTTTAAAGTTGTGACATCTCTTCAATTTTTTTCTGATAACATTTAGTCTCATCATGACCCAATTTCTTACAATAAGAACACTTTTCCTTCTTCTTATTGGACTCCTCTTTAGAAGAAGAGTTAGGGGTTTTCTTTGATTCTTTCTCTTGCTCATTAGACTTTGAATCATTTTGTTTATTTCCCTTATTATGTGAAGCCTTAGGATCTTTTGTGCTTAGTGTTGCAACTAGAGCTTGTTTTCTAGGTGACTTCAATGTGCCCATGTGTAGTAGCTTGGCTTGTTCCCTTGTGAGTTGTGCAGCAAACTCCTCAAGTGAAGGCATTGTAAACTTACTACCAAAGGCATCCATTATAGCATAAAAGGTAGAAACATAAACTGAATATGCAGGACCCAATTTTGCAAGAATAGATAGAATCAATTGTTCATCTTCTTTCTCAAGACCACACTGTTTGAGTTGTAACCTGAGAGACTTGAACTTGGTGAAGAAGTCTTCAATTTGATCAAAATCTTGAGGATCAAGTGTAATTATCTCATTCTCCAATTTGAACCTTCCTATTTTATCTTGCTTGCCAAAGAGATTGTCTAATGTTGTCCATATCTCATTTGGTGTAGTACAAGACTCAACATGAAATCTCAGATCTGAAGAAATAGCAAGACAAAGTGTACCATAAGCCTCATCTCCTCTATCTACCTATTTTCTTCTCTTAGTAGTACCTGTGGATTCAGGATCTATGCCTAAAGTTATTCTATGTAACTTTTGTTTATACAACACAAACTCCATGTTTTTCTTCCATTCAAGATAATTATATGGAGTTAAAAGTGGAAATTGAGGCACATCCATGATGAAAAAGAGAGACAACAAGACAACAACACCCCTTTACTATGTCAGAGAGCCCCCCCCCAATTTGTTTGTGGCACTTTATACTTAGTGTGTTTTACAATTGTCCTTTAGGGACCAAAAAATGGGAAAACAAAATCTCTTAAAAAAGAGATCCAAGTGGGATTACAATCACTCACAATGATGTGTTACAAAAAACAAGTCCTCTCAAAACAAATTTCACCTCCTCAAGTATCAAAATGCCCAAGTTATCAATCAAAAGCCAAAAAATTGACAAATGAAATAAAATTCACCTAGAGAAAAATATGATAAAAGTGGATTGATGGATTTGTAGATCTCGTCAATACCTTTCCAATGCCGCTTGAATCATGAAAATAAGAGATTGTGGCAAAAAGTTATGAGCTCAGGAGTCAAAAAAGAAGATCTATCTTTGACATACAATAAATTCTATCAAATAGAAAAACCTATGAAAATGACTAATACCACTACGAAGTGCTCTCTGTTAGCTTTCCAATGGTATCTTGTTGTCCCGATTTTAACACCGTGGGCAAAAGTTGTACAAAAAGTTAAAAAAAGCCCTATTTTAGGGCTTTAAGAGGCAAAACAAGCCCCCTAACAGAATATTCTCTTTGCTGGCTAGAATATGCTCCTATCACCAACTGCATGTGAGCAAAAAAATAATCTCAGAGGCAAAAAAATAGCCAGTGAGAAAAAAAATGCCTGTGTTGGCACAAAACTGCCTTGAATATGTGAAACCACTTGAATAGTACAGAAACCCCCATATGTCACTTAGTCAAAACTGTTAGATTTAGGGCAAACAACTGAGAGGGGGGGTGAATCAGTTGTACAAAACTTTCCTTAATTTAAACACTTAACTCCACATTGTTATTTAGCTGCTTAATAGTAAATCAATCATGAAAGCACAATGCAACAAATCAAGAGCAGAAACATATCAACACATGTGACACCAAGATTTTTGATGTGGAAAACCCGGTTAAGGGAAAAACCACAAGGTGATTAACCCAAGAATGTATTCTCTATTAGAAGAATAGAAAGAACAAAATGGCACATGCCAATTAGGGCTCACTGCCTGAGCACACTGCTCACAAGAGGCTCACTGCCTACAGGAGACAAATTGTCTACTAAGAAATAAGTATCACCTACTTGAACTGGAAAATAGCATCTTCACCATGCTTGAATCAGTTCCATTAAGCTCAGTACTTCTGTTCTACCTTTCACTCTCCTCCTCACTACCACACACTCATCTCCACAAGGACAACTTCAAAATGACTTCATAATCCCTTATTTATACAAGGCATCAACTTAGGAATGATCATCTAAGTCGGCAAACATCCATAAGAACATCCGCAAGATGTATAACTCATCCGGTCAGCCTGTCTTAGGAAGAACACCATCATCTGGAAGTTGTTCTTCAAATGCAAACTCCAACTTCAATGCGGACCACCAATATGAACTGGACATGATCCAAAGACCACCACAAGCTTTCCTGAATCACCAAGAACATCCACACTTCATCTGCTTACTGAAATCCTTCTCTCCTTCATTTGGAACCTCAAGAACACAGTCTGTCATTACTGTCACAAAGGAATAGATGCTTGTGGACCTTCAAACCACAAACCTATCTAGTTGACCCTCCACAAAGAATTCCTCAACACACCCTAAAATCTGCAGCACAGGAAAATGCAATTTTAGATCTCACCGGACTTGTTTGTATCACTCTATCACCACTGAACATCTGTCAGAACTGGTTTTACTAGAGTAGCCACAACTTTTCCAGATCATCATGCAGACCTGTAAAATCTCTACTGGATCACCTTAGAACACATATATATAAACCCTTTAATCCGCATCCTCTAATCCTCATCCTATCTTGGAATTTTACCTTATTGCCATCACTATTCTTCACTGTTCCTGATTGAGACTAATTTTCTCAATATCCTCAGCACATAGCTCTTTCAATCCTTATCATTAATGCAACAGGAGTATGTTGACATCAATGACAACACCGGTTAGGCCCATACTTGCAACAATCCCCCCATTTGTCATTGATGGCAACATATGATATGAAAAATTGTTTTAACCATCATGACAAGAAATTCTCCTTACTGTCACAACTCCCCCTATCAGCAACAACCATTCACATGTCTTCTCTCCCTTTACTGCTCCCCCTTTGATTAGCAACGACTTGTTTTTCACATGTCTTCTCTCCCCCTTTGACATCAATGGCAAAGGGCACATACTTGCAATTCCAACTATTTTGAAACATACCTGCTGCTCCCCCTGAGTAGAAACTCCCCATCATCAATTTGGATCACAAGATATGACTGTGATATCCACTAGATTGATGCACCTCAGTGCATCTTAGTTCATCACCGGAGGGGAAATAACCCCTAGCTTCTCCTTGAGATACTCAAAAGAATCCTTAGGTAGAGGTTTAGTAAAGATGTCTACAATCTAATCCTTGGAAGGTACAAACTCTAATCTAACTTCATTCTTGTTCACTTTCTCTCTCAAAAAATGAAACTTGATGGATATGTGTTTAGTATTTGAATGCAACACGGATTCTTAGAGATATTTATTGTACTTGAATTATCATAGAAGATTGTGATAGGTTCCTCATACTCCACTTTGATATCTCTTAGCATCTGGTTCATCCACAAAACTTGAGTGCAACTACCTATTGCTACAATATATTCTGCTTCAGTTGTAGACAGAGATATTGCCTCTTGTTTCTTTCTTATCCAAGAAACCAATCTTTTCCCCAAAAAGAAAGCTCCACCACTAGTACTCTTCCGGTCATCCACATCTCCTGCCCAATCCGCATCTGTATATGCATGAAGAGAGAAATCATGATCTCTAGGATACCACAGACCATACTCAACTATCCCTTTTAGATATCTAAAAATTCTCTTGATTGCCATGACATGAGATTCTCTAGGATCAGCCTGGAATCTAGCAACAAGACCAACGGCCTACATAATGTCTGGTCTAGTTTGAGTGAGATACAACAGTCCTCCAATCATTGCCATATACTTTGTCTGATCAGCCTTAGGAGAATCATCATCTTTGCTCAATTTGCATTTGGTTGCCATTGGAGTATTCATTGGTTTAGAGTCTTCCATCCCAAATTTCTTCAACAATTCTTTCACATATTTGGTTTGAGAAATGAAGATTCCTTTCTTTGTTTGAGTGATTTGTAGACCCAAGAAGAAATTCATTTCACCATGCATGGACATCTTAAACTCACTTTTCATTTGATTTGCAAAAATTTTACACATACTATCTCTTCCTCCAAAAATGATATCATCAACAAACACTTCAACAATCAAGATGTTTTCATGATCAATTTTGAAATACAAATTACTGTCAGTAGTACCTTTGTTGAAACCAATCTTCAAAAGATGTTTGTCCAGTCTTTCATACCAGGCTCTTGGGGCTTTCTTTAGTCCATACAGTGCCTTCTTCAACTTGCAGACCATATCACTATGATTAGACAATTGAAATCCATCCGGTTGCTCTATGTACACTTCTTCTTCCAAGTCACCGTTCAGGAAGGTACACTTGACATCCATCTGATATACCTTGAAATCCTTGAAGGCAGCAAAGGCAAGAAATAATCTGATTGCTTCAATTCTTGCCACCGGAGCAAAAGTTTCTTCAAAATCAACTCCTTCTATTTGAGAGTAACCCTTGTAGACCAATCTAGCTTTATTTCTGATTACTTCACCAACTTGATTCAGTTTTTTCCAGAAGACCCATTTTGTTCCAATCACATTCTTGTTTCTAGGTCTGGGAACAAGATCCCAAGTGTGATTTTTGTCAATTTGCATCAGCTCTTCCTCCTTTGCTTTGGTCTATTTTTCATCATCGTAAGCTTCATTCACTGTCTTAGGTTCAATCTTTGAAATCAGACAATATTCTTCTGAGTCTTGAGCAATTCTCCTTCTGGTTTGTACTCGTTTGCTTTTATCACCTATGATCTGATCTTCAGAGTGGTTTAGTCTTACATACCTAGGAACTTTGGGAATTTCTTGCACTTCTGATTCTTGATCAGGGTCATTGAAACTTATTTCTTCTTCCTAGTTTACCGGATTAGTTTGAATCTGACTAACAGATGAGGCTTGGGCTCCTTAAGTCAGAACACCATTCTGATCATCTATGTCATATTCATAAAACCTTGAGGGTTTCTCAATTCCCTCATCAACCTTCACATTTGTACTTTCTATCATCTTTCTCAGTCTCTTGTTATAACACTGGTATGCTTTGCTTTGAGTAGAGCAACCCAAGAATATTCCTTCATCACTTCTAGCATCAAAATTTCCTAGATCTTCATCTCTTTTAATGTAACATTTTCTACCAAAGACTCTGAAATACCTCATAGTAGGAGTGATGCCAAACCAAAGTTCATAAGGAGTCTTACCAGCATTGCTTCTGATTTGAACTCGATTGAGAGTATAGACTGCAGTGCTGATAGCTTCTCTCCAATAGATCTGAGGAATATTTGCTTCCATCATCATGGTCCTAGATGCTTCCTGGATTGTCTAATTCTTTCTCTCCACTACTCTAATCTGCTGTGGAGTCCTAGGAGAAGACAACTGTCTCTTTATTCCATGTTTCTCAAAGGAACTTGGTGCAGGTGCACCTAAACCACAGTGGCCTCCATGAGGCATTTAGTTTTTTATGCTTAGTTTTATGTTTTCAATAAGGTCCTAATTGGACATTCAATGTAATAAGGTCTATTTGACCAAGATATGCTATTTTTAGATCAGTTGTTTAGAGTTAGTTAGAGTTTGTTGAATAGCTATAGTTCCCAGCCACTTGGAGAGATTTCCCAGCCGCTTGGAGACAAAAATAGTACTACTGTGGTGAGTAGTTAAAATGCCCTAGATCAGGTCATTTGAGGGATCGTGATATTGGGAATTCATTAGGAATCTGATATTGAATAGTTCTGTAATGGAGAGTTGATTTATGAGTCTGTGAGATAGTTAGTTGTAATCTTTTCTACAAGCAATAAAGAGATTTTGTTGTGTCATTTCTCTATTTGGATCTCATTGTGTAATCGAATTGCGGTTCTGGTGGGTGTATGGATTCGTTCATCCATTCCACCGATTGATTTGTTGAATCGGTGGAATGGGAATGTATAGTAGTTTAGGTTTTCATTTGCATTTTCTATTTGTTTGCAGGATCATAGTTCAAAGGTGTTGAGAGCCCTAGCATGGGTATGTGCTAGGTCATGCAGATTGTTAGAGTCTGGAAGATCGTCCAGGAAGTGGATTGGGTCACCCTAGAAAGTTTGGCAGATCAGAATGGTGAAAATCTGCTAAGATCGGTGTATTCATCGCATCTGCATCATCAGGATATTTCTACTTATATCCTGTAGTTACATCAGGCATCAGCTTATGTATATCCTGATAGTGGACATTGGGTTATGTATGTTGTGGATGTTGCATATATGTATCAGGTTGTGAGTATCCGTCTGACGGAGATAATTCGTGAATACAATGCAGTGCATATTTGTGAATATGATGCAGTAGATCACATAAGGTGAATGCACATCGGGGTGATAGGGAATTAACACTAGGTGGATCACAAAAGGAATATTTGGCAGAATATTCTTCATGTGCATAAAGTTGGGTATCGTCATCAGGATGTTTCAATATGACCCGATAAGTTATATCCTGATGCTGGTTGTGTAAGCGAGTCAAATATCGAGGTGACGTAAGCATCAGAGTAGAGGTGCATGAGGTTGTCATCATCAGGATATATGGGAGGAACCCAATATTTTATATCCTACTGATAAAAGGTGTAGATGATGCCAAACATCATGATGCTGTAGATAGAGTTTGGCGGTAAGGTGAATAGTGATTGTCAGGAGGATAATTGCGTTCACCAAATATGATGATGCTGCTGATAGGCGAAAGGTCGAAGGTTAGGAGGATACCAATCGGCAGAGAAAATATGATGATGCTGATAGGTTTTTGGTTTGGGTGCATGATTAGTAATGCATAGACATACATGTTGTATGTCAGGGTTTTAGTGTGGGTGCCTTTGCATCATAGTGGTATCAGAGCTCAACAAAAGGTCTGGGCTATTTGTGTGTTGATTCTGTCATTGAGAAGACAGAGGTAGAGAAGTGAGAGGTTGACAAAATGCCTCCGAAAGGTAATGGTACTGCAAGAGAGTTGCAGGAAATGAAGGAAAAACATGCCAGAGAGATGAGGAAGATGAAGGAGCTTGCTGAAGCACTTCAAGCTAGGCTTGTAGCCTTGGAGAAGAACAAAAAGAGGGAAGTGGAAGATAGTGAATTAGAAGAAGATGAAGATGCTGATGAAGAATTTGAAGAGGTAGATGAAGAACTGAATGCTGAAGACCAGAGATTTGCAAAACTGTTAAAGGCAGTGCAGAGTGATAAACCTAAGGTAAAGGTTGATGTTTCCAAGTATAATGGAAGTTTGAATGAAGATGAGTTACTGGATTGGATTGCTGCACTTGATAATCACTTTGAATGTGAAGATGTTGCTAAGGATCAGAAGGTAAAGATTGCAAAGACCAAGTTAGGAGGTCATGCTTTGGTATGGTGGGATTATGCACAATCCAAGAGAAGGAAACAAGGAAAGTCAAAGATCACTTCATGGGATAAGATGGTAGCTAGGATCAAAGGTAAGTTCTTGCCCAAGGATTATGAAATTTAGATGTTTAAGAAGCTACAATTTTTAAGGCAAAAGGAAATGGATGTGAAGGCATATACTGAGGAGTTTTAGAAGTTGAGTATGAGATCTGGTCATCATGAGAATGAGGTAGAAAAGGTGGCTAGGTACTTAGCTAGTTTGAGATTGAACATACAGGATGAGTTAGTTTTATCTAACCTAAGGAGTGTGGAGGATTGTTATCAAATGGCAATCAGGATTGAAGAAAAGATGAATAGAAGACAAGTTAAATCCATGAGAGGAAGAGGCAGCAATATGAGGGGAAGAGGATCAACCCCTATAATAAGACAAACCAATGGGAGTCAAGAAGACACTGGTAAAGGACAGGACCAGCCTGATTTCAGAGGTGGATGGAAAGGTACTAGAGGCAGATTTGGAGGTGGTAGAAGTTCTACTACATTTTCAGGAAAGTGTTACACTTGTGGTGAGTTTGGTCATCCATTTTTTAAATGTCTAGAAAGCCAAGGTTCATCATCCAGAGATGATAGAATGAATGACAAGAGAGTACAACTTGTGCAAGAAGAGAAAGTAGAGGAAAATGTGCAAAGTTCTACCGCTTATCAAGGAGATAGATCTCCTGACAATTATGGATATCCTGAGGAGGGAGAAGCATTGATGTTAAGAAGGACAGTTTTGAAGACATTAAAGGATATGATGCAAAGAAAAGCTCTTTTCAAGACCACATGCAAGAGCAAAGGTAAAGTATGTAAGGTGGTCATTGATATTGGTTCAACAGACAATATAATATCTCAAGAAATGGTGGATAAATTGAATTTGGAAAGGATTCCACATCAACACCCTTACAAGGCATCTTGGGTGAGTGATAGTCAATCACTTTTTGTATATGAACAGGCATATGTTGATTTTCAGATTGGAGCATATCATGATAGAGTTGTGTGTGACATATTGCTCATGGAATGTTGTCACCTATGGTTGGGTAGGCCATGGCAATTTGATAGGAGGGTACTGTATGATGGGTATGCAAATACCTACACCATCAAGAAAGATGGGAAAACTATTGTGTTGATGCCATTATAGGAAGAAGCTGCAGCACAGAAGGTAGAAAAAATTATTTTTGTGGGAAAGAAGGAATTTGTGCAGATGCCTATAGCAGCAGGCATAAAGGCAGTTGAGGATACTGTAGGGAAAGAAGTTGTTAAGGACAACAGTTTGAAGAAAGATTTAGTTTTGACTAACAGAGGTCAACCATAGATCAAACAACAGGTTTATGAGCAGCCAAAGATTGATTGGCAAGATAAGGATGTGATTGTAGTTGGGACTATTGTTTGTCCTATAAAAGTTGAAAGGAAGATAGATTTGCACATTGCAGAAGTTCAAGAGGCAATTCCTCAGGTTCTTCAACCAGGTATTCAGATAGAGGCGCTGGTTAGACAAATTGGCAAACACAAGGTAGGTGTGAGAAGGGCCTATACTGACAGGCATGAGGGTTTACTTGCAAGACAGCACGCTACAGTTCAGAAACCTTGGAGCAGCCAAGAGACAACAAAGTATAAAGATGGAACAGGTCAGAACACTGAGATGGCTAAGAGTAAAGGTGGAATTCTTCCACAACCTAACTCATGGGACATGAGTTCTTTTTCTGTTGGGGAGTATGGTGCAGGTGCACCTAAACCACAATGGCCTCCATGAGGCATTTAGTTGTTTATGCTTAGTTTTATGTTTTCAATAAGGTCCTAATTAGACATTCAATGTAATAAGGTATATTTGACCAAGATATGCTATTTTTAGATCAGTTGGTTAGAGTTAGTTAGAGTTTGTTGAACAACTGTAGTTCCCAGCCACTTGGAGACAAAAAAAGTACTAATGTGGTCAGTAGTTAAAATGCCCTAGATCGGGTCATTTGAGGGATCGTGATATTGGGAATTCATTAGGAATCTGATATTGAATAGTTCTGTAATGGAGAGTTGATTTATGAGTCTGTGAGATAGTTAGTTGTAATCTTTTCTGAGAGCAATAAAGAGATTCTGTTGTGTCATTTCTCTATTTAGATCTCAGTGTGTAATCAAATTGCATTTCTGGTGGATGTATGGATTCGTTTATCCATTCCACCGGTTGATTCGTTGAATCAGTGGAATGGGAATGTACAATAGTTTAGGTTTTCGTTTGCATTTTCTATTTGTTTATAGGATCACAGTTCAAAGGTGTTGAAAGCCCTAGCATGGGTATGTGCTAGGTTGCACATATTGTTAGAGTCTGGAAGATCATCTAGGAAGTGGATCGGGTCACCCCAGGAAGTTCGGCGGATCAGAACGGTGAAAATCTGCTAAGATCGATGTATTCGTCACATCTGCATCATCAAGATATTTCTGCTTATATCCTGTAGTTACATCAGGCATCAGCTTATGTATATCCCGATAGTGGACGTCAGGTTATGTATGTTGTGGATGTTGCATATATGTATCAGGTTGTGAGTATCCATCTGACGGAGATAATTCGCGAATACAATGCAGTGCATATTTGTGAATATGATGCAGTAGATCGCATAAGGTGAATGCACACCGGGGTGATAGGGAATTAACACTAGGTGGATCAAGGAAGGAATATTTGATAGAATATTCATCATGTGCATAAAGTTGGGTATCATCATCAGGATGTTTCAATATGACCCGATAAGTTATATCCTGATGCTAGTTGTGTAAGCGGGTCGAATATCGGGGTGACGTAAGCATTAGAGGAGAGGTGCATGAGGTTGTCGTCATCAGGATATATGGGAGGAACCTGATATTTTATATCCTGCTGATAAAAGGTGTAGATGATGCCAAACATCATGATGTTGTAGATAGAGTTTGGCGGTAAGGTGAATAGTGATCGTCAGGAGGATAATTATGTTCGCCGAATATGATGATGCTGCTAATAGGCGAAAGGTCAAAGGTTTATCTACAGGAGGATATCGGTCGGCAGAGAAAATATGATGATGCTAACAGGTTTTAGGTTTGGGTGCATGATTAGTAATGCATAGACATACATGCTGTATGTCAAGGTTTTAGTATGGGTGCCTCTGCATCAGAACTCTATGAACTCACCGGATGTGAATTCTCCAACTCTATCAGACCTCAGACATTTCAATTTTAATCCGGTTTCATTCTCTACCATAGCCTTGAATATTTTGAATTTCTGAAGAGCTTCTAATTTCTCTTTTAGAATGGTTATCCACATCATTTGGGAATAGTCATCAATTAGTAACATGAAGTATCTATCACCTTGCATACTCCTGATTCTTGTCGGATCACAGAGATTAGTATGAACTAAGTCCAATAATCTGGTAGAAGACAGTTCCATACTTTTGAATGAGACTCTGCTTAGCTTACCCAATTGACATTCTTTGCACAAGCTATTAGTAGGTTTCACTAATTTTGGAAGATCTCTTACAACCTGAGTATTTCTTATCTTGATGATATTATAAAAATTCACATGACACATCCTCTTATGCCATAGTCAACTCTGATCAACTTGAACAAATAAGCAACTTTTACCAGTACCAACCAAGTGAAAGATATTACCTTTAGTTTGAGTACCGGATGCAATCTCTGTTCTAGAGCTTTCAAAGATTTTGCATTTCCCATCCTTGAACTAGAGATCATAGCCTTTGTCCACCAACTGTCCAACACTGAGAAGATTGTACTTCAATCCTTGAACATACAGTACATTACCAGTTTTGTTTCTTCCATCAAAAGAAATAGTTCCTCTACTTCTGATTCTACCAGTAGAATTATCACCAAACTTTACCACTCCTCCTTCATATCTTTCCAAATCCATAAACTTATTTTTGTCACCTGTCATATGGTGAGAGCATCCATTGTCAATGACCCAATCATCCTTTTCTTCAACTTAGGCAGCCAGAGCTTTTTCTACAACATTATGATTGACATATTCAAAGGATATTGGTTCTTCTTCCGTGATGGCAATAAACACCCATTCACTTCCAGTTTTATTTCCTGTCTCTAAGTCATCATCTATTACTCCTTCATTATCATCTTCTTCATGAACATAGTAACAATTCTTTTGGAACCTTGATCTGTTAGGATTTGGTCTTGAAAATCTTTCTGGACATTTAGAGGCAAAATGACCAATCTTATTGCAGTTAAAACACTTAAAAGGCAATTTTCCTTCATACTTACTGGATCCTCTTGGTAGTCTCCTTGCAATAAGGGCTTCAAGTTGAGCAGTTTCAACTTTTTCTTCTTCTAGGTCTTTTCTTTCTTTTTCATACCATGATAGTTTCCTTGAAGAGTTCTCTCCTAGATCAAACCTTTGTTTACCTTTTACAGAGGCATTGGCTTTGAATGCAAATTTAGTCTTTGGGGGTTCATCTCCAAACTCGACCATTTCAAATGCTGCCAATTTACCAACCAATTGATCTCTTGTGATAGTTGTGTGAGCTCTGAATTCTTCAATTGCAGCAGCCTTGATTTTATAAGAAGCGGGAAGGGATCTGAGAACTTTGCCAACAATCTCATCTTCATTCAAGACTCCACCAGCATTTCTAATTCCACAAACAATCTCACTTACTCTTGGCATAAAAGTAGTAATGTTTTCATCATCTCTCATCTTTAGATTTTCAAATCTCCCTTTCAGACTCTATAGCCTTGCACTTTTAACATACTTGTCTCCTTCATGCAAAAGTTCCAGTTTTTGCCAGATCTCAAAAGTAGTTGGTAGGTCAATAACATTTGAGAGTTCTGAATCAGATAATGCACTTAGAAGAGCTTCTATAGTCCACAAATTATTTTCAACATCTATGATTTCACTTTGGGATTTCAGACCACCCTATGGAGGTACATACTGTATTGTAACCATGGTCTAGTATGCCATTCCCATGCATTGCAAGTGACACTTCATGCGACCTTTCCATAGATTAAAATTTGTTCCATCAAACTTCAGGCTATCCTTCTTGTAAGACGACATCCTGGATGTCCTCAAGCGGTTAAGCTCCTTTTAGAGGGACTTGGCTTTGATACCAATTGTTAGATTTAGGGCAAACAACTGAGAGGGGGGTGAATCAGTTGTACAAAACTTTCCTTAATTTAAACACTTAACTCCACATTGTTATTTAGCTTCTTAATAGTAAATCAATCATGAAAGAACAATGCAACAAATCAAGAGCAGAAACATATCAACACATGTGACACCAAGATTTTTGACGTGGAAAACCTGGTTAAGGGAAAAACCATGGGGTGATTAACCCAAGAATGTATTCTCTGTTAGAAGAATAGAAAGAACATAATGGCACATGCCAATTAGGGCTCACTGCCTGAGCACACTACTCACAAGAGGCTCACTACCTATAGGAGACACGCTGTCTACAAAGAAATAAGTATCACCTACTTGAACTGGAAAATAGCATCTTCACCATGCTTGAATCAGTTCCATTAAGCTCAGTACTTCTACTTTTCCTTTCACTCTCCTCCTCTCTACCACACACTCATCTCCACAAGGACAACTTCAAAATGACTTCACAATCCCTTATTTATACAAGGCATCAACTTAGGAATGATCATCTAAGTCAGAAAACATCCATAAGAACATCCGCAAGATGTATAACTCATTCGTTTGGCCTGTCTTAGGAAGAACACCATCATCCAGAAGTTGTTCTTCAAATGCAAACTCCAACTTCAATGCGGACCACCAATATGAACTGGACACAATCCAAAGACCACCAAAAGCTTTCCTGAATCACCAAGAACATCCACACTTCATCTGCTTACTAAAATCCTTCTCTCCTTCATCTAAAACCTCAAGAACATAGTCTGTCATTACTGTCATAAAGGAATAGATGCTTGCAGATCTTCAAACCATTAATCTATCTAGTTGACCCTCCACAAAGACTTCCTCAACACACCCTAAAATCTGTAGCACAGGAAAATGCAATTTCGGATCTCACCAGACCTGTCTATATCACTCTGTCACCACTGAACATCTGCCGGAACCGGTTTTACTAGAGCAGCCACAACTTCTCCAGATCATCATGCGGACCTCTGAAATCTCTACTGGATCACCTTAGAACACATATCAACAAACCCTTTAATCTACATCTGCTGATCCTCATTCTATCTTGGACTTTTACCTTATTGTCATCACTATTCTTCACTGTTCCTGATTGAGACTAATTTTCTCAATATCCTCAACACACAGCTCTTTCAATTCTTATCATTAATGCAACAGGATTATGTTGAAATCAATGACAACACCAGTTAGGCCCATACTTGTAACAAAAACAACCCTCAAAACTGTCGATCAACTTTAAACCTGCGAGTAGGAGGTATTTTCTATTTGACGGACGGGAGCCGAGACAAAAGGCTCCCGCCTAAGGACCAATCGACGACCTTAGAAAATTTGCCAGCGTGAAGGATCTGCCAGTTTGAATGCTGACTGTTGATGGTTTAAGCACCAGCTAGTGCTTTGAAATAAAAAACACTCAATGTTGCCGAAGAGAAGTCTACTGGTCGAAATAAAAATGATGTCAAGGTTTTATGTCAACTGTCGAAGTGGAGATCCCTTATAATGGCATGTTGACCACCTAGATTGACTCTGATTTCAATGGAGTAATGCTAAACAGTTGGAAGATCAGAGATCACTACCGATTCTAACCGGGAGATGACTTTGAAATGTCGACTGCAGATTATGTATAACCACCGAAAGATTCAGGCTTAAAACTGCCAATGGTAGAGTCAAAACTATTGGATAAAGGAGGACTGCTGGTTGAAACAATGAAACCAGTGAAAAGGAGTCACTGTAAAACTGTAGATTTTAATTACAAAGGACCACCGTGGATAAAGACCACCAAATGCGGATCAAAGGCTACTTGACGGTACAGAGAAATATTATCCAACGATGAATGTGAAGTCCGTCACTGGGATCTCTGCCATTGACTATTGACTGCCAATGTGATTGTTGATCGAATATGGAGGGTCAGTCGATAGGTAGAAGCCAACAAAAACCATTTGAGATTTGCCAATTGTGGTTTATTGGTGGCAGAGCCACTAAAGGCCGTTGTTGTGGATTTCAAACTCCAGCACCAGTGGTAGATCTGACGCTACACTTCAGTCAGTATGGGGCCGATAGGGACCTATACAGGGTACCTTATCGATACCCAAAACTTATTTTTTTGCTTTAAAATTTTTTAAAACAAAAAACTTTTCAATGTCTGCAGAAAAAATTTATAACTAGTAGAAATTTTTTTTTTACTTGATGAATTTTGGTAGATGCAGACTGATTTGATTACCTGCGCATGTGCTGACACAATCCATCTATACAATTGTACGGATTTATCTACAAACACTAATCAAGGTCAAAGAAAAAGTTTGCCAGAAAAATTTTGATGTCAAAATTTGATGAATGAACAGCTGATTTATACAAATTTGGGCCTGTTGATCACAATGGTGATGTTCGTTTCACTCTAGGATGCTCCTAACACACAACTCCTAGCCAAACCTCTCCAATGAGGGAAGAAAATTATAGATTAGGCTCTAATACCATGTAAGAGTCAATGTGACTCAACAAGCCACGATCCTTGCAGTCAAGACAACATTCCACACAAAGATAACATAGAAGAATATGCTAAAACAATGGAGCAAAGAATCTATATAAAGATCATGTGAAATACAATGAGAGAGCCTTGCTTATAAAGGCAAGGTGAGAGATAGAAAGGTGGAGTGGAAAGTGGAGATATTCCTACAACGTGTGACAATTAGAGGATGATAACTAATTGCACATGTGGAGGATAAGACAACCCACTCCAACTATCAACAATTCAACACACAACTAGACTCAACTAGAAACACCTAGAAAACTCACTAAGTCAACTTAACATGTGAATTATGTGTGATGTGTGAATATTACTTAACTAGTAAATAGTTAAATAATATGAATTATCCACACAAGGGTAAATCAGTTAGGTAATAACCCTGTTCACACCAATAGGCTACACTCATTTGTTGGATGACTTTTCTCATAGAGTTTGCATAACTCAGATCAATTCAAAGGACACTCCCTAAGCAGATGTTTTTCTCTACAACAAGAACAATACATGGCTAAGGGTTCTACATTCCTTTTACTAGCTTGCATACCATCCAAAGTGGTATTTAGGTGAAGCAAGATATCAATTTTCAAATTTGCTAGTTCTTCCACAACTTTTGTAACATCACTGGAATGTCTGCCCTTCTTCAATATTCTCTTACCTGCATGAGTGCGAGAGTAATTCCTACAAACTTCCATAATTTCTAAAAATTCTTGTTTATTAATATCTCCTTTTCCCATTAGCTTTAAGGCTTCCTTGATTTTATCATCAATTCCTCTCAGAAAAATGGTCTTACTTAATTCCTGATCTAAATTATTTCCACATCTCCTATGGACAAATAGAAATTTGTCCACATAATCCTCCAAATTGCCATATTCCATCTGTTTCATGTGGAAGACTTCATCATTTCAATCCCTAACTCTACAATAGTCTTGATATTTGTCAAGGAAAATAGTTTCCATTTCATCCCAAGTAGTGATAGAGTCTGCTATCAGACCCATGAACCATTGGAGTGCTAACTCCTTGAGAGTGGAAGGAAAAATTTTTAATTTCTAGTTGTCTGTGGCATAATCATAGGTCTAGCAAAGGACCTTAAATTCAAACAAGAATTGGTTTGGATCATCAAAAGTTTTCCCTAGAAAGGTGTGTTAGATCTAGGGCACACAACTGAGAGGGGGGGTGAATCAGTTGTGCAAAAACTTGCTTCCACTTCAAACACTTGATTCTTCTTTGTTAGTTAACAGCATATCAATTAACCATTCATGAACGCATAAACATAAAGCATAAACATCGGAGCAGATAAACATCAACACATTAGACACCAAGATTTTGATGTGGAAAATCCAGTTAAGGGAAAAACCACGGGGTGATTAACCCAAGGATTATTTTCTGTTAGAAGAATAAGAAAAATAGATGGCACATGCCAATCAGGGCTCACTACCTGAGCACACTGCTCACAAGGAGGCACACTACCTACAAAGAGAAACACTATCTACAAAGTGATAAGAATCACAAACTTGAACTAGAGATTGACATCTTCACCATGTCTGGATCAGTTCCATTTAAGCCTGAGACACACCTGCTCTGCCTTTTGCTTTCTCGCTATTCCACACTCATCCGCAACCCACACACTTTGAAATGAATTCACAAACCTTTATTTATACAAGGCATCAACTTAGGAACAATCATCTAAGTCAGCAATTATCCACAATATCATTTGCAAGTCAGCAATCATCCACAAGAACATTTGCAAGATGAATAACTCATCTGGTCGGCCAGTCTAAACAAGAACATCTTCATCCAGAAGAATATCTCAAATTCTAGGCTCGAACACTAATGCAGACTGACAACACAACCTCAACATGATCCAAGAACCTTCACAGGCTTGCCTGAACGACCAGGTACATCCATACTTCCTCTACTTATTAGAATCTCTTCTCTTCTTCATCCAGAACTTCAAGAACACAGTCTACTGCCACTGTCATAATGCAAAAGGTACTTCCAAACCTCCAAACTATGTACAAATAGAGATGACACATCACAAGGACATCCCAAACACTCCTTCCAATTTGCAGAATAGAACAATGCACTTCTGGATCTCACCGGACCTTTTTGTAACACTCTATCACTCCGAAGCATCTCCCGGAACCGATTCTACTTGATCAATCACAACTTCTTCATATCTTCATACGGACCTCTGAAATCTTAACTGGAACATCTCAAGACTTATATCTACAAACCTTTTAATCTGCATCCTCTGATCCTCAACCTATTGAGTACTTTGGCCTTCTTCTCAACATTGTTCCTGATTGAGACTAATTTTCTCACTATCCTCAACACACAGCTCATCCAATCCTTCTCAACAATGCAATATGAGTATGTTGACATCAATGACAACACTAGTTAACCTCATACTTGCAACAATCTCCCCCTCTGTCATTGATGGCTGTAGTTAGGGTAAAATTGCAAATTAGGGCAAATGAATAAACAATAATGATAAAAACCCTAGCAATGCACAATGAAGCACAAGACAACATGAAAATCAAAATAACAAATATAAATGCAAACCGATCTCCACGCTATGCTCAATTTATCTCCATTGCTCTTCTCCACCTCGCATGAGCATGCAAGATTTTGAAAGATTATTGTTGGAAGAATGTTGGGTGCTCACTTCTGCAGCATAACATTAAGATGAAGATGCTAGAATGAACGATAGATGAAGGATGCAAAGGCTCTAATAATATTTCAGCAGCATGTGGATACTTGAGGATCAATGCATCTTTGAAAATTTGGCAGAATAAGGGTGCTTAAGGCTCAATGCATTGCTAATGGCTTATGAGGAGGTTGATTTATAGCAAAGGCTTGGTTCCAATGGATGGCTAGGATCAATTAGGGCTTTAGATGAAATGGATGGATAGGATTAAGTTAGGTTTCCTTGCACATCAAGAAATTGTAGTCAACTGACATGTGGCAAAGGAAGATAAGGCTTAGGTGTGCTTGTGTAGATAAATACTAAAATTAGGTCCCATTAGTTGTGCATGTGAAAGATAAAAGTTGTAACACATGATTGACTGGACAAGTGTTGGAATGTGATGAAAGATGAGGACTTAATTCAAATAAAATATTTGAATTAGTTGGGATATAGTTGGAAATTAATTAAATAAATAAAATTTATTTAATTAATTGGGAAGTTGAATAGGATGAGATAAGATATGATGTGGAAATTAATTAAATAAATAAAATTTATTTAATTAATTGGAATGAGGATAGGATATGATTGGGATATGATGTGGAATTAATTAAATAAATAAAATTTATTTAATTAATTGGCTTAATGGATTAGGGAAATTAGGACAAAACGCTACAAGATGTCTAGGATAATGTTTAAAAAGGTGTTGCTAGACATGGACAAAGTTGGGACAATTTTGGGTGTCTATAATGGCAACATATGATGTGAAAAACCATCAAGACAAGAACTACTCCTTTCTATCATAGCTCCCCCTATCAACAACAACTCTTCACATGTCTTCTCTTCCTTTACTACTCCCCCTTTGATCATCAACCACTTGTTTTTCACATGTCTTCTCTCCCCCTTTGACATCAATGGCAAAGGGCTCATACTTGCAATTCTAACATATTATAATCATACCAGCTGTTCCCCTTAGTAGTAGCTCCCCCTCACCAATCTGGATCACAAGATATGACTATGAAATCCACCAGACTGATGCACATCAGTGCATCCTAGTTTATCATCAGAGGGGCCATGACCCCTAACTTCTCCCGGAGATACTCAAAAGAGTCCTTGGGAAGAGGTTTAGTAAAGATATCTACAATCTGATCCTTGGAGGGTACATACTCCAATCTGACTTCATCCTTGTTCACTTGCTCTCTCAGAAAGTGAAACTTGATAGATATGTGCTTGGTCTTAGAATGCAACACCGGATTCTTGGAAATATTTATTGCACTTGAATTATCACAAAAAATTGTGATAGGCTCCTCATATTCGACTTTAATGTCTCTTAACATCTGCTTCATCCATAAAATTTGAGTGCAACTACCTACTGCAGCAATGTATTCTGCTTTAGTTGTAGATAGAGATATTGCCTCTTGTTTCTTACTTAGCCAAGAAACTGACCTTTTTCCCAAAAAGAATGCTCCTCCACTTGTACTCTTCCTATCATCCACATCTCCTACCCAATCTGCATCTGTATATGCATGAAGAGAAAAGTCCTGATCTCTAGGATACCATAGGCCATACTCAATTGTTCCTTTTAAGTACCTAAAAATTCTTTTGATTGCCATGACATGAGATTCTCTGGGACTTGCCTGAAATCTTGCCACAAGACCAACAGCCTGCATTATATCTGGTCTAGTTTGAGTGAGATACAACAATCCACCAATCATTGATCTGTACTTTGTCTAGTCTCCCTTAGGAGAGTCATCATCTTTGCTTAATTTGCATCTGGTTGCCATGGGAGTATTCATTGGCTTTGAATCTTCCATCCCAAATTTCCTCAACAATTCTTTCACATATTTGGTCTGAGAAATGAAGATCCCTTTCTTTGATTGAGTAATTTGCAGACCCAAGAAGAAGTTCATTTCACCAAGCATAGACATCTCAAACTCACTTTTCATCTGATTTGCAAAAGTTTTACACATACTATCGCTTCCTCCAAAAATGATATCATCCACAAACACTTCAACAATTAAGATGTTTTCATGATCAATTTTGAAATATAAATTACTGTCAGTAGTACCTTTGTTGAAATCAATCTTCAAAAGATGTTTGTCTAGTCTTTCATACCAAGCTCTTGGGGCTTGCTTCAATCCATACAGTGCCTTTTTCAACTTGCAGACCATATCACCATGATCAGACAATTGAAATCCATCTGATTGCTCAATGTATACTTCTTCTTCCAAATCACCATCTAGGTAGGCAGACTTAACATCCATTTGATATACCTTGAAGTCTTTGAAGGCAGCAAATGCAAGAAATAATCTGACTACTTCAATTCTTGCCACCGGAGCAAAAGTTTCTTCAAAATCAATTCCTTCTATTTGAGAGTAGCCTTTGCAGACCAATCTGCATTTGTTTCTGATTACTTCACCAACTTCATTTAATTTGTTCCAGAAGACCCATTTGGTTCCAATCACATTCTTTTCTCTCGGTCTGGGAACAAGATCCCAAGTGTGATTTTTCTCAATTTGCATCAACTCTTCCTCCATTGCATTGGTCCACTTTTCATCATTGCAAGCTTCATTTATTGTCTTAGGTTCAATCTTTGAAATTAGACAACATTCATCTGAATTTTGAGCAACTCTCCTCCTTGTTTGCACTCCTTTGCTTTTGTCACCTATGATTTGATCTTCAGAGTGGTTTAGAGCTACATACCTTAGAACTTTGGGAATTTCTTGCACCTCTAGTTCTTGATCAATCTCATTGACACTTATCTCTTCTTCATGTCTTACCAGATCACCTTGACTTTGTTTCTCAGAGGAGGCTTGGATACTTTGAATCTGAACATTGTTCTGATCATCTTCATCATATTCATAAAACCTTGAGGGCTTCTCAATTCCTTCATCAACTTTCACATTTGTACTTTCTATCATCTTTCTCAGTCTCTTGTTGTAACACCGGTATGCTTTGCTTTTGAGTGGAGTAACCCAAGAAAATTCCTTCATCACTTCTAGCATCAAACTTTCCTAGATCTTCATCTCTTTTGATGTAATATTTGCTACCAAATACTCTAAAATATTTCACAGTAGGAGTGACACCAAACCAAAGTTCGTAAGGAGTCTTACCAGTATTGCTTCTGATTTGAACTCAATTGAGAGTGTAGACTGCAGTGCTAACAGCTTCTCTCCAAAACATTTGAGGAACATTTTCTTCCATCATCATTGTCCTGGATGCTTCCTGGATGGTCCAGTTATTTCTCTCTACTACTCCATTCTGCTGTGGAGTCCTAGGAGCAGACAACTGTCTCTTTATACCATGCTTCTCACAAAAGTCTATGAACTCACCAGATGTGAATTCACCACCTCTATCAAACCTCAGACATTTCAGTCTTAATCCGGTTTGATTCTCTACCATAGCCTTGAAGATTTTAAACTTCTCAAAAGCTTCTAATTTTTCTTTTAGAAAGGTAACCCACATCATCCAGGAATGATCATCAATCAGTAACATGAAGTATCTATCACCTTGCACACTCTTGACTCTTGTCAAACCACATAGATCAGTATGAACCAATTCCAATAATTCGGTAGAGGACTGATCCTTGCGTTTGAATGAGACTCTGCTCTGTTTACCTAGCTGACATTCTTTGCACAAACTATTTGTAGGTTTCACCAATTTTGGAAGATCTCTTACAGCTTGAGTGTCGCTAATCTTGATGATGTTATCAAAATTTACATGACACACCCTTCTATGCCATAACCAACTCTGATCAACTTGAACAAATGAACAACTTTTATTAGAACCAACTAGATGGAAGATATTACCTTTTGTTTGAGTACCGAATGCAATCTCAATTCTGGAGCTTTCAAAGATCCTGTATCTTCCATTTTTGAACTAGAGATCATAACCTTTGTCTACTAACTAACCAACACTGAGAAGATTGTGCTTCAATCCTTCAACATATAGTACATTACCAGTTTTTCTCTTTCCATCAAAAGAAATAGTTCCCCTACCTCTAATTCTACCAGCAGAATTATCACCAAACTTTACCATTCCTCCTTCATACCTTTCCAAATCTAAGAACTTGTTCTTGTCACCTGTCATATGGTGAGAGCAACCACTGTTAATAACCCAATCATCCTTTTCTTCAACTTGGGTAGCCAAAGCTCTTTCTACAACCTTATGATTGACAGATTTAGAGGACATTGGATCTTCTTCCTTGATGGCAATAAACACCCATTCATTTCCAGATTTGTTTCCTATTTCTAATTCATCATCTGTTACTCCTTCATTATCATCTTATTCATGAACATAATAACAGTTCTTTTGGAACCTTTGTTTGTTAGAATTTGACCTTGCAGATCTTTTCGTACATCTTAAAGCAAAATGACCAATCTTATTGCAGTTGAAGCACTTAAAGGGTAATTTTCCTTCATACTTACCAGATCCTCTTGGTAGTCTCTTTGCAACGAGAGCTTCAAGATGAGCTGTTTCTGCTTCTTCCTCTTCCATATCTCTTCTTGCTTGATCATACCATGACAGCTTCCTTGAAGAGTTTTCTCCCAGATCAAATCTTTGTTTGTCTTTCACATATGCACTGGCTTTGAATGCAGATTCAGTCTTGGGGGGATCATCTCCAAACTTGGTCATTTCAAATACAGCCAGTTTACCAGCCAATTGTTCTCTTGTGACAGTTGTATGGGCTCTGAATTCATTAATGGCAGCAACCTTGATTTTGTAGGCAGTAGGAAGGGATCTGAGAATTTTGCAAACAATCTCATTTTCATCCAGAGTTCCACCAGCATTCCTAATTCCACACACCAGCTCATTTACTCTTGGCATAAAGGTAGTGATGTTTTCATCATCTCTCATCTTCAATCTTTCAAATTTTCCTTTGAGATTTTGCAACCTTGCACTCTTAACAAACTCATCTCCTTCATGCAGAAGTTCCAGTTTAGTCCAGATCTCATGGGCAGTTGGCAGGTCAATAACATTTGAGAGCTCTGAGTCAGTTAAAGCACTTAGAAGAGCCTCTTTGGTCCACAGATTGTTTTCAACATTTGTGATTTCATTTAGAGTTGTCAGACCACCTGTGGAGGTACATATGGTTTTGTGACCATGGACAAGTATGCTTTTCCCATACACTCCAAGTGACATTTCATGCGACTTTTCCAGAGACAGAAGTTGGTTCCATCAAACTTTAGACTATCCTTTTTATATGACGACCTCCTGGATCTCCTCAAGTGGTTAAGCTCCTTTTAGAGGAACTTGGCTCTGATACAATTGTTAGATCTAGGGCACACAACTGAGAGGGGGGTGAATTAGTTGTGCAAAAACTTGCTTCCACTTCAAACACTTGATTCTTCTTTGTTAGTTAACAGCATATCAGTTAACCATTCATGAACACATAAACATAAAGCATAAACACTGAAGCATATAAACATCAACACATTAGACACCAAGACTTTGGCGTGGAAAACCCGGTTAAGGGAAAAACCACGAGGTGATTAACCTAATGATTATTCTCTGTTAGAAGAATAAGAAAAATGGATGGCACATGCCAATCAGGGCTCACTGCTCGAGGACACTACTCACAAGGAGGCACACTGCCTACAAAGAGACACACTGTCTACAAAGTGATAAGAATCACAAACCTGAACTAGAGATTGACATCTTCACCATGTCTGGATCAGTTCCATTTAAGCCCGAGACACACCTGCTCTGCCTTTCACTCTCTCGCTATTGCACACTCATCCGCAACCCACACACTTTGAAATGAATTCACAAACCTTTATTTATACAAGGCATCGACTTAGGAATAATCATCTAAGTCAGCAATTATCCACAATATCATTCGCAAGTCAGCAATCATCCACAAGAACATTTGCAAGATGAATTACTCATCCGATCGGCTAGTCTGAACAAGAACATCTTCATCTAGAAGAATATCTCCAATTCTGGGCTCTAACCTTAATGCGGACTGACAACACAACCTCAACATGATCCAAGAACCTTCATAGGCTTGCCTGAATGACCAGGTACATCCGCACTTCCTCTACTTATTAGAATCTCTTCTCTTCTTCATCTGAAACTTCAAGAACACAGTCTACTACCACTGTCATAATGCAAAAGGTACTTTCAGACCTCCAAACTATGTACAAATAGAGATGACACATCACAAGGACATCCTAAACACTCCTTCCAATCCACAGAATAGGACAATGCACTTCCGGATCTCACCAGACCTTTTTGTAACACTCTATCACTCCGGAGCATCTCCTAGAACCAGTTCTACTTGATCGATCACAACTTCTTCATATCTTCATGCGGACCTCTGAAATCTTAACTGGAACATCTCAAGACTTATATCTACAAACCCTTTAATCCACATCCTCTGATCCTCAACCTATTGAGTACTTTGGCCTTCTTCTCATCACTGTTCTTCACTGTTCCTGATTGAGACTAATTTTCTCAATATCCTCAGCACACAGCTCATCCAATCCTTCTCAACAATGCAATATGAGTATGTTGACATCAATGACAACACTGGTTAACCTCATACTTGCAACAAGGTGAGTAGGAATGCAAGAGATATATTTTTCATGGGAGGTTCATTTCTCTCAGGAGTGATGGTGATTGGATAAGAGAATGTTCTATTGTTAGATACCTCCTCATAGTCACCATTATCACCCATTGTAGAAGGTGTATCAAGGAGAATGTGAGGTTCTAATGTTACAAGAGATCCATGATCACTTAGATGATTAAGTTCCAAAGATGTACTAGCTGTGGTTTGCTTAATGAATCGACCCAAGTTGTCCCTAGGCCTTATCATATATTATTGAATCCTGAATGCACTCATTCAAGAAATCTTATCAACACCTTAAACCTACAATGATTTGTAGATTATTCCCCAGCAACGATGCCAAAAATGATGAGTTCGTGGTAGTGTTCATTAATTCACATCATTTAATTATCAATCTGAAGGTGTCTGGAGCGATCTACGATAAGACTCTTAGTGTGGGGGATTTTGGAGTGAATCCAAATTGGGATTGGAGGACAAAGTCTGGCTTACATATCTAGTGGAAAGAACATTCATGCAAGGAAATGCAACTATCTATTTGCTTTGGAAATAAACACACTTGCTTGAAAGAAACTATTCTAGTTTCTTTGGAAATAAACACACTTGCTTGAAAGGAAACTAGTCTAATTGCTTTGAAAATAAACACACTTGCTTGAAAGGAAACTATCTTCAATGCTGAAACAGAACTTAAAAGTAATTGAATCCATTATCAAATTATAGCAAAGACATGCTCTGAATATATTAGTGCTATTGAAATCACAATCCTAATTTTTTGGTATTTTTAGAATTTATAAAATGAACCTACAGGTGACAACTCACTAAACAGTGATACAAAAAAGAGGAAACATATCACAATATTAACATACATAGATAATTTCACTAAACAGAAAGACAAAATAGAAATGCATAAAATACTAAGTGATCTCTTCTAGTTTGGGGAAGTGGGCCCTACTTTCCCAGTTGGAGATGATCCTTTGAGCTTGAACAATCTTTCAAAAGAATTCCTCCTTCATTTGCATTAAATCAAAGTCCAAAAATGGACATGGATATAGAACTGGAAAAATAAGGAGTTTTCCCTCTAACTAAAAATATAAAATAGATTACAACTTGATATCAAAATTTGGAACTAACATAAAGAGACGACCTGTCCCCTTCTTATATAGTCAGGCTTTATTAAAAGAAGATAACTAACAATGAATCTAACTACAATGAACTAGAATTGAAGCTAGTTGCTTATTTATTACATTGATGATTCCACTACATGTTACTAAAGATTAGACATTTGTATCTGTAGACACCAAAAATTGGATTGCTCTGCAAACCAATTTCCCGCACCTCTACACTAATCCACTCTCCCCATCTGCATATCCCTGGTGATCAATTAATTCACCTAATTAATCCATTTAATCTTACAACCCTATCCTATCAATTGAATGAATATTCCTAATATTTATTTAGTTGATTTATCTATTTCCCTAATCCCTGTTAATTAGATAAATCCTGCTTATTTGATTAACCTAGACTTAAGTTAATTAAGACAACACTTAATTAACCCTGCTTACCTCATTATCCACTCACTGAATTTAAAATTTAGCTGTCTCCCACTATCCTCCACTAAACTGAATTTAAAATTCAGTTGTCTTCCACTATCCTCCACTCACTGAATTTAAAATTCAGTTGTCTCCCACTATCCTCCACTAAACTGAATTTAAAATTTAGTTGTCTCCCACTATCCTCCACTCACTGAATTTAAAATTTAGTTGTCCCCCATTATCCTCCACTCTTCCCAAAAATAAATTATTAATTCATCCGCTATCCTCCACTCTTCCCAAAATGTGAATTATTAATTCATCCACTAGGAATAAAAAGATTCACTTTTATTCCTAGCCCTTGATCTCATCAACTGAATCCTCACCCTCCATCCTCATCTCCAAAATTCTATAAATTGGAACCCTCTCCAAGCCATTTGAGAGAGACCTCTTCATGCATCAGAACTTTGCCCAAATCCCTCTCAAATCTCTTCACCATACTATCATCATATTGTGTTGAAAAGCAAGAGCAATCCACATTTGAATCAAATAGGGAATATCATGTCTTAGGAGCTCTTGGGTGCAAGCTTTCTCCTCCCTTGATGAGACTGGGTCTTCATGTGAGGTATAACTTCATGTATTTATGCATTTAGTTTATGTTTCCATCTTCATTTTGTTTTCCTAATCTACATTTGGCACACCCGATGGGACCCACAAGGTCCAAATCTAATCTGTTTGTGTGAGTTTTTGTGCTTAGGATGTGTTTTTATAGGAGCAATGCCATACACCCCACACAGTGGTGCTATCCTTGGAGAATTTTAGCGCTATCTACTGTTTTAGCGCCATTTCTACGAAGTATTTTCTATTCTAACTTCTACTCACACGTCTCACACGTCTCTTCTTAACAATCTTCCTGCTATTTTTGTGCCTCTTTGCTCTCTATTTTTGCAGGAATCTTGAATGAACAAGGGGAAACTATGGCAAAATTTTCCTAAAATCATCCATTGACCAAACTCGGTGCCATATCAGCGCTATCACCCAGTTTGGCAATATCTTCCTCATGACAGACTGAAAACTAAGACAGAAACACAATTTAGCGCTATCTTGCTTCTATATTGGCACTATTGTCTATATTAGTGCTATCTTGTGTCTGTATTAGCGCTATCTTATGTATTAGTGCTATCTTGTGTCTGTATTAGCACTATCTTGCATCTGTATTAGCGCTATCTTCTATATTAGCACTATCTTACATCTGTATTGGCGCTATTTTCTGTATTAGCGCTATCTTCTATATTAACGCTATCTTACCTCTATTTTAGCGCTATTTTTCTATACTAGCTTACGGGTCTATGTAGGGTTTGGTCTCTATTTTGCAGGATATTTCTGTTGATAACTGAGAGGGGGGGTGAATCAGTTATCCTAATTATTTCCTTTATTGAACTTTCCCTTTAATTGATGCAGCATAAAATCAAACATAAAACATTAACCATAAAACAAGAAACACATGACACAGTATTTTTGACGTCGAAACCCTGTTAAGGGAGAAAACCACGGGGTGATTAACCCAAAATTATTCTCTGTTAGAAGAATAGGAAATTACAAAGATGGCACTTGCCAATTAGGGCTCACTGCCCGAGCACACTGCTCACAAGAGGCCCACTGCCTACAAGAAGACACACTGTCTACAAAGTGATGAGAATCACAGTCTTGAACTGATTGGAAGCATCTGCATATGCTGGAGTTCAGTTCCGGTTAGGCTCAGTACACTGATCTGCTGCACTTCATCTTTCCTCTGTTCTTTATTCTGCTATCTTTTACATACCGGATCCTTTTTGCTACCTCTGCTCTTTATCTGGACTTATTCGCATATATCTCCACAACAACAACACCACTTCACAACTAAATCCATCCTCTATATATATCCGCACAAGTAATTTCATCACCTTTCTAGTCGGCATCCGGAACAGTTTAGTTTCTTATAAACTTTCATTCTGTCGGCTGAATCCTTCCTCACCAAGCAATGCGGATCAAGCATATACTTGTAGATATCATTAATCATGTCGGCCAAACATGATTCATGCCTTCACAACCTCTGTCATCAATAGTAACCCATCCGGAAAGCAGTCTGATACTCTGCCAGTCAGTTCTTCCTCTGTTTTCACTGTCTCTCAGGAATCCGGTACTCAACCATTCATATCTTTTTCCTTGTCCATCACCGGAGGCTAAATCCTTGGAATATACCACTCAAGGTAGTCCTCTTGACTTCCCCAAATCCGCACTGCACCAAGACATTTCCTCTGAGAGGTCTGGACCAATCTGTCGGACCTTGCCACATGCTCTGTTCTTCTTCACCGGACCACAACATTCTTTATTCTGACTTCCGGTAGAGACATATCATGTCTTGCGGATATGTGGGATGACCTTTGTTGCCATCAATGACAACAACCATGAATCCATATAGTGTCTCTTGCCAACAATCTCCCCCTTTGGCATTGATGGCAACACTTAGTGAAAAATGACTAAGTGTTTTCACTATGCTCCCCCTTTGCTGATGCTCTGTCCTTATATACAATTTCTGGAACTCCCCCTTAGTTGGATCCCTCATTTTTCACTGCTCCTCACTCCCCCTTTGACATCAATGGCAAAGGGTAGGGTCCGCACACCAAAATTTTCAAAAATTTTCTATATATAGCCGCATATTTACATACTCACATGTACTGAAGAATGTCTGCAAAGGATGTCTGCAATTGGATCATTTCTGTAGCCCAACTTTACTTCATTCTATCCAAAATTGAAATGTGACCACTTAGCAAAAATGCAAACGCTTCTGCCCGCTTGAGATCTGTCGGATCTTTTGTTTGGGCGGTGGTCTGAGCATCACTGATGGCCTCATGCATGGTTTCCAACTTAGGGATTATAATCCTTCTAAGTTCTCCCATCCGGTTGTTGATGTTCTTCCTTTCCTTCTCAAGATTTTTTATTTCATTCAAGACTGCAATGGTCTGACATTCTTGATTTATTATAGAGGAAGAGAGAGGATCAAAACTTTGAGATAAGCTTTGTAGCTTATCCTATTCCTCTTTTATTTTCTTGTCAAATGCTGCTGTTGCCTTTGACCAGGATATACAAAATTTGTAGATGTCACCGCCATCCTTAAGAGCATTCTCTAAGCTCCTTATTCCAATGCTTACAATCTTCCTATCCTTAGAGATTAATTCTAATATTTCTGAAAATCTCTTATCCAAAAATTCCTTCCGGACCTTTTCTTCAGCTGATTTTTCTAAAGAATCAAAATGTGTATCAACACTGCTGACTAAGGTTTTTAGATTACCGGAAGTGGAGGCTGTCGGATCTATCTGGATTGATGGCATGATCTTTACAAGTATTCCGGAAGCAGCCTCTATCAACTCACAGTCTTCCATATGAGACTTCAGGAGCTTTTCATTTGCCTTGGCATTTGCAAATGAAGCTATCTTCATTGTTTGTACCGGAGAGAGAGAGTCAAAATCAAATGGACCTTTTAGAAGCTCTGGTTCATCAATCTCTAGAGTTTCTTTACTCAAAAATTGTTGAACAGTTTGTGCAGTGTCTCTTGCCGGAGACAGATGTTTCTTTTCTTCTGCAGTCTTAGAACTGTCAACCTCTTTGTCTTTCACAACTGCTTCCTTCTCCTGTAGTTGCTCTTCTTCTTTGGATCCGGAGACTGTAGGGGAAACCGGAGGAGAGATGCTAGTTTGTTCATGAGCCACTTCTTCTGGAGCAGAGGGTCCCAAGTCCTCAGCTGTTTCTGTACCTAAATCCTCTACAACCGGAAGATTGAACCTTTTGAAGGCCTTCCGGAGGATCTCTTCTGTTTCTTGGGCCACTTTGTCAGTCTCGCCAAGCATGAGTTGATTCATCCTGGCTTTGCTTCTGAACTCATCTTTGCAGTCTTTGAAGATAATGTTCATGGTCTTGGGATCAATTTGAGGATATAGCTGAATAGCTATCTGCTCCCGGATCTCAAGATCTTTAGCATGAGCATTATTCTTTCTCACTTCCATTTCCTTTTCTAGGCTTTTAGGAATAAGAGATATTATTTCAATGAAAGCCTTATTATATATGTTAAGATATTTCACTGTGGCCTCCTGCAGAGTCTTTTGGTCGGCCTCACTGAAGTCATCATATGATTCAGTCATTGGTTGAAGGTTTCCATCCACTGTGACCGACTTGATTATGCTCTCTAGTGACAGAGTGGGCTTTTCAACAGTTACCTCTGCCATTTCCTCCTTGTCTTGGCCTGTGGAGGGCTTACCGGATCCTTTCTTTTTCTGTTTCTTTACTTCTCTTACTCCCTCATCTGATTCTGTTTCCTCTTCATCCTTTTGGCTTCCATAAGCCCTTGTGGCTTTTGCCTTTGATCTCTTACCGGATGCCTGAACTTCCGGTTTTGAACTTTTGGTTGTGGAAGGTGCAGGTCTCTTTGATGATCTGGTCCGGGTGGGAGTTTCAACCGGAGCACTTTCTTTGCTTTTCTCTTCTTCCTCGGCCTTCCTCCTCTTTTCCCGGCTGGCATCAAGTGCCTTCTTTGAGATACCTAGGCCTTGAGCAATGTGCTCTACTTCTTTTCTTACCTTTCTTTTAATCTCAGGTTCCCTGAGTTCTACATGTATTTTTACACTCAGCTCCTCAAAGGTTCCAAACCTTTCTGCCTTAGGATCTTTGGGCTGACTTAGCATGTGTTGAACATGCAGCTCCACTATCTGTTCATCAACTTCATACCCCATGGGCATGATCCAGACAGTCCTTGGCTCCACTGCCTCCATTAGGCACTGATCAGTGTCAACCATAAAGCACACTGAGTCCTTGTATTTCTCAATGAGAGACTGGGGAATTCTCTCTCTTGCTTGCATCATGCTCTGAAAGTTTTTGAAGTATCCCCATAGAGCTGTATTTCTCGCTTTTGCATCCCCAAGTCCATGCAAATAGTCTCTTATCTGGACTGCAACAGGTTTGTCATTCTGCCATACCCATCCACTTGTTCCAGGTAGCTCATTCATGAAGTAGAAGAATAGACATACAATCAGAGTACCATACTTAAAGGAATTCTTCTTATCCTTCTTGATTTTCTGTATATTTTCCATTAATTGGCTTAGCAGTAGTTCGCAGAGATCATACTCTGCATTCTTTCTTAGCATCTCATAGGCAGTGTATACTGCAGTTCCGGATACAGAATTCTCCCTGCTGGAGTGGTAGATCTTGTATCCTATTATCATTGATGCATATTTGATATCCGGATCGGAGATGTCTTCAATGGTCATTGCCCTTTTGTCAAATTTTGATCCGGTGGCCTCAGTTACAATGTTGTTCTTGACAGATTTGAGGATAGGTACTCCTCCGGAAGAGTATAGGCCAGTTACTGCTCTAATTGCCTCTTTTGTGATCTTGCAGGGTCTATCTAGCCATAGAAAGTTGTCATGCATCCTGCTCAGTACATACCGGACCCATTCATCCTCTTCAAAACAGGGGAAATGAATAAATTGCTCAAATTGTTTCTTCTGAATATCCTTATACTCTGGTTTAAGCTCAAAAGCATTGTCAATCAGCTGCTTGTGATAGAGGTCTCTTAATTTGAATTCCTCAAATTCCTCAATGTTTGCATGTATGTAAACCCTAATGTCTTCGGTGTGTAAAACTCCGTGGGGAACACTAGAGAAGGCTCCTAGTGGGTCTACCTCCAATGATTTGTAGGGATGTTTCTTGAATGAGGGGCGAGGTCTATCAGAGATCTTAACTATGTTTGGAGTAGCCATTCTTCAAAGATTTGCAGTGAGGTAATGAAAAACGGAGAATACCTTATGCGCCTTCGGTTTGCACGGAGTGGTTGGATTGATTTCTTTATGCAATAGCTTCGGCAGGAGATCCTTGGTGCTTGATGAACCTTGTTGCAGAGCTCCACTTTTCGCTTCTTCTCGAGTGCAGAATGAGCAAATGACCTTTGAGAAATCCCTTAAATTGCTCCGCAAACCCTAATATCTGTCTGCAATAAATGCTTCACCTACATCATTCCGGTTTGCCTTGTCTGGATAGTTTGGAGTATCCCGGATTGGTTCTGATCTGAGGATATCATCTGGATCTTTCAATCATGAATAAATCAAGGTAACATATTACAAGAGCATCCCAAACACTCTGTCCAATCCGCAGAACAAGATAGTGCATTTCTGGATCTTTCCGGACCTTTTTGTAATCCTCTATCATACCGGAGCATCTCCCTGAACAGGTCTTATTTGATCGATCACAGCTTCTTCATAACTCCATGCGGACCTCTGAAAACTTGACTGAAGTATCTCAAGACTCATATCTACAAACCCTTTGATCCGCATCTTGTGCCACATCCGGCACCACTTGTTTGGCTGGGGGAACAAGATTTTCTTTGAGTCTCCCCCTGAGCCTGAGCTCACTTTTTAATTTCTGGAAGAAATATCAGCACCAGAGTCTGGTGCGGATCCAACCTCTACATTCTCTGAACTTTTCTTCACCCAAATCTTGCTCATCTGATTCCTAACCTCATCCGCATTCATCTTTTGTTTACCCTTGTCTTGATTCTGATTATACACCGGACCTCTTTTGTCCTGATTCTTGTTTCTGCAAACTTTAGCATTATGACCGGACCTATTGCAGATTTGGCAAATAACATTTCTTTGCATATTTGACTGATATCCTCTTGATCTGCATTGATTAGCCATATGACCTATTCTATTGCATGTGAAGCATCTACCTTTGAATGAGTTGTTTACTTGCATAATTCTGCATTCATGGGATTTGTGTCCATACCTTTTGCAGTTGAAGCACTGTCCGGAGAAGGATGAATTAATCTGATTCATTCTCATTCTGCACTGATTAGCTTTGTGACCAAAGTGATTGCAGTTGTGGCAGTATCCATTGAAGGATGGATATCTTTGAGCATTTGGCTGTCTTACCGGAGGTCTTCTAGGCCTGCTTCTTGGATTTTCTGATCCAAGATTCTTCTGACCGGATCCGGAGCTTTCTCCTTTCTCATATCCCAAACCTTACTTGTCATCTGTCCTCTTTTGACTTCCAAGAAGAACTTCAAGTTGAGCAGAACTTATCTTGAATTTCTCTTTATATTCATTTGCTGTTTGAAGGTCTCTTTTGAGAGAGGCAATTTGATCCTCAAGTTTTCCTTCATTATCTTTGGCATCTTCAAGATCAGATTCAAGATGTCTGATAATCCTGTCCATCTGGTGGCATTCTTCTGATTTTTCTTTAAGAGATTGTCTTAGATTGTCTTCAGCCTTTCTTTTTTCTTCAATCTCTTGAGTAAACTTTATAGTTCCTGATTCCATTTCATGTCTTAACATAATGACTTCTTTTGATAACTTTTCACATAATTTGGTTTGCTCAGTCAATTCTTCATTTGTATTGCTTTCTTCACTTTGTCTTGCCAACTGTTGAAGCAGCTCCTTTCTCTTTTTCATAGAGAGACTTAATTTGTCTTTTAATTCTCTCATGAATTCATCAGCCTGTTTGAGTCTTTCCTTCAATTCACTGACTTCAGAATTCGACTGTTCAAGATCCTCAAGAGCAGTCTTGAGTTGCTCCCTTAAACCATATGCATCCATTTGAAATCCCAGATCTTCCTCAAGCTGTTAGGCTCTATTAGGAGGAACTTAGCTCTGATACCAATTGTTGATAACTGAGAGGGGGGGGTGAATCAGTTATCCTAATTATTTCCTTTATTGAACTTTCCCTTTAATTGATGCAGCATAAAATCAAACATAAAACATTAACCATAAAAAAAGAAACACATGACACAGTATTTTTGACGTGGAAACCCTGTTAAGGGAGAAAACCACGGGGTGATTAACCCAAAATTATTCTCTGTTAGAAGAATAGGAAATTACAAAGATGGCACTTGCCAATTAGGGCTCACTGCCCGAGCACACTGCTCACAAGAGGCCCACTGCCTACAAGAAGACACACTGTCTACAAAGTGATGAGAATCACAGTCTTGAACTGATTGGAAGCATCTGCATATGCTGGAGTTCAGTTCCGGTTAGGCTCAGTACACTGATCTGCTGCACTTCATCTTTCCTCTGTTCTTTATTCTGCTATCTTTTACATACCGGATCCTTTTTGCTACCTCTGCTCTTTATCTGGACTTATTCGCATATATCTCCACAACAACAACACCACTTCACAACTAAATCCATCCTCTATATATATCCGCACAAGTAATTTCATCACCTTTCTAGTCGGCATCCGGAACAGTTTAGTTTCTTATAAACTTTCATTCTGTCGGCTGAATCCTTCCTCACCAAGCAATGCGGATCAAGCATATACTTGTAGATATCATTAATCATGTCGGCCAAACATGATTCATGCCTTCACAACCTCTGTCATCAATAGTAACCCATCCGGAAAGCAGTCTGATACTCTGCCAGTCAGTTCTTCCTCTGTTTTCACTGTCTCTCAGGAATCCGGTACTCAACCATTCATATCTTTTTCCTTGTCCATCACCGGAGGCTAAATCCTTGGAATATACCACTCAAGGTAGTCCTCTTGACTTCCCCAAATCCGCACTGCACCAAGACATTTCCTCTGAGAGGTCCGGACCAATCTGTCGGACCTTGCCACATGCTCTGTTCTTCTTCACCGGACCACAACATTCTTTATTCTGACTTCCGGTAGAGACATATCATGTCTTGCGGATATGTGGGATGACCTTTGTTGCCATCAATGACAACAACCATGAATCCATATAGTGTCTCTTGCCAACAATTTCAAATCATCTTAGGGCACAATCTCAAAACTACTAACATCTTTTGCAGGGATTTAGTAGGTTAAGACACATCTTCTTTTGGTGCACTCAAAAGAACCTTTATTTTTTTAGCCTAAAAAATATTTATCTTTGGTGCACCTAAAACAAATCTTGCTTCCAAACAATCTACAATCAAACATTTCATTTTGGTGCACCTAAAAAGAATCCTTGTGTGCCTTAGTGTAAAGAACATTTGATTTTGGTGCAACTAAAATTAATCATTTCTTGCAACAAACAACTTTAGGCACATTTTCAATTTAGGCTTAAAACGAACATTAGCTCTTGTTTGCTGTGTCTTGTGCACTTGCACGTTTGTGTTATCCCATAGGGTAGAATCAAAGTATCCTCTCCCCTTGCCTTCAAAAGAATCTTGGGTGAAGAGAAATGGTTCTATTCTATTTTTCTTTTTAGGATTTGGGCTTGCCCTTGAGACGCATCCATTCAGAGAACTCATTGGCGACCCCAAGCGGTACTTTCATCCAGTCCGCTATATGTAAATTGAGGATAAGGCAAAAGCCAAGTCTAATTGGTATGAGCGCTTACCATTTGGTGCTAGCTTGAAAGGAAGTAGTACCCTTGAGGTATATTAAACTCCTAGTAGAGCTAGTCAAAACCTTAAGTGGTTTATCAGATGCTCGTAAGGTGTCAATCCCCTGGATGTTCCCCCACTACGAACCTTTGTTTTAGTGGCCCAAATCCCCCTACTTGTCCCACAAGTATTGTCATTACCTTGCCTTAGGTTGTACATGCTTGTTTATCACATTTTTCATAAATCAAACCTTTAACCATTGTGTTTTCTTGCTTGATTATTTGTCTACTTGCCAAGAAAAATTAAATTCATCCATCAATCCAACCATTCACATCTTTTAGCGCCATTTCTTCTATTTTAGTGCCATTTTCCATCTATTTTAGCGCCTTCTTCATCCATGTCCAAAAATCAAATTTTCCCATCAAAAACATCAATTTTATAAGCCCATTTTCAAAAAAAATTCAGTCGGGAGGCTACGCCCCCGAACCCCTATTAGCGGGGGGTCACGTCCATCCCCCCGCACCCCCCTCACATCAGGCTGAGTTTTCCTCCCAACACCGCTACACCATCCTCCCATTTATCAAATCCTATCAATTGAGCTTGTCCAAATCCCTTTATTTGAGCTTGATCAAATTCATCATAATCCACTTCATCCCTAGTCCTAATCACCCTCATCAGCCTTAATCCAATTCATCAACATCATTCTAATCCCATCTCATCCCAATCAAATCTAAAATCCAACCAAATCCATAATCTTCCAAACCATAAGTCCAATCCAAGATCAACATCAACCCCAATCAACATCCAAATCCCCCAACATCATTATCAAACTCCAAATCCGAATCAACCCAATCAAAAATCAAGACCTTAATTGATCACATAATCAAATCAACCCTCTTGCTTAAGATCATTAGTCTATCTTAAGCATAGAGAACCATTCATCAAAACAAATCAAATCATCCTAAGGTCTTGAAATTTGATCCCCAACATCACAATCATCCTTCAGCCCCCATCATCTCATATCTCTCCCACAAAATAGATCTTTATGAATCAATACAACAAGTACAAAGAATTAGAAAAGTCTATGAGAACATGGATCCTAATGCTAAGGAACAATTCCAAAATGACATTAAAGATATACCCTTAGCACACCTCATCATTGGAGAATCCCAAACCCCTACCCCATCTTCATCATATCAACCCTCATCATATCATCCTTCAACATCTTACATATCCACACCATGACCCTCATACCAACCTCCATCATATCAACAAACACCCTACACATCATCCCCATTCACATCATATCAATCGTCATTCTTCCAACCTTCATACCAATCTACATCTTACATATCCACACCATCAACCTCCCATCAACCTTCATCATACCAACTTCCATCATATCAACCTCCATCATCCTCCTATCAACCTCCATCATCCTCATATCAACCTTCAACCTCATACCAACTTCCATCATATCAACCTTTACCCTCATATCAATCACCATCCCCTTACACATCCATGCCATCATACTTATCCAATCAATCCATACCTCCACCTTATCAATCCCCCAACCTTTGTCATGCTAACTTTGATCAAGGGAACACCAATCTAGCACACCTTATATCTGAAATCCAAACCTCATATCAACAACCAAATCCCCCATCTCCTAATCCCCATCCTCCAATCCTCCCATCCAAATATCCCTCCAACCTTATCAACCTTAATCCATCACCTTATGTATCTTCCAATCCACCAATCCCTATCACCCATCCACCATCTAATCCACCATCAAACCTTCCAAGTCCCAACACTATCACATCTAAAGAATCCTTGTGGGATTTCCTCCAAAGAACTTCACCTAAAAATGAAAGCAAAGCAGAGGAATCCCCCCAATCCCCCACCCCTCCAACACCACCATCTAGTCCAACACCTATCCTTGAACCCATCTACGAACCATCATTACCTAATCCTATCACCCACCTATCCAATCCCCATCCTAATCCTACACCAACCACCATCATTATCCATCCATTATATTGCTCTTCAACCCATAAACTCATGAAGGATACCATCCATTAGCTATTAGCAAGGAATCAAACACCCTCATGCAATCCAACATCCACCAAACCTCTTGAACAACCCCCTATCATAAGTCAAGCACCACCATGTAGCCATGTTCAAGAACACATAAGTCAAACACCTATCACATCCATCCAAGCACCCACCACATCTATCCAAGTCAATCCCACTTCTACCCAACCACATGAGCTATGCCAAGAATCAAACCCAAAGCATGTTGAAACATCAACCCCTTCTCCTACTCAAGATCTAATCATCCCATCTAATAAGATCCCCAATCTCCTACCATCCATTGATCAACTTATGGATCTCACACCATCTTCTACCACCCCTTTACCATCCCACATGAATCCTTTACCTCCATCTACCAATCCCATTCCAAACCCATCCTCTTATCCACTTGGCAAAAGCACCTTCATCCGTGGTAAACCCCTTGTAGGATGTGAACAACTTCCATCCACCCCCTATCTATCTCCAACAAATAATGGATTCGCATCTTGTTTCCAAAGCACCAAACATCCCATTGCATGTCGCATGCTCCAACTTATGAACTATCAAGGCAAAGGCTTAGGCCTTCACGGACAAGGCATCTTGGAGCCCATTCACACCACATTCCATCCATCCTCGCATGGCCTTGGCTATACATCTCAAGGCAAACAAGCTACACGTGTCGATACCATCCACCCACCTTCCAAAATCCATTCATCCAATCCCAAACATGGTGCATCTCATCACACTTTTAAAACATATGTCGCCATCCCTCCTCCATCATCCTACCATTTGCAAAAGCATGTGACCATCCATCTCCCCCCATCAAATTTACCTCCACTCCTACCAAATCCTAATATCCCTATCCTCAAATCTCCTCATCCATTTATCCATAAATCCACTAAAATTCCCAATCAAGACCAAAAAAAGCACACATCTTTCAAACATGAAGCTTCCCCCAAATCCATGGGATTCAAAAATTTGAATGCCTCAACTCATAAAGCACAAAAGCCTAAGGATATTATCCCTTCCAATCAAAATGAAAAATCAAAAAGGCTATCCAAGCCCACACCATCACAAGCAAAAGCAAAAACAAAAATGGTGTGGCTCCCCAAACAAAGATCACTCAACTCTAATGAGGCATCCACATCCCAATCCACCCCAAAATCCCAAACACCCTACTCCCCATCTAAAAATCCCCCAAAGTCTAAGTCTATTTGGGTCCCTAAAACCCCAAATCGACCATCCACAAATCTCCCATCCCGATCCCCCTTACTACCCACCCCCCATCCAAAACATAGGCTTCAAAATCAAACACAGTGTGTGCCACCATGGGTCTTGGTTCCCCTCCACCACTTGCACTTCCTGTAAGGAAAGCACAGGTGCGGAAGACAGCTTCCCTAATGTTAATTCCAAGGGGACGATGCAGACAAGTCACTTTTAAAAACTAAATAACACAGATAAGTACATGAGAGAAACCAAAATAGACAATATTTAGAACACAGACACACAGAATTATGTGGGAAAACCCTTACGGGTAAAAAACCCACCACCACAAGAAAACAATCTTTATTACAGTAAGATATACAGTTACAATAAAGAACTCAGCTTCTTGCTCTGGTGTTTGATTCTCGACTTCATACACAGTTCACTCCACTGTACATTTACAGAACGAACCTTTATTCAAGTCTCATCATCATAATACCAACGACACCTATAGACTTATCATTCTATTTCTAGTCTGCAAGAACCAAAGTCGTTACACACTTCTGCCCTAACTGATAGAACAAATTTCTCAGAAGTCGCTGCCATCTAACCGTCGCAATGGTTCACATTTCAGTGAGGCGTTTAGTCCCACATGTACCAAGTTGCAAAGGACTTTGCAGTTTATAACCGCCAACAGATGAAAGAGTATTGTCGGCAATTTTGTTGCCGACAACACCAAGCCTCCAAGTCCATCGGCATAACAACTCCCATCGGCCCTCAGACTTTACCTCTCACTGATGAGCATTGTCTCCCCGATCACCAAGGTTACCATCGGTATGACACTCTCCATCGGCAAAAGATCTAGCCCTCGCTCCGACAGTGGTTTGTCTCACTGATACCAATAAAACTTCCATCGGGATGTCTGCAGTACATCGGCCCAACACCTTTAGGCTATGCCGACGGGTATTCTCTTGCCGATAGACATACGCCATTGGAGTGACTACTCCTGTCAGAGTAACTCCACATAGCTTGGCCGATAGGCCTTGTCTCGCCGACGACCAACCCGTAACCTTCGTCGGAGTGACTACTCCTATCGAAGTAACTCCTCAAAGTTTGGCCGATAGGCCTTGTCTTGCCGACGGTTGAATGCTTCCATCGGGGTGACACTCAGCATCGGACAAACCTTCGATGCTTATTCCGACGGCCCTTGTCTCACCGATGCCAATGGTCTTCAACATGGTCCTGCCGATAGTACTTCGTCATAGTGATGGTTCAAAGAATAAGTTCAACGAGGAGGTTCAATGCATAGGTTCAACTAAGAGGTTCAAGTAGTAATTTGAGACACAAGTTCTCTTCAATCTCCCACTTGTCGAAGACATTACTGCTACCTCTTAGTCCTCATTCGATTATTGAGAACTATGGGCCCGAAGACCCATTTCATCTGAGCACCATTTGAACTTGGTTGTGTTCACTGGTTTAGTTAAGGCATCAGCAACATTTTCCAAAGTGTCAACTTTTTCTAGCTTCACCTTCCTGTCTTCCACCATATCACGAACAAAGTGATATTGGACATCAATATGTTTTGTCCTAGCATGAAATGTAGGATTCTTTGCCAAACATATGGCACTTTGTGTAATGAAACAACTTGCACAATATCTGAATATAATAGTAAATATGCTACAAATACTTGATAATAATATGCCACTTCGAGGGGGCAACCTCCAAAACCACTTCGAGGGGGATACCTCCAATAGTCTTCAATGAGAACACAATGCTGAATATATGATGAAATAAGACTCACTACCTCCTATATATACCTATTTATGCCTAGGATATCACCTAGGCCGACTTAGATGGGCCTATATAAGCCTTAGGCCGACCTAAACAACTAAATAACAATAAACTAATGATAATATGACTTAATTAAGAGTTAAGATAGCCACAAGCCGACTATTCATAACCCTATACACACTATGGGATTAAGGGCGTAGCATGCCCCCCCTCTTCAAAGAAGCATTGTCCTCAATGCTAACCAAATGTGGATGCTTTTGAATGAATTCCTCATTCTCCCATGTAGCTTCCTCCACTGGAGAGTTTTTCCATTTAATTAGATATTCTATGATTTCCCTTGTCCTCAGCTTCTTGGTGCGTGTTTGAATAATTCTCTCAGGATCCACAACTATTCTTCCCTCTTCATCAAGCTCAGGTAACTTAGTCTGTGCTACCACTTTATTCCCAATAACCTTCTTCAAGCAGGAAACATGAAAAACTGGATGAATTTTTATTGATATGGGCAGCTCCAATTTATATGCTACATTGCCAATCTTCTGCAACACCTTATAAGGACCATAGTACTTGGGTGCTAGCTTATTAGCTTTATGTTGTTGTTTTAGAGACATTTGCTTGTATGGTTGTAGTCGCACAAAGACCCAATCTCCCAGTTCAAAAGTTCTTTCACTACGGTGTTGATCAGCTTGTTGCTTCATTCTGTTTTGTGCCATTGCCAAGTTCTCTCGAAGACTAGCCAATACCTCTTGCTGATGATGGATGTGTTCTTCGACTGTGTGAACCTTTGGTTGTACCCGCAATGAAGAGATGATTGACGGTGGGTGGTAACCATATAGTGCTAAAAATGGAGACATCTTGGAAGAAGTATGGAAAGAAGTGTTGTACCACCATTCTGCTAGTGGTAGCCATTGTACCCATCTCTCTTGTTTATCTGAAGCAAAACAACGGAGATAGCCTTCCAAGCATTTGTTGACCACTTCTGTCTGTCCATCTGACTGGGGGTGATATGATGAACTACGAGCAAGCTGAGTGCCCAAGCATGAAAACAAGTCAGTCCAAAAATTACTTGTAAATATAGGGTCACGATCACTGACTATAACTTTCGGAGTCCCATGCAGTTTCTGAATAGTATTCATAAAAGCTATTGCTACAGTGCTTGCTGCCAATGGTTGTGCCAAAGCACAAAAGTGACCATATTTGGTGAGACGATCCACAACAACCATGATGACATTTTTTCCTTCAGATCTAGGCAAACCTGTGATGAAATCCATAGATACCTCCTCCCACCTTTGACTTGGGATACATAAGGGTTGTAGAAGACCTGGAGTCTTAACTGTCTCCCCTTTATGTTGTTGACATACCATGCATTCAGCTACAAATTTTTGAACATCCCCTTTCAGCCCTTCCCAAAAGAAATCTTGCTTGATTCTATGATAAGTTTTGAGGAATCCTGAGTGCCCACCTATTGGAGAAGCATGTAGTTCTTCCAACACCTTAAGCTTAAGAGTTGAATTCTTGCAAAGGTATAACCTCTCCTTGTACCATAAAATATTTCCTTTCCATGAAAATTTGTCAGACACACTTGATTCCTGTTGGAGTTTCTCAATGAGCCTTAGAGTATCTATGTCCTTCTCCCACTCTTCTCTTGCCTCATTTACCCAGTCTGCTTGTAACATGGAAATGGCAAATAAAAATGACTCTGTGGGTTCATCACGCCTTGATAGAGCATCAGCCACAACATTCTCCTTGCCTTTCTTATATATGATCTCAAAGTCATATCCCAACATCTTTGTGACCCATTTTTGTTGTTCTTCAGATGATAACCTCTGTTGCAAGAAATATTTGAGACTATCATGATCTGTCTTGACCTTAAAGTGTCGTCCCATTAGATAAGGTCTCCATTGTTTGACTGCATGCAAGATAGCCAACATTTCTTTCTCATAAACTGGCTTCAACAAATTCTTACCTTTGAGTTGGCGACTTTCAAATGCTATGGGTTTTCCTTCTTGCATAAGTACTGCTCCTATTCCATGTCCTGAAGCATCACATTCAACAACAAATGTTTTAGAAAAATCTGGGGTAGCTAGGACTGGAGTTGTACACATGGCTTCCTTTAGTTTCTCAAATGCCCTTGTCGCCACTTCATTCCATTGGAAAGCATCCTTCTTTAACAAGGATGTGAGAGGAGATGCTATGCTACCATAATTCTTTACAAATCGGCGATAATACCCTGTAAGCCCTAAAAAACCTCGTAAGTTCTTAAGGGTCTTAGGAATTTTCCACTCTACAATTGCTTGGATCTTATGAGGGTCCACCTTAACTCCCTCATGTGACACAATGTGACCAAGGTACTCCACTTCTTTGACACCAAAGATACACTTGGATGGTTTAGCATACAACTGATTCTGCTTCAAAATGTCCAACACTTGATTTACATGTTGCAAGTATTCATAAAAGCTATTGCTACAGTGCTTGCTGCCAATGGTTGTGCCAAAGCACAAAAGTGACCATATTTGGTGAGACGATCCACAACAACCATGATGACATTTTTTCCTTCAGATCTAGGCAAACCTGTGATGAAATCCATAGATACCTCCTCCCACCTTTGACTTGGGATACATAAGGGTTGTAGAAGACCTGGAGTCTTAACTGTCTCCCCTTTATGTTGTTGACATACCATGCATTCAGCTACAAATTTTTGAACATCCCCTTTCAGCTACAAATGAAACAACTTGCACAATATCTGAATATAATAGTAAATATGCTGCAAATACTTGATAATAATATGCCACTTCGAGGGGGCAACCTCCAAAACCACTTCGAGGGGGATACCTCCAATAGTCTTCAATGAGAACACAATGCTGAATATATGATGAAATAAGACTCACTACCTCCTATATATACCTATTTATGCCTAGGATATCACCTAGGCTGACTTAGATGGGCCTATATAAGCCTTAGGCCGACCTAAACAACTAAATAACAATAAACTAATGATAATATGACTTAATTAAGAGTTAAGATAGCCACAAGCCGACTATTCATAACCCTATACACACTATAGGATTAAGGGCGTAGCATGCCCCCCCTCTTCAAAGAAGCATTGTCCTCAATGCTAACCAAATGTGGATGCTTTTGAATGAATTCCTCATTCTCCCATGTAGCTTCCTCCACTGGAGAGTTTTTCCATTTAATTAGATATTCTATGATTTCCCTTGACCTCAGCTTCTTGGTGCGTGTTTGAATAATTCTCTCAGGATCCACAACTATTCTTCCCTCTTCATCAAGCTCAGGTAACTTAGTCTGTGCTACCACTTTATTCCCAATAACCTTCTTCAAGCAGGAAACATGAAAAACTGGATGAATTTTTGTTGATATGGGCAGCTCCAATTTATATGCTACATTGCCAATCTTCTGCAACACCTTATAAGGACCATAGTACTTGGGTGCTAGCTTATTAGCTTTATGTTGTTGTTTTAGAGACATTTGCTTGTATGGTTGTAGTCGCACAAAGACCCAATCTCCCAGTTCAAAAGTTCTTTCACTACGGTGTTGATCAGCTTGTTGCTTCATTCTGTTTTGTGCCATTGCCAAGTTCTCTCGAAGACTAGCCAATACCTCTTGCTGATGATGGATGTGTTCTTCGACTGTGTGAACCTTTGGTTGTACCCGCAATGAAGGGATGATTGACGGTGGGTGGTAACCATATAGTGCTAAAAATGGAGACATCTTGGAAGAAGTATGGAAAGAAGTGTTGTACCACCATTCTGCTAGTGGTAGCCATTGTACCCATCTCTCTTGTTTATCTGAAGCAAAACAACGGAGATAGCCTTCCAAGCATTTGTTGACCACTTCTGTCTGTCCATCTGACTGGGGGTGATATGATGAACTACGAGCAAGCTGAGTGCCCAAGCATGAAAACAAGTCAGTCCAAAAATTACTTGTAAATATAGGGTCACGATCACTGACTATAACTTTCGGAGTCCCATGCAGTTTCTGAATAGTATTCATAAAAGCTATTGCTACAGTGCTTGCTGCCAATGGTTGTGCCAAAGCACAAAAGTGACCATATTTGGTGAGACGATCCACAACAACCATGATGACATTTTTTCCTTCAGATCTAGGCAAACCTGTGATGAAATCCATAGATACCTCCTCCCACCTTTGACTTGGGATACATAAGGGTTGTAGAAGACCTGGAGTCTTAACTGTCTCCCCTTTATGTTGTTGACATACCATGCATTCAGCTACAAATTTTTGAACATCCCCTTTCAGCCCTTCCCAAAAGAAATCTTGCTTGATTCTATGATAAGTTTTGAGGAATCCTGAGTGCCCACCTATTGGAGAAGCATGTAGTTCTTCCAACACCTTAAGCTTAAGAGTTGAATTCTTGCAAAGGTATAACCTCTCCTTGTACCATAAAATATTTTCTTTCCATGAAAATTTGTCAAACACACTTGATTCCTATTGGAGTTTCTCAATGAGCCTTAGAGTATCTATGTCCTTCTCCCACTCTTCTCTTGCCTCATTTACCCAGTCTGCTTGTAACATGGAAATGGCAAATAAAAATGACTCTGTGGGTTCATCACGCCTTGATAGAGCATCAGCCACAACATTCTCCTTGCCTTTCTTATATATGATCTCAAAGTCATATCCCAACATCTTTGTGACCCATTTTTGTTGTTCTTCAGATGATAACCTCTGTTGCAAGAAATATTTGAGACTATCATGATCTGTCTTGACCTTAAAGTGTCGTCCCATTAGATAAGGTCTCCATTGTTTGACTGCATGCAAGATAGCCAACATTTCTTTCTCATAAACTGGCTTCAACAAATTCTTACCTTTGAGTTGGCGACTTTCAAATGCTATGGGTTTTCCTTCTTGCATAAGTACTGCTCCTATTCCATGTCCTGAAGCATCACATTCAACAACAAATGTTTTAGAAAAATCTGGGGTAGCTAGGACTGGAGTTGTACACATGGCTTCCTTTAGTTTCTCAAATGCCCTTGTCGCCACTTCATTCCATTGGAAAGCATCCTTCTTTAACAAGGATGTGAGAGGAGATGCTATGCTACCATAATTCTTTACAAATCGGCGATAATACCCTGTAAGCCCTAAAAAACCTCGTAAGTTCTTAAGGGTCTTAGGAATTTTCCACTCTACAATTGCTTGGATCTTATGAGGGTCCACCTTAACTCCCTCATGTGACACAATGTGACCAAGGTACTCCACTTCTTTGACACCAAAGATACACTTGGATGGTTTAGCATACAACTGATTCTGCTTCAAAATGTCCAACACTTGATTTACATGTTGCAAGTGTTCCTCCCATGTTTTACTATATATTAAGATGTCATCAAAAAATACCAAAACAAATTTCCTCAAAAATGGCCTGAAGATAGAGTTCATTAAACTTTGAAATGTTGACGGTGCATTAGTGAGACCAAAAGGCATTACCAAAAATTCATAGTGGCCCTCATGGGTTCTAAAAGCTGTCTTATGTACATCCTCATCTCTAATTCTAATTTGATGATAACCAGAACGGAGATCAAGTTTTGTAAAATAAATAGCACCATTAAGCTCATCTAACAAATCATCAATTACTGGAATAGGAAACTTATCTTTTATGGTGAACTTGTTAAGCTCTCTGTAATCTGGACACATCCTCCATGTTTCATCCTTCTTACGCACCATTACCACAGGAGATGAGTAAGCACTTTGACTATGCCTGATAATGCCTGCTTCTAGCATCTCTTGAACTATCTTCTCAATCTCACTTTTTTGAGCATATGGATATCTGTAAGGCCTGATGTTGGGTGGTTGGCTCCCTGGTACTAGTTGAATGGCATGATCATGATCTCTCCTAGGAGGCAATCCTTTTGGCATCTCCCCAAAAACTATAGAATGCTTATCTATAATTGCTTGTAGATCCAATGGTGTAGAAGCCTTTGAGTGATATGCTTCTAATGAAAATAATTGGGCTACCATCCCATCTACTCCCTTCTTCAACATCTTTTGCATTTGGTAGGAACTTACTATCTGTGGTGACTTTGCACGCATCCCTCGTAATTCTATTGTTCTTCCCTCTGATTGAAAGCGCATGAATAGTTCTTGGAAGTTCAATTCAATTGTTCCCAAAGTGGTAAGCCACTGTACTCCCAAAACAATATCTGCCGCACCCATTGAGATAGCATACATTGGACAATTAAGATGATAATCTCCCATGGATAATTTAATGCTATGGCATTTTCCTGAACAACTAACAGTACCACCATCTGCAATCAAGACCTGAAATTCTGGAGCTGGATATATAAAACAATTTAAACGAGTGGCCAACTTTTTGTTGATGAAGTTATGAGTGCTACCTGAGTCTATCAACACTGTTACTTTTTCTTTCTTTAAGAAACCCACTACCTTGAGAGTTTGTGGGGTACTAAAACCTGAAAGTGCATGGCAAGAAATGATTGGTTGAGTATCTCTTGACTCCTCCTCAATCTCATTGTCACTCTCTACTATTGGTACCTCTTCTTCTTCCTCACTTGGCCCTTCAATATAGAACAATTTCTTTTCAGTGCATTTGTGTCCTCTACTATATTTGCTATCACAATTAAAACATAATCCTTTTGCTCTCTTCTCTTCGATTTGTTGTGGTGTTAGCCTAGTAGGTTGTGGAAGTGACTGTGTAGGAGTGCTTTTATCTCTTATGTTTATAAAACCTTGCCTTTTATTAACCATAAATTTTTCCTCTACTTGCCTTGCCATAATTATTGCCTCTGAGATGGAATTTGGACGGAACATGCGTACCTCATATTTAATGTGATCCTTTAAGCCACCAATGAATAGCTCCAACAAATTTTCTGTAGACACATTTTCCACTCTTAAAGATAAAGTACGAAATTGATGAATGTAATCCCTGACCATACCTGTTTGCCTTAATTTGGTAATTTGGCTGAAGTAGCTATCCATAAGATTTTCACCATAATGAGTAATGAGTTCTTCTTGGAAAACCGACCAAGTGACAATGCATCCTTTTGCTTTCTTTTCTTCACATAGCCAACGGTACCAAATGAATTGATCAGGTTCCAAGTATAAGGAAGCCATGGCCACCTTTTGTTGACATGGAACATGGTGGATATCAAAGAATTGCTCCATTTGACAAAGCCAATTGGTAGGATCTTGACCATCAAACTTTCGCATATCCAACTTTGGTGTGAAATTCCTTGCCATAAAATGAGGGGTGTGATGATCCATCTTGAGATTTGATTCAAACCCAAAAACACCCTTCCCTTTTGTAGAATCCTCTTCCTCCACATCGTGGTGTTGTGACTGCTTATGTTTGGAAAGTATCTCCAGAATTTTCTCAATATCACATGACTTTGCCAACCCTTTCATTTGTTCATCCATAATGGACAAGATTTCACCTTTCATCTTGCTATTTTCTTTATGAATAAGTTCAAGTATATTTTCATATTCTTTTTGATCAACATCCTCACTTTCCACCTCCTCCTTGCCTGGAGTTTTTCCCGGTGTGGTAACATTCTTTTTGCCCCTTGTTGAAGGACCCGTCATGATTGGAAAAAATAATTTTGAAATAAATCACACAAATGAAATGCAAATTCTCTGAAATTTTTACTGTAACTTACTAAGGCCAAGATACCACTTACCCAGAAAAAATTCCAAGAAATTCGCAAATTTACTGCCTTGAGAGCGAATTTGTTGCAAACCCTAATTTTGCAATAACTTGCTTATTTTTGCTCCAATTCCTCTGAAATCTGGACTGTATCTTCTTTAATATTTTCTTCAAAAACCCTTTAAAAATCTTTAAAAAATTCGCTAAAATCTGAAAGTTATGCTCTTCCCAAAATCGCCTCCAATGATGAGGAAAAAATTTTGCCTCTACGGTGCCAAGATCATGCTCTGATACCACTTGTAATGAAACAACTTGCACAATATCTGAATATAATAGTAAATATGCTGCAAATACTTGATAATAATATGCCACTTCGAGGGGGCAACCTCCAAAACCACTTCGAGGGGGATACCTCCAATAGTCTTCAATGAGAACACAATGCTGAATATATGATGAAATAAGACTCACTACCTCCTATATATACCTATTTATGCCTAGGATATCACCTAGGCCGACTTAGATGGGCCTATATAAGCCTTAGGCCGACCTAAACAACTAAATAACAATAAACTAATGATAATATGACTTAATTAAGAGTTAAGATAGCCACAAGCCGACTATTCATAACCCTATACACACTATGGGATTAAGGGCGTAGCATGCCCCCCCTCTTCAAAGAAGCATTGTCCTCAATGCTAACCAAATGTGGATGCTTTTGAATGAATTCCTCATTCTCCCATGTAGCTTCCTCCACTGGAGAGTTTTTCCATTTAATTAGATATTCTATGATTTCCCTTGTCCTCAGCTTCTTGGTGCGTGTTTGAATAATTCTCTCAGGATCCACAACTATTCTTCCCTCTTCATCAAGCTCAGGTAACTTAGTCTGTGCTACCACTTTATTCCCAATAACCTTCTTCAAGCAGGAAACATGAAAAACTGGATGAATTTTTGTTGATATGGGCAGCTCCAATTTATATGCTACATTGCCAATCTTCTGCAACACCTTATAAGGACCATAGTACTTGGGTGCTAGCTTATTAGCTTTATGTTGTTGTTTTAGAGACATTTGCTTGTATGGTTGTAGTCGCACAAAGACCCAATCTCCCAGTTCAAAAGTTCTTTCACTACGGTGTTGATCAGCTTGTTGCTTCATTCAACTTGTGCCTATGCTTTACTTACTGATACTGACGCACCAAGAAGCTGAGGTCAAGGGAAATCATAGAATATCTAATTAAATGGAAAAACTCTCCAGTGGAGGAAGCTACATGGGAGAATGAGGAATTCATTCAAAAGCATCCACATTTGGTTAGCATTGAGGACAATGCTTCTTTGAAGAGGGGGGGCATGCTACGCCCTTAATCCCATAGTGTGTATAGGGTTATGAATAGTCGGCTTGTGGCTATCTTAACTCTTAATTAAGTCATATTATCATTAGTTTATTGTTATTTAGTTGTTTAGGTCGGCCTAAGGCTTATATAGGCCCACCTAAGTCGGCCTAGGTGATATCCTAGGCATAAATAGGTATATATAGGAGGTAGTGAGTCTTATTTCATCATATATTCAGCATTGTGTTCTCATTGAAGACTATTGGAGGTATCCCCCTCGAAGTGGTTTTGGAGGTTGCCCCCTCGAAGTGGCATATTATTATCAAGTATTTGCAGCATATTTACTATTATATTCAGATATTGTGCAAGTTGTTTCATTACACTTTGACTGTCATAATGAATTTGTATTTGCCCTGCATTAAAACCAACATCAGAACACAATCTCTTCAACCAAACAGCTTCTTGGCATGCACAAGTGGCTGCCATGTACTCTACCTCTGTTGTGGACAAAGCAACTACAGCCTGTTGCTTGCTCATCCAACTGATAGCACCACCATGTAACGTGAACACGTATCCACTGGTGGATCTCTGACTGTCAATGTCCCCTCCCCAATCAGAATCAACATATCCCTGAATACTAATAGATCTCTTAGACCCTTCTGAGTTTCCATGATAACAAATAGCATAGTCAGAAGTTCCCTTCAAATACCTCATAACTCTTTTCACAGCATCCCAATGTGATCTGCCTGGATTCGCCATAAACCGGCTCAAAACTCCCACTGCTTGGGCAATGTCTGGTCTAGTACAGACCATTGCATACATTAAACTGCCAACAGCACTTGCATAAGGTACTCTCTTCATGTCATCAATTTCATTTGAAGATTCTGGACAATCTTCAACAGATAATTTCGTTCCCTGCAAAACTGGAACAACTAACTGTTTAGAATCAGACATATGAAACTTATCAAGAACATTGGTAATATACTTCCTCTGGCTGAGCCAAATTTTTCTCTTAGATCTGTCCCTTTTGATCTCCATTCCCAGAATGTACTTTGCTGCCCCCAGATTTTTCATTTCAAATTTCAAGGACAACTGAGATTTTAATTCTGAGATCATCCCCTTACCATTGCCAATGAACAATATGTCATCCACATATAGTGCAATTATAAGAATCTGGTCACCTTCAGTTTTATAATAGACACAATGATTAGATTTAGATCTCACATACCCCAAGGATAAAACATACGTATCAAACTTTTGATACCACATTCTGGGAGACTGTTTCAAACCATAAAGAGACTTTTTAAGTTTACATACCAGATGTTCTTTACCTTTTTCCACAAAATGCTCTGGCTGAGACATATAAATTTCTTCTTCAAGGTCTCCATGAAGAAACGTTGTTGTCACATCCATCTGCTCAATTTCAAAATCATATGCTGCTGCAAGTGACAACAGAAATCTAATGGATGTCAGCTTAGCTACAGGAGAAAAAATTTCTCCATAATCAATACCTTCCTTTTGGGAATACCCCTTAGCAACCAGTCTTGCCTTGTACTTCTCAATACTACCATCTGGACCATATTTCTTCTTAAATACCCACTTACAGCCTACAGGTTTTCTTCCTTCAGGCAAGGGCACCAAATCCCAGGTTCCATTCTTCTCCAATGATGTCATTTCACTATGCATGGCTTCCAACCAAGAATCTGAATCAGGTACACTAATAGCTTCTTTCACAGTCCTAGGTTCATCAGTATCAGTAAGTAAAGCATAGGCACAAGTTGAATCAAGTACTGAAAATCCATACCTATCTGGTTGTCTTCTTTCACGTGTAGATCTCCTCAAAGGTTGAGGTGCAAGTTCAGGTTCTTGCTCTGGATTAGAATCTTCAGAGCTACTTGAACTCTCATCTGAATCATCTACACTTGGTGCTTGTTGTTCCTCTTTTACAGGGGTCAGAGGAACATTCACAACACTCTTTTCTTTCTTTTCTTCTGTCTTTTCTGGCTGAGGATCAACAACCAATGGTTTCAGCTCTCTGAAAATTACATTCCTGCTGTAGATTACCTTTTCAGTTTCAGGATTCCAAAGCTTGTATCCTTTAATACCGACTCCATAGCCAACAAAGATACATTTAACTGCCTTGTTATCTAACTTAGATCTTTTAACTTCAGGAATATGAGCATATGCCTCACAGCCAAAGACTCAAATATGTCTTAGAGAGGGCTTCTTACCAGACCATGCTTCCATAGGTGTCTTATCAACCAATGTTGATGTAGGAGAATGATTCAGCAAGTAACAAGCTGTAGCAACTGCCTCAGCCCAGAACTTCTGTTCAAGACTAGCATAACTCAACATACTTCTTGCTTTCTCCATCAACGATCGATTTAACCTTTCAGCAACTCCATTCTGTTGTGGAGTATAAGGTGTAGTTTTATGCCTTTTAATTCCATGGTCTACACAATACTTATCAAAATCTGCATTGCAATATTCACCACCGTTATCTGTTCTCAAGCATTTTAGTTTTCTACCAGTCTGATTTTCCACAAGAGTTTTAAATTCTTTAAATCGACTGAACACTTCTGATTTGTTTTTCAAAAAATATACAAATGCTCTTCTCGAATAATCATCAATAAACGATACGTAGTATCTTGACTTAGATAAAGAAGGAACATCAACTGGACCAAAAACATCAGAATGCACATAGTCCAGAACACCAGAAGATTTATGAGAACTAGAGTAAAATGAAATACGGTTTTGCTTTCCATATATACAATGTTCGCAGAAATCGAACTCCAGATTACAATCAATCAGCCCATCTACCAGATTTTTGTTTTTCAAGGTTTTTAAACCTTTCTCACCTATGTGACCAAGTCTATGATGCCAGAGCATTGTTTTCTCTGCAGGAAGTTTAACTTCCATAGAATTTACGTCATGTGTTACAATAGTAGCTTTTTCAGATTTTGCAGAGACATTATTACAGCACACTGGTTTAGCATCTAACCTATACAGAGTTCCAATGCGTTCACCTTTTTCCAGAACAATAGAACCTCTAGTCATCTTACAACCACCATTCACAAAGGTAACTTGCACTCCAACATCATTAAGCTTACTAACAGAAAGTAAATTTCGAGCCAGACCTGGTATATGAAGAACTCCATTCATTCCCTTTATTCTGCCATCTGAGAACTGGATTCTAACTCAACCTCGGCCAACAATTTCCAGCGTTGAATCACTAGCCAGGAACACCTTGCCACCAGCATAGGGTTCATACTTCGTGAACCACTCTCTATGAGATGTCATATGAAAAGATGCTCCTGAATCAATCAGCCAAACATCTTCAGAGGCAGGTGTTGCCAGAGCAGCAATGAAAGCATCAGCATCACTGTGTGAAGAGTCAGAGTCAGAGAAGTTCTTCTTCTTCTTTTTCTCCTCTTTGCAGTCTTTCTTGACATGACCTTTCTGCCCACAATTCCAGCACTTCACCTTGGACTTCTTGCCAGGAGATTTTGATTTCCCCTCTGATTTGGACTTAGACTTCTTGTCCTTCTTCTTGCCTCTTTCCTTTGATCTACCACGAACTGACAGAGCCTCTTTGGCCATTCCAGAAGATTTCCTCCGCATCTCTTCAGACAACAAAGAGGCAACAACAGTTTCCTGAGAAAACTTAGTTGTTGTACTTCCAATAGCCATCACCAGATGGTCCCACGAGTCAGGTAAGGAACATAACAGAAGCATACAGCGATCTTCCTCTTCTATTTTTACACCTATAGATGTCAACTGAGCAACAATCATATTGAATGCACTCAGATGTTCTGCTACAGATGCACCTTCATCCATCTTCAGAGAATACAATTTCTTTCTGAGGAAAAGTTTATTTACCAAGGACTTGCCCTGATAAATATTATTCAACTTTTTCCACAAATCACTTGCAGACTTCTCCTCATCGATGTTCAATAGAACAGAGTCAGATAAACTCAGTCTTATCAGTCCTTTGGCTTTTCTGCATATCAGATCCCACTCTTCTTGCTTCATGCCTGTAGGTTGAACTCCAGACACAGCAACCCAAAGATCTCTATACACTAACATGTCTTCAACTTTAAGTTTCCACAACTCAAAGTTTGTGCCATTGAATTTCTCAATGTCTATTTTGTCTGATGTACTTGCCATCTCTATTTAATTTAAAAATAACTCTCTACAGAACTCCCACACAACAGAATTAACACAAAAAACCCAAACTACCGACAAGGATAACACAACGAGCCAGGCTCTGATACCACTTGTAAGGAAAGCACAGGTGCGGAAGACAGCTTCCCTAATGTTAATTCCAAGGGGACGATGCAGACAAGTCACTTTTAAAAACTAAATAACATAGATAAGTACATGAGAGAAACCAAAATAGACAATATTTAGAACACAGACACACATAATTACGTGGGAAAACCCTTACGGGTAAAAAACCCACCACCACAAGAAAACAATCTTTATTACAGTAAGATATACAGTTACAATAAAGAACTCAGCTTCTTGCTCTGGTGTTTGATTCTTGACTTCATACACAGTTCACTCCACTGTACATTTACAGAATGAACCTTTATTCAAGTCTCATCATCATAATACCAACGACACCTATAGACTTATCATTCTATTTCCAGTCTGCAAGAACCAAAGTCGTTACACACTTCTGCCCTAACTGATAGAACAAATTTCTTAGACATCGCTGCCATCTAACCGTCGCAACGGTTCACATTTCAGTGAGGCGTTTAGTCCCACATGTACCAAGTTGCAAAGGACTTTGCAGTTTATAACCGCCAACAGACGAAAGAGTATTGTCGGCAATTTTGTTGCCGACAACACCAAGCCTCCAAGTCCATCGGCATAACAACTCCCATCGGGCCTCAGACTTTACCTCCCACCGATGAGCATGGTCTCCCCGATCACCAAGGTTACCATCAGTATGACACTCTCCATCGGCAAAAGATCTAGCCCTCGCTCCGACAGTGGTTTGTCTCACCGATACCAATAAAACTTCCATCGGGATGTCCGCAGTACATCGGCCCAACACCTTTAGGCTATGCCGACGGGTATTCTCTTGCCGATAGACATACGGCATCGGAGTGACTACTCCTGTCGGAGTAACTCCACATAGCTTGGCTGATAGGCCTTGTCTCGCCAACGACCAACCCGTAACCTTCGTCGGAGTGACTACTCCTATCGGAGTAACTCCTCAAAGTTTGGCCGATAGGCCTTGTCTTGCCGACGGTTGAATGCTTCCATCGGGGTGACACTCAGCATCGGACAAACCTTCGATGCTTATTCTGACGGCCCTTGTCTCACCGATGCCAATGGTCTTCAACACGGTCCTGCTGATAGTACTTCGTCACAGCGATGGTTCAAAGAATAAGTTTGACGAAGAGGTTCAATGCATAGGTTCAACTAAGAGGTTCAAGTAGTAATTTGAGACACAAGTTCTCTTCACTTCCCACATACCTCCATCTCTCCATCTTTCGTTCACTATCCTACATATCTTCCCCATCACATTCCTATGGTCCATGCTTTTGCCTAATCCACATTATACACAACATAATCCATATTCCATTCTATCGTCTCCTATCTTCCAACAATCCATGCAATCATAATCCATAATGCTATCCAACATGGGACCATCTTCTCCTTGATATGGAAACAAATGCTAGAGTCCCCCTTCCATCAAAAAAAAAAAATTAAAAAATCAAGAAAATAGTAAAGAGAAAAAAATCCGTCCAATGGTGAAAACCACTCCTTGTGGCATCTTGGGCAAGTACCATGATGAAAACCCCTTGTGGGCATCATGCGTAATCCCTTCTCCATCCATTTTGTCTCCCTACACTTGGGGGTAAAACCATATCCTTCATCTACATCCATAATATCCTTGCACCTCTTATCAACTGTCTTATCATTATCCTATCATATTCCTATCCCCCATCCCCTATGTATCCTATCATTCCCCATCCAGCATATCCTGTTTTAACCATCTCTCACCCTAGATCTTGATAAAGACAAGGGGCAACATATCAACAAAATGCTTTGGAAACCTCTTGGCATACTCCCTTTTAAAGTATATCCTCCATCCATCTAAATGCAAAGTCCACCCATTCAAACATGAGCCCATCATGCAAAATTCTTTAGGCATTGGGGCATATGATTCCTTGCAACCTAGCCCTTGGAGAAAATCCTTATCCCCATCTCCCATCCATCTATCTTGCAATCCATCTATCATGAATCTCCTCTCTATCACCTTCCACTAACAATCCCTCCACCTACTTATCATGTCTCCCTACTAGATCCTTCATCCCCCATCCTACACCTTATCTACATTTATCTATCCATTTATCAAAGACTCCTATCCATTATCTATTCATTGCCAATCCCCCTATCCATCCCCATCACCTTCACCTCTAGACTTGGTGTTCCCTTGTCATTGGTATTTAGCACAAAGGCTATCCACATGAAATCCAAGGCAACCATCATAATAAATCATGCCCTTTCTACAAAATCAAAAAATCCAAAAACATCACCAAAAAAAAAAAAAAATCAAACTTGCTGCATCATCATCACTCTCATCATCATCACACCTATCCCACATCATCATCACATCTATCCTCAATAAGCTTACACTAGATCCAAGCATCGCATCACCTATCAAAGCATCATCCCTTATCAAAAATCATCAACTATCAAATCAATATCAACCATAACTTGTCACCATCATATCTTGAGCCAATCTTACATCAACAAAACATAATCCAATCATCAATCGATTCTTGCCTTAGGATATGTCATTCCTACGATAGGCAGAATCGATCCAATCATCACAACATCATCAAATCATTTATCAATCCTTGCCTTAGGATATATCTTTCTTCCGATAGGCAGCATCTATCACATCATCATCCATTTTGGCAAAAGATACAATGGTTACTTGTTTGGTTCGTTGGTCTTTTTGGTTTTTGATTTTTATCTTTTGTCCTATTCGAAGATCACATCAAAGCTACCTTGATCTTATTATATCATGGTATGTGGCAAAAACATCTAGAATGGGGCATAGTCTTGCTTTTGTATGCTGTGCTTGTGGGTTAGTTTCATTACTCCAAGCTAGTATTCATATCTTGATTGATCATAGGGTCGGTTCTAGCATATTGATCTCCTTATTCATCTAAGGTTCATCATACCTTTTTTGTCCTAAGGGCTTATGCTATGAGTCCCCTTGCCTCATTTTAACAAGGTTGTACTATCTTGGGCATGCATGAGGTCATCCCTTTGTCTGCATGTCTAGTCCATCCAAATGTTGGATAAACATCATCACCCTGGTCTTTTATACCTTGGTGAACATATCCACTTTGCTATATCAAACCTAGGATTGCTCTAAATCATTTTCAGCACAATGATCATCCACCAATCATCTCCAAACATCATCATCCTTTCCTCCCACCACTTATCCTCCAATCACTTCTACCAATAAGTCCATCCATTTCGAGAGCACAACCATGTTCTCGCAACCCGCCTATCCTCTCGAGGGGGCATCACCCTTACCAATTATCCCCAAACCTTACCTTATTCTTCCAAACCAACATCTTTTTTCTATCCAATCCAACCCTATGTTCTAACTTCTTTGAAATGATGTTACTTAGTCACAATACCATCTCAAAGAGGGGCAAATGTAGACACCAAAAATTGGATTGCTCTACAAACCAATTTCCCGTACCTCTACACTAATCCACTCTCCCCATCTGCATATCCCTGGTGATCAATTAATTCACCTAATTAATCCATTTAATCTTACAACCCTATCCTATCAATTGAATGAATATTCCTAATATTTATTTAGTTGATTTATCCATTTCCCTAATCCTTATTAATTAGATAAATCCTGCTTATCTGATTAACCTAGACTTAAGTTAATTAAGACAACACTTAATTAACCCTGCTTACCTCATCATCCACTCACTGAATTTAAAATTCAGTTGTCTCCCACTATCCTCCACTAAACTAAATTTAAAATTCAGTTGTCTTCCACAATCCTCCACTCACTAAATTTAAAATTCAATTGTCTCCCACTATCCTCCACTAAACTGAATTTAAAATTCAGTTGTCTCCCACTATCCTCCACTCACTAAATTTAAAATTCAATTGTTCCCCATTATCCTCCACTCTTCCCAAAACTGAATTATTAATTCATCCACTATCCTCCACTCTTCCCAAAATGTGAATTATTAATTCATCCACTAGGAATAAAAAATTCACTTTTATTCCTAGCCCTTGATCTCATCAACTGAATCCTCACCCTCTATCCTCATCTCCAAAATTCTATAAATTGGAACCCTCTCCAAGCCATTTGAGAGAGACCTCTTCATGTATCAGAACTCTGCCCAAATCTCTCTCAAATCTCTTCATCATACTATCATCATATTGTGTTGAAAATCAAGAGCAATCCACATTTGAATCAAATAGGGAATATCATGTCTTAGGAGCTCTTGGGTGCAAGCTTTCTCCTCCCTTGATGAGATTGGGTCTTCATGTGATGTATAACTTCATGTATTTATGCATTTAGTTTATGTTTCTATCTTCATTTTGTTTTTCTAATCTACAGTATCAACTTGGCTATTGGTGAACTTGAGTGATTTTCTGGAATGGCGTGGCACTTGGTGGTAGTGACTTCAGTTGGAACTGACACCAATTAACAACTACTTCAGTTAGTCATTAAAATGGAGTGATGTGGAGATTTAGATTATAACAGTTGCCTTAATTGAGGCATGGGTCATGTTTGCATTGCTAGGCCTTTTCGGTATCCCTAGGATCAACTGGTAATAATCATCAAATCAAGGGGAGGATGACTCTATTGGAGGGTAATGGCATCTGGAGCCATCTGGAGTTCAAGTTCTTCACAGAAAAGGGGACTTTAGAGGGATCTAGAGACCACTTGAAATATTACTAGTGTAATCATTATGCAAACACAAACCACTTGTACCACAATTCATAAGATATGCACTTTAGAAACGTAATTCAAGTAAATAAGTTAAGAGATTTCATCAAAGGAAATGAAAACCAAACATGTGCATAATCCATCCAAAAGACAAACATAATTAAATAATAATATGTAAATATATATGCCATAGTGTTTTGTTATAGTCTCACAGAATAGGAAATATAGTGAAATAGATGATTCATATATTTGACTCATCAAGGGCTTCGGCCCCCTTGAATAGGTCACAACCTGTATAAGGGCCTACAGACCTTAAGGAAGTCTGGAGGTGTGGCCTTCGGCCCCTCCGCCCCCCTTTTATATATTTCAGCCTTTAAGGCCTAGATAAAACTTGTTTGACCCCTACCTCCCTCATTTGGCCTTAGCCATTTTTCTCAAAAAAAATTGTGATTTAGTTTCTTATTTCTGCCCTTGAATATACATTTTTTTGGCCTGCATGCCAGTGTTGCCATAATTTTGGCATGTAATTTGAGGTTGCACAACAATTGGTAGAATTTGCTATATTTGGCCTTGGTTATTTTTGGTTGGAAGACTTATTTACTTGGCAGGACTCCAAATTTGGCATACCTCTAAAGTTAATGGCATTTTTGGTCGAGGGCTACTTTTGCTCATAGATCCCTTCACGGTTGGAGTTTTCACTTTTGAAGGAAAATTTCATATGATGATAACTTGAGCTCACAACCTCCGTTTCTTGAGTTTCTTTTTTTGGTTTTGGCTATTTTCTATGCTCTTCCTACTGGTATAGACTATTCTTGATTCTGGTGCATGGATTTTCTAGAAATTGTAGATTCTCACATGTGACACTACTTAATTCCAATTTTTTGGAACTTCAGAAGGTCATAAATTTCACATACGACCTCGTATCGAGGTGATTTATTTTTTGAAAGTGCATGATTTTTTCAGTAGATTGTAATGGTATTGTTAGTTTCACTTGGCTTTAGTTCTAGTATTGTACTTTCGACATACACCCAATTTGTGAGGGTTTTGTAATGCATTGAGATCAAGACCACTAAGTATTTCTTGCTAGTGGTAGTTGTAAATGCACTAATTATAAATTGCCAAATCATTTTTGCTTGGGGGGTTCCTTGATTGAGTGAAAAGGTGGGGTTGGCCTGTGTGTGTTCTCTTCTTTTCAACATTTCTTTTATGCATTTCTTCATCATGGATCAAATTGTAGTACCCATCCTAAATCCATACAACTACTTTGAGTGGAAATCATGCATGAAAATCTACTTAAGGAACGTTTGATTACATAGGATAACAATGGGACTTGAAACTTGTTTTGTAGGAAAAGAGGGTTGATGAGGTTGAATGGCTAGATCCTCCTTTCACTACAAATATTCAAGGACATTTAACCGAGTTGAATCACAACTTTTGTAAGAGGATTCACCTACAGGTTGGGTGTCACTTGGAACGATTTGGAAATTGTCAATTAATGTATTGATTTAATGCTCAAGTATGCTAAAAACCCTAATTATGCAAAACAATAAGTAAACTGATAAATTACGACAAATGCTTGTAGACTAAGATAGTAGATAGAGATTAGTTATTGACCATTTTTTGAAGTTCATGATGTAGAATAATTGGGGACACTGCACCTTAGGCGCCCAAGTCCAAGGTATAGTTTTCTTCAGGGAATTCATGACTCCTTCTAGTACTGATAATCATTGTTCCGTCTATTTCTGTCATGGAAGATGTGGACACTGCCCTAGGCACCCTAGTCCAAGGCAAGCTATTCTTTAGGATGTCAAGGATTTTTCAGATGTTGATTATCACTGTCACAGAGATTCTTGTGTCTACAACCTCAGAGGACATTGCCCAAGGCACCCTTGTCCTAAAAGTGTTCCAAATTGCTTCCTTCACCTGGATCTAGAATCCTTATCTTCTATAAGCTTTCTTTACAACTCCACTTTGTGAAATCTGATACCTGTAACCTACAATCACAAGGAGTGTGGTGTTTAGGAGCTTGCCTCAGTCAAGCCCCGAAAGGACATTCAAGTCTTCTGAACACCATTGTTAGATAAAGAGTGCATATCCCTATGGGATAGAGGCAAAATCAAATTGATAAGTGACTCAAACACAAATAGATATCACCTTGGAGGTGTATCTCTCACATGGATGAAGATCCTTCAACACATGAGAAGATGAAGCTAAACCTGCAATCACAAACACAATAATAATGCTCTTCTCTACAATAATGAATATATTGAATGTTCTCAAATCATAAGTATGCCACAAGTTCATAGTCATCTTCTAGTTTACAAATAAATCTCTAAACATGCTTATATATGCAACAACACACATTCCTGCTACAAATTTTGTAATTCAAACTTAAGATGTCGGCATGGGACCTAACTAATGGTTACATAACCGACATTCAAATTTGGGACCTGCCTAAAATAGGGCAGGACAAGGGCGTGAGCACCCATGTCCCAGGTCCCCTTTTTAGATCAGATCTAAAGCACACAATGTCCCTCAAGCTCCATTTGACATGGGTTTTAGGCCATTTTCTTCTAGGAGTAAAAATGAACATGCAAGATGCAAAACAAGGGAGTTAGGAGATAAACTTAGGAGGTAAAAGTCCTAGGGGGACATTTTACAACATAAAAAAATTGAACCTGCTAAAGATGAAGATAAGCCTAAGTGGTTTAACAAATGTGATGAGGCCTATGGAACATTATGCTTGTCTATTTCTCCTGATTTGATTTTTCATATTGAGTCTTTGAATACACCAAATGACATCTGGACAAAGCTAGAAACACTATTTGGCACACAAGATTCAATGAGGGGTCACATGTTGGAAAATGAACTAATTAGTTTAAGTCCATGCAATTTCAACACAATTCAGGATTTTTTCACAAAATTAAAATCACTAAGGTTGCAGTTAAAACAATGTGGAATTGAAAAGAAAGATGAACAACTGATTCTCAGTATACTCTCTAAGTTAATTTTAAAATATTTTATGTTTGTTTCTACCTTCTATGCTACTAAGAGTGAACTTGGTACTCAATTCACCATGCCATCTTTAGAGGATTTTTCTATCTCTCTCACATGGGAACATGATAAGCTAATTTAGATGGGCACTCTTAAGTCCTCTAAGTCACATGCCCTAGCTACCAACCAAGGCACAAAAGAACAAAAAGGACAAAGTAGTAACAACAAGACTAAGGATAAGAAACAAAAGAATAGCAAGGAGAAGAAGGATCAGATACCAGTTTCTTTAAAAGCAACTAATGAGACCTAATCTTCTAAGGGCGACAAGCCTAAGAAAGAAAAGGTCCAATGTACCTATTGTAAAAGACTTGGTCATGATGAACATAAGTGTCTGAAGAAACAAATTGATCACTTACCACACAGTCTTGAGAGGAATAATAATATCAGTAATCCTGAGTCCATCAAATATAGTTCAAATGAGGGGTCTAACAAGGCAAAAGGAAACAACAAGGGGAAAGGAAAGGGCAAGGCCCTTGTAGTAGTTGTTTTTTTACCATCGACTTGGGTTCATGATTCAGGTGCTCTGCACCACATGGTTTCATCTAAGGAAGAACTTGCATCTTTGGAGCCGTGTACTATGCCTTCTATTTTGATGGGTGATCACACTCCTGTTGAGGTGTGTGGGAGAGAGTCTGTTGATGTGGGGGATGGCACATTCCATGATGCTCTATTTATTTCCTCATTATCAATTAATCTCCTGTTAGTATATTGGATCACTCACATAGGTTTAGGCAAGCAAGTTGAGTTCACTCCCGATTTAGTGGAGATTTGTGAGTTGTACATTAGTTCTATAGTTGCAGTTGGGAGAGCAGATCATCAATCATGACTCTATCTATTTTCTCACTTTGTTCCTGATCATCCTTTGACTTTTTTCTCACTCATTCTGATGATGTGAGTAGATTATGGCATGAGTGGTTTGGCCATCTTAACTACCACTACTTGTAGTAGATCAACCAACAAAGTATGGTCACAAGGTTGCCTTTAGTTCAGTTTTTAGGTGGTGTTTGCCAAGGCTGCATTCTTGGTAATCATCCTGAGGAAAATTTTTACAAAGGAAAGGCATAGAGAGCTTCATAGATACTAGAGTTAGTTCACAATGATTTGGCTGGTCCATTTTAGCATCCTTCTTTTAGCAGGGCCAGATATGTCCTAACAATCATTGATAACTTTTCTCACCATACTAGGGTGTACTTTCTCAAACAAAAGTCAAAGGTATTTGATCATTTTCAGGACTTCAAGACTTTTGTAGAAAAGCAATCCAGGAAAGCCATCAAAGTTTTGCACACTGATAATGGTGGTAAGTATGTCAACCATCATTTTGGGTAGTTTTACACTTTAAAGGGGATTGATTTGCATCATTCAATTCCATACAATCCTCAACAGAATGGTGTAGCAGAATGGAAGAATAGGTCCTTGAAGGAAATGGTGAACTACATGATTCACTCTAGATCTCTTGCACCATAGTATTGGGCAGAGGCCATTAACTATGCTTGTTATATTCAGAATCGTGTTCCTCAGTGATTCTTGAAGGGAGTCACTCCTTTTGAAGCTTGGAGTAGTTAAGAATAATCAATTAAGCACTTTTGAATTTTTGGTTCTCCTACATGGGCCCACATTCCTGTAGAGAAATACAAGGCCTTGGAATCGTAAAGCAAACCTTCCATAAACCTTCCATATTTGTAGGATATCCTAATGGTGTGAAGGGTTATCAGTTACTCCATCCTACTACATATGAGTTGTTCATTGAGAGGAGTGTTCAGTTTGAGGAGGAATCTTTGAGCTCACTTTCTATCACTTCTCCACCTCCTACTTTGACATTGGAGTCACTTGGGCTACATGACAGATCTTATGATGAGTCAGATTCACATGAGAAGAGTCTTGATGATGAGGAGTCTTCTACCTCCACTTTTGATGCTGAGAGAGATTCAGAGGATCAACTCCTTCCTCTCCTAGTCATCATTCAAAGGGTGATGATTCTCCTCCACATTCTCCCACTTTCGGTTCACTTTGGCCTAGATAGACCTTGCAGTCTATAGGTGATTCAGTTGGGCATCCATCAAACACCAAGCAAACTCATTCACAATTCTAGGATGCTCCACATTTCTTCATTGCTACTACCTCAGATCCACAATCTTTTCAAGAGGCTTTTGGTATTCTTGAGTGGGATACAACTATGTAGGAGGAGTATAGCTCCTTGATGAGGAACCACACTTGGGATCTTGTCCCTCTTCCTAAGGGAAGAAAACTTGTTTGATGTAAGTGGATCTATCAAACAAAATTTGCAATAGATAGGTCAGTTGACAAGCATAAGTGTAACATGCCACTTGTTCTACCAAATAAATTTTACTAAGTTTAACCCAAAAGTAAATAGTTCTTCATACCAACAATATGAATAATAAAATTTTCCTTTCTTTATAAATGATATATGCACATTTGAAACATCTTTCAAACTTTACCATTGCAATAATCAAATTACATTTTGAAATTACAAGTATTGAATTATTCTCATTTACGAAATTCCATAAGATGGATACAAAGTTACATACAAGCTTCAAAGAGCTAACTGAAAATAGAGATACAAATGGTTCTAATGTCCTTCATCAAATCCTGTCCACCAACTGCATGAGGAGAAGAATCACTCAAGTTCTTTTCTACCAACCATGGACTAACTATGGTCCCTCGCACATTTACCAAACTAGTAAATGGTCCTACCCTTCAACGAAGGGATTGGTATGGTAACCTCAAAGAATAGCCTATTCTAAGCAAGATGTTGTGTCCTACATAACTAGAATTTTCATACTATGGCTCCAACCTATAAGTATGATTACACCTACCTAGTATGTAAACCTCGATCACAGTGAACTGATAGTGTAAAGAATGGCTACTTACACTACTTTGGCCAAAGTATTCATCACTCCTAATTAAGAATGGACATCACACGTTCACCCATCTTCCTAGCTTGATTTGGTATGACATCATTCTCTATACAAAAGGTTATTCCCTTACCCATGGATCAACTAATCCCAAGATTAACCTCACCTAACAATTCTAAGTTACTATGACATTTTTACCACAATAGTACAAGTTGTAAGATATGGTTTTCACAACCTAACTTTCACATTGTAGCCATAGCCAATCTTACTTAACTTACTATTGCACAAAAATCCATTATAGACACTAATCTCTACTATGTAGATTATTAATACATTTAATATATAATATATTTCACATACTGGATATATATACACCCTTTATTGTACATACAAGAAAATACCAATTTGATATAGAAAATCAACCCAAGGTTATTTCAAACAATCAATCAAAGAAATATAATCATTTCAAACAGACAATGCACAATGGAGAAGAAAATTTGCATGCTTGTTAATACTATGCTCCAATAGATTAGTTGGATTCCTTGCTCTTATCTCCTTAATCTGCTAAATATCTCCTCCAATGATCGACTCAATTTCCCCCTCTCTACTTACTAATTTTCCTCACAACTCAAGACCCAAAATTCAATACACAAACAAAATAGAAGACTCAAAAAATAATAACAGAATGACATAAGCCACTTTGATAGAAATTGTGTGTAGAAAGAATGGGAAAGCTCCTGTATATATATAGAAATTTGAGCATACCCAGGCTACAAACTAGCTGCCAAAATCACCACCACTCCTCATAATTTGAATTAGTAAAAAGAATGCAAAGTGGCAGGCAGAAATCATTGCACCATGCACACATAATGGACAACAATCACAAAACTTATAAATGCAAGGACAAATCGGATATAAGACTCCTAATCGATTTGAATCAATCATTCATGGCATCGCTCAAAACACCACGCCTCCTATCTTTATGCTAGTTGTTTAAGAAGAAAAGGTCAAAGTTTTGCATGTTGGAATAACAGTTAACAAGTGCTATATATTAGCGCTGCTAATAAGTATATTGCTGGGCACTTTATGTGCTTTAAATCTCCATACTCCATTACTATATGCACTTTATTTCTAGTGCTCAAGACATAGCAATATATGCTATGTTATAAGATTAACATTGTTTACAAGGCTGAACGCTTTAAATCAGTGCTAAAGATCATAACAATATGATATGCTTTAACATTAACATAAGTTTCAAGGTTGCAGTTTATAATAGCGCTAAGACATTTACTTATATATACACACACACACATCCATATAAACCATATTACAAATATCAATTGATAATAGAATTCACACAATCGCATTTGCATAATCCATCAACTACATATGTTTATGTAAACCATAAACTATTATATATATATATATATATATATATATATATATATATATATATATTCATATGTATAAGTTTATCATGGACATGTATATGTGTATTTGTTTATTCCACATTTTATACCTTGTCGATTGCAATTACAAACTTTATCAAAGAAGACTTCAATCGACACTCAGACTAAGTCACATTCCTCATTCAAAACACTCATAAAATCATATCTTATTAAGCATTCAAGATCATTACCACAAATCACTTACCTTTACTCACACAGACTCGACATAACCTAGACCAAGTAGGATAGTGGTGTGTGCTTTCTTAGTTTAGGCTTTCTCTAATGTTTACCAGACCAAGTCCTCCTCCTAAGTGATACCTCTCCTTGTTTCCGAAGGAGCAACCTGTTCCTGCATTCAACTTATATCACCACAACAGTAGTTAGCCAATAATAATATAATCATATGCTTCATACATTTCATAACAATAATCACTTATAATACATCACATTGCATCATTCAATCATTCAATATATTTAATTCAAGATTCAAAATACATGTTAATGCAAGATTCATAAACCATTCATTTATTCAAGAAAATTAACCAGTCAATGTAAATAGTAAATAGTTAGAAACACAAGAGGTGTAACAATAAGGCTCGCTGGGTCACCAAAAGATTCTCCCAGGTTCCTAGGATTGACTACTCTGAGACTTTTGCACCATTTGCTCAAATGAACTCCATCCAACTTGTTCTTACCATTGTTGTAGCCAATCATTGGGAAGTACACCAGATGGATGTGAAGAGTTCTTTTCTTCATGGTGACCTTTAGGAGGAGATCTACATGGAGCAGGCACAGGGGTTCTTTTAGGATTCTTCACTTGTGTCATCTTCAGAAGTCTCTCTATGGCCTCAAATAGGCTCCTCGGGCCTGGTATGCCAAGATGGACTCCTTCCTTCTAACAGTTGGGTTCACTTGGTACCATTTCAATCCCAATGTCTATATTTTGCAGTAGGATGATTCATTCCTATTTCTAGTTATGTATGTTGATGACTTGCTGATCACAGGGAGTTCTTCATCTACCATTGGGGCTGTCAAAACTACCCTTCATGATAGGTTTTTGATGACTGACTTTGGATTGTTGCATTACTTTCTCTGGATTGAGATCTTCTAGTCTGCTTCCAGGATCACCATCACACAGTCCAAGTATGCTCTATATTTACTCTCAAGGTTTCATATGGCTAACTGTAAGCTTACTCTGACTCCCTTCCTTTCTAGAGTCAAACTTGAGGCTCAGTGTTCTTCACCATTTGTTGATGGCACTTTGTACTGACATCTTGTTGGGAGTCTCATTTATTTGACTCATATTAGATCCAACATTTTATATGTTGTAGGCATGGTCTCTCGATTCATGTAGGAGCCCCATGAGCTGCACTGGAAAGCAACCAAGCGGATCCTTCACTACATTCACGGTACTCACAGTTTTGGGATTCACTATGTAGCGGGCATTGATCTTGACTTGGTGGGCTACACAGATTTAGATTGGGCAAATGATTCTTAGGATCATAATTCTACTTCAGGTTACAACTTCTCACTTCGTTTAGGTCATGTTTGTTGGTCGAACAAGAAGCAATTTGCTATTGCTCTATCTTCTACTGAGGCTGAGTATCGGGGGGATATGAATGTCGCCACTGAGGCCATATAGCTAGAGAATCTTCTCACTGAGTTTGGTATCCAAATCAGATGGCCATTAATCATATTTTGTGACAATCAGAGTGCCATTTAGATATCATGAAATCTAGTCCATCATCAGCAAACCAAACACATTGAGGTCCATGTGCACTATATATTCGGGAGCTCATCCATGACCACATCATCAACCTTCACTATTGTCTGACTTCTGAGCAGTTTGTTGTTATCTTGACCAAACCCTTCACTGAGAGAAGTTTCCTTCATTTGTGAGTTTTGTTGGGGATGCAGGATGATTCATCTTCTAGGGACCTTCATCCTCTCATTTGGAGTCTTAACTGTCTCTACTCTGGGGGTTCTCTTCTCTCTCTATTTGGGGGGGTATTCTCTCTTTTCTGGGAGGGCTTCTTCTCTTTTGGGGGGAATTTTATGTATATGGGTACCTCATTAGGCTTGATTTGTTAGGATCCATCTCTACATCCACCTAAGCTATGCTTAAGGGGTGTGTTAGTGTAGCTTTTTATATCCTAGTTGGGTTATTTATTTTTCCTTTATTCCTAGGGTTTTCCTACACCTTTTATTAATCTTGCTTAGGTTAATAAAGCATGTTTAATTAGGTGATTGCATTATGAGGTGCCACCTTCCTACATGTGAGCATCCATTAGCTATCTTGGGAGGATACTTTTCTATCTTTAGTCTTGGTGGTTCCCCCTTTAGGGTTTTAGGGTTTAAAAAATCTATAAGTGTTTGATCTTGAAAACCCTTTGTCCCTTTTCCTTAGATCATGTGCTTTATTGTTATATTCTTGTGTTGATTGTTTATAGTTGTTTGTTAATCTTTTAAGTCACAACCTTAAGTCTTGGTGTCAGTGAGTTGACTGGCCCCTTAACCTAGTCATTACCTATTGACGCCGCTAAGTCTTAAAGTCTTAGAATGAAAATCACACCATCACAGAGCATGTTAGGATGATGTTAGTACCTAGCCGTGACACTACAATAGGCCACCACCTGTCCATGTAACCTTTTCCTATGAAGTGTTTGCCTTAGCTAATTATCCGCTGCCACATGTCAAAATATTAATGGTCCGTAGAGCAAGCTTAAGATTCAACGGCTGCATGCCAGCACAAGGGAATCTTTTTAGAGGGAATATTTGCCACAAGATGGAAGGATGATGACATGTGGCATCCACTAATTAAAAAGAAAGTATGATAAAGGCGCATGGATGCTATGTCGCACCATCACATGGTAGGTGTATGGTGGGCCTTCTTTGACTATGACTCTATGAAAAGGTGACACATGTCCAGTCCATGCCGAAGATGATTTGATGTGCAAGGAAAGTACAGATGATTGGTTCATTTTCATTGGGCTGTGACTTGTCAACCAAGATGACTAAGATTGTCAAATCTAATCAGTGAATCAAGCTCTAGAATTTTAGGAAGGTGATAAATGATCAATGGTCCAAATTCAAAAATGCAAACAAAGAATATTTTCAAGTGACTGTGGCATGAGTAGAGTTATGGTTTCCGCGACCTCCATTAATATACAAAGTGGTACATGAATTCCATGTTATAACAGCATAATTCAGAATATTTCCTATCATTCTTCAAGGAGCAATCACGTTCAGAGCTAGAAAATCATCAAAATAGGCAAGGGGAAACAATTTTGCACCTCCATAACTTCAAAAACTAGTAAGTCATTATCTCTCTTCTAAACTTAGTTTTCTATCTATAACAATTTTTTGAGACATTTAGGGAAGCTGTTAATTGCATAAACCTAAGGTTGCATGCATAAAATACAAAATGAGTCAGTTAGGTCAAGCTTCAACCTCAAAACATAGCTTGGATGAAGACATCATGATTCAGTGTCCTGGATCATCTAAGAGACCTCTAACAAATTTAGGAGAGTTTGGCAGAAATAATAAAATATATGACCTTTGTGTAGATTGTCGAGATGCTAGGATCCCTATGTCTGCTTGGAGTCTGTTTGAGCATTGGCACAAGTAAAGTGATTACAGAGCCCCAATCTGCCATACCTAGACCCTTGACTTAGCTAAATTAATATGCCTTGATGTCTTTGTAAACACAGACTTAATGAGAGCTTTAGCAACTAGGTATGACCCTAAGACCATGTCTATCTTGTCTAGAAATGGCAATGTTATCATTAGTTTCACTAAGGCCTATATTGCTACTATCTTCAATCTTGATCCTACTATTGGTATACCTATAGATTTGAATGCTTTCAAAGAAAAATACAAAGGTCTTAAGTATGCATGCAGATCCCATAACTTGGCCAAGCATAGATTGAGGGGGGTTCATGGAGCTTTGATCAAAATCCCTGACACAGAAGAGGAGCCTCTTCGATGTAGCCTGTTCATGGAATATTTTGTTAAAACCTATCATAGCTTGTGACATGTGCTCGTGGTGTAGAAGCACCTAACACAAGGTGGCCTCCATGAGGCATTTAACTTTATGATGTGTCTAATGTTCATTTTATTGTTTCCAATAAGGTCCTATAAGACCATTCATGTAATAAGGTCTGTTTGACCAATGCATGTTATTTTAGTTTGTATCTAAGTTTATGTTGTAAGTCCTAAGGACACTTGTCGAGCTGTAATCTCGAAGGTTGTTAGGCAGTTGAAGGTTGTTAGATCTCCCAGCCGCTTGGAGTCAATTCAGTACTACTAAGGGCAAGTAGATAAATGCCCAAGATCATCGAATGTAATTAGTAGTTGTAGTTGAGTTCAGTTTAGTTGAGATTAGATTAGAGATCAGTGTGATTATATTTGAGAAATAGAGCATCTATATACACATTCTGAAAGGCATAATAAAATTATGTATTGTGCATCTTTCTATCTTTCGATTCCTTAGGTTTTCTCTATGTGTAATCAATTTACTATTTTGTGGCCGAGATGGGTTCTTTGCCCATTTCACTGGTTGGATTTCTTCAAAATTGATGGAATGGCTATACAGTGTTTTCATTTTGTTTGTTTGTGTTTACAGGATCACTTACAATATGCATTGAAAGATCCTAGCATTGTCATGTGCTAGGTTGGCAGGGTGAAAGATCTGTGTTAGATTAGCAGAGGAACAGATCTGTGCAGTTGTGAAGTTACTAGGTTTACAGTAAATCAAATCGGTACAAGATTCGCATTGTTTCATCAGATATACAATTTGTGTGTATATCACAATTGTATGCCAGATATACATCCTGTGTATATATCGCAGTTGTATGTCATGTGTATCTCACAAATGGTTATTGCGGTTGTATGTAGTGAACATACATTGTGGTTATGCATTGAGTTAAGATACAAGGGAGAGAGAAAGTTGAAGCTTCTGATCAGCATACAAGGGAGTCAGCAATTTGGTCAAACCCATCGAATGCATATTTGAGTTGCATGTTGTGAATGTACATCGAAAATGTACATCAGGTTCAGATACAAAGAGGGTCAACAGTCAAACTCTCTGAATGTATGTTTCGAATGCATCTTCTAAATGTATATCAAACATATACATTGCATTCATACATTATATTAGGTACAAGTACTGACCGGCAGCGACAATGAGGGAGACCGGTGGTCGCAGGTCAATGGAAGCATGTACAAGTGTTTGGTATAACGGAAAGGGTGGAAGATACATTCAGGTCATTGGTAGTAGCGGGTCATGTTACGCATGTATTAGTTGGTTGCATCAGAGTATCGACCAGAGATTTCTAGAGACTGCCGATGGTAAGTGTTATATCGATGGTCACATGGAGTAAAGGAACATCAGGAAGAGATATGGTATCAGTCTGATGGATTGCAAGGTGGCCGATGGAAGAAGTTTGGCCAACAGGTGAAGTCAAGGGGCCGACAAGTCAAAGGGACTTTGGGGTGATTTGTGTATCGAAGTAAGGTTTGGAGAAGGAGCCGATGGTGTATAGTCTTGCCGATAAGCGAGAGGTGCAAGTGTATACAATGGAGAATGTATCTTAAGTAAAACATAGACATACAAGTGGTAATGTAGGCTAGGGTATTTGGCTCTGCATCATAGTGGTATTAGAGCTCAGTAAAAGGTCTGGGCTATTATGTGTTGATTTTGTCACTAAGAAAGTAGAAGTAGAATGATTGAGAGGTTAACAAGATGCCTCTGAAAGGTAATGGTACTACCAGAGAGTTGCACGAGATGAAGGAAAAACATGCTAAAGAGATGAGGAAGATGAAAGAGCTTGCAGAAGCACTTCAAGCCAGGCTTGCAGCCTTGGAGATGAACAAAAAGAGAGAAATGGAAGAAAGTGAATCAGAAGAAGAAGAGGATGGTGAAGAATTTGAAGATGTAGATGAAGATCTGAATCCTGAAGATTAGATATTTGCAAAACTGTTAAGGGCAGTCAAGAATGACAAACCTAAGGTAAAGATTGATGTTCCAAAGTATAATGGAAGTTTAAATGAGGAAGAGTTACTGGATTGGATTGCTGCATTAGATAATCACTTTGAATGTGAGGAAGTTCCTGAGGAGCAGAAAGTGAAGATTGCAAAGACCAAATTGGGAGGTCATGCCTTGGTATGGTGGGATTACATACAATCAGAGAGGAGAAATTAGGGTAAGTCAAAGATTTCTTCATGGGACAAGATGGTAGCAAGAATCAATGGTAAATTTTTACCCAAGGATTATGAAGTTCAAATGTTCAAAAAGCTTCAATTTTTAAGATAAAAGGAAATGGATGTGAAGGCATATACTAAGGAATTTTATAAATTAAGTATGAGGTCTAGTCATCATGAGAATGAGGTTGAAAAGGTTGCTAGATACTTGGCTAGTTTGAGATTGAACATACAGGATGAATTGGTTTTGGCTAACCCTAGGAGTGTAGAAGACTGTTATCAAATGGCAATCAGGATTGAGGAGAAGATGAAAAGGAGACATGATAAGTCCATGAGGGGAAGAGGCAGCAATATAGGGGGGAGAGGATCAGCCCCTACAACAAGACAAGTCAATGAGAATCAAGAAGAGACTAGTAAAGGACAAGAGCAGTTTGATTTCAGAGGTGGATGGAAAGGCACAAGAGGTAGATTTGGAGGTGGTAGAGGTTCTAATGTTTTCACTGGAAGATGTTATCATTGTAATGAAATTGGTCACCCAGCATTCAAATGTCCAGAAAGGCAAGGTTCACCATCAAGAAGTGATAGGAAGAATGACAAGAGGGTTCAATTTGTGCAAGAAGAGAAGGTAGATGAAAGTGTTAACTCTCCAATGGTAAGTGCAGCCCCAGCTAAAGATGGAGAATCATTGATGCTAAGGAGAACAATCTTGAAGACATCCAAGGAGATGATACAAAGGAGAGCACTATTCAGGACCAATTGCAAAAGCAAAGGTAAAAAATGCAAGGTAGTAATAGATTCTGGTTCAACAGATAATATGGTATCTCAGGAAATGGTGGATAAGTTGAAACTGGAAAGGATTCCACATCAAAACCCTTAACAAGCATCTTGGGTAAGTGATAGTCAATCACTTTTGGTATATGAACAAGCATATGTTGATTTTTAGATTGGAGAATATCAGGATAGGGTTTTATGTGATATTTTGCCCATGGAATGTTGTCACCTACTTTTAGGTAGGCCATGGTAATTTGATAGGAAAGCATTGTATGATGGATATGCTAACACCTACACTATCAAGAAGGATGGGAGAACTTTTGTGATGACACCATTGCAAAAGGATGCTGAAGCAAAGAAGGAAGCCAAAATCATTTTGGTGGGTAAGAAATAGTTTGTGAAGATGCATGAAGCAGAGACAAAGAAAGTTGAGGATGTCTCAAGGAGTGGAGATCAAAGTTTGAAGATGATTTCTATTCTGATTGATTGGAAAGACAAGGATGCAATCATAGTAGGGACAATTATTTGTCCTCTAGAACCAACAAGCGTTGAAAGGCAAACATATTCTGCCATAGCAGCAGTACAAGAAGCATTACCCAAGGTTTCCCATCCAGGTGTTCAGGTAGAGATGACAGTAAGAAAGCATGGCATGAGTAGAGCCTACAATGCTAGGCATGAGTCTTTGGTTCCATGGAAGAAGGTTGCAGTCCAGAGATCATGGGGAAGACATGAGACAGCAGAGGATATAGGTAGAGCAAAACAAAGGCTTAACTCATGTGGCATGAGTTCTTTTCAAGGTGGGGTGTATGGTGCAAGAGCACCTAACACAAGGTGGCCTCCATGAGGCATTTAACTTTATGATGTGTCTAATGTTCATTTTGTTGTTTCCAATAAGGTCCTATGAGATCATTCATGTAATAAGGTATGTTTGACCAATGCATGTTATTTTAGTTTGTATCTAGGTTTATGTTGTAAGTCCCAAGGACACTTGTTGAGCTATAATCCTGAAGGTTGTTAGGCAGTTGAAGGTTGTTATATCTCCCAGCCGCTTGGATTAATCTCCCAGTCGCTTGGAGTCAATTTAGTACTACTGAGGGCGAGTAAATAAATGCCCAAGATCATAGAATGTAATCAGTAGTTGTAGTTGAGTTCAGTTCAGTTGAGATCGGATCAGAGATCAATGTGATTGTATTTGAGAAACAGAGCATCTATATACACATTCTGAAAGGCATAATAAAATTATGTATTGTGCATCTTTCTATCTTTCGATTCCTTAGGTTTTCTCTGTGTGTAATAGATTTATTGTTTTGTGGCCGAGATGGGTTCTTGGCCCATTCCACCGATTGGATTTCTTTGAAATCAGTGGAATGGTTGTACAGTGTTTTTTTTGTTTTCATTTTGCTCGTTTGTGTTTACAGGATTGTGTACAGTATGCATTGAAAGATCCTAGCATTGTCATGTGCTAGGTTGGTAGGGTGAAAGATCTATGTTAGATTGGCAGAGGAACAGATCTATGTAGTTGTGAAGTTACTGGGTTTACAGTGGATCAAATTGGTGCAAGATTCACGTTGTTTCATCAGATATATAATTTGTGTGTATATCGCAATTGTATGTCAGATATACATCCTGTGTATATATCATAGTTTTATGTCATGTGTATCTCACAAATGGTTATTGCAGTTGTATGTCATGTGTATCTCACAAATGGTTATCGCGGTTGTATGTAGTGAACATACATTGTGGTTATGCATTAAGTTAAGATACAAGGGAGAGAGAAAGTTGAAGCTTCTGATCGGCATACAAGGGAGTCAGCGATTCGGTCAAACCCATTGAATGCATATTTGAATTGCATGTTGTGAATGTACATCGCAAATGTACATCAAGTTTAGATACAAGGAGGGTCAACGGTCAAACTCTCTAAATGTATGTTCTGAATGTATATCGAACATATACATTGCGTTCATACATTGTATTAGGTACAAGTACTGACCGGAAGCGACGGTGAGGGAGACTGGTGGTTGCAGGTCAACGAAAGCATGTACAAGTGTTTGGTATAACAGCAAGGGTGGCAGATACATTCAGGTCACCGGCACTAGCAGGTCATGCTACGCATGTATTAGTTGGTTGCATCAGAGTATCAGCCAGAGATTTCTAGAGACTGTTGATGGTAAGTGTTATACCAATGGTTGCGTGGAGTAAAGGAACATCAGGAAGAGATATGGTATCAGTCTAATGGATTGCAAGGTACCTGATGGAAGAATTCTGGCCAACAGGTGAAGTCAGGGGGCCGATGAGTCAAAGGGACTTTGGGGTGATCTATGTATTGGAGTAAGGTTTGGAGAAGGAGCCGATGGTGTATAGTCTTTCTGATAGGCGAGAGGTGCAAGTGTATACAATGGAGAGTGTATGTTAAATAAAATGTAGACACACAAGGGGTAATGTAGGCTAGGGTGTTTGGCTCTACATCAACTTGGAAGATATGCATCAGATAAAATATCAGTGTCTCTAATGATGATGGTAGTATATATCCAAGATTATGGAACTGAGAAGCCATATGATTATGCAGGTTACTTGTCAAAAAAGATGCATGAACAGATGATGGCCAATAAGAACAATATGTACACTCCAGGTCCCCATGTAAAATTCACTTGGTATTCATTAATGTGCCACATGATCCTATTTTCTCTATCTAGCCATTGGGGCAAAGAATTGCATTTGAGAATGACTGATGTAGAAGGTAGTGCCATGCAAGTTTAGATGTGGACCTGCATGCTAGACATGCATTTCAAATATGCTAGCTATGTCACTTTTGAGGAGCATCTTGTGAGGAAAGTATTGGGATTCCTGGAGCCAGCTGCAGAAAGGATACCAAAGGAGATTAAGTATTTTCTGAGACCAATGGAGAGGACCCCCATCTAAAGATCAATCACAATTGGGGAGATTAGTTTTTACATGAAAATACAACTTGTATCAGAATCTATGGGTGTAAGGCTTCACCCTATTCCTTACCAAAATTTGTGCCCAAAAGAATAGGATTTATGGAGATAATCAAACAGCTGAATGAAGTAGATGAGGAACATTTTAGAAAGCATAAGAAGGGATCTCTTATCCCAACATATCTGAAGCTTCATGATTTTATTACAATTGATAAGAGTGGCTTGGACCAAATTGGTTTCATGTTGCAATGTTATAGGATGGGTATGGAGAAAATAAGACTCTTTGATCCTAAAGATCTTATTCATGACACAAGACATAAAGTTAGCAGGCCTGCATATCCACACAATGTCTTTCTTGATGAGGATACTGTCATAAATTGTGAATCAATGCAGCAAGTGCTTTTCTTGAGAAATAAGTGGAAATTGATAATAGATGTAGAGAAAAGGAAAAAGAATGCTAACTTTGCATATCAAGGGGATTTCATTGAGATTCAAAACCCCATTGAAAGAATCAAAATATTCTTTTCTAAAGGAGATGAATTGATTGCTGAGGCACCTACTAGAGAAGAGAGGCCCACATATCAGCCATGCAATTCAAAGGGCAAGTACATTAGGAAAAGTTCCCCTGACGCCCCTGATGTCCCTACCCCAAAGAGAGAAAAGATAATTGATCTTGAAACAAAAGAAGAGATGGAAGTTGTGAATCTAGAGGAGGTGACAGAGGAACAAGACCCATAGCCCTCACATCAATTGCATTCTACCTTGAGGATAGCACCATATGCCTCCCCAAAGAATAGGTTGACAAGATCCATAGTCAGTAATGAGGTGGACACCGAAGATGTGAGGGAGGTGGCATGCAATCAGTTTATCTCTGATGATGCATTCATTACCACTCTAGAAATCAAAGCCTTTGTGTTGAGAACGAGGAGTGAAGAATTTCAGAAAAAGATAGAAGAAGCAAAAAGTGGTGCAAACCCTTCAGAATAGATGCTATCACAAGGAGGGTTTTAGTGAAGTGAACAAGGACATCAGTGCCATGACTCCTGAGGAAGGGAGAGCACTTGTGAAGAGAAAAAAAATCCTACTCTTTCCACACTAGACACTGTTAGATTCTATTGCATTTGATACCATTACCAGGGATGGTGTATATGTAAGTGGAGAACATGCCAGGAGGGCATTATAGGGTGCTATCTTTGACCCTAAATTTGATACCTTGTCTATTTGGGCATTGGCCCTAAATGATAAGAAACCAAATGTAGGTTTAGAGGAATTGACTGGTAATGTGATCATCAAGAGGGTGTCAGACACCCCTGCTCCTCAAGCAGGCAACTTGAATGTATAGACAACACATTTTGCAGAGGCAGCAACACTCAAACTACAAAAAGACTACAATGAATTATTGGAGAAATATACAAAGGCAATGGCTAGACTTAGTGTTTATGAGAGTTAACCTCAATTGGAAGCTGGTCCATCTCAAATGCCTCCAATTATATAGACTGTAGAATCATAACCAGTGGACACATAGCCCTTGCTTCAAGAAATAAAGGAATTGAAAGAAGAGAATAAGAAGTTGAAAGAAGAAGTAGAAGGTAAAGTAGAAGGTGTAGCCACAAATTTAATCACATATAGAATAAACAGAATATTGGCCAGGTTGGAGGAGACCCATAGGTCTTACTCTCTATTATGGATGGCATGTGAAAAGCATGAATAAGACAAACAGAGGCTATCAACTATGAAGACCAATTGGCTACCAAGGATTGGAAAAATTAGAGACTTTCTAAGGTGTTCTAGATATGATTCAGATGCTCCTCTTGAGATGCAGTTGGTAGCAGGAATGTTGGAAAAATTTGAGGAGGTGGCTACTTATCAATTAAAATTAGATATAATATTAAAGGATAAAATGCAAGTAGTTGAGAAGCTGGGCACAAAATGGTTACCTCACATTTTAGAAGCTGATGGGACAACAAAGGACATGAACAAGTGGAAGAAGGAGATCATCAATAATGGTAATCAGTTAATTCCATCTTGTTGCGATAAGGGATATCCAACTCTGCATGTGTTAAGTTGGACACTTGATAGGCTGCATGTGGTGGACATTACATTTGAAATATTTGGTAAAAATGTCAAAAATATCCTAGATGCATAGTATTTCAGCCACAATGGTAAGATAGAAAAAGTCATCTCATTTCCTTGGTCAGATGAGAGTACATACGGTAAGTGGCAGGACAAATATGGATCTAAAGAATGACAACTTGGCTACTATCTTCCAACCACAACAATGAAGATCCCCAGGCAGCTCCTCATGTTTCTCAAGGCCAACCACTTCTTCTTTTCTTTTTCCTTTGGTGCAATTAATATTTCTTCTGTGCCTTTGGGTGCTTCTCTTTATTCATTAAATTTGAAAGACAATGTATTAATTGCTGAGGGTACACATTCCTGTTATATAATGAAACTCTATCACTCGTTTTATGGTTGTTGAAGGATTGAAATTTTTGGAGAATTAGGGAGAATATAGAGCTTTCTGGGTTGTCTTATCTCTTTGCTGTGAGTTTATGAGTTATATTTTGGATGTATGTTTTTATGTATGTTTTCAGCTTCATGTTGATGTTATATGAGTAATGCTTCACTGTATGTTTTTAGCTATCTATCTCTAGGTTGTGTATGTTTTTCTTTTGAATCTAAGTAGCTAAGGAGTAGCTAAGGGTTATTTGGGGTTCTGGGATATAGATTCTCTGTATTGAATGTTTAATCTTTTACTTATGTTTAAGGGGTAGATTAAATGTTTTAGGTTAAATAGTGGGAAGAACATATTGCAATAAGGATATTCATAAATAGAGATAGTAGAATACTAATTCTCGAGAGGTGTTTGTAAGGTAAATACCAGTCTATCCCCATGAAACTTGAAATGTTAGTTGTATTTAGGAAAATCACTCACATATATACATCTAGTCGACTCCTTGCCCTGAGATAGGCACTAGTCTGTTCTTGTGTTGAACTTATGACTCAAAAACCTTGTCTTGCATCTAAAAAGATAAAAACTAAATTAGAACATTATTCACAAACCTATAGGATTTATAAGTAGTTTTAGGATGCAAAATCCTCTTATTCACAACTGAATATAAGGCCCAAAGCTAGCCCCTTTGTAATTATTTTACAATTTTAGTCTGCTTAAAAGAGGGTTTATATGCCTTATGTCAGGATCTCAATAAGTTTACAGAAATATTTCATAGATGTTGAATAGGGAATACCCCCTAGGTTTTGAAGAGCCTAAAGAAGGAGAAGAGATATGTATAGAGTCTATCTCCTATACTGTTGGCCCCTGGCCCAAGAATCTTGTTGATGAGTGATGGCTACCTTGTAGGGATAATTGGGAAACATCCATCTTGGGAAAAAACCCAACAAATATGATAGATGGTTGCTCCTCATTGGTCGGTGTTGCCACCTCTTCCCTCTCCTTGATCTATATAAACATGCTACATGGCTTGTATTTGGTATCCTTTACTTTTGCATCCTCTTAATGCTATTTTTCTTCTAGAATTTGCATTACTCTCGAAGACTAACTCTATGCTACTATTTTGATTTCATATAATTTGCATTCACAGTTTAGATATCTATTCTTTTGCATTAGTTTTCTGGGTCAATCGTCTTTTCGGATTCTAACATTCACAAATATAAAGGCTTAAGTTAAAAATTCTTAATTCCTTTTCCATTGATTAATGTTTTTTCTATAATATATTAAAAAGTAAAATGAGATGAGAAAGTAGTGGTTGGTGATAAATTCCTTAATTAAGAACTTAATAAATTTTATATTTTATGCTTTAATCAATTGTAAGTAAATATATATTAGACATATTAAAATCTTAGGATAGTTAAATTAAAAGTTATAAATTTAATTTTATAATCGATTGAAGTGATTAGTTCACAATGGAAAATCATTTCATTAAAACTAGGTTAATTGTTTAAAATTATTATGAAATACAAACAAGTTATATAAAATGGGTTTAATGATTTACAATGGTTAAAAGTAATTAATGTTGAGAGGCATTCTACAATGGTAGCAAGGGGTGGAGTGTAATGGCATTAATAAAAACTCTTAACTTTTACTTTAAATTTGATAGGACCATTTACATGTCAAAATATTAATATTTAATAATAAGCACAAGGGTGTGTGCATGAAGATGGGGGACCAAAAAGTGGCCACCCCACTTTTTGGTCCTAGAAAATAATAATGCGATCATGCTATTTGTTGCTAAATATAATTAAAAAAATAGAGCCGCAGCCTCATTGTTTCACAATGATTTTTAAGAGAGGAGAAAAATGCGGGTAGGGATTTAACATGAACATGTCTTGGAAAATTTGAAGAACTCCATCGAGCAAGATGCCACGTCATCATTCCCTCCGTGGATGAGTGCAACAAACTCAACAAATAGAAGCAGGTAGGGTTTTTACAATTTTTCCACATTTCAAAATGATGATTGATGCTCCTTACCAGTGGCAATCCATCTCTAAGTATATTGTCAAATATGATGTCCTTGTATTTTGTCAACAACTCTAAAACTTTTGGTTGTGGTTCTTCTCCTCCACCTTTGGTGCTACATATTGTAGGGAATAAATACAAGACACATTTTCTTATATCTCAAACCATCTAAGAATTTCCTTCCATCCACCAAATAGATTCTAGCATTACCTCAAACTAACTTTTGTTTCTCCTTTAGCTCCTACAATCCTTCATCATAGTGTAAGTATTTTCTCTCCCATCATGTACAACTTTTCTATTATATTGTCATGGTCTAATCAATAATAAATGGAATACATCCATTGACATAATATCAAACAAAACTTCATCATGATATGTTCCTATCTTAAATTTCTCCAAACATTGTTCACTTCCCAACACCTTATGTTCTTCCATCAACCATGAGATTTTGTATGAACTAGGGCATTCTAATCAGTTCAATTTTAGCTTGTCAACTATTTCTTATAATACTAGATTGTTTATGCTTCCACTATCTATTATAACTTTGTAACACTTTGATGTAGGAGAATCCTTGGTTTAAGAGCAATCTTGCATCAACCAAAAACATTTGCATTTCAATTTGTTTGCAATTCAGCTTGTTTCTTTTCATTTTCCAGTTCAATTCAGGCAGTAGTAGTTTTTGTATTTTGGTCTGCATTATACTGCAGTTGCATTTCAAATCTTGCAGAGCTGGACTTAGCATCTAGATTCCTTCATCTACATCATATCCATAATTTAGAGCATTTGGATTAGTTAACAGAAAGTTATCGCTATCAAAAGATCAATTGTTTTCTCATAACAGAGCATCCTAGCAGTCTCAGAAACATCAGCTGGAGGAGAAGACTTGCAGAGCATTTCTTGACTTGTGGGACCTAATAACACATCATCCAAAGATCTTTGGTTCAAATCTAACCTTCACTAAGATCCGTACATCATTCCATTCATTTGCGGAGGTGTTCTACATGTTTAGGCCTGACCTATTTTGTGTACACATTACCCTAACTAGCCGTTGCAATTAGGCCGACTTGATAATGATTTGAAGGCTTGTGGAGGATATAAATAAAGGATAATGATTGGTTACAAGGCACCGGTGATGAAATGAACCAGTAAGTGAAGACATGAAGTAATTTCATAAGTGTTTTGATCCGAGGAAGAAGCAGAAGTGAAGTAGAGTGTAGGACAGAGACAATAATTTGTAGAACAGAGAATTGAGAAGTTGGTGAAAGAAATCATGAAAGAATATTGTTGTATGAGTCTTTTGTAATCCCTAGGCTATGGCCTAGCATCTATAAATCCCTTGAGTTATGTGTAATTGATTTGAAGTTATAATATATGAGGAATGAGCTTTGAAGGTTGGGTTTTTCCCTGTTAGGGGTTTCCCAGGATACATCTTGTGTTATGTGTTGATGAATATATGTTATCTTTCTATTAATTAGTTGTTAGCTTCTATTGCATATCCATTGTGATCATGGTGTTAATTAATTAGGTTGCAAGGTTGGACAGTCCCTCACTAGACCCTCCTACCTTGACTGCATTACACTTACCTTCAGTCCTATATACTATCTTGAACAAATTCCTCCTTTGCACTAGTTCTTATTTCTCCACACCATCTAGTTTTAGTAAAACCCTCTTCTTGACTTGTCAAACCTAATTGTTGCAAGTATGAGGTTAATCAGTGTTGTCATTGATGTCAACATACTCATATTGCATTGACAAGAAGGATTGGATGAGCTGTGTGCTAAAGATATTGAGAAAATTAGTCTCAAACAGGAACAATGAAGAACAGTAATGAGAAGAAGGCAAAAGTACTCAATAGATTGAGATTCAGAGGATGTGGATTAAAGGGTTTGTAGATATGAGTCTTGAGATGATCCCGTTAAGATTTCAGAGGTCCGCATGAAGATGTGAAGAAGTTGTGATTGATCAAGTAGAACCGGTTCTGGGAGGTGCTCCGGAGTGACAGAGTGTTACAAAGAGGTCCGGTGAGATCTGGAAGTACATTATCCTATCTTGTGGATTAGATGGAGTGTTTGAGATGTCCTTCTGATATGTCATCTCAATTTGTTCATGATTTGGAGGTCTAGAAGCACATGTTTCAGTATGATAGTGGTGGTAGACTGTGTTCTTGAAGTTCCGGATGAGGAAGAGAAGAGATTCTGGTGAGCAGAGGAAGTGCGGATATTCCTGGTCATTCAGACAAGCCTGTGAAGGTTCTTGGATCATGTTGAGATTGTGTTGTTGGTCTGCATTGGTGGTAGAGCCTGGAATTAAAGATATTCTTCCGGATGAAGTTCTTGTTCAGACTAGCCGACCGGATGAGTTGTTCATCTTGCAAATGTTCTTGTGGTGGTCGACCGAATGTGTTATTCATCTTGCGAATGTTCTTATGGTTGAGTGCTGACTTAGATGCTTCTTCCTAAGTCGATGTCTTGTATAAATAAGTGTTTGTGAATTCAGTTTGAGAGTGTCTGAGCATGATGAGTGTGTGGTAGTGAAGAGGAGCGCAAAAAGTAGAGCAGAAGTTTTTGGGCGTAAATGGAACTGATCCAGGCATGGTAAAGATGTCATTCTTTAGTTCAAGTTTGTGATTCTTATCACTTTGTAGACAGTGTGTCTCTTTGTAGGCAGTGTGCCTCCTAGTGAGCAGTGTGCTCGGGCAGTGAGCCCTAATTGGCATGTGCCATCTATTTTTCTTATTCTTCTAACAGAGAATAATCCTTGAGTTAATCACCCCATGGTTTTTCCCTTAATCAGGTTTTCCACGTCAAAATCTTGGTGTCTAATGTGTTGATGTTTATCTGCTCCGGTGTTTATGCTTTATGTTTTATGCTCTCATGAATGGTTAATTAATATGCTGTTAACTAACAAAGAAGAATCAAGTGTTTGGAGTAAAAGCAAGTTTTTGTACAACTGATTCACCCCCCCTCTCAGTTGTGTGCCCTAGATCTAACAATTGGTATCAGAGCCAAGTTCCTCTGAAAGGAGCTTAACTACTTGAGGAGATCCAGGATGTCATCATACAAGAAGGATAGTCTGAAGTTCGATGGAACCAATTTCTCGCTCTAGAAAGGACGCATGAGATGTCACTTGGAGTGTATGGGAAAAGCATACTTATCCATTATCATAAAGGCTTATGTACCTCCATAGGGTGGTCCGACAACACTGAATGAAATCACAAATGCTGAAAACAATTTGCGGACCAAAGAAGCTCTTCTAAGCGCATTGAATGATTCAGAGCTCTCAAATGTTATTGACCTACCAACTACATATGAGATCTGGGCCAAACTGGGACTTCTGCATGAAGGAGATGAGTATGTTAAGAGTGCAAGGTTGCAAAGTCTAAAAGGGAAGTTTGAAATATTGAAGATGAGAGATGATGAAAACATCACTACCTTTATGCCAAGAGTGAATGAGCTGGTATGTGGAATCAGGAATGCTGGTGGAGTTCTGGATGAAAATGAAATTATTTGCAAAATTCTCAGATCCCTTCCTACTGCCTACAAAATCAAGGTTGCTGCCATTGATGAATTCAGAGCCCATACAACTGTCACAAGAGAGCAATTGGCTAGCAAACTGGCTGCATTTGAAATGACTGAGTTTGGAGATGATCCCCCCAAGACTAAATCTACATTCAAAGCCAGTGCCTATGTGAAAGGTAAACAAAGATTTGATCAGGGAGAAAACTCTTCAAGGAAGCTGTCATGGTATGATCAAGCAAGAAAAGGCATGGAAGAGGAAGAGGCAGAAATAGCTCATCTTGAAGCCCTCATTGCAAAAAGACTGCCAAGAGGATTTGGTAAATATGAAGGAAAGTTACCTTTTAAATGCTTCAATTGCAATAAGATTGGTCATTTTGCTTCAAGATGTCCAAAAAGATCTGCAAGGTCAAATGCTAACAGACAAAGGTTCCAAAAGAACTGTTATTATGTTCATGAAGAAGATGATAATGAAGGAGTAACAGATGATGAATCAGAAATGGGAAGTAAATCCGAAAATGAATGGGTGTTTATTGCCATAAAGGAAGAAGATTCAATATCCTCTAAATCTGTCAATCATAAGGTTGTGGAAAGAGTCTTGGCTGCCTAAATTGAAGAAAAGGATGATTGGGTTATTGACAGTGGATGTTCTCACCACATGACAGGTGACAAGAACAAGTTTTTAGATTTGGAAAGGTATGTAGGAGGAATGGTAAAGTTTGGTGATAATTCTGCTGGCAGAATCAGAGGTAGGGGAACTATTTCTTTTGATGGAAAGAGCAAAACTGGTAATGTTCTATATGTTGAAGGATTGAAGCACAATCTTCTCAGTGTTGGTCAGTTAGTGGATAAAGGCTATGATCTCTGGTTCAAGAATGGAAGATGCAGGATCTTTGAAAGCTCTGGAACTGAGATTGCATCCGGTACTCAAACAAAAGGTAATATCTTCCATCTAGTTGGTTCTAATAAAAGTTGTCTGTTTGTTCAAGTTGATCAGAGTTGGTTATGGCATAGAAGAATGTGTCATGTAAATTTTGATAACATCATCAAGATAAGCAATACTCAGGTTGTAAGAGATCTTCCAAAATTGGTGAAGCCTACAAATAGTTTGTGCAATGAATGTCAGCTAGGTAAACAGAGCAGAGTCTCTTTCAAAAGGAAGGATCAGTCTTCTACCAGATTATTGGAATTAGTCCATACTGATCTCTGTGGTACGACAAGAATCAAGAGTATGCAAGGTGATAGATATTTCATGTTACTAATTGATGATCATTCCCGGATGATGTGGGTTACCTTCCTAAAAGAGAAATCAGAAGCCCTTGAGAAGTTCAAAATCTTTAAAGCCATGGTAGAGAATCAAACCGGATTGAAACTAAAATGTCTAAGGTCTGATAGAGGTGGTGAATTCACATCCGGTGAATTCATAGATTTTTGTGAGAAGCATGGTATAAAAAGACAATTGTCTGCTCCTAGGACTCCACAGCAACATGGAGTAGTTGAGAGAAAGAACCGGACCATCCAGGAAGCAGCCAGGACAATGATGATGGAAACAAATGTTCCTCAGATGTTTTGGAGAGAAGCTGTCAGCACTGCAGTCTATACTCTTAACCGAGTTCAAATTAGAAGCAATACCGGTATGACTCCTTATGAACTTTGGTTTGGCATAACTCCCACTGTGAGATATTTCAGAGTATTTGGTAGCAAGTGTTACATCAAAAGAGATGAAGATTTAGGAAAGTTTGATGCTAGAAGTGATGAAAGAATTTTCTTGGGTTACTCCACTCAAAGCAAAGCATACCAGTGTTACAATAAGAGATTGAGAAAGATGATAGAAAGTACAAATGTGAAGGTTGATGAAGGAATTGAGAAGCCCTCAAGATTCTATGAATGTGATGAAGATGATCAGAATGATTCTCTGGTGCAAGAAGCTCCATCCTCCTCTGAAATTCAGATCCAAACTGATCTGGTAAATCAGGAAAAAGAAGTTTGTCTAAATGAGCCTGATCAAGAATTAGTAGTGCAAGAAACTCCCAAAGTTCTAAGGTATGTAACTCTAAATCATTCTGAAGATCAGATCATAGGTGACAAAAGTAAAGGGGTACAAACAAGGAGAAGAATTGCTCAAGATTCAAATGAATACTGTCTGATTTCAAAGATTGAACCTAAGACAGTTAATGAAGCTTGCAATGATGAAAACTAGACCAAAGCAATGGAGGAAGAATTGATGCAAATTGAGAAAAATCATACTTGGGATCTTGTTCCTAGACCTAGAAACAAAAATGTGATTGGAACCAAATGGGTCTTCCGGAACAAACTAAATGAAGTTGGTGATGTAATCAGAAACAAAGCTAGATTGGTCTGCAAAGGCTACTCACAAATAGAAGGAATTGATTTTAAAGAGACCTTTGCTCCGGTAGCAAGAATTGAAGCTGTCAGAATATTTCTTGCATTTGTTGCTTTCAAAGACTTCAAGGTATATCAGATGGATTTCAAGTTTGCCTTCCTAAATGGTGACTTAGAAGAAGAAGTATACATTGAACAACCGGATGGATTTCAATTGTTTGATCATGATGATATGGTCTGCAAGTTGAAGAAAGCACTGTATGGTTTGAAGCAAGCCCCAAGAGCATGGTATGAAAGGTTAGATAAACATTTTGTGCAGATTGGTTTCAACAAAGGCACTGATGATGGTAATCTATATTTCCAAATAGATAAGGAAAACATCTTGATTGTTGAAGTATTTGTTGATTATATCATCTTTGGAGGAAAAGACAGTATGTGTAAAACTTTTGCAAATCAAATAAAAAGTGAGTTTGAAATGTCAATGCTTGGTGAAATGAATTTCTTCTTGGGTCTGCAAATTACTCAGACAAAGAAAGGTATCTTTATCTCTCAAACCAAATATGTGAAAGAATTGTTGAGAAAATTTGGAATGGAAGATTCAAAGCCAATGAACACTCCTATGGCAACCGGATGTAAGTTGAGCAAAGATGATGACTCTCCTAAGACAGATCAGACCAAGTATAGATCAATGATTGGAGGACTATTGTATCTCACTCAGACTAGACCAGATATAATGCAGGTTGTTGGTCTTGTGGCAAGATTTCAGGCTGATCCTAGAGAATCTCATGTCATGGCAATTAAAAGAATTTTTAGGTACTTGAAAGGAATAGTTGAGTATGGTCTATGGTACCCTAGAGATCAGGATTTCTCTCTTCATGCATACACAGATGCAGATTGGGTAGGAGATGTGGATGATAGGAAGAGTACAAGTGGAGAAGCTTTCTTTTTGGGAAAAAGATTGGTTTCTTGGTTAAGCAAGAAACAAGAGGCAATATCTCTGTCTACAACTGAAGTAGAATACATTGCAGCAGCAGGTAGTTGCACTCAGATTTTATGGATGAAGCAGATGCTAAGAGACATTAATGTTGAATATGAGGAGCCTATCACAATTTTCTATGATAATTCAAGTGCAATTAATATTTCTAAGAATCCGGTATTACATTCTAAGACCAAGCACATATCTATCAAGTTTCATTTTTTGAGAGAGCAAGTGAACAAGGATGAAGTCAAATTGGAGTATGTACCTTCAAAGGATCAAATTGTAGATATCTTTACTAAACCTCTTCCCAAGGATTCCTTTGAGTATCTCAAGGAGAAGTTAGGGGTCATGGCCCCTCCTGTGATGAACTAGGATGCATTGTTGAGCATCAGTCCGGTGGATATCACAGACATATCTTGTGATTCAGATTAATGATGGGGAGCTGCTACTAAGGGGGAGCAGCTGGTATGATTTTGATGTGTTAGAATTGAAAGTATGAGCCCTTTGCCATTGATGTCAAAGGGGGAGAGAAGACATGTGAAAAACAAGTGGTTGATGATCAAAGAGGGAGTAGTAAAGGAAGAGAAGACATGTGAAGAGTTGTTGCTGATAGGGGGAGCTGTGACAGAAAGAAGAAGATCTTGTCTTGATGGTTTTTCACATCATATGTTGCCATCAATGACAAAGGGGGAGATTGTTGCAAGTATGAGGTTAATCAGTGTTGTCATTGATGTCAACATACTCATATTGCATTGACAAGAAGGATTGGATGAGCTGTGTGCTGAGGATATTGAGAAAATTAGTCTCAAATAGGAATAGTGAAGAACAGTGATGAGAAGAAGGCAAAAGTACTCAATAGGTTGAGATTCAGAGGATGCAGATTAAAGGGTTTGTAGATATGAGTCTTAAGATGATCCAGTTAAGATTTTAGAGGTCTACATGAAGATGTGAAGAAGTTGTGGTTGATCAAGTAGAACCGGTTCCAGGAGGTGCTCCGGAGTGACAGAGTGTTACAAAGAGGTCTGGTGAGATCCGGAAGTGCATTATCCTATCTTACAGATTGGATGGAATGTTTGGGATGTCCTTCTGATATGTCATCTCAATTTGTTCATGATTTGGAGGTCTAAAAGCACATGTTTCAATATGACAGTGGCGATAGATTGTGTTCTTGAAGTTCTAGATGAGGAAGAGAAGAGATTCCGGTGAGGAGAGGAAGTGCGGATGTTCCTGGTCATTCAGACAAGCCTGTGAAGGTTCTTGGATCATGTTGAGATTGTGTTGTTGGTCCACATTGGTGGTAGAGCCCAGAATTGAAGATATTCTTCCGGATAAAGTTCTTGTTCAGACTAGCTGACCGGATGAGTTGTTCATCTTGCAAATGTTCTTGTGGTGGTCGACCGGATGTGTTATTCATCTTGCGAATGTTCTTATGGTTGAGTGCCGACTTAGATGCTTCTTCCTAAGTTGATGTCTTGTATAAATAAGTGTTTGTGAATTCAGTTTGAGAGTGTCTGAGCATGATGAGTGTGTGGTAGTGAAGAGGAGTGCAAAAAGCAGAGCAAAAGTTTTTGGGCGTAAATGGAACTGATCCAGGCATGGTAAAGATCTCATTCTCCAGTTCAAGTTTGTGATTCTTATCACTTTGTAGACAGTGTGTCTCTTTGTAGGTAGTGTGCCTCCTTGTGAGCAGTGTGCTTAGGCAGTGAGCCCTGATTGGCATGTGCCATCTATTTTTCTTATTCTTCTAACAGAGAATAATCCTTGGGTTAATCACCCCGTGGTTTTTCCCTTAATTGAGTTTTCCACGTCAAAATCTTGGTGTCTAATGTGTTAATGTTTATCTGCTCCAGTGTTTATGCTTTATGTTTTATGCTCTCATGAATGGTTAATTAATATGCTGTTAACTAACAAAGAAGAATCGAGTGTTTGGAGTAAAAGCAAGTTTTTGTATAATTGATTCACCCCCCCTCTCAGTTGTGTGCCCTAGATCTAACACTAATAACACATCATTCAATGATCTTTGGTTTGAAGCTAACCTTCACCGAGATCCATACATCATTCCATTCATTTGCGGAGGTGTTCTACATGTTTAGGCCCGACCTATTTTGTGTACACATTACCCTAACTAGTTGTTACAATTAGGCTGACTTGATAATGATTTGAAGGCTTGTGGAGGATATAAATAAAGGATAATGATTGGTTACAAGGCACTGGTGACGAAATGACCCAGTAAGTGAAGACATGAAGTAATTTCATAAGTGTTTTGATCTGAGGAAGAAGCATAAGTGAAGTAGAGTGCAGGACAGAGACAATAATTTGTAGAACAGAGAATCGAGAAGCTGGTGAAAGAAATCATGAAAGAATATTGTTGTATGAGTCTTTTGTAATCCTTGGGCTATGGCCTAGCATCTATAAAGCCCTTGAGTTATGTGTAATTTGATTTGAAGTTATAATATATGAGGAATGAGCTTTGAAGGTGGGGTTTTTCCCTGTTAGGGGTTTCCCAGGATACATCTTGTGTTATGTGTTGATGAATATATGTTATCTTTCTATTAATTAGTTGTTGGCTTCTATTGCATATCCATTGTGATCATGGTTTTAATTAATTAGGTTGCAAGGTTGGACAGTCCCTCACCAGACCCTCCTACCTTGAATGCATTACACTTACCTTCAGTCCTATATACTATCTTGAACAAATTCCTCCTTTGCACTAGTTCTTATTTCTCCACACCATCTGGTTTTAGTAAAACCCTCTTATTGACTTGTGGAACCTAATAACACATCATTCAATGATTTTTGGTTCAAAGCTAACCTTCACCGAGATCCGTACATCATTCCATTCATTTGTGAAGGTGTTCTACATGTTTAGGCCCGACCTATTTTGTGTACACATTACCCTAACTAGCCGTTGCAATTAGGCTGACTTGATAATGATTTGAAGGCTTGTGGAGGATATAAATAAAGGATAATGATTGGTTACAAGGCACCAGTGATGAACTGAACTAGTAAGTGAAGACATGAACTAATTTCATAAGTGTTTTGATCTGAGGAAGAAGCAGAAGTGAAGTAGAGTGCAGGATAGAGACAATAATTTGTAGAATAGAGAATCGAGAAGTTGGTAAAAGAAATCATTAAAGAATATTGTTGTATGAGTCTTTTGTAATCCCTGGGCTATGGCCTAGCATCTATAAAGCCCTTGATTTATGTGTAATTCAATTTGAAGTTATAATATATGAGGAATGAGGTTTGAAGGTTGGGTTTTTCCCTATTAGGGGTTTCCCAGGATACATCTTGTGTTATGTGTTGATGAATATATGTTATCTTTCTGTTAATTAGTTGTTGGCTTCTATTGCATATCCATTGTGATCATGGTGTTAATTAATTAGGTTGCAAGGTTGGACTGTCCCTCACCAAACCCTCCTACCTTGACTGCATTACACTTACCTTCAGTCCTATATACTATCTTGAACAAATTCCTCCTTTACACTAGTTCTTATTTCTCCACACCATCTAGTTTTAGTAAAACCCTCTTCATGATTAATGAATCACCTCTATTTGGTTCATCTATTGGGCTTTGTGATCCTTTGGAATCTTCATTAGCATATATGGTACTTCTATTAGCACTTTGACTTTGGGAACACTCAAATGCTCTATGACCTTCTACTCCACATTTAAAATGAGTTCCTCTAAAATATCTTCTATCTTTGCCATATCTTCCTCTACCTCTTTTAACCATTAGTTACATCATTGTGATATGAACTACTAGATTCTTTCTTAGTGTAGTATGAATTGTCACCTTTTTTTTCATTATGGTATGAATTATTGATTGCTCTTGCTTCAACCTCTTTTGTGTATTGTCTCTTGTCACTACATTGGTATCTTCCTCTTAATAATCTTCCTCCTCTTCCTCTCTATCAATTTTATCTAATCTCAAATCATTTGTTTACTTTCTCTTCTACCTTCAATGTAACTCTATGCTTATTCTTTATCTATGATCTCACCATGCTTAGCTCTTCTTAGATGCTCCCTCTTAATTTGTTGATGTATCTGGAAACTTTTTCCTTATTTTCTTCACTATGTCTAGTCCTAATGATCATCTTATAAAATTCTTTAGTATATTCCTACACAATCTTCTTCTTACATGTCTCAAATTTTGCAATATTTTCAACAATTCTAACTCATTATCTATGTGCATGAATTGATTCTTTAGTTTTATCACCATCCTATCCCATTTTTCTATAGTTTCCTTTCTTCTATTTTTTTCAATTATACTTCTTTCCACTAAACAACATGCCCTTTCAATTTAGTTTTAGCAAATCTAACCCTTTTTGGATCTACAATTTCTTCATATTCAAAATATTCTTCTAGGTCATTTATCTAATCAATCAATTCCTCAAGATTTAAATTACTAGAATAGCTAGCAATATTAACTCTAGGTCTCTTACCAATTTAGGAAATAGCCTTCCAACATTTTTACCAAATCTAAATTTCTTCTTCCTCTTGATCTTTTATACCTTTCTTGGTACTTGGTACATAAATTTCTTTTCTTTCAACTTCTTCATCATTGCTTTCATCATTTATAGGATTATGACCTCTCTTTCTATCTTATTTTATAGTGTTCAATTAGATCTTCATTATTCTTATTATTTCAAACATTTCTTCCATCCTTCTAACAAGATTAACAACACCTTATCCTCTTTGTGGAGGCATCCTATATTTGGATCTAATGTAAACTACCTCAAGGTTGATGATTTGTCCATAATCATTCCTACAAACTACCTTAAATTTTGTGCTTTGTTTATAAGCTTCTTGTGGATTGTCTCTATTTTGGAAATCTATTTACAAGAAGAAACCATTGACCTTCACAAAGATGTAAAACTAAGCTCTAATACCATCAGATGCAGTCATCCAATGAAGGATTATCCAACTATGCAACAAATACACAAACACACATGCACAATTAAAATCAATAGATAATAGAATAGAACTTTATTGATTCATACTCATGAATTGTATTATAATCTATAATAATGGGCTTACAACCTAAGGTTTCAACCTTGAAAGATACACCTAGGCACCTAATGTGTAAATGTCATAATTCTCAAAATACAATGCAAGCTCTTGTTCTAGCACTAAAATTTGAGCCTCAGCTATGAATTACCATCTTGATATAATCTATATCTTCTATGATCCTCCCTCTTCTTCCAATGAGGATGAATGATGTTTATATTTTAAATTCTAACCTCTAGAATGATCAATGCTAGTTACAAGGAGGCACATAGCTTAAGAGTAAGTGTAATGTGTGGTCTAGAAATGAGTAGCTAGGAACCTTCTAGAATGAATGCAATGAGAAATATAATTGGTTCTCAATGTGATTCATACTGTAGACACCCAAAATTGTCCCAAATTTGTCCATGTCTTGCAAGACTTAGTTAAAAACATCACTTAGACATCATGTAGCATTTTGTCTTAATCCCATTAATCCATTAGCCAATTAATTAAATAAATTTTATTTATTTAATTAAAATCCCCATAAACTAAAATGAATGAATTCTGTATGATGAACATGATTATTATGCAGACCATAGGACCGAAGACCATGATACAAATAAATGCACCATATTTTTCACAATTGTTTACAAGGTGTATCGACATACAATAAGAAATCATGTCACATCATCCCAATCCCATGAGTCACCCCCATCCAATCCAAATCTTATCCCATCAAACTCCATTATCCTTCCATCTAATCAAAGTCCTAATCATAAGCCTACAACACCATACACCCTTATTGTTCATCCTTTATATTGCCCATCTACCCAAACACTTGCAAAGGATGTGATCCATTGGCTATTAGAAAGGAACTACTTATCCCCATGTCAAACATCTATTCAAGAGTCCTACACCATGCCTAGTCCTATCATAACACCATCATGTGACCCACGAACAATCAAGCCTATCATAAACCCAAGTCAAGAGCCATCATGCCTTCATGTTGTTGACCAAGATCTTGTCCAAGGGTCATCCAATTCTATTCAAGAAACCCAAGAGGTATGTCAAACATTTAATCCTAAGCATGTGGAAACATTAAACCCTAGTCCAACTCAAGGTCAAGTCCCTTCCATCCACCCCATCCATAACATGTATCTTTTCCATGATCAAGATGATATCCATAATAATGAATCTATCCATGAGCCACTTGATCCTATCCATCTAACAACCATTCATGAGCTAGCTATCCAAATTCAATCTATCCATAACATTTACCTTCTTTATGATCAAGATGATACCTATGAAGAAGCTATCCATGAGAACCTTGATCCTATCCATAATCCTATAATCCATGAGCAAGATATCCAAATTGCTCCTAGTCATCCGCCATCTAGCCCTATCCATAATGAGCAAACATCCACTTGTCATGATGAGACACTTGTCCCCCAATAAGCATAGAAGATCAAATAAATAACTTGGATCTTAGTGAACAAAATACTAATCAAGATCTTAATGATCCTCCTTGATGCAGAGGTGGCACAAGGGAAGCAACACAACAAGGGTTAGTCTATTCTCTTTTGCTCACTCACCCACTTCACCTAGCCTTCAACCAACCAACCAAAGGCACATTCAAGGGTATATGAGGGGTTTGATATCTTGGTGATGACTCAACCTTCAAGGCTTCTCAAACACCTTAAGACATGTCAATAAACACCTTCTATGTAGTTGGTTTGATCCCCAACTTCCCAAAACTCTCCAACCTATACTTTGACTAGTAAGGCTACTAGCCCTCCAAACTAGGTTTTCTCAACACAACTTGAGAAAATCCCAAATGACCAGGCAAGTAAATGATGGATTTGAATACCCTTCAGGGAACCCTAACAAACCTCCAAGTTTCCTATTCCAACTCTACTCCAGCAGTTCAAAACACCCACTAGGTCTCTAGGCCTAATTGATCACTTTAGGTCTAGATTACAAAGCAAAGGTTTCAAATTGGGGTCATAGATTAGAGGTAGGACTTTGGAGTACCTCCTCAACCTTCAAACAACTCAATACCATCATTCATTCACTCATCCTCTTAGGGTTTTGTCAAATATAATAGCAAATTGCATAAAATAGGCCAAATACATGGTGATACTTGAACTAGGGCATCAACTTAAAATTTGAAGACTGTCTCTCCCAAGAAAATGCTTTTGGAATCTTATAATACACATCCCTAGTCTACATTTCACCAGTTTTCATGAATTTTCACTAGTGGGAATGCATTCTAGGGCCGGATTTATGTGATAAACCCTAGAAAATAGGATTTTAGGGTAGTCTGCACTAAAATTACAATATCTCCCTCCTGGAAGCACTTCAAAACCTCAAACCAAATGCATTTGAACCCTGACTCAACCTACTTTCAGAAAAAGTACATTGTTCTGCTCTACCAATCCGTACTGTCCATACAATAAGAGAAAAATAGGGAAAAATAGTCTAAAATCTTTATTTCTGTGCTCAAACCACCGTACAAAACCTTCTCTCCGTACAGGAGTGAGATCACCATCATATCAACCAATCCAGGTTGGTATACAACTTCTACAATTAGTTTTCAACTATCAAAACTAAGTGGCAACCATCCAATGTGTCATTGACACTATTGGCAACATTTTACTCTATGGTATTTTTGCCTTTTCACAAGGATGGCGATTGGGTTTGCTTGTCCAATGGAACCAAAACCACCATCCTACTTCCTACAACATGCTAAAACACTAAAATCAATCAAAAGACTCAAAAAACAATCATTAGGCCTACTAGGCCTAAGTGGTATAACTGTGGTCCAAGTGGACTAAGAATGAGTGAGGTTTATATAGTCACCTCAATCATCTTGACCACACAAATAGACCTTCCAAACATGGCTATGCAAAGCCTTATTACAAAACACATCAACCAAAACTCATCTTATCAAAGATGCTATCAAAATGCTTGTAGGAATCAAACTGCTCCTAGGTGCCCTGCACCATACACCCACTGTCAATCAGAACTCAAGTCTCTTGAGTTAGGAATGTTATCAAATGTGAAACCTACCTTCTCAATGTCTACTCTACTCATCCAAGTGGCATCCTCTTGAGGTTTATTGAGCCACTTCACCAAGTACTCATAGTATGTGTGCCTCCTAGTCTGTTTTGCAATCCTCTTATCCAAAATGCACTCAATCTAATCAAGAGATGAAGGAATCAATTCTTGGAGTGTCTAATCAGTTTGGTCTTCTTTATCAACAGTCTGAGGATCAGATCCTTTATAGGGATAAAGGTCTGAAACATTAAAAATTAGAGACAAAGCAATGCCATCCGGAAGTCTGATTTTATATGCATTTTCTCCACATTTCTTGAGCACTTCACAAGGCCCAATATTCCTCATGAGTAGCTTGGTATATTTACCTGTAGGGAGTCTCTCCTTCTTAAGGTGGACCATGACCAAATCCCCTTCCTTGAACTACAAATCCCTTCTCCTTCTGTCAGCAAACTGTTTATATTTCTGAGAAGTGGACTGCAACTTTTGTTGTACTTGTTCATGGACATCTTTCATCTCTTGAACAAAGTCCTCAGCCAAGGAACTATTGTTTTCCAGTCCTTTAACCTCCCTAAGTTCCAAAATATCCCTTGGGTGAGTGCCATAAACAATTTGGAAAGGAGACAAGCCGATGCTTCTATTGACAGTGTCATTGTATGAGAACTCTGCCTGAGCCAAAATTGAATCCCAACTAGCACCCTGCTCCTTTGTTAGGCATCTTAGGAGGTTGCCAAGTGACCTATTAATCACCTATGTTTGTCCATCAGACTAAGGCTGATAGGTAGATGATAATGACAAGTTTGTATCTAGTCTCTTCCAAAGTGTCCTCCAGAAGTGTCCTATGAACTTGGGGTCTCTGTCAGAGATTATGGACAAAGGTAAACCATGTAACCTGACTATTTCCTTGAAGAAAAGACCTACTATGTGTGAGGCATCATGTGTGGTTTTACATGGGATGAAGTGAGCCATTTTTGAGAACCTATCAACAACCACAAAGATGCTATCATGTCCATGCTTGGTCCTAGGCAAACCAAGTACAAAGTCCATGCTTATGGAATCCCAAGGCTTTGAAGGAATAGGTAGAGGAGTGTATAAACCTGCATTTGATGTATGCCCCTTTGCTCTTTGGCAAATTTGACAAATTTCAACAAACTTCCTTACATCGGTTGGCAACTTTGGCCAAAAATAGTATCTCCTAACCAATTCTAGGGTCTTGTCAATACCAAAGTGGCTTGACATGCTGCCAGAGTGCTTTTCCTTGATAATGTTCTCTCTAACAGACCATCTTGGGATACACAACATGCTACCCTTGAAAAGATATCCATCTTGTAACAAAAAATTAGAAAAATCAGTGTTATACCTTCCTATCATGGCCTTACAAGATAGGTATGGTTCTTTGAAGTCTTCATCTGCTGCATATTGATCTTTGACGGCATGAATACCTATACTTTCCAACTGAATAGTTTGCACAACAAGATTCCTCCTACTTAAGACATTATCTACCTTATTGACCACTCCTTTGTTGTGTTTTATTGAGAAGGTGTATGCTTGGATGTACTCCATCCACTTGACATGTCTGTGGTTTAACTTTTGCTGCCTGTTCAAAAAGCTCAATGCATGGTTATCAGTAAAAACTATAAATTCCTTTGGCAATAAGTAGTGTCTCCACTTCCTCAATGATTGAACCATGGCTTATAATTCTAGATCATAGGTGGAGTAGTTCTGTTTTGCCTCATTTAACTTCTCACTAAAGAAGGCTACAGGTCTCCCATCTTGACTTAGGACTCCCCCAATAACCCTCTTACTTGCATCACACTCTACCACAAAGACCTTGTCAAAATCAGGAAAAACAAGGACCGGTTGTTCTGATATTTTTTTCTTTAACAGTTGAAAGGCTTTATTGGCCTCATTTGTCCATACAAACACACACTTCTTGCACCCTTTTATGGTGTCAACAAGTGGAACACAAATACCACTAAACCCTCTAATGAACTTTCTATAAAAGTTACACAAACCATGGAAACTCCTTACCTCAGAGGCTGTTGTAGGTGTGGGCCAATTAAGAATGGCTTCCACCTTGCTTGGATCCATTTTTAGGCTGCCTTTAGAGATGACAAACCCCAAGAATATCAACTCTTCTTGTAGGAAGACACATTTGTCAAGGTTGATTCTCAACTTCTCCTCTTGAAGCCTCCTGAGCACTTGATGGATATGCCTTATGTGGTCTTCCTTGCTATCACTAAAACCCAATATATCATCCAAATACACAATAATAAACTTGTTAAGGAAGGGTTTTAGCACCTCATTCATCAATCTCATGAAGGTGCTTGGTGCATTTGATAAGCCAAAAGGCATGACAACCCATTCAAATAGTCCTTCATTAGTTTTGAAGGCAGTTTTCCACTCATCCCCTTCCCTTATCTTGATTTGGTGGTAACCACTTTTTAGATCTATCTTGGTAAAATACTTAGCCCTACCCAAGCAATCCATTAAATCTTCTATTCTAGGCATTGGAAATCTATACCTGATAGTAATCTTGTTGATGGCCCTGGAATCAGTGCATAGTCTCCATGTACCTTCCTTCTTTGGTGCAAGTACTGTAGGTACTGCACATGGACTAATACTCCGCTTGATAAGCCCTCTATCCAACAAGTCTTGGATTTGTCTTGCCACTTTAGCATTTTGCTCTAGAGTCAACTTGTAGGCTGCTTGGTTTGGTAGGGTGGATCTAGGGATGAGATCAATGCAATGACTAATCTCCCTCTTTGGTGGAAGGGTATCCTTGCCTTCATCGGCTATCACATCATGAAACCTCTCCAATAGTTCTTCCACTTCCTTTGGTCCAATCCTCCTAAGAGTTTGCTGCACTTTGACCTTTTTGGGATTTACATCCTTGGGCTTGATGACTACTGTAAAACATGGCACTTTCTCTTCCTTGAGGTTAGCCGAAAACTCTTTTTCACCTACCAACATAACTGAACTAGAAATGATCTTCTCTTTGCAATCATCAATCAAAGGAGTCATTGTGAACTTTTCACCATTTTTGGACAAATGAATCACATTTTGCTTACCATCATGTTGGGCACTTGTGTCATGTTGCCAAGGCCTTCCAAGAAGAAGGTGGCATGCATCCATATCCACTATCTCACAAAGAATCCTATCATGATATTCACCTATCTTGAATTCAACCCAACATTGCTCTTTCACCACAATTTGTTGTTCCTTGGTTAGCCAAAAGACTCTGTAGGGGTTAGGATGAGGTATCCTTTCCAATCCTAACTTAGTCACCATTTCATTAGAAGCCAAATTTTTAGAAGAACCTGAATCAACTATTACCTTGCAAACTTTTCCTTTCATCTTGCAAGTGGTTCTAAACAAGTTATTCCTTTGGGGCTGCTCCTTGGTGGCTGGCATGATGAGGGATATGTTAAACATGATGCACTCTCCACTCTTAGGTGCTGCAGACTTGGAAGAGGCTGTTTGATAACTTGTGGTGCTTTGATAGTCCTCTTCTTGAAGGAGTTGCACCCTTCTATCTTTCTGATTTGCAGCAGTGTTTCCCATCTTCTCCAGGCACCTAAAGGACTGATGTCCAATCTGATTGCAAGAGAAACACCTTCTAGTAAACACATTGGGACCCCTACCCCCACTTCTTCCTCTTCCATACCTCTCCCTCTAAACTATCCCTTATCAGCACTATTTCTGTCAGCATGTCCTTGGTTGCCTTCTTGTGATCTGCCTTCTTGGTATCTAGGAAAGTTGTCTCTGTTTTGAAATCTTCCCCTACCTCTAAAATTCATATTACCTCTACCTGTGTTGTTTGAATCTCCTTTCCTTCTCTATTTGTCCTCAATCCTTAATGCCATTTGAAAACACTTATGGACTATCTCCAGGTTAAAGAGGGTTAATTCATCTTGAATGGAGAACTTAAGGCCATTGAGATACCTTGCAAGCTTTTATTTTTCATTCTCAGGCATCTTGGCTTTTAATGTCATCTTGTGAAACTCCTCTATGTAGGTGCTCACATCCATGTCCTTCTGTCTCAAGTTGTGCAACTTCTTGTCCAAGTTGACCTCATAATCCTCAGGAACAAATTGCTTCTTGATTTCAAGCACCATCTTCCTCCATGTAGAGATAGGGTTCTTATCATCTTCTATCCTCTCATTTTGAATAAAGTTCCACCAACTCAAGGCTAGCCCTTTCATTCTTGATTTGGCAATCCTCACTTTCTAATTTTCTGTCACTTATTCACATTCAAAATAGTTCTCCATTGCCTCTATCCAATCAAGGCACTCCTCTAGATTCATCTTACTAGGAAACATAGGCAAGTCCACCTTAGTGTCCTTCCTACTCAACTTTCCAAGTGCATCTAGGAATTGTCTCTCTGACATGCCTCCTTGTGGCTCTTCCATGGGCACTTCTTCTTCCTCATCTTGATCCTCTTCCTCTGAATCTAAGAGGACTTTTGGTTTCTTCTTCTTGTCTTTGTCTTTCTTCAACTTCTCTATTTCAACCTTCATCCTTCTGTTCTTGGCTGCTTGCTCTCTCACTATCTTTGCCAATTCGGAATTAGTCACCTTTTGAGGAATTTCCTCCTCTTCTTCTCTATCTCCCATCTCTTTGATGGCTCTAATACCACCTGATGTAGAGGTGGCACAAGGGAAGCAACACAACAAGGGTTAGTCTATTCTCCTTTGCCCACTCACCCACTTCACCTAGCCTTCAACCAACCAACCAAAGGCACATTCAAGGGTATATGAGGGGTTTGATATCCTAGTGATGACTCAACCTTCAAGGCTTCTCCAACAACTTAAGACAGATCAATAAACACCTTCTATGTAGTTGGTTTGATCCCCAACTTCCCAAAACTCTCCAACCTATACTTTGACTAGTAAGGCTACTAGCCCTCCAAACTAGGTTTTCTCAACACAACTTGACAAAATCCCAAATGACCAGGCAAGTAAATGATGGATTTGAATACCCTTCAATAAACCCTAACAAACCTCCAAGTTTCCTATTCCAACTCTACTCCAGCAGTTCAAAACACCCACTAGGTCTCTAGGCCTAATTGATCACTTTAGGTCTAGATTACAAAGAAAAGGTTTCAAATTGGGGCCATAGATCAGGGGCAGGACTTTGGAATACCTCCTCAACCTTCAAACAACTCAATACCATCATTCATTCACTCATCCTCTTAGGGTTTTATCAAATATAACAACAAATTGCATAAAACAGGCCAAATACATGGTGATACTTGACCTAGGGCATCAACATAAAATTTGAAGACTATCTCTCCCAAGAAAATTCTTTTGGAATCTTATAATACACATCCCTAGCCTACATTTCACCAGTTTTCATGAATTTTCACTTCTGGGAATGCATTCTAGGGCCAGATTTATGTGATAAACCCTAGAAAATAGGGTTTTAGGGCAGTCTGCACTAAAATTGCAATATCTCCCTCCTGGAAGCACTTCAAAACCTCAAACTAAATGCATTTGAACCCTAACTTGACCTACTTTCAGAAAAAGTACATTGATCTGCTCTACCAATTCGTACCGTCTGTACAACAAGAGAAAAACAAGGAAAAATAGTCTAAAATCTTTATTTCTATGCTCAAACCACCATACAAAACCTTCTCTCCGTACAAGAGTGAGATCACCATGATATCAACTGATCTAGGTCGGTGTACAACTTCTACAATCAGTTTTCAACTGTCAAAACTAAGTGGCAACCGTCCAATGTGTCATTGACACTATTGGCAACATTTTACTCTATGGTATTTTTGCCTTTTCACAAGGATGGCGATTGGGTTTGCTTGTCCAATGGAACCAAAACCACCATCCTACTTCCTACAACATGCTAAAACACTAAAATCAATCAAAAGACTCAAAAACCAATCATTAGGCCTACTAGGCCTAAGTGGTATAACTGTGGTCCAAGTGGACTAAGAATGAGTGAGGTTTATATAGTCACCTCAATCATCTTGACCACACAAATAGACCTTCCAAACATGGCTATGCAAAGCCTTATTACAAAACACATCAACCAAAACTCATCTTATCAAAGATGCTATCAAAATGCTTGTAGGAATCAAACTGCTCCTAGGTGCCCTGCACCACTCCTTCCACATCCACCATTGATTCCACCTCAAGTCCACCATCATATCCACTTGATCTTACCACCCTTATACATGAGTGTTCTTCTTTAGGACAACAACAACCTTTATCCACTTCACCTTCTTCATCCAATAAAGAGCTCAAGTCTAGTTCCCTAAGCACACCTAGTCCCATTGTCCATCGTATACTCCAAAACATGAGCTAGCAAGACAAAGGTCTAGGTCTTTATGAACAAGGTATCTTGGAGCCAAACCATGTCAAGATTCCTCCATGCTCATATGGCCTTGGATATACACCCCAAGGTAAACACTTTAAAGATGTTGGTAATTCCTCCATCCATCCTAAGTCCACTTTCCATCACAAACCACATCATATACACAAAACATATGTCACCTTTTCACCTCTATTATCCTACAAACCCCAAAAGCAAGTGACCATACACCTTCCACCATCCACTTTACCTCCACTCCTTCCAACTCCTAATATCCCTCCATCCACTTTACCACCATTAATCCCAACACCTAATATCCCTATCCTCAAATCCACTTATCCATTTATCCATAAACCTACTTTTAACCCATATCATCAATAAACACCTAAAATTCAATCAAATCCCAATCATCACATCAAATCCATCAAAACAAATTCAATCAAATCATCAATTCTTCAAATCAAATCAATTCATCAATTCTTTAATCTTCATCCAACCATCAATTCATCCAACCACAATTATCAAGTCATTCCAAGCAAAGATCCAAATGCAAGCTCATCCTTAATCCATACCAATCAAGTTAATCAATCTTGTCAAATTATCCAATCGCAACCCATGGTCTTGATCCTAGCCTTGTTGTAAGCCAAATCAATCAACCAACTAGTCAACCAACTGAACAAACAACCTTGTGTTGATCTAGGGATATAGCTTTTCCCTACACGACAACACTCTCAACTATCATCATTCAAAACAATCAAACAATCAATCATTGGTTTACAGCTTGATAGGGGCAATACCTTGTTTGTTTTTGAATCATTTGTTCATGCTTTCTTTCTTGCTTGTGTGTGTTATCTTTTTATCTTGCATTTGTATCAAATCTAAATCATTCTATCTAATATTCATATCTTGTGTATGTTGGAATAGCTTTTTGCACTATCCTTTGCATCTAAGGTCATATCATACCTTTTGTGCATTAGGACTTCAATGCTCTAAGTTTTCTTCCTCATACATTAGACAAGGTTGTATTATGCTAGGGCACAAGACACATCGTCACCTTGGTTCTTATACCTTGGTGCATAACATCTAGTGCTATATCAAACATCATGGTTGCTCACCTTCATTGCAGCATAATGCATCATTCATGTCTTCTATCTATTCCCCTATCTTTCTTTCTTAACCAATCCATTTCATTTTGAGAGACTACCTATGTTTGTCCAAACCACCTATTCTCTCGAGCGGGCATCATCATCCCATTTCATCGCCATTCTCATCATCATATCCTTACATCATCCTATCTTTCTATTATCCTATCCTTTTCATCTATCCATACCTTAGCTTCTTTAAAATGATGTTACTTGACACAAATCTTATCATCTCAAACATCATCTCAAAGAGGGGCAAAATGTAGAGACCCAAAATTGTCCCAAATTTGTCCATGTCTTGCAACACTTAGTTAAAAACATCACTTAGATGTCATGTAGCATTTTTTCGTTATCCTACTCTGAATCCCATTAATCCATTAGCGAATTAATTAAATAAATTTTATTTATTTAATTAAAATTTCCATCAACCCATATGAAGAAATTCCGTATGATGAACATGATTATTGTGCATGCCATAAGACCAAAGGCCATGATACAAATAAATGCACCATATTTTTCCCAATTGTTTACAAGGTGTATTGACATACAATAAGAAATCATGTCACATCATCCCAATCCCATGTGTCACCCCTGTCTAATCCAAATCTTAGCCCATCACACTCCATTGTCCTTCCATCCAATCAAAGTCCTAACCCTTATTGTTCATCCATTATATTGCCCATCTACCCAAACACTTGCAAAGGATGTGATCCATTGGATATTAGCAAGGAACTACTTATCCCCATGTCAAACATCTATTCAAGAGTCCTACACCATGCCTAGTCCTATCCTAACACCATCATGTCACCTGTGACCAATCAAGCCTATCATAAACCCAAGTCAAGAATCATCATGCCTTCATGTTGTTGACCAAGAGCCTATCCGAGGGTCATCCAATTCCATTCAAGCAACCCAAGAGGTATGTTAAATGTTTAATCCTAAGCATGTGGAAACATTAAACCCTAGTCCAACTCAAGGTCAAATCCCTTCCATCCACACCATCCATAACATGTATCATTTCCATGATCAAGATGATATCCATGAGCCACTTGATCCTATCCATCTTCCAACAACCATTCATGAGCTAGCTATCCAAATTCAACCTATCCATAACATTTACCTTCTTTATGATCAAGATGATACCTATGAAGAAGCTATCCATGAGCACCTTGATCCTAGCCATAATCCTATAATCCATAAGCAAGATATCCAAATTACTCCTATTCATCCGCCATCTAGCCCTATCCATAATGAGCAAACATCCACTTGTCATGATGAAACACTTATCCCCCAAATAAGCATAGAATATCAAACAAATAACTTGGATCTTAGTGAACACAATGCTAATCAAGATCCTAATGATCCTCCTTCCACATCCACCATCGATTCCACTTCAAGTCCACCATCATATCCACTTGGTCTTACCACCCTTATACATGAGTGTTCTTCTTTAGGACAACAACGACCTTTATCCACTTCACCTTCTTCATCTAATAAAGATCTCAATTCTAGTTCCCTAGCACACCTAGTCCCATTTTCTATCACATACTCCAAAACATGAGCTACCAAGGCAAAGGTCTAGGCCTTTATAACAAGGTATCTTGGAGCCAAACCATGTCAAGATTCCTCCATGCTCATATGGCCTTGGATATACACCCCAAGGTAAACACTTTAAAGATGTAGGTAATTCCTCCATCCATCCTAAGTCCACTTTCCATCACAAACCATATCATATACACAAAACATATGTTGCCTTTTCACCTCCATTATCCTACAAACCCCAAAAGCAAGTGACCATACACCTTCCACTATCCACGTTACCTCCACTCCTTCTAACTCCTAATATCCCTCCATCCACTTTACCACCATTAATCCCAACACCTAATATCCCTATCCTCCAATCCCCTTATCCATTTATCTATAAACCAATTTTTAACCCTATCATCAATAAACACATAAAATTCAATCAAATCCATCAAAACAAATTCAATCAAATCATCAATTCTTTAAATCAAATCAATTCATCAATTCTTTAATCTTCATCCAATCATCAATTCATCCAACCACAATTATCAATTCATTCCAAGCAATGATCCAAATGCAAACTCATCCTTAATCCATACCAATCAATTTAATCAATCTTGTCAAATTATCCAATCGCAATCCATGGTCTTGATCCTAGCCTTGTTGGAAGCCAAACCAATCAACCAACTCAGCAAACAACCTTGTGTTGATCTAGGGATATGTTGGAAACAAGGTAGATAACTAAGGGGGGGTGAATTAGTTATATCAAAATTTTGTTTTCTTTGTTTATCTTAATAATCAAAGTTGCATCAAAACTTGAAAGCATATGTAATCATAAGAACAAAAATAAAATCTACACATATGACACAAGGATTTTTATGTGGAAACCCTATTAAGGGAAAAACCATGGGCTGACTAACCCAAGATTATATTCTCTATTAAAAGAATAAGAAGAAAATGGCACATGCCAATTAGGGCTCACTACCTGAGCACACTACTCACAAGAGGCACATTGCCTACAAGAGACTCACTGTCTATAGAACTTACAGAAGTTAATCAAGTGTTTGAACTGATGACAAGCATCTACAAATGCAAGAGTTGAATTCTAGTTAGGTACAATACACTAATTTGATGCACTTCATTCTTCCTTTGTTTTAATATTGTTGCTTTGTCACATACCAAACTTGATTTGCTACTTTCACACTTATCTTTGCTTTTCTTCGCACTTTATTCCATCACTTGTATATTCCACCCCTCTACATAGTGGAATCCATCTGGTATATATATCTGCATCAAGGATTTCATCAACTTTCTAGTCAGCAATAAGAAGACTCAAGATATTTACAAGTTATTGATCTGTCAGATGAATCCTTGCTTGATTTGTGGTGCGTATCATAAGTATAGGCATAGAAGTCATTAATAATGTCGGTCAACAATCTATAATCCCCCAAATAGCTTGATCAACACCTTTTACTCATCCAGATTAAAGTCTAATGCTCTGTCGGTCAGTTCTTTCTCTATCTGCTCTGTTTGTCTGGAACCCAACAATCAGATGCTCATATCTTTTTTATGCTTTATTACCGGAGGCTAAATTTATGGAATATAGTAGTCATGATACCCCTCTTGATTTATCCAAGTCCGTAACTTGCTTAGTTACACCATCTAAGAGATCCAGACCTGATTGTTAGACCTTGTTGCATACTCTATTCTTGTTCACCGGACCAAAACAATCTTCAATCTAACTTCTGATATAGGCATACTATGTATTGCAAATGTGTGGAATAGACTTTGTTGCCATCAATGACAACACTCATGAAGCCACATAGTGTCTCTTGCCAACAATCTCCCCCTTTGGCATTGATGGCAACACTTAGTGAAAAATGGCTAAGTGTCATAGTAACTCCCCCTTGGCTGATGCTCTATCTTTTGCACTGTTTTACCATAGCTCCCCCTTAGCTGGATTCCACATTTTTCTCTACTCCTCATTCCCCCTTTGACATCAATGGCAAAGGGCAGAATCCACATAGCAAAATTTTGCAAAAATTAACCTATACATGGCGGCATAAGTATATATATGTTATACTTACATATACTTAAGTATATCCGCAAAAGTGGCCTTCAACTGTACAAATTCCATGGCCCAACTCTGCTTCATCCTATCCAAAATGGAGATGTGACCACTCAACAAAAATGCATATTCTTCTGCCCTTCTTAAATTTGCCGGATCACTGGTCCGAGCTGTGGTTTGAGCATCTGTCAAGGCCTCATTCATTGCCTCTAACTTAGGGATAATTATCCCTCTAAGTTCACTCATTCTATTTATTAGATCCTTCTTTTCTTTATTCAGCCTCTTTATTTCATTTATGATGACAATGGCCTGGCATTCTTGATTCATTAAAGAGGTATAGTAAGGGGATCAAAATTTTGAGATAAACTTGACAACTTACCTTCTTGTTCTTTCACCTTCTTTTCAATATCCTCTGTCACTTTGGGCCAAGATAGACAAAATTTGCACATGTCCCCACCATCTTTAAGAGCATTCTCAAGGCTCTTTATTCCAATGTCTAGGGTCCTCCTATCATAGCAATGAGTCCCTGTACTTTAGTGAATCTTTTTCCCAGAAAGTCCTTCCGGACCTTTGCTTCTATTGATTTTTCTAGAGATTCAGAGTGAGTGCTAACAAAATTTACCAAAGATTTTAGGTTTTTGGATGGTGAGGCCAAAGGATCCTTTTGGAATGATGGCATGATCTTCTCCAGCATCTCGGATGTAATCTCCAACAATTCACAGTCTTCCATGTGAGATTTTAGGAGTTTTTATTTTGCTTTGTCTTGAGCAAAACATACTATTTTCATTGTCTGAACTAGAGAGAGAGTCAAAATTTAGTGGTCCTTGAAGTAGCTCAGGTTCATCTATCTCCATTATTTCTTTGTTTAAGAAGTTCTTCACTGCATCTGCAGTGTCTCTTGCTGGTGAACGAGTCTTCTTTGGGATATCAGAACAATCATCATTTGTCTTTTCTGCTTGTTCTTCTTCTTTTCCCTTAACCTCTTCTTGAATCACCTTCTCTTCTCTTCTATCTTCTCCTTTATCTTTAGAGTGTGGAATGTTTGCAATGGGATCCAGAGGAGAAATGTCACTGGAGTTTGTTGCTTCATGAACTTCCTCTTCCAGAACAAAGGAATCCAATTCCTTAGACTTCTCGTTATCTATCTCTTTTGATCTTTCTGTTAGATTTAGGATAGACAACTGAGAGGGGGGGTGATTCAGTTGTCCAAAACTTTCTTCCAATTAAACACTTAAATCCACTTTGTAATTTAGTAGCATAATAATAAATCAATCATGGAAATACAATGCATTAAATCAAGAGCAAAAACACATTAACACATGAGACACCAAGATTTTGATGTAGAAAACCCAGTTAAGGGAAAAGCCACGAGGTGACTAACCCAAGAATGTATTCTCTATTAGAAGAATAGAAAGAACCAAATGGAACATGCCAATTAGGGCTCACTGCCAGAGCACACTACTCACAAGAGGCCCATTGCCTACAAGAGACACACTATCTACAGAATAATAAGTATCACCTACTTGAACTAGAGAATAGCGTCTTCACCATGCTTGAGTTAGTTCCATTTAAGCCCAATACTTCTGCTCTGCCTTTTGCTCCTCTGCTCTTTACCACACTCTCATCTCTGCAAGATACATTTGAAATGACTTTACAATCCCTTATTTATACAAGACATCGACTTAGGAATAATCATCTAGGTCAGCAAACATTACAGAGCAAATACATAAATACATCATGACTAATTACAAAAGACTTCATGTGGATCAACACATTGTCGGCCACACAGATCTAAGACTTCAATCTTCATTTAAGAAAATGCCAATCCTCACATAACATCTTCAAGATCATCCGCAGGATGTGTAACTCATCCGATCGACCAGAGTTAGGAAGAACATCATCTGGAAGTTATTGTTCAATTGTGAGCTCAAAATCTAATACAGACCACCAACATGAATTGGACATGATCCAAAGACCTCCACAAGCTTGCCTAAATCACCAAGAACATCCACACTACATCTGCTTACTGAAATCCTTATCTCCTTCATCTGGAACCTCAAGAACACAGTCTGTCATCACTATGACAATGGAATAGATGATTGCAGACCTCCAGACCACAAAGCAATTGAGCTGTCAATTCACATTGACTTTATAAACACTTCACCAAATCTGTAGAACAAGATATTTCATTTTTGGATCTCACTGGACCTATCTGTGTCACTCGGTCACCTCTAAACATCTGTTAGAACTAATTTTACTTGAGCGGCCATAACTTCTTTAGATCTTCATATGGACCTCTAAAACCTTTATTGGATCATCTTAAGACACATATCTACAAACCATTTGATGCGCATTCTCTGATCTTCATCTTAGCTAGGATCTTTAGCTCAGTGTCTTCACTGTTCTTCTCTGTTCATGATTAGGACTAATTTTCTCAATAACCTTAGCACATAGCTTATCCAATCCTTATCATCAATGCAATAGGAGTATGTTGACATCAATAACAACACTAGTTAGGTCCATACTTGCAACAATCTCCCCCGTTGTCATTGATGGCAACATATGATGTGAAAAACTATTTTAACCATCAAAACAAGAACTTTTCTTTATTGACACAACTCCCCCTATCATCAACAACCATTCACATGTCTTCTCTTCCTTTACTGCTCCCCCTTTGATCAACAACCACTTGTTTTTCACATGTCTTCTCTCCCCTTTTGACATCAATGGCAAAGGGCACATACTTGCAACTCCAACACTTCAAAATCATACCAGTTGCTCCCCCTGAGTAGCATCTTCCCAAACATCAATCCGGACCACAAGATATGACTGTGATATCCACAAAACTAATGAACATTAGTACATCTTAGTTTATCACTTGAGGGGTAATAACCCCTAACTTCTCCCTGAGATACTCAAAAGAGTCCTTAGGTAGAGGTTTAGTAAAGATATTTGTAATCTAATCCTTGGAAGGCACAAACTCAAATATGACCTCATTCTTGTTCACTTTCTCTCTTAAAAAGTGAAACTTGATGGATATATGTTTAGTCTTTGAATGCAACACCAGATTCTTAGATATATTTATTGCACTTGAATTATCACAGAAGATTGTGATAGGTTCCTCATACTCCACTCTGATATCTCTTAGCTTCTGCTTCATCTACAAAACTTGAGTGCAACTACCTGCTCCTGCAATATATTTTGCTTCAACTGTGGACAGAGATATTTCCTCTTGTTTCTTGCATACCCAAGAAACCAATCACTTCCCCCAAAAGAATGCTCCACTACTAGTACTCTTTCGGTCATCCACATCTCCTACCCAATCCACATCTATGTATGCATGAAGAGAGAAATCATGATCTCTAGGATACCACAAACCATACTCAACTGTCCCTTTTAGATATCTAAAAATTCTCTTGATTGCCATGACATGAGATTCTCTAGGATGAGCTTGGAATCTAGAAACAAGACCAACATCATTCATAATGTCAGGTCTAGTTTGAGTAAGATACAACAATCCTCCAATCATTGACCTGTACTTTTTCTAATTAGCCTAAGTAGAATCATCATCTTTGCTTAATTTACATTCAGTTGCCATGCAAGTACTCATTGGTTTTGATTCTTCCATCCCAAATTTCTTTAACAATTCTTTCACATATTTGGTCTGAGAAATGAAGATTCTTTTCTTAGTTTGAGTGATTTGCACACCCAAGAAGAAATTGATTTCCCCAAGCATGGGCATCTCAAATTCACTTTTCATTTGAATTGCAAAAGTTTTCCACATACTATCTCTTCCTCCAAAAATGATATCATCAACAAATACTTCAACAATCAAGATATTTTCATGATCAATTTTGAAGTACAAATTACTGTTAGCAGTACCTTTGTTGAAACCAATCTTCAAAAGATGCTTATCCAATCTTTCATACCAGGCTCTTGGGGCTTGCTTGAGTCCATACAGTTCTTTCTTCAACTTGTAGACCATATCACCATGATCAAATAAATGAAATCCATCTAGTTGCTCAATGTATACTTCTTCTAAGTCACCATTCAGGAAGGCAGACTTGACATCCATCTGATATACTTTGAAATCTTTGAAGACAGCAAAAGAAAGAAATAATATGACTGCTTCAATTCTTGCCACCGGAGGAAAAGTTTCTTCAAAATCAACTCCTTCTATTTGAGAGTAACCCTTGCAGACCAATCTGACTTTATTTTTTATTACTTCACCAACTTCATTTAGTTTGTTTTGGAAGACCCATTTGGTTCCAATCTCATTCTTGTTTCTAGGTCTAGGAACAAGATCCCATGTATGATTTTTCTCAATTTGCATCAGCTCTTCCTCCATTTCTTTAGTCTAGTTTTCATCATTGCAAGCTTCATTCATTGTTTTAAGTTCAATCTTTGAAATCAGACAATACACTTCTCAATCTTGAGCAATCCTTCTTCCTGTTTGTACACCTTTACTTTTATCACCTATGATCTAATCTTCAAAGTGGTTCAGTCTTACAAGTTAGATTTAGGGCACACAACTAAGAGGGGGGTTAATCAGTTGTACAAAACTTTCTTCCAATTAAACACTTAAGTCCACTTTGTAATACAACAGCATAATGATAAATTAATCATGGAAACATAATGCATTAAATCAAGAGCAAAAACACATTAACACATAAGACACCAAGATTTTGACGTGGAAAACTTGGTTAAGGGAGAAACCATGGGGTGATTAACCCAAGATTGTATTCTCTGTTAGAAGAATAGAAAGAACAAAATGGCACATGCCAATTAGGGTTCACTGCCCGAGCACACTACTCACAAGAGGCCCACTACCTACAAGAGACACACTATCTACAAAATAATAAGTATCACATACATGAACTAGAGAATAGCATCTTCACCATGCTTGAATCAGTTCCATTTAAGCCCAATACTTCTGCTTTGCCTTTTTCTCTCCTCCTCGCTATCACATTCTCATTTTTACAAGACACCCTTGAAATGACTTTACAATCCTTTATTTATACAAGACATCAACTTAGGAATAATCATCTAAATCAAAAAACATCTACAAGAACATCCGCAGGATGTGTAACTCATCTGGTCAGCCAGTATTAGGAAGAACATTATCAGCCAGAAGTAATTCTTGAATTGTGAATCCAAACTCCAATGCAGACCACTAACATGAACCGGACATGATCCAAAGACCATCACAAGCTTTCCTGAATCATCAAGAACATCCACACTACATCTTCATACTGAAATCCTTCTCTCCTTCATCTGGAACCTCAAGAACATAGTCTGTCAACACTGTCACAAAGGAATAGATGCTTGCGGACCTCCAGACCACTAACTAATTGAGTTGAAACTTCACAGGGACTTCCTAAACACTCCACCAAATTCATAGAATAGGATAATGCATTTCTAGATCTCACCAGAGCTATCTGTATCACTCTGTCACCTCTAAACACCTAATGGAAACCGATTTTACTTGAGCGGCCACAAATTCTTCAGATCTTTATGCGGACCTCTGAAATATCTACTAAATCACCTGAAGACATATATCTACCAACCCTTTAAACCACATCCTCTTATCCTCATCTTGTCATCTTATCTTGAAGTTTTACCTTACTGACTTCACTGTTCTTCACTGTTCCCAATTTTCTCAATATCCTCAGCAAACAGTTCATCCAATCCTTATCATTAATGCAACAGGAGTATGTTGACATCAATGAAAACACCAGTTAGGCCAATACTTGCAACAATCTCCCCCTTTGTCATTGATGGCAACATATGATGTGAAAAACTATTTTAACCATCAAGACAAGAACTTCTCCTCACTGTCACAACTTCCCCTATCAGTAACAGTCATTCACATATCTTCTTTTCCTTTCCTGCTCCTCCTTTGATCAGCAACCACTTTTTTTTCACATGTATTCTCTCCCCCTTTGACATCAATGGCAAAGGGCACATACTTGCAATTCCACCACTTCAGAATCATACCTGTTGCTCCCCCTGAGTAGTAGCTCCTCATCGTCAATCTAGACCACAAGATATGACTATGATATCCACCAGACTGATGCACATCAATGCACCTTAGTTTATCACCAGAGGGGAAATAACCCTTAACTTCTCCCTGAGATACTCAAAAGAGTCCTTAGGTAGAGGTTTAGTAAAGATGTCTACAATCTGATCCTTGGAAGGCACAAACTCCAATCTGATTCATTCTTGTTCACTTACTCTCTCAAAAAGTGAAACTTGATGGATATATGTTTATTCTTTGAATGCACCACCAGATTCTTAGATATATTTATTGCACTTGAATTATCACAGAAGATTGTGACAGGCTCCTCATACTCCATTTTTATGTCTCTTAGCATTTGTTTCATCCACAAGACTTGAGTGCAACTACCTACTGCTACAATATATTCTGCTTCTGCAGTGGACAGAGATATTGCCTCTTGTTTCTTGCTCAGCCAAGAAACCAATCTCTTCCCTAAAAAGAATGCTCCACCACTGGTACTCTTCCGGTCATCCACATCTCTTGCCCAATCTGCATCTGTATATGCATGAAGAGAGAAATCATGATCTCTGGGATACCACAATCCATACTCAACTGTCCCTTTTAGATATCTAAAAATCCTCTTGATTGCCATGACATGAGATTCTCTAGGATCAGCTTGAAATCTAGCAATAAGACCCACGACATTCATAATGTCAGGTCTAGTTTGAGTGAGATACAACAATCCTCCAATCATTGACCTATACTTTTTCTGATCAGCCTTAGGAGAGACATCATCCTTGCCCAATTTACATCCAGTTGCCATGGGAGTATTCATTAGTTTTGAGTCTTCCATCCCAAATTTCTTCAACAATTCTTTCACATATTTGGTCTGAGAAATGAAGATTCCTTTCTTTGTTTGAGTGATTTGTAGACCCAAAAAGAAATTCATTTCCCCAAGCATGGACATCTCAAATTCACTTTTCATTTGATTTGCAAAATTTTTACACATACTATCTCTTCCTCCAAAAATGATATCATCAACAAATACTTCAAAAATCAAGATGTTTTCATGATCAATTTTGAAATACAAATTATTGTCAGTAATACCTTTGTTGAAACCAATCTTCAAAAGATGCTTATCCAATCTTTCATACCAGGCTCTTGGGGCTTACTTTAGTCCATACAGTGCTTTCTTCAACTTGCAGACCATATCACCATTATCAAACAATTGAAATCCATCCAGTTGCTCAATGTATACTTCTTATTCCAAGTCACCATTCAGGAAGGCAGACTTGACATCCATCTGATATACTTTGAAGTCTTTGAAGGCAGTAAAAGCAAGAAATAATCTGACTACTTCAATTCTGGCCACCGGAGCAAAAGTTTCTTCAAAATCAACTCCTATTTGAGAGTAACCCATGCAGACCAATCTAGCTTTATTTCTGATTACTTCACCAACTTCATTTAGTTTGATTCGGAAGACCCATTTTGTTCCAATCACATTCTTGTTTCTAGGTCTGGGAACAAGATCCCAAGCGTGATTTTTCTCAATTTGCATCAACCCTTCCTACATTGCTTTAGTCCATTTTTCATCATTGCAAGCTTCATTCACTTTCTTAGGTTTAATCAATACTCATCTGAATCTTGAGCAATTCTCCTTCTTGTTTGTACACCTTTGCTTTTATCACCTATGATCTGATCTTCAAAGTGGTTTAGTCTTACATACCTAGGAACTTTGGGAGTTTCTTACACTTTTGATTCTTGACCAGGCTCATTAAAACTCATCTCTTCTTTTTGATTTACCGGATCAGTTTGAATCTAAATTTTAGAAGGGGCTTGGGCTCCTTGAATCAGAACACCATTCTGATCATCTTCATCATATTCATAAAACCTTGAGGGTTTTTCAATTCCTTCATCCACCTTCACATTTGTACTTTTCTATTATCTTTCTTAGTCTCTTGTTATAACACTAGTATGCTTTGCTTTGAGTAGAGTAACCCAAGAATATTCCTTCATCACTTCTAGCATCAAACTTTCCTAGATCTTCATCTCTTTTAATGTAACATTTGCTACCAAAAACTCTAAAATACCTCACAGTAGGAGTGATGCCAAACCAAAGTTCATAAGGAGTCTTACTGATATTGCTTCTGATTTGAACTCGATTGAGAGTATAGACTGCAGTGCTGACAGCTTCTCTCCAATAGATCTGAGGAACATTTTCTTCCATCATCATTGTCCTAGATGTTTCCTAGGGTTCTTTCTCTCCACTACTCCATTCTATTGTGGAGTCCTAGGAGCAGACAACTATCTTTTTATTCCATGTTTCTCATAGAATTCTATGAACTCACCGGATGTGAATTCTCCACCTCTATCAAACCTCAGACATTTTAATTTTAATCTTATTTCATTCTCTACCATAGCCTTGAATATTTTGAATTTCTCAAGAGCTTCTAATTTCTCTTTCAGAAAAGTAACCCACATCATCCGGGAGTAGTCATCAATTAATAGCATGAGGTATCTATCACCTTGCATACTTATGATTCTTGCCGGACCACATAAATCAGTATGAACTAAGTCCAATAATCCAGTAGAAGACTATTCCTTGCTTTTGAATGAGACTTTGCTTTGTTTCCCCAACTGACATTCTTTGCACAAATTATTTTGTAGGTTTCACTAATTTTGGAAGATCTCTTACAACCTAAGTATTTCTTATCTTGATGATATTATCAAAATTCACATGACACATCCTCCTATGCCATAACCAACTTTGATCAATTTGTACAAATAGACAACTTTTACTAGTACCAACTAAATGGGAGATATTACCTTTTGTTTGAGTATTGGATGCAATCTCTGTTCCAGAACTTTCAAATATTTTGTATTTTCCATTCTTGAATTGGAGATCATAGCCTTTGTCCACCAACTGTCCAACACTAAGAAGATTGTGCTTCAATCCTTCAACATACAGTACATTACTGGTTTTGTTCCTTCCATCAAAAGAAATAGTTCCTCTACCTTTGATTCTACCAGCAAAATTATCACCAAACTTTACCACTCCTCCTTCATACCTTTCCAAATTTATGAACTTATTTTTGTCACCTATCATATGGTGAGAGCATCCACTGTCAATGACCCAATCATCCTTTTCTTCAACTTGGGCAGCCAGAGCTCTTTCTACAACTTTATGATTGACAAATTCAGAGGGCATTGGATCTTCTTCCTTGATGGCAATAAACACCCAATCACTTTTGGATTTGTTTCCTATCTCTGATTCATCATCTGTTACTCCTTCATCATCATCTTCTTCATGAACATAGTAACAATTCTTTTGGAACCTTGATCTGTTAGGATTTGGCCTTGAAAATCTTTCCGAACATCTTGAGGCAAAATGACCAATCTTATTGCTGTTAAAACTCTTAAAAGGCAATTTTCCTTCATACTTACCAGATCCTCTTGGCAGTCTTTTTAAAATAAGGGCTTCAAGTTGAGCAGTTTTTGCTTCTTCTTCTTCTAGGTCTTTTCTTTCTTTTTCATACCATGATAGTTTCCTTGAAGAGTTCTCTCCCAGATCAAACCTTTGTTTACCTTTTACAGAGGCATTGGCTTTGAATGTAGATTCAGTCTTGGGAGGGGCATCTCTAAACTCGGTCATTTCAAATGCAACCAATTTACCAGCCAATTGATCTCTTGTGACAACTGTATGGGCTCTGAATTCTTCAATGGCAATGACCTTGATTTTATAAGAAGTAGGAAGGGATCTAAGAATTTTTCCAACAATCTCATCTTCATCCAAGACTCCACCAGCACATCTAATTCCACAAACAAGCTCATTTACTCTTGGCATAAAAGTAGTGATATTTTCATCTTCTCTCATCTTCAGATTTTCAAATTTCCCTTTCAGACTATGTAGCCTTGCACATTTAACATACTTGTCTCCTTCATGCAGAAGTTCCAGTTTTTCCCAAATCTCAAAAGTAGTTGGCAAGTCAACAACATTTGAAAGCTCTGAATCAGATAATGCACTTAGAAGTGCTTCTATAGTCCGTAGATTATTTTCAGCATTTGTGATTTCATTTGGGGCTTTCAGGTCACCCTATGGAGGATTATACTTCGTTGAAGCCATGGTCCAGTACTGCATTTGCATACACTGTAAGTCACATTTCATGTGACTTTTCCAAAGATTAAAATTGGTTCCATCAAACTTCAGACTATTCTTCTTGTAGGATGACATCCTAGATCTCCTCAAGCGGTTAAGCTCTTTTAGAGGAACTTAGCTCTAATACCAATTGTTAGATTTAGGGCACACAATTGAGAGGGGGGGTGAATTAGTTGTACAAAACTTTCTTCCAATTAAACACTTAAGTCCACTTTGTATATCAGCAGCATAATGATAAATCAATCATGGAAACATAATGCATTAAATCAAGAGCAGAAACACATTAACACACAGGACACCAAGATTTTGATGTGGAAAACCCAGTTAAGGGAAAAACCATAGGGTGATTAACCCAAGATTGTATTCTCTGTTAGAAGAATAGAAAGAACAAAATGGCACATTGCAATAGGGCTCACTACCCGAGCACACTGCTCACAAGAGGCCCACTGTCTACAAAATAATAAGTATCCCATACATGAACTAGAGAATAGCATCTTCACCATGCTTGAATTAGTTCCATTTAAGCCCAATACTTCTGCTCTACCTTTCGCTCTCCTCCTCGCTACCACATTCTCATTTTTATAAGATACCCTTGAAATGAATTTACAATCCCTTATTTATACAAGACATTGACTTAGGAATAATCATCTAAGTCAGCAAATGTCTACAAGAACATCCGCAGGATGTGTAACTCATCTGGTTAGCTAGTATTAGGAAGAACACCATCAGCCGAAAGTAATTCTTCAATTGGGAATCCAAACTCCAATGTGGACCACCAACACGAATTGGACATGATCCAAAGACCATCACAAGCTTTCCTGAATCATCAAGAATATCCACACTACATCTTCTTACTGAAATCCTTCTCTCCTTCATCTGGAACCTCAAGAACACAGTCTGTCATCACTGTCACAAAGGAATAGATGCTTTCAGACCTCCAGACCATGAACCAATCAAGTTGACACTTCACAAGGACTTCCTAAACACTCCACCAAATCCACAAAACAGGATAATGCATTTCTGGATCTCACCGGACCTATCTATATCACTCTGTCACCTATGAACACCTGCCGGAACTGGTTTTACTTGAGCGGCCACAACTTCTTCAAATTGTTATGTGGACCTCTAAAATCTCTACCGAATCACCTAAAGACATATATCTACCAACCCTTTAAACCGTATCCTCTTATCCTCATCTTATCTTAGAGTTTTATCTTACTGACTTCACTGTTCTTCACTATTCCCAATTTTTTCAATATCCTCAGCAAACAGTTCATCCAATCCTTATCATTAATGCAATAGGAGTATGTTGACATCAATGACAACACCAATTAGGCTCATACTTGCAACATTACATACCTAGGAACTTTGGTAGTTTCTTGCACTTCTGATTATTGAACAGGTTCAATCACACTTATCTCTTCTTCCTGATTTACCAGATCAGTTTGAATTTGAATTTCAGAAGGGGCTTGGACTCTTTGAATCAGAACATCATTCTAATCATCTTCATCATATTCATAAAACCTTGAGGGTTTTTCAATTCCTTCATCAACCTTCACATTTGTACTTTCTATAATCTTTCTCAGTCTCTTATTATAACACTGATATGCTTTACTTTGAATAGAATAACCCAAGAATATTCCTTCATTACTTCTAGCATCAAATTTGCCTAGATCTTCATCTTTTTTAATGTAACATTTACTACCAAAGACTCTAAAATACTTTATAGTAGGAGTGATGCCAAACCAGAGTTCATAAGGAATCTTACCGATATTGCTTCTAATTTGAACTTGATTAAGAGTGTAGAGTGCAGTGCTCACAGCTTCTCTCCAGTAGATCTTAGGAACATTTGCTTCCATCATCATGGTTCTAGATGCTTCTTGGATGGTCCGGTTCTTTCTTTCCACTACTCCATTCTATTGTGGAGTTCTAGGAGCAAACAATTGTCTTCGTATTCCATGCTTCTCATAGAATTCTATAAACTCACCGAATGTGAATTCACCACCTCTATCAGACCTCAGAAATTTTATGTTCAATCTGGTTTCATTCTCTACCATAGCCTTGAATATTTTTAATTTCTCAAGAGCCCCTGATTTCTCCTTTAGAAAAGTTACCCACATCATCCGGGAGTAGTCATCAATTAATAGCATGAAGTATCTATCACCTTGCACACTTCTGATTCTTGTCGGACCACATAAATTAGTATGAACTAAATCTAATAATTTGGTAGAAGATTGTTCCTTACTTCTGAATGTGACTCTGCTCTGCTTACCCAACTAACATTCTTTGCACAAACTATTAGTAGGTTTCACTAGTTTTGGAAGATCTCTCACAACCTAGGTGTTGCTTATTTTAATGATATTATCAAAATTCACATGACACATTCTTCTATGCCACAACCAACTCTGATCAATTTGAACAAATAAGAAACTATTACCAGTACCAACCAAGTGGAAGATGTTACCTTTAGTCTGGGTACCAGATGCAATCTCTATTCCGAAGCTTTCAAAGATCTTGCATTTACCATTTTTCAATCAAAGATCATAGCCTTTATCCACCAACTATCCAACACTGAGAAGATTATGTTTCAAACCTTCAACATACAGTACATTACCAGTTTTGTTCTTTCCATAAAAAGAAATAGTTCCTCTACCTTTGATTCTGCCAGCAAAATTATTACCAAATTTTACCACTCCTCCTTCATACCTTTCCAAATCTATAAACTTGTTTTTGTCACCTATCATATGGTGGGAGCATCCACTGTCAATGACCCAATCATCCTTTTATTTAACTTGGGCAGCTGGAGCTTTTTCCACAATTTTATGATTGACAGATTCATAGGGTATTGGATCTTCTTCCTTGATGGCAATAAACAACCAGTCACTTCCAGATTTGTTTCATGTCTCTGATTCATGATCTGTTACTCCTTCATCACCATCTTCATGAACATAGTAGTATTTCTTTTAGAACCTTGATCTGTTAGGGTTTGGCCTTCAGAATCTTTCCAGACACCTTGAGACAAAATGACCAATCTTATTGTAGTTAAAACACTTAAAAGGCAATTTCCCTTCATACTTACTGGATCCTCTTGGCAGTCTTTTTGCAATAAGAGCTTCAAGTTGAGAATTTTCTGCTTCTTCTTCTTCTAGGTCTTTTCTTGCTTTTTCATACCATGATAGTTTCTTAGAAGAGTTCTTTCCTGGATCAAACCTTTGTTTGCCTTTTACAGATGCACTGGCTTTGAATGCAGATTCAGTCTTGGGGGGGCATCTCCAAGCTTAGTCAATTCAAATGTAGCTAATTTACTAACCAATTGATCTCTTGTGACACCTGAATGGGCTCTAAATTCTTCAATGGTAGCAACCTTGTATTTGTAAGGATCAGGCAGGGATCTGAGAACTTTGCCAATAATCTCATCTTTATCCAAGACTCCACTAGCACATCTAATGCCACACACAAGCTCATTTACTCTGGGCATAAATCTAGTAATATTTTCATCTTCTTTCATTTTTAGGTTTTCAAATTTTCCTTTCAGACTCTGTAGCTAGCACATTTCACATACTTGTCTCCTTCATGCAGAAGTTCCAACTTTTCCCAAATCTCATATGCAGTTTTTAGATCAACAACATTTGTTAGTTATGAATCAGATAAGGCACTTAGAAGAGCTTCTTTAGCCCGCAGATTATTTTCAGTATCTCTGATTTCATCTACGAAGCGTGGACCATTCTAGGGGGGATCATACTTCTTTGAAGCCATAATCCAATACTACATTCCCATACATTGCAAGTGGCATTCCTTGTGACTTTTCCAAAGAGTGTAATTGGTTCCATCAAACCTCAAACTATCCTTCTTGTATGATGACATCCTGGATCTCCTCAAGTGGTTAAGCTCTTTGAGAGGAACTTGGCTTTGATACCAATTGTTAGATTCAGGATAGACAACTGATCGGGGGGGTGAATCAGTTATCCAAAACTTTCTTCCAATTAAACACTTAAATCCACTTTGTAATTCAGTAGCATAATAATAAATCAATCATGGAAATACAATGCATTAAATCAAAAGAAAAAACACATTAACACCAAGATTTTGACATGGAAAACCTGGTTAAGGAAAAAACCACGGGGTGACTAACCCAAGAATGTATTCTCTATTAGAAGAATAGAAAGAACCAAATGGCGCATGCCAATTAGGGCTCACTTCCCAAGCACACTACTCACAAGAGGCCCACTGCCTACAAGAGACACATTGTCTACAGAATAATAAGTATCACCTACTTGAACTAGAGAATAGCATCTTCACCATGCTTGAGTCAGTTCCATTTAAGCCTAGTACTTCTTCTCTACCTTTCACTCCTCTGCTCTTTACCACACTCTCATCTCCGCAAGATACATTTGAAATTACTTTACAATCCCTTATTTATACAAGACATCAACTTAGGAGTAATCATCTAAGTCAACAAACATTACAAAGAAAATACATAAATACATCATGACTAATTACAAAATACTTCATGTGAATCAACACACTATTGGCCACACAGATCTAAGACTTCAATCTTCATTTAGGAACATGCCAATCCTCACATAACATCTTCAAGATTATCTGCAGGATGTGTAACTCATCCGGTCGATCAAAGTTAGGAAGAACATCATCATCCAGAAGTTATTCTTCAATTGCGAGCTCAAACTCCAATGCAAACCACCAACACAAATTGGACACGATCCAAAGAGCTCCACAAGCTTGCCTGAATCACCAAGAACATCCACACTACATCTGCTTACTAAAATCCTTATCTCCTTCATCCAAAACCTCAAGAACACAGTCCGTTATCATTGTCACAATGGAATAGATGCTTGTGTACCTCCAGACCACGAACCAATTGAGTTGTCAATTCACATTGACTTCGTAAACACTTCACCAAATCTGTAGAAAAAGATATTTCATTTCTGGATCTCACTGGAACTATCTATGTCACTCTGTCACCTCTGAGCATCTGCCAAAACTAGTTTTACTTGAGCAGCCATAACTTCTTCAGATCTTCATGTGGACGTCTAAAATCTTTACTGGATCATCTTAAGACACATATCTACAAACCCTTTGATGCGCATCCTTTGATCTTCATCTTAGCTAGGATCTTTATCTCACTGTCTTCACTATTCTTCTTTATTCCTGATTAGGACTAATTTTCTCAATAACCTTAGCACATAGCTCATCCAATCCTTATCATCAATGAAATAGGAGTATGTTGACATCAATGACAACACCAGTTAGGCCCATACTTGCAACACCTTCTACATCAAAAGATTCTTCATTGGTTACATTTAATCCTTCAACATCCATGGTAGAAGGTTCTTCAACTGATTCCTCTATAATAGGAAGATTGAATCTTTTCAAAGCATTCTAGAGGGTATCTTTTGTCTCACTTGCTACTTGGTCAGTTTCTCCAAGCATAAGTTTATTCATTCTTTCCTTACTCTAGAAATCATCCTTACAATCCTTAAAAATCATGTCCATTTGTTTTGGAGTGATAGAAGGATAAAGCTAAATCATTATTTCTTCCTGAATCTCTAGGTCTTTTGCCTTTGCATTCTCCTTTCTCAGTTCAAGTACCTTTTCTAGACTCTTGGGAATTAATAATATAATTTCAATAAAATCTTTATTGTAAATATTTAGGTACCTGACAGTAGCTTCTTCCAAAATCCTCTTGTCAGTATCATTGTATTCATCATAGAACTCTGTTACTGGCTACAGGTTCCCATCCACAGTAACTACCTTGATGATGTCATCAATAGAAAGAGTGGACTTTTCAACAAATTCTTTTGCCTTTTCTTCCTTATTTTTACTACAAAGAATTCTCTAGATGTTTTCTTCTTCTTCATTTTCTTGATTTCCTCATTAGATTATGTTTCTTCATCATCTTTAAGACTTGTGTATGACCTTGTGGCTTTGGTCTTCATCCTCTTTTCTCCTTTTCTGGATGTCTTGACTTCCAGTTTGGTGGCCCTTAAGCTTTTAGGAGTGGCAGGTGTAGAGCTCTTGGAAGATCTAGTTAGGGAGGAGGCTTGTACCAGAACATCTCCTTTCTTTGCTTCTTGTTTCTCTTTCTCAACCTTCTCCATTTTCTCTTTGTTTGCATCTACTACCTCTTTATCTAGGCCAAATCTTTTGGCAATTTCCTCAACTTCCCTTCTTACTTTCCTCTTTATCTCTGGTTGTCTTAACTCAACATGTATTTTTACACTTAGTTCTTGAAAGGTTCCAAACCTTTCTGCCTCAGGGTCCTTAGGCTAGCTCAACAGCTGTTGAATATGTAGCTTTAAGATTTTCTCATTGACCTCATATCCCATAGGCATTATCCACACTATTCTAGGCTCAATTGCCTCCATTAGGCATTGATCAAGTGTCAACCATGAAGCACACTGTATCCTTGTATTTCTCAACTATAGATTGAGGTATTCTCTCTCTGGCTTGCATCATGCTTTGGAAGTTCTTAAAGTAACCCCAGAGAGCTATGTTTTGAGCTTTAGCATCACCAAGCCCATACATATAATCTCAAATCTAGATTGCAACCGGTTTGTCATTTTTCCAAACCCAACCACTTGATCCGGGTAGCTCATTCATGTAATAGAAGAATAGACATAGTATTAGACAACCATATTTAAAGGAATTTTTCTTATCCTTTTTGATCTTATGTATGTTTTCTATCAGTTCATTTAGGAGAAGTTCACATAGGTCGTAATCTGTATCTTCCCTCAACATCTGATATGCTACATAGATTACTATCCCAGACACAGAATTCTCCCAGCTAGAATGATAGATCTTGTACCCAATTATCATTGAGGCAAACTTGACATCCAAATATGTGATGTCATCTATGGTCATTGCTCTTTTGTCAAACTTAGATTCGGTGGTTTCAGTTACTGTCTGGTTCTTGACAAATTTAAGTGCAGGTAACCCACTGGAAGAATGCAGTCGTCACTGCCCTGATGGCATATTTTGTTATCTTGAAGGGCCTCATTAACCACATGAAATTATCATGCATCCTGCTTAGGACATACCGGACCCAATCATCTTCTGCAAAATAGGGAAAGTGTATGCAATGTCCGAAGTGTTTATCCTAGAGGACCTTGAATTGAGGTTTGAGTTTAAAACTCCCATCTATTAGCTATTTGTGATAGATGTCCATCAATTTAGAGTCTCCAAATTCCTCAATGTTGGCATGGATAGAGACCCTAACATCTTCTATGTGCAATACCCCATGCGGAATAATAGAAAATGCGCCTAAAGGATCAACTTCTAGAGATTTATAGGGGTATTTCTTGAATTTAGGATGCGACCTATCAGTGATCTTTACAACCATTGGAGTAGCCATCTTACAAAAGATTCAGAGAGAGATTTTTAAAATGGAAGTACCTTTTTATGCTTTAGGGTTTGAAATAGAAGCCGAAAGAAATCGTTAGTTGAATTCCATTTTCTAGTTGATCTTTGAGTGAATTGTAGAAACTTCATTGCAGAGCTCTTCTTATCTTCTTTGTGAATGCAAGTGTGCAAATGATGAGTAAAAGAACCCTTTTATTCTTGCGCAAACCCTAATTTCTTTTTGTAATAAATGCACAACTTAAGTTATCCAGTTACCCTCTTTTAAAAGAGATCTTCTCAAATCATTGTTTTGATCTTAGAATCATTGTCAGTGAGGATTTACAATGTATCTTCTTTTCTTCAGTCATGCCATGGGTCTGTAGATCAAAGTATTTTAATTCTGAATCATATCGGATCTGTCTGTGAAAATCCTGCTTTACCAGATGGCTCTCAAACTGGATCAACTTGAGTGGTTAAACTCTTGCAAAACTCCATTCAGATCTTTCATATTTTTACTGAGGGTTATTTAGACATTTTTCTAAGAACCCTTTAATTCATAGCATTCCATGTGCCAAATTTAGGCACTAATTGACTGGCTGGAGAAATTTGTTTTTCTCTGTGAGTCCCCCTGAGCCAGAGCTCACCTTTTTAGTTTTCGGAAGGAATATCAGCACCAGATTTTGGTGCAGATTCATCCCCAATATTTTCTGTACTCTTCTTTACCCAAATCTTGCTCATCTCATTTTAAACTTCATCCGCATTCACTTTACCTTTGCCCTTATCTTGTTTTTTATTAAGTTCCACCAGACCTTTTCTATCCTGATTTTTGATTCTGTAGAATTTAGAAATATGATCAGATCTATTGCAATTGTAATAGACAACATTTCTTTGCTATTTGATTGATATCCTTTTGATCTACATTGACTAGCCATATGTCCCATTCTATTGCATGCAAAGCATCTACCATTAAATGAATTGTTTATTTGCATATTTCTGCATTCATGAGATTTGTGACCATACCTTTTGCAGTTAAAACATTGTCCGGAGAAGGATGGATTAGTCTGATTCATTCTCCTCCTGCAGTGAGTTGCTTTATGACCAAAATTGTTGCAATTGAATTGGTATCCATTGAAGGATGGATATCGTTGAGCATTTGGTTGCCTTACTAAAGGTCTTCTAGGCCTATTTCTTTGATTTCCTAATCCAAAGTTCTTCTAACCAGATCCAGAGCTTTCACCTTTCTCATATCCTAAGCCACGCTTATCATCTACCCTCTTTTGGCTTTCAAGGAGAACTTCAAGTTGGGCTGAGCTTATCTTGAATTTCTCTTTGTATTCATTTGTTGTTTGAAGATCTTGTTTAAGAGTATCTATCTAATTCTCAAGTTGTTCTTCATTGTCTCTAGCTTCTTCAAGATTTGATTCAAGATGCCTGATTATTCTATCCATTTTGTGGTAGTCCTCTATTTTCTCCTTGAGGGATTATTTTAAATTATCTTCAATTTTCCTCTTTTCTTCAATTTCATCAGTGAATCTCATAACCTCTGATTCCATTTCATGCCTTACCATAATGAATTCTTTTGACAGGTTCTCACATAACTTATTTTTCTCATCTAGATCTTCATTAGTATTATTGGCTTCACTTTGATTTGCTAATTTTTGAAGTAGTTCCTTTCTATTTTTCACAGAGATACTAAGTTTTTCTTTTAGATCATTTATGAAATCATCATCTTGTTTGAGTATTTCTCTCAAATTATTGACTTTAGAGTGGGATTGTTCAAGGTCATCTTGGGTAGACTGAATTTGTTCCTTCATACCATATATATCCATTGAGATTCCCAGATCTTCCTCAAGATATTAGGCTTTGTTCAAAGGAACTTAGCTCTGATACCAATTGTTGGAAAAAAGGTAGATAACTGAGAGGGGGGTGAAGCAATTATATCAAAATTTCCTTTTCTTTGTTTATCTTAATAATCAAAGTTGCATCAAAACTTGAAAGCATATGTAATCATAACAACAGAAATAAAATCAACACATATGACACAAATATTTTTATGTGGAAACCCTGTTAAGGGAAAAACCATGGGGTGACTAACCCAAGATTGTATTCTCTGTTAAAAGAATAAGAAGAACAAAATGACACATGCCAATTAGGGCTCATTGCCCAAGCACACTGCTCACAAGAGGCACACTGCTCACAAGAGGCACACTGCCTAGAAGAGACTCACTGTTTATGAAACTTATAGAAGGTAATCAAGTGTTTGAACTGATGAAAAGCATCTACAAATGCAAGAGTTTAGTTTTGGTTAGGCACAATACACTGATTTGATGCACTTCATTCTTCCTCTATTTTAATATTGTTGCTTTGTCACATACTGGACTTGATTTGTTGCTTTCACACTTGTCTCTACTTTTCTTCGTACTTTATTCCATCACTTGTATATTCCACCCCTCTACATACTAGAATCCATTTGGTATATATATCCGCATCAAGGATTTCATCAACTTTCTAGTCAGAAGAAGAACACTCAAGATATTTACAAGTTAATGATATGTCGGCTGAATCCATGCTTGATTTGTGATGTGTATCAGAAGTATAGGCATAGAAGTCATTACTCATGTCGGTCAACAATGTATAATCCCCCAAATAGCTTGATCAACACCTTTTACTCATCCAGATTAAAGTCTAATGCTCTGCTAGTCAATTCTTTCTCTATCTGCTCTGTCTATCTGGAACCCAACACTCAAATGCTCATATCTTTTACATGCATTATCACCAGAGGCTAAATCTCTAGAATATAGTAGTTGTGATACCCCTCTTGACTTATCCAAGTCTGTGTTGGGAATTAAGGTGTCTCAACCTTGGTAATTCTTTGTGTTTGTAATGTTTCTATTTATTATTTAATTGCCTATGTTGTAAATATTTGTAAATTCCATATTGTCATATTGTGGGATGTGGCATGGTGATGTGTCAATCCTACATCGATTATGACAACTTGTTATTTTGTCCTCACATGAGGAGATAGGCATCCGACTTAGTGGTAGGAATATTTTGCCATGTGTCGGCATCTTCTATGTTGTGAAGGAATATTTTACCAAAACGGTTATGACAGATTCCTATGACGAATCTATGACATGTAAGAGTTGGAAATAGAAGGTTGTAAGACACGTGATGACATGTGTCATGAAGCATCTTTGAATGAGGCATATTTGGGTGCCCCAAGGTGGAATATGACATGTTGTAAGAGAATATGCTATTTATAGCATGTGTATGATAGATTCTCTTACACCTGTAAGTTGTAACTGCTATGACAAATTCTATGACGATCGTAAGTGTCGTAAGAGCATCTATCATAGCCCATTTTGGAAATAGGCAACCTCTTTGGGATGGGAGCTATGGAAAAGTGTCAGATACATTCTACAATGTTGACCAAGTGTCCCTAGATGTGGGTTTTGGTCCAAGATGCCATGTTGGATGCCCATTCCAAGAAAGATCCAAAATTGCCTTGTATTTTCTATTTAAAGAGGTGCTTGGAGATGGAGTTTGTATCATAGGTTCACAAGTATTGTTATGCTCCTGGATTGACTCCAGACACAAGTGTCAAAGACCATTGAAGCTTGCATTGCAAGTGCATTGTAAACATTCTTTCATATTTGTTAATACATTGTGTAGGTTTCTAAGTGTGGGGTTTTTCACCCGATAAGGGTTTTCCCCACCGTAAATCTTTGTCTCTCTTCTTCTGTCTACATTTTGGTTCTTGTGTTTTGCTACAATATCTCATGTTAATGGTTTAACATTGTTGTAATAGTTAGGCTAAATTTGAATTCGCATATCCCTCTCCTCAATAGATTAGTGTAGGAAGTGTTTTCTGCACACCTAGCTTCCTTTCAGTTGGTATCAGAGCTTGATCACCTTTGGTCCTAGTTGTTGGGTAGGGGTTTTTTGAGCTAATCTTAGGTTGAGTCAAAGTTTGTGCAGAGCATTCTATATCTTATTGCAGCAAGGAGATGGCAGGCACATCAAGAAGGTTTGAAGTAGAGAAGTTTAATGGCAGTAATTTTGAGCTGTGGAAGCTCAAGATGGAAAACATGCTAGTTGATCGAGACCTTTGGGATAGTGTGAACAAAACTAAACCAGCTGTAATGTCACAAGCTAACTGGGATCTTAAGGATCAGAAGGCTAAGGGTCTCATAAGACTTAGTCTTACCGATTCTGTTTTGTTAATTATCCATGAGGAGACTACTGTAAAACTCCTTTGGAAGAAGTTGGGGGATGTATATCAAGCCAAATCCCTAGTTAATAAACTTTTTCTAAGAAAGAAGTATTCTCTTCGAATGGAGGATGGAGGATCTATTGTTAAACATATGAATGCTTTCAACATGTCAATTGTACAATTGACATCTATTGGTGTAAAGATGGAGGAGGAGGATCAGTGTATGACCCTGCTTTTTACTCTACCAGACTCATGGGATCATCTTGTCATGGCAATCGGAAGCACCACATCCACATTCAAAATGGAAGAGGTGGTTTCTTTGTTGTTGTCTAAAGAGATGTGGAGAAAGTCTTCTAAGGCAACCAAAGAGGCCCTTACAGTTTGTGGAAGACCCAAGGAGAAAGGGAAGAAGAAGGACAAGAAAGCTGAGAAGGGTAGATCCAAATCCTGTGGGAGATCCAAATCTCCTAGAAAGTCCAAGGCTCTTTGTTGGAACTGTGGCAAGACAGGGCATTTCTGAAAGTAATGCAAAGAGGAGAAGAAGAAAAAGAAGAAAGCTCCTGATTCAGATTCTGACAAGTCACAAGATGACGGTGATGCTTTCATCGCAGCCCTAGCAATTGATGCATCTGATGATGTGTGGCTAATCGACTCTGGTGCATCATTCCACATGACCTCACATCGAGACTGGTTCACTAAGTATGAGGAGTTCAATGGTGGAAAAGTGTATCTAGGTGATGACTCTCATATGAAGATCATTGGTCATGGAAGAGTCTCTATCTGATTCCCTGATGGTCGAGTGAAGGGGATCGCTAGGGTTATGCACATCCTAGGCTTAGCATGAAACCTATTTTTTGTAAGTAGTTTGAATGATGCACGTGTGCAAGTTGTCTTTTTGAAAGAAGGATGAAAGATGACTAGAGGATCTATGGTGCTTGTTAAGGGTACTTGGAGAGGTACTCTGTTTTAGCTAGAGGCATGCATTTCACAATACAATAGTTCTTCTGACTCAAGGAAGAGGGCAGCAGTCACTTCATCCCCACCATCTGAACGAGCAGTGAAGAAATCTGTTGTTTCTAGTCTTGATGGTTGTAACCATGCATTAGAAGTTAAACTTCTTGTAGAAAAGACAATGTTATGGCATAAGAGATTTGGCCACATTGGTGAGAAGGGTTTGTGTAGCCTGAAAAATAAGAACATCATTGAGGGGTTAGATGATTGTAATCTTGAGTTTGACTTTTGCGAACATTGCATTTATGGAAAACAAAACCGTGTTCAATTTTAATCAAGTTCTCAGAAGTCTTCTAGTGTGTTGGACCTTATCCATTCTGATGTGTTTGGTCCTTTTATGTTCCTTTGTTATCAAAATCTATATACTTTGTATCTTTTATAGATGATTATAGTAGAAGGACATGGATTTATTTTCTCAGAAGCAAATCTGAAGTCTATAGCAAGTTTAAGGAGTTTAAAGCCTTTGCTGAAAATTAGACTGGTAAAAAGATTAAATGTTTGAGAACTAACAATGGTGGTGAGTTCTATTCTACAGAATTCGATAAGTATTGCAAGGAACTTGGGATTGAAAGGCACAAGACAACTCCATACACCCCGCAACAAAATAGAGTTGCAGAGAGGATGAACAGGACACAGATGGAGAAGGCTAGGAGTATGCTTAGTGGAGTTGGTCTAGAGCAAAAGTTTTGGGCTGAAGCTATTGCCACTGCTTGCTATCTGGTAAATAGATCTCCTACATCAGCTCTTGTTGGAAAGACACCCATGGAGGTGTGGTCTGGTAGAAAGCCTTTAGTAAGGCATCTTCGTGTTTTTGGTTGTGAGGCATATGTACATGTGCCTAGGGAGAAGCGGTCAAAGTTGGAGAACAAAGTTGTTAAGTGTATCTTCATCGGCTATGGTGTTGGTGTGAAAGGATACAAGATTTGGGACCCCGTGGTTGAAAAAGTGTTGTATAACAGAAGTGTCATCTTTAGAGAGCTTACACCTTCTTCCACTATTTTGTAGCTAGAAGAAAAAGAAAAGAAAAAGGATGTTGTTCAATTTCATTTCACCCTTGAGAAGACTAAACATAAAGACAATGTTGGACCTGATGATGAGGAGAGCTCTAGCAGCTCTGAAAGCTTAGATGAAGAAGTTGAATCTCAACCTTAGCTCTTGAGGAGGTCTATAAGGATAAGAAAGAAACCTAAAAGGTTTGGTTTTACATTGCTTGATTCTAGTTGTGCTTATGCTTTAATCACTAACAGTGATGAACCTAGAACTATATCAGAGGCTTTGGATATGAAGGATATAGGTTCCTAGAAGGAGGCCATGGAGGAAGAAATGGCTCCTTTGGAAAAGAATCAAACTTGGGACTTGGTGCCTTTGCCTCCTGGATAGAAACTCGTTGGATGCAAATGGGTGTTCAAGAAGAAAATTGGTGCAGATGGCAATGTTGAGAAGTATAAGGCAAGATTGGTTGCGAAGGGGTATTCACAAGTGGAGGGTATAGATTATGGTGAGATCTTCTCTCCTGTTGCAAAGCTAACATCCATTTGATTCCTATTGTCACTCGCATCAGCTTATGACTTGGAGGTAGAACAGATGGATGTAAAGATAGCTTTCCTTCATGGTGACTTGGAGGAAGAACTCTACATGTCACAGCCAGAGCATTACATGGTGAAAGGTAAAGAAAATTTGGTTTGCAAACTTAAGAAGTCTTTGTATGATTTGAAGCAATCTCCTAGGAGATGGTACTTGAAGTTTGATGCCTTTGTGTTGTCAATTAGATTTGTGAGATCAAAATTGGATCACTATGTGTACTTTAAATTTGATGGTGATCATATTCTCATTGTTGCACTGTATGTTGATGATATGTTGCTCATTGGGAAGGGTAAGAATATGATTTCTAATTTTAAATCTCAGTTGTCAGCACAGTTTGAAATGAAAGATTTAGGGGCAGACAGGTACATTCTAGGAATGGAAATCAGAAGAGACAAAACCAACAAAAAACTTTGGTTAAGCCAGAGTAAGTATGTGAAGACCATGTTGGACAGATTCAGCATGGCAGATTGTAGACCATTGTGTGTTCCTATTTCTTTGGGGACAAAGTTGTCTATTGAGGATTATCCAAAATCTCCTACTGAGGTGGAGGACATGAGCAGAGTACCTTACACTAGTGTTGTTGGTAGTATGATGTATGCTATGGTCTGCACAAGACCAAACATTGCCTAAGTAGTGGGAGTCCTTAGTCAATTTATGGCTAATCCTGGATGGGTTCATTGGGATGCAGTTAAGTGAGTGTTTAGATATTTGAGGGGTTCTTCCAAGTATTCCATTTTCTATCATGGTAATGTTTCAAGACCTCTGCATTTTGTTGATATTCATGGATTTGTGGATTCAGATTGGGCAGGTGACATTGACAGTAGGAGATCCACCAGTGCTTATGTGTTTACACTATTTGGTGGTGCTATTAGTTGGATGAGTAAGTGACAATCTGTTATTTCTTTGTCCACAATAGAAGCTGAGTACATGGCAGCAACTCATTCTTGTAAGGAATCCATTTGGCTTAAGAGATTGTGTTCTGATATTGGTGTTGATGCAGGTCAGATCATGATCAGTTGTGACAGTCAGAGTGCAATTTGCCTTGCAAAGAATCTAACTTTCCATGCTAGAACCAAGCACATTGATGTTTAGTTTCACTTCATGAGAAACATGGTTGAGGATGGAAAGGTAAATTTGGAGAAGGTAGATACTTTGAAGAATGTTATAGATGTATTCATGAAACCAGTGAGCACAAAGAAGTTCATATGGTCTCCGGAGTCTATGGGCCTCTTGGCCTATAACAGTTAAATCCTATTTTTATATTGGCTCTTACAAGGTGTTCGACAAGTGGGAGAATGTTGGGAATTAAGGTGTCTCAACCTTGATAATTCTCTACATTTGTAATGTTTGTATTTATTATTTAATTGCCTATGTTGTAAATATTTAGAAATTCCATATTGTCATATTGTGGGATGTGGCATGGTGATGTGTTAATCCTACATGGATTATGACAACTTGTTATTTTGTCCTCACATGAGGAGCTAGGCGTACCACTTAGTGATAGGAATATTCTTCCATGTGTCAGTATCTTCTATGTTGTGTAAGGAATGTTTGACCGAAATGGTTATGATGGATTCCTATGATGAATCTATGACACGTAAGAGTCAGAAATAGAAGGTTGTAAGACAGGTGATGACATGTGTCATGAAGCATATTTGAATGAGGCATATTTGGGTGCCCCAAGGTGGAATATGACATGTTGTAAGAGAATATGCTATTTATAGCATGCGTATGACAGATTCTCTTACAGTTGTAAGTTGTAACCGCTATGACAGATTCTATGACGGTCGTAAGTGTCGTAAGAGCATCTGTCATAGCCCATTTTGGAAATAGGCAACCTCTTTGGGATGGTAGCTGTGTACAAGTTTCAAACACATTCTACAATGTTGACCAAGTATCCCTAGGCATGGGTTTTGGCCCAAGATGCCATGTTGGACGCCCATTCCAAGAAAGGTCAAAAATTGCGTTATATTTTCTATTTAAACAAGTGCTTGGAGATGGAGTTTGTATCATAGGTTCATAGGTACTATTATGCTACCAAATTGACTCCAAACACAAGTGTCGAAGACCATTGAAGCTTGCATTTCAAGTGTATTGTAAACATTCTTTCAGATTTGTTAATACATTGTGTAGGTTTCTGAGTGTGGGGTTTTTCACCTAATAAGGATTTTCCCCACCGTAAATCTTTGTCTCTCTTCTTCTGTCTACATTATGGTTCTTGTGTTTCATTGCAATATCTCATGTTAATGGTTTAACATTGCTGTAATAGTTAGGATAAATTTGAATTTGCATAGCCATCTCCTCAATAGATTAGTGTAGGAAGCATTTTCTGCACACCTAGCTTCCTTTTAGTCTATAACTTGCTGAGTTACACCATCTGAGAGATCCAAACCTGATTGTTAGACCTTGTTGCATACTCTGTTCTTGTTCACCGGACCAAAACAATCTTCAATCTAACTTCTAATATAGGCATACAATGTATTACGGATGTGTGGAATAGACTTTGTTGCTATTAATGACAACACTCATGAAGCCACATAGCATCTCTTGCCAACATGATATATCTTTCCCCGCCATGACAACACTCTCAATGATCATCATTCAAAACAATCAAACAATCAATCATTGGTTTATAGCTTGACAGGAGCAATACCTTGTTTTTTTTTAATCATTTGTGCATGCTTGCTTACTTTCTTTCTTGCTTGTGTGTGTTATCTTTTTATCTTGCATTTGTATCAATCCAAATCATTCCAGCTAATATTCATATATTGTGTATGTTGGAATAGATTTTTGCACTATCCTTTGCATCTAAGGTCATATCATACCTTTTGTGCATTAGGACTTCAATGCTCTAAGTTTTCTTCCTCATACGTTAGACAAGGTTGTATTATGTTGAGGGACAAGAAATTCATCTCTTCTATCCATTCCCCTATCTTTCTTTCTTAGCCAATCCATTTCATTTTGAGAGCCTACCCATGTTTGTCCAACCTGCCTATCCTCTCGAGTGGGCATCATCATCCCATTTCATCCCAATCATCATCATCATCATATCCTTACATCATCCTATCTTTCCATCATCCTATCCTTTTCCTCTATCAATACCTTAGCTTCTTTGAAATGATGTTACTCGACACAAATCTTATCATCTTGAACATCATGTCAAAGAGGGGAAAAATGTAGACACCCAAAATTGTCCCAAATTTGTCCATGTCTTGCAACACTTAGTTAAAAACATCACTTAGAAATCATGTAGCATTTTGTCCTAATCCCACTCTTAATCCCATTAATCCATTAGCCAATTAATTAAATAAATTTTATTTATTTAATTAAAATCCCCATCAACCCATATGTAGAAATTTCATACGATGAACATGATTATTGTGCATGCCATAGGACCAAAGGCCATGATAAAAATAAATGCACCATATTTTTCCCAATTGTTTACAAGGTGTATCGACATACAATAAGAAATCATGTCACATCATCCCAATCCCATGTGTCACCCCCGTCTAATCCAAATCTTAGCCTATCACACTCCATTATCCTTCCATCCAACCAAAGTCCTAATCATACGCCTACAACACCATTGACCCTTATTGTTCATCCATTATATTTCCAATCTACCCAAACACTTGTAAAGGATGTGATCCATTGGTTATTAGCAAGGAACTACTTATCCCCATGTCAAACATCTATTCAAGAGTCCTACACCATGCCTAGTCCTATCCTAACACCATCATGTGACCCCCAAACAATCAAGCCTATCATAAGCCCAAGTCAAGAACCATCATGCCTTCATTTTGTTGACCAAGAGCCTATCCAAGAATCATCCAATTCCATTAAATCAACCCAAGAGGTATGTCAAAGGTTTAATCCTAAGCATGTGGAAACATTAAACCCTAGTCCAACTCAAGGTCAAATCCCTTCCATCCACCCCATCCATAACATGTATCTTTTCCATGATCAAGATGATATCCATAATAATGAATCTATCCATGAGCCACTTGATCCTATCCATCTCCCAACAACCATTCATGAGCTAGCTTTCCAAATTCAACCTATCCATAACATTTACCTTCTTTATGATCAAGATGATACCTATGAAGAAGCTATCCATGAGCACCTTGATCTTATCCATAATCCTATAATCCATGAGCACGATATCCAAATTGCTCCTAGTCATTCGCCATCTAGCCCTATCCATAATGAGCAAACATCCACTTGTCATGTTGAAACACTTGTCCACCAAATAAGCATAGAAGATCAAACAAATAACTTGGATCTTAGTGAACACAATGCTAATCAAGATCCTAATGATCCTCCTTCCACATCCACCATCGATTCCACTTCAAGTACACCATCATATCCACTTGGTCTTACAACCCTTATACATGAGTGTTCTTCTTTAGGACAACAACAACCTTAATCAACTTCACCTTCTTCATCCAATAAAGATCTCAATTCTAGTTCCCTAAGCACATCTAGTCCCATTGTCCATTGCATACTCCAAAATATGAGCTACCAAGGCAAAGGTCTAGGACTTTATGAACAAGGTATCTTGGAGACAAGCCATGTCAAGATTCCTCCATGCTCATATGGCCTTGGATATACACCCCACGGTAAACACTTTAAAGATGTTGGTAATTCCTCAATCCATCCTAAGTCCACTTTCCATCACAAACCACATCATATACACAAAACAAATGTCATTGTTTCACCTCCATTATCCTACAAACCCCAAAAGCATGTGACCATACACCTTCCACCATTCACTTTACCTCCACTCCTTCCAACTCCTAATATCCCTCCATCCACTTTACCACCATTAATCCCAACACCTAATATCCCTATCCTCCAATCCCCTTATACATTTATCCATAAACCCACTTTTAACCCATATAATCAATAAACACCTAAAATTCAATCAAATCCCAATCATCACATCAAATCCATCAAAACAAATTCAATCAAATCATCAATTCTTCAAATCAAATCATTTCATCAATTTTTTAATCTTCATCCAATCATCAATTCATCACACCACAATTATCAAGTCATTCCAAGCAAAGATCTAAATGTAAGCTCATCCTTAATCCATACCAATCAAGTTAATCAATCTTTCCAAATTATCCAATTGCAATCCATGGTCTTGATCCTAGCCTTATTTTAAGCCAAATCAATCAACCAACCAGTCAACCAACTAAGCAAACAACCTTGTGTTGATCTAGGGATATTGATTTCCCCACCATGACAACACTCTCAACTATCATCATTCAAAACAATCAAACAATCAATCATTGGTTTATAGCTTAATAGGGGCAATACCTTGTTTGTTTTTGAAACATTTGTGCATGCTTGCTTGCTTGCTTGTGTGTGTTATCTTTTTATCTTGCATTTGTATCAAATCTAAATCATTCTAGCTAATATTCATATCTTGTTTATGTTGGAATAGCGTTTTGCACTATCCTTTGCATCTAAGGTCATATCATACCTTTTGTGCATTAGGACTTCAATGCTCTAAGTTTTCTTCCTCGTATGTTAGACAAGGTTGTATTATGCTGGGGCACAAGACACATTGTCACCTTAGATTCTTATACATTGGTGCATAACGTCTAGTGCAATATCAAACATCATGGTTGCTCACCTTCATTGTAGCATAACGCATCATTCATTTCTTCTATTTGTTCCCCTATCTTTCTTTCTTAGCCAATCCAATTCATTTCGAGAGCCTACTCATGTTTGTCCAACCCGCCTATCCTCTCGAGGGGGCATCATCATCCCATTTCATCCCCATCCTCATCATCATATCCTTACATCATCCTATCTTTCCATCATCCTATCTTTCCATCATCCTATCCTTTTCCTCTATCCATTCCTTAGCTTCTTTGAAATGCTATTACTCAACACAAATATTATCATCTTGAACATCATCTCAAAGAGGGGCACAATGTAGAGACCCAAAATTGTCCCAAATTTGTCCATGTCTTGCAACACTTAGTTAAAAACATCACTTAGACATCATGTAGCATTTTGTGCTAATCCCACTCTTAATCCCATTAATCCATTAGCTAATTAATTAAATAAATTTTATTTATTTAATTAAAATCCCCATCAACCCATATGAAGAAATTTTGTACAATGAACATGATTATTGTGCATACCATAGGACCAAAGGCCATGATACAAATAAATGCACCAGATTTTTCCCAATTGTTTACAAGGTGTATCGACATACAATAAGAAATCATGTCACATCATCCCAATCCCATGTGTCACCCCCATCCAATCCAAATCTTAGCCCATCAAACTCCATTATCCTTCCATCCAATCAAAGTCCTAATCATAAGCCTACAACACCATCCACCCTTATTGTTCATCCATTATATTGCCCATCTACCCAAACACTTGCAAAGGATGTGATCCATTAGCTATTAGCAAGGAACTACTTATCCCCATGTCCAACATCTATTCAAGAGTCCTACACCATGCCTAGTCCTATCCTAACACCATCATGTGACCCACGAACAATCAAGCCTATCATAAACCCAAGCCAAGAACCATCATGCCTTCATGTTGTTGACCAAGAGCCTATCCAAGGGTCATCCGATTCCATTAAAGAAACCCAAGAGGTATGTCAAAGGTTAAATCCTAAGAACGTGGAAACATTAAACCCTAGTCCAACTCAAGGTCAAATCCCTTCCATTCATCCCATCCATAACATCTATCTTTTGCATGGTCAAGATGATATCCATAAAAATGAATCTATCCATGAGACACTTGATCCTATCCATCTCCCAACAACCATTCATGAGCTAGCTATCCAAATTCAACCTATCCATAACATTTACCTTCTTTATGATCAAGATGATACCTATGAAGAAGCTATCCATGAGCACCTTGATCCTATCCATAATTCTATAATCCATGAGCAAGATATCCAAATTGCTCCTAGTCATCCGCCATCTAGCCCTATCCATAATGAGCAAACATCCACTTGTCATGATGAGACACGTGTCCCCCAAATAAGCATAGAAGATCAAACAAATAAATTGGATCTTTGTGAACACAATGCTAATCAAAATCCTAATGATCCTCCTTCCACATCCACCATCGATTCCACTTCAATTCCACCATCATATCCACTTGCTCTTACCACCCTTATACATAAGTGTTCTTCTTTAGGACAACAACAACTTTTATCCACTTCACCTTTTTCATCCAATAAAGAGCTCAAGTCTAGTTACCTAAGCACACCTAGTCCCATTGTCCATCGCATACTCCAAAATATGAGCTACCAAGGCAAAGGTCTAGGCCTTTATGAACAAGGTATCTTGGAGCCAAACCATGTCAAGAATCCTATATGCTCATATGGCCTTGGATATACACCCCAAGGTAAACACTTTAAAGATGTTGGTAATTCCTCCATCCATCTTAAGTCCACTTTCCATCACAAACCACATCACATACACAAAACATATATCACCTTTTCACCTCCATTATCCTGCAAACTCCAAAAGCATGTGACCATACACCTTCCACCATCCACTTTACCTCCACTCCTTCCAATTCCTAATATCCCTCCACCCACTTTACCACCATTAATCCCAACACCTATATCCCTATCCTCCAATCCCCTTATCCATTTATCCATAAACCCACTTTTAACCCATATCATCAATAAACACCTAAAAGTCAATTAAATCCCAATCATCACATCAAATCCATCAAAACAAATTCAATCAAATTATCAATTCTTCAAATCAAATCAATTCATCAATTCTTTAATCTTCATCCAATCATCAATTCATCCAACCACAATTATCAAGTTATTCCAAGCAAAGATCCAAATGCAAGCTCATCCTTAATCCATAACAATCAAGTTAATCAATCTTGTCAAAATTATCTAATCGCAATCCATGGTCTTGATCCTAGCCTTGTTGTAAGCCAAATCAATCAACCAACCAGATAACCAACTTAGCAAACAACCTTGTGTTGATCTAGGGATATGGCTTTCCCTGCCATAACAACACTCTCAACTATCATCATTCAAAACAATCAATCATTGGTTTACAGCTTAATAGGGGCAATACGTTGTTTATTTTTTAATCATTTGTGCATGTTTGCTTGCTTGTGTGTGTTATTTGTTTATCTTACATTTGTATCAAATCTGAATGATTCCAACTAATATTCATATCTTGTGTATGTTGGAATAGCTTTTTGCACTATCCTTTGCATCTAAGGTCATATCATACCTTTTGTAAATTAGGACTTCAATGCTCTAAGTTTTCTTCCTCATACGTTAGACAAGGTTGTATTATGCTGGGGCACAAGACACATCATCACCTTGGTTCTTATACGTTGGTGCATAACGTCTAGTGCTATATCAAACATCATGGTTGCTCACCTTCATTACAGCAGAACACATCATTCATTTCTCCTATCTGTTCCCCTATCTTTCTTTCTTAGCCAATCCATTTCATTTCGAGAGCCTACCCGTGTTTGTCCAACCTGCCTATCCTCTCGAGGGGGCATCATCATCCCATTTCATCCCCATCCTCATCATCGTATCCTTACATCATCCTATCTTACCATCATCCTATCCTTTTCCTCTATCCATACCTTAGCTTCTTTGAAATGATGTTACTCGACCCAAATCTTATCATCTCGAACATCATCTCAAAGAGGGGCAAAATGTAGAGACCCAAAATTGTCCCAAATTCGTCCATGTCTTGCAACACTTAGTTAAAAACATCACTTAGACATCATGTAGCATTTTGTCCTAATCCCACTCTTAATCACATTAATCCATTAGCCAATTAATTAAATAAATTTTATTTATTTAATTAAAATCCCCATCAACCCATATGAAGAAATTTCGTATGATGAACATGATTATTGTGCATACCATAGGACCAAAGGCCATGATACAAATAAATGCACCATATTTTTCCTAATTGTTTATAAGGTGTATCGACATACAATCAAAAATCATGTCACATCATCCCAATCCCATGTGTCACCCCCGTCCTAGCCAAATCTTAGCCCATCAAACTCCATTATCCTTCCATCCAATCAAAGTCCTAATCATAAGCCTACAACACCATCCACTCTTATTGTTCATCCATTATATTGCCCATCTACCCAAACACTTGCAAAGGATGTGATCCATTTTCTATTAGCAAGGAACTACTTATCCCCATGTCAAACATCTATTCAAGAGTCCTACACCATGCCTAGTCCTATCCTAACACTATCATGTGACCCATGAACAATCAAGCCTATCATAAACCCAAGTCAAGAACCATCATGCCTTGATGTTGTTGACCAAGAGCCTATCGAAGGGTCATCCAATTCTATTCAAGAAACCCAAGAGGTATGTCAAAGGTTTAATCCTAAGAATGTGGAAACATTAAACCCTAGTCCAACTCAAGTTCAAATCCCTTCCATCCACCCCATCCATAACATGTATCTTTTCCATGATCAAGATAATATCCATAATAATGCATCTATCCATGAGCCACTTGATCCGATCCATCTCCCAATAACCATTCATGAGCTAGCTATCCAAATTCAACCTATCCATAACATTTACCTTCTTTATGATCAAGATGATACCTATGAAGAAGATATCCATGAGCACCTTGATCCTATCCATAATCCTATAATCCATGAGAAAGATATCCAAATTGCTCCTAGTCATCTACCATCTAGCCCTATCCATAATGAGCAAACATCCACTTGTCATGATGAGACACTTGTCCCCCAAATAAGCATAGAAGATCAAACAAATAACTTGGATCTTAGTGAATATAATGCTAATCAAGATCCTAATGATCCTCCTTCCACATCCACCATCATATCCACTTGGTCTTACCACCCTTATACATGATGTTCTTCTTTAGGACAACAACGACCTTTATCCACTTCACCTTCTTCATCCAATAAAAAGCTCAAGTCTAGTTCCCTAAGCACATATAGTCCCATTGTCCATCGCATACTCCAAAACATGAGCTACCAAGGCAAAGGTCTAGGCATTTATGAACAAGGTATCTTGGAGCCAAACCATGTTAAGATTCCTCCATGCTCATATGGCCTTGGATATACACCCCAAGGTAAACACTTTAAAGATTTTGGCAATTCCTCCATCCATCCTAAGTCCACTTTCCATCACAAACCACATCATATACACAAAACATATTTCACTGTTTCACCTCCATTATCCTACAAACCCCAAAAGCATGTGACCATGCACCTTCCACCATCCACTTTACGTCCACTCCTTCCAACTCCTAATATCCCTCCATCCACTTTACCACCATTAATCCCAACACCTAATATCCCTATCCTCCAATCCCCTTATCCATTTATCCATAAACCCACTTTTAATCCATTCATCCATAAGTACCCTTATAATCCTAATCATGAGAAACAAATGCACATAGTGTCCAAACATAAATTTACCACTCATTCCACAAACCCCACTTCCATCCATCCTATGGGATTCAAAAGCAAAAATTTGGATGCTTTTACTTATAAAGCCAAAAATCCTTCCAAAAATCCTAAGGACCCTCATGCCTTAGGGCACAAACATGAAAAATCAATTCAAAGAACCAAAGAAAAGCAATCCAAAAAGATACCCAAGCCCATACCTTCACAAGAAAAACCCAAAAGAAAAATGGTTTGGGTCCCTAAGCAAAGAGAAAGCAACTCAAATTAGGCATCCACATCTCAAGAATCCCAATCATTTTCTTCCATCCAAAACCCCCATTCCTTTCAAAAGATCCAAAAATCCCAAGAATCCCACAAGCAAAGCAAAAATCATAAAAATACTAAATCTATGTGGGTTCCTAATGTTAGATTCAGGATAGACAACTGAGAGGGGGAGTGAATTAGTTGTCAAAAACTTTCTTCCAATTAATCACTTGAATCCTTCTTTTGATTCAGTAGCTTAATAATAAATCAATCATAGAAACATAATGCAATAATTTAAGAGCATAAACACATTAACACATATGACACCAAGATTTTAACGTGGAAAACTTGGTTAAGGGAAAAACCACAGGGTGACTAACCCAAGATTGTATTCTCTATTAAAAGAATAAGAAGAACAAAATGGCACATGCCAATTAGGGCTCACTACCTAAGTACACTGCTCACAAGAGGCCTACTGGCTACAAGAGACACACTATCTACAGAATAATAAATATTACATACTTGAACTGAAGAATAGCATCCTCACCATGCTTGAGTCAGTTCCATTTAAGCCCAATACTTCTGCTCTACCTTTCGCTCTGCTCCTCTTTACCACACACTCATCTCCACAAGATGCTTTTGAAATGACTTCACAACTTCTTATTTATACAAGACATCGACTTAGGGATAATCATCCATGTCGGCACACTTTACAGAGAAAATACAACTTAACTAATTATAGAAAACTTCATGCAGATCAACACACTATTGGCTACACTGATCTGGGACTTCAATCTTCTTTTAGGAACATGTCATGCTTCACATAACATCTTCAGGATCATTCGCAGGATGTGTAACTCATCCGGTCGGCCAGACTTAGGAAGAACAACATCATCTAGAAGTAATTCTTCAATTATGAGCTCAATCTTCAATGAGGACCACTACCACCAACTGGACACAATCCAAAGACCTCCACAAGCTTTCCTAAATCACCAAGAACATCCACACTACTTCTTACTAAAATATTTCTCTCCTTCATCTAGAACCTCAAGAACGCAGTCTGTCATCATTGTCATATTGGAATAGATGCTTTCGGACCTTTAGACCATGAACCAATTGAGTTGTCAATTCACATTGACTTCCTAAACACTCCACCAAATCTGTAGAACAAGATATTTCATTTCCAGATCTCACCAGACCTGTGTCACTTTTTCACCTCTAAACATCCACAAGAACCAGTTTTACTTAAGTGGCCATAACTTCTTCAGATCTTCATGTGGACCTCTAAAATCTTTACTGGATCATCTTAAGACACATATCTACAAACCTTTTGATGTGCATCCTCTGATCTTCATCTTAGCTAGGATCTTTACCTCACCGTCTTCACTATTCTTCTCTATTCTTGATAGGACTAATTTTCTCAATATCCTCAGCATACAACTCATCCAATCCTTATCATCAATGCAATAGGAGTATATTGACATCAATGACAACATCGATTAGGCCCATACTTGCAACAATCTCCCCCTTTGTCATTGATGGCAACATATGATGTGAAAAACTGTTTTAACAATCAAGACAAGAACTTCTCCTCACTAACATAACTCCCCCTATCAACAACAACCATTCACATGTCTTCTCTTCCTTTACTGCTCCCCCTTTGATCAGCAACCACTTTTTGTTTTTCACATCTTCTCTCCCCCTTTGATATCAATGGATAAGGGCACATACTTGCATCACTTTAGAATCATACCAGATGCTCCCCTTAGTAGCAGTTTCCCATCATCCATTCGGACCACAAGATATGATTGTGAGATCCACTGGACTGATGCACATTAGTGCACCTTAATTCAGAACCGGAGGGGTAATAACCCCTAACTTCTCCCCGAGATACTCAAAAGAGTCCTTAGGTAGAGGTTTAGTAAAAATATCTACAATTTGATCCTTGGAAGGCACAAACTCCAATCTGACTTCATTCTTGTTCACTTGCTCTCTCAAAAAATGAAACTTGATGGATATATGTTTTGTCTTTTAATGCAACACCAGATTTTTTGATATATTTATTGCACTTGAATTATCACAGAAGATTGCGATAGGTTCCTCATACTCCACTCTGATGTCTCTTAGCATTTGTTTCATCCACAAAACTTGAGTGCAACTACCTACTGCTACAATATATTATGCTTTTGTAGTGGATAGAGATATTGCCTCTTATTTCTTGCTTAGCCAAGAAACCAATCTCTTCCCCAAAAAGAATGCTCCACCACTGGTACTTTTCTGGTCATTCACATCTCCTGTCCAATCCGCATCTGTATATGCATGAAGAGAGAAATCATGATCTCTAGGACACCACAAACCATACTCAACTATCCCTTTTAGATACCTAAAAATCCTCTTGATTACCATGACATGAGATTCTCTAGGATCAGCTCGGAATCTAGCAACAAGACCAGCAACATTCATAATGTCAAGTCTAGTTTGAGTAAGATACAGTAGTCCTCTAATCATTGATATGTACTTTTTCTAATCAGCCTTAGGAGATTCATCATCTTTGCTCAATTTACATCCAGTTTCCATGGGAGTACTCATTGGTTTTGAATCTTCCATCCCAAATTTCTTCAACAATTCTTTCACATATTTGGTCTGAGAAATGGAGATTCCTTTCTTTGTTTGAATGATTTGCAGACCCAAGAAGAAATTCATTTCCCCAAACATGGACATCTCAAATTCACTTTTCATTTGATTTGCAAAAGTTTTGCACATATTATCTCTTCCTCCAAAAATGATATCATCAACAAACACTTCAACAATTAAGATGTTTTCATGATCAATTTTGAAGTACAAGTTACTGTCAACAGTACCTTTGTTGAAACCAATCTTCAAAAGATGTTTATCCAATCTTTCATACCAGGCTCTTGGGGCTTGTTTGAGTCCATACAGTGCTTTCTTCAACTTGCAGACCATATCACCATGATCAGACAATTGAAATCCATCCGGTTGCTCAATGTAAACTTCTTTTTCCAAGTCACCATTTAGGAAGGCAGACTTGACATCCATCTAATATACTTTGAAGTCCTTGAAGGTAACAAAAGCAAGAAATAATCTGACTGCTTCAATTCTTGCCACCGGAGCAAAAGTTTCTTCAAAATCAAGTCCTTCTACTTGAGAGTAACCCTTGCAGACCAATCTGGATTTGTTTCTGGCTACTTCACCATCTTCATTCCTCCATTGTTTTAGTCCATCTTTCATCGTTGCATGCTTCATTCACTGACTTTGGTTTAATATTTGAAATCAGACAATACTCTTCTGAGTCTTGAGCAATCTTTCTTCTTGTTTGAACACCTTTTCTTTTATCACTTATGATCTGATCTTTAGAGTGATTCAGTCTTACATACTTGGGAATTTTGGGACTTCCTTACACTTCTATTTCTTGAATAGGTTCATTCAGACTTATCTCTTCTTCCTGATTCTTTGGATCAGTCTGGATCTAAATTTTAGAGGGAGCTTAGACTTTTTGGACCAAAACATCATTCCGATCATCTTCATCATATTCATAAACCCTTGAGGGTTTTTCAATACCTTCATCAACCTTCACATTTGTACTTTCTATAATCTTTCTCAATCTCTTGTTATAACACCGGTATGCTTTGCTTTGAGTAGAATAACCCAAGAATATTCCTTCATCACTTCTAGCATCAAATTTGCCTAGATCTTCATCTCTTTTCATGTAACATTTGCTACCAAAGACTCTGAAATACTTCACAGTGGGAGTGATGCCAAACCAAAGTTCATAAGGAGTCTTACCAAAATTGTTTCTGATTTGTACTCGATTAAGAGTATAGACAGCAGTGCTTACAACTTCTCTCCAATAGATCTGAGGAACATTTGTTTCCATCATCATGGTTCTAAATACTTCCATTCTGCTGTGGAGGCCTTGGAGCAGTCAACTGTCTTTTTATCCCATATTTCTCACAAAATTCTATGAACTCACCAGATGTGAATTCTCCACCTCTATCAAACCTAAGACATTTTATGTTTAATCTGGTTTCATTCTCTACCATAGCCTTGAATATTTTGAATTTCTCAAGAACCTCAGATTTCTCTTTCAGAAAAGTCACCCACATCATCTAGGAGTGGTCATCAATGCAACAGGAGTATGTTGACATCAATGACAACACCGATTAGGCCCATACTTGCAACACCTGAATCACTTCATCAACCATCTCCTAAGTGAAAATCTCCATTTCTTCCTACACCACCATCCCACCAAAAGCTTCAATGTTTATCACGATATGTGCAACCATTGGTCATGGTTCCCTTCCACTCCGCAACACCTCCACATAACTACATCTCCCCATCTTCCATCCATTATCCTACATATCTCCCCCATGGTATCCCTATGGCCTATGCTTTGGCATAAACTTTTCATCCAGCATTCATATAGCATCTACATTATCATCTTGAGCATTTGAGTATCCATTGAGAATATTATCATTATCATCCATCCATCATGGCAGCTTTGATCTTCATAGTTGTTCATTGTTGAGAAGCAATCCACATCATAAACAAGGAATCATACAATCTAGGTGATATTGTTCTTGCATTGCATGTTTTTTATTTTATTTGCATTAGATTCTTTGATGATGGTAGGGTTAGGTTTTCATGGCTATGCTTGATCTTATTAACCTGATTTTTACCTATCACACATACCATAAAACTCCTTGGGGCCAATGAGCTTGGAAATGTAACTAATTGTTGTTGTAAATCTTGGATGGTCACTACACACTAGAAATAGTGAAACTTGATTGGCACTTTGTTATGTGATGTAATGAGTTTGGACTATGAATATGCCTTTGTAGTGAAAACCACTAGTTGTAGCGAACATATGATGATGGGAAATATATTGTAAACTTAGAAACAAATAAATAAATGTGAAAGAAAATACTTTTGGGTGATGAAAGATTGCTCTTACACCCTAGATGTGTCCTACATCACATCCTAGGCCTATGAGCTCAATTCTCTATAAACTAAAAATACTTGTTTTCATGTTTGTTTTGTTTTACAAGTACTTTCCAAATATTCTAATAATTTTGTGGTAGTTTTGCTACATTGCACTTGCATATCTCTCTTTTCAAGCTTCAAACTAGTCATTTCAAACACATTCAACATTTCATCAAACTTTGTCTATCATAATAGTTGATAACATAAGATCTACTAAGCATATTGAATGTGTCCATATGATTTATTTTGAATTTAATGTATTTTTGTTTACTACATCCATTTTTCACTATATAGATGAACCTTAATTGGTCTACATGCCAATTATAGAAGTTACTTGTTTGATTATTAGTCCTAAGAGGGGTCATAAATGGAAACACATTAAATTTTGAGACTCTTAGTTTGAGATACATACAAGAAGGTGAATTTACATGTTACCAAGGTAATACACCCAATTTCAATGCCAACTGAAGGTGAAAAAAATTAATTTTGGGGCTATTAATCCTTATAACATGCCTCAGTGATGGTGAATGATGTTTTCATATGGCACAAATCATTTTACATCCTTCTCTATAATGAAAAGTTTTATATCATTTAAAGATAGGTGACATGGGAAATAGGGAGAAAGTAGAAACAAAAAGGATAACAAAGTATCAAAAGATCTCATGATCTCCTTTTAATTGAAAGGTTGAATCTTGAAAAGTATTAAAGCTCTTAAAGCTATACTATAATGTCTTTGTGATTCAATAAATAAGTTCTTTGTACAATTTTTTTGTTATCCATTATGTTTAGTGTTTGAGAATTATTATTTGTTGCTAGACAATCTTAATTAGACCTTCCAACCATGATTGCATTATCATCCTAGATAGTTTTGATGACATATATTTTCTCTCATCAAAGCTAGCCATGGTTGGCTCTAGAGTGAAGAATGGAGATGACTCTAGTGAGAAGGGATTTGTGAAAAGGGGAAGTTGGAAGAGAAAATTCTCTCCCTAGAGGAGGTGTGTGATTGCTTAGTGCATATTGCATAGGTATGGGAAAGGTGATGTGTGGTCTCTTGGTTACACACAAGAAAGGGAGTGACAATACCTTGCCTATGTTTTATGGTCACTTGGTGCATAGAGTAAAATTGTGGGAGGAAGTCATTCATGGCCCCTTAGCTCAAGCTAGTGTTCATGGAGAAGAAGAAATTGTATACACCTAAAAATGACTTGAGTCAAATTAAATAAATATTTTTAATATTTATTTTATTCTTATTCCTATATCAATAAATAAATATACTAATTTATTTACCTGATTCACATTCATCTTAATCTTCCAAAAATCAAATAAAAATCAATTTATTTAATTAAATCATCCAAATTCCTCTAAATCATCCTTAATTGAATAATCCCAAATTAATTAATTGATCATCTATCCTAAAGTCTTAATTCTATAAATCCACATTATTTCCACCTCACTTTACACCTCATCATGTTGCACACATAATTAAATATTTTAATATTTAATTATATAATTATCCTCACCCACATGTCCTATTTATCCTCTAACCATCCCTATTCTTAAGAGCTTGGCCTTTCCATGTCATAATAGTCAAAGGACACTTAGAGACACATGTCTCATAGCTCCTAGATTCTTTCCAACAACCCTACAAAGAAGGACTCCTTCTTTGACCCTTATTCTTTGGTCCTTGAGAGCATTGTGACAAGTGGCCTCTTCCTCACAACTTTCTCTCCATCTTGTCATTGTAGGAGGAACATCTCCCCCTTTTATCTCTCTCACACCAACTAATCAAATCTCTACCGTACACATCACAAGACTCATTCCTCCACCGTGGATCTTTTGACACTTGGATTTGAGCCTTCTTGGTCTATAAAAGAAAGTTCCTCACCTCCATTTTACATCACAAGAGCTTTTAGTAAGTATATGCTGCAGAAACTTCCATCAAGCAATCAAGCGTCATAATTTCCATAGCTGCATATTATCATCTAGTTTCATATCAATATTCATAGCATTATCAATGGCTTCATATCATCATTATCTTAGTTTTGCATTGTAGGCTTTTCACATTGCATATATTCATCCACAAAATCCATTCCTCTTTGTCATCTTGAAAACCAAGGAAGTACATTTCTGAGAGCAACATTATCATCTACAAAATCATTGAGAAGATAGGAAACAATGGAACGCATGGGATAATCAGTTTGCAAAGGTATAATCTATGTTTATTGCATTTTTCTTAGTTTCATTGATGTATTGAATTTGAGTAGGAATTCATAGAGTAGTTATGGTATCTTAAAGTAGGTTCTTGCAATAGTTTCAAATTATCAATCACATTTTGGCACCCATCGTGGGGCCTTGCCCTGTTTTTAACTTCCAAATTTGAGTTTTTGAGGTACTTGCAGTCGTAATAGGTCATTCCTGCACATTCAATTTTCATGTCTGCACATCTATGAAAAAAATAATAGTCCTACACATTTAAAACTTCTTTCTGCGTATCTGATACTTCTTTTTGTATTTTTATCTTTCTGCGCATATAACTAATCTTTTTGCACATCTGATATCTGTTTCATCACATCTAAAATTTGTTAGTTTTTAGCATGTCTTTTTGATAATTTTTGATGCTAACACTTGTTGCAAGTATCATTGATCATCAAAGAAATATATTCAAACCACTGACAATGGGTTTTTGCTGGTTCTAGGGCTTGGTTTAGGTATCATCATACAACTTGCATACAAATCTTCACTTAGTTTTTAATTAGGAGTAATCATATCATCTTGCATACAACTTGCATACAAATCTTTACTTAGTTTCTAATTAGGAGGAGTAATCATAATCTTGTTGCATACATCTTGCATACAATTTACACCTAGTTTAAATTAGGAGGATCAATATACAATCTTGCATAGGCAAATTTGTATACAATCCAAACTTAGAATAAATAGGAGGAAGTAACTTGATTATATTTCCTTTGTTGTTATCATGCAAACATGTTATCTTGTGTTGTTAGTTTAGTCTCATTTATCTTAATCTAGGTGGTCAATAAACAAGTGTTTGCTGTGTTTGCAAAAGTGATAGGCATATGCTCTCCCCTTGCAACATCTTGGGTGATCAAAAAGCCAGACTCACTTCCCCTTTTCTTGTTTACCTTTAGAAAGGTCTGCTCTTGGATTGTGGTTCATTCAAGAGGGATGACCTTAAGAAGATCTTTCCTTTGACCCGCTATATAAATGGGACAAGGTGAAAGCCAAGTTCTAACTGATGTCATCCTTGCCTTTCGGTGCCAAATCGAAAAGAGGTGTACTAGCTCTTTGTGGAAACAATTTTCACATTGTGTGAAGTATTTGAAACTCTTAGTAGGATTGGTCAAAGCTTTTAGTATCTTTCCACATGCTCACAAGGCGTTGGTCCCTCAAAGTTACTAAGAACCATTGTTTTAGAGACCAAAATCCTTTTACTTGTTGATGCAGGAGGCCGAAACTCTGAAGCCACCCAACATTTTTATTAATCATGTGTAGAGATAGAAAATTCAACTCTTTATGAGGAATGAAACTTGGTATACTGAAGAAGTGTGTGCCGTGTAAGGGGGGGCCAGTGCTACCAAGTTTCTAGTTGTCCACCTTGATTTAAGTGGTTGGAGAAATCCAAGTTGGGATTCAACAAGTAGTATCCTTTCTCGCCTAGGATTGTACTTGTCTTCAAATTTGTTTTAAACACCAAATGTCACAAATAAACATCCAAATGTACTGCTTGTTGTGTTTTCTTGCCTAAAAATAGACAAATCATCAATAAAAACACTTAGGTTGCATAGAAAAACATGCCTCAAACAAGCAAAATTGGTCAAACACTGCATAAACACAAAGCTACACATTTAAAAATTCTTGCAGCACATTTGACACTTGTTGCTATGCATTTAAATCTTCATGCACATTTAAAAATTTTTGCTGCACATGTGAGCATTATTACTGCGCATACATCTTTTAGCACATATAAAAAATAGAACTGCGCATCCAGAATAGTGCACACAATCCATAGAACTATGCATATGCACTCTATTTCAGTGCATATAAACCTACACATTTGTAACAGTGACCTATTCCCAAGATTTTGAGAGAAAAAAATCATTTTTTGATACCCATTTCTACCTACATTGTGCTTGAGAAGTCATTTGAACCATAAAAAATTATCCCATACTGTTTTCAGACATTTCACTCACATACCATACTTAGTCATTCCCAAAATCCAACAAAATCATTTTTTCCCAAAGGTGCTATTGAGATCTTCTATTTTCAAAACAATATAGTTAGTTTCCCTATCAGGATCAATCATCCTCTATGTAGAAACTACACTAAAAGCATCTTGGCAAAGTTAGTCTACAACAATAGTGATTCCTATCATCCCTATTTGACTCACTTTGAATCAAGACTTTGATTTTATATACACCATAGCTCAAGACTTATTGTTTGAAGCAGGGAATCTAAAACACAACCTTTAGAAAATCTTATCACCAAGTCAATCCAATCTTTCATCTCAAACCATATTCCATCACAAACATCACTTACATCCCCAAGTTTATCATCCAATTTCATATCACACTTTTTGTATGGTTCAAACTAGATCCCAAGCCAAGAGAAAAAAAGAAATGGATTACACCAATAGTAGTGAACACTCTTCTAGTGAAGGAGAGGAACAAATCAACCAAGAGGAACTTGATAAATGCTTACAAGATCCAAAGTTCCAAAAATTGATGGATAAAGTCATAAGGGAAGATCATCATAAATACTTCTTCTTACTAGCACAACAAGGAGAAAAACTACCTGCTGATTTTAGCATTTCACAATTGAGAACAACAAGCTCATCAAATGAAACCGAAGCTCCCAAAAATGAAAAGGCTAAGGATATGTCCAATCCTTTAAACACACTCACACAACAAATTCAAGCCTTACAACAACAATTTGTGGACTTGCAAATAGGAACCTCCACAAAACATTACTCATTAGAGGATATATATCCATATCCTTTTGATAAAAGATTGGTCATGGTGCCTTTCCCTTCAAGATTTGAAGTCCCTAAATTTGACAAATACAGGGGGAAAGGTGATCCGCGTGACCACATTAGTGAATTCAATGATGCATGCTTAGAATTTACCCATAATGAGACATATCTTATGCGACTCTTTCCACTCAGCCTAGGAGGTCAAGCTATGGAGTGCTTCTCCCATCTACCTCCTAGAATCCAAACATTCAATGAACTAGTGGACAAGTTTATCACTCACTTTTTATACAACATTGAACATGGGATTTCAATGTTAGACCTATGCAATAACAAACAAAAGAATAGAGAATCTTTTGCCATTTTCTTACAAAGGTGGAGACAACTTGCTAGTAAATGTTCTTATTATATTCCCAAAAAGCAAATGATTGAAATGTTTGTCCATAACTTAAACACCTAATTAAGCTATCAAATCCAAATACAATGTCCTACTTCTTTTAGTAAGGTCGTTGAAATGGGATTACTTATTGAAAAAGCTTTGATAGCAAAAGGACAAATAAAACCCTATAAGGACATCCCTAGTTCAAACAATAACACAGATAAATCAATGTTTTGGACTAAAAACAAGAACATTGTAAATGATGGAGTTGTAGATGCAAAACGTGTGACACCAAAACAACCAATTCTCAATCTATCAAGTCCACACAACAATACTCAAAACAAACCAAGAAACAATGAACCAAGACCATCAAACTTTTCTCCTCGCAGAAAATTTACACCATTAGGGGAATCAATTGAATCAGCCCTAAGGAAGCTCATAGAAAACAACCTCATAACACTTCCTACGATAAGAGAATATGAACCCAAGTTCAAACCCTCTTGGTGGAATGATTCTGATTTTTGTGAATTCCATAGAAGTAAAGGTCACAAGACCAACGATTGCCAATGACTAAAACACACCATCCAAGACTTGATAGATCATGGAGTCATATCAATTGATGGACATGCATCCAATGATGACCATTTGGCATTCAAGAATCCACTCCCTAACTATGAGAAGGGAGGTCCCTCAAAACAAAACAATAACAGTGGTAACAATGTCAACTACATGAATGTTTCATATGAATACATAGTTAACCACATCTCTGAAAGTGATTCACATGTAAATGTGATTACTATAAATAAAAAGCCCGATTGTAATGTAACCACTCATCATGGAAAGATTACTCTCCAAGGGGTTCCACCTAAACCATCATCCATATCCAATTAGTATAATATCCTAGACCAACTCCAAAAGACACTTGCCCATATATCTATTTCGAAGCTTTTGCGTCTCTCACCATCCCATAAGGCTATCCTAGAAAAGGCTCTTTTGGAAACCACTGTGCCAACAAATCTAGCCCAAGAGCCATTCCTAGCCATGGTAGGACATCTTACTACACCCCATTTCCTATCCTTTACTGAAAAAGATGGCATGTCCATTACCCAACCTCACAATGCATCCCTTCACATCAAAGCCCCCATTCATAAACATAAAATAAAACGGGTCCTTATAGATGGAGGGGTAGGTTTAAATATTTGCACATTAAAATTAATCCTTGATTTGGGGTTCTTTAAGAATGCTGTTGACCCAAAGAAGAAGATCACAATCAAGGCCTATGATGAAGAAGAAAGGACATCTAAAGGTACTGTTGTTTTGCCCATACGAGTTGGATCGGTATAAAAATATGTGGTTTGCCAAGTACTTGGCATGGAACTAGCCTACAATATCCTCCTTGGCTGACCTTGGATACACACGATGAAGGTCGTACCATCCATCTATCATCAATGTATAAAGTTCCCTTACAATGGCCAAGAGATCACTATCCAAGGTGATCCCGATCCATTCAAATACTGCAACACCATCAAACCAAAGCTAGAAGTTGTCATACCTACCAACCATGCAAGCTCATCCTCTACACCCATTGTTGACCCAAGTTCCATACCTTCTACATCCAAAACTATTGAACTAAAGGTCAAGCTCAAAGATAAAGGGGTAGGAGAGTATTCCATTGAGCAAACATTTTTTCTTGCAAAACTACCCCTATCACCCAAGTCTTATGGCAAACCCTCTATGGACAAACCACAAACATCAAAAACTCATAATGGTCCCTTTATCAAATGGGGAACTTTATTAGATGAAAGTGAGGAGAAAAATGTCCTTCAATAGCTATATAAAGAAGAGGATACAGAATCCAAGCCACAAGATCTACAACCCCAACTACAAACTAATCAATATGGACCAGATTTTTCTATCTTACAGATAATGGGATATGAAGGTCATAGTCCCATAGGCTTGAGAAAAGAAGGTATCATAGAACCCATACAACCTTCTTCCTTATCATCCTGAGACACTACAGGGCTAGGGTACAAAGGAAAAGACAAGGAAAAGGTCACCACCAACCTAGTTGAGCAAATTAACAAATTGCAAGAAGAGGGTGAAACAAACTCTAACCAATGGGAATGGGATAGTCTTTCTAAACTATCTTGTGAAGACAAGGGGATTGATGTGATTCAAACATATATCTCACAAATTCATATCATGAGGGTCAAAGCTCAGGGTCTATCTACTATTAGAGTTCGATTCACAAAATGCCGACAGTGAGTCTCAAGAGGAAGGTCGGATGTCATACTTGATAGACAATACTGAGGAGAGTACTATTTTAGACCTTGTAAATACCCCCACAAACCTAGACAACTCCTCTATCCTAACCATCATTTTCATTGAGTCAAACCAACCCGATGATCCCCTACCTTTAGTACATCCTGAACTTATAGATTGGGAACTACAAGAGGCCCCTGAACTAGATACCTTTCAAAATGACAATGCTATCATTGACTATCTAGAACTAAGGGATCACTTACCATCAAGAGATCATAAAGCTATATTTTCTATAGAACTCAATGACAAGGCTTATTTTGGAGAGAGTGCCAAGCCTTTTAGTCATAAAAATGTAAAAATAAAAGAGAGATGTAATGGTGAAAACTACTCTGTGGTAGTGTTAGATTGTGAAAAAAGTAAAAAAACTAAAAGATGAATTCGATGGTGAAAACCTCTCTGAGGTGTCAAAGGATGAAAGGCTTGACACTCTCCCCAATATTGCACATCAGGAGAGGTCCTTAGTTTTGATAGAACCAACATAACATGTCAGTATTGGAACAAAAGACAATCCAAGGATAATCCATATGGTAGAATCTTTATCTGAGCAAGAGAAACCATAATTCATCAAATTCTTCAAACAAAGACAGATTAATTTCACATGGCCCTATGCAGATATGCCTAGAATTGATCCTAATATCATAATGCATCACTTATTTCTAGCTCCAGGAGCTAAACCAGTCAAATAAAAACTAAGATGCATCCGCATATCGCACTGTTGGCGAAAGAAGAATTGAAGAAGCTGTTAGATGTTGGGTTTATCAGACCAATTGACTATCCAGAATGCATTTCCAATATAGTTCCTATTTTGAAACTAGATGGAAGGATTAGACTTTGCAATGATTTCAAGGATTTGAATAAGGCTTTCCCCAAGGATGACTTTCATTTGCCTAATATCAACATCATTGTGGACCTTACAGCAGGGCAGACTATGCTATCTCTCATGGATGGGTTTTGTAGCTACAATTAGATCAAAATAGCGCTAGAAGACCAGCACAAGACTGCTTTCACATGTCCATGGGGTACATATTGTTGGTGTTTGATACCATTTGGACTGAAAAATGCAGGAGCAACATACCAAAGAGCAATGACAATAATTTTCCATGATATGATGCACACCATCATGGAAGATTATGTAGATGATATTCTAGCCAAATCACTCACAAGAGAGGGGAACCTTCAAGTATTAGATAAAACATTTTAGAGACTGGAGAAGTTCAACGTTCGCCTCAATCCAAAGAAGTGTGCATTTGGAGTCACATCCGGCAAACTCCTAGGATATATAGTTTCATCCAAAGGAATTGAGGTGGATCCAGCCAAAGTGAAATCAATAATGAACATGCAACCATCTAGAAATATCAGCTAGTTGAGGTCATTGCAAGGTAAGCTACAATCTATCCATCAGTTTATATCACAATTAGCCAACAAATGTCATCCATTTACCCACCTGCTTCACAAGAACATTCCTTTCAGATGGGATGAGGGGTGTGAACAAGCTTTTAACCTCTTTAAAGAGTACATGATGAATCTTCCACTCTTGATGCCTCCAATACAAGGCAAACCACTTTTGCTCTATATTTTAGCTACACCAACTGCTCTAGGAGCTTTATTGGCACAACAGGACTATGAAGGAAAGGAACAGGCCATTTACTACATCAGTCAAACATTGGTAGGCTATGAGCTACAATACACACCCATTGAAAGAGCATGCATTGCCATAGTTTTTGCTTCACAAAAAATAAGACATTATATGCTCACACATTCAATTAAGTTGGTAGCAAAGATAGATCCATTGAAGTATTTTCTTAATAAGGCTACTCTAATAGGAAGACTATCAAAGTGGGAAATGATTCTCAATGAGTTCAACATTGAATATGTGGACAGAAGAGATATAAAAGGTCAAGTGCTTGTGGATTAGTTAGCGGATGTACCATTGCAGGATGACAATCCATTAAACTTTGAGTTTCCAGACAAAGCCATTTTCAGCATAACAATCCAAGCATGGAAACTCTATTTTGATGGATCCTATACTTAGCATGGGTTAAGAGTAGGCATTTTGTTGGTCACACCTCAAGGGGATACAATACCAAAATCATATAGACTACTTTTCCCTTGTACCAACAATGTGGCAGAATATGAGGCATTAGTCATTGGCCTTAAAATGGATGTAGAATGGAAGGTCTAAGAGCTTCATGTCTATGGAGATTCACAACTAGTTATCAATCAGGCAATTGATGACTATCAAACCAAGGATGAAAAGCTAATACCCTACAAGTGTATGGTAGATGACTTTAGAGAATATTTTGTTGTGATTTCCTTTGAACAATACCAAGAATGGAGAACAAAGCTACAGATGCCATGGCAACCATTGCATCACTATTGGATATACCTAAAAATAGTCACATTATGATTTCTTGGTAGAGCTAGTGTCCCATCCAGCTTACGATATCCCTGGAACCAGAATCATATGCCACATAATAGGATCTGATTCTCCCTTGTACAAAAAATCTATACCTATCTAAAAGAGAATACCTTACCACTAGGTTTATCCAATAATCAACGATGAACTTTCATCCATCAAGCTTCCTGATATACCATAATTACTGATACCCTTTACCGACGAGGTCTTGATGGTACTCTCCTTAGGTGTCTTGAAAGTGAGAAATATCAAACTGCCTTGAGAGAAGTTTAGGAAGGAATTTACGGAATCCACTCTAGTGGTCTTACCTCGGCTAAGAAGCTCATGCATATGGGATACTATTGGCCAACTATGGAAATAGACTCCTATCATTTTGTGAAAAGGTGAAAGAAATGTCAAATTTATGGGAACTTAATACATGCACCGGCACAAGAGTTGTAGCCTTTAAAAACTTCTTGGCCTTTCTGTCAATGGGGACTTGACTTAGTGGGCAAGATACACCCCCCATCATCCAACAACCATTAATTCATAATCACTACCACTGAGTACTTTACCAAGTGGATCAAAGTCATACCCCTAGCCAATGTCATAAGCAAACAAATCACCTCATTCATCCTGAATTACATCATTTTCCACTATGGCATTCCCCTATCCATTATCAATGATAATAGAAGACCTTTTAAAAATTAGGATGTCAAAGAGCTCTATGACAAATTCCATATACAACACCGTTTTTCCACCCCGTATTACCCTCATGGAAATGGCCAGGCGAAGGCATCTAATAAAACCATCTTGAAAATCCTAAAGAAGACTATCAATGATGCCAATCGTGATTGATATATCCAACTAAATCCCACTCTGTAGGCCTACTATACAAGTATCCACACACTCACAGGTGCAACACCATATTCCCTAGTCTATGGCTCTGAATCCATCTTGCCCATTGAAGTTGAGTTACCATCCTTGTGAGTATCATTAAAAGGTCTAATATCTGGAAATAGGTGAGCTATTTGTGATAAACCGCTTCCTCCATCTTTTAGGATTTTAGTCCTCATCTAACCTTTTCTTATAGCATCCATCAAATTGCATAAAGATATCTATCATGGCTTGTGTTCGCTTGCCCTTATCACCTTATCACCTCAAGATGTCTATCTAATCCTTCATCCATCTTGTCATCTATTGTGACTTCATCATTAGTGTCATTGTTGAACTACGTTGCCTCTGAGTTATCATGTAGGCAAGGCCATCAATGATGAGCCCCTGAGGCTTCCCATCCATCCATACCACTCATCTTACCATAATAAGTATGGTCCATCCATTCATCTATCATTAGTGTCAACCTACCATTGTCAAACTATGTCACCTCTGAGCTATCTCGTAGGCAAGACCATCATTGATGGGCCCCTGAGGCTTCTTGCCCCTAGGTCTTAGGTCCCACATAGTCTACACCATTGAACTACATTGCCTCTGTGTTGTCACATAGGCAAAGCCATCATTGATGAACCCCTGAGGCACTAGGTCAGTCCCTTAGGGCCTGTCACATGGAGTTTACTATCCGTTTATCCATATGCTTCATCCATAATAACTAGATCCTTTACTTGACTAGGGGAAAAATCCTTGACCTAGTTGGGAATTGGATTCTTGAATGTCACAAAATCTCAGAGGATAACAAACCAGATCACAATACTATCTCCAAACAACATGCAACACTACAAGCAAACCTTTTCAACAAAAACTTGACACAAGGACATTGACCTATATCAGACAACAATGAGCCTCATCTATCAAGATGATTCTATCTATTGTCATGGCGGGAAAACATGGGTATGTGCAGGATCATGATAGGCCAAACAATACCTCTAAGTGGCAATGAAAATGCTAAAAAAATAGACTTAGGTAACTTCACAAGAAAATTCGAATGGGTTACCTATATAATTTGAAAAATATGTAGTAATAAAATTTGTAGGAAATTGAATGTAGTTTATGGGCTACTAATTTTTTTGAAAAAAAAAAAATTATTTGGTGAAAATTGGATAATTCAATGAGGCACTACTTAAATTTTTGAAAAAAAATAAAAAGTAGGTGTCATTCCAGCCAACCTAAGTATGAGAAAAAATATATATTTTTTGAAATTTTAGATACAAGTAGAGGACACATGCCCAGATGTGATGCATATTTTTATGAATTTTTTTTGTAAGTAAATAATTAGTTATGAATTTTTTACTACAACTTTTTAAAAATATTAAAAAGTAATTTTCCAGCCAGCCTAACTTGGTCAAAAAAATATGAAATTCACAAAACAAATTTAGACCTATAGCTAATGAAGTGGAGTGTGACGCAACTTTCAAATTTGAAAAATGTCTAACAGTTTGAAAGTTATGGATGTTTTTCAATCAGCATGTCTCTTAGGAATTCAAACATAGTGTAGGTAGAAAATTATTAATAATTACCTATTAAAATTATAATCAGGCATATATTATATTTTCAGAATCTTGATAGTGTCTCGAATATGCTCTTTTGATTTTATCAAATTTGGATCAAAAAAAGTCTGTCAGCATCAAGGGTGAAGTCGAGGAAAATCTATAAAAACATATGAATTCTTCATTCACGTTGAAAAGCTAGGTTTGGATTCCCAAGCCTAAATTTTTGGGGGAAAACTTTTTAAATCAAAATAGAAGAAACGGATATCTGTTTTCAAGAAACGGATATCTGTTTTCAAGAAACAGATTCCATTTTCAAGAAACGTATTTTGTTTTCAAGAAATGGATATCCGTTATTGGTGTAGGAGCACCAAGGCTCAATGCAGCCGTACTTAGTTTTTGGTTTGTCAATATTTTGAGTTTACAGCATGTAGTTTTGTTTTGGGCTTTTTCTAGTTTTCTGAAAATGCATTGGCAGGAGAAGCATTTTGTTTGCGATCAGCCTCTGAGCCAAGTAAAATTCAAGTCAAAGAATGTATATGAAGGTGTTCGGCATTTGTTCAACGGTTGAACGACACCGTTGAACCTCTTCGTTGAACCCCGCGGTTGAACCTCGCGCTAAGGTTCAATGGTTCAATATAATTTGATTTGGTAAAGTTGGAGTCGTTGGTCTTTTTGTTCAACGGTTGAACCTCGCAGTTGAACCGTGCCATTGAACCATTCCGTTGAACCGTTCGGTTGAACCTTGAGATTGAACCCCACTGTTGCAGTTCAATGGTTCAACGGGTTCATGCATAGAGGATGGTGGAGTTGGAAGCACCGATCATTTTGTTTGAGGTTGAACCTCATTGTTGAACCTTGCGATTGAACCCGCTATTGAGGTTCAATGGTTTAGCGAAGGAGTATGTATCGGGGTGATAAAAGGCATCAACACAAGTTTCTTTTCTTGTGCTGACGATGTATTGTCACACCGACAGAGAGGAATGAAGGAAGCACATCGGCATATGGTAAAGTGTCGGGATAACCTGAAGGGCATCGACCGATAGACTAAGTCTTACTAATGGTCAATAGATCAAAGTGTGCATCGGTGTAAGAATTAAGATCGGTGAGTGGAAAGAAAATTGCGCCGATGTTGGTAGCTCTTGCCGATGGGAGTCTATGGGTTACAAAGGTCATCGGAGTGAGATGCATATCAACGGAGGAGATTTTGGGCAGGCCGATAAAAGGAGTCTCACCGATAGACACTATGGTTTTGCGACAGAAAGTGAAAAGACAGCGGTGAGAAAGTAACTGCCAAGAAACTACAGAACTGAACCGACAGTTGGAATACCAACAGTTCTGGTAGCTGAACCGTCCTGTAATAGACATGAGCAAGTATAAATGATTTAGCATTCTTTCTGTAGAGAGTTCAGAAGGAAGAATCAAGAGAGAAAGATTTTGATGTAAGAAGAATTTTTGAATAAAAATCAAATTCAGCAGTTCGATCAATCTGTGTATTTTCTTTTCTATTTTCAGTTGTTCTATTCTGAAGTAGATTAGTCATTTCTTTTTCTGCAATTTTGTTTTCTTTGCAAACCATGACTCTGTATTGATGATTCCTCGAGTTCCTCTGTACAGTATGGAGGCCATCAAACAAAGTCATGCTTTTTGTTTGTTTTTCTTTTGTGGGGTGGTCAGATTGCTGGCTAGAGGCAATGCATGCTTGTTCTAGGCGAGCTCAGTAAGGAGTCCGGCTAGATAGACAAGTAGGAAAATAGATTTGCAGAGGTGGAAAATAGAGAGGAAGAAAGTGAGCACCAAGCAGTCTAGACCCTTGAACAGAGTGAGAAGGGTGGGCAACGGGCTCAGAAAGTTATGTGCCTTTGAGGCAGTATCTTGGAAGCAGTGAGGACAATGTATGTGTCCCACACCAAGCAGAGAAATAGAGTTTTCCATCTCTGCAGAGAGTTGAGTAAATTTTGCCGACATTCTTGTGTAGAAGGATGTCTATTAGCACTTTGAATTGGTAGGAAGGCTAGTGTTGTCAAATGGTCTTGTACACCTACAGGATGCAGAAGCAGGCAGCCTAGAGTCCTCCCTATCAAATTGGTATCAGAGAGGTAAGATTTGGGTTATTCCTAGGTAGGAATAGAAGAGTTGTATGTCATCACCGAGTTCAAGTGAGTCTATTAGTTCATCCAAGAAAATGGTGACTAATGCAGAGTTAGCAAAGAAGGTTGAGGATCAAGAAGAGGAGAATAGACTCCTACAAGAAAGACTAGCAGAAATGGAGAGTAAGCTAGGTTTAATGTTGCAAAAGACTGAAGAAGTCAGCCGGAGAGTTAAATATTCTGAGGATAAGGGAAAAGGTGTGTCTGTAGAAGATGAAGAGCCCACACCTGATCCTAAGTTGGAAGAAGAACCATTCTTGAAAGCTTTGAAAGTAATGAGTGGTAAAACATTGGAAGGAGTACCACTTTTCAGTGGTAAAATGGACCCAGATTTGGTCATGGAATGGATAGAAGGACTTGAAAATCACTTTGAATGTGATGGTGTAAGCGAGGCACAGAAAGTAAAGGTGGCCAAATCCAGACTTAGGGGAGCTACCTTAACTTGGTGGAAATTTGTGCAGACTGAAAGAGTAAAAGAAGATAAGAAGCCCATAGCTACTTGGAAGGGAATGGTAGCTAAAATCAAAGAAGCATATATGCCAGAAGATTATGAAATACAGCTACACAGGAAGAGACAGAATCTGAGACAAAAGGAATTAGATGTCAGTGCATACACTGAAGAATTCCAAAAGCTATGCTTACGGTCCAAAGTAATGGAGGATGAAAGCATAAAGGTAGCAAGGTACCTTAACGGTCTGAAGTGGAATATACAAGAAGAAATCAGTTTGTTGTGTCCTACAATAGTGTAAAAATGCTATCAGTTGACACTGAAAGTGGAGGAAAAGAACAAGAGGAAACAAGACTCAAATAGCAGAGGAAGAGGAAGAGGCAGAGATAATAGAGGACATAGAGGAGGTTTTGGTGGAAGAAATACTGACAATAGATCCCAAGCAGAATCCAAACTCATAGAGCAGAGTGGAGAGTCGAGTGGTAGAGGAAACCACAGAGGAAGAAGATCTAACAGAGGAAGGTCAGGAGGATCAGGCAGAGGATCCTCTTTCACCAACATGAAGTGTTACAACTGTGGCAATCTAGGTCATCCAGCATACAGGTGTCCAGAAAAGGCCACATCCTCTTCTCAAGGAGGTGATAAGAGAAATCACTATGTCCAAGATAATGCATGCAGCAGCCAATCACCTGAGGTCAATCTGAACTCAGAAGATGGAGAGAACCTGATGATAAGAAGAACCTTGATGAAGGAACTAGTAAAGTCTGAACCAAGCCAGAGGAGAGCACTATTCAGAATCAAGTGCAAGATTTTGAATAAGGTATGTAAAATTATCATAGACTCAGGATCTACAGATAATATTATTTCTGATGAGGCAGTTAAGAAATTGAATTTGAAAAGAATTACTCATGCAAACCCATATAGAGTCACATGGTTGAATAAGGGTCAACATGTGGTAGTGAATGAACAAAGTTGGGTAGAGTTTAGTATAGGTGGCTATAAGGATAAGGTATTATGTGATATACTACCCATGGATGCATGCCATCTCTTATTGGGCAGACCATGGCAGTATGACCGAAAGGCAGTACATGATGGTGAGAAGAATGCCTATTCTTTTCAGAAAGATGGTGTCACCTATAAGATTCAGTCATTGGAGGATGAAGATGCAGTTCAGACAAAGAGTCCTAATATCTTGGTTGTGAGTGGAAAAGAGTTTCTGAATACTCTTAAGGAGGATGGTATTGGTTATGCCATCATAATGAAACCAAAAGAAGGACAGCAGGATAAGAAGACAGAGATTCCCAAAGAGATGCAGCCTATACTAGAGAAGTATAAAGGCATAATCAGTGATGGTACACCAGCCACATTGCCTCCACAGAGAGCAATAAGCCATCAGATAGACCTGATTCCAGGGGCATCTTTGCCAAACAAGGCACCTTACAAGATGACTCTAGATCAGCACAAAGAGATTTCCAGGCAAGTGCAGGAGTTGCTAGATCAAGGATTGATCAGGAAGAGTATTAGTCCTTGTGCAGTGCCCACAGTATTGGCACCCAAGAAAGGAGGATCATGGAGATTATGCACAGATGCCAGAGCCATAAACAAGATAACGATAAGGTATAGATTTCCAATTCCCAGAATTGAAGATCTCATGGACTGTATTGGAAAAGCAAAGTACTTGACCAAGATAGACCTGAAGAGTGGTTACCACCAAATAAGAATCAAGGAAGGAGATGAGTGGAAGACAGCCTTCAAGACCACAGAAGGACTGTATGAGTGGCTTGTTATGCCATTTGGTCTATCAAATGCACCCAGCACCTTTATGAGACTCATGAATGAAGTCCTAAAGGATTACATTGGTAAATTTGTTGTTGTTTTTCTAGATGATATTCTAATTTTTAGTCAGACCAAGGAAGAACATCTAGAACATGTAAATACTGTTTTGCAAAAATTACATGATGAACAACTAACCATCAATCTGGAGAAGTGTGAATTTATGAAGCAGGAAATGGTATACCTTGGTTTTGTGGTGTCCCAGGGAGAGTTGAAGATGGACAAGTCCAAAGTAGAAGCCATATTGAGCTGGCCTACTCCCAGAGCAGCGACAGAGGTGAGAAGTTTTCATGGCTTAGCCCAGTTTTACAGAAAGTTTATCAAAAATTTCAGTGGAATATGTGCACCCATGTTGGATACAATTAAGGGTGGAATGAAAGCAAAATTCAGATGGACACCAGCTGCAGACAGAAGTTTTGAAAGGTTGAAGAAAGAGGTAGCAACACAACCTGTTTTGTTGTTACCCAGTTTTGATAAGCTATTTACTATTGAATGTGATGCAAGTAATATAGCTGTAGGAGCAGTGCTAAATCAGGAAAACAGGCCTGTAGCCTTTTTCAGTGAGAGGCTGAATGAAGCAAAGAGTAAGTACTCTTCATATGACTTAGAATTGTATGCTCTAGTCCAAGCATTGAGGAAGTGGAGACATTATCTCCTGCCTAAAGAATTTGTGGTCTACACAGATAACCAAGCTCTGAGTTTTCTAAACTCACAGGATAAGTTAAGCAGCAGCCATATCAAATGGATGGAGTACCTGCAGTCTTATACCTTTACAATTAAGCATAAGAAGGGGCGGCTGAACAGAGTTGCAGATGCTTTGAGCAGAAGATTGCTCACAGCACAGGAAATGCAGTTGAAGAGCATTGGGATTGAAGATTTCAAGAATCTTTACCAAGATGATGAAGATTTTGCTAAGGCATACCAGGTATGTCAAGATTTTGAGAATCACTTTCACAGTGAATTTGCAGATTTCACCTTACAGCAGGGATTGCTATTCAAAGGTGGACAATTATGTGTGCCAAGAGGATCTATGAGAGAAAATCTCATACAGGAGAAGCACAATGGTAGTCTGAGTGGCTATTTTGGTCTGAATAAGACACTGGAGCTAGTCCAAAGGTTCTATTATTGGCCGAGGATGCACAGAGACATTAGAAGATATGTAGAGCAGTGTATCGTATGTCAGAAGGCCAAGGGAACCACTTCAAATGCAGGACTGTACCAACCCTTACCCATTCCTTCCAGGCCATGGGAATGTGTAAGTATGGATTTTGTAGTTGGTTTGCCTAAGACTAAGACTGGTTATGATAGCATATATGTAGTTGTGGACAGGTTTAGCAAGATGAGCCATTTCATTCCTTGCAAAGTGACTCATGATGCCAGTCATATAGCACACTTGTTTTTCAAAGAAGTGATAAGGATTCATGGACTTCCAACAAGTATTGTGTCCGATAGAGATACCAAATTCATGGGGCATTTCTGGAAAACATTGTGGCAAAGATTGGGAACAAATTTGTCTTTCAGTTCAGCATATCACCCACAGACAGATGGTTAAACAAAGGTGGTAAACAAGACATTAGGTAACCTGTTAAGATGTATAACCAAAGAATATGGACAGAGTTGGGATCTTGTCATTCATCAGGTAGAATTTGCCTATAATGACAGTGTAAATAAGACTACTGGTAAGAGTCCATTTGAAATAGTCTATGGAATGCATCCCAGAGGTCTATGTGAGCTCAGGAATATGGGAAACATGGAGAACAGAAGTGGACATGCAGAGGATTTTGCACAATCCATGAAAGAAGTGCATGAGCAGGTAAAGAAAACCTTGACAGAGAACACACAGAAGATCAAAGACAGAGTAGATGCCCACAGAAGGGATATTCAGTTTAAGGTTGGTGATCTGGTTATGGTCCACTTGAACAAAGCCAGAATGGAGAAAGGAATGCCAACCAAACTGTAGATGAGGAGAATTGGTCCTTGCAGAATTCTGAACAAGTATGGAAACAATGCCTACAGAATTGAATTGCCAGAAGATTTGGCAATCTCACCAGTGTTTAATGTCCAAGACCTGGTGAAATACAGGGTTCCTCAGTCAGCAGCAAATGGATCCATTTCAGAGAAGGAACAGACAGAAATAGATGTGACTTTGCCACTAAAACCCAAACTACAGGCAGAGCGAATACTGGATTCCAGAGTACAGAAGCAAACTAGACATGGTGTCTACATGGAGCATTTGGCCAAATGGAAGCAGTTGCCTGAAGCAGAAGCTACCTAGGTTACAGAGTCTGAGTTTAAAAAGAGGGGCATTGATTTTGCCTCATTGTCACCAGAGGTGACCTAGCTTCTTTCCGCACAGGGGGAGTATGGTGCAGGAGCACCAAGGCTCAATGCAGCCATACTTAGTTTTTGGTTTGTCAATATTTTGAGTTTGCAGCATGTAGTTTTGTTTTGGGGTTTTTCTAGTTTTCTGAAAATGCATTGGCGGGAGAAGCATTTTGTTTGCAATTGGCCTCTAAGCCAAGTAAAATTCAAGTCAAAGAATGTATATGAAGGTGTTCGGCATTTGTTCAACGGTTGAACCGCACCGTTGAACCTCTTCGTTGAACCCTGCGGTTGAACCTCGCGCTAAGGTTCAATGGTTCAATATAATTCGATTTGGTAAAGTTGGAGTCGTTGGTCTTTTTGTTCAACGGTTGAACCTCGCAGTTGAACCGCACTGTTGAACTGTTTAGTTGAACCTTGAGATTGAACACCACTGGTGCAGTTCAATGGTTCAACGGGTTCATGCATAGAGGATGGTGGAGTTGGAAGCGCCGATCATTTTGTTTGAGGTTGAACCTCACTGTTGAACCTTGTGATTGAACCCGCTGTTGAGGTTCAATGGTTCAGCAAAGGAGTATGTATCGGGGTGATAAAAGGCATCGGCACAAGTTTCTTTTCTTGCGCCGACGATGTATTGTCACACCGACAGAGAGGAATGAAGGAAGCACATCGGCATATGGTAAAGTGTCAGGATAACCTGAAGGGCGCCGACCGATAGACTAAGTCTTACCGATGGTCAATAGATCAAAGTGTGCATCGGTGTAAGAATTAAGATCGGTGAGTGGAAAGAAAATTGCGCCGACGTTGGTAGCTCTTACCGATGGGAGTCTACGGGTTACAAAGGTCATCGGAGTGAGATGCATATCGGCGGAGGAGATTTTGGGTAGGCCGATAAAAGGAGTCTCACCGATAGACACTATGGTTTTGTGACAGAAAGTGAAAAGACAGCAGTGAGAAAGTAACTGCCAAGAAACTACAGAACTGAACCGACAGTTGGAATACCAACAGTTCTGGTAGCTGAACCGTCCTGTAATAGACATGAGCAAGTATAAATGATTTAGCATTCTTTCTGTAGAGAGTTCAGAAGGAAGAATCGAGAGAGAAAGATTTTGATGTAAGAAGAATTTTTGAATAAAAATCAAATTCAGCAGTTCGATCAATCTGTGTATTTTCTTTTTTGTTTTCAGTTGTTCTATTCTGAAGTAGATTAGTCATTTCTTTTTCTGCAATTTTGTTTTTTTTGCAAACCATGACTCTGTATTGATGATTCCTCGAGTTCCTCTGTACAGTATGGAGGCCATCAAACAGAGTCATGCTTTCTGTTTGTTTTTCTTTTGTGGGGTGGTCGGATTGCCGGCTAGAGGCAATGCATGCTTGTTCTAGGCGAGCTCAGTAAGGAGTCCGGCTAGATAGACAAGTAGGAAAATAGATTTGCAGAGGTGGAAAATAGAGAGGAAGAAAGTGAGCACCAAGCAGTCCAGACCCTTGAACAGAGTGAGAAGGGTGGGCAACGGGCTCAGAAAGTTATGTGCCTTTGAGGCAGTATCTTGGAAGCAGTGAGGACAATGTATGTGTCCCACACCAAGCAGAGAAATAGAGTTTTCCATCTCTGCAGAGAGTTGAGTAAATTTTGCTGACATTCTTGTGTAGAAGGATGTCTGTTAGCACTTTGAATTGGTAGGAAGGCTAGTGTTGTCAAATGGTCTTGTACACCTACAGGATGCAGAAGCAGGCAGCCTAGAGTCCTCCCTATCAGTTATGGAAAAATGCTTTAAAAAGCAGTTTTTCCATAATGGATATCCGTTTTGGGAAAATGGATATCTGTTTTGGAGAAACATATATTCATTTCCAAAATGGATATCTATTTTGGAGAAATAGATATTCCTTTCCAAAATAGATATCTATTTTGGAGAAACAGATATTCGTTTCCAAAACAGATATCTGTTTTGGAGAAACAGATATTCGTTTTGTTTTGGAGAAACAGATATTCATTTCCAAAATGGATATCTGTTTTGGAGAAACAGATATTTGTTTCCAAAACAGATATCTGTTTTGGAGAAACAGATATCCATTTTGAAAAAATATTTTAAAAATACATTTTTTCTCCAAGCCTAAAAAAGTGTTTCACGAATTTGGCTAACACTTTCATGTGATTTTTTTTTCCATTGCCACTGTTTGGCCCATCATGATCCTACACATACCCACATATCTATGGCAAGAAGATTTGATGGTTGTTATAGGTTTAAGTCTTAGGTCTTGAGTTTTGTTATCATGTTTCCTATGCTACTCGAGGATGTTCAAGACTAGAGGAGCTATGATGGCACATGATTATTTTCATGTGTTTGTTGTTCATGGATTAATCTTTAGTAATGTGATGACTTGTATAACGACATGATCAACAAAAATGATCATTGAGGATGTTATGGGTCTTAGCATGAAAGAGTGCAATCCTTGTCTGTTGATACATGCAAGAAATACTCAGGTCATCTAGGTTCAATTTTGACTTAGAGATGCTTGTATTAACTTGCTAAATCAAAATCCATGTAAGAGATACTCAGGTCATCATGGTTTAATTATACCTAGATGCTTGTATTTTCTTACAACATTCTAAAAGCTCAATGCTGAAAAAATACTTCAAATACTTGTATACAAGATGACAAAGTCTCATTTATGCATGTTAGGTTTGCATTTCATTTCATTTATAAGCATTCCGTAAATTATCATTTTCCAAGTGTCTTAAGATCCAAATCAATTTCTTTCATTTTATCCAAATTATCCATTTATTCCAAATGATTTCTTTCATTTATCCAAATTATTCTTCTAAGTTATCTATCTCTCCAAATCATTAGTCTAAATTTTTCTAAGTGTTTCTTTCATTTATGATTGAGTATACTTGGAATTAACAAAAAAAGAAATCATTATCATTTTGCATATTCTAAGTGTATCCATCATTAGTTCATATCATTTCAGTTCATTAGTTGTATTAAAAATTTAACTCATGATTGTTAGCAACAATTTCATATAGTGATATCATATTATATAGTATAAACATTGTCAATCATAAGTTTATTATTGTTTAAGTGCATTAGTTGTATTAAGCATTTAGATCATGATAGTGATGTCATTTATCCACATAGGTCTCATGCATAAAATTTATCATCAAAAATTGAAAAAACATAGATATCATTGGTCATAGCAGTTGCATATTAGATCATCACACATAGAAAATTGAACATCAAGTATTGCATTTAAGAATAATCAACATATGCATTAGGTCATCATAAACTATAAGCATATAGGATCATTACTCATAAACATTGCACATAGATAGAAGCAATCATGTGAACCATAGGTGCATCATATCATAAGTATCATGTACATCATAAGATCAACATGTTAGAATCATCAAATCATAAGCATAAACAATAACATCCATCATATAGATAACATCCATAAGAACACATGCATGTAGTCCATCGAACTCATATAGATCATCATCAAAAATAATATTAATGTCCAAGTATACAATGATGTCATAAATGTGTATCTTGAGCTATCAAAAATGGTGTATACAAAAATGATCTAAACATGATACATGTATCCAAATGCCTAAGTGGTATTGCCTTCGGAAGGTGCTGGTTGTTGAGGCTAGGGCTGAGGACCTATAGGACCTGTAGGATGAGGAGGTGGTGGCCCCATAACTCCCCCACTCTTTGACTGTGTCCATCTGGACCTATTGTGGGAACTAGGATGGAAACTCCCCACTCTCTACTCTGGGGGCACCACCTACTCATACAAGGATCTCCAGTAGAATATCTCCTGGCCTGTTCTAACCATCTCTGCCACAGTCTAACCAGTGGGACCCTATGCGGTAGTCTGCCGTACATGTTGCAGTAAGGTCTCTGCCCTGGTGTAGCTCTGAATGGCAATGTCTTTCTCTAAGATGGCAGTCCTAACATTCCCCTGCAGCTGGGTGATCTACTGACGCATCTGTCCAACCTCCCCTTGTAACTGAACCACCTGGGCTTGTAAAGCAACCACATGTCCATCATCTTGTCCCTATACTGACACCTGTCCCTGCACTTGTATCTATGCTTGTACCTGAGGTTGGGCCTGAACCTGTATCTGTGCCCTCTCTAATCTCTGTCTCACCCTCCTCTGTCCTCCATCATCACCACCACCATCTCCATCATCCCCATCATCATCCCTCCCACCTCTGCCTCCATCATCACCTTCACCACCTCCACCACCCCCGCTACCATCGTCTCCTCCACCTCGACCGCCTCTGCCACCTCGTTGTCACCTCCTCCTCTGGCATGGAGCATCATCATCATCCTCTAATCTAGGTGCTCACTCACCAGGTCTAGAGTATCTTGGGAAGGGGTGCGTTGTGAAGTGTACAATGTAGTTAGCAGTCATACTTGCATCCACAATCTATCTCTGCAGATCCCACACCTGATATGGAATCTATAGAAAGTCTACTCTCACTATCTCAAATGAAACCACAAGACCCAACCATGAGCGCTCCTTGTGTGTCTAAGCAAATATGGCAGTCCCGTGGGGCATTGCCTAGACCTTGCCAAACTATCAGAGCACATGAGAAATGATATGTCGCTTAAGTATGTAAGGGGTCCTCCCTATCAACCATCGAGTCTAAAAATAGTAAGGAAGCTCTGCAACATCCTCCTCTCATGCCTCGCAACCCAGGTACGGGCACCACTCAACTGTGTCCACATTGTCTAATGTGTGCCGCTAGTACTCAAACTTTCCCAACTTGGGCTAGGAAAGGGTCTCCTAGAACATGTAGGAGTAGGGTCTATTGTGGCCTCTTACACCCATCCCTATCGGTCGAGTGACAGCTATATGTAACCATGCCCAAATCTGTAATAAGGACACTCCAGTAGATAGACTAGCCGCTCCATCATACACAAACTGATGCAGATCATGGTACAAGTGTGCAAGTATGCACAGACCCCAGGCAAAGCATGTCCTGTCAGCTATCATCCTCTCCAGAGTCCTCTCCCATCCAACCAGAAACCCACATGATCTCCTATCTAGGAAAACCACTCCCCCAATCAACCCTGCTAGTATGGCTGGTAGGGGCTCGCAATAGTCTACCATATCAGCCCAGCTGATCTTTGTCCCCTCTAGGTCTACGTCATCAAACACACGTCTACACTCTGCCAATCTTGCTCCAGTGTGTGACTCATACTCAACCAGTGCACCCTGAATTAGAATTTGATGCACGTCCTCCAAGGTCATCACCATCTCCCCTATCGGCAAGTGAAATGTGCCTATCTCATTGTAATACCTCTCCCCAAGAGCAGTCAACAATCCTAGATTCGCCCGTACCTCAGGCATAAAGCAAACAAACCATAATCCGACTGACCTTAGGACCAAGTGATTAGTCTCAGTCAAGTACTGTCACAGTAGTTGAGTAACTAGAAACCTCTCACATGACATCAACACATTATCTAGCTCCTCCTATAATCCAAAACATAAGCACATTAACCAACAAACTAAGCTGCATATCTATCCAATCTATCAAAACAATTACCTAGCTATCTTATCATTTAACCTATCCTATCATCTCTTTTGAGATTCTATCAATCTCAAAGATGACCTATTAGTTGTCCAACATCAATCAAGATGCTGACTTTATCAAACCAACTAAGTATTTGACCAATTTTAATAGATGCGTAGCTCTGTTTATCAGAAACGCGGTTTCCTATCATATGCGTAGAAGCCCCTTTCATTTGCACAAATTCAGGAAAATGCACAGAAATAGGGGTCAGAAGCGTGTTTCTAAACCAAATGCACGCTTTCATTTTAAATACATTGAAACCCTAATCAAATGTGCATCTTAAAACTAAATGCGCAGACTTAAATCAAATGTGTGGGACTATTTGTTAATTGTGTAGTATCACTTGAATGTGTCGAATCACTTTGTGGATGTGCCACTTTATTTCAAAAGTGAAAGATTGTTCTTTAAATGAAAAAAACTCACATATGTGCCTATTCCCTTCTCAAATGTGCAGATTTGGGGCATATGCACAACCTAAATTATCATATGCGCAAAACTACCTAAATGACACATTCAAAACCTAGACTTTTGACCTAAATTTTGACTGCAATAAATGCACAACGACTGAAATTAAAAGTGTACATACCGGGAGTCCGTACTCTATTGGTTGCCTGAATCGTTGGATCCTCTCAAATTTGTGGTCCTCTACTGCAATATGCGCCATCTTCACTGACTACTCTGATTTGCAATAAACTAGGCCTCCTATAATCTCTCCTCAAATGACAAGTGTGCAAATGAGTAGAATGGAGACCCCACATCAGTATTTGTAGCCAAGTGAACCCTAACTGGAGGTGTTTGACCTTGCACATGAATGCCATGTTCTTCATCTATTTTTCATTCTTCGTCATCCAAATTTATCACCCGCCTATCGTGTCATCAATTCTTATTTGTCGTGAGATTGTTCGTCATCCTTTTGCCAAATCCAACCCGACCAATCTCTCGAGGGAGCATCCTAGCATTATTAAACCTATACCAGGGGCAAACTAGGGCATGTATCATACTCAGAAAATTTTTATTCTTTGAAACGTGATAAAACACATTGTCGAGCAAAGAGGGGAAAAATGTATACACCTAAAAATGCCTCAAGTCTTAATATTTATTTTATTCTTATTCCTCTATCAATAAATACTAATTTATTTATCTGATTCACATTAATCTTAATCTTCCAAAAATTAAATAAAAATCAATTTATTTAATTAAATCATCCAAATTCCTCTAAATCATCCTTAATTGAATAATTCCAAATTATTTAATTGATCATCTATCCTAAAGTCTTAATTCCATAAATCCGCATCATTTCCACCTCATCATGTTGCACACATAATTAAATATTTTAATATTTAATTATATAATTATCCTCACCCACATGTCCTATTTATCCTCTAACCATCCCTATTGGTCTTTCCATGTCATCATCATCAAAAGACACTTAGAGACACATGTGTCATAGTTCCTAGATTCTTTCCAACAACCCTACAAAGAAGGACTCCTTTGACCCTTATTCTTTGGTCCTTGACAGCATTGTGACAAGTGGCCTCTTGCTCACACCTTTCTCTCCATCTTGTCATCGTAGGAGGAACATCTCCCCCTTTTATGTCTCTCATCCCAACTAATCAAATCTCTACCACACACATCACAAGGATCATTCCTCCACTGTGGATCTTTTGACACTTGGATTTGAGCCTTCTTGGTCTATAAAAGCAAGTTCCTCACCTCCATTTTACATCACAAGAGCTTTAGTAAGTATATGCTGCATATTATCATCTAGTTTCATATCAATATTCATAGCATTATCAATTGCTTCATATCGATCATATCAAGGCTTGTCACATTTCAGATATTAATCTTGGAAAGTACATTTCTTGAGAGCAACATTATCATCTACAATATCATTGAGAAGATAGGAAACAATGGAACGCATGGGATAACCAGTTTGCAAAGGTATAATCTATGTTTATTGCATTTTTCTTAGTTACATTGATGTATTGAATTTGAGTAGGAGTTCATAGAGTAGTTGTGGTATCTTAGTAGGTTCCTGCAATAGTTTCAAATTATCAAATCACAGAAATAATGATTGGGCAAAAGTTGTGGCCTTTGGAGTGAGTCATTGGGGGGGGTATGCAAGTGATGGATGGCATAGCCCAATAGATTTAGGAATTGTGCATGTGGTTTTCTTGTATGGAGGAGTTCATTCATTGGGCATCTTTGTAGCTAGTTGAGCATTTTGGTGGAGCTAACTACCTAGATCTTGTTAGCAATAGCAACTTTCAGGTATGGGGCATTTTGTTTGGTTTTAGTCTTATTAATTTTTCATATCCTTTTTGTTATGTCAACTTCTAAGATGTTTGTTTTAAGTAATATTTATATATGTCTAATGTTGCTTATTTTTACCTCTTTGCCTTGCTATGTACAATTTAATAAACTCAATTTAATTGCACAAGAAACAATCTCCAAGATAAATAAATAAAAACATTTTTTAACAAATTACATTGATGAAACTCAAACTACCTTGAAACAATAACTTCACTTCATTATGTGAGGATTAGTTTTCCAATTTAAAGTATCCAATCCTTACTAGAACTCAAAACACTTTTCTAACTTTAACTGTAGTGAAAATGCTGAATTGCTGGACCAAGTCCAACACAAAAAGGACCGGGCCCAAAAAGCACTAAAACAATTGTACTATTTTTTATCTTCAATATAAAATTAGATAGAAAATATTCATTAAAAAAAATGCTGAATTGGATTCCAATACCATTATCTATCAAAGTAGAAACCATGATGTACATTACGATCAAAATGGTGAGAGAGGATGCCTCTCTGCCTCCTCCTTCAATACATAATAATAACATTAAAAGCTTTCACAGGAGTGAAACCAGATAAGTAATCTTTCACAAGAGTGAAACCAGATAGGTAATCTTCATCAATTAGACAATGACACTTTTAATACAAAGACATTAATTATCTCACATTCCGTGGGGGGGCAAAACTTCAAATGCGTGCAATCATAAACAGTAACATGCTCAATGGTGTGATGAGCATATTTTAAAATGACACCCTTCTGGATTTCTTCCACTCTCATTGTTGCGGATAGTAACAAGACCCATAGCCTGAAACAGAACAGCATATTATCAGCTCAACTGTGCAAACTCTAAACATAATTCAAGAATAAATCTCAAAATTTCATAGGATTCCCTATTCATTTTGATGATACAACCGCCAAGATAAACTACCTTTTAGAATACTATTAATTATGATTAGTCAAAATAATATTCTTGTTCTTTCCCTATTGATTTATGTGATCCTATCTGTTTTCTTCGTTATGATTTTCCAAAACTTGTTTCTTTAAGTATAAAATTACTTATGATTAGTCAAAATAAAATTTCAGCTACCCTGACCACACGTGAAGTGCATGATAAAGTGAAGTTGAATTGGTAAAGCTTAACCAGTCCGTATGTTGTAAAACAGCTAACAGATTAATTTTCTACAATTCGAATGACTCTAAATATGGCGTAATAAGTCGAAAGTAATGCATTGAAGAGATCGACTGCAACAGTCGCAATGAAACAGGGTCGAAAAAACCATAAACAATCAGACATGACAACGTACGGGCTGTTTACGGTGGGCAAATAGAAAATATGCTGCATGCGGAAGAGTGCACCAAAACTTCAAACACAAAAGAAATGGGGTGGGAGAATTCTTACTGGGATCTGTAAACGTTACGAGGCCAGTGCCTTTGAAGTCGCAGTTCCAGTAGTTTCTACCATGGACTTGGTAATAACTGTTCATCGCAAAGGAAGCATGAGCGTGAACAGTGTTTGGACTGTAACAAGGTCCTCCCTGATGAATCGAAGAGCAATCCGCTCCACCTTGGCCGCAGGAGAAGTCCAAAGACTCCTGAAGCACTGCTGGATCAGCACTAGGCTTGGCAATGCACCAGATTGCACTGCCCACTCGTCCTCCTTTGGCCGGCCTCGACCATTGCATGGGCAAAGGAGCAGGCGGCGGAGGAGCTGGCGCCGGCGCAGCTGCTCCGCAATACCCACAGCTCAAATCTACATCATATACTTTAGAACCATCCGGCTGAAGAAGCCCAAAGTTTCTCTCTGTAGTAGGTCCTGGCTTCTTGTCCTCATTGAAAAGAGCAAAGATGTAGGTGTCGATCACCCTATTGGGCCTCATGGGAGTCCCTGCGTTGGAGGTCACGTGCTTTATAACTCGTGTATTGTAGTTTCTTGCATTGTCCGGGCTCACTCCAATGTCAGCCGGGTCTCCCTTCGAAGGCCACCCGGTCTCGGAAACACTCACAGGAATGCTGTCGTTGTGACCCAGAGCAGCCATGGCAGAGTAAACAGAGTCAATCTGAGCGTCTAACATGTTATTGTAGGTAAAGCCCTTGGGATCCTTAACTCCAGGAGACTGACCAAAGAGTACATAATCGAGGGACACTTCTTTAGGGTTGTCTCTGTAAGCAAAATAGGGATAGGCGTTCACCATGAAAGGAGCCCCTGTGTCCTCAAGAAACTTAAGAAGAGGCTTCATGATGGGCAGCAAAGAGGGTGTAAATGTGGCTGCCGAGGGAGGGAAGGAGCTTTCAAGAACAGCCATACTGTGCGGCGTAGAGACTTTTATCTTGTCAGCCAAACCCAAGGAAAGCAGAGCCGCATGAACATTTTGCATGGCGGGCACCAGAACGTCGCTCAATTTGCCGTCTGTGTCCGTGAGCACCTCGTTTCCCACCATGATCTGAATAATGGTGGTCGCAGGATAATAAGGACTGATTCTCTGGCTCACCCACGTCTGCCCTGCGCTCTCGCTCTCGCTCACTGCAGCCACTTTCTCGTTCTCCATGCACACCACCACTCCAATGCCTGTGTGAGCAAATGCCTGCAACACGGTTGGATCCGTGTCATAGATTTTTACTTTGTCCACAATCGTGTTAGCAAGCAGCTTTACTACTTGTTTTGCCGGCGGCAAATTGTTCCCCACCCTTCCGTAGTTCACACCGATGCCAGGCTCTTTCTCTGCTCCATCCTCTGCCTCCACCCCTTCCCCTGCAACACTCAACATGCAACTTCTTTCAAGGTTGGAAAAAGATTGTGGAAGAAAACTAACCGATACACATATTGGTTGGCATGAGTTTAAGAGTGCGTGCTTTTGGATTTAACTGTGTATCTTTTTTTAAACATGACAGTTACAGTGCTTCAAGATTTAACTGTGTGAGTTTTTCTAGGAGTTTTTTTTTCAAGATTTCGGATCACACTCCATGATCCATCATCTCCTAGAGTGTGATCCGAAATGTTGAAGAAAAAACTCACACACAGTTAAATCCTAAAACACTGAACAACAATCATTATGAACTGTGGAAATAATTTGATGTCTATTATTGGAGTTACAACTAACAGAGATTACAACATTTGCTACTTACATGCTGAAACCCAGGCAAGGCAAATGCAGAAGACAGTGATAAGAAATCTTTGCAGCTCCATGTTGTTCGAGCTCCTCCTCCTTGGCGTGCAGTTGGTCTCACTGAATCTTGACACATTCATTTGAATACTGATTTCGTCTCTGCAAAACCACTCTCATCACTGCTCATCATTGACTATGAGTGTAACAAGTATGAATGGAAGCTGGTAAACCTCTTTGTCTCTAGTGAATTTTCAGGGTTTTGAAATGCTATTTCCCTCTCCGAGGCGGGCAATGATTATGCCATGTGAATATGCATGTGCAATGCCTGCTCTTTCAAACAACAAAGGTATATGAGGTCCCATCAGATATCACAATCATGTCTTCCAACTGTCTATGCCAATAATAATATCACCATTTTCAAAAATTCAGCTGGACGTATACATGCTCCAGACATTTTCGTATGTATTGTAGAGCTCGTTTAACTTAAATCTCCCACGAAACAGTGTTAAGTAATTTGAAAAGTTCTTCTCCATGAAAAGAATTCCATCAGTCATGAGCAAAAGGGGTCTGATTTAATTACTTGGAACATCTTTTCCTCTGTGTTTGAAGCTCTTATCGGAAAACGGAGGCGATGGAGTATAACTATATACAGAGATTGCCGCCCTCACTTTAATGAAGGACACTGTTGAGAGCTTGAGCTAATTCTAATCAGTTACAATACAAATTTGTTTAGTTATAGAAATTAAGGTCATTAATGGTTTTCCTGATAATCATAAAGCAAGACACGTGTGAATTTGTCCATCGTGTTTTAGGTTTCGAAAAGATAAATGAGTGGCTAAAGATGGCATTGGCCGTTATTTTGCCGCTTTCCTGTCATTTAACGTGAAATTCCCAAATGATGCCGTACCAATCACGTCCCCTTTTCGTGCCGACGGGTATGACTACCCTTATTTTCTAACAATTGGCGCACTTAATCCGCACAAGTGACGCTTTTTCAAATTTATTTAGCTGTATAACTGAAATATATAAATAAATAAAGTCACAGAAGATAAATCTCCGTCAAAAGTGGGACATAATAGTGGGTTGTGGTTAGGCTTTTGAGGTGCACTGTGCCTTCCACCTCACTCGGCCGGACGAACAGCCATTCTTTTAAGACCCGTGAAAGGGGTACCATATACATAGTCGGGCGATAAAGCGTCTTGTAAAACACACTTCATTTTATGCATGGTCGCTACATGTATCTCCAATGGTACTAGTAACTACAATGAGAGGTTAATTTTTGGGATGGCTTAATGTGAGCTGATTCATTCAAAGTAATTTATAGCTGTAATAGTGAAAATTGAATACCCAAGCCTTTATGTTTTGCACATTACCATTAGAATGTCATTTAAATAATATATATTGCCCCATTAGAATGTCATTTAAATAATATATATTGCCCCCCTGTGAAATTTTTCTTCCTTGTGAAGAGAGTACTCAGTTTGATTCACCCCTACCTAGTTGGATTTTCCTAGAAGAGTACCTAAGTGATTTGATGGTTGTTTTAGTAAGGGTGTAGTGCATGTGATGTCTAGAGTCCGACTCATTCACATTATGAGCATCACATATTTTGGTGAAACTGACATGAAGAGAAAATCCTTTTGGATTGGCTTTTTCACATTTCCATGCATTTCTTCCATTCCACTTTCATCTTTCTCTTTCACTTCCATATTTATTTCATTTATTATGCCATGTTTCTTGCACCCGTAGAATAGGACGAAGTCACATAAGGTTCAATAACAAAGCCCCTTAAACAAACCTCTTAAAAATTTAGAGGGTGCTAACAAGAGAGCCACAACTTAGATTTTAACAACCCAACATACCAAGACATGGTCATTCAACCCAACCAAAGTAAAGCACACCAAGTATTCATTTAGTCTAAGATTCATTAACAAGATCAACCTATTACAAGCTATAGGGGAACAACCACCCATATGGACAATGAGGTGAGCCATCTTGAATGAAATTTACAAGAAGGTTGGGAGGCTCGAGAAGCCAAGTACACATAATATATCAAGCTAAAAGATCTACAACATGTCAAGTGTCATTAGAAAACATTCATGAAGAAAGAATGAATGGCACTCAAACCCCAATACAAAACAATCCACCACAAGGTGGTGAAACTCAAAGAATAGAGGAAGGCACACTTGCAGACCTTATTGCAACCTTGGTCCAATAGATCAAGATGCTTGAGGTTGGAAGTGTTGGGAAACCTTGCCAAAATAAAGCTGAAGAAAGGCTAAGGTTGCAGGGAAATCCTCTTGCTAACAGAATCAAATCAAACCAAGGGGAAACTAAATTACCCCCTACTTAAATTTTTACTCTCAAAACATTGGCAATGAGGTTTTTGTACCTCCTTAACAAAATCAAAACTATTAAACACAACCAAGTGGCACTTATGCAACATAAAACTATCTGATGCCACTAGCATAGCAAACAAATGAACAATGAACAAGTTGATCTAGTCATGTACCTGGATACCAAACAAACCTTCGAAATCAAATTGGAGCACAAGTTTTGCACATAGGGCTCATGTTCATAGGAAAAACCCCAATTTCTCAAAACCAATTCTTAGGAACCTACTTAGAATACTTGAAAGAACCTCTTGATTATAACATTCATAATGTTCTATTACCATGTCATCTCCTTGATCTACCAAAATTCAAAGGGGATGGAGACCCAAATTCTAAGAGAACTCCTCCCCTAGAATGGAGTCGTAGAAAGAATATTCCCCAAAATGCTTGAAGGAATCACCTTAGATTGGTATTATTGCCTCCCTAAGGCCTCAAGACATGCCTTTCAACAACTAATAAGTGAATTTGTAATTGCCTTTGACATGAACAAATTAATCAAGACATGGATCCAAGAGTTCCTAACCTTGAAGTAAGATGCAAATGAATCAGTGGCACATTTTGTAACACAATGGAGGTAAGTCCTTTATTCCTTGACCAATGCCCTAAATATGGATCATAGAGAACTCTGTGACCTCTTCTTGCATGCCCTCAATAGGGATACAAGGGAGGAAGTGTAAAAGTTGCCATAAGGATCCTATGAAGAAGCTTTGGAAAGCGCTCTTAGAATTGATCAAGCTACAATTGGTAGCAGAAGAAGGGAGTATGTTGCCAATGGAAGGCCAGTGAACCATGATAGCCATAATAATCCTTTGACACTAAAAATATTGATAAACAATTAGAATATAGATAGGGTATTAATATACATTCCACCATCTTAGAACAATAACAACTACAACTACAATAATTATGGTGGTGATAATAATTATATATATTCATCTAATATTACAAAAGGCAAGTCTGTAACTTTGCTATGTTCTATATTCTTCTCTATATATCTTACTTTCTTCCTTCCTATTTCCACTATTCTTATACATATGATTATAATAGGGCCATTGCCTTACAAAATGGACCTATTCCTACTAGGTCTAGTCAACCTTATGCTCTATACTTCATTTGCGGTGAGTTGTTGTGGCTTGTGTTCTCTGCTCTATCTGCTACCAACATCATCCCCCCTTTGGAAACTATGCCTTGTCCTCAAGACATGCAAAATTAATTGGCTGGAAGGATATTCTTATAAATGATTTTGAGTTGGGCCAATGTTGTATCCCACTGATTCTTTACTTGCTACAATATCTGTATATGTCCCTGAGTCTGAATTAGTGTTGTCTCTACTACTATGTTGGTGGGGATTTGAATCTACTATGTATTCTTCTTTGCCTCCCCTAATATACCAGTCATATGCACCAATCTAAGGCTTATCACTTCCTGCAGCTGCTTTATTTGGGATTTTATTTGTTCTCTTTGGTCTTGCACCTATTGAAGATGAGTATGAATTGCTTCTACTTGTGCTCTAACTGACCCATCCATGTCTTGTATAGGGTCATAGGTGCTAGCTACTTGAAAACTTTGGGCCTCCAGTTGGCCTATTTGATCCTTTAAACTCTTTTTTGTTGTAGGCCATTGCAAACAAAACTAATATAGTATGTTGATATCAGTTATTGTTTGTTGTAAATTTCTAATTTTCCCTTCTAGTTGTGTGTGTGTGTGTGTTGCAGCACACTTCTTTCTAGCCTCATTCATTCTACTCTTATTCATCTTAGCTATAACTTGGTTTTTGACCTTTGTAGTGTGGTTTTGCATATAAGTTTTAGATACATCATCACTTGGTTCCTCATACCTTGGTGCATAATATCTCCTGCAATATCAAAATTAGTGCTCTCTATATTTCAATTTAAAAATTGCATTCAAGATAATCCCTATCCATTATCCCATGTGCAAATCCTCCTCCTATGGAAGCCTTGATTAATCATGCTTATGTTTGTGTCAAATATTAGTTATGCTTCTTTGTCTAGTCCTATCATTCTCACCACATTCTCTACATCATCACCTTCTTCTCTACATCATCATCTTCTTCTATCATTATACCATGCACAAAAACCACTACATATCACTCCACTCGCACCTGTACACACCAATCACGTTATTTATAAAACTTGTACTACACTTTCTAACACACACCAACCCTCACCAATGCATAAATGTATTTGTCCCATCACCAATACATCCTTTATATGCACTTGCACACACAATAAGGTATATATAGAATTGGTGTGACATGTTCCAACATAAATCATTCCAATATCACATATGCATAGCATGCATCTACAAAGCAAAGGTCATAATCATCATAAACCATCATAACATATCTATAATCACATGTAATCATACATCATCAATAAAATCCATACCATCACATCATAAATATCTCACAACACATCATATGCACTCATAAACACGCATGGTATAGCAACCGCATCTCTCTCTCTCTATATATATATATATAAAATATCATAGCACTATCCATAGAACATGTGTCTAAATACAAAATTCTTAGTCAGGCATAATCAATCGTGAGATACAAAAGCACTATCTATACATATACATCAAAATGCACTAATCATTGATGGTGCTATCCCTGTGAGAGCCTGATGGCTCTCCACCCTGCAATTGTGGTCCTTGTATTGGTGGCTGCATGCCTACTAACGTCGATTGACTTGATCTCCTCGATCATGTGGCCTTGCTCTGGCTCTGCTCTGCATAAGAAGGGGCCCTCTACTTTGCTACTAGTGTAGCCTCATATAGATTGTGATAGTATGTAGCAAGTCCCTCATCACTACTGGACCAACTGGTCCATAGCCATCCTCATGTCGGCATACATCTACCCCATACCTGCTGCCCCTAGTGCTCTTGTAGCATAATCCCACTCCTACCAAAGCCTTTGTATCTCACTCTGACAATTTTGTAGCTGAGCCTGCATACCGTCATGCATGGTCTAAAGGCTATTTAGCCTCACTTGGAAACTATCCCTCTCCACCTCCACCATAGCCAGTCGATCCTCTAAGACTTGTCACCCTAGTGACACCTATTCCCAACCACCATCTCCCCCTCCTAGGGATCTCACTCCATCCCCTCCATCTCCTCCTACCTCCATGCCCATACCATCTCCTTCATCTCCTCTTGATGACTACACACGTGACACTCCTAACACCGGCACCTATGGTTGAGGTCCCTATCCCTATCCCTGTCCTTGCACCTATGTTGGTATCTACTATACTTGTGGTCTCCTTTTCCCCTATCCTCCTCTCCCACCAACTCATCTGCCTCTACCTCGACCTCCCCTCTCCTCATCCCAATAACTACCCTCCTCCACTATACCAACCCATATGCTCTATGAATAACACCTTGCATCCCTACCAGTAATGGTTGTGTGAGCCTCACAAGTTGCCTCTGCACCCACCATATGGGTTAAAGCAAGAAGTTGAGTATACATTTCGTGGAAGTCTTTCACAGATAAAAAATGCTGCTTGGAATGGGAACCTGAGTTGAAACGGGTGCCCGTTACAAAATGGGTTCCCATTTATGATCGAGCACCGGAAGCTAAAACAAGCACCTGTTATGGAACGGGTACCTGTTTTTGAAAAGTATAATTTTTTTTAGAAAACAGACCTATAGCTTCATTTTAACAGCTATAGGCTACAGAAGACAAGGGAGAACAATGCCAAGAATAGGTACCCACATTGGATGACCCCATTTTCCACCTCCAAAGCGTCCTTGCCTCCTCAGATTGATTAACCAGTGCCCCAGGTTGATTGTCCATCCATTTCTATGAATCTTCATTATTTTTTGCTTTGTATTTTGTTGTTTTTACAATGTTAAACAATATATATTCAACCTCAAATTGAAGACAAGTAAACCCTAATGCATAAACTATAAAACTTTAATTCAGAAATAGTAAACCCTATTTCATAAAGACTAAATTGTAAAACCCTAATTCATTAACCTGAAACCCTAATTCATAAACTAGGGTTTCATAAATAGTATAACATAAAACCCTAATTCATAGACACTAAACCCTAATTCATAAACTAGGATTTCATATTAAATAGTAAAACGTAAAACTATAATTCATAAACACTAAACCCTAATTCATAAACTAGGGTTTCATAAACTAAACTGACCTATTCTTTAAAATCTAAATGACTTACTAAACCTAAACCTAAAACCTAGAAACTTCACTTTATTATGTTTAAATCTTTAATTTAAACATATGGACATATATATAATATTTGTACAAATAGTTATGGCCACATGACAATCCCTCCATGAACTACCTGGTTCAATAGAACTTAGATAAGGTTTCTGTCATATTGGCTTAACAATAAACCTTTAGGAATGATATTTCAAAATCATTTAAAATTGTTTAGGGGAGAGGACCCAGTAGTTGAGCACCCTAACTTCACGCCTCTCAAAATCATATGTAGTAATTTCGAATCACTCTAAAAAATTTACAGTAGCTTACTTGGCAAGGCCCCTGCTTATAAGGTTTCAAGGCCACATCATTAAATATGATTCCACATCAACACATGTAATGGCACCATTCTTCCAATTTATGACCCCATTCTTCCATAGTGTGTAGTGAATTGTGTGATGAAATGTGATGCCATAATTAATAGAAAATTGTTAAAACTCTATGAAGATATGCTCACCTCCTTTATTATGCTAAAAAAGTTTGATCTTTAATCCCTTTTCATCCTTTAGTCCTACTCCATTTAGGATACTATAGTAGATACTATTGTTTGCATTCCATGTATCTCTTCCTCCCTAGTCTACTTCCCCAAATTATAAGCAATGATTTGATAGTCTGAGGATAGCATGTCTTTGTCATCTTTATTGACCATTAGAATTGCCACCTTTGTAATCCTAGACCTAGAAGCATACAATCTAATAGACAAAAGAGTTCTAGTCTTCTCAGGCCAAGGAGCTTCAATCATCACCAATATGGAAGACATATCCTTTGAAAATTGTTTTGTGGTCTACTTTCTTCTTTGAATGTTCACAGAAAGCTAGGTTGGAACCAAGGAATTAGATGAATCTATAAGTTTTTTTCATGAGGTGGTGGGAAGGCTTGTTCTTCTTGTTGCTCTACTAGATCCAACCTATTAGGCAATTTCTCCATTTCCTCCAATAACTTCTCCCCTTTAATTATTTCTTCTATGGTGAGACGATTGATAACATTGGCTTCCTCCTATTTATCTATTTCATGGGGAGATCCTTTGACTTTTTCCTTTTCAACTTGGGTCGCTTCTTGGTTATCCCTTGGATGAATTGTTCCTTCATGTTGCTCTTACTCCTTAAGCAAGCTAGTTGCTTCACTTTGCTCCTTATCTTTCTTCTCAAACTATTCTTCTATTAAATCCTTAACAACTTTTTCAATGTTGGAGAGGGAGGGTGGAGAGTTAGGAGGGGAAGAGGAAATAGACCTTGGAATAAAGGGGGTTAGAGAAGCTAGTTCTATAGTTCCTTCCTTATTAGGTGAAGGCATGGTTGAATCAATTGGAGCTATAAGAATGGTTATAAAAGAATGAGATTGGATATGAATAGTAGATGTGGAACTTTTGGGAATAGAGTCAAACATTCACCCTTCTAATTTTGCCTACGTAGGCACTTTAATTTTCTACACCCATGCTCATTCCCCAACACAGGTGTTTTTCTATGCTCATGCCTTGTTTTTCTACACCATCGCTTTGTTTTCACAAGGTGCTCATCCTTGATGGAGGTTATCATTCACGAGCGCGCTCCAAAAACCTACACGCATGCTTGTCCAAGGACAATCATGCTTGTTCATAAAGGCGCTAAGTTTTCCAATACCTCTACTTAGTTTTTTGTCACTCATGCTTAGTTTATCCACACGCACACTCATTCGCATTTAACCCCCATTTTCACCCCCCAAAACATGCAATAATTGCTCCTAATCTAGGCTTTTGGTACACATATCGGTAGGCCTTGTCCTAGTGGTTGTTGATGCTCCCTCATGCTCTCTGCTTGATGTGTATGAATAGGTATGTGCTCCATTTCGCTCTACTCTCCTCTCCTTTGCTCTAGTTCTTCTAATTCGTGAGGGTAGTAGTGAACTATTCACCCTCCCGCTTCCTCTATTTATAGCTTTATTGTGCCCCAATTTTCATCTTTTTCCCTTTATCCTAAATCCCTTTTTTCTAATTTCTTCATAATTCTTTCATTTTTCATCCATTTAACATCGTTCTTCTTTCAGTCTATCTTTCGAGAGCCCAACTGTGCTCTTCTCCACTCAGCTTCCCTCTCGATGGGGCATCATCCTGACACAACATTTCTTCTCCTCTTCTCTAAAAATTGGGGCATCATCATCATCATCAATTTCTTTGCTCTATTTTGTCATTTTTTGAAATGATGTTTCACAACACCATCTCAAAGAGGGGAAAATGTAGACACCTAAAATTGTCCACTTCGTCTATTTATTAATTAAATAATATTTAATTAATAAATTTATCATTTGCCACAATTAATTGAATAGTTTGGACTATTTATTCAATTAATTATCATTCTTCATATAGTCCAACCTTAGGTGAATAAATACAAACATTTATGCACCTAAGCCCATTTCCTATCTCAAAAAGAAATTCAATAAATTTCCTATTTATTTAAATTTTCTATTTTGTGTACTTCTTATTAAAGAACTAAATCATACTTTGTTCCCTCACTAATCATTTGCACACACTTAAGCATGATTAATCAAGGCTTTATTCGGTCAAGTCTTCATGGGTACACGTGTCAATCTAAAGGTACTCAAGGGGCACTTGGAAGCATGGGAGGAGATTTGCACAACCCTCAAAAAGTTTCTTTTTTCATCTCCACCCACCAATCTTTTCAATGCATCATCTCCACCCTTGATTTTCCTTGAATCAAGGGCACCCCTTTAACCACCTATCATTTCTTGACACTTGGAAGCTTCTCATGCCTCTAATCCTCTGAAGCAATGAGAACCCTTGATCTTTAAAAGCAATTTTGGCCCTCCATCCTCCATCCCCAAATCCTATAAATAGAGCCTTTTGGAGCTCATTTGAACACAACTCTTGAATGCAAGGTTATGCTGCCACTTTGAGCACTCAACATTTCAACTCTCTCTAAATCAACCCTTGGACATGTTGGGATAGGAAAATTTAAAATTTTCTTGTATTCTCACTTCTCAATATCTAACCAAATCATAAAACATTTCACCCAAAATCATAATTAAAATTAATATATCCCATAAAAAGGTCCATGACAAAACAATGTAAAAGGCTTAAATTTCCTAATATTGGCAAGACTTTATATTATTTATGCCGATCCATGAGAAATTAGTTGAAATGACTATCGGCGTGAAAACATAGATCAGAGAGAAGATTTCAAAAGTCACTGATGGAGGAAATGATACCGATGATCTTTTGTTGGGGAGAAATATATCAGTCACGTCGATTGGTATAATGAAGACTATCAAGTAATACTTCGAAAACCCTCCCGACGGTATAGATCATACCGATGAAGTATTTTCCACAAAACTCTCACCGAGCATCTCATGGAATCAAAACAAATAGTGGTCATCGGCAAGAAATGAACATCAGAGCGAAAGATTTATAAGTCTCCGATACTCCAATGTCTTAGCGAATAACAAAAGGTATTTCGGCATAGCTCACACTGATGTGTGTGAGGAATAAGAAATATCGGTAACACTTAACATATCAAAGAAGAATATTAATCACACAGCAATGAAAGAAGTCATGCCGACGGCAACTATGCCCACTTTCACATCGGATAAGGTATGGACATCTCCTGCCAATATGATTTAATGTAACGTCGAGGAGACAATTGAAGGGTAATAGCGATTGATCGTTCGCGCCATAAGGAGATATTAAATCGGCTAGACATTATGAAAATCATGCTGATGAAAGGAGTTATGATGATGTGACATTTCAAAACAATCAAGGAAATTGAACTGCTCGAACAATTAAATGCAAATGGCGAAGAGATCCTCTAAGATCATTACAATTAAACTCAATAGAATTGTCTGAAAATAACCTACATGGGGAGACTTGAAGTACAAATAGGGGAATTCAATCAAAGCCACCAACAACAGGTACATACATACAAACCTCTGTGTTGTATCCTGTAATTTGATTTTTTCTATCAAGGATTGAAAATGGAGACTCTGGGAAAAGGAAAGGGCAAAAAATCACAAGGGGATACGAGTAAACCTAATAAACAAAAAATTGATAAAACCCCTGAGGAGAAAACAAAGGATAGAAAACTCAATCAAGATTTGATTGATCAATTACCAGGATCAACTCCCAAAGCTCAAAGATCTGCTCAACTTAGGGCGGAAATGGAGAAATTAGAGGACAAATGTAAATACCTAGGGAACATTTGGACTCCAATCAGAGGGTATGAACTTTTCAAATTCCATCACAACAGAAGATTTAGGAATTCTCCAGTATCAAACCCATGGCATTTGAATTTGAGTAAATTATTTGTGCCTAATGTGTTCCTGAATGTTGAACTTCTCCAACTTCTTGCTAAACATTATAACCCAAGTCTTAAGGCTATATGCAACCCACAGGGGGAGCCTGTTATACACTTGTCAAAGAATGCCATCTGTGAAGTATTTGACTTGGATGATTTATGCACTGTCCCCATTATTTATGAGGATTTAGAAAAGGAATACTGGAGAATGGATACTATTTACAACAGATGGAGGTTGCATATTCATAGGCCCAGAGCTGAGGGAGAATTGGTGCCTCTCAGTGAGGATGATGGTCCTCCTTTTCATGTATCGATATTTGAACCCTACATACAATATACCTATTATTCTGTGGGCCAGGTCCTAGGATCAGAGGTCCTTGAATTTATGACAATTCCTCTGATGGTCATAGCTACTAATATTCAGTGCCACAATGCAAGATAGTTTGATTATGCTACTTATATTTTTAATAGAATTGACTCTGGTCTGGCTGCAATAAGGAACAATGCCCCAACAGTTTCTTTTGAACATTACTCATTTCTTATCCACATGGTGCTCTATTATGGCTAGGAAGTGGGGCTATGGCCAAATGAATTTAAGGTTGTTCTAGTAGACCAGAAGGGACAGAAGTTACTAGTACAAACATGGACCAGGATATGGGACAACAGATATGCCCATTCTAACTATGTACAGTTTGAAGAATATTGTGTGAAAGTGCTATATAGATATTTCAGTCACCCCTGTGAGTATTCAATCTCAAATGAGATAAAAAGGTTCCTTAGACCAAAAGATTTTGGTGGTCCTCCTACTGTTATTCACAATTGGGGAGATTGGTACTATTTTGAAGATGCCACCATGGTTAGAGTGTATGGATTTGAGGACACTCCCTTTATCTTACCCAAGACTGTCCCTGACAGAATTACCTACCTAGAAATAGTTAGGCAAATGTATTGTTCAAATGTAATGCATCTGAGCTCCCATGATAAACAGTCTTTTATGCCTAGTACTTTGTGTTTTGGAGATTTCACTGTGGTTTCCAAAGAAGGTTATAATCTCATCCTGGATAAACTGATGCACTACAATATGAGGTGTGCTGAGGTGAGAAAAGGATTTGATCCTGAAGGCTTTATTGACCTTGTTTAGAGGAAGCAAAACCTCAGTGGGTACACCCATATCCCCTATCCACACGATGATGTCATCAGAAACCTGGAAGAGGCTGAGGTGGAATTGGTGGTGGAAAAATATAACAGAGATCTAGATGAGAAAAGGAAGCAACTAGCAGAGATTGAGGTATTATCCTCTAGTGATGAAGAACCGGCAGGGCAAGAGGAGCCACATGATAAAACAATAAAAATGTCCAAAAGAAAGATGCAACAATATCAGCCTCTTGTCATAGCACATGATGAGGAGGGGTCTGCTGATGAAGACCCAAGACAAATAGCATATGATTCTTTTATTTTTGATGATGAATTCATTCATTCTAAAGAATTCAAATCATTTTTATATAAATGCAAAGGGAAAGAAATTAGAGAGTCAGTTGATGATGTCTCTGCCAACAATGAGAGACAATTTCTTGATATGTTAAAAGCAACAGTGGATAATGAGCTACAAGATATGACCCCTAGTGAAGGTAGACAGTTGCTCAAAGAAGCAGGGGTAATGATCTTTCCTGGCCTTGATTTGAATTCTGCTTTGGTCTTTGATAGTTTCTGAATAATGCAAATGATAGATATAAGCTCACTCCAGAAGGTGTCAATGAAGTATATATTGGCACTAAGTATAATAATGACAAAAATTAATTAATGATATGGGCCCTATACCCCCCCAACAAAAAGATAGCTATTATAGACACTGAGAAGACTTTGAAGGTAGGGGAGACTGACCCCTTGATCACTGCAGACATTGGCATCAATGTTGCAAAGTTGAATAAGGCATAGGCCCAGATGTTGATTAAGGAAAGAGATGCGTACAAACTGAGCTGTGAGAGGTTGACAAAAGAAAATGATTATTTGAAAGATGCTATTAAGAGCACTTTCAGGGGATCAGTAAAGAAATTAACCCAGGGTGAAAGTTCACAGAGTGCCCAAGCACTATCCACAGATCAAGTAGCACAAATTCAGATGGATACACTTGTTACAGTACTCCAGAACAGGCATGCCAACATGATGCATTGGTTGAACCAATTTTGGGACAATTATTCTCAAAATCATAAAGCAATTCAAGAACATGAAAGGCTTGAAAAAAGGTTGCAGGAGAAATTAAATGAGACACAAGGTAAAGATACTTCCGACATTGCAGGTGCCTCCAATGCAAAACAATTGATTGAGCAACATTAGAAGTACTATGATCAACTTAAGACTGATGCCAAAGAATGTGCTAAAGCTTCAAAAGCAGGAGTGCCCACATTATTCAAAAGTGATAAAGAATTAAAGAGCAAAGAAGAATGGAACAGTGACTGTCAAGCAATATTATATGAAGCTTTAGGAGCTCTTAAGGACAAAGACTCTGCATCCAGGGAAGCCTGCAAACATTTGGAGAAGATAGTCACGATGGATGTGATTACAAGGAATGCCATTGAATTCACCGATTCCCATCGCAGCCAGTAGTACTTAGACCATGTTGCTAAACTTTACTTGTGGTTGAATAGAGCATAATCGTGGTTATTTTATGGTTGTTAATCTTGTTAATTCCCAAAAGACTTTTTGAAGAGTTATGTCTCTTCATAAGAGTTTCTATATAAGTTCAAACATTTGATGCTAAAAAAAGATCAACAGTAGAATATAATACATACAGTTTACAATGTTTTCAAGAGACCATGTTGCAAGTTTATTATTGAAGAAGTAGATTGAAGTTCTCTGATCTAGTGGTTCTATTCTGGCATTTCATTGTTTATTAAGATTATTCAATTGTGTGGTTGTCTCCAGTTCTGTATTTCCTTGTTATTCAAATTAATATATCAAGTATATAGTTAATTTGTCAATGCACATTTGATGTATCTGTGTGATTGAGTAAATTGGTTTCCATTAGAGGAATTAAAATCCTTCTGATTAGTCACAGTAATCTAGAAGTGTTAGTTTGGATTACTAAGAAGAACCATATAATTAGGATTGCCATTCTGTCTCCAAGTTAATATTATCTTTTATCCTTGCATATTCCATTCAATTGGTTCCTTCAAGAAAGGATTAAAATACCTTCTAGTGAATTACATGATATTTGATTATATTGGTTGGATAAATAAGAAGAGTTTGTCAGTCATCTCCCTGCACGTTTATACAAGTTATAAACTAAAATTGTGCCAAATGGTTAGAATTACTGTCCACTATAAGCCACTAGTCTTAGTCCTTCATTTGACTCTGTTTACCCAACAAGGCACTGGTCTTATTTCAATTTATCATTTAAATCCTTTTATTTACACATTCATAAAATTCACCTTGATATTGCTTATACAATTTCTACCAACCATTCATTAGATATTAGATATAAAATTAGTTATCTAGCTTTCATCTATCTTACACCATTTGCCACTGTAGGAAGATTCATTTACTTAGTCAAGACATTTACATTCATTCTGTTTTAATTCCCAAGGTTCACCCGCCTAGGTGTAGCAGAACCTAAAGTGCAGGGAATCATCAAACTTTGAAGGATGATTTCGTCAAGTTAGTTCAAAAATGTTGCGAATCTAAGCATAGAGCCTAGCATCCTCTTAGGATTAGCAACCTGCATTTTGAGACCTAACAAATTGGCGACTGTACTGGGGACCTAGATAAAAGACCTTAGAAATAAATCATTCCTTTCATAGAGTCATTTCAGAAGCTTTAATTTGGTAACTCTACTAGAAACAAGAACCCAAAAATATAAATTACAAACTTTTTCCTATTTACAAAATAGGTGGTGACTCTAGTGACTGTTATAACAGAAAATTAATACCAAATGGATGGTAGGAGATCCAAGATGGAAGGCAAGAAATTGCAGTCATCTCCACCAATTAGAAACATTTCCAGAAGAAATGGAACTTCAAATTATTCTCACCAGGATAATAACCAGGATACTCAAGAGGATAATGCAAAGCAAACTATTTCAATTCACAAGTTCACACCTCTGCATGATTCAAATAAAAATCTCAACGGAGTATCTGATGATATTTTGGCAAGATACAAACTTGATCCTCAAGAACAACTCGAGTATGAAGCACAGGTCATGAGGGAAATTGATCAAAACTAAGCTGAATATGATTTCAAGATGTCATTACATCAGGGAGAAGGGGTAAAACATGGATTCTCAAGTCAAGAAATAAATAAGAATCCAGAGAATCTAGGAAGTATGAGTGAAGAGCAGTAGGAGGTGCTCAGGCTCCAGAAAGAACTCGAAATGTTCAAGATACAGGTGACTAAAAGGTTGTTGCAGCAGGAGATTCAACAGATGAAAAGTAAAGCTAAAACAGCTCCCCCAAAATATGTACCTCCACATAGAGGAAAAACTTCAAAGCAAAATACAAGTGGTGTTCCAAATACACATGCATCTGGAAGTCATCAAAATACTATTCCCCAAAACCCTAGACCACCTCCCATACATAATACATCTCAACATATGGCTAATCCTTACCCACCCCCTGGCCAACAATATTACAGACCACCAAATCCTTACATAAATCCCCACATAAACCCACAGCAACAATATGCCTATCATCAGCCACCAGGTGGATATAATTACTATCCTAATCCACCACCCATGAACTTTCCACCTGAAAACCTCGCAAACATATGTAGCCAATTTGATTTGATTGGGTATCAGTTGTATCCATATCCTATGGATAGTAATTGGAGAAATATAGTTCCCAAGTTTACTGGGAATAGTGCAATATCAGTTGAAGATCACATCAGAAGCTTCAATGCTTTCGTGCAGGATATTGGTATGGACTGGGAAGATATTAGAATGAGGTTATTCATGATGTCCCTCACTGAAGATGCAAGAGACTGGTTCAACAGTTTACCTGATGCCTCAATCAGTTAAATAACTGATTTCCATAATCAATTTAAGGAGCAGTATGGCAATCAGTATGCCCTTGAGTTTGCATTACATGAATTGATAAGTATCCAGAAGTACCAAAATGAATCAGTATATGATTTCAATCTAAAATTTTCCAAGTTACACAACAAGGTACCACATGGATCCAAGTTGTCTGATCCAGTAGCACTGAGCATTTATATGAAAGCATTTGACCCCAAGATAGGGTATGAGCTTAGAAATCAGTGTCCTACGACCCTGGCTGAAGCACAGAAAGTGGCATTAACTATTGAGAATAATAGGAAGGCTGCTGGTATGGTTAGCAAGAGAGATAACCCTAGAAGTCCTCAGAACCCAAATGTTCAACAGACTAAACAAGAAGGTCAGCATAGGCATGAAAGGCCCAGGTTGCACGATATGCCATACAATACAAATTGGAAAGATGGGAGACCCATCGACAATAACAGAAAGAAACATTATGGCAAGGATACCCTTGACCCTCTGAAAAGAAATACAACACATATGGTAGAAAATAAACCTTGGTGTTTGGTGTGCAATTTACCACATTTACCTGAGTACTGTGAGGTAGCAAAATCGGTACAACAAGAAGAGATGTTATACAATTATAATAGAGACAACCACACTATAAATATGATGCAAGATACACCATGTGTGGTTACTCTTCTACAGAGGAAGAGGGATATGAGTATGATGTAGGAAATCAGAGGCATCATATCAACATGGGAGAACAAGAAGTGTTCTCAGATCAGGAGGATGGTTATGAGGAACCTACTTACTATAACAATCAGCCAAATGGTCAATGGAGAAAGCCCACTGAGGATGAAAGAGAAGATCTTACAATAGCTGCAATAGCTCAAGCTAAAAATGCTTATAACTTGAGGAATAGGACAGTGAACATTGAACAAGGAACACGTGGGAGTGTATTCATAAAAGATCAGAATAACAAAAAGAATAATACAAAGTCATCATTTAAAGAACCAGAAAAGGGTGGTAAGGGTAAAGTGAAAGAAAAATTACAAAATCAAGAAAAAGAAAATATAAAGACAGAAAAGAATGATCAGACTATAGCCCATTCTTTTGACATTGCTCATGCAGTATCTCAGGTAAAAATATCAGTTCCACTTTTAGAAATGATGAAAATAGACAAATACAGGAATACAGTTGTTAAACTGATTTCAGATATACCAAGTCAAAAACATAAAGGATCTAAAAATAGAACAATGTTCATCAAGAAACATTCCAAATGCCTGAAGTATACCTTGGTGATACACTGACAAAGAATCCCTCACAGGTAGATCCTTTCTACACTACATTATTGATCAAAAACAGGATAGTGAGGAATTGCATGATTGATTCAGGTGCTGCCATGAACATCATGCCAATAGCAGTTATGAAAGAACTGGGAATGTGGGTTGATACTACATTCGGTAGGTGTTATGCAATGGATAATAGATCTATCCCAGTTGTTGGTATTATGAGGGATGTGGAGATAAAACTTGCCTCACACCTTGAAGCAACTTATAACATTGATATTACTGTGGTTGACATCACTCCATATTATGGAATGCTTCTATCAAGACAATGGGCTGCAATGGCGAGAGGGAATGTCCAATTGGACTTATCATATGCCACAATACCAGTAGGAGGTAAAGAAATTAAGTTGTGCAGAGAGCCAAGGTATGAAAATATTATAGAACGTTTGGATCAACATCAAATAAATTTCTTTTGTGATACATGTAGACACCCAAATTTGTCCCAACTTTGTCCATGTCCTACAACACCTTGTTAAAACATTATCCTAAACATCATAAGCCAATTAATTAAATAAATTTTATTTATTTAATTAAAATCCCATTCAATCCCATCCTCATCCTACTTAGCCAATTAATTAAATAAATTTTATTTATTTAATTAATTTCACATGCATAATCCCATTTATCTTATCCTCATCCCAATTAATTAAATAAATTTTATTTATTTAATTAATTTCCACATCACATCCTATTCATCTACCCAATTAATTAAATAAATCTTATTTATTTAATTAATATCCAACTCATATCCCAACTAATTCAAATATTTTATTTGAATTAAGTCCTCATCTTTTATCACATTCCAACACTTGTCTAGTCAATCATGTGTTACAACTTTTATCTTTCACATGCACAACTAATGGGACCTAATTTTAGTATTTGTCTACACAAGCACACCTAAGCCTTATCTTCCCTTGCCACATGTCAATTGACTACAATTTCTTAATGTGCAAGGAAACCTAGCTTAATTCTATCCATCCATTTCATCTAAAGCCCTAATTGATCTTAGCCATCCATTGGAACCAAGCCTTTCCTATAAATCAACCCCCTCATAAGCCATTAGCATGCATTGATCCTCAAGTATCCACATGCTGTTGAAATATTATTAGAGCCTTTGCATCCTTCATCTATCATTCATTCTAGCATCTTCATCTTAATGTTATGCTACAGAAGTGAGCACCCAACATTCTTCCAACAATAATCCTTCAAAATCTTGCATGCTCATGTGAGGTGGAGAAGAGCAATGGAGATAAATCGAGCATAGCGTGGAGATTGGTTTGCATTTACATTTGTTATTTTGATTTTCATGTTGTCTTATGCTTCATTGTGCATTGTTAGGGTTTGATCATTCTTGTTTATTCATTTACCCTATTTGCAATTTTACCCTAACTACAATACAGATTTGGGAGCTTTCAAAGTTGGAAAAAATATGCCAGAAACGCATAATACTGATCCAATACATATTGAATCTATGAAAGAAGAAAATGATGTATGGAAGATGTATTTTGATGGTGCATGCAGCAAAATAGGAAATGGGGCTGGAGTAGTGTTTATTTCACCAGGAGGTAAAACTTTCAAATACTCTTTTCTATTAACATTTAAATGCATAAACAATGTAGCAGAGTACAAAGCTTTGCTCATTGGTTTGAACATAGCCACTAAGCATAAAATAAAAAAGTTAGCTGTATATGGTGATTCTGAATTGGTCACTTCCCAAGTAAGAGAAAAATACCTATCAAAAAATAAGAGGTTGAGACAGTACAAAAATGCAGTCTGGGATGATATTGAATTATTTGATGCCTTTTCAATCAACTGGATTGATAGGTCTAAAAACATTATGGCAGATTTTCTAGCAAATATCGCATTGAAAAGGGATGATGTCACATTAGGAGGAATTATAGAGGTTGAATTCAAAACCAGACCCACCATCCCAGATAATGTACATAACTAGCAAGTGTTTGATAATGATGCTGATATAATCAACTTCTTACATTGTGTTGATTATTATGAAAATCAGGAGATTGATTTCAATGCATTTGTAGAAGAACATGATGGGAAGGAAACCCTTTTTGGTCAAGAGATAGTTCAATTAAAAACAAATAAAATACCTAAGGGACTTATAGCATTGGAAAAGGCATTCGCTGGACATGATAGATTTAAAATGAAAGACACACTAGTGGTACCAAATGACCTTGAAGAAATCAATTTAGGGACACAAGCAGCCCCAAAGAGTGTGTATATTGGAAGAAATCTTGACTCAAAAATTAGGAACAAAATCATCAACTTACTTAGAAAGTATAGGCATGTATTTGCCTAGTCATATGATGATTTAAAAGCATATAGAGAGGATCTGTTTCAGCATGAAATACCACTAAAACTAGATGCTAAACCATTTAGGCAAAAATAGAGGCCTATCAATCCTACATTAGCTCCTAAGATGCTAGAGGAACTTACAAAATTAAGGGATGGAGCTATCATTAAACCCATCAGACATTCCTCCTGGGTTTCAAATTTGGTACCTGTCAGGAAAAAGAACGAAGATATTAGACTATGTGTGTATTTCAGGAATTTAAACAAATCTTCTCTTAAGGATAACTATCCTCTCCCTAATATGGAAGCAATATTACAAAAAGTTACTGGATGTGAATTGTTGTCAATGATGGATGGCTTCTCAGGTTACAATCAGGTAAAAGTCAAAGAATCAAAGCAATTTAAGACTGCATTCACCACTCCATGGGGAACCTATGTATACTTAAGGATGTCATTCAGACTCACCAATGTTGGAGCTACATTCCAAAGAGCAATGGATGTGGCATTTGCTGAATTGATTAATAAAATCATGATAGTATATCAAGATGACTTGACATCATATTCTAAGAGGGCTGAGGATCACTATGCACATTTAGAACAAATATTTGTTAAAGCTCTAGAATATGGGATTTCATTGAATCCTAAAAAGTGCCATTTCACAGTGACAAAGGGGAAGTTTCTTGGTCACATAGTCTCAAAAGATGGAGTGAAAATAGATCTCGAGAGAGTAAAAGCAATTGACCAAGTCCCTATCCCTAAAAATGTGAAAGCTATACAGCCATTTTTTGGCCAAATTAATTTTGTCAGGAGGTTTATATCAAATTTTGTAGAAATTGTTTGTCCTATATCAAAGATGCTAAAAAAGAACTCTAAAGTGAAATGGACAACAGAAACAATAGAAACATTTGCCAATATTAAGAGGGCAATCAAGGAAGCCCCAGTCTTAATATCCCCTAATTTCAACAAACCATTCCAACTATTTTCATTTGCCTCTTATCATACAATTGTAGCAGTGCTATTGCAGAAAAATAGTGATGGATATGAATAGCCTATATCATTTTTCAGTAATCTCTTCAACATGCAGAGTTAAAGAATGACATTGTTGAAAAATAGGTATATGTATTGGTAAAGGCAGTTAAAACTTTTAGGCCATACTTGGTGGGAGCCCAAATCATAGCATATGTACCTAATGCTGCAGTAAAGGATGTATTGGTCCAAACTGAAGTCACTGGTAGAAGATGCAGATGGATCAATAGAATTCAGGAGTTCAATATCGAAATCTAGATCACTAAACTAGTGAGAGGACAAGGTCTTGCTAGGTTGATGGTTGAAAGTAATCTCGAAGCTTCCCAGATATGTAGTGCTAATGATGTTGATAATACAAGTTCTAGCATTGAGCATACCCCATGGTATACAAACATCATATATTATCTAAAGCACATGAAATATCCTGAGGGGTACAATGATAACAAAAGGACACTTAAATTGCAAGCCTCAAAATATGTATTTATTGATGGGGATCTTTACTAGAAAAATAGAGATGGAATTCTACTATTATGCTTAGATGAACATCAATCAAAACATATCATGAAAGAGTTACATGAAGGTATGTGTGGAGGTCATTTTTCAGTAAAGACTACAACCCACAAGATCTTAAGGGCCAGATACTATTGGCCTAAAGTTTTTAATGATTCATATCATTACACTAGAAAATGTGAAGCATGTCAGAAGTTTTCAGGGAAGTTGAAATATCAGGGAGCATTACCCTTAAAACCCATGCAAGTCGAGGCTCCATTCTATCAGTGGGGTATTGATTTCATAGGAGAAATTGTGGAGAAATCAAGCGGTGGACACAAATGGATTCTAGTGGCAACTGATTACTTCACAAAATGGGTGGAGGCAATTCCAACCAAACAGGCAACAAGTAGGGTGGTGATTAACTTTCTGATGGAAAACATTATATTCAGATTCAGCACTCCAGTAAGGTTAATTACAGATAATGGAATGTGTTTTAGATCTGATGAATTCAAAAATTTCTGTAGTGCACATGGTATCACTGTGTCCTATGCTGCCCCTTATCATCCACAAGCAAATGGACAAGCAGAATCAAGTAACAAAAGTCTCTTGAAAATCATAAAGAGAATGTTGGATAGAAACAAGAAAGCATGGGATGCAAAATTAAGAATGGCAGTATGGGCTGATAGGATTACTGTAAAAAGGGCAATTGGGAGATCTCCTTTTGAGCTAGTGTATGGAACACAAGCAAGAATACCGTTAGAAAATCTCATACTAGTTTACAAGTTCATTCTTCAAGAAGATATAAACATTCTTGAACCAATGGAAGAAAGGCTGGAACATCTTGTAGAACTTGATGAAACAAGGAGACTAGCTCAAAGGCAGAATATTAAGTTACAATCACAAGTGAAATACCTCTTTGACAAAAAGGCCAAAGATAGGAAGTTTGAAATAAATGATTTAGTACTGATGTGGAATGCTAGGTGGCAGGACAAAGGAAAGCATGGAAAATTTGAAGCTCTATGGTTAGGTCCTTTTGATATAACTGGCAAAGGGGTTATGATTCCTACCATTTGCAAAACATGTCCGGAGAAGAGCAGGAATTGCCTATGCATGGGCAATATCTGAAACCTTTCTTTTCATAGAATATCATGCACAAAGAGAATTAAGTGTTGCCAGTGCATGGACAACCCTTTAAAATTCTCAAAATAATTTCATTCCATGCACAATAGTTTAGGGAAACCAAAAGAGATTAGGATCTACCAGTACATGAGCAATCCTATCAATCTCTATATTAAAAAAATAAAAAATAAAAATAAAAATAAATAAAATAAAATAAAATAAATAATTTTTTTCCATGTACAATAGTATAGGATCATTTCTGTTCCCATCATTATCACTCCCATTCCCCATTTTCATACAATTCTCATAAAATTGTCATCTCAAACAAATAAAACATGTGGTCTACTCCTCAAAGAGATCTGAATCCTTGTTATACTCACAAAGAGTATACATCCCAGATAGAGCCACTGTTGGGACAGGAAAATTTAAAATTTTCTTGTATTCTCACTTCTCAATATTTGACCAAATCATAAAACATTTCGCCCAAAATCATAATTAAAATTGATATATCCCATAAAAAGGTCCATGACAAAATAATGTAAAAGGCTTAAATTTCCTAATATCGGCAAGACTTTATATTATTTATGCCAATCATGAGAAATCAGTTGAAATGACTATCGACGTGAAAACAAAGATCAGAGAGAAGATTTCAAAAGTCACCGATGGAGGAAATGATACCGATGATCTTTTGTCAGGGAGAAATATATCAGTCACGCCGATCAGTATAACTGAAGACTATCGAGTAATACTTCGAAAACCCTCGCGACGGTATAGATCATACCAATGGAGTATTTTTGGCAAAAATCTCACCGAGCATCTCATGGAATCAAAAGAAATAGTGGTCATCAACAAGAAATGAACATCGGAGCAAAAGATTTATAAGTCTCCAATACTCCAATGTCTTAGCGAATAACAAAAGGCATTTCGGCATAGCTCACACCGATGTGTGTGATTAATAAGAAATATCAGTAACACTTAACATATCAGAGAAGACTATTAATCACACAGCGATGAAAGAAGTCATGCCGACGGCAACTGTGCCCACTTTCACATCGGATAAGGTATGGACATCTCCTGCCGATACGATTTAATGTAATGTCGAGGAGACAATTGAAGGGTTACAGCGATTGATCATTCGCGCCATAAGGAGATATTAAAATCAGCTAGATATTATGAAAATCATGCCGATGAAAGGAGTTATGACGATGTGACATTTCACAATGATCAAGGAAATTGAACTGCTCGAACAATTAAATGCAAACGACGAAGAGATCCTCTAAGATCATTACAATTAAACTCAATAGAATTGTCTGAGAATAACCTATAGGGGGAGACTTGAAGCGCAAATAGGGGAATTTGATCAAAGCCACCAACAAAAGGTACATACATACAAACCTCTGTGTTGTATCCTATTATTCAATTTTTTCTGTCAAGGATTGAAAATGGAGACTCCAGGAAAAGGAAAGGGCAGAAAATCACAAGGGGATACGAGTAAACCTAAGAAATAGAAAATTGATAAAATCCCTGAGGAGAAAACAAAGGACAGAAAACTCAATCAAGATTTGATTGATTAATTACCAGGATCAACTCCCAAAGCTCAAAGATCTGCTCAACTTAGGGCAGAAGTGGAGAAATTAGAGGACAAATGTAAATACCTAGGGAACATTTGGACTCCAATCAGAGGGTATGAACTTTTCAAATTCCATCACAACAGAAGATTTAGGAATTCTCTAGTATCAAACCCATGGCATTTGAATTTGGGTAAATTAGTTATGCCTGATGTGTTCCTGAATGTTGAACTTCTCCAACTTCTTGCTAAATAGTATAACCCAAGTCTTAAGGCTATATGCAACCCACAAGGGGAGCCTGTTATACACTTGTCAAAGAATACCATCTGTGAAGTATTCGACTTGGATGATTTATGCACTGTCCCCATTGTTTATGAGGATTTAGAAAAGGAATACTGGAGAATGGATACTACTTACAATAGATGGAGGTTGCCTATTCATAGGCCCAGAGTTGAGGGAGAATTGGTGCCTCTCAGTGACGATGATGGTCCTCCTTTTCATGTATCAATATTTGAACCCTACATACAATATACCTATTATTCTGTGGGCCAGGTCCTAGGATCAAAGGTCCTTGAATTTATGACAATTCCTCTGATGGTCATAGCTACTGATATTCAGTGCCACAATGCAAGATAGTTTGATTATGCTACTTATATTTTTAATAGAATTGACTCTGGTCTGGCTGCAATAAGGAACAATGCCCCAACAGTTTCTTTTGAACATTACTCATTTCTTATGCACATGGTGCTCTATTATGGCCAGGAAGTGGGGCTATGGCTAAATGAATTTAAGGTTGTTCTAGTAGACCAAAAGGGACAGAAGTTACCAATACAGACGTGGACCAGGATATGGGACAACAGATATGCCCATTCTAACTATGTACAGTTTGAAGAATATTGTGTGAAAGTGCTATATAGATATTTCAGTCACCCTTGTGAGTATTCAATCTCAAATGAGATAAAAAAGGTTCCTTAGACCAAAAGATTTTGGTGGTCCTCCTACTGTTATTCACAATTGGGGAGATTGGTACTATTTTGAAGATGCCACCATGGTTAGAGTGTATGGATCTGAGGACACTCCCTTTATCTTACCCAAGACTGTCCCTGACATAATTGCCTACCTAGAAATAGTTAGGCAAATGCATTGTTCAAATGTAATGCATTTGAGCTCCCATGATAAATAGTCTTTTATGCCTAGTACTTTGTGTTTTGAAGATTTCACTGTGGTTTCCAAAGAAGTTATAATCTCATCCTGGATAAATTGATGCACTACAATATGAGGTGTGCTGAGGTGAGAAAAGGATTTGATCCTGAAGGCTTTATTGACCTTGCTCAGAGGAAGCAAAACCTCAGTGGGTACACCCATATCCCCTATCCACACGATGATGTCATCAGAAACCTAGAAGAGGCTGAGGTGGAACTGGTGGTGGAAAAATATAATAGAGATCTAGATGAGAAAAGGAAGCAGCTAGCAAAGATTGAGGTATTATCCTCTGGTGATGAAGAATCGGCAGGGCAAGAGGAGCCACAGGATAAAACAATAAAAATGTCCAAAAGAAAGATGCAACAATATCAGCCTCCTGTCATAGCACATGATGAGGAGGGGTCTGCTGATGAAGACCCAAGACAAATAGCATATGATTCTTTTATTTCTGATGATGAATTCATTCATTCTAAAGAATTCAAATCATTTTTATATAAATGTAAAGGGAAAGAAATTAGAGAGTCAGTTGATGATGTCTCTGCCAACAATGAGAGATAATTACTTGATATGTTAAAAGCAACAGTGGATAATGAGCTACAGGATATGACCCCTAGCAAAGGTAGACAGTTGCTCAAAGAAGCAGGGGTAATGATCTTTTCTGGCCTTGATTTGAGTTCTGCTCTGGTCTTTGATAGTTTTCTGAATAATGAAAATGATAGATATAAGCTCACTCTAGAAGGTGTCAATGAAGTATATATGGGCACCAAGTATAATAATGATGAAAATTCATTAATGATATGGGCCCTATACCCCCCCACAAAAAGACAGCTATTATAGACACTGAGAAGACTTTTGGCCATATTACGACTTTGAAGGCATGGGAGACTGACTCCTTGATCACTGCAGACATTGGCATCAATGTTGCAAAGTTGAATAAGGCATAGGCCCAGATGTTGATTAAGGAAAGAGATGCATACAAACTGAGCTGTGAGAGGTTGACAAAAGAAAATGATTATTTGAAAGATGCTGTTAAGAGCACTTTCGGGGGATCAATAAAGAAATTAACCCAGGGTGAAAGTTCACAGAGTGCCCAAGTGCTATCCATAGATTAAGTAGCACAAATTCAAATGGATACACTTGTTATTGTACTCCAGAACAGGCATGCCAACATGATGCATTGGTTGAACCAATTTTGGGATAATTATTCTCAAAATTATAAAGCAATTCAAGAACATGAAAGGCTTGAAAAAAGGCTGCAGGAGAAATTAAATGAGACACAAGGTAAAGATACTTCTGACATTATAGGTGCCTCCAATGCAAAAGAATTGATTGAGCAACATCAGAAGTACTATGATCAACTTAAGACTGATGCCAAAGAATGTGCTAAAGCTTCAAAAGTAGGAGTGCCCACATTATTCAAAAGTGATAAAGAATTAAAGAGCAAAGAAGAATGGAATAGTGACTGTCAAGCAATATTACATGAAGCTTTAGGAGCTCTTAAGGACAAAGACTTTGCATCTGGGGAAGCCTGCAAACATTTGGAGAAGATAGTCACGATGGATGTGATTACAAGGAATGCCATTGAATTCACCAATTCCCATCGCAGCCAAGAGTACTTAGACCATGTTGCTAAACTTTACTTGTGGTTGAATAGAGCATAATCATGGTTATTTTATGGTTGTTAATCTTGTTAATTCCCAAAAGACTTTTTGAAGAGTTATGTCTCTTCATAAGAGTTTCTATATAAGTTCAAACATTTGATGCTAAAAAAAGATCAGTAGTAGAATATAATACATACAGTTTACAATGTTTTCAAGAGACCATGTTGCAAGTTTATTATTGAAGAAGTAGATTGAAGTTCTTTGATCTAGTGGTTCTATTCTAGCATCAATTGTTTGTTAAGATTATTCAATTGTGTGGTTGTCTCCAATTCTGTATTTCCCTGTTATTCAAATTAATATATCAAGTATATAGTTAATTTGTCAATGCACATTTGATGTATCTGTGTGATTGAGTAAATTGGTTTCCATTAGAGGAATTAAAATCCTTCTGATCAGTCACAGTAATCTGGAAGTGTTAGTTTGGATTACTAAGAAGAACCATATAATTGGGATTGCCATTCTGTCTCCAAGTTAATATTATCTGTTATCCTTTCATATTCCATTCAATTGGTTCCTTCAAGAAAGGATTAAAATACCTTCTGGTGAATTACAAGATATTTGATTATATTGGTTCGATAAATAAGAAGAGTTTGTCAGTCATCTCCCTGCATGTTTATACAAGTTATAATCTAAAATTGTACCAAACGGTTAGAATTACTATCCACTATAAGCCACTAGTCTTAGTCCTTCATTTGACTCTGTTTACCCAACAAGGCACTGGTCTTATTTCAATTTATCATTTAAATCCTTTTATTTACACATTCATAAAATTCACCTTGATATTGCTTATACAATTTCTACCAACCATTCATTAGATATTAGATATAAAATTAGTTAGCTAGCTTTCATCTATCTTACACCATTTGCCACTATAGGAAGATTCATTTACTTAGTCAAGACATTTACATTCATTTTGCTTTAATTCCCAAGGTTCACCTGCCTAGGTGTAGCAGGACCTAAAGTGCAGGGAATCATCAAACCTTGAAGGTTGATTTCATCAAGTTAGTTCAAAAACGTTGCGAATCTAAGCATAGAGCCTGGCATCCTCTTAGGATTAGCAACCTGCATTTTTGAGACCTAACAGGACATATCCATCAACTTGCTTTGTGAATCAAGGAGACTTTGGTGAGGTTTGAGGTATATGGCTTTCATTGTGTTTAGTTTTCTCTGTCTAATATTGAGGTTCTTATTCTAATGAATTGAGTAGGTTATGTGTTTAGTTTGCTCATTTTGGTTGTTCATTTTCATACTTACACAATATCCTTTAACTCTTATATATAGTCTTGAAAGATTTATCTTATTCCCCTTTCCCTCTAGGCATTCTAGTGACATTCATGTCTTCAAATCCTCTATATACAACACTACACACACTATAGATGTGAGGCATAGGTTCTTTTACACTATTTCTCTATATGTATGTTTACCTTCCTAGCACAAAGTACACTAGGATAAATGTACACTCCAAACTTTTTGACCACCAGTAGGGTTGAAAAATAATAAACAAGGGCCTAACTAAGGAAGGCTACCAAGTAGTCCCAACAATTTTTCTTTTTATACGTCACATAAGCTTAGATCTAGTTTACAACACATAAAAGATTTGGCTCCAAGATCTACATTTATAGCAAGTAGTCACAAACTATCACTTTCCTATTCTATGAGTTTGGTACCTATATGATACAAGGATGTGACCACAATTGGATGGATTGTACCAAGTTTGTGGAGGCCTCCTTGTACCTATTTCCTATTAGGTCTTGATTCTTTGTCATACTAGTAGATACATAATTTTTGTTTTGTATCTAACTTATCAACATCAAAACTAGGGATGCTTTCTTAACCCTCCTTTGTCTTTTGAAGCATTTTCCTTTCATTAGCCTAATTGTTTCTTTCCATAGAATAGTTTCTTTAATATTGTAAGGTAGTTTCTTTTCCACACAACAAAGCTTTAACATTAGTTGAATTAATGAAGTTTATGCATTCTTTCTTCTTCTCTTAAAAGAATAATTTAACCTGTTAATTTAATTAATACACATTCAAAAAGTTAAATTTATTACTTTCATTAGTATAGCTTTTCTTTTCTTCCTTTCAATGTATTCATAAATCAATGATAGCCCTAAACACATATTTTTGAATCCAACAAATCATTTTGAATGATTAAAAAAATAACTAACTTTTTAGTTTGCATGATATATGTAAAACTCAAAACAAGTTTTATTATACCAAATGGTTGTAGTTCAATTGGTTTAGCACAAATTTTGAGGATGATGACATGTTCCTTGATTTCACCATCCACCAAGGCTCGAATCACCTTGAGGTACAATTATAAGGGAGGGGATAGAGATCATGCCTTCAATGACTTTGGTAGAATGGATACCTCTCAGTCCTTAGCTCTTAATTGAAAGAGGTATCAACTTTGGTTCATGCTTCTAACACCCCTCAATCCTTGACTCTTATTTGAAAGAGGTATCAACTTTGATTCATACTTCTGACACCACCATATTGCAAAAATGATCAAGATTGCTTTAAAAACCTTTTAAAAAAAACAATATGCATTGCTGCTCTTTCAATGGAGATAATAGTTAATAGGCATTTCATTTTTTGGACCACCAATGTAATCCTATGCCTATGAATTTGTATCACATATAATTGTTCTTGATAGAAATACAATTGCAACAATTGACAAGTGTTCCAATCCTCCACATTCATCAATAATCCACATGAAGAATTCGATGGTTTCCAGTTACCAAAATGAATTTCTTCTCTTGTAATTCCAATGGAATGTCCCACACATTCTTTCACCTACTTATGGCTTCAAATCTTGGAAAATTATGGAACATCTTTTTATTTGTTCCTACAATCTCTTTGTTTTCTCTAAGACCTACATGTTGTTAAAACAATGGAACAGCGAAAAGCGAAAAGAACAGTAAACAATCACACAGTGCAAAGATATTTAACGTGGTTCACCATATGTATGGCTACGTCCACAAAGCAAGGGAAAACTCTTATATTTATGTGTTCTCAGATATGATTACAGCAGCATATACTTATGCTTATATAGATTACAATAGAAGGAGTCGAACAATGAAGAGTCACCACAAAAGGACGAGGTGACCATTGGGTTTCATATCCAACAATCTCCCACTTGAAACCCAACGACTGCTGCAAACATTCAGAGCTATTCCCCTACTTTAAGCCTATTGTCAGAGTTTGACAATGCCGAGAGAAGCACGGCAAAATTCAAACTTCTTTCAAGGTACAACCTTGGTCAATGCATCAGCTGGATTGATCTTGGTGTCGATCTTTTGAACTTGCAACTTGCCTTCTTCAATCATGTTACAGATGAAATGATACCTCAGCTCAATGTGTTTGGTTCTGTTGTGAAATGCCGTATTCTTGGCCAAATAAATAGCGTTGTTACTGTCACCAAAAAGTGTGAAAACATGCTGTTTGGATCCCAACTCAGTTAGCAAACGCTGCAACCAAACCATTTCTTTTGCTCCTTCAGTGAGGACAATGTACTCAGCCTCAATAGTAGAAAGAGCAACTACTTGTTGCAATCTGGAGACCCAGCTGATAGCTGCCCCGACAAAAGTGAAAACATAACCTGATGTAGACCTTCTTTTATCCAAGTCACCCACCATATCAGAGTCAACAAAGCCTTGTAGCTGTGCAAATTTCCCACCAAAGCATAAGGCATAATCAGAAGTGCCTTTTAGATACCTCAATATCCACTTCACAGCTTCCCAATGAGTTTTTCCAGGATTACTCATGAACCGGCTCACAACTTCCACTACTTGGCAAATATTAGGATGGGTGCATATCATTGCATACATAAGACTTCCCATGGCTGAAGAATATGGAATGTTCTTCATGTAGTCTTGTTCTTCTTGTGTCTTGGGGCACAATGCTAAAGATAAGTGAAAATGATCAGCAAGTGGAATGCTACCCGGCTTAGCACTTCTCATATTGAATCTGTCCAAAACTTTTTCAACATATTTTTGCTAAGACAATCTGATTTCTTTCTTCTTTCTATCCCGAATGATGGTCATGCTAAGGATCTTCTTTGCTGCCCCGAGGTCCTTCATTGCAAATTTGTTTCCCAAGAGTTTCTTTAAATCAGCAATGACTCTCATGTTAGTGCCGGTAATGAGCATGTCGTCAACATAGAGTAGCAATAAAACAAATTCACCACTTGGCAAGACCTTGTAGTATAGACATGGATCAGATTCAGAATGTATGAACTTATTTTCCATCATGAAGTTATCAAACTTGATGTACCACTACCTTGGGGCTTGTTTCAGCCCATAAAAACTCCTCCTTAATCTGCAAAACAGATTTTCATGCCCTTGCTTGACAAAACCTTCTGGCTGATGCATGTACAATTCCTCTTCTATGTCACCATGGAGAAATGCGGTTTTGATATCGAGTTGCTCAAGCTCAAGGTCATAAACTGCTGCCAAGCCCAAAACAGCTCGAATTGTGTTCATCCTCATGACTAGTGAGAAAATCTCATTGAAGTCTACTCCCTTTTGTTGATCATATCCTTTCACAACAAGTCTGGCCCTGTAGCGTTTTGTACCGCCTTCTTCCTCTTTGATTCTAGAGACCCACCGATTCTTCAAAGCTTTGCGATCATGTGGAAGCTGGACCAAATCCCATGTATGGTTTGCCATTAGAGACTCCATTTCATCCTTCATTGCAGCCATCCACTTCTCACTGTCTCTATCATTGCAAGCCTCTTGGAATGTATTTGGTTCTGATAGATCAACAAGTAATTGATAATCATCAAATTTTGGAGGAGGTTTCCTCTCCCTAGTAGATTTCCTCAATGTAGGAATTTGAATTCTGCCTTGTTCATGTGCAGTGCTCTGTCCAATTTCAACATTCCTCTATTTTTTAACATCATTGCCCTGTATTTATATTTCCCCTCTGTATTTCTGGTGAATTCCTTGTTGTTGGCATAGGCTGTGAAGACAAATGCTCTGCCTTTTGATGCCAGAGATGTTGCGTGGTAGTCAATGAAGGAAGACTTGGATGGGAAGGGGAAAACGCTTCACAAAAGAAGTCATGGTTTGCATTTGCTGTGTTGATCCTGTAACTGGCAATGATAGAACATTCACTGGCTGCGTTGAGATATCTTTTACATTGTTTTGAGACTATCAACCTCCTTCCTAAGTTTGCGAGTGAGGGAAGCCAGGCGCTTGCTAACCATGGGACGGTAATGGCGAGATGTTTTGAGGTACGTTTGACCTCTGTGGACCATGCTCAGCTCGCATGGTAATGTTTCCAACTAGCTGCGTAGGATGTTGCATTTGATTCTGCGACGGAATTAGATGATTTGTATTTTGCACAACAGATGTGTCAATTGGTAATGACTGTGTCACAACCTTTTTGAAACATTCACCTTTTGAAGACTGCGTTAGAGTTCCCACAGGCTGTGTGGCAATGAGCTTTTGAAAAGACTCTGTATTAACGCATTTTTCACCATTGGGAATACAATTACTAGGCTACGTGGGAACTAAGTATTGCTCACCAGATGAGCTTTGTCTCTTTGCTTGCGGGTGATGTGTATCCTGTAGTTGATAAGGGACTAAATCCCTTTCTACACTTCCATCACTGTTATTTATGCCAATACCGGCATTTGAATGTTGTGCGGGATGCAGAGCTCCCACTTCATTTGATGACTGAAAATTGCCTCCAGTTGCTGATGACGGATGTGAAGACTGTGAATCACACCCACTAAAACTATCATCCAATGAAATATATTCCTTTGTAGATGCCCTCTGTTCTTGCAAGGCAGGAAACACTTTTTCATTGAAGATCACATCACGGCTGCGAATGATTTGCTTTGCAACAGGATCCCACAATCTAAAACCGTATTGCTCTTCCCCATAACTGATGAAGATGCATCGTTTGGATTTGAAATCCAATTTTGTTTGCTTTTCTTTTGGAATGTGAGCGAACGCCTCACAGCCAAAGACTCGAAGATGATTGTAGGAGATCTTCCTTTCAAACCATTCTTCTTCCGGAATATCAAAGTCCAGTTTGGTGGAAGGATTTCGGTTGATCAAATAAACTGCCGTGTTAACTACCTCAGCCCAAAATTCTTTACTCAAACCAACATTTGAGAGCATGCTACGTGCCCTCTCTAGAATTGTGTGATTCATCCTTTCGGCTGCACCATTTTCCTGAGGTGTAAATGGTACAACCTTGATGTGTTGAATGCTGTTGTCTACACAAAAAGAATCAAAATCTAAAGAGCAAAACTCCCCCCCATTGTTAGTTTTAAGACATTTAATTTTGCTCCCAATTTGATTTTCAGCAACAGCCTTAAAAATTTTAAATTTTGCAAACACTTCTGATTTTCTGTTGAGCATATAGACCCAAAGTTTACGGGTGCAATCATCTAAAAAAGTTACAAAATAGTTTGCTCCTCCAATGGAGGTTACCTCTGTGGGACTGAAGACATCTGAATGCACGAGTTCCAAGGGTTTTGCCTTCTTGTCGTGTCCAGTTTTGGAGAAGCTGGCCCACCTTTGTTTCCCGTAAATGCAATGCTCACATAGTTCTAAATTTGCTGATTATAAACTAGAAAGTTGGCCTCTTTTGAGCAATACTTCCATTCCCTTTTTGCTCATGTGGCCAAGTCTCCTATGCCATAGTTCTATCCCATTGTCAACTACAGCCATCACCACTCCCACTTCAGTGGTACATTCGAGCACATAAAGAGATCCTGATTTACTACCTTTTGCAACAACTAAAGCGCCTTTAGTTACTTTCCAAATGTTGGAAGAGAAAGTGATGTTGCAACCTTGCACATCAAGTTGTCCAGCTGAAATCAAGTTCCTCTTAAGTTTAGGAACATGTCTGACATCATTTAGTAACCACTTGCTTCCATTCTTTAGTTGCAGCAATATGTTACCTTTGCCGACTATTTTGCACGGCTCATTGTCTCCGAGATAAACTTTGCCAAAATTTCCTTCTTGATATGTTTCGAAGGCATCCCAGTTTGAAGTTGCGTGAAAGGAGGAACCAGAGTCTAAAATCCATGAGTCAGATTCAACTTCACTTGCTGCCAAGACAAGAGCTCCTCCATCATCTTCAAGAGTCGTGTTAATCTCATTTTCTTTCAGCTATTTTTGGGCTTTCTTGTAACACCAACAATCCTTCTTGACATGTCCATCTTTTCTGTAAAACCAGCAACCTTCTTTCCATCCTCTTGACTTTGATCTCTTCGCTGATTTAGATCTTCTCCTATTTTGTTTTCCTTGAAATTGGGTTCTTCCCCTATTGCCTAGAACCAAGGCTTCACCGGATATTTTATTTTGTCCTCTCCTCATGTCTTCGTTGAGGGTGGCAGTGACATCGTCAAATCTTAACAATGCTTTCTTTTCTTTGTCTTTGGATCCTCTTCTCCTAGGGGCCGAATTACTGATCATCATCATGACATTATCCCAACTGTCAGGAAGTGAGCATAGGAGTAGCATAGCCCTCATTTCATCATCAAAATTGATTTCTACAGAAACTAGTTGGTTGATTGCAATGTTGAATTCGTTCAAGTCATTTGAAAATGTTTTTCCCTCTTTCATTTTCAGGTTGAACAACTTCTTTAGCAAGAAGAATCTATTGGTTGCAGATGTCATTTCATACATGTCGCAAAGCTTGTCCCAAATCTGCTTTGCCGAAGTTTCTGTTGCAACATTAAATAAGATATTGCTGGACAGCGAGAGGATAATTGTAGCGGCAACTTTTTGATCCAACACATCCCATTCGTCATCTGTCATCTCCTCCAGTTTTGCTATTTTTCCTTTCAGGGTGATAGCTAAGTCTTTTTGAATTAGTACGACACGAATTTGCAGCTTCCAAAGCCCAAAATTTTGCCCTGAAAACTTCTCTATTCTCCACTTGTCCGCTTCTTCCATTTCTTTGAAATTCGTCACGAATTTCTCAACTAGCTCCTTACCCAAGCTCTGATACCAATTGTTAAAACAATGGAGCAACGAAAAGCGAAAAGAACAGTAAACAATCACACAGTGCAAAGATATTTAACGTGGTTCACCATATGTATGGCTACATCCACAAAGCAAGGGAAAACTCTTATATTTATGTGTTCTTAGATATGATTACAGTAGCATATACTTATGCTTATATAGATTACAATAGAAGGAGTCGAACAATGAAGAGTCACCACAAAAGGACGAGGTGACCGTTGGGTTTCATATCCAACACATGCAACCAATCTCTCCATCTCCAACGCCAACTCCATTCTCTTTATGTATTCACACAAGCTCGTACAATAATTTCTTGTGCTTCTCTGCACTTTCATCAAATTCGTTACAATAGCTTTCCTATTGGAGTGCTTGGAACCTAAAACCATATATGTTGCTACAATTCAGTGCACTAATCTGAAATGTGTGTAAGTGCCTTCAAAGTCATCTGTGAGGTATGGAAGTGCTCTTTAGGAAAGTCATTGGTGCCACCAAACTTCATATGAAGAACCTACTACTACCATTGGATACTATATAAAAATGTTCTTAAGAGCTCATTCACTGCTATAACCACGGCCTCAGACTGGACAGATATTGTTGTAGACCTCCACTCTAATTGTTTGTCACACCATATGTAAAGACCTTGTTGTTTTGCACCACTGGCTACATCATAGACATGTCGTGGATAAGTTGTTATTGGACTGTGTTCATTCCGAATAGTGGAATCTCTCTTCTACTTGCTTCTTAAACTCATACATGCGTTTCGGTTGCTCAAACAGGTCCAGAGGAAAGAAGGAAGACTAGTTCAAAAGGTCTATGCATGCCAACTAAAGAAAATATAACTATTTTTCCTCTCGTGTAAGCACTTGTTCTCATCATAATTTTTATAACAATGCATGCTCCGGATTCCATTTTCAACCCCCACAAGATCACTTGTAAAGCCAAGGGAAAGCAGGGAAAGAAAAGACAAATAATCATGTTCGTTATTATGAGAAACTCAACACCCACTTTATTTAAATAGCATCCATTTTAATGGTCAAACAGTCAATAGCAATTTTACACCTCATCCACAACAAAAAGTGGTAAATATTTGCCCTACTTTTATTAGCCAAAATTGATCTTAGACTGTTGAAGTGGATGATGTTTAAGAATAGCCCTCCACACCCCACCTTTACTTTGAACAATGCGACAAGTTAAGAAAGATCAAAAGAACATTCAAGTGGGGAAGCCAAGAAAAATAATAAAATTTTCCTTCTTATTATTAAAGATATATTATAAAACTCAAGTACCTAAAATGACATGTGAATGACCATCACCAAAGTAGCGCGAGAAAATTCTAATATGAGCCTTGTTTTTTTAAAATGTACAAAGATAATGTTTTTAATGAAATAAAGCATTTATATAAACTATAAAAGTCTTTTAAAATATACTATATCAAAGCTAATGTTTCAAAAATATTGGTACTACAAAATTGATAGTTTAAAAAAAAAGATAATAGTTCATCATTCAAGATCATCTATACATGTACATTTTTTTTTTTTTTTTTGGTTCAAAGTTTGTGGATGAGATCACTCAAGTGTTATTATTTCTATGGATTGTTCTAGTTTTTTATTAGTAAACCTTATAAACATAATAGGCAAACATGTTATAATGTGTATAACAACACATACACATTGCGCAAAAATATTAAAATGTATCCAATCATATGCAATTTCACAACAACAAATCAAGTACTCAATTGTAGAAAAGTACATAAAGTAGTAAATCAAACATTAAACTTGCATTGTTATTTTTTAAAGAACAATATAATAAAGAATTAGAGCATAGATCATTGCTAAGCATGTAAGTCTTGATAGACTATTACACTCATATCCAAAGGTTTTAGGAACCCACAACACTACCAATTGAAAAAGCTATTAATCATTAAATTGATCTACTTCATTTTGTTCATTTTCCTAATGCTCCACTATATAGTCAATCTATGTTACAAAGAGTTGAGATTAAAAGGAAAATTCAAAAGTTATTAGATAAATTATTCATTTAATCAAGTTCCTCTCTATGTACATCATTAATATTATTTCTAATTAAAAATGATGGAACTTGGTGTTTATGTGTTGATTTTTGAGAACTAAACAAGATCAAAATCAAGAGTTATTATCCACTTCCATGCATGGATGATTTCTTATATCAACTTCAAGGAGCCAAATACTTCTCTAAAATTAATCTTGAAAGGGTCTCATCAAGTCTAAATTCAAGGATAGAAAACATGGAAGATAACTTTCAAGATTGTGATGGGTCTTTTTGAATGTTAGTGATGTCTTTTGGACTCACTAATGCACCTAGTACTTTATGCAAAAATTGAATGATGTGTAGACATTATCTAAATTGTTAGTGTAGATCAACAAGCAAAAAACCAGAATAACTTCCACAAGCTATAAGCAAACAAATAAGCTAAAACATATATTCAAAAGCTAAGTAAAATGTACATAGATGCCTTGTATAAACAGACATGAGAGAGGAGGTAGGAAGGTAGGAGTCAACGACTGACTACCCCTCCATAGGTGCAACACTTGTCTAGCTCAAGTGACACATGTTTGAGAAAGTGGTAGGTATGCATACTATAGGTGTCCAAAAAGGGTGAGGACACATGTCTCAACCATATGAGTTGAGACAAACTCCTAAAAAGTTCCTAACTGGAGACTTAAGCATAGATTGACTATTGAGACAGCTATTGCATGCATTAGTAGGCATGAGTTTTCCACAGTCCATAGAATTTGATAAGAATGCTTTTGGATTATACTGTGTGTGTTTTTTTGTCAACGTTTCGGATCACACTCAGTGATCCATCATTAGGAAGAGGAAACAAGTGAATAGGATGCAGATGCTTAGCCTTATAAGAAGGAAGAGAGGGGGGGGTTAAGGTTGTAGAGGATTATAGGGGAATAAAACACATTAATTACCCCCAAAGAGTGAGCAAAAAGTCAAGAAAAGATCACAACACTAAGAGGAAGGATAATTAATGTTGTGATCTTTTCTTGACTTTTTGCTCACTCTTTGGGGGTAATTAATGTGTTTTATTCCCCTATAATCATCTACAACCTTAACCCCCCCCTCTCTTCCTTTTTATAAGGCTAAGCATCTGCATCCTATTCACTTGTTTCCTCTTCCTAATGATGGATCACTGAGTGTGATCCGAAACGTTGACAAAAAAACACACACAGTATAATCCAAAAGCATTCTTATCATATTGCATGCATACTTGACACTTGCTCAAACATGTGTCACTTGAGCTAGACAAGTGTTGCACCTATGGAGGGGTAGTTAGTCATTGATTCCTACCTTCCTACAAAAAAACACACACAGTATAATCCAAAAGCATTCTTATCATATTGCATGCATACTTGACACTTGCTCAAACATGTGTCACTTGAGCTAGGCAAGTGTTGCACCTATGGAGGGGTAGTTAGTCATTGATTCCTACCTTCCTACCTCCTTTCTCATGCCTATTTATACAAGGCATCTATGTACATTTTACTTAGCTTTTGAATATATCAATCAAGCTTATTTTGTATAGCTTGTAGAAGTTTGTTCTAGTTATTGCTTGTTTATCTTGGCTGCTCCAACATGCTATGAGAGCCATGCTAGCAAAACCCTTCCCGTATTGAGTGAATCCCGCACCTATCCTTGTTAAGAGTTTGTCATGGAGCCAAACGAACCTCGTTGTTGAGTCTAGAAGGCCCAAGACAATAAGAATAACCCTTCATTTGTTGAATTTTAGTAGTCATTTTTAAAAAAAATTGTTACCCCTCGCCTAGGGTTTGTACGGCCGTACAACCTCTATTTCCCTACTTGTACGGAACTTTTGCAAAAAAATCATTTTTTTTTTTGCAGAGGATGCTTTGGCCCCCTATAAATTTTGATTTTGGGTCGAATTTTTCTTCGTTTGTGCAGGAATTTCACTGTATTTTCAGGCTTGTTCGGCCCTGTCAAAGCTCGACTCTCATTTGGTTTCTAGGTCGATCAAATTCATTTGCAGGTGGAGATCAAACTCTGCACCACTACTCCATTCTGGACTCCTTGGCCCTGCTCCTCTGTTTGCATGTTGGCCCTCATCTTGGATCCTAGCCTCATTGGCGTTCGACATTTTTTTGGATCCACTCCTGTTTGTGGTTACACTTCAGCCCACTCGGCACGCCAAACCGCCCTACATTTTTTAAGCCCTATTTTGGGCTTACAACGACCTTTTACAGGTCGATCCAGGGTGTATATATTGGCCTTTGCAGGCCTTAATCCGCCCCAGCATTCCTTCCTTTCAATTTTGATGCTCGGAACTTTCTTTGCACAAGTTGCAGTCTCTATTTTACTGTGCAATCTCCAAACTGCCCGATCGTCATTTTGTGAGGTCACTAAACATTTTGTTGCAGGTGACAGACATGGTTTTCTCCATAGTCACGATCATGGTTTGACATTGCCTTCTCATCCACACGTAGGTCGATGTCTTAGATCTGTCTGAGGTTTTCTTTTCTATAGGTTGCACATTCCGTGATCACCAGTAGTGAGGTCTTTCAACCGTCGAGGTCTTCACAAAATTCCAGGTTGACTTCTCCTAAACCGACGCACCAATCTCTGTCTTTGCCACCATCTCACCGCCGGCTATTCCTAAATATCATCCACTTCAACAGTCAAAGGTCAATTTTGACCAATAAAAATAGGACAAATATTTAGTACTTTTTGTTATGAATGAGATGTAAAAACAAACCAGCATCGAAGTCTCCTTGTTGGTAATGGTTTTGTTTTTTGTGGCCATCTCCACACCACCTTTGATGGTTTAAAACGGTTAACACTTGTTAAGATCACTTTGCATGCTCTTCTTAACATTAACTACATGGTTTGTAGCATTATATGCTACCAATTATGTAACCATTAGCATTTATTGTAACAGTCTTGTTAACTTAGCATTCAGATGTTACATTAACCTTTAATGTTACAACTGTTGTAAACTTCAACATTTATTGTGACCTTTAGATTGCTCTTGAACCAGGGATGATCCTGCATCAAGGTATTGCAAGTACAGTCATCACAAAAGTTACATATTCATCTTCAGAATATCTACATGACTTCGAGCCCGGCGCCCAAGTCTAGCAGGACCTAAAAACCAGGATCTGGAACCTTTCATAGAGACACATGTACTTGGTACAAACAATTTTGCTAATAGAAAACTTACAGGACTCCAGGGTGGATGCCCTAGTCTTACAGACCTCCATATTTCAAGTGCACAGTCACTGTTATCTTTTATCTACATTTCTGTGATCAGTATGTAGATTTCTACTCCTGAAATCTGTCTGTTCATGCATATCTTATAACTAGGGTTTGGCTTATCATTAGCTAGTTAGGGTTTGCAAAACTCTAGTTGAGACACCTTTTTATGTACAGCAAAAAGGAATAGGATACTTATAGTTTGTCACTCTCATAGTGATTGAGCTCAGTTCATATTCTGAATGTTAGTGCACTGAAAAGAGGGGCTTGACCTAGTTTGCATATACTATCATTCTTTCTCTTTTCACCACTAAATAGAACCATTACCTCTGACCACCAAAGATGACAAATGGAGAAACACCTAGAAACAACCAAAAAACATAAAACTATTGTGAGATACTAACGCGTCACACAAACGTCTCCGTGAAGCACTAGTGTCTAGACAATTTAGGTTCAAAATTCACAAGACACTAAAATATCACATGGCTAACACAAAATTGATACTGATTTGATGAAAAGACAATACTAAAAACAAAGCGTAAGCACCATTGGAAGGTAAAATGCTAATACAAGGGCTAAAATGAGCATATGAACAAGTTAAGGGAGTGTACACTAAAGGAAGGCCAAAATATAGTGTGAAATTGCAAGAGTATGCAATTTTCAACGTTACAATTAGCACTAAAGAAAGGAGGAGAATGGAGAATGTGTATAGACTCCAAAGCAATTAATAAGATTACTATAAGTACAAATTTATATTTCCAAGGATGGATGGTCTTATGGATTGTTTGAGTGGTGCAAAGTATTTCAATAAGTTAGATTTAAAGATTGGATACCATCAAATTATAATTAGAGGACGTGATGAATGGAAAATTGTATTTAGGACCAAAGAAGGTTTGTATGAGTGGTTGGTTATTGCATTTGGAAATTGACTAATGCACCTAGCATTTTTATGAGGCTAATGAATGAGGTATTGAACCGTATATTGATAAATTTATTGTTATAAACTTAGATGATATTCTAATTTTGATTAAGAGTCAAGAAGAATGATTGTAGTATATTAGATTAGTATTATAGAGGCAAGAGAAGAAAAATGCCAATGAATGTGAAGAAATATAGTTTCATGAAAGAGAAGTTGGTATATCTTAGTTTTGTTATTTCTTCTAATGGATTGTATATGGATCCTAGGAAATTTATAGCAATTGTTAAATGTCCAACATCAACAAGTATTTCTAAAGTTAGACTTTTTCATGAATTAGCTAGTTTTTAAAGAAAGTTTATAAAATAATTAGTGGAATATGTGCACCAACTACTAAAAAAATGAGGGGAGATAAAAAGGAATTCAATTGGATAGATGTAGCTAATAAAAGTTTTGAATTATTAGAGAAGAAAGTGATAGATCAACCTATTGTAGCCTTGCTAAATTTTGATAAGTTATTCCAAGTTAATAATGATGTAAGTGGAATTGTAGTTAGAGTTGTTTTGAGTCATGTAGGAAGACCTATTGCTTACTTTAATAAGAAATTTAATGATTCCAAAATAAAATATTTAGCTTATGATCATAAATTCTATGCAACAAATCGTGCAAGCATTAAAAATTGGAGATATTATTTGTTGTCAAAAGAATTTGTTTTGTACAATGATCATCAAGCATTGAAATATTTGAATAATCAAGGTAAGTTGAATTGAATATACATGTCAAATGGGTTGAGTTTCTACAAAGATATTCATGCGTTGATACATAGAAATGGTAAATCCAATAGAGTAGCTAATGCATTGAGTAAGACATAATTTTGTGATGGAATATGAATTCAAGTTGTTAAATTTTGATGAATTTAGATAACTTGTATGAGGCTGATACTAATTTTCTTGAGGCATGGAAAGCATGTAATCTACCAATAAGTGCAGATAGAGCTAAATGGCTGCATTATTTAATTCAAGGTGATTTGTTATTCAAGGGAACCTAGTTATGTATTCTTAAGAGTAACACGAGAGATAATTTTATCAAAGAAAAGCATAACAATGGATTAACAAATCATTTGGGGTTTATAAAACATTGGCATTAACAAGTGAACATTTTTATAACAAATGTATAAAATGTGAAAAGGTATGTCCAAATTACAAAAATTGTCAAATTGTTAAAGGAAGTAGTTAAAATGTTGGATGGTACAAGTTGTTATGAATTCCAAAGAAACCTTGGAAGGATATTAGCATGGATTTTGTGTTAGGATTGCTAAGAACTTGGAGAACTCATGATTCTATTTTTGTTATTGTTAATAGAATTTCTAAGATAACACATTTTATTGCTTGTAGGAGAACTAATGATGCAATATACATAATTGATTTATTTTTCAAAGAAATTGTCAAATTACATGTGTAGAAGGAAAAATATAACTAATAATTAAAGATGCAACTATTAGCTTACCTCCTACTTTGGATTAGAGTGTAAATGAAGGGTAAAAAAGACAATGCAAACATAAATAAAACTTATATACCTTCCATGATTTTGGTGACAACTCCAAGTGATGGTGTTGATGTTGTTGATGTTGTGGAATATGGAATGTTGAATTGCTCAAATGATCTCTTCAACATAGAAGCATATACTTGTAAATTTGTGTTATGTTGAAATGCTTGAGGATGTCCTAGAATTATAGATTTGAGATGAGTGAAATGGAGGGATAGGGTTTGATCTTGAAGATTAATTAGCTTACATGGGGGAATGAGAAGATTACAAGTGTCAATTTGGGAGAGGTGCAAATGGACGAAACACGTGGATTGAGAGACATGAAGGGTTGAGATTATCTTAATTTGAATGAAGGGTGGAGATTAAAATCTCTCACACATGTGAGAAGACTCATGGGGATTTGTGATGGGACATCTCACACATGTGTGAGAATGACATGTGTGGAATGAAGGGTGTAGATTTACTTGGGATAATGGAAAGTGGGGATTCAAAATTAATCTCACTTGGGATTAAGAGATGGATGTCTAGGATTAGGCTAAACAAATTAATGGCTAGAATTTAAAATTGATTTGATTTAGGATTGATAAAATGGATTAGAAATTATTATTAAAATGGGTGTTAGTTAGGAAGTGAATTTCTAATTAGAAGAAATGGTGATGTGGATTTTTGGATAAGGTGACATTAGTTTAGTTAATTAAATAAAATGATTTATTTATTTAACTAATGTTAGGACTTTAGCCTAGTTAATTAAAAATAATAATTTATTTAATTAATTAACATTAGGATAGACTAATTAAATAAAAGCTATTTAATTCGCTGATGGAAGAGGGGTAACCTAAGTAATTAAATAATTTATTTAATTAATTAGTGCAAGATTGGATGGGGGACTAATGATAGGAACTAGGTTAAGATGCAGTGGTAAATTTTAGGTGTCTACAACATGTATTACTTAAGAGTATTGTATTAGACATGGATGTGAAATTTGTTGGTCATTTCTGGAGGATGTTATGGAACAAATGAGAAATTAATTTAAAGTTTAGTTTAGCATATCATCTACAAATAGATGAACAAAAATAATCCATGAATAAGAGTTGGGAAACTAGTTAAGATGTCTATTAGGAGAAAATATAAGAAATCAAGATTTAGTCTTACAATACGCTGAATTTACTTATAATAATTTAGTGAACAGGAGTACATGTAAAATACCATTTGAGATTGTAAGTAGGTAGAATCTAAAGGGATGGTTCAAAACTAATATATTTTACCATAAATAATAGGAAGAGTGTTATAGTTGAAGATTATGTAGAGTATAAGAAATTACATCAAGAAGTAAAACTTCAATTGGAGAAGATGAACCACAAGTGTAAAGAGCATGTTAGAAGAGAAGACATAAGGAGTATGAGATAGGAGATGAAGTGATGGTTTATTTGAGGAAATAAATATTTCCACAAGGGACATATAATAATCTAAAAATGAAGAAATTTGGTCCTCATAAAATTGTTGACAAATTTGATGCATAAAATGCATATGAGGTGGAATTACTGAAAGGTCTTGATATATCAGTAATATTTAATATTATTGATTTATATGAGTATTATGAAAGGAAATCAAAATATAATAGAATAGATGTTGATTGGAGTAAATAGGTACCCAAGAAGGAAACATAAGAAATTGAAGAGATACTCCATAATAGAATAGGAAGCAACACAAGAAACAGAAAATATGAAGAGTATTTGGTGAAGTGGAAAGATAATATAGTTGAAGATTCTACATGGATGTCTAGATTTGAGGTTGACTAGTTTAATTTTCCTTTAGATCAAGAGCTTAAACAAAAGTGAGAGGCTCACTCTTCAATTACCCAAGGTGTTTGATGCAAGAGCATCTAGGGTGTAAGAACAATCTTCCATCAACAAAAAATATTTTCTTTTAACATTTGTTGTTTTACATGTACTTTTCAATATTTCTAAATTTTTAGTGGTGGTGCATGTCAAGTTTGTGGTATTGCAACTCATTGCACTTATGTCTAGCTTATTATTTATCATTGCAAACCCAATCAACATTCAACCAACTATGCAATAGTGAAATTTGAAGATCTTTGATTGTAATTGGGAACAAAAGTCCAACATAAAATCTTACATGTCCTAGTTCATTTTCATGTGATCTTGACTATTGCATCATATTTTCTATCACAAGGAGCTTAAATAGACTAATATTGGGCCAATTCACAATATAATGATAACTTATTTGAATGATGCGCCATATATTTGAAACTTCCACTAATGCATGATGATACCTACTTTATTATGGGTCTTAAGAGAGGCCATATATGGAACCATATTGAATTTGGAGACTCTTAGCTTGAGGTACATTGAAGGTGGTGATTCTATAATGTACATGTTAGCAACAAACCTACACACTTCACAATGTGGTGCACACAATTTTAAGGCTAGCCAACAATCAAGTCATTTAATTTTGGAGCCATTGATATTTATCACATCCACCTATGATGGTTTACTATGTTTCCAACCAATACACGTCATTTCTACATCTTCTATAAGTAGAAAATTTTGATATCATTTGAGGATAGTTAGCTAGAAGCCAAGAGAAGGAGATAGTCTGAACAATAGATTAGTTAGTGAGATCTCAAAGATTTATTTTGTAATCAAAAGGTTGATGCCTAGCATGTATCAAGTTCTTGAAGTTATTCTATTATGAATAAATAAAGTTCACTTCTTAGTCATTTTTATTGTTCCACTATGTGAATTTGTAAGAAATATTTATTTTAGCTACTTAGTTAGATAGTTGTTAATTGGACTCTCCAATCTTGACAGTAGACATTACCTATAAATCTGAACCAAGGTGATGAATGACTAGATGTGGACATTAGATCTAAATCCTAGGGATGAGTGATGATGGGGACATGAGCTAACATAAAATTATTTGTTAACTTCCATAAAAAATATGCCATCTTATAAACTAGTTAACAAATAAAAGATATCCTAATTGTTGTAAGCCCAAAACATAAGGAAAAAAAGGGCATGGGAATATAATTTCACCATTACAATTCTAAATAATTATCTTGATTTGTAAGTATGTATTAGTACCTTGTTATTTGTCATCACAATCTTGTCCAGTGAACGTACCTCCATGACAACATTCTAGCCTCATGCATGTGTGCCTTGTTTTTGCACACCCTTTTCCAGTTGCTTGTACAACATTTTGGACCTGATGTTGCATCTCCATCTACTTACACACATTTAGTTAATTTTTTAGTACCTCTTCCTATTAGCATTATGGGGGGTATCACATGGTTCTGTTAATGCTTCTTTTTCAATGAAGTGTTGGACACATCATCCTTCTACTTTTTGATTGATTAGTATTTGTGAGACTTTGGTATCTTTGTAAAACAACACTTGTACATTTCAATAGTGTCGATGGGATCACTTGTGTAGTGTTATTTGTGCCTCTTTGATCATTGTTCCATTTGTATTTTCAACTTCATAGATTGTTTTGCCAATGTTGTCAACTGTACATATGTAGTTGAGTAGTGTCATTTCAAGGCACTTGTGTAGTATTTTGTGCATCTCTCATCTTGATCTACACCTTTGGAGGGTTTGTTAATTCTAGCAGACACCAATGCTTCTTCGATAGAGTTTACATCTTTGACATGCTTATAGAGTTTGACATGTTCCTATCTTTCAGAGACATCTTTGAGGAGGTTTATTTGTCCTTCTAATTCTCCCTTTTAGGGAGGAGTTTTATTTCCCACTGGGTTTTCTCCTTTTCTTTGTTTGTGATAGATCTTTTATACATGGGTGCCTCATCAGGTCTTGTTGCTGAGACCCATCTATGCATCTTTGCATTTTTTAGTGTTTAGCTTATTCTCTAAGTATCACTTTGTTATGGAGTAAAAAGTGGACACATGCCTTTTTACCTCCTAGTTTAGCTCCTAAGTCCTTGTGATTACATTATACATGCAAAATATTCATCCCGGTGCAAAATCCCCTGAAACCCTTGTCAAATGGGAACTAGGGGCCCATTTTATGTCTTACCCCAGACCAAAAAGGCACCTAGGGACTTGGGGGTAAGTGCAAGAAGATGGGGGGCCAAAAAATGGCCAAATTAATTTTTAAAAAAATTAAGTCATAACGCGAGCGCATTATAACGTGCTCGTGTTATGACTTACTATAAATAAATAAATAAAGGTTTCCAATTTCATTTCTTTCTGTTTTCTCCTCTCAACTCGCGGCTTGCAAACCCTCGAAAGCACGCTCGCGTTTTGCAAAACACCATACAACACAAAAAGTTTATCGATTCGTCGCCAAAATGCCGCCACGACGTCGAGCACGCCAAAGGGGTGAGTTATATTTTTTTTTTGTTTGAATTTGTTTCTAAATAAGTAGGTTTTTGTTGATTTTTGATGTATATTTCGTTAATTGTCAGGAAATGTTAATGCACCTCCTCTTCCTCCTCCTCCTCCTCAAAATCCACAAAATCCTGAGGAGGAAATGCCTGCAGAACAGCAACCTCCTCCATTCATTCCTCGACATGCCCCTGGAACACAAAAAAATATAATGGGGCAAATTAAAAACAACAAAAAGGAAATTGAAGATATAATTGCAAGGTTGAAAGATCCTTCCACTTCAACCTTGCATAGGTCCACGCTTGCCGAATCTCTTGAGTCTATGTTATCAAATGAAGATTCAATTAGCAAGCAAATAACTAGTTGGACGGATAAAAAGAAAGAGTTTAGAGATTATTATGCAGACAAGTTGTCATACCAAGATGTCAAAAAATTACAAATTACAAAATTAGACTTGTGTTCAATTTTCTCAAACCCACAAACAAATCAACCTCCACCCATTACATGCAAGAGGTTCCCTATCCATTGGTGCAACAACCAAGCGATAAGGGACAATTTTGGGCAGAGGTGGTGGATGGTTTTTGACCATCCTCCATGCAATAATAATGAGGTCCCACAATACTTTTTGAGGAAACTCTATTGCAAGTTTGTCCTCAATAAAGTGCCAAACTATTTTGATATGTAGGACTTCCAGGGTAGAGGTGGGGGGTCAACACAAGCTAGAACAGGGGCATGTCTTGACCCACAGCGGGTAGTGAGATGAGTAATCAGCAGACCAGCCCACGAGCATGTTTCTATCCCTTCCATTGTGAAGGAGAGTGTTGAGGTCGATACACTTCAGTCGATTAGTGCCTTGACCCAGAGCATCATAGAGCATGCCAGTCCTGCAACACAGAGTGGGTTGGGAGATAGTGCGAGGAGTAGGGTGCCACCCCATACTTGCCAGGCTTGCGGGTCAACCTGTGGTTATGACCCCATGGACAGTCAGGATGCAAGTGCATAGGCTACATCTGCAGCTGAGCAGATGGTGATGACAGATACCCTCCTGAGTGAGACTTTTGGCCTTGATACTCAGGTAAATATTAGCAAGTTTATTGAATTTAATTTATTAAATTTTATTTTTGAAATACAAGATTAACTAATTTAAATTGATGATTTTAATGAAATTTCAGGGTCATAGCGTCGATGTGTTGGTCATGATGTTAGTCATTCACAAACATAGAATAAAAGTTACACAACAACCTTTACTCATCTTGAAAGATACGATGAATTCAAAGAATTCATGATCCCAAGTCTCCGTTGATTAGGTCTTAATCTACTGACGTTACTCAGTGGTTGATGTGTGTTGCTGTTTTCCATTCAGGGGCCTTACGTGTTTCTGCACTGTTCATCATCATCATCTTCAAATATCCTACTCTGGATGTTCGCTCTGCATAAATCTCCAACAATTCTACCTCTGCACTGTAAATTTAGTCAAATAATGTGTATACAGGCCGATATTTGCATGATTTCTATCATTATTTATGATTCTTTGCATGATATTTTCAGTACTACATGCATTTAACTCAAATATGCTAAGGATCTTCAGTTACCTACGGGATTTCAGCATATTTGACTGTTTTTGCTTGTTATTTATCATGATTTGCAGTTATGGTGATGAATTAATGAAATTGAAAAAAGGAAAAGGGTTAGAGAGTGAGATTCCCAAAATTACTGGACTTAGATCACTGATTCACATACAAGCTCCCATACTTGCAATGAAAAGAAGGAAAACTAGAAATCATACTTCACCAGGACATTCCACAAATCCGCATGATCTAGTGCAAAGCTTCAAAGGAAAGTTGACAACAACATGTAATGAAATGAAAGCGCTTCCAGTTGAACACAACATTCACCAGTACATATCCAGAAATCAACATAAAGATTACGCAAAGTTTACAATTAGGATGTAATCTGGAACTTCATATTCATTCAGTATGCTCAAGAACAGGTACATTTACAGTGATCTGAAGAAAGAACCTTGACATTTCAACAATTCTATCCTCATTAGTCTCAGTAATCCGATCTCCTAATTTATTCTACAGTAATTGACTCTTTGCGCCAGATGCGTCTGTGTATTCTAGTGTATTTTCTCCCTTTTAAAATGACAAGCCCTGGCTCTTATATAGAACAACTGCCAGAAAACGGTTACCATGATCCAAGGATCAGGATCCTCTCATAACAAACAACGGTCCAGATGAAAAGCACATGCTTCGCCAGTTAGCAAATGTACAGCTGGCACAGAATATTCTAGCATCTTCAACTTGATTCGGCCTCCAGCTGGCGAACAGCATATTTGACAATATCCTCCTCATTTCTGGCTCATGTTGCCTCCATGCGCAACTTTGTAATGCTCAGCTTCAGCAGCATCATCATGATTTCCTGCAAGTAAACAGACAAACATTAAGTTCATCATCATCATGATAAACAACAGGAAATAAACGCTTTATTAAACAAGTCCCCAAAATGTGCAGCATACGATTTTCAAATCACTGGAAATTTATGCACTAAATGCATAAACAGCATAAAAACAATCAGGTCAACCATCGTTGACCAAACATCAGGCAGTCGGCCCCTTCGAATTTCCATCGCTTCATGTTTTTGCCCATTCTCTTGTATATCGGGCTCAAAATATGATGATGATGACCCCAAATTATACAAAGAAATAATCGCCTTTCAACCATCCTTAGAATCCGGCTTTGCATCATCATCATATTTGCATCGGCGTGACTACATATGATCAGGGTGACAATTTTACCTTAGGCCGACGGCAACAGTTATACCGACGCCAAAAATCGTGATGATGACCAACTATATATCATCAAAGTGGCCGCAGGATATCACAAAATATGATGATCCTCCCTTCCTAATGCTCTGATGAAAAGCACATCAGGATGTTTTGTTCTTGCACATTCGGGAAAGAAAGACATCGTCATCATCATCATGATGAAGACAAACAGGAGGACTTGGAAAATGATCCTGCCGCTGAGGAAAATCATGATGACGTCATCGTCATCATCAGGCTTGGTTAAAATGCAAAGGGATGACGTCATCGTCATGTTTCGTTAAGATCAGGAGATAACTGGAATATCGGGTTCCCCCCAAGGAAGATGATCGGGTGGACGAATGCAGTATGACCCACTTGCGAAGAAGGTGATCCTCTCAAAAGATCAGGATGATGAACATCATCATCATCATATTTGCATTAGGTGATCTAAAATATGATCCTGCCGAAAGTCCTGATGACGTCATCAGGATATCCGGGGCTTGTGTTAATCTTCGAAGATGACGTCATCGTCATCATCATATTGGCGAAATGGATCACGCCATGGAAAACATCCTGCCGAAGGAGAAGGTGATGATGACGTCATCGTCATCATCATATTTGCAAAATGTTATACTTGTCGGCAGGATGATACTACGAACTGTCGGGAAATACTAACAAGATCATGATGATGATGTCAACAAGACTAAGGAATGAAATATTACCCTCCGCTTCGAAAGATAAGGTGATCATCACGATCACGCCAAAAGGAGATCAGGAGGATATTAGGAAATGTGATCCTGCCATGAAAGATCATGATGATGATGATCACGCATAAGGACTTTGACGTGCGCGCGATAATTATGCAGATGGCATATTTCTTAAGCAAGGTGACGATGATCATCAGCATGATATTATCACATCGGGTGATTTTAAATATCATGATGCTCGCAATGTTGGAATATCATGATGCTGATGATGTTAGAATATCATGATGATGATGATGCTTCCAGGGTCGCTTGACGGGAAAAGCTCACTATGACTTAAGATTGACGTCCGGATGTTTCGGGACTGCATGATTTTTTATCAGGCGATAGAGTAAGATCATGATGATGACCTTTGGCGACACAAAAGACCGCCCGACGGGGAGAACCTACTACGACTTAAACTTGACGTCCGGATGTTTCGACCTCAGGATATTATCGGGGGGCTTTTCAAGTATCATGATGATGATGTTCATACAGCAATTATCAGGTTTGACCAAAACTTTGACTGCTCACAACTCCCTCATATGGACGAATTTTCAAGTGATGCAAAAGGCAAACCTGCATGAAATTTCAAGCTCTTTCTAACCATGAAGTCATAGAAACAAAATATGAACTTTGACAAACTAACCTCATGATGATGACCCACCTCATCCTGACCTTCATGATGATGATGCACCTGACTTATTTTTACCAAACCCGCCAGAAACAGACAACACAAGCCAAAACAAAAGTTGGGTCCCTGTTTTGCCAAGTCAAAATGGGGCGTGTTGTGTAACCACACAACACGATGCAGTTTTCAGTGGTTCTCCACCTGCATTTTTCACTAGATCATCTACTGTCGAGGTATGTAACTAGTAAACAATTTTAAATATTACATGTGAATAACATCGTTATATGAATGGTATTCTAATATCTGATTTTGGATGTTGAATAGGTTAATACTGTAGATTTCACGGCAACACCTGCCAACGGTGGTGGATTTCAAAGCTTTACGGAGGTAATAAAATAAATAGTTTAATGAATGAATTGTACTTACTAAATTTTTGTATGTGATTTGTGTGCTTTATTGTGTGTACTTCCATGTTTAGATGAACGTGTGTGTATGTTAGGAGCCATGATTTGCATCACTATTATAGTTTTCGTAATTGAATAATGTTGTTTTATTTCCAGATGATGCAGGCTGCAGAGACACCTCCCCATGTTCATAGGGCAATGGAGCAGGGTGTGGCCTCTACGATTCATAGCTCCATGGCATTGATAGGGGTATGAGGCAGATTAGTAAATTTCAATTTACATTCATTGTTATAGTTGTCTATTTTTGAAAAATCAAAAGATTATTGATTTGAAGTTTAATTTCTATCTGGATGGTTTCTATAGGACATGACATCATCAGGGTCTATTCCTGCTACTGAGGCAAGCGAGGAGACAGATTATATGTTAGCGGTAAGTGATTATTTTGTTAAATGTTTTATTTTTTATAACATGTAATTTCTATATATTAATGTCTATACTTTTTATTGTAACAGGTAAAGATGCAGGAAGACCTAAATAGGAGGAGTAGCCCTCGGGTTCGTAGTAGACCACCCACATGCGCGTCTCCATCCCCTAGAAGATCAAAGGCTGCTCATGATTTATTCTCTTCACTAGCCAGAGGGGAATGACTTTTTATTGTGTTCCTTTGTTGTACGCCTATATGGCATTTGTGGACATATATTTTGTATTGTACATAGTTGACATTATATGCCTATATGGCATTCTTGTAAGCCTATATGGCTATTTTGTATATATGTTATACTTGTATCGATAGATATTGATGTATGCCTATATGGATATTTGGTTAATACAAATCTTTTTTATTGATGGCATCCATACTTGCATTATAAATCCACGTTTGAATGGATATTTGTAGATGGCTACTTCAAATATTTAAAGTCCAATTGTATTACATAGGATGTTTGCATTTTCTTTGATAGGCTTGATAGGCCATGGATTACATGATGGTGTTTGATGGAAAAGTATGGTACTAGAAGACTCTAGTTCATTCTTAATAGGCTTGTGATTGATAATATCTTTGCATGATTGCACTTGATCTTGGATCATGGGCATGTTGTTAGGATTTTGATTGCATTGTGGTGTTTGATGGATAGGCATGGTACTATGTGACTTTTGGATAGGCTTGGGAGAGGTACACTAATTGATTTTGTGATTTCTAGTTTGAGATTTTTCCTCCACTAGAAGTCCTTGGAGGAAATCTAAAAAGGATGATTTGGATGTAGTGGGTTTGGATTGATGGGATAAGTTGGAATGTAAGGATTATGAGATGGAGGATTTGAATAGGATACATAGGATAAACAGTTCTCACATGCGGTTGGGATTGGAGACATGAATTGAATATGAAGACCTTGGTCTAAAGTGGTTCTTCCCTTACCAAAGGTACCATAAGGATGACCATTAGATGTGTATTTAGGATTCACATGATAGCTAGTGCTAGTTATTTCTTGTTTGAAATATTCTTGCATGTTCATGAGTGGGAGATGAAGGTTTATGGAAAGTTTGCATGTAATGATCTCATAGTTAATGATATTGTCATCTTGATATCATCTTGATCTACAAGACTATCATCATCATCATTGTCAAAGGGATTTTTTGATTGATTTGGATAAAAGATCTCATTTAAAGGATGCATGGTTTGAGGACCTATTTTGATTGTGATTTTGAGTTTTGCATGAGCCTTGCACAAGGTAATAGGCATAGGGTTTTTATCTTGCATAATGATTTTTTCAAACCAAGGGTCCATGATGGAAATGATTAAGGATGATAGAATGTTTGGATTTTGGACTTTGAGATGTTTATGGTTGTAAATGTTTATTGTTTGGACTCAAATTTTGTTAAATGGTTGTTTGAAAGAGGACACATCAAACACAAAAATAAGATTGGTTTAAGTATGGATGCAAATGATGTTTACTAGTTTATTAAATGAAGACACATCAGGTACATTAATTGCCTATTCTATTGAAGTGGGTGTATCAATCTCCATGGGCTCAGCAATAGTCTGGTTTGAGGACATGGTTGATACATGGTGAGACTAGGAGTCTTGTTTCAGTGGGATTTGAGCATAGGTATAGTAATGATGATAATTATGGTGTCATGGATATGTAGGTACATTTGAGCATTGGCAAGACTTGACCATGTTTGTAGTTGATAGGTATGGGTTATGATGTTTGATTCATGATTACAGGTGGTGTTGTGGTTTACTTTTAGCACATTGTTCTTATCTCTTAGATGCTTGATTAGTTCCTTGACTATGGTTACTCATTTGTAAACTTGTTTGGAAAGTTGAATCTATGATTGATTTGGTGAAGTCTATAAGTTATATTATTTGATATCTCAGTTTGGAAGTTACTAATGTGATGATGATTTTGCATGTTTTCAATGGTTGGGATCTACAAGTTATGCATTTTTTTGGGATGCACACCTCATTGATTGTAGTGGGATGACTTGAATGCATATTGCCTATATCCACGGGATTGATTCAGTGTTGATGTAGACTTTGTTATTTTTCCTTGTCTATGCTCATTTGCGCATTGGTATGTTGCATTGGGATGAGAGGATGGATGATGAGAATGATTGGATATTTGGTTATTGGGACTTGTAGCATGTTTATCATGATGTCATGGATATCTTAGTTGCATAGTTTAGTGTGAGCTTTTGACAATAATGATGGTTTATCTACTTAGATTGGAGATCTTTGTTCTACTTTGGAGTTATTAGTATTATAGTTGAGTATGTGTGGACAATGGTGATCTTCATTTAGGAGATGGTTATCACAATGCCATGTGTAGTTCATATCATGGTTCAGTGGGAGCTTTGATAGTGATGTGTATTCATCACCTAGTGATGGATGATCTTATATAGTGGTTGGGTGTAATGGACAAACTCTTGGATTATGATTATTATTTGTAGTGAGAGTGCTTTGACATCTTGGCTACTATTTTTAGGAGATGGTTATCTTCATGTGGTTGTAGATGTTGATCCTTGGTTTAGAGGTGTTTGGTAGTGTGTCTTGGTGGACTCTTGAGTTTAGATTAGAGTATTAGCATGATACAAGTTCTCTTGAGACTAGGATGTCTGTATTGGTGCATGTGATCTTCTAGGAGGAGATGTTAGATCATGATGTCATGTTTGGATACCTAATTTTGTAGTTGGAGTTTTGACAGTGGTCTTGTTGGTTCTCTTGGTATTGAGTACATTGGTCATGTGCTTGGGAGCTTCATGATAATGTGGTGTTGCATTTGGAGCTTAACATGGATTGATTGGTTGTAGGTTCTCATACATACTTCGAGACTTGGGTGAGGCTAGAGTTCTCTTGGGATTAGAGACACTTGTTGAGATGGTTACCCTTTAGAGGTTTTAGCAGGAAGACCAAGGAGACTTTTACTTGGATATGGGCGTGAGTTAATTATGGACCTAGAGAAGATTCTTATTAGAGAGAGTCATTGTGGCTTGGTGTATCTTCGAGGAGCATTTTCATTCCCCACTCTTGGTCTACTCGGCAGACTATCATCTAAGAGGTATTTCCCATCCTTTAGATGAATTTTTTTAATGCTTTATCTTCTCATGGTTATGGATCTTGAGCTATGGTTATTGCTTCTAGAGGGTTCATTCAAGGGGTGTCTCTAAACATACTTTTTCTCAGGTGCTAAACTAGAGTTGTCTAGATGCACAAGTGCACCTCCCTCAATGAAGTTCATTTTGTTAACTTAGTTCATCCTAGTGACTCAAGGGGTTGTTATATTCTTTAGGCCCAATCTTTCATAGACTAAAACATTCACTCCATGTTAAGGCACTCAAAGGAGGCTCTAGAGATGGAAAATGGTGCCTTAACTCACTTATGTAAATTTTGGACTTTTAGGCAATTGCAAGATGTCTTGGAGGGCTCAATTCTTCAAGGCACCCATTTTGTTCACCACTTGTAGCATCACTTGTTCAAGGCGCATGTTTAGGATTCTCTGGTGCGATGTGTGATTTGGTCACAACAGGCGCCTAGAGTGAATAGGCTTTCATCCTGAATTAATACACTGCCTCCTTCTAACAATTTTTGGGGCAACAGAAAACCTTTCACCACGGGCAAATGTCTCAGAGATATAAAAAACTGAGAGAGGTTATTGTAGAGGCACTCTATGTGATCATGTTGCCTTAGACGGAATGTTTGTAAGTGACACAGTTTTTGAGTAACATCTCGTCAAAGATTGCTACCTTTTTGCACTTTGGACTCTTCAAGGATATCATCGGTACAATGTAGCTCAGACTGTTTCGACATGTTTGGATGAAAAATAGGACCATGCCTAGCATAAATGTACCCATTCGGACACGTTGGAATAGTCAGTTTGGTCGCATCAGGAGCAGGATGAAAGTTACACCCCTTTGCAACTTTACACTGCCTCCTTCTGACGATTTTTGGGGCAGCAGAAAACCTTTCACCACAGGCAAATGCCTTAGAGATATAAAAAACTGAGAGAGGTTATTGTAGAGACACTCTACATGATCGTGTTGCCTTAGACAAAATGTTTCTAAGTGACACAGTTTTCGAGTAACATCTTGTCAAAGATTGCTACCTTTTTTCACTTTGGACTCTTTAGGGATATCGTGGGTACAATGTAGCTCAGACTGTTTCGACATGTTTGGGTGAAAAAAAGGACAATGCCTAGTGTAAATGTACCCATCCAGACACGTTGGAATAGTCAGTTTAGTTGCATCAGGAGCAGGACAAAAGTTACACCCCTTTGCAACTTTACACTACCTCCTTCTGATGATTTTTGGGGCAGCAGAAAACCTTTCACCACGGGCAAATGCCTCAGAGATATAAAAACCAAGAGAGGTTATTGTAGAGGCACTTTACGTGATCGCGTTTCCTCAGACAGAATGTTTCTAAGTGACATAGTTTTTGAGTAACATCTCGTCAAAGATAGCTGCCTTTTTGCACTTTGGACTCTTCAGGGATATCGTCGGTACAATGTAGCTCAGACTGTTTCGACATGTTTGGGTGAAAAATAGGACCATGCCTAGTGTAAATGTACCCATTCAGACGCGTTGGAACAGTTAGTTTGGTCGCATCAGGAGCAGGACGAAAGTTACACCCCTTTGCAACTTTACATTGCCTGCTTCTGATGATTTTTGGGGTAGCAGAAAACCTTTCACCACGGGCAAATGCCTCAGAGATATAAAAAAATGAGAGAGGTTATTGTAGAGGCACTCTACATGATCGTGTTGCCTCAGACAAAATGTTTCTAAGTGACACAATTTTTAAGTAACATCTCATCAAAGATTGCTGTCTTTTTACACTTTGGACTCTTCAGGGATATCGTGGGTACAATGTAGCTTAGACTGTTTCGACATGTTTGGGTGAAAAAAAAGACAATACCTAGCGTAAATGTACCCATCCGGACGCATTGGAATAGTCAGTTTGGTTGCATCAGGAGCAGGACAAAAGTTACATCCCTTTGCAACTTTACACTACCTCCTTTTGACGATTTTTGGGGCAGCAGAAAACCTTTCACCACGGGCAAATGCCTCTGAGATATAAAAAACTGAGAGAGGTTATTGTAGAGGCACTCTACGTGATCATGTTTCCTTAGACATAATATTTTTAAGTGACACGATTTTCGAGTAACATCTTGTCAAAGATTGCTACCTTTTTGCACTTTGGACTCTTTAGGGATATCGTGGGTACAATGTAGCTCAGATTGTTTCGACATGTTTGGGTGAAAAAAAGGATAATGCCTAGTGTAAATGTACCCATCCAGACGCATTGGAATAGTCAGTTTGGTCGCATCAGGAGCAGGACAGAAGTTACACCCCTTTGCAACTTTACACTGCCTCCTTCTGACGATTTTTGGGGCAGTAGAAAACCTTTCCCCATGGGCAAATGCCTCAGAGATATAAAAAACTGAGAGAGGTTATTGTAGAGGTACTTTACGTGATCACGTTGGCTAAGACGGAATGTTTCTAAGTGACACAATTTTTGAGTAACATCTCGTCAAAGATTGCTGCCTTTTTGCATTTTGGACTCTTCAGGGATATCGTCGGTACAATGTAGCTCAGACTGTTTCGACATGTTTGGGTGAAAAACAGGACCATGCCTAGCGTAAATGTACCCATCCGGACGCATTAGAATAGTTAGTTCGGTCACATCATGAGCAGGACACCAAAAATGCAAAAGTTGCTTTGTGCAACTTGACAACATTGACACTTTTTTACAACATGACTCAAAGACTCAAACTGACCCCAAATGACTCAAACTGACTTAAAATCACCTTGATTTTGGTGCCCAATGTACATTATAGAGATCGAGGTGCTCCTTATCATTCAAACATCTTAGATGAGCGCATAGGAAAGGAAAAAGCTCTAAGTTTCATCATCATGAGTGCCTAATATCAAGAGACTTTAATGGCTCAAACCTTAGCATGGAGTCCTAAGGCACATTTCATGTCTCCTTTCATCTAGTTTGGTGCCCTTATGTATATTTTTCAACTTGATTTGGCGCCCTGTATGTGAAGGAAGATCTAAAGGCATGAAAGTGGATGTCATGTTGCAAGAGTTTGGATCATCAAAATTGAAAGAAATAAGTCTATTAAGCTTGGTCACCCTTGGTCTTCTTTTCATTCATTATGAGCGCCTTGAGAGAATGGTATATAGGTCATCATCATGATTGGGCGCCTTGGATCCAGAGTGTTGGAGAGATCATCAAATGGTGTCTAGAGGAAGTAGGGTGAGTTATGAGTTTGGTCGCATCAGGAGCAGGACACCAAAAATGCATAACATGATGATGTAAAAATGTGTACATATGTGTAAAAATGTAGGAGGAAATAAAAAAAAGACAAACCTTACAAATTAATGTGCATACTTACAACTCAATGTAACATAACTTTACAAAATCAATGTGAATACTTACAAATTAATCCAATGAACCATCCGGGTCTGCTCTACTCTTTATTGTGTCAAGTATTGCTTCATGGTCAGACTCACGTACCTTCCACAATATTTTGTTCAAAGGTCTACCCTGATACTTTATCAAATGAACATTGGATGCCACGACAAGGTTCGAGTAATGAAGAATCTTCTGATGCATGTCAAAGTCTTAAAATAGCCAAATATTAACACTCTTATGTGGGTACCTTCTAAGCCATGTTCTAGTAATAACCACTGAGCCTGTAGGGTATTCGATGTTTTCTCCATCTGTAACAGGGGCCTCCAATTTCTTTTTGGCCTCAACACAACGACATAAGTAATAATCTGTTCCCTCTTCATTATCTTCATCTGCAATAACTGTATATACGTGCCCTACATTGATATGTGTAGCAAATTAGATGAAATTAGTCAACATTACAAAAACACTACAAAGTAAGATGACATTACCTGGTTGAACTAGATGAAATTAGATGCATATGCGTGCCCTATATTACCTGGTTGAACTAAATCTGATATGTGGTCAAAGTCAACTGACAATTCCATCTGTGTTAGTTCCAGTGTCGTCAGGGGTCGATACGTGTCAAGTGGGCTAAGATAACTTAACTGCCATTCGTCAACCCACTCCTTTGACTCGCACTCATCCTAGACTTGAATTGTACAAGAAGAACAAAAGAATGACATCTTTCGTGTATGGATACTCCATGAACCTGCAATTGAGCTTCTGAAAGAGTGCATCTCATTTGATCCTGTCAGTGTACAACAATCCTCATATGGTGCAATGTTAGTATCATCTATCAACCAAAAAAATCTATGAACTAAAGACTTACCTTCATTACCTGGACCCATGGAAGCATTACACCACTCGAAAATCGATTTTGCATCTATCAACTTTGCATTGTCTTTATACTTTAACTCTTCTTGTGCTATGGCTCTTTTGGTACATGCTCCTGCACTATCATGCTCCCCCTTTCCATGCCCGGCCTCAAAAAAGTTCCACATATGTTGAATACCTGTAAAATTATGCCTCCTACTCAGCTAATAGAAATTCTGCGAGTTCTTGAATTGTGACGCACAGTTATCTGACCATATGATATGCTGACTAAACGATATGCCCCTTCTAGCCAAATCATTGTAGAACACCTGAAAGCAACCTTGCACGAACTCCGTAGAATGCATGTGATCATCACTAATATAGAAATTATACTCCCTTATGATCTTTCTGTCATCCTCTGTACTATCATTTGCATGAATGAATGTGATGTGCACAAATATAGAAACCTGTGTGGAGTTGTAATATTATGATTGCACCTCACGCTGTGGCTGTAGACTATAGTTCTCTACAAAGTCAACCACTGAAACAATGCTACCAACCGGAAATGTGTCCTTGCATAACTTGAATTACAAGTCCAACCATCGAGCTCTATGGGCATGTCTTGCATACTCATACACTATGCTGTCACGAAATATAGGCATAAACTGATACACTAGAATCTTTTCAATAACTAATTCACACCTCTTTGCTTCTTTACCATCTTTTGTATTGTATGCCACTATTTTATACTTGCCAAACTCTACTAGTTCGTTTCCAACTGCATGTGTTATTTCCATATGTTCACACATTGGCAAAGGTTGCAAGCCATCGCAACGACGACATGTGCCATCCAAGCATAATTTCTTGTAGAATATTTGATCTTCCTCTCTTTCACATAAAATTCTTGATATGAAGTCTCTTGAAGATGTTGGTGGGCACATATGGCACAACCCTACAAATCATTGTTAGTATGCATATCTAAACATATAGACCTATAAGCATCAAAATGGTTAGAAAATTCAATATGTAATCTACAACAACAAGTAGTGCGTGTGTGATTTATCTTAACATAGAAAGGTTTTAGCAATTCAAAATATCTTTGACAAATTTTAATTTGAGGATACTTCTCTAGAAATTTACCATAAAACTGTGTTTGAGTCTCATCCAAAAAATGCTTTGGATGTGGCTCACGGTTCTGACTACCGATTCTCCTTCTTACCACATCCCTTTGATTTGGAGATACCCTTGTGTAATTCTTCCAAAAGTCTTCAATTAGTGATCTCAATGCTTCAACAATTGGTTTATCTTTTCTTGGTAGTCTCCCCGAGAATGCCCATAATTCATTGGCATTAGTGTCCTCAATTCTTTGGCGTCTTCCAATGGCTCTTGATAAAGTTTTCCTATTAATTCTCAATTCTTGACTTGTCTTTCTAATGAGACGAGCTTTCCTCGTTTGACTACTTACTATAGTCGATGTAATCACACGCCGTGTTGCATTACTATCTTTTGTGTGTGAGGTGTTACCCACACTCTCATACGCACTCATTAGATTCTTGACAATAGATTTTTTACTTGAAGCCTCTGATGTTCTCAACCCAAGAATCTTCATGATAGACCTATACTTTATACTTCGCATCATTTCAACGAATAGTTGACATTTTGCAGTCTCATTTAACTTTTCAAAGAACAATCTCCAAATCTTATTAGCATATCTTCTACAAGTGCGTTTTGAAATCTTACCTTCCATTGGCTGCAAAATATTCTCATCAATATCAATCAAATACTTTGGCTTTCTATGCAAAATTCTAGGTGGTGTCAAGTTAGGTAAATTCATCTCAACATTAGGAATTTCATCAATATTTAAATGAGATGGGTTAGATGGCATACCTTCGATCGAAGATGGAATAGATGACATACCTTGAGGTTAAGGTGGGAATGATGGCGTACCTCCTTCATCACATGTGAGTGATGATGTACTCTCAACTTGAGATGTGCTAGATGGTGTCCCTACATGTTGACTTGCGGTAGAGGACGTGTCTCCAACTATAGTATTCAAATCTCTCGTACCACGAAGTTTTTGCATTCGTTCTCTTTGTGCCGCCAATACCATATCTCTTTGTGATGGTTGTGGTTCCTCTTCAATTGGTATGTCTTCATTTATCGTGTCTAATTTCCTCTTCTCATGAAGTTCCCTCATAGCCACTGCTTTCTTTGCATTCTTAGCTTCTATCTCTTCCTGTGTTGGTTTAATTCTTGATCGTTTCCTCGGCATGATGGAGAATTTGTCTGTAGCATGATAAAGAGACCAAGATAATAGTGGGATTGTATTTTTTTTATGTTGTAAGGATTTATTCTTGTAAAGTTTGACATCATGGTATGTTAAGGTTTGTTTATTACACATAATTATTAAAGAGCCCAAGTGTAGAAAATATACATGGCATCATGTGAGATTGTAAGCTGCTTTTTTGATTGGGAATGTGTCTATTTTAAACATTTATGATAAAGCATGATAAAGTAATTCAATCCAAAATAAGGAAAATGTAAAGAACATGCATGTAAAGACTTGACATACCTAAAAAATGAAGATTTGAATGGAGAGACTACCCAATTATGTAGTGTTTTTATCTTCTTGCATCAAACTCCTCAACAATTTGAGTTTTTCACCACTTGCTTCCTTTTCAATGTTAAATTCAATAACACTCAAATATCATTACTAACATTAATACTATTAACCAATCTATAATGTTAAATTCCTAAAATTGAATCACAATTAACATTGCAACACTACAAAAATTGAAACTTGAATAGATATATATCAAACTTGGTGTGAAAACTATGTTATTTCCTCCTTCTCAAGTTGGCAAAGAAGAAAAGGTGGTGGAAAGATCATGCAAAGGTGGTACAATGTGTCAAATGTGCATGTGAACTTCCCAACAGCATGAAAGCACTTCTTTTTTGTCGGAGCACGTGCAGAATCAGTAAGAAAATAGAGCATGTGGGCCTGGATCATGGGGGTAACCACTTTTTTACCATGTCAATAGAAAGACAAAATGCGAGCGCGTTATAACGCACTCGCGCTATAACGTGCTCACGTTTTGTCCTACTATAGATTCATCACATCCTTTGCATTCATCACATCTCTTTCCTGCAAGAGCTTGCTAGATGCTCTGCCATATGATAGGCACAACAATGAAGGGGCAAGCCCTCATAATCAAGTTCTTGATAGAAAATGCCCTCAACCCTCAACGTCAAACCCTAATCCCTCAACCCTTAACTCTGATCCCTCGACCCTCAACCCTCAACGTCAAATCCTAATCCCTCAACCCTTCACTCTAATCCCTTAACCCTCAACCATATCCCTAAACCCTTAACCCTCAATGTCAAATCCTAATCCCTCAACCCTAAACCCTCAACACTATACCTTAAACCCTAATCCCTCAGCCCTTAACCCTAAACCTTATCCCTAAACCTAATCCCTCAACCCTCAACCCTCAACCCTAATCTGTCATCCCTCAACTCTAATCCCTCATCCCTAAACCCTAAATGCTATCCCTAATCCTACACCCTCAACAGACTCGATACTATACCTTAAACCCTAATCCCTTATCCCTAAACCCTCCAACCCTATCCCTAATCCTTATATCCTCCACACTCTACTTTAACCCTAATTCCTTGACCCTCAACCCTATCCGTAAACCCTTGACCCTCGAACCTCAACCCTCAACCCTCAACGTCAAACCCTAATCCCTCTACCCTCGACACTCTTATTTAACCCTAATCCCTTGACCATTAACCCTATCCCTCAACCCTCAACCCTCAACTCTCAACATTAAACCCTAATTCATCAACCCTAAACCCTAATCCCTCAAACCTAAACCCTATCCCTAAACCATCAACCCTCAACACTATACCTTAAACCCTAATCCCTATCCCTCAACCCTTAACCCTTAAAACTTAAACCCTATCCCTACACCCTCAACACTTGACACTATATCTTAAGCCTTAAACCCTCATCCCTAAAGCCTCAACCCTCAATCCTTAAACCTTCAACCCTAAACCCTATCCCTAATCCCTCTACCCTTGACACTCTAACCCTAATCCCTTGAACCTCAACCCTATCCCTAAACCCTTGACCCTCGAACCTCAACCCTCAACCCTTGACGTCAAACCCTAATCCCTCAATCCTTAACTCTGATCCCTCATCTCTCAACCCTAAACCCTAAACCCTCAACCCTCAACATCAAATCCTAATCCCTCAACCCTTCACTCTAATCCCTCAACCCTAAACCCTATCCCTAAACCCTCAACACTATACCTTAAACCCTAATCCCTCAGCCCTCAACCCTAAACATTATCCCTAAACCCTAATCCCTCAACCCTCAACCCTAATCCGTCATCCCTCAACTCTAATCCCTCATGCCTAAACCCTAAATGCTATCCCTAATCCTACACCCTCAACAGACTCGATACTATACCTTAAACCTTAATCCCTTATCCCTAAACCCTCCAACCCTATCCCTAATCCTTATACCCTCCACACTCTACTTTAACCCTAATTCCTCGACCCTCAACCCTATCCCTAAACCCTTGACCCTCGAACCTCAACCCTCAACCCTCAATGTTAAACCCTAATCCCTCAACCCTTAACTCTGATCCCTTGACCCTCAACCCTATCCCTAAACCCTCAACCCTCAACGTCAAATTCTAATCCCTCAACCCTTCACTCTAATCCCTCAACCCTAAACCCTCAACACTATACCTTAAACCCTAATCCCTCAACCCTAACCCTAAACCTTGTCCCTAAACCCTAATCCCTCAACCCTCAACCCTAATCTGTCATCTGTCATCCCTCAATTCTAATCCCTCATCCCTAAACCCTAAACTCTATCCCTATTCCTAGACCCTCAACAGGCTCAATACTATACCTTAAACCCTAATCCCTCTACCCTTGACACTCTTATTTAACCTTAATCCCTTGACCATTAACCCTATCCCTCAACCATCAACCCTCAACCCTCAACTCTCAACATTAAACCCTATTTCATCAACCCTAAACCCTAATCCCTCAAACCTAAACCCTATCCCTAAACCATCAACCCTCAACACTATACTTTAAACCCTAATCCCTATCCCTCAACCCTTAACCCTTAAAACTTAAACCCTATCCTACACCCTCAACACTTGACACTATATCTTAAGCCTTAAACCCTCATCCCTAAAGCCTCAACCCTCAATCCTTAAACCTTCAACCCTAAACCCTATCCCTAATCCCTCTACCCTCGACACTCTAACCCTAACCTCGACATTAAATGCTAATCCGTCAACCCTAAACCCTAATCCTAAACCCTCAACACTATACCTTAAACCCTAATCCCTCAACCCTCAACCCTAATCCATCATCTCGCAACTCTAATCCCTCATCCCTAAACCCTAAATGCTATCCCTATTCCTAAACCCTCAACAGACTCGATACTATACCTTAAACTCTAATCCCTTATCCCTAAACCCTCCAACCCTATCCCTAATCCTTACACCCTCCACACTCTACTTTAACCCTAATCCCTTGAACCTCAACCCTATCCCTAAACCCTTGAACCCTCAAACCTCAACCCTCAACCCTCGATGTCAAGCCCTAATCCCTCAACCGTTAACTCTGATCCCTCATCTCTCAACCCTAACGCTAAACCCTAAACCCTAAACCCTCAAGCCTCAACGTCAAATCCTAATCCCTCAACCCTTCACTCTAATCCCTCAACCCTAAACCCTCAACACTATACCTTAAACCCTAATCCCTCAACCCTCAACCCTAAACCCTAATCCCTCAACTCTCAACCCTAATCCGTCATCCCTCAACTCTAATCCCTCATCCCTAAACCCTAAATGCTATCCCTAATCCTACACCCTCAACAAACTCGATACTATACCTTAAACCCTAATCCCTTATCCCTAAACCCTCCAACCCTATCCCTAATCCTTATACCCTCCACACTCTACTTTAACCCTAATTCCTCAACCCTCAACCCTCAATGTCAAACCCTAATCCCTCAACCCTTAACTCTGATCCCTCGACCCTCAACCCTATCCCTAAACCCTCAACCCTAAACCCTTAATCCTCAACGTCAAATTCTAATCCCTCAACCCTTCACTCTAATCCCTCAACCCTAAAACCTATCCCTAAACCCTCAACACTATACCTTAAACCCTAATCCCTCAATCCTAACCCTAAACCTTGTCCCTAAACCCTAATCCCTCAACCCTCAACCCTAATTCGTCATCCATCATCCCTCAACTCTAATCCCTCATCCCTAAACCCTAAACGCTATCCCTATTCCTAGACCCTCAACAGGCTCGATACTATACCTTAAACCCTAATCCCTCTACCCTCGACACTTTTATTTAACCCTAATCCCTTGACCATTAACCCTATCCCTCAACCTCAACCCTCAACCTTCAACCCTCAACCCTCAACTCTCAACTCTCAACATTAAACCCTAATTCATCAACCCTAAACCCTAATCCCTCAAACCTAAACCCTATCCCTAAACCATCAACCCTCAACACTATACCTTAAACCCTAATCCCTATCCCTCAACCCTTAACCCTTAAAACTTAAACCCTATCCCTACACCCTCAACACTTGACACTATATCTTAAGCCTTAAACCCTCATCCCTAAAGCCTCAACCCTCAATCCTTAAACCTTCAACCCTAAACCCTATCCCTAATCCCTCTACCCTTGACACTCTAACCCTAACCTCGACATTAAATGCTAATCCGTCAACCCTAAACCCTAATCCTAAACCCTCAACCCTCAACACTATACCTTAAACCCTAATCCCTCAACCCTCAACCCTAAACCTTATCCCTAAACCCTAATCCCTCAACCCTCAACCCTAATCCATCATCCCTCAACTCTAATCCCTCATCCCTAAACCCTAAATGCTATCCCTATTCCTAAACCCTCAATAGACTCGATACTATACCTTAAACCCTAATCCCTTATCCCTAAACCCTCCAACCCTATCCCTAATCCTTACACCATCCACACTCTACTTTAACCCTAATCCCTCAACCCTAAACCCTATCCCTAAACCCTTGACCCTTGAACCTCAACCCTCAACCCTCAATGTCAAACCCTAATCCCTCAACCCTATCCCTAAACCCTAATATGTCATCCCTCAACTCTAATCCCTCATCCCTAAACCCTAAACGCTATCCCTATTCCTAAACCCTCAACGGGCTCGATACTATACCTTAAATGCTAATCCCTTATCCCTAAACCCTCCAACCCTATCCCTTATCCCTTAACCCTCATGATTAATAGCCTTAAATGTAAAAAAATTTAAGGGGAACATAATGTGAGCGCGTTATGTCAAACATGACAAACAACAGACTTGCGAGAAAGGAAAAATGCAAAGCAAAACATAATGCGAGCGCGTTATAATGCACTCGCGTTATGTCTTGCTTTAGGAATCCCAAGCCTTGGGCTTGGGATTTGCTTTGGATTTCCAACCCAAAGGCTTGGAGTGCCTTATGAACAGTCACATACGTGTTTTTCTATATTCTTCAAAATTTCACATAATTTCGTTCGTGCTAACCCTCAGATTTGCACGTGTTTCAAGGTCAAACAAATCAAACACTTGGGTAATGTTAGGCTTTCTCTTAGCTATTTGACGATGTGATTTTTTTCACATTTTAACAATGTTAAGCCTTTCATCTTTAATTTCTTTTGTTTGTGTGTCTGTTTTTAGGCAAAAACCACTGTTTGGTCTTTTTTTCATTGTAAATTAACTATTCATTCAAATTTCAAAAAAATTACATATTTAGAAACTAGACTCCATTCTACAAATATTAAAAAAATAAAAAAATGATTTTCAATTAGTTTTCAAAATTTATAGGGGTAGCACGGCCAAAATTCTATTTTTTAGGATATGTCCACTTTGAAAATTAGTAAAAAATCAAATATTCATCAAAAAATTATCAGAAAAATTGGGAATAAACTACATGCTATTAGCTAATTTCTCATTGAAGCGATTTTAAAAATACCAAAAAAAATTGACCTTTTGAAGGAGCCACAAAACATGCTATGTTATGTTTTTTTGACAGAAACAACACCAATTTCTGTGGCTCCCTCTTTTGAACCCCTTAATCTATGCCATTTTCAAAACAAAATAGTAGTTTAGAAAGTAGACTCGGAGCACTACAAACATTGTTTTGGTTGCATCTCTAAATTTTGAGTGTAACTATGCTCAATTTCTCATCCAAGGCCAGTATTTCTTGATTTTAAAAAAAAAGTGGCCACTTAAGACCCCTTTTTGGCCCCCCATCTTCCTACACTTACCCTGGGCACCCGTGCCCAAGTCCTCCCTGATTGGTCAGGGCAAATTTCAATACATGTCAGCATAGGACCTTTAAATGGGTCTCTCGTTGTTGGCTCTTTTGATTTAATTTATGAATGTTAGCAGGAAATCATATATAAGTGTGTTTTTGAATTCATTTTGAGTTAAGATCGATAGAGCGAACATATAATCTTAGAGAAAAGAGCATTCAAAGCATTCATTGTGTTATTGTTGCATATTTGTGTTTGTATTGTGTGTGTTGTAGATTTAGAATCATCATCCATCTCCTTATGAGTTGAAGGATCTTCATTCTCCTAAGGGCTCCACCTCCAAGGTGATATCATTGTTATTTGAATCATTTTATCATCATTGGTTTATCTTTGGCCTCTGCCCTGCTAGGGCATACACTCTCTCTAACAACAGTGCTGGAAAGCTTGAATGTTATTCCAAGATTTGACTGAGGCAAATCCCTAAACACCACAACCCCCAAACCCCTTTTCTTCTTGTGAGTAGGTTACAGGTGCAAAGTCTAAAGAAGTGAAGGTACAAGAAGGTTGTGTAAGGGAAAGGGTTTCAGGATCTGAAAGTAGTTTGCAAATATTCCACTGTGGAAGACTTGGGCACCCGCCTCAAAGTCCTCCTGCTCAAATAGGCATTGAATCCAGCATCAGGATACTCTCTGCGACATTTCTCTAGTTTCAAGTTTCTAAAGATTCTATCTTTCTAGACTTGGGCACCCGCCCTGTAGTCCTCTGACTTTCTAGCTTCTAGGGCACAGGTTCTAATATCTCTTTGATCATCCTTTTGCATTCAGATTCTGGGTTTTTGTCATCTTCTGTCTAATACAAGTTAATTATCTTATAACTAGGGTTTTATGCATACTTGACCTAGGGTTTGATAAAAAGGCTTGGTTAAATGTTATCTTTCAATAGTAAACAAGAGCACAAGATCTATAGCTGAGTCCACCTCTCTTGGGTTGTGATTTTAGCTCAATCTTGTCCTTGAATGTTATTGTGGAAGAGGGTTTGATTTGGTATGCATGCTTGTCTCCTTCATTCATCTTTTCCATACATAACACACTTAAGGGGAGATGTTAGTGTGAAAATAGCTTTCACCTATCTAGATTGACTAGGTTCTATTCACACTATGCTTAAGCTCACTTAGATAGGTTGTCTCACCTCATATGGTTGAGACGTGTGTCCTCATCTTTTTGAGACACCTAGTGCATGCATACTTGCCACTTGCTCAAACACGTCATTTGAGCTAGACAAGTGTTGCACCTTTGGAGGGTTACTCAGTCATCATGTTCAACCATCTCACCTCTTCAACCTTGCCTTTATATGCAAGGTCTCTTTGTACATTTCACAAGCTTCACATTTGATTGACTTGTATGATAGTTTTGGCTTTCATTGTGCACATTCAACTTTGTGGAAGTGTTCTTGATTTTGCAAGTTGATCTTGGGTACTCCAACACATCTCTATATAGATAATACCCAAATTAAATTGAACACCTCTAACTCATTTAATTTCATCCCTCCCCTATTCCCTTTGTGATTTATAAATACTAATTAACTGATAGGATCCTTGTGGGCTTTCAAGCCCAAGAATTCATTACGAAATTGTAAATGTTGTAAAAAATTGACATCGAGAAAAAAATTAATTGTCAAAATAGTATGCAATAAGCATTACATTTATTTTTGTAGGAGATTATATATAAATAAATAAAAAATTTGATTCTAGAGTTATATATTAAATAATAGGCTCAATTTTATACTTATTTAAGTGTGATTATCCACCAATTTAGACCAACTCATTCGATGGTCACACATACTTGTTTGTGTTGCTTACTACCTGTTATGATGGACTTTAGTTTGTGTTCCTAGATTGCCTACAATTGATAGAAAAATTCCATGATGTTAATTTTTGTTTTGTGGTAGCTTGCATTGATATTGCTTATTAGTAATTGTCATCAATTTACTCGAATTTGAGCAAGATCTTTTGTTGAAAAGGATTTGCATGTTTTTTTATAAGAATTGAATTTTGTGGATCAACACAATTAGTCTTTACCTTCGAATATGGTTGAAAAAATTATGACAATTGGTGCAGGAGCACCTTAGCAAATTAATGTTTTCATGGACCAATTTTGTAGAATTTGAGTCCATTTTAGAGATTTAATGTTGTAATAGGATCAATTTGATCATTTGAAGTTATGTTGGAGTCATTTGGACATAATATCTAAAAGTTGTTATTCAAAATGTAAAATTCCTAAAAGTTGTAAAATGAGGAAGGTGAAGGGTCACTTTGTTCCAATTCATTGGAAGGAAGTGGTAACTGAAAAGACAAGTTGTTATGCCTTTAAAAAAGGCCTTGTAACCTTTAGAAACTTGGAGGTGATTGTAGATTGAAAATAGAATGTTAAAAACACTGTTTTTCTATATTTTCTTCAGAAAATTTGCTGCTCTCAGCTGTGGTACGGCCCTGTACGGACAGGGAATGATGTATAATTATGTTTTAATGATAATAGGTTCAATCACCTTCCCTTTCCACTTTGTTTCATGCATTTTGGTTTTATTTTGTGAAAGATATTGCAAATTTGGTAAAAACTGCCAAAAAAAATAGTTAAAACCCTGTTTAGGGTAAACAGACAAGAAAGACTGTGTTTCTCTCGTTTTGTGCTTTGCATGTGACTAATCCTTGGTGGAAAGTGAGTGTGGCTGTAGGTGCCTTCATATTCTAAGGGTCTCTGGCCAAATAACTATGGTTGATGTAGAGAAAATCAAAGTCTATGACTGTTTTTTCTGTCACAGTCCAGAAAACAGAATCTAGGGACAGTCAAGAAGGTAAACCTTGGGATTTGTGCTCATATCTTTGCAAAAATGAACATTTGATGAATTAATAAGTTTGTGCAGACCTTGTGTGAAGTATTCCATGCACATGCAAGGTGTGGGGAGTCGTGGTTTACCCTTTTTCAATAAGCCCTGTTTGCATGCAAGCCTATTAGGCCTATTTAGCACAGCGACAGTCCTATTTTGGATAGTTCCTTCCAAAGTAACCTACATTGATTTCTAGATATGTTTTAAAATGCCTTAATGGGTACTCAAAACAGGTTTTAGATGTTGGAAATCAGGTCGAATTTGAAAGTTATGGTCAAAAAACAGTAAATTTCTGATTTTTTTAAGTTTTTGTGCTATGAAACAAGGGATTTATGAAGGATTGGTAATGAGATGAAAGGGAAGACCTTAATGGTTGGTTGTTTTGGTTAATTGAATGTATTTGGTGAGTGGGGCTAATGTTGTTGATGCCTCTTATACCTTGGTGAAAGGGTTGAATCATTGCAATACATCAAAACTAGTTTATTGAAGTTTCTTTGTATGGTCTTGTGAGGATCAATCTTGAAGACAAGCTTTGAAATTTGGTATAAGTAATGTGAATGTTTTTCTCCTCTGCATCAGATTGGTATCAGAGCTCAGAAGATTCTGAGCGTGTAGATAGAGCGCCGAAGGAGGCAATCTACACCAGGAGTTCGGGATGAGCATTGGTTTTTGCTATCTGATTCTTGTTGAGAAGTTTTATGGTTGCAGGTGCAAGTTCACTCACTGCTGAAGGCAGACAGGAAGGTCTGTCAAGAGGGCCAGAAGAGATGGTCCATTGGTTGTCGCCAATAGTCTTGGGGAGAGAGGCAAAAGAGGACTCCCAGGTGAGGGACAGAAGTGTTGCTGTAGCAGGAAGGAGTGGACTTCAGATGCACCTTGGAGGCAACCAGTCAAACTCCATTAATAGGAGTCATAGTTGGAAGGTAAAGAGGAAGCAGAGGAGGAATCAAGTCAGGGTTGAAGACATAAAGAGGCAAAAGTTGTTTGAAGCAGACCACACAACTCTTGGGACAAGAGTTTTCTTCATGCTGAGGAGTATGGTGCAGGAGCACCTTAGCAAATTAATGTTTTCATGGACCAATTTTGTAGAATTTGAGTCCATTTTAGAGATTTAATGTTGTAATAGGATCAATTTGATCATTTGAAGTTATGTTGGAGTCATTTGGACATAATATCTAAAAGTTGTTATTCAAAATGTAAAATTCCTAAAAGTTGTAAAATGAGGAAGGTGAAGGGTCACTTTGTTCCAATTCATTGGAAGGAAGTGGTAACTGAAAAGACAAGTTGTTATGCCTTTAAAAAAGGCCTTGTAACCTTTAGAAACTTGGAGGTGATTGTAGATTGAAAATAGAATGTTAAAAACACTGTTTTTCTATATTTTCTTCAGAAAATTTGCTGCTCTCAGCTGTGGTACGGCCCTGTACGGACAGGGAATGATGTATAATTATGTTTTAATGATAATAGGTTCAATCACCTTCCCTTTCCACTTTGTTTCATGCATTTTGGTTTTATTTTGTGAAAGATATTGCAAATTTGGTAAAAACTGCCAAAAAAAATAGTTAAAACCCTGTTTAGGGTAAACAGGCAAGAAAGACTGTGTTTCTCTCGTTTTGTGCTTTGCATGTGACTAATCCTTGGTGGAAAGTGAGTGTGGCTGTAGGTGCCTTCATATTCTAAGGGTCTCTGGCCAAATAACTATGGTTGATGTAGAGAAAATCAAAGTCTATGACTGTTTTTTCTGTCACAGTCCAGAAAACAGAATCTAGGGACAGTCAAGAAGGTAAACCTTGGGATTTGTGCTCATATCTTTGCAAAAATGAACATTTGATGAATTAATAAGTTTGTGCAGACCTTGTGTGAAGTATTCCATGCACATGCAAGGTGTGGGGAGTCGTGGTTTACCCTTTTTCAATAAGCCCTGTTTGCATGCAAGCCTATTAGGCCTATTTAGCACAGCGACAGTCCTATTTTGGATAGTTCCTTCCAAAGTAACCTACATTGATTTCTAGATATGTTTTAAAATGCCTTAATGGGTACTCAAAACAGGTTTTAGATGTTGGAAATCAGGTCGAATTTGAAAGTTATGGTCAAAAAACAGTAAATTTCTGATTTTTTTAAGTTTTTGTGCTATGAAACAAGGGATTTATGAAGGATTGGTAATGAGATGAAAGGGCAGACCTTAATGGTTGGTTGTTTTGGTTAATTGAATGTATTTGGTGAGTGGGGCTAATGTTGTTGATGCCTCTTATACCTTGGTGAAAGGGTTGAATCATTGCAATACATCAAAACTAGTTTATTGAAGTTTCTTTGTATGGTCTTGTGAGGATCAATCTTGAAGACAAGCTTTGAAATTTGGTATAAGTAATGTGAATGTTTTTCTCCTCTGCATCAACAATGCTTATTTTTTTCTTAAGTGAAATAGAATGATTATTTTTGATTCTCATGAATTAAATGAAAGGTTTATAAAATAATGTTTTCACTTATTTTTATACTTTTTCTTGAAATATTTTAGTCGACTTATCTAAAATTGTTTTATAAATTTTGTTTGAATAAAATGCATGTTATTATGACTTAATTAGTCAATGCGCTTTTCTCTCTAAGCTCTCAAACCTTAAAAAAAAAAAGTACTTTAAAATGTTGACTCATGTTAAAAACATATTATTTAGTCACTAAACTCTTCCACTATATAAGAAAAAACATTCTTCTCCATACAACAAAATACTTTCTATTAACACACATCCATATTCCTTATACCAAACACACTCTCCCCATTTCTTAACAATAGAGGTGATAGTCTAACTTTTTCTTGAAATCGGTGGAGAAGTTGCTTCAAGAAAATCCAATCCGCTGTAAGACAATTTGTGGGATGCCATACGATAGGTACCTTGCTTGTGATAATTGAGCACGTTAAGTTGAGAAATTGATGTCTTCTCGTTTGGGCAAAAGAGCTTGGCTGGATTTCAACGCCACTGACAGTAATCCTGTACAACAATACCTGCTCCGTGTCGTGTTGGAATCTATGTTGGAGTTTTGGTAGCAACCGAGCTGCACGAGGCAAGAGTTGAAAACAATAACTAAATGGTTCGCTCAAGGAAGCGTTTCTTTGGTAATGAATGTTTGATGCTTCTTTCTCTCTCAACTATGTTATAAGTATTCAAGAAAAACATATTAATATGTTTATATAATTTAAATTTATATATTAAAATATTATAATATTAATATATATTTTAAAATATTTTTTTCTTTCTTTGCATTACAATAGTTTAAAAATTAAAAGAAAAAGAATTGTGGCTATACACAATCTAACATATATGGGTGATTCTATAATAGCGTGTACAATCCTTTAGGTAACTCTATAGCATGTACTTTCATGTCATTGTAACTCTATTTGATGGTCCAATCCTTGCTTCGAAACAAATATTTCTCCTTAAAATTAGGTGAGCAAAGGCAAAGGGTCTACCCAAGGACATTCATATAGATGGGCTTTGATTGAAGGACCTTCAAATACAGTTACTTGGAAACAAAATAATCTCATTTATTAATAAATTCACATATATTCCTAAATCAATTTTTTTAGAAAATAAAATTATTAATGGTTTGTTTGCACATTTCCATCAAGTTTCAACATGTTCCCAAAAGTTGTCAATGTGTTTCAAGAATGTTGTCAAATTTGCAACTTTACCAAATTTCATGTTTCCATCCTAAATACATGACTATCTTTGACTTGTGTAACTTGTCCCTATGACTACTAACACTATGATAGTCAAGACTACTTCTTATCATAATGGTTGTCTTAAATTTCCATACACTATCCCATATTGTCACTTATAACTTATTTAGGGGCTACCCCTAGGGTATTATGTTAACCTCCATTCAAGAATCTCCATGACCACTCCCCAAATTTTGATAAGTTACCAAGGGGCAATCAAATTCTGTTAAAAAATCAGACATTACCTTTATAGTAGGACTGCATACCTCTTATAACATTTGACACATGTTCGTAATGTTGCCATCATAGTAGTAAATAGGGGTTCATGATCATTAAAGTATCATCAAACTCATCATGTCAATTAGTATGTGACTAAACCTCATAATCTCATTAGTAATGGTAGGGTTGTATAAAGAGATTTAGGACTAACCATAACTGATGCAAAACTGAGATATGGCATATGACAATCTTCTTGAATTAATGGCATCCATGACTCATTTAGCAATTGTTATCTTCTAATCCTATTTGGTTGTTCACCAATGGATCATTATTGTTATAAAAATTGTTGAGACCATCTTCCCAATGTGGAGAACTACTTTGAGACTTGGTATGGTTGCCTTTTAATTTTCATGATTGTCCTATGGCTCTCTTTAATTATGACAATCATATATTGTAGTGGCAACAAGATGAATCTTTAGGACTATGCAATCATTCATTCCTTAGGTGTTTCATTATAGTCCTAATGATGTTGCACTTCATGACCATCATCACCTCCCAAGTTGATGTATACCAAAAAGTAAAACTCCTCCCTAGTACCAAGACTAACTCATTGAATACCTCTATGACAGAGCATGACACTATTTGAATGTCCTCATGATTGTATTTTGTTGCGTACACTAATGAATGTCAAAAATTCTTAAGGAATTATGTCATGAGAATGTCTTTACTAGTGAAACATAGAAAATTGCATACCCTTGCGATTTAATGCTATGTTTTTCATTCATTTTAGTGTCCACTCCCTTAGCATGTTGTACGTCCATTTTTAGCCTTGCCTTAGCCTTTTCCAACCCATAAAATGTCTAGTTTGTGTTATGTTTTAACCCTTATGCTTGTTTTTGTGAAATTCTATTTAAATGTTATAATCTTGTGCCTATCCTAAGGTGTTCGAAGATTTCAAAAGTTGATGTCACTTAGACATTAGTGCTTCATGTAGATGTCTGCACAATGTGCTAGTGTCTCGAGTCTATTTGCCACCTAGTGACCATTTATGAGCATTTCTTACCACCTTCCAAGACATGCAGGATTTGGTGTAATGCCTTCATGACCCTCGAATGGCTTGTTTTGACCTACCTTATTTTCTCTTCCTCCAAGTCATCTTTTGAGTAATTGATTCTTGCTCATTACAATGAAGCTTTTTGGTAACTTCATTGTTGATTCCAACAGACTCTTGCATTTGTGAGTAACCTTACAACATTCTTGGAATTATTTCATGGCTCTCTACAATGTATAGAAAAGTTGTGTTGTGTTCTTCAATCTCATGTGATCAAATCCTCAAGCTTTGACATCTTCGTAGGTTTTGTGGAACCACTATCCAATGCTAGTTTCTTCCTTGGGCCTTGTCCTTGGCTGGGTAGATTTCATCTTCATTTGTGAGGTGATTGTGTTCCATTTTCCCTCTTTGAGTTATTCTTTTTTGTGTAATCCACTTGTGAGTGTAATAAATTATGTGGGTTCCTTCATTATCTTTCCTTATCTTCATTGCACACTAGTTTTCTTTAGCTTGAATAGATTTAGCTTTAGCATTAGTAATTTTATCATTGTCACTACTATTATTTTCTAGCTAGACTTTGAAAATGAGAGCACATGCTTATTTCTCAATATTCTCTATTATTGGTTATCTTTTGAGGTTGAAAAACCTACATAAGAGCTTGACCTGAAGGAAAGCGCCCAAACAACCCCAACATTTCTTTGTTTTCCTATAGGTTATAGATTTGGAGGAGAAGATTTCAATCACATGTTGGTTTTGTAGAATTCCCCTCTTGTCTTTGTCATTTCACAAGTTTCTATTAAGTTTATAGATAACACTTCTTTGGAGATTCACTTTTATTTGTTATCTAGAAACCTCTCATATTTTTGTTGTTTTTCTTGTACAAATTGAGTGAAATAACTAAAAGTAGACCTGAATCACTTGATTTTTTGTACTGTCTAGACTACAACACGATGCACAAACATCTGTGTGACGTGCTGGTATCTAGGCCAATAAGATATATACTCCTATGATAGGTTCTTCCTAGCTTCCTCTTTCTATTTTTGTTTATCTTTAGTTAAATCTTACATTCTATCTCTATTAAAAGTTTAATTTCTATTGATTAACATAGTGTTTTAAATTGATTTGAAAATATAGTTTTGTTTAGGGTAAAACACATAAGGTCAACTAGTAAGAATCTGCTCTTCTGGTAAGATAGAAAAAAACTAGTCATTTAGGTGATCTAGTTGTTCCTAGAGTAACTTCGCTTAAATCATTTGGTGGGGAGAAGCATGCTTTTCCTTGCTAGATTAAATTTCATACACTACATTTTGGTGAGTCCGACCTTCTAAACTTTTAAACATCTAAACAATAATTATCACATTCTTCTAATCACCTTTGATTGTGCATTGTGAATCCTAACTCTGTGTATGAGCTTCACCACACAATCTTCACATTATGATAACATTATTAGGTGAAGTTTGAGAAATGCTAACATGGCTCAATCTCATCCCTCTAATACCCCTATTAGACCAAGACCTAATTTCTCTATCTTACCCTATGAAACCACAACAACTCTATCTATTCTATCATCTTTCTCAACTCTTGTGGTGATAAGTTTCCCTAACTTGAAGATGGCCTTTGATCATGAGGCCACATTAGGCAATGCCTCCCAGATCCAGGTGCATGATCTTGATCAACACCTGGTAGACTATCAATGATTCTTGACAAGCGAGAGCATGTCTAATGTTATTTCTTCTCTTCTTGAGTCCCTCTACACAATGTTAACTGGTCGCCTAGATGGTCTTTATTTCCTTCGTGGCATAGCTCACATCAATCACAATTATGTCCCACCACAAATAGCTTATTGGGAAGGAACTCAAGATTTGCATTCAAATATTACTCATCAACTTTCTATCCCAATGGATGCCTCTTACACTTAAACATACACATCTCCTCACATGGCTACTAATGCTCCACAACATGGTAACCCATATGCTAGTTCATCTAGAATGGCAAGAAACCCTATAAATCAATATGGGTTTGTTTCCTCTTCTATTCCCTTACAATTTACTTTTCCCAATGGGCACCTCAACACCTCCCAACATATGACACTTCCCATCACCTTCACTACTACTTATGTACTTATGCATTGATGAAATCCCTTATTTCTTACCATCTTAGTCACTCCATTTCCTACTAGTTTTGAGGTACCTTGATTTGAAAAGTATTATGGTAAGGGAGACCCACAGACCCATGTGCCTACCATTACTACTTTACGCAGCAATTTTATCTTCCAAGATCAACTGTTAACAAAAATATTCCTGCAATCATTGAAAGACATCATGTTATATTATTTTTTCTCATTTCTTGATCATTCTATTTCTTCATTTGAAAAACTAGTAAATTAGTTTCTTTAGCACTTTCAAGAGAACATTGGACCCTAGGTCACCTATACTGACCTAGTCCATTGTCACCGAGGTGCTCAGGAGAATATAACTAATTTCATATTTAGATACCAATCTTTGTTCTCATAGATTCCTTATCCTTTACCTGACTCAAACATGCAATGGGTATTTATTGGAAATCTATAGCCAATGATTTGAGATAAGATTCTGCTGATGAAATACCCTTCTTTTGCTCATCTTTGTACAACACTCTGTGACTATTAGCAATTAGTTAGCTAGTTTGAGGTACCAACCTCACAGTCTCCTGTTGGATAGTCCAATCTTTCTTCTTCTTTCATTAATTATAAGAAAAAAAAAAAATATTCAAAAACAACACTTCTACAATTATTAATAATGTAATGGCCACAACACTGTCACTAGCTATCATGGCCCTCTCTTCATTAAAATAAAAAAATAATAGATAACTCATGCCCTTATTTGAATCTCTTTATTCTATATTGCAGAAACTCAAATAATAATTTAGTGCAAGTTTCACCCATTCATCCATTAGACACAAATAAACCTTTGCCACCTTCATGTGACCCAAAGGCCTTCTACCAGTTTCACAAAGTATCTAGTCATGACATGAGAGATGCTTACATATTAAGCACATTACATGTAGGACCTCATTTATTCAAACATGATACAAGTCTTTGGAGTAAAAGATAGAGGTAATAAGTCAGTTGCTCCACCAAATCAAAATCTACAAATTTACACAAACCCACTTCTCTGCCATTCTTCAAATTTCATAAATCTTGCTTCCACCTCCCAACTACTAGAAACTGATAATGATCAATCTATTTCTTCCTTTTGTGAGATGATAGGAATGGTTGACACCTACCCTCGAGTTCCTTGGGAGTGACATATTCCCAAACTTGTCATTTCATTCTCCTTTCTCGTTTGTCCATGCATATATATGATGGACCTCTTTACATTACCACACATATTAATGGAAAACCCATCAGGGGTGTTTTGATTGACTCCATTTTCATAGTAAATGTAATTATAGAGGAATTTCTATATATTCATGAAATATATAAAGACAAGTAGAGCAATCAAAATTTTATATACAATCGCATGACAAGATTTCTATACCAACCTTGGGTTCACTAACCCTCTATCTAGGTAGGACCAAAAACCTGGATGTTTTTTTCTCTGTGATCACTACCTCAAATTATTTCAAGTGAATCTAGGTCATCCATGGCTTGCTTCCATAAAGGTGGTCCTCTCCGTAATCCATAAGTATCTAAGATTCATGCATGATGGAGTAGTGCAAACAATCCTTCACAATGGATTTTAGCCTCTTTTGATGCGTGGAAATTTTTCCTTGGATTACTTTTGGTTGGTCTTAATTAACCCCTTTAGCCTCACAATGACTTATTATTCATGCTTTATCATAAGTTCAAAGCTAGCCGAATTGCACTTCTATATGGTGTCCCTTCTTCCTCTTCTCCTACAATTGCTCCCCATTTGGCCTCTCAATCTCCAATTGTTTCTCTTGTTCCTTCTACTTCCTCATCAACTATAAGAGGAAAACAACCTACATTGAGTGACCCTCCCTATCCCTGTGTAGCTAATCAATATTCAATAGTTCTACCTCTAGCTTCCTATTTGATGGCTAGAGGTAAATAGTCATTACTATGTAAACCCCCTCTTATCCCTACGTATTCTAAAACTCTAGTGTTTTCTCCTATTCCTCTTGCCTCTTCAGTGGTGGGGAAAGAAACTTGCGTTATGAGACCCGCCCCCTCCTATTATGGTTTCCCAACCTTCAATGGTTCCTTTTATTCCTCCTCCTGCCTTTTAGATAGGGAAAGAAAAGTAACCTATGTTGGTAAACTCCTTTCTCCTTTAGCAAAGGCTTTGGTTCATACTGAATGAAATTAGATTGTGAGAGAACATAAGTGTCATTGTCATGTTGCAACTCGAGAGTGTGCTTTTCAAGATGAGTTTATTCCCGAGCATCCTCCTCCTATGTGTCTGCCTCCCAATATTGCTCCTCCTTTAGAATCTCAACCTCCTCTCTCTAAGCCTAAACCTCTCCCCTCTCCAACCCCTACATCTCCTTTGTCAGACCCAGATGAACACAACACAAAAGGATTCATGTAGTTTTGGCCTCATCCACTAAGGACCCCATAATTTTAATTATTCTGAGTCATCCTCCTTTCTCTAAGCCCCTCAATCTTCCCAACATCAACATCATTTATAGCATCATTCTCTTATCACTTGTACCATTCTAGGTGCACTCACCACAAAATTTTCCCAAATGCTCTCCGCCCTATCACAATCAACATTGATATTCCATGCTCACCACCTAAATGCAAACTAGAGTATTACCCCACATTTCCCTTCTAGAAACCCAAGCATATGCCACCATCTCCACCCCCTATAAGCCCTTCTTCATTAGTTCTTCCTACTGTGGAGAATTCTCTTCCACCTGTGACTCTTAACTTTCTCACATTTCTACCAATAGAATTGACCAACCATGTCTTGCATAATATTCTGATAGTGATTGAATGACTCTTCCTTAGTGGAGTACCTCTTTGAATCCTTCACATATAATCCTTCATTGTCTTTGATCTTTACATGATCATTAACAATAACCCCTACCGATGCTCAAAAGGATGTTGCCCCATAGCCGATACTCTCCATTTTGTTGAAGGGGACTCTCCTAGTACTACTCTTAATGTGGTCCCTTTATTAGCCCATCCTTTGTCCCCTTATGATGAACAAGATTGGGACTTGGATGATCTGATGGTGCCTAAGTCATAAGGGCAGTACCTTTGTTTCATGTGTATACATTTACATGAGTTAGCTCATTTGTTCTTTTTTCCCTATAATAAGTGATTAATATGTGTTTGTTAATTCCTCTTGAAGGACCCACAATGCCCTTGTAGGTATGTGAATATAGGAGGAATGAAAATATTGTCTCATTCTTCTATTTGTATCTACATTCCTCTATATTTTGTCTACTTGACTATTTGAACATTTTGGGGATGATGCAAAGCATTGGAAGATTTAGCTTCCTTCCATGTTGATCCAAAATTTTAGTTGCTTTTGCTTTCATGTGACATTCTTCCTTTGTGCTTTTAGTTCTATGTGTTTGGGGATGATGACAATTCTATCCTTATCTCCTAAGGATCTTCAACTCCTTTATATTTATATTGACCCCAAGCATGTAGATCCCTTTGTATTCTTATGATGCTGCTTAATTTTTATGTGACATGCTCTTGCATTGCTCGATGGCATTCCATGTTTACACAAGTTTTTGTGTTCATGCTTGCAACATCACTACGGTTGCCTCTCCTTGGGGGCATCTATTTTTGAGGGTGACTTTGGGAACATGTTTTTCCATATATGCTTTCGTAAAGTTCTTTCACATCCTTCTCCTTATTCTACCTTAAAATCAATTACATACTCTTGGTTTATGTAATTATTTTAAGGTGGGGGCATATTTTTCACTTTCTACATTTACACACACCACATTGATGATATTATCCATGTAGTGTTCATTCCCTAAGGCATTAGAAGTTTGTGATACTAAGAAGATGTACTTTCTTAGATTGGTCACCCTTATTAAAATTACCTAGCCATGCTAGTCTGATACAGTATTGACATGTGAGCTACCTAGTGACACAATGATAGCTAGGTGTGCTCCATTTTTTCTACTTTTTGGCACTTCTAGTGGGTCACCTAGAAACATAGTTGTTAGTTGTTATGATTCAAAGAAGATTGGTGTGGTTCATATCCCTCATAGTGCACTAGCCCTAGAACCATACTTGGCATCTTTCTAGCAACACAATTCTAGAAATGGCTTCTCTCTATCTTCTCTTTCTCTTTTCTTGTATGTTATGTGTGTGTTTATGTTCATATTTTATGTGCATCAAATTATGACTTGCTAACATTCATGTTTATGAAAATCATATATGATCTAATCCTTCTCCCTTATAGATTGTATATGTTGGCAAGAGACACTGTTTGGCTTCATAAGTGTTGTCATTGATGGCAACAAAGTTTATCCCACACATCCGCAGCACATAGTATGTCTATACCAGAAGTCAGATTGAAGAGTGTTTTGGTCCGGTGAATAAGAACAAAGCATGCAGCAAGGTCCAACAATCAAATCTAGATCTCTCAGAGGATGTATCTCACAAAAGCGCAGACTTTGGGAAGTCAAGAGGAGTACCATGACTGCTACATTCCAGAGATTGAGCCTCCGGTGATGAAAGAGTGAAAAGATATGAGCATCTAAGTGTTGGGTTCTTGACAGGCAGGGTAGACTGAGGAAGAACTGACTGACAGAGCATTAGACTTCAATTCGGATGAAAAATTGATGGTGATCAAGCTATTTGAGGGATCATACATGGTTGGCCGACATGATTGATGACTTCTATGTCTATGTTTTGATACGCATTGCATATTAAGCATGGATTTAGCTGATAGATCAGTGTTTAGAAAATATCTTGAGTATTCCAGTTGCCGACTAGAAAGATATTTAAATCCTTGATGTGGATATATATACCAAATGGATTTCGGTATGAAGAGTGATATGGAAGTGTATAGTGTGCGAGGAAAGGTAGAGATAAGTGTGGAAGCAGCAATACAAGTCCGGTATGTGATAGAACAGCAACACTAAAGCAGAGGAAGAATGAAGTGCAGTAGATCAGTATATTGAGCCTAACTAGAACTGATCCTCAACATATGTGGATGCTTCTCATCAGTTCAAACACTTGGTTACCTTTTATAAATATTGTAGACAGTGAGTGTCTTGTAGGCAGTGTGCCTCTTGTGAGTAGTGTGCTCGGGCAGTGAGCCCTAATTGGCAAGTGCTATTTTGTACTTCTTATTCTTTTAACAGAGAATATAATCTTGGGTTAGTCACCCTGTGGTTTTTCCCTTAATAGGGTTTTCCATGTAAAAATTCTTGTGTTATGTGTGTTGATTTTACTTCTGCTCTCATGATTATGTATGCTCTTATGTTTTGATGCTTCACTAATATTAAAGAAGAAAAGAAAGTTAAGATATTTAAGATAACTAATTCACCCCCCCTCTTAGTTATTTTCCTTGTTTCCAACAATTGGTATCAGAGCTAAGTTCCTCTAAACAGAGCCTAATAGCTTAAGGAAGATCTGGGAATCTCAATGGATATGTATGGTATGAAGGAACAACTTTAGTCTGCCCTAGATGATCTTGAGAAATCTCACTCTGAAGTCAATAACCTGAGAGAAAGACTCAAACAAGCTGATGATTTCATAAATGAGCTAAAAGAAAAAATGAGTATCTCTGTGAAAAAGAGAAAGGAACTACTTCAACAATTATCAAGTCAAAGTGAAGCCAATGTTACTAATGAAGATCTGAATGAGAAAAACAAGCTATGTGAGAAGCTATCAAAAGAGGTCATTATGGTAAGGCATGAAATGGACTCAGGGGTTATGAGATTCACCCAAGAAATTGAAGAGAAAAGAAAAATTGAAGATAATCTAAAACAATCTCTCAAGGAGAAGTCAGAGGACTGCCACAAAATGGATAGAATAATCAGGCATCTGGAATCTGATCTTGAAGAAGCTAGAGATAATGAAGAACAACTTGAGAATTAGATAGACACTCTTAAACAAGATCTTCAAACATCAAATGAATACAAAGAAAAATTCAAGATAAGTTCAGCTCAACTTGAAGTTCTTCTTGAAAGCCAAAAGAGGATAGATGACAAGCGTGGTTTGGGTTATGAGAAAGGTGAAAGCTCTGGATCCAGTTGATGCAGAGGCATCCACACTATAACCTTACAATACAGCATGGATGTCTGCAGCCCATCATCATCATCATCATCACCATCATCATCATATTGTGCTTAACTCTGTCAGCATCATCATCATATTTCACCTGCCGACCGATATCCTCCTACAGACAAACCTTCGCACTTTCGCCTTCCAACAGCATCACCTTACTCGATTATCGACAGCATCATCATGTTCGACCAGCGCGAACATCCTCCTGACGTCCACTGTTCACTTCAGTGACAACTTCCGCCTTCACTACCTTCAGCATCATGATATTCAACATCATGATAATCAACAGGATAAAGAACATCCGGTTCCCCCCATTTGTCCTGATGATGACCAATCTTCACTTCTCGCACCGTCCCTTTGATGCTGACGTCACCCGATATCTTGATGACGTATATCCTGATGACGATGATGTCACCCGCAGCTCCTCAATATCCTGCTGCTCCGAAATATCTTGATGACGTATATCCTGATGATGATGACGTCATATCCTGATGTTGGCCAAACTTAGCTTTTTCGGCCCGCGATCAACCCGATCTTCTTCCTTAAGCCGATATGCTCCTCCTCGGCACTTCCTGATGATGATCACCCCGACGCACCTTTACTTCATGCAATCGAAAGCATCATGCTCATCTCCACTTATCCGGATGACGATGCCCAACGCGATTGCAGGATATTTGCAGGAATATCCTGATGATGCCGTTTTAACGAATTTTTAGCCTTAGCAAAATTTCACTTCGCCGATCCTCCAGGGATGACTCGATCCACTCTCAGGGTGATCTTCCACACTTTGTCAGCTCGACCTAGCACATGCCCATGCTAGGGTCTTCAACACCTTTCAACCGCGATCCTGCACACCTGCATGCAAACAAACAAACTAACTACTAACCTACTGTACATAACCATTCCACCGATCAGACGAATCAACCGGTGGAATGGATCAGCGAATCCATACAGCCACCAAACCAGCAAATCGATTAGATAATGGAATTCCACAGAGGATGAACACAAACAGGATCACTTTATTTGATTTCAAAAGATGCAAATACAATGATCAGTCTCTCTCTCTGCCTCACTCTCTGTAACCTAGCTTGATCGATGATCTCTCCAATATCAACCGATCCTCATGCTTAAATAGATTTTCCTACGAGTACTACTGACCCGACTCCAAGCGGCTGGGAACTCTCCAGGCGGCTGGGAGATCCAACCGATCATACATCATGACAACTGTCCTAACAAACTTCCTAAAAATAGTAAAAGCATGGTCAGCATGATCTTATCATGATCAGCATGACCTTATTACATGCATTTGGTCTTATCAGACCTTCTTGGAAACATAAACAAGACCTAAAACAACTAACTGCCTCATGAAGGCCAGCTGTCAGGTAGGTGCTCCTGCACCATACTCCCCAACAGAAAAGAACTCATGTCCCATGAGTTTAGTATGTGGAAGTCCTCCACCTTTACACTTTGCCTTAGCAATATTCAGACCTGTTCTAGCTGTATCCTCTGCTGGCTCTAGGCTGCTCCAAGACTTCTGAACTGTAACTTGCTGCTTTCCTGCAAATAAATCCTCATGCCTGTCAATGTAGGCCTTTCTCTCACATACCCTGTGTTTGTCAGGTTGTCTGACCAGAACCTCTGTCTGAACTGCCTCTTGAACTTCTGCAGTGTTCAACTCTATCTTCCTTTCAACTTGTATAGGACAAACAATAGTCCCAACTATGACAACATCCTTGTCATTCCTCTCAACTGATTGCTGTGTGCAAACCTGTTTCTGCACCTGTTGCTGACCTCTGTCAGTCAAAACTAAAACTTTCTTCAACCTGTTGTCCTGAACAACTCCTTTTCCTGCAGTGTCCTTATCTGCCTTTATGCCTGCTCCTATAGGCATCTGCACATACTCCTTCTTTCCCATTAAAATGATTTTGGCTGCCCCCTGTGCTGCAGCATCTGCCTGCAATGGCATCAACTTCATAGTCTTCCCATCCTTCTTGATGGTGTAGGTATTAGCGTACCCATCATACAGTACCCTTCTATCAAATTGCCATGGTCTACCCAACAGTAGGTGACAACATTCCATAGGCAAAATATCACACAAAATTCTATCATGATATGCTCCAATCTGAAAATCCACATATGCCTGTTCAGAGACAAAAAGTGATTGACTATCACTCACCCAAGATGCCTTGTAAGGGTGTTGATGTGGAATCCTTTCCAAATTCAGTTTATCCACCATCTCCTGAGATACCATGTTGTCTGTTGAACCAGTGTCAATGACAACCTTACATTTTTTACCTTTGCTCTTGCATATGGTCTTGAAAAGAGCTCTTCTTTGTGGGGATTCTTTGTCATGTACCTTCATGGTAGTCACTGTTCTTCTCATCAGCAGAGACTCTCCACTCTCTGGGTATGCATAATTATCAGGCTCCTTATCCTTTTGATAAGTGTTTGAACTCTGCACACTTTGCTCTACTGTCTCTTCTTGTACAAGTTGTACTCTCTTGTCATTTGTTCTATCATGTCTGGATGATGAACCTTTGTTTTTTGGACATTTGAAAGATGGATGACCAAACTCACCACAGGTGTAACATTTTCCTGAAAATGTAGTAGAACCTCTACCACCTCCAAATCTACCTCTATTACCTTTCCATCCACCCCTGAAATCAGACTGTCCCTGTCCTTTACCAGTGTCTTCTTGACCCTCATTGGTTTGCTTTTGTGTAAGGGCTGCTCCTCTTCCCCTCATATTGTTTCCTCTTCCTCTCATGGACTTATCATGTCCTCTATTCATCTTTTCTTCAATCCTGATTGCCATTTGATAACAATCCTCCACATTCTTAGGGTTAGCTAAAACTAACTCATCCTGTATGTTAAATCTCAAACCAGCCAAGTACCTAGCCACCTTCTCTACCTCATTCTCATGATGACCAGATCTCATACTCAACTTATAAAACTCCTTTGTATATGCCTTCACATCCCTTTCCTTCTGCTTTAAAAATTGCAGTTTCTTAAACATCTGGATTTCATAATCCCTTGGCAAGAATTTACCCTTGATCCTTGCTACCATCTTATCCCATGAAGTGATCTTTGACTTCCCTTGTTTCCTTCTCTCAGATTGTACATAATCCCACCATACCAAAGCATGACCTCCTAACTTGGTCTTTGCAATCTTTACCTTCTGATCCTCAGCAATATCTTCACATTCAAAGTGATTATCAAGTGCAGCAATCTAATCCAGCAACTCATCTTCATTCAAACTTCCAGTATATTTGGAAACATCAACCTTTACCTTAGGTTTATCACTCTGCACTGCCTTTAACAGTTTTGCCAATCTCTGGTCTTCAGCATCCAGATCTTCAGCTACCTCTTCATACTCTTCAACAGTATCTTCATCTTCTTCAGACTCACTGTCTGCCACTTCCCTCTTTTTGTTCTTTTCCAGGGCTGTAAGCCTGGCTTGAAGTGCTTCAGCAAGTTCCTTCATCTTCCTCATCTCTCTGGCATGTTTCTCCTTCATCTCCTGCAATTCCCTTGCAGTACCACTACCTTTTGGAGGCATTTTGTCAACCTCTCAATCAACACACAACACACAATCAACTCTACCTCTGCCCTTTCGGTGACAGAATCAACACACAACAGCCCAGACCTTTTGCTGAGCTCTGATACCACTATGATGCAGAGGCATCCACACTATAACCTTACAATACAGCATGGATGTCTGCAGCCCATCATCATCATCATCATCACCATCATCATCATATTTTGCTTAACTCTGTAGCATCATCATCATATTTCACCTGCCGACCGATATCCTCCTGCAGACAAACCTTCGCACTTTCGCCTTCCAACAGCATCACCTTACTCGATTATCGACAGCATCATCATGTTCGACCAGCGCGAACATCCTCCTGACGTCCACTGTTCACTTCAGCGACAACTTCCGCCTTCACTACCTTCAGCATCATGATATTCAACATCATGATAATCAACAGGATAAAGAACATCCGGTTCCCCCCATTTGTCCTGATGATGACCAATCTTCACTTCTTGCACTGTCCCTTTGATGCTGACGTCACCCGATATCTTGATGACGTATATCCTGATGACGATGACGTCACCCGCAGCTCCTCAATATCCTACTGCTCCGAAATATCCTGATGACGTATATCCTGATGATGATGACGTCATATCCTGATGTTGGCCAAACTTAGCTTTTTCGGCCCACGATCAACCTGATCTTCTTCCTTAAGCTGATACGCTCCTCCTCGGCACTTCCTGATGATGATCACCCCGACGCACCTTTACTTCATGCAATCGAAAGCATCATGCTCATCTCCACTTATCCAGATGACGATGCCCAACGCGACTGCAGGATATTTGCAGGAATATCCTGATGATGCCGTTTTAACGAATTTTTAGCCTTAGCGAAATTTCACTTCGCCGATCCTCCAGGGATGACTCGATCCACTCTCAGGGTGATCTTCCACACTTTGTCAGCTTGACCTAGCACATGCCCATGCTAGGGTCTTCAACACCTTTCAACCGCGATCCTGCACATCTGCATGCAAACAAACAAACTAACTACTAACCTACTGTACATAACCATTCCACCGATCAGACGAATCAACCGGTGGAATGGATCAGTGAATCCATACAGCCACCAAACCAGCAAATCGATTAGATAATGGAATTCCACAGAGGATGAACACAAATAGGATCACTTTATTTGATTTCAAAAGATGCAAATACAATGATCAGTCTCTCTCTCTGCCTCACTCTCTGTAACCTAGCTTGATCGATGATCTCTCCAATATCAACCGATCCTCATGCTTAAATAGATTTTCCTACGAGTACTACTGACCCGACTCCAAGCGGCTGGGAACTCTCCAGGCGGCTGGGAGATCCAACCGATCATACATCATGACAACTGTCCTAACAAACTTCCTAAAAATAGTAAAAGCATGGTCAGCATGATCTTATCATGATCAGCATGACCTTATTACATGCATTTGGTCTTATCAGACCTTCTTGGAAACATAAACAAGACCTAAAACAACTAACTGCCTCATGAAGGCCAGCTGTCAGGTAGGTGCTCCTGCACCACCAGTCAGAAGAACTCAGGATCAGGAAATCAAAGAAACAGGCCTAGAAGACCTCCGGTAAGGCAACCAAATGCTCAAAGATATCTATCCTTCAATAGATACTGCTACAATTGCAACAACTTCGGCCATAAAGCAACTCAGTGCAGAAGAAGAATGAATCAGACTAATTTATCCTCCTCCGGACAGTGTTTCAACTGCAAAAGGTATGGTCACAAATCTCATGAATGTAGAAATATGCAAATAAACAATTCATTCAATGGTAGATGCTTTGCATGCAATAGAATGGTACATATGGCTAATCAATGCAGATCAAGAGGATATTAGACAAATATGCAAAGAAATGTTGTTTGCTACAATTGCAATAGATCCGGTCATATCACCAAATTCTGCAGAAGTAAGAATCAGGATAAAAAGGGTCCAGTGCATCATAATCAAAATCAAGATAAAGGAAAAGGCAAAGTGAATGCGGATGAAGTTTAAAGGGAGATGAACAAGATTTGGGTGAAGAGCAATACAAAAAATGTTGGGGATGGATCCGCACTAGAATCTGGTGCTGATAATTCTTCTAAAAATTAAAACAGATGAGCTCTAACTCAGGGGGAGTCACAAAGGAAAGTAAATTCCCCCAGCTAGTCAATTGGTGCCTAAATTTGGCACATGGAATGTTGCGGATTAAAGGGTTCTCAGAGAAATATCTAAATAACCCTTGGTAAAAATATGAAAGATCCGCAAGGAGTTTTGAAGAGTTTAATCATCCAAGATTGATCCAGTTTGACAGCCATCTGGTAAAAGCAGGATTCTCACAGTTAGATCCAGTATGATTCAAAATTAAAATATCTTGATCTGCGGATAAATGGTTTGATTGGAGGAGAGGAGATACATTGTCAATTATCACTAAAATTGATTCCAAGTGCACCTCAGTGATTCAGAAAGATCTCTCTCAGAACAAGGAAGAACAAGGGAACTGGAATAACTTAAGTTGTGCATTTCTTGCAATAGGAAATTAGGGTTTACGTAGAGATAAAAGGGTTTCTTTATTCATCATTTGCACATTTGCATTCGAGAAGAAGAAAGGAAGAGCTCTGCATCAAGATTGTTTCAACCTTCTCAAAGATCAACCATAGAATCTGATTCAACCAACAATCTTCTCGGCTCATTTTGTGAACCCTAGAAGCGTAAAAAGATATTTTCATTTTTGAATATCTCTCTCTAAATCTTTTGAAGATGGCTACTCCGAATGTTGTTAAGATCACTGATAGGCTGTGCCCAAAGTTCAAGAAACACCCCTACAAATCCCTAGAAGTTGATCCCTTAGGTGCCTTCTCTAGCATTCCGCATGGGGTTCTGCACGTAGAAGATGTTAGGGTGTACATACATGCCAATATTGAGGAATTTGGGGAATCCAAGCTGATGGATATCTGTCACAAACAATTAATAGATGAAACATTTAAACTTAAACCTCAATACAAGGCCCTCCAGGACAAACATTTTGGACATTGCATCCACTTTCCCTGTTTTGCAGAAGATGAATGGGTCCGGTATGTTCTTAGCAGAATACATGACAACTTCATGTGGTTGATGAGGCCATTCAAGATAACAAAAGATGTCATTAGGGTAGTTACCAGATTGCACTCATCCAGTGGGTTGCTTGCTCTCAAATTTGTCAAGAACCAGACAGTAAGTGAGGCTACCAGATCAAAGTTTGACAAGAGAGCAATGACAATAGAAGATATCACAGATCCAGATATCAAATTTGCCTCTATGATAATTGGTTATAAAATCTATCACTCCAACAGGGAGAATTATGTGTCTAAAACTGCAATATATACTGCATATCAGATGCCAAGGGAAAATGTTGACTATGACCTATGTGATCTTCTTCTGAACCAACTATTAGAAAACTAGTAGAAAATAAAGAAGGATAAGAAGAACTCATTTAAGTATGGTGGGCTAATACTATGTTTATTCTTTTATTATATGAATGAGCTACCTGGATCAAGTGGTTGGGTATGGTAAGATGATAGACCGGTTGCCATACAAATCAGAGATTATATGTATGGTCTTGGTGATGCCAAGGCTCAAAGTATAGCACTCTGGGGATACTTCAAAAACTTCTAAAGTATGATGCAGAACAGAGAAAGAATCCCCCAATCTATAGTTGAAAAATACAAAGATACTATGTGTTTCATGGTAGACACTGATCAATGCCTAATGGAGGCAGTGGAACACAAAACAGTCTGGACTATGCCAATGGGCTATGAGGTAGATGAGAATATCCTGGAGCTGCATGTCCAACACCTGCTGAGTCAGCCTAAGGACCTTGAGGCAGAAAGGTTTGGAACCTTTCAAGAATTAAGTGTGAAAATACATGTTGAACTGAGACAACCAGAGATGAAAAGAAAAGTGAGAAGGGAAGTTGAGGAAGTTGCCAAAAGATATGGCATATCAAAGGAGGCAGTTGATGCAAATAGAGAGAAAATAGAAAGAGCTGAGAAAGAGAAATAAGAAGTAGAAAAGGAAAGTGTTCCGGTACAAGCCTCCTCCCAGACCAGATCCTCGAAGAGCTCTGCACCTGCCACCTCTAAGAGCTCAAGATCCTCCAAATCGAAAGCCAAGACATCCGGTAAGGGAGAAAAGAGAACAAAAACCAAGGCCACAAGGTCTTATATAAGCCAAAAGGATGATGAAGAAACAGAGACCGATGAGGAAGTTAAGAAAATGAGGAAGAAGAAGAAAACATCAGGTGAATCCTCTGTCGGTACAAACAAAGAAGAAGAGGCAGAAGAATTTGTTGAAAGGCCTACTCTCTCTATTGATGATATCATCAAGGCAATCACAATGGATGGGAACCTGCAACCAGTCACTAAATCTTATGATGAATATAGTGACACTGACAAGAAGATTCTGGAAGATGCTACAGTCAAGTACCTAAACATTTATAATAAAGCTTTCATTGAAATCATCTCTCTAATTCCCAAAAGTCTAGAGAAGGTACTTGAACTGAGAAAGGAGAATACCAAGGCAAAGGACCTAGAGATCCGGGAACAAATTGCAATACAACTCTATCCTTCCATTACTCCAAAACAAATGAACATGATCTTTAAGGACTGCAAGGATGAGTACCGAAGCAAAGCAAGAATGAATAAACTCATGCTTGGAGAGACTGATCAAGTGGCAAAAGAAACAAAAGACATCCTCCGGAATGCCTTCAAGAGATTCAATCTTCTTGCTATAGAGGAAATAGATGAAAAATCTTCTACTATGGATGTTGAAGGATTAGATACATCAAAAGAAGAATCTACTGAGAAAAATGCAGAAGAGTCAAAAGAGATAGATGAAGAGATGTCTAAGAACTTGGATTCCTCTGTTTCAGAAGAGGAAGTCCATGAAGAAGTCAATATCTCTCCTCTGGATCCTACTGTAGACATTCCAGACTCAGGAGCTGAAGGAGAAGGAAGAAAAGAAGAAAAAGTGAGTCAAGAAGAAGAGGAAAAGGGAAGAGAAGAAGAGCAAACAGAGAAGATCTCTGCTGACAGCTCAGAGATTCCAAAAGAAAAGACTCAGTCTCTAGCAAGAGACACTACAGAGGCAGTGAAGAAATTTTTGAACAAAGAGATGATGGAGTTAGATGAACCGGAACTCTTTCAAGGATCACTCAATTTTGATTCCCTCTCTCCGGTCCAGACAATGAAGATAATATCCTTTGCCCAAGCTAAGACAAAAGAAAAGCTTCTAAAGTCTCACATGGAAGATTGTGAACTAATAGAGATTGCATCAAGAATGTTGGAGAATATCATGCCATCCTTCCAAAAGGATCCTTCAGCCTCTCCATCTGGTAACCTTGAATCTCTGATAAACTCTGTCAACACTCATTTTGATTCCTTAGAGAAATCAGCAGAAGAAAAGGTCCAGAAAGAATTTTTGGGAAAGAGATTCTCTGAAGTACAGGGACTCATAGCTAATGATAGGAGAACCTTGGATATTGGGATAAAGAGCCTAGAAAATGTTCTTAAAGATGAAAGAGAAATGTACAAATTTTGTTTATCTTGGTCCACAGTGACAGCAAACATTGCAAAGAAGGTGGAAGAACAAGAGGGTAAATTGTTAAGTTTATCTCAAAATTTTGATCCTCTCACCTCATCCATAATGAATCAAGAGTGCCAGGCTATTGCCACTATAAATGAAGTAAGAGGCTTGAAAAGGAGAAGAATAGAATAAGCAGGATGAGTGAACTAAGAGGGATAATTATCCATAAGTTAGAGGCAATGCATGAGGCCTTAACTGATGCTCAGACCACAGTCCGGACCAGTGATCTGGCAGACTTAAGAAAGGCAGAAGCTTTTTCATTTTTGTTGAGTGGTCATATCTCAATTTTGGATAGGATGAAGCAGAGTTGGGCAACAAAATTTGTCCAGTTGAAGACCACTTTTGTGGATATACTTAAGTATATGTAAGTATAACATATATACTTATGCAGCTATGTATAGGTTGATTTTTGAAAATTTTGGTATGCAGATTCCACCCTTTGCCATTGATGTCAAAGGGGGAGTGAGGAGTAGTGAAAAATGTGGAATCCAGATAAGGGGGAGCTCCAGTAAAAGTGTACATAAGACAGAACATCAACCAAGGGGGAGTTTGCTACGACACTTAGTCATTTTTCACTAAGTGTTGCCATCAATGCCAAAGGGGGAGATTGTTGGAAAGAGACACTATTTGGCTTCATGAGTGTTGTCATTGATGGCAACAAAGTTTATCCCACACATTTGTAGCACATAGTATGTCTATACCAGAAGTCAGATTGAAGAGTGTTTTGGTCTGGTGAATAAGAACAGAGCATGCAGCAAGGTCTAATAATCAGATCTGGATCTCTTAGAGGATGTATCTCAAAAAAGTGTAGACTTTGGGAAGTCAAGAGGAGTACCATGACTGCTACATTCCAGAGATTGAGCCTCCGGTGATGAAAGAGTGAAAAGATATGAGCATCTAAGTGTTGGGTTCCTGACAGGCAGAGTAGACTGAGGAAGAACTGACTAACAGAGCATCAGACTTCAATCCAAATGAAAAATTAATGGTGATCAAGCTATTTGAGGGATCATACATGGTTGGCCAACATGATTGATGACTTCTATGTCTATGTTTTTGATACGCATTGCATATTAAGCATGGATTCAGCTGACAAATCAGTGTTTAAAAAATATCTTGAGTATTCCAGTTGCTGACTAGAAAGATGTTGAAATCCTTGATGCGGATATATATACCAGATGGATTTCGGTATGAAGAGTGATGTGGAAGTGTATAGTGTGCAAGGAAAGGCATAGATAAGTGTGGAAGCAGCAATACAAGTCCGGTATGTGATAGAACAGTAGCACTAAAGCAGAGGAAGAATGAAGTGCAGTAGATCAGTATATTGAGCCTAACCGGAACTGATCCTCAACATATGTGGATGCCTCTCATCAGTTCAAACACTTGGTTACCTTCTATAAACATTGTAGACAGTGAGTCTCTTGTAGGCAGTGTGCCTCTTGTGAGCAGTGTGCTCGGGCAGTGAGCCCTAATTGGCAAGTGCCACTTTGTACTTCTTATTCATTTAGCAGAGAATACAATCTTAGGTTAGTCACCCCGTGGTTTTTCCCTTAACAGGGTTTTCCACATAAAAATCCTTGTGTTATGTGTGTTGATTTTATTTTTATTCTCATGATCACATATGCTTATATGTTTTGATGCTGCACTAGCTATTAAAGAAGAAAAAAAAGTTAAGAAATTTGAGATAACTGATTCACCCCCCCTCTCAGTTACCTGCCTTGTTTCCAACAGAAAGAGCTAAATAAAGAGGTACAGATTGCTACTGTACCAACAAAGCAGTTTTCATCCTCAGAACAATAAATTCAGATCATCTTTTTACTCCATAATAGAGGTTTACATGATCAAGTTCAGCTGGTGAGTGAAATTATCTATATTTTTTATGAAGCATTGCAGCAATTTATTCAGTACTTTCTTGTACTTCATCAAACTTCAGCTGCTCACAAGCATGTGAATCACTGTCCCCTATTCAGAAAGGGAAGTTATTTTAATCAAACAGTTAATGGATTTGTTTGACCAACACCTTTGGTTGGTTAGAGTAGGGTAGGTAGAATTTCAGTTCAGTATTTTCATTTCCAAGTAGTGCTTTCGCACATGTTACTAGATTTGTTTTAAGCAAGTCAGTTTAGTTTAGTTTTCAGTTTTGTTATTGTTGTTGTGTTTCAGTTAGTTTTGAGTTGCAGAGAAGACTCTATGCCCAATGGAATTGCAAAGGCTACTGGTTCTAAGTTGTTTAGCAGGCAAACACCCCTGAGAGGTTGCCAAAAATGTTACTAAATTTTTTTTCACACCAAATTTAGTTAGACCTAAGTGTAGTTGTTCAAAAGGAATAAAAGAAAACTTTGAAGTTATTGCATTTAATAAACAGTTGATGTCCTAACAAAGCAGAGATGGAATCCAGTTGACAGAATAACCTATCAGTCTAATCAAGACTGATGAATCATCATGACAAGAGAATCAGGTTGTCAAGGAATCAATCATTCATGAAATACAGTTGATCTAATATAGTTTTATCTTTCAGGAGTTATAAGACAGATTGATTATTTAGTTGATCATATTTGAAAGAAGGAAAGAAACATATTTATTTAAACTGTTATTTCATGTCATATTTGGAACATACAATTCAGTATCTATTACTTTATCCTATGCATTGATTGAAAAAGAAACATACATACATCAAGTGCATAAGATTAATTAACTGATCATGTTTAAAAGAAGTGTTCAAATGTGTCCCACACAAGCCGTGGGAGTAACTAAACTGAGCAATGCAGACATTTGCAAGATATACATCTAATGATAAAAGAAATAAGGAAAAACACATGATAAAACTAAATATCCATCATTGCCTGAGCAAGAAGGTTGTTTTGTTGATGTTGGTCTCCAGTCTTCACCTTTAGCTCCTATCATCAGTTGAACCTGCAAAAAATTGGGACAAAACCTATAAGAGCTCTGAATATTTAATGTTATCATATGCTTTTATCAAGCAGACATATCAACTTGTCACATCATATATTTCATATGAAGGATCAAATCAGACATGTGATATAAATTAGAATATCATGAAGGAGATCAATTAATATCATCAAGTATGTTTTTATGCTAACTTGTTTGTTCACTGTGCAAGTATAGGAAAAGTAATGTTGCTAATTTGAAGACATTAAAACATGTGGAGAAAATGTGGCTCCCACAAGGGTTGAGCCCAACATGTTTTCCTTTTCTATTTTTGAAAAGGTTATCAGAATACAGATAAGATGCATCATCCAAAGCATATCACGCATCATTTAATCAACTTACAGAGAAAGTGTGTCATCATGACATTGATTGCAGTTGATTAGAACAAATTAGATAAGTTCAGAGTGCTTGAGTCAACTTGACAAAGTGCAAAAAATAGAAATGCAACCATTAAAGGTACTTTTCTTGTTCATATCATCATTAAGATACCTTATTTCTATCATATTTCATGTCATAGTTCATAAAATCAGACTTAAAGAATGACAGAAGTATGGAAATAAGATGAAGGGCAGAAATGTGATCAGAAAAGTATCAGTTTACAGAGACATTATCAAGCTAATCCCTATCTGTAGATGTTCAAAATGAAACATAACTCTCAAATTCATTGTTAGTTCATAAGCTTGTAAGGATTGAGAGTTATATACATAATGAACATTTGCAAATTAGTGTAAACAATCATGTAGTAAATGTTCAGGGATAGAGATGATAAAATCAGATAAACCAGGTACAGAAAGAACAGGAGAGGAGCTGCCACTTTTATTTGTGCATAAAGAAGTAGATATAGGTAGACAGACAGTCATGTAAGAGTAAGCAGCCATGCCATAGGACACTTCATCATACACATGCTTTAAACTGAGCAATGTCTCCATCCAAGAGATGCCAATGTGCAAGTACAAGAAGTACAGTGATCAATAGAAGGTACTTTTCCATCTTTTAGTGGTGATTGAAGTGTGATTTTGCTATCTAGATGTACCTTACAGATATAGCAACTATATAATGGAGCAGCATGAAGGACAACTATCATTAAATATCATAAAGATACAATCATGGATGAAGGTTCAGATCAAGACAAATTATCAAAGAGGAGGCAACACTGTGTACAATAAAAGGACAATTAAATAATCAAGGATAGTCAACCATGGACTACAATGTTCAAATTAAATGAAGTCATGCATTAAATAATCAAGGGACAACAATGATATAGTGCTGGAGGTCCCAAATAACCATGTTCAAATATCATCTACCTCAGTAATCAAGAAGTTCAGCCTGAGCAATGAAGAAGAGAACAAATATTTACCATTTTCTATTGTGAATGGAATGTAAATTTTGTTGATTAAAAGATTGTTTAGACAATAGGGATGAATAACAAACCTGTAGCAGACATAAAGAGAGTAGCATGAAGGTAAGGATCAAATAATTACATTAGATAAAGAACATATGCCAACTAAGTCCCATGAATAGGGCAAGAAGAAGTACACATGCTACAGGATCTATCTTAAGAACAAGAATCTTTTGAATGTATGCATGTATTTATCTCATGTGATCAAATGTCAAGAATAACTAACAAATGCAGCCACAGTACAAAGGTATGTTATAGAATTCAAAGTATTCACCCAAATGGAGATAAAAGAAACAGGATAATATATTTAAAAGTGCCAAAGCCTTGTATCATCCAATACCTTAGAGACATTTAAAAGTGCCAGAGCTTGTACCATTTGATATAGTTGAAGCTATAAAAAATATATGCTGAGAGGAACCTCCTGCAACAATATAATGAAAAATGCACAAAATAACAGAAATAGCAGAACACAGAAGGAATTTATTGATCGTAGGCCACTTCGAGGGGGCAACCTCCTTTGAGCAAGCTCGATACAATAAACTCATGGATGCCTTCTTTGGCCTCAACACGTACTTATATACTAAGTCTAATCTAAATACCTATTACTTCCCATGAATCTGGGATAATACAATATACTCACGGGACGACTTACAAAGCATATGCGTCCAAATGTAATATACTAACAAAGTAAAGAGAAGGGTTAAACACAGGTTCCTAACATCCCCTCCCTCTTAGAAAAGATTTGTCCTCAAAGCGTAAGATGTGGAAATTGTTGTTGAATCTGAAGGAGTGGTTCCCCTATAGCAATCTCTAGTTGTATTCCATGCCACTGAATTAATACCTCTGTGATGGATCGGGAGTGAAGAGGACGAGTGCCCCTATCAAGGATTACCTCTAGCATCAAAAGGATGGATCCTTCATTATCTAGTTGTGGTAAAACAATTTGTGCTTTATTGTTGGTGCCAAGAAATTTCTTTAGATAAGAGACATGAAATATTGGATGAATGTGGGAAGAAGGAGCCAGCATATGATCCCCAATCTAATCCTGGGTGTGGAGAACTGTGTCAACTGCTTGAGCTCGTGAACTGTTGGGGGAGTATGGAAGGAGCACTGGCCGTGCTTGACCGTAGACTGCTTCATATGGAGTCATGTTAGATGTAGTGTGGTAGGAGGTATTATACCACCATTTAGTGAGAGGGAGCCACTTTGCCCACTGATGCTGTTGTTCTGAGGTATCACGTACAACCACAATCTATTGAATTGCCCTGTTCATTCCCTTCCAAAAGAAGTGATGCAATGCCCGCTCATAAGTTTTGAGGAACCCAGAGTGCCCTACCGATGGAGAAACATCGAGTTCATAGAAGACAGCCTACGGGACAGATTCCAACCAATTTGGAACAAACATAGAAATAGCTGAAAGAGAAGCTTGGTCATCACATGTGTGAGAAAGAGAATCCACCACAATATTGTCCTTACCCTTCTTGTAAGTGATCTCATAGTCATAACCCATGAGTTTACTAATCCATTTCTATTGTGCTGGGGAGGAGACCCATTGTTCCAAGAAATATGTCAGGCTCTGGTGAGCAGCCTTGACGCAAAAATGATTCCCTAGTAGGTATGACCGCCACTTCTGTACTGCATGCAAAATAGCCATCATTCGTTGTAGAGCCGAAGGAGTGGAGACCACGGATGGTTGCATCTGAATGGAGTGAAGCTGAGTGATGACACCACGTGAATTATTCTTAAGAAGCTTTTCCAGGTGATGTGAACTTATGATGCTCAGAGACCCCAGTTGTAAGCCCTTCAATGTGTGTTTATGCACATTGTCTAAAAACTGCATCCAAAGTTTAGCAAAATCTCATAAGATGAGGCCAAGTGTGCGTAACCATTGGGCACCCAAAACCACATCACATCCACCTAAGGGCAAGGAAAACATGTCAGAGTACAGGTTATAATCTCCAATAGCGATATGCACATTGCGACACTTCCCTTTGCAAGGTAATGTGCCCCCATTGGCAATCATGACTTCAAAGTTTGAGCAAGGATGAACAAAACAATTAGCCTGTTTGGCTATGCGATGGTCAATGAAGTTATGAGTACTAGCAGAATCAATGAGTATTATAAGAGGGAGCTTCTTGAAGTAACCCTTGACTGGCATGGTTTGTGGGGTGGTGATGTAGAGGCAAATTGGATAGGAGAAGATAGACAAGAAAGACAAGGTTCTTTCCACACCCAAAAGCCCAAATTCAAAGGTCAGATTACAAAAGTGGGAACAATAGTTAGAGACCTTGATTTCTTCATGGAAATGGTGTCTAGGCATGTATAGGGACCCATCCCATCCATTGGCAAAGGTAGTTCAAACTCTGAAATGGTACTTCCTTCACAAACCCCTAAAATGGCTTGTAGCCCTTCAAAATGATAACAGTCCTAATAAATTTTGACTTAGACCTCCAAATACAAATCTTAGACAATTAGTAGATACCCATTATGGCCCTCTATCACATATCCCAAACTTAGCATGGGTTGTTTTGGACAGAATACCTCAACCAATAACCCCTGTCAATGACCTAGAGCCCTAATTAGGCCAAAATTACAAAGAGACTACTATAGAATGCAAGCCTAGAACTCAACCAAGGGTTTGAACACTTAGAATGCATGCCAAAACAAAGGGTTTTGTGGGTTTTAAACTTCTACTCTCTGCTGTTCCCAAAAATACACCTATGGTTCCTTTAATGTGCTTTTAAACATCACCTAACACATGGTTTTGTTAGGTCTTTCATTTAAAACTCCTCCTCTGCAAGTTCTCTGCCAAAAAACCACCATAATATGCTAATACAGTCCTACCACCATCCATCCCACTAATCACAAGTGGATCAAATCAGTGGAATGGCAAAAGAATGCATATTCTACTATCAAAACCCTAGAGGAGGGTTTTACAAACCAAATCTAGAGAAAACCTTATAACTCCCTACCACAAGAGTTTCAAAGCATCAAACTAAGTTTAAATGGAATTTAACACCATGTACTAACTGATCAATTCATTCACAAGTGAAGACAAAACCATACCTTTGCACAGTACGGACTGTGGCAACAAGGAAACTCAAAAAACAATCTCCAAAAAAGCAGTCCGAGGAGAATGGGAATAACTTTCCTTATAACTATAATCAAAACACCAACCACCTTTGTTTGGAAGCTATTTCATCCTTCTACACGTGCCATAGAATTAGAGACCATGACTGTTCCGTACAGGAGTACAGTACGGCCTGATACAGCGAATAATACAGGAAAAGGCAGAAAACTGTTGTTTTTGTTATTTCTTTCAATAAAAAATGTCTTCTCTCCATACAATCAACATTCTAGGCCTTTAAAAAGCCTTCCACAATCACCTTTTGATGGTTATAAGGTAGTTGAGGTCGATGGAACAGTTTAACCATCGAATTCCTCTCTGTAACTACTCCTTAATTTAGGACAACAACTACCCTATTTTAGCATTGCAACTAATTACAATTCTTCAACATAGTGGCATAAATGTTTATGACTTGTCAACACTTTGACAATGTCATTATGTCTTTGGCAAGTCTACCACCTTTTGATGCATGCCACAAAGGCTTACAATATGAGAAAATATGACTGTCGTATGTGTTTATGACTGCCTTTTACATGCCTTAGAAAGGCTTACATACATGATTGTCCCTTAGGACTTACAAGATTGCCTATTACAACATGGCACCATGGCTCTTATTACAACACAAGAAAATGGTCTTCATGACCTTATTGAAACAAAAAAACAAGATGATCATCAAAACAAGACCTTAGTCTTCTTGGTGCTCCTGCACCATACTCCCCGGGTGGAAAAAGAACTCAAGTCTCTTGAGGAAGTAGATCAGCAATGGTGACACCATGCTTCAAGATGTCTTCTTCATTCATCCAAGTGGCATCTTCAATAGGCAAACCACTCCATTTGACAAGAAACTATTTGTATATCTTCTTCCTAGTCTTCTTCAAGACCTTGGTGTCAAGAATGCATTCCAACTTCAATGGTTGATTGGGTGGAAGACCCTTTACCCAATCTTCATCCCCTACTATTGTCATATTGGCCTCTGAATCTGCAGTAGAATCACCTTTGAAAGGGAACAAATCTGAAACATTGAAGATAGGAGATATGGCCAAACCTTGAGGAAGTTCAATCTCATAGGCATTGGGCCCAAACTTGTGCACAATCCGGCATGGTCCTATCTTCTACATGAGGAGTTTGGTTGGCTGCCCCTTAGGAAGTCTTTCCTTCTTCAAATGTGCCATGACCAAATCCCCAACCTTGTATTGTACATCTCTCCTTCTCTCATTGGCTTTCTCCTTGTACTTGTCATTGTTCTTTTGAACAGTTTCTTTGACATTATCATGGATGTCCTTCATGGCCAATGGAAAGTCTTCACCTTGAGCACTTTTCCTTTCCAATCCATGGAGATCTCTCAACTCAAGAATACCTCTTGGATGAATGCCATAAACAATCTCAAATGGACTCCTTCCTATGCTCCTATTGGTAGAATCATTATAAGCAAACTCTAATTGAGGGATGATCATATCCCATGCCTCTCCATGTTGTTTGGTAAGACACCTGAGAAGGCTTCCCAAGGACCTATTCACCACCTCAGTTTGGCCATCAGTCTGAGGGTGATAGGCTAAAGTAAAGGACAATTGAGTGCCCAACTTCTTCCACAAAGTGTGCCAAAAATGGCCTACAAACTTTGGATCCCTGTCAGTCACAATGTTAAGAGGCAAACCATGGATTCTAACAATTTCTTTGAAGAACAAACCAGCAATGTGAGAAGCATCATTAGTGCATTTACATGGCAAGAAATGAGCCATCTTACTAAATCTATCCACCACAACAAATATACTATCAAAGCCTCTTTGAGTCCTAGGAAGACCCAAAACAAAATCCATGCTAATACTTTCCAATGGCCTATTAGGAGTAGGAAGTGGCTGATATAGACCAGCATTAGATGAAGTACCCTTTGCCCTTTGACAAATACTACAACATTCAACAAATTTTCTGATATCTGATTGCATTTTAGGCCAAAAATAAAACCTCTTCACCTGATCCAATGTTTTATCCAACCCAAAATGACCTCCTAGTCCACCACAATGTTTTTCCTTTATGATGTTCTCCCTCATGGAACACCTAGGAACACATAGTTGGCTACCTTTGAACAACAACCCCTGCTGCAACAAAAACTCAGAAAAATTAGAATGATAAGAGTTTAAAAATTGTAAACAAACTTCATATACCTCCTTGAAATCTTCATCATCTTGATACATGTGTTTGAGAGCATCAACCCCTACACTTTGCAACTGAATTTCTTGAACCATACACAACCTTCTACTCAATGCATCTGCCACTTTATTAGCCTGCACCTTATTGTGTTTGATTGAAAAAGTATAGGATTGGAGTTGCTCAACCCATTTCATATGCCTATGATTGAGTTTCTCTTGTGAATTCAGAAAACTAAGTGCATGGTTGTCAGTATAAACAATAAATTCTTTTGGCAAAAGATAGTGCCTCCATTTTTTCAAAGCTTGTACCATTGCATACAATTCCAAATCATAAGTAGAGTACTTTCTCTTAGCATCATTCAATTTTTCACTAAAGAAAGCAATAGGCATGCCTTCTTGACTTAGGACAAGCCCTATAGCAAGGTTACTAGCATCACATTCCACAACAAACAACTTATTAAAGTCGGGAAAAACAAGTATGGGCTGTTGTGCTACTTTTTGTTTCTGAATTTCAAAAGAATCATTGGCTACCTTTATCCACAAAAACTTACATTTCTGCCCCCCTTTGATGGTATCCAAAATTGGTGCACAAATATGACTAAAACCCCTTATGAATTTCCTATAAAATGTTGCCAAACCATGAAAACTTTTCACATCACCTGTTGTTTTTGGAGTTGGCCATGACAAAATGGCTTCTACCTTTGTTGGATCCATCTTGAAACTACCTTGTGAAATCACAAAACCAAGATAGGTGAGTTCTTCCTCATGAAGACACTCTTTTCCATGTTGATCATCAATTGTTCATCATGTAACTTCCTCAAATCCTGATCCAAATGTTGCAAATGCTCCTACTTAGTCCTACTAAAAACAAGAATGTCATCCAAATATACCACCACAAATTTGCCCCTGAAATCCTTCAACACTTCATTCATGAGACGCATAAAAGTACTTGGGGCATTAGATAGACCAAATGGCATCACCAACCACTCATAAAGACCCTCATTTGTTTTGAATGTTGTCTTCCATTCATCCCCTTGTTTCAGTCTAATTTGATGATACCCACTCTTAAGATCAATCTTAGAAAAGTATCTAGCCCCACCCAAATAGTCCATTAGATCCTCAATCCTTGGCATAGGGAACCTATATCTTATGGTAATCTTGTTAATGGCTCTAGAATCTATGCACAACCTCCATTTACCATCCTTTTTAGGGGCTAGGACTCTTGGGACAGCACATGGGCTAAGAATCTTTCTTACCAATCCCTTATCCAACAATTCTTGTACTTGTTTGGCAATCTCTTCATTTTGTGAAGGTGTCATCTTGTAGGCTGCTTTGTTTGGCAAAGTAGATCCTAGTATGAAGTCAATTTGATGGCTTATTTCCCTAATAGGTGGCAACTCATTAGGCATTTCTTCTACCATAATCCCCTTATACTTCTCTAGCAATTGTTGCACCTCATTAGGAACTTCTTCCTTACTAGGATCATGCAAACTAGGACTATTTTTAGGCTTCAAAATCAGAGCATACCCTTGGGTTCCTTCCTCCTTAAGGCATCTAGAAACTCTTTACCATTCACAATCATGACACTTGACCCAACATTCTTCTCTACTGCTCATCAGGCAATGGATCCATTCTATACTTTCTACCATTTTTAGTTATAATGAAAGAATTAATTTTACCATCATGTTGTGATTGAACATCATATTGCCATCGACGTCCTACTAGCAAATGACAAGCATCCATAGGAATCACATCACACAAAATTTTGTCCTTATATTCTCCTATCTCAAATTCAACCCATGATTGTTCATCTACCAAAACTTGTTGCCCATTATTCAACCATGATACTTTATAAGGACTAATATGAGGAAGCCTTTTCAATTTCAATTTGTCTACCATTTCAATGGAAACAAAATTTTTAGTTGAGCCTGAATCAATAGTTACCTTGTAAATCTTACCATAGGCCTTGCATGTTGTCCTAAACAGTGTCTTCCTTTGAGGGGGTTCTTGTGTTTGAGGCTCCTTACACATGGTTCTTCTCATCATCAAACTTTCTCCTTCATGGACCAGGGCTGCACTTCCAATTGGAGAGTTGACACTTTGGCAATCTTCCTCTTGGATCAATTGGTTCCTTCTCTCTCCTCCATGAGAGCTTGAGGCTTGCTTTTCAGGACACTTGAAGGCTGGATGACCCACTTGGTTGCAATTGTAGCACCTTCTTGTGAAGACATTAGGACCTCTTCCTGGTCCACCAAATCTACCTCTTCCATTAGGCCTTCTTCCTCTAAAGACTCATCTAGAACCTGATTCTCCACTTTGCTCTTGGGAACTATATTCCCCTTGTAAGATACCCAACTAGTACTAACTAAATTTTTTATTCTTACTTAGACAAATTTACTTGCACTTAACTCTTCAACTACTTAATCTACTTAACATCACACATGAAAAGATAACAAAGGCAACTTGCATAAATCAACCTTGAAGTTGGGTACTTGTATTATTACTTGATTCAACTCAATACAAATGTATTATTACAATGATGATGCCTTCAATGGCATGAATCTACAATCTTATTCAAAGGATTACAAGGAAAGGCCTTAAAGCCTAGATGTATACAATGCTTTCAACTTCTTCACAAGTAGCGCTATCTCACTAGTTGATGTAGACCACTTCAATTGAACCTAATGATGTCAACTAGATGTCAACACCTTACAATGCAATAAGGGAGCATCACCTTGTCAGTTGAGGGAGCATCACCCCAACACTTGAAACTCGCAGGCCTCAAGATTACAAGCATAAAGCTTTGCAAAGAGAAATTTGCCAAAATGATAAGATGTAAAATGAATGAGAGAGCTCCTCCTTTTATAGGCCTTCCAAGGTAATGAAGGCACATTTTTCAAGGCATAAAGAGGAACCAAGGCATGTTTCCCAAGAACCATATTCAAGAGAATATTCCATTTGACAACTTAGTGTGATGTGGCAACCTTATCCATTAAACTGGCATAGATCCCAATACCACTTTGTTGACCAATGAGAGCTCAGGTGCTTGTAATGTGCTTATCCAAACTAGGGCACCAGAATGATACCCCACTGGTGAAGAAGTGTGCCCAACATTCCAACTGGATGTCTCTCAAAACTAAGTGCTCAAACTGGGTTGTTAGAGGGTAGATATGCGCCTAGCATATCTAGTGGCTTCAACATGCATAAAATCACTTGAAATGTTCATTGATTATTCTCTGACGTTTGTTTGAAGTCATCTTCAATGATTAGGTGCCAAATTAAGATGATTTCTTCATGAAGTTGCGCCTTGCTATGATTAGGTGCCAATTGGAGTTTACATAGACTCAAGAGTGCTTCCAAGGTTAGGTGCTAAAACAAGATCATGGGGAAGTGAAACTGTAACTTAAGAAGGTGTTTGAATTCTAGGTGCCAATCTGAGGTTGTAGAGGCATGGATATGCACCTAGTGAAGGTTGATGACTCCATATGCTTTCAAACACTTAACAACATTCAGTGAAGACTTCTTAGACTTTGATTCAAGATTAAGTGCCCAAATGAGTTCTCTAGAGTCTAGGAACCATATGGAGGTTGGAGAGAGGAAGATTTGCGCCCAACTTGCTTAGGCACACCTTTGAGGTGATGGAGACCAAGAATTGCACCTTCATCATCTTGGCCTATTTCTTGTCAACTTTTTAGATCATTGAGCAATAACTGAGAATGTTTCCCTTCTTCATGATGCAAGTTGATAGATCCTCCTTAAGGCACCAAATTGGGTTTCTAAGGTAGGTGCATATTCATGGTGGAACAAGATGAAAAGTGCGCCTTACTTCTCATAACACTCATCTAGCTATAGATGATGATTTCAACTGAATGGAGGGTCTCTTCAACAATGATCAATTCCCCAACTTATGGAATGCCCCCCCTTCATTTCAAAACACATTGCAACGCTCCAGAGAGATGACTATACCTAGGCACCAAATTGGGTTAGAAATTCCTCCAAAGTGCGCCTTCTCCTTCAAAATGCAAAACAAGGTCTAAAGATGCTAATGATCTTAGGTGCTTCTTTGGAAAAGTCCTAGAGGTCAAAATGCACCTTGTCTTTATGAGGTGCAATTCATGGGTAGGAAAGCTTGTGATGTGTGCCTAAGCTTAGTGAAGTGATTGATAGACTTTAAACCCTTTCTGGAACTTAGATTTCTTCAACTGATGATGATCTTGCACCAATGCATCATCAAACTTTCAACACAAGATCAAATCATACTTAGGCGCTCATTAAGAGTCCTCTCAATCTAGGCACATCTGAGAAGTTGAATTGGCAAGAGGTGGTACCTAGCTTCCTAGACTTTATTTCAACATGTTTGAGATCTAAAGTTGACCCGATGGCATCAATTGAAGTCTAGTAGATGAAATCCTTCATCTAGGCACATTTAGGGTGACTGAAGATAGCAAAGTGCGCCTATCCAAAACTAGGCACAATTTCAAGGTGACTTGATCACCCAAGTGCGCCTTACACTTCAAATCACTTATCTGACCTTGACAACTGGCTAGAAGTTCACTTCATCAAACAGAATCATCAAGATCTTCATTCTGGATTGCCCAATCCTAGGCTCACATTTGACATTGAACAGGCAAGAAGGTGCGCCCTGACTCTAGGAGTCCTGCCTTAGTCAATTTTGGGTCCTAGACTTAGCCAATTTAGCCAAAATCAATACAGACAACTGGAATGGTCTTTGACGTAATCCTGCAAAACTAAACAATATGTTAGCCAAAAACCAAGTTCATTCCCTCAATATTTAGAATTAGCCTCCAGGAATGAGGAGTAGGCTAATCCAAGTTCCGTTTGGTGTTCAAGCTAGAAATGGGGACATGACAATCTCCCCTTCCTGAGATTGCTTGTCCTCAAGCAATTGAAGGTTAGGATGCTCCAGGATCTTTTCACCTTCCCAAGTAGCATCCTCCATTGGCAACCCTTTCCACTTCACCAAATATTCCCTTATGCTTCTATTGCGCAGTTTCTTTTCTCTCATATCCACCACACTCTCAGGTTCAACTGCAAGCATTCCTTCTTCATCAAGTGGTGGTAGTTCATTAGATGAAACCACATGTTGTCCTAGTGCCTTTTTAAGACACGACACATGAATCACATTGTGTATGCGGCTTCCTGTTGGCAAGTCAAGTTCATATGCCACTTCCCCTACTCTTCTCAACACCTTGTAGGGTCCGTAGAACCTGGGTTTCAATTTCTCTACACTTGACTTCTTCAAAGTACTTTGCCTATATGGCTGAAGGCGTAGAAACACCATGTCACCTACTTCAAAGCTCCATTCAACCTGGTGTTTGTCGGCATACAACTTTTGCTGGATTTGAGCTCTTTGCAAATTGCCCTTAAGGATTCTCAAAATGTCTTGAGTATCCTTCATCAATTCTCTTGCTCAAGGAGCTCTACTATCATCCAGTGCCAGATCAACAAATGAAACTGCATCATACCCATACAAAGCTTGAAAGGGAGGCATGTCGATTGACATGTGGAAAGTAGTGTTGTAGTAGTATTCACCCAGATGTAGCAACTTAATCCAAGCACGCTGATGATCAGATACATAGTTTCTCAAGTATCCCTCAAGCCATTTATTTACAATTTTAGTCTGTCATCAATTTGAGGATGATAACTAGTGCTTAGCATCAGGTCAGTTCCATCTAGTCGAAATAGCTCTCTCCAGAATACACTGATCAACCGGCTATCTCGATCACTGACTATGGTCTTAGGAAGGCCATGTAGTCTGAAGACTTCACGAAAGAACAACTCAGCTACTTGTAATGCTGATGACTCAACTGGAATTGCAAAGAAGTGAGCATACTTTATCAACCTGTCAACAACTACATAGATACAGTCTTTTCCATCCACCTTCGGAAGACCTATGATGAAATCCATAGAAATACTCTCCCACTTTTGTTCTGGAATAGGCAGTGGTTGGAGTAATCCTGCTAGAAAAGTATGTTTTGACTTGTTCTACTGACAAGTCAAACATTCCCTGACATAGTGTAGAACATCTTCTTTCAGACCCTTCCAAGAGAATCTTTCCCTAATTTACTTATAGGTCTTGAAATAGCCAGGGTGTCCTGCAAGTGGAGTATCATGGTATGTTTTCAAAATTTGCTGCTTGAGCTCTGATTCAGGAGTTAGAAAAATTATGTCTTTATAATAGATGATATCATCGACTACCTTATACCTATCAACCCGAATGACTCCATCCATGATCTCACAAGAAAAGATTGACTTGGAGTACTCAACTAGAAGATGAGACTTCCAATCAACCGAAACTTCACTAAGGGCACAAATGGCAGGTTTTCTAGACAAGGCATCGGCCACCACATTCTTCTTGCCTTTCACATACTCAATGTCAAAATCATATACCTGCATCTTAGTAACCCACTTCTGTTGTCTTTCATTCAGATCCTTCTACCCTAGAAAGTATTTCAAACTGTTGTGATCGGTTCTGACAACAAACTTAGATCCAACTAGAAACTGGCAAAATTTAGCCAAAGCATGCATGATTGCCAGCATCTCTTTGTCATATGTTGAGTACAACCTTTTTGTGTCCTTCAACTTCCTGCTTTCAAATACAATGGGATGATGATCTTGCATCAACATTGCTCCAATGCCTTCACCAGAAGCATCACATTCTAGGACAAAAGACTTAGTAAAATCGGGTAAAGCTAATACTAGTGTTGTACTCATAACTTCTTTCAATTTATCAAATGCAACTTGAGATTCCATTGACCAAATGAAAGCACCTTTCTTTGTCACCTTTGTCAAGGGTGTAGCAAGCTATGAGAATCCTTTAACAAATCTTCTATAATAGCTGCAGAGGCCAAGGAAACCTCTTAGTTCAGATACATTCCTGGGTACTAGCTAACTATGAATGGCTTCAATCTTTTCTTCTTGAACTTTCACACCATTAGCTCCAATCACATGACCCAGGTATAGAATCTCCTCCAAGCCAAAATCACACTTAGACATCTTTGCATATAAAGATTAATTCTCCATGATGCTCAAAACTTCATCTAAGTGTTGGAGATGTTCTTCCCATGTCTTTCTGTAAATCAAGATATCATCGAAGAAAACCAACAGGTATTTCCTTAATTGCTTGTTGAATACATGGTTCATACAAGATTGGAAAGTAGCTGGAGCATTTGTTAATCCAAAAGGCATCACCAAGAATTCATAATGTCCGTAATGGCATCTGAATGCTATCTTTGGAATGTCTTCTTCTCAAACATGAATTTGATGATAACCAGATCTGAGATCTATATTGGAAAAGAACACAGCCCCATGTAGTTCATCAAGTAACTCATCAATCCTAGGTATTGGATACCTATTCTTGATGGTCTTCTTGTTCAGTGCACGATAGTCAATACACATCCACATTGTTCCATCCTTCTTCTTCACTAGCACCATAGATGATGCAAATGGACTTGATGATGGCCTAATGTGTCCCATCTCGATCAATTCTCTGATCGTCTTCTCAATTTCAATTTTGAAATTTCTTGGATGCCGATAGGGCGCAATGTTGACGGGTTTGGCCCCATCCTCCAATTCAATGACATGTTCAAAACCTTTATCAAGAGGTATGCCTACGGGTATATCCTTAAACACCTTACTATGCTTATCCAACATTGCCTAGATGTCTGCAGGATAAAGTTCTTCAGTAGAGAGAATCTGGTTGTCCTTGATGCAAACCTGTGCTGCCCACTCAATATCATTATGCCTGATCATTGCTTCCATGCATTTAGCTGAGACAACTTTGGGGTTCCCATCAGACACTAACTTCAATTTGATCTTTCTTCCCTCATGCATGAATTCCAATTCCATCTTCTGAAAATCCTGAACTATTCTTCCAAGTGAATGTAACCATTGTACTCCAAGCACCACATCAATATGCCCAAGTCTGACTACATAGAAATCATCCTGTAAAGTATAATCACCCATTTGAATTTGTAGCTAGGTCACCTTTCTGGTACAACTCATTAGGAATCCATCAGCAACTGCTATTTGAAATCCTTTGAAGTCTTCAACTGTTAGACCCCGCCTTGCTACCAAACCTTCATCTATGAAGTTGTGGGTAGCACCACTGTCAATTAGACATGTGACTCTTTGACCCTTCACAACTACTCTTATGCGGAAGGCATGATATTTAGGTACTCCTGAAATAGTTGCTAATGTTATTTTGTCAGTTGTTCCTTCCAAAACAACATTAAGAGTTGGTTGTTCATGTACTTCCTCTTCATCCTGAGTTGACTCTTCTTCACTTAGTGACTCCTCTTCACTTCCATCATCAGATACCGCTTCAATCAAATGAGCTTTACCTTTACCAAGGCACCTGTGTCCTAGTTCCCAAGGTTGCTTGCATGAGAAACAAAGCTTCTTCCTCCTGAGCTCATCTCTTTCAATAGATGTCATATCTTGAAACTTCTTTGGTGGGAACGAATGTCTTCTTTGAGTTGAAATAACTCCTTTGTAAAACTTCTTCTTAGGCTGGTATGCATGAGTAGTATCAAGATCAAGAGCAAAGTCAAATGCTTCTTCCAAGTTTGCTGGAGTTTGTACCTTTACCAATGGCTTAATCTGACTGTTCAATCCCTCAATGAACAACATAGTGATTCATCTATCAGTCATGTCAGGTACCATCACTGCTATCTTTTGAAACTCATTTACATACTGTACAACCCTTCCTTCTTGCTTGAGTTGGGCAAGTTCATGATAGTACACTTCAGTGTCTTTTCTATCAAACCTCTGAATAAACTTGGTTACAAACTCATCATAGGAATCTATCCTATCATGATGTTGAGAGACTAGGCCATGATGCCACCATTCACAAGCCAACCCTTCTAGATGCATCATAGCAAAATGAATCACCTTCTTTTCTATCAAAGGCTTAAGATAAAGGTATGTATCCAGCTTGTTCACCCAAGCTCTAGCACTGAGCTTACCACTTCCATCAAAGGTAGGAATAGGTACTTGATTCAAGGCTTCTTTATATTCTTGTGTATCATCATCCCTTCTAGGATGAAAGCCTCTAGCTCTACCTCACCTGTCGCTATCTTCTCTCTTCTGTCGGCAATATTCATTGAAAGTCATCATTTCCCGAACACGATCTGGTAATCTGGCATAGAGATTTGCAAAGAGTGCTACTTCATCTTCAAAGTTATTCTGCTCTTCCACATCAAACTCTTCATCAACTTCATTGCCTTGTTCAGGTGGTGGTGGAAGGAAAGTTGGTCTCAGAGGCCTATCAACTCTAGGAGTTCATGTGCGAACTCTTCTGCCTGTTGCACTAGCAGCGTCATCATCAACATGTCTTTCTTGTCTCTCATGTCTAGCTGCATTACCTTGCTAACCTTCAACTCCTTGATTCATGTTTTGAAGGGATTGTAGGACTTGTTGCAATATTTGAGCTGTTTGTTGTTGTCCAATGGCTATGATCCTAAACATCTCCCTTGCTTCACCTTCATTATCACCAGGTAAACTTCTACTTCTTCTTTCATCAGCCATGTTAGCTGGAGCTTCTGTATGATGTTCTTGTTGTTGTTGTCACCTAGCTCTTCTTGTATAATACCTGTGTGGACCTACTTCTGGTGGCTGCATAACCCAGAGGCTGGCAGGATCCAAGCTCTGATACCACTGTAAGATACCCAACTAGTACTAACTAATTTTTTTTTCTTAGAAAAATTTACTTGCACTTAACTCTTCAACTACTTAATCTACTTAACATCACACATGAAAAGATAACAAAGGCAACTTGCATGAATCAACCTTGAAGTTGGGTACTTGTATTATTACTTGATTCAAATCAATGCAAATGTATTATTAAAATGATTATGCCCTCAATGGCATGAATCTACAATCTTATTCAAAGGATTACAAGGAAAGGCCTTGAAGCCTAGATGTATACAATGCTTTCAACTTATTCACAACTAGCTCTATCTCACTAGTTGATGTAGACCACTTCAATTGAACCTAATGATGTCAACTAGATGTCAACACCTTACAATGCAACAAGGGAGCATCACCTTGTCAATTGAGGGAGCATCACCCCAACACTTGAAACTCGCAGGCCTCAAGATTACAAGCATAAAGCTTTACAAAGAGAAATTTTGCTAAAATGATAAGATGTCAAATGAATGAGAGAGCTCCTCCTTTTATAGGCCTTCCAAGGCAATGAAGGTACATTTTTCAAGGCATAAAGAGGAACCAAGGCATATTTCCCAAGAAGCATATTCAAGAGAATATTCCATTTGACAACTCAGTGTGATGTGGTAACCTTATCCATTGAATGGGCACGGATCCCAATATCACTTTGTTGACCAATGAGAGCTCAGGTACTTGTAATGTGCTTATCCAAACCAGGGTGCCAGAATGATACCTCACTGGTGAAGAAGTGCACCCATCATTCCAACTGGATGTCTCTCAAAACTAGGTGCTCAAACTGGGTTGTCAGAGGGTAGATATGCACCTAGCATATCCAGTGGCTTCAACATGCATGAAATCACTTGAAATGTTCATTGATTGTTCTCTGACATTTGTTTGAAGTCATCTTCAATGATTAGGTGCCAAATTGAGATGATTTCTTCATGAAGTTGCGCCTTGCTATGATTAGGTGCCAATTGGAGTTTACAGAGACTCAAGAGTGCTTCCAAGGTTAGGTGCTAAAACAAGATCATGGGGAAGTGAAATTGCAACTTAAGAAGGTGTTTGAATTCTAGGTGCCAATCTGAGGTTGCAGAGGCATGGATATGCACCTAGTGAAGGTTGATGACTCCATATGCTTTCAAACACTTAACAACATTCAGTGAAGACTTCTTAGACTTTGATTCAAGATTAAGCACCCAAATGAGTTCTCTAGAGTCTAGGCGCCATTTGGAGGTTGGAGAGAGGAAGATTTGTGCCCAGCTTAGGTGCACCTTTGAGGTGATGGAGACCAATAAGTGCGCCTTCATCATCTTGGCCTATTTCTTGTCAACTTTTTAGATCATTGACCAACAACTGAGAATGTTTCCCTTCTTCATGATGCAAGTTGATAGATCCTCCTTAAGCTGCCAAATTGGGTTTCTAAGGTAGGTGCATATTCATGGTGGAACAAGATGAAAAGTGCACCTTACTTCTCATAACACTCATCTAGCTATAGATGATGATTTCAACTGAATGTAGGGTCTCTTCAACAATGATCAATTCCCCAACTTATGGAATGCCCCCCTTCATTTCTAAACACATTGCAATCCTCCAGAGAGATGACTATACCTAGGCACTAAATTGGGTTAGAAATTCCTCCAAAGTGCACCTTCTCCTTTAGAATGCAAAACAAGGTCTAAAGATGCCAATGATCTTAGGCGCTTCTTTGGAAAAGTCCTGGAGGTCAAAATGCACCTTTGTCATGCCCACATTTTCCTTGTGGTCACAACACACATCGCACGTGTCATAACCACATCTGTCATGTGGTTATGACACGAGATATGAAAAACTTTTCTCACACTGTCCTAAAAACCCCTTTCGCATGCGTACGCATGCTCAACGGTGTTCTCTCATGGCGAGACACTATACTCTTCAGCGGAATACAAGTACAATGGCGTGCAACCAGAAGCATATAGATCAACAAGAGGGTCTATACAACGCTGCTAACGTCATTGCAAGAGTGAGATTACCAAAGTTCTTAAATCGAACCCTCGGCAATGTTTGGTAGCAGAATTGCCTTACGGCGTTAGTGGGAATTACGCTGCACTCATTTACGCACGTGGTTCGCTGATAGAGGAACCACTCCCCACGACGCCTTGTTCCGACTAAACCGGCTAGTGATCTCCCTATTTAGTCATTTTTCAGCCAGGCACGGTTGTCTGTCTCCTCTCTTGTTTCCTGAAACATACCCCTCCTATGACTTAGCATTTTCAACAAGGCGGTTTGGTTGCCCTCTCTTCCCTTTTCACAAGTTCTTAATTCTGATTATATCTTTATCGCCCTTACCTTAACTATTTCTTAGTTCATTTAGTGTGTTTATATTTCGGTCTCTCTCTCTCTTTCATTTTCTATGCTTTCTTTATGTGCATCCTGACCTTTCTTCATGATTTACGTCAATCAGGGTTATTACTGCAGCTATTGTTGATATTAAACCTAATTTCAGGATGATCTAGGTCACAAAGGCTGGTTTACTATTTCGCTGGACTCGGTCTCCTAATCTTCCCCGATCTAGGTTCCTCCTCTTCGTAAATACTTAGTCAACTTGTTCCTAAGCAAAATTGGCAGAAGGGTCCGTCAACTTAGTTCTCTTATCCCGTGTGAGAAATGTCGCGCATTTTCTCCTCTGTGTTTTCCAATGTTAGTTTTTTTTCTTCTTCGGAACCTCTTACAGGTTTACATATGAGATCCTTTGCTACAGTTGAGATTAATATGGCCACATGGATTGTCAGTGGTGGCTTCTTAAGTTTATTTCCAGTGTTCTTTTGAGCAAGGAGTTGTGTAATTTTCCTCTTCAATTTCCGGGTGATTATTAGTACGTTAATAGTTGAAACTTCCGAGAAACTCTTTCCAGAGTATCACTGCATATTCCTAAACTCTCTTTTACATTATAATTTTATTTTCTCTTGTTTAGAATTACTGTTGTTACTGTTACTCTTAATTACGATTCATACACTGATTGTGACTCGTATGACGTTGTCAATAGATGTAGGTGGTTCACCACTTTATAAAACTCTGTTCATGGTAATATATCTTCTTTGGTTTTTGTGTTCAACACTTAATAACATCTACTGTGAGAATATAATTTATATATATATATATATTTTTCTCTATCCATGAGACATAGTTTATAACGATTTGAAACGAGGGTCCAACAATATGGTTCATAGATTTACTCCTATCGATATGATATATATATATATATATCTATATATATATATACATATATATATAATATATTTATTTTAAAGTCTATGCATAGGACGAAATTGGTTTACCACGATATATATATCTATATCTCTATATATATATATAATCATTATTATATTATATATATAGCTATATACATAGACATATATAGTATATATATATGCCTATATATATAAAGCTATATAAAAAAAAACTGTATTTATATTACAAATACACCACTCATATGTTAGGGCCCAAGCCCTAACATTTTTTATTGCTTTAGATTCACAGCAGACGGCGGCCATGGGCGGCGGTGGCCGCAGTGACAGAGGAGCAGGGTCGGGGTGGCCGCAGAGCGGCGGACAGGATTTGCGGTGGCCGCGGAGCGGCATAAGGGATTGGGGGGGGAATGTGGAGTGGGGCGGAGCCCCACCCACATTCCCACGACGTGGGGTGTGGGTGGGGCTCCGCCCCACTCCACACCTTCATAAATAGCCAACCAGAAGCTCCAAGAGAAAAACCTGCGTATCAAAGACAAACAAAGAAGAAAAATACCACTCGTCTAGCTCTCCTCCCTACCGTAGACCCGCAAGAGGGTCACCCCCGAGCTAGGGAGACCATACTCACACCTGGGTACTCAAACACTCCACTTCACAACAGAAACAACAACAATCCCAAAGCACACATACACCCGTGGTTATTTTACACAATACGGAAACTCAACTACAGTGAGTTTCATAAGGGGCAGGAGAGTGGACACACTCGACTCCAGAGTGTCACCCTGACAGATAAATGAACTCATATCAATTTCTCTTGGTCTCAACCAAGTGTGATCACAATTTGTAAGAAATCTGTATATGACTCTCAAGTCAAAAATACAGTCACAGATACATGCCCTCAAGGCTTTCAACATCCCAAAAGATGGAAACAGGTATGCACCCGAGGAGGATCTCTCCTCCCCTACCCCAAACTTGATGAGCATTTCTCCCAAGTGGGAGACGCTCTGTCAAACAACCCGACAAGAACCCCACAGAAAACAAATTTAAACACATATTTCACACACATTTCATACACATTTCAGTTCTACCAAAACAAAGGTAAAATTTAGACCAACCTTGCAAAGCCCTCCTGGAATGAAGTTGTTGCAGAGTCCACAGAGTTCACCTCCAACCTTAGCCACCAACTCCCTCTCCCTTCTCTATCTTCCAAACTAACTTCTCTATTTTTGGTAAGGCCAAAAATGAAAGTTTTTTTTCCAAAATTCAACTAACTCCCTCTCATCCCAAAATTTCAAAATAAATAACCCAAAATTCTCTTTCTTTCTAATTTTGAGAAATGGGGAAGTGACACTTGTCACCTCCTCACCCTTCCCAAAAATCACTATTCTGTCCAGGTGGCTTATGTCACTCTCCATTCCCAAGGGTACTCCTTATTCCTCTCATGTGACTCCACTTTCTCATGGGAGAAATAAAAAAAAGAGTTAAATGGGAACAAGACAGGTGACCCATGCCTCTTTCTCCTTTCTTCACATGGGTGTCCCCATAGTACATGGGGGAATCTTACTAAAGAAGGGGTAACTTTCACTAATGGATGGCATCTCTTATCTAGGGAAAAGTAGAGGGGATGGGTTGAGTGTTGGTACAACCCATCATGTCCCCTCCTACCTCCAATTTTCGCCACTTAACTTCAGGGGAAGGTTAAGTTGACTAGATGGAGGTTACTCAAGGGTTACCCATGCCAAATGGGCCCCTGGACCCATGGGGTAGAACCCAGGGTCAATTTTAACCCATACAAGACACCCCAGGTCAAGGTAAAGCACAAGAAAAAGGGCCTCATAATATTAAATAAAAATAGAAATTTTAAATTCAATCTCTTTACAACACTTACTTAAAAAAAATAATGTCACATGAGGGTAACCTAACCCACTCGACCATACGAAAGACCACATTACATCATGACATCAAACACAAAGAGATCTTGGTTCCTCGTGGAACCAGATCGGCTTAACAGGGAATAACAAATAACAAGGTGTGGAATGATCTCCAAAATCTGTGGTTTGATTAGTAGTCCCTGCACACTCAATTACAAGATCAGTAACCACATAAATTCATCATAGCCGAAGCAACTTAAATAACACATGCATTCTCATGCCTTAGTACAATTTAACATAATTAAAAATCATATTACAATTTTCCATCATCCCTAATTCATTTTTCTGAAAAGTAACTTATCCAAACATCACCCAATTAGTTTTTCCGAACACATAATAAAGTTAAATAGTCTGACAAATTTCGGGAACTGCTATCCCACAAATATGAAAGTAACAATAACAGTACTGTAAATAGTCATAACAACAGTAGTAAAAAGGGCGGTCCTCACAACCTTGTCTTTATGAGGCACAATTCATGGGTAGGAAAGCTTGTGAAGTGCGCCTGAGCTTAGTTAAGTGATTGATAGACTTTAAACCCTTTCCGAAACTTAGATTTCTTCAACTGATGATCATCTTGCACCAATGCATCATCAAACTTTCAACACAAGATCAAATCATACTTAGGCACTCATTAAGAGTCCTCTCAATCTAGGTGCATCTGAGAAGTTGAATTGGCAAGAGGTGGCACCTAGCTTACTAGACCTTATTTCAACATGTTTGAGCTCCAAAGTTGACCCAATGACATCAATTAAAGTCTAGTAGATGAAATCCTTCCTCTAGGCGCATTTGGGGTGACTGAAGATATAAAAGTGCGCCTATCCAAAACTAGGCACAATTTCAAGGTGACTTGATCACCCAAGTGCGCCTTACACTTCAAATCACTTATCTGACCTTGACAACTGGCTAGAAGTTCACTTCATCAAACAGAATCATCAAGATCTTCATTCTGGCTTGCCCAATCCTAGGTGCACATTTGACATTGAACAGGCAAGAAGGTGTGCCCTGACTCCAGGAGTCCTGCCTTAGTCAATTTTGGCTCCCAGACTTAGCCAATTTTGCCAGAATCAATACAGACAACTGGAATGGTCTTTGACTTAATCCTGCAAAACTAAACAATATGTTAGCCAAAAACCAAGTTCATTCCCTCAAGATTTAGAATTAGCCTCCGGGAATGAGGAGTAGGCTAATCCAAGTTTTGTTTGGTGTTCAAGCTGGAAATGGGGACATGACACCCCTTGGCTTCTTTGGGACTAATTTTTGCCCCCAAAACTGCCCCTACCTCTAAAATTTCTGCCACCTCTTCCTCTATTTTGCTGCTCACCTTTCCTCTTCAACTTCTCTTTAGCCCTTAATTCCACTTGAAAGCATTTTTCCACAGTTTCAGGGCTTAATAAACTAATCTCATCTTGAATATTAAACCTCAAACCATTTAGATACCTTGCCACTTTAGCTTTTTCATCCTCCATGTACCCACAACGAAGAGTGTATTTGTGAAACTCCTCGGTGTAAGTAGCATCCAAATCTCTTTGTTTGAGATTTTGTATCCTCTTGTAGATCTACACCTCATAGTCTGATGGAAGGAATTGGGACTTGATCCTCTCCAACATTCTACTCCATGAAGAGATCATACTCTTCCCATTCTTTACCCTCTCACCTTGGGTGTAATTCCACCATGTAAGGGCAGCACCTTTGAGTTTAGTTTTTGCAAACTTAACCCTCTTACTTTAAGGAACTTCTTTATATTCAAAGTAGTTGTTTAGAGCCTCAAACCACTCCATGACTTCATCAACATTCATCTTCCCACTAAACATGGGAATCTCCATCCAAGCCTCCGAAGAATCCTTGCCAATTGCCTTGATGGCTTGAAGGAAATGCTTTTGATCAGCCAGTACCTCTAACTCTACTTGCTCTTCTTCTTCTTCCTCTTTCTCTTCCTCTTCATCTAAACCTTCATCTATCCTCTTCCCTATCCTCAATGCCTTCAAATCTTCTTGGAGTGCTTCCTTGACTCCACTTTTGATCTTCTCTTCCATCTCCTTGAACTTCTTGACCACTTCGGTGGTCATCCCCTTTGGAGGCATATTGCTAGCCTCTCCTTCACTCTCCTCTACTGACATATACCAGGACTTATACCACCAACAATAGAACCTTTTATGGCTCTAATACCACTATGATGTAGAGGCAAATTGGATAGGAGAAGATAGACAAGAAAGACAAGGTTCTTTCCACACCCAAAAGCCCAAATTCAAAGGTCAAATTACAAAAGTGGGAAAAACAGTTAGAAACCTTGATTTCTTCATGGAAATGGTGTCTAGGCATGTATAGGGACCCATCCCATCCATTGGCAAAGGTAGGTCAAACTCTGAAATGGTACTTCCTTCACAAACCCCCAAAATGGCTTGTAGCCCTTCAAAGTGACAACAGTCTTAATAACTTTTGACTCAGACATCCAAATGCAAATATTAGACAATCAGTAGATACCCATTATGGCCCTCTATCACATATCCCAAAATTAGCATGAGTTGTTTTGGACGGAATACCTCAACCAATAACCCCTGTCAATGACCTAGAGCCCCAATTAGGCCAAAATTACAAAGAGACTACTGTAGAATGCAAGCCCAAAACTCAACCAAGGGTTTGTACACTTAGAATGCATGCCAAAACAAAGGGTTTTGTGGGTTTTAAACTTCTACTCTCTGTTGTTCCCAAAAATACACCTATGGTTCCTTCAATGTGCTTTTAAACATCACCTAACACATGGTTTTGTTAGGTCTTTCAATGAAAACTCCTCCTCTACAAGTTCTCTGCCAAAAAACCACCATAATATGCTAATACAGTCCTACCACCATCCATCCCACTAATCACAAGTGGATCAAATCAGTGGAATGGCAAAAGAATGCATATTCTACTATCAAAACCCTAGAGGAGGGTTTTACAAACCAAATCTAGAGAAAACCTTATAACTCCCTACCACAAGAGTTTCAAAGCATAAAACTGAGTTTAAATGGAAGTTAACACCATTTACTAATTGATCAATTCATTCACAAGTGAAGACAAAACTATACCTTTGCACAGTACGGACTGTGGCAACAAGGAAACTCAGAAAATAGTCTCCAAAAAAGCAGTCCGAGGAGAATGGGAATAACTTTCCTTATATCTATTCTCAAAACACCAAACCACCTTTGTTTGTAAGCTATTTCATCCTTCTACATGTTCCATAGACTTAGAGACCATGACTATTCTATACAGGAGTACAGTACGGCTTGATACAACGAATAATACAGGAAAAGGCAGAAAACTGTTGTTTTTGTTATTTCTTTCAATTAAAAGTGCCTTCTTTCCATACAATCAACATTGTAGGCCTTTAAAAAGCCTTCCCCAATCACCTTTTGATGGTTAGAAGGTAGTTGAGGTCGATGGAATAGTTTAACCATTGAATTCCTCTCTGCAACTACTCCTTAGTTTAGGACAGCAACTACCCTATTTTAGCATTGCAACTAATTACAATTCTTCAACATAGTGGCATCGATGTTTATGACTTGTCAACACTTTGACAATGTCATTAATTCTTTGGTAAGTCTACCACCTTTTGATGCATGCCACCAAGGCTTACAATATGAGAAAATATATGACTGCCCTATGTGTTTATGACTACCTTTTACATGCCTTAGAAAGGCTTACATACATGATTGTCCCTTAGGACTTACAAGATTGCCTATTACAACATGGCACCATGGCTCCTATTACAACACAAGAAAATGGTCTTCATGACCTTATTGAAACAATAAAACAAGATGATCATCAAAACAAAACCTTAGTCTTCTTGGTGCTCCTGCAGAGGCAGTGACTCCTACGACGACATGGAGAGAGATCTCTGGGTGGTCTTCCTGAGAAGTAGGGTCAACAGGCGACTGTTGAGTTTCAACCTGATCAGCTACTGTATCCTGAGCATCGACATAAACTTTAGTTTTAGGCGGGGAATCCACATCCAAAAGATAGAGCTTTTTCTCAATACATCTATGTCCCCGAGTGAATTTGTCATCACAATTATAAAAAAGCCTTTTTTCTCTACGTGCCCGCATCTCTACTTCAGTCAAATGTTTGATAGGAGCTCTTCTAGGAGCTAGAATTATTTGAGGGCTTTGGGGATCCATATTTATGAATGGAGCAAAATTGGATTTGGAGCGTTGTTGAGCTGTGATCTTGTCCTCTGCCAACTTAGCCAACCCTAAGGCTTCCATCATTGTGCTTGGACAGAACATTTTAACCTCAGAGCGAATTGCATCCTTCAAACCACTAACAAAACACTCCTGAAGAATTCATCAGACAATCCCTTTGTGTGATTGGCCAGTTTTTCAAATTCTGCTTGATATTCTCTCACAGTGCCTGTTTGGCGCAGTTTTGTGAGTGCTCCTGTGAAGTCATCAAAAGCACTAGGGCCAAATCGTTGCAAAATGAGCTTGCAAAAATCTATCCATTTTGGCTCTTCACGAGCTTTGATGTACCAATGGAACCATTGAAGGGCTTCATGTTCCGAATGAAAGGAGGCAAGTGGGACTTTGTTGACATCAAAAGTATTATGCAGATTGAAATATTGTTCTTCCTGGTATATCCATCCAGTCGGATCATCACCATTGAAGCGAGGAAAATCAAGATTCAGTCCATGAAAATTTCTAGAAGAAGAAAACCCTATATCTGCAGAAACTCTGGCTGCTGTCTATTGTTCATGGTTGAATGCTGAAGATTGAGCCCGAGAATTTTTTCATCCAGATCATGGAGTTTGGTCTTGATGGCTGCAAGTTCCTCCTCCATGTTTTTTGCTCTTGCACGGGTGACAACCATAACCAGGTTTTTTTTTTTGGAATGGGTATAAAAACAAAAACAAAAACTTTTTTAGTAAAGGAAAATTTGGATTTGGGAAAAACTCTGATGGGTAATTGGGGTTTGACTAAGTTTTGGACACTTTTTGAGGGACAGGGAAGCAGAAAATGGGGATTTCAGAAGCGGGGTGAAAGAATGGGAAAATTTGTCCAAGAGGGACAAAGGAGTAGAAATAGGAAATGAACACTGTGGCAAAAGTTGAAGGTCATTGGGTGAGAATTGAAGAAGTTATGGAAAACCCTAAAAATAGACAAATGTAGGATTTCTGGCTTCGATAAGTGGAATTTGGGATATGGTCATCAAGGAAGGAAATATGCAGAATGGAATTTTAGGGGTTCTAGTGAATTTTTAGATGAAACGAAGCTAAAGCAAGGAAGATATGGCTCTGCAAACAACTCTAGACAGATTCAATCATCGATTTGTCAGCTGGTAATAGATATGGACCCCACATATGTTCAGCTTCCTAAAGGTTCAGGGGATTCACTCAGATACCAATGTTGTCTAACGGCTTGTGTATTGGGGCAGTACCCCCCACTCCATGGCTCAGATAAAATTGATAACCACTTTGCCACAAACGACAGCTCTTGGTTTACCTCACGGATGGGAACTAGTCAATTAGGTAGGGGTCGTTGCCCTTTTCGTTGGTAGGTCCTCTTAATGGGCCAGCTACTTTGGGGTTCCTGTGGTACTCCTCACAATGAGTTTTAGGGCTATGCCCAGGCACTTCCCATAGTTAAAAAGATAGGGATTATTCCCTGATTTGAACCTGCAATTGAAATGAACAATACAGATGCAAAGAAACAAGAACTACTGCAATAATCACAGTGCCTGGAGGCCACTGCAAAAAAAAAATTGGCAAAAATTCCACCCAGCGAGCCAAAGAAAGCGCTCTGATACCAAATGAGAGGAACCTCCTGCAACAATATAATGAAAAATGCACGAAATAACAGAAATAACAGAACATAGAAGGAATTTATTGATCGCAGGCCACTTCGAGGGGGCAACCTCCTTTGAGCAAGCTCAATACAATAAACTTGTGGATGCCTTCATTGGCCTCAACACGTACTTATATACTAAGTCTAATCTAAATAACTTTTACTTCCCATGAATGTGGGATAATACAATATAGTCACGGGATGACTTACAAAGCATATGCGTCCAAATGTAATATACTAACAAAGTAAAGAGAAGGGTTAAACATGGGTTCCTAACATATGCATCATTGAGAAGACAATCATTCATGAAAAGTTTTTGATCAAATGAAGGAGATAGGTACAGAACAACAGGATCAGATTACATCAATTATAGATAAGTAATCATGCCTTGGAAATGTTAAGGTCTTTTGTCATTTAAAGCTATAGTGGAAAGCAAGTGTCATTTAGTCACGACTATTTCACAAGGAAATGGAAGGAAGATATGCCATAGCCATGATAATGAAAGCCATATATATACAAGTGCAGATTTCATTATAGAGTTCCTATTTTGAAACCATCTTCATATCTCATAAACCCTAGTGTCTTTTTTAGCATATAGAAAAAGAAAAAACTACAGTGTATTTTTCTACCATGGGCATAACTGGTGGACATTTTTTCTACATTTGAAAATGATACCCAGTTGATAAATTGAAACCCTCATTTTTATCACATATTTTTTTTACACAGTGAAGGTGAAAAGAAGAAATATAGAATGATGTTTCTAGCATGGTCATAAGAATGAAGATGCATTTTCTTTGAAAATGAAATACCCATTTCAAAATTTCAAAAAAACCCTCATTTCTTTTTGCATTCTAGTAAGAAGAACACCTACAGGAGGCAAACTGTAGATGGCCATAGCATAGATATGGTCTGTGCATAAAAAATATCAAACCCTTGTCACAGTTTTTAGAAACCTCTTTTATTTTTGCATAATACAATCATGCAGAAAAATGATATGAGATATCTACAGGCATGGCCGTTGAATACAAGAAGTTTCTTGTGCAAGTTTCAAGATGATACCCTCATTTTAAGATTTCAAAATGCTCAAGAGTTTTTGCATTAGAAGATAAGAAAAATGCTACAAAACCACATGTAGTGCCATGGCCATGACAGAAAGAGAGGTTTTTATCAAATACAAATACCCATATCTGTTTCACAAGGAACCTTATATCTTTTTCAGGATACAAAATGATCAAAAAGCCACAGGCAAAAGTGAAAAGAGCTTACCTTTTAAGTTGCAGAGGAGTGAAGTAGTTAAGGCCGCGACCTCTTTTGAGGTTTTTCTTGTCATTTTTTTGGTCACATTTTAAAGATTAATGCACAAACAAAACAAAGCATGGTGTCAAAGAATATTGTAGAGGGAAGTAAAAGCAAGGTCGCGACCATTAGAGCCATGAAAGCTATAGAAACCAACAGAAATACTAGTTGAAACCCAAGATTCAGTGATTACCTTATTACTATGCCCAATTTTATTTTTCTTCTAAAGTCCTATTTTTGCTCAAATCATGTAAATTAGTCAACTGTAATTGGAGAGATAAGGAGATTTATTTTTTCTTCTCATCATGCATGATTTTACAAAATAAACCAATGTAATTAAATAATAAAGTAATATTCTTCAAATTACTTTATTATTTTTTACAAATTCTAAAATCAGAAATAGTACAAGTTGTAATCAGCAATAGAGTAACTATTCTAATTACTTTATTATTTACTCACATCAATTTTGTAAAAGCAAAATTATGCAAATTGATGAGTTGAGTTAACTAGGCCACATAGGGGATTTTTGCATGATTTGAGGAGCATTTTTTTGGTTCTTTGTCAACTTCTTGGTCAAGCATATGGAGAAGACCAAATTGGAGCTATTTTTGCTCGATTTATGGCAGTTTAAGCTCTTATTTTTAGGGATTTTTTAGTTTGCTCATGGATCACATTGGAGGACTTATTTTTAGAGGCAGTTAGCTATAGTTTATTTTTTGCATGCCTCTTAGTGAGAGCAAGCTATATATTGTAAAGCAAAACTTGATTTTGCTAGTTCTTGCATTCTTTTCTCTTCTACACATTAAAAGACAGAAGGTTTTGTAACTCATCTTTTGAGTTCTTGCCTTTTTGCTCTTTTACACTTTGAGAGAGAAGGAGGTTTGTAGCTCATTTTTTGACAAATTTTATAGAGATCACATCAGGTTATAGGTTCCATTTTTGTCTCTCTTACAATATTTCCTTTATTTTTTTAAAATCAAGTAGTTGCTTTTCCATTTGATGCTAATTGTATGAAGTGATTTGATGAAGTTTTACTATGTTTAATCATTAAAACCTTTAAAATTATTCTCCCACTCTTACTTGCAGTATTAAGCATAGTGATATTACAGGTCTTAGGTTGTGTTAGTGAAAATAATCCTTTTTTTGTTGTGAGAAATCTTTTTCCTTCATAAAAGGCCTATTTTCAAGCCTTCCTTAGAAACACTTTTTGGTGATATCTGTGCCAAGATTGGATTGTGTAAGTCAGATTTCTAAGTTATATTGTGAACCAGATTGCATATTTTCTATCCATATTAGGTGCATCACCAAATTTTACAATTTTATTTCCTTATAGTTTCCTTCTTACCCTTTTCCAAAACAGAAAATCACAGTTTCAAAATAGAATATTTTAAGGGAACCAACCCATAATCTAGAGATTCAAATTCACTATAGATCACCCATAGCCTGAGTTTGTCCCCATGTTTCAAAGGATTGTAGAGTGTCACAACTTTGCATAAGGGTGCAATCCTCATCGACAACAATTACAACATAGGCTAAATAAATAAATACAAGGAATTACCAAGGTTGAGACACCTTAATTCCTAACATTCTCCTACTTGTTGAACACCTTGTAAGAGCCAATAGAAATAACATGACTTAACTGCTATAGGCCGAGAGGCCCATAAACTCCGAACACCATCTGAACTTATCTGTGCCCACTAGTTTCATTAATGCATCGCCACATTCTTCAAAGTGTCTACCTTCTCCAAATTCACCTTCCCATCCTCTACCATGTCTCACACAAAGTGAAATTGTACATCAATATGCTTTGTTCTGGCATGGAAAGTTGGATTCTTTGCTAGGCAAATCACACTCTGACTATCACAACAGATCGTAATCTGTCTTGCATCAACACCAATATTTGAACATAATCTCTTAAGCCAAATGGCTTCCTTGCAAGCATGAGTTTCTACCATATACTTAGCTTCTGTCATGGACAAATTGACCACAAGTTACCTCTTACTCATCCAACTATTTGCACCACTGAACATAGTAAACACATAAGAACTGGTGGATCTCCTGCTGTCAATGTCACCCACCCAATTAGAATCCATGAATACAAATAGAATGCGGAGGTCCTGTAGGATTACCATAATAGCATATGGAATACTCATAAGTACCCCTCAAATATATGAACACTCACTTTATTGCATCCCAATGTATCCATCCAGGATTAGCTATAAATTGACTAAGGACTCCTACTGCTTGGGCAATGTCTGGTCTTGTGCAGACCATGGCATACATCAAACTGCCAACCGCACTAGCATAAGGTACTCTGCTAATGTCCTCCACCTCACTAGGAGATTTTGGACAATCATTAACAAATAACTTTGTCCCCAAAGAAATAGTAACACACAATGGTCTACAATATGCCATGCTGAACCTATCCAACACAGTCTTCACATGCTTACTCTTATTTAACCAAAGTTTTCTATTAGCTCTGTCTCTTCTAATTTCCATTCATAAAATGTACCTGGCTACCCCTAAGTTATTCATCTGAAACTGTGCTGACAACTAAAACTTCAAATCAGAAATCATATTCTTACCATTCCCAATTAACAACATATCATCAACATAAAATGCAATAATGAGAATGTGATCATTGTCAAATTTGTAATACACACAATGATCTGATTTTGATCTCAAAAATCCAATTGACAACACAAAGGCATCAAATTTCATATACCACACCCTAGGAGACTGCTTCAAACCATACAAAGACTTCTTCAGTTTGCAAACCAAATTTTCTTTACCTTTCTCTATGTAATGCTCTGGCTGTGACATGTAAATATCTTCCTCCAAATCACCATCAAGGAATGATGTCTTCACATCCATCTACTCCACCTCTAAGTCATAAGCTGCTGCAAGAGATAACAGGAACCGAATAGATGTCAGCTTTGCAATGGGAGAGAAAATTTTACCATAATCAATTCCCTCCACTTGTGAGTACCCCTTCACAACCAGTCTGGCCTTTCAACACTACCATCTGCACTGAATTTCTTCTTGAACACTGATTTACAACCAATGGGTTTTCATCCTTCAGGCAAAGGCACCAAGTCCCAAGTTTTATTCTTCTCCAAAGAAGCCATCTCATCTTCCATGCCCTCCTTCTAGGAACCTACATCTTTCATGCCCATAGCCTCTATCACAGTTCTAGGCTCATCAGTGTTAGTAAGCAAGGCAAAAGCACAACTAGTATCAAGAAATGAATAACCAAACCTATCAAGTTGCTTTCTTGTTTGTGTAGACCTCCCCAAGGGCTGAGGTTGAGGTTTTACTTCTTCTTCTGAGATTTTAGAGCTGCTAGAGCTCTCCTCATCATCAGGTCTCATAGGGTCTATCAGTTCAGTCTTCTTAGGGGTAGAAGGAAACTGAACCATATCCTCTTTCTTTTCTATTTCTTCTGGTTGTAGAACAACAGAAGGTGTTAGCTCTCTAAAGATAACGCTTCTACTATACAACACTTTTTTAGCCACAGGATCCCAAAGCTCGTATCTTTTCACATTGACACCATAGCCAATGAAAATACACTTAACAACCTTGTTCTCCAATTTTGACCTTTTCTCCCTGGGAACATGTGCATATGCCTCACAACCAAAAATGAAGATGTCTAACTGAAGGCTTCTTACCAGACCACACCTCCATAGGTGTCTTACCAACAAGAGCTGATGTAGTAGACCTGTTTACCAGGAAGCAAGTAGTGGCTATAGCTTCAACCTAAAACTTTTGTTCGAGGCTTGCTCCACTAAGCATACTCCTAGCCTTCTCCATTAGTGTCCTGTTCATCCTCTCTGCAACTCCATTTTGTTGTGGGGTGTATGGAGTTGTCTTATGTCTTTCAATCCCTTACTCTTTACAGAACTTATCAAACTCTGCCAAACAAAACTCACCACCATTGTCAGTCCTCAAACACTTAATCTTTTTACTAGTCAGATTCTCAACAAAAGATTTGAACTCTTTAAACCGACTAAAGACTTTAGACTTGCTTCTGAGAAAATAAATCCATGTCCTACTGTAATCATCTATGAAAGATACAAAATATACAGATTTGGAAATTGAAGGAACACTAACAGGACCAAACACATCAGAATGAATAAGGTCCAACACACCAGAAGACTTGTGAGAACTAGAGTAAAATTGAATACGGTTTTTCTTTCCATATATACAATGTTTGCAAAAGTCAAACTCGAGATTACAATCATTTAACCCCTTAATGAGGTTTTTATTTTTCAGGGTTCTAAGACTCTTCTCACCAATGTGGGTAAATCTCTTATGCCATAACATTGTCTGTTCAGAAGGAAGCTTAACTTCTAGAGCATGAGCACCCTTAGGTACCCAAAATGCACTACCATCAGAATTTGTTACAACAAAATTTTTCACTGCTAGTTCCAATGGTGGGGATGAAGTGACTGCAGCTCTCTTCTTCAAGTCAGAAGAACTATTGCACTATGAAGTTCATGCCTCTAGCTGAAATAAAGTACCTCTCTGAGTACCCTTCACAAGCACCATAGATCTTCTAGTCATCTTGCATCTGTCCTTCAAAAAGACAACCTGCACACCTACATCATTCAACTTACTTACAGAAAGTAGGTTTCATGCCAAGCCTGGGATGTGCATGACCCCAGAGATCCACTTCACTTGTCCATTAAGGAATCAAATTGAGACTCTTCCATAACCAACAATCTTTAGATGAGAATAGTCACCTAGGTACACTCTTCCACCATCGAACTCTTCATAATTCATAAACTAGCTTCGATGCGAGGTCATGTGGAATAATGCACCGTAATCAATCAACCACACATCATCAGATGCATGGGTGGCTAGGGCTGTGATGAAGGCATTACCATCATCTTGTGACTTGTCAGAATCTGAGTCTGGGACATTCTTCTTCTTTTTCTTCTTCTCCTCTTTGCATCCCTTTCAGAAATGCCCAGTTTTTCCATAGTTCCAACAGAGAGCCTTGGACTTTGTAGGAGATTTAGATCTCCCACGGGATTTGGATCTACCCTTCTCAGCTTTCTTATCCTTCTTTCTCTGCATTTCTTTAGATAATAGAGAAGACACTACCTCATCCATCTTTAAGGTGGTGGTAGTGCTTCCGATGGCCATGATAAGATGATCCCACGAATCTGGCAAAGAACAAAGTAGGGTCATACATCGATCCTTCTCCTCCATTTTCACACCTACGGATGTCAACTGAGTGACAATCATGTTGAAAGCATTCATATGGTCCACAACAGATCCTCCATCTTCCATCTTCAGAGAAAACAACTTCTTTTTTCAGAAAAAGCTTGTTCACCAAGGACTTGGCTTGATAAACATCTCCCAACTTCTTCTAAAGATCTTTTGCGGTCTTCTCCTCATGGACATTCAATAGGACATAGTTAGCTAGACAAAGTCTTATGAGACCCTTAGCCTTCCAATCTTTGAGGTCCCAATCATCTTGTGGTGTTGCCATAGGTTTTGTACCACTAATGGTTTACCATAGGTCATAATCAACAAGCATATCTTCCATCTCAAATTTCCACAACTCAAAATTGGTGCTGTTAAAATTCTCCACCTTTACTCTTCTAGATGTGCCTGCTATCTCCTTCCTGCAACAAGATTTCAGAATACTCTACACAGACTCCCACTCAACCTAAGATTAGCTCAAAAACCCCTACCCAGTAGATAGAACCAAAACTGGCCAGGCTCTGATACCAACTGAAAGGAAGCTAGGTATGTGGAAATTGCTTCCTACACTAATCTAAAGAGGAGAGATGAGTGCAAATTCTTTCCAAACCTTACAGTTACAGAGTTATGAACACAATAACAGAGATATTTCTGTAAAATACATACACACAAAAAGTAGACAGAAGAGAGAGAGACAAGATATATGTGGGGAAAACCCTTATGGGTGAAAAACCTCACACTCCAAAACAAAGCTCAAATGTATTATAGTAAACAATCAAGGTTAAAATACAGTTTTAGAACCAATTCTCTTGCAAGAGTCTTTGACACTCATATTTGGAGATATTCTGGTAGCATAATAGTACCTATCAATCACATAATACGTCTCCTCTACAAGCACCTATTTAAATAGAAGTCACAAGGAAAAAATGAACCTTTCTTGGAATTGGGTGTCCAACTTAGCCTCATGGCCAAAAACCCATGCCTAGGGACACTTGTCCTACACTGCAACATGGTCATGACACTTGTCACATCACCCCATCCCAATATGGGTGCCCAATCCCAAGATAGGCAATGGCAGATGCTCTTACGCATCTTACGACTGTCATAGAATCTGTCATAACTGACAACACTTACAACTGTAAGAGAATCTGTCTTACACTAATTAAAAATAGCATATTCCTCTTACAACATGTCATAACCCACCTTGGGCACCCAAGTATGCCTTCCTCAAAGATGCTCTTCGACACTTGTCTTCACCTGTCATAGGATCTTCTATTTTTGACTCTTACGCGTCATAGATTCTGTCATAGGAATATGTCATAACTATTTTGATCAAGATTCACTTACACACTAGTCAAGATGCTGACACATGGAAAAAAACCTCTACCACACAAAGGGGATGCCTATCTCCACATGGAGTGAGTTGACCATCCTAATCATCTTACAAGTGGAGTGACAAATCATCGTGCCACTTCATACTAAATGACAAAATAGGATGTGCAACAAAATTATTGTTGATAACTGAGAGGGGGGGGTGAATCAGTTATCCTAATTATTTCTTCTTTTGAACTTTCTTATTAATCAATGCAGCATTGAATCAAACAAACAAACATTACCATGAAATGAGAAATACATGACACAGTATTTTGACGTGGAAACCCTATTAAGGGAGAAAACCACAGGGTGATTAACCCAAAGATTATTCTCTATTAGAAGAATAAGGAATTACAAAATGGCACTTGCCAATTAGGGCTCACTGCCCGAGCACACTGCTCACAAAGAGGCACACTGCCTACAAGGAGACACACTGTCTACAAAAGAATATTATACAATACTTGAACTGATTGGAAGCATCCACATATGCTGGAGTTCAGTTCCGGTTAGGCTCAGTACACTGATTTGCTGCACTTCATCTTTCCTCTTCTCTTTATTCTGCTTTCCTTTCACATACCGGATCTCTCTAGCTGTTTCTGCTCTACTCTACACTTATTCGCACAACACCAACACACAACTTCACTTCTCACAACTAAATCCATCGTGCATATATATCCACACAAGTAATTTCATCACCTTTCTAGTCGGCATCCAGAACAGTCTATTTTCTCACAAACTCTATTCTGTCAGCTGAATCCTTGCTCATCAAGTAATGCGGATCAAGCATATACTTGTAGATATCATTAATCATGTCGGCCAAACATAATACATGTCTTCATAACCTTTACCACTATCAGAAACACATCCGGAAAGCAATTTGATGTTCTGTCAGTCAGTTCTTCCTCTGTTCACACTGTTACTCAGGAATCCGGTATTCAACTGTTCATATCTTTTTCCTTGTCCATCACCAGAGGCTAAATCCTTGGAATCTATTACTCAAGGTAGTCCTCTTGACTTCCCCAAATCTGCACTGCACCAAGATACTTCTTCTGAGAGATTCGGACCAAACTGTCAAACCTTGCCACATGCTATGTTCTTGTTCACCGGACCACAACAATCTTCATTCTGACTTCCGGTAGAGACACACCATGACTTGTGGATATGTGGAATGACCTTTTTTGCCATCAATGACAACAACCATGAATCCATATAGTGTCTCTTGCCAACAATCTCCCCCTTTGGCATTGATGGCAACACTTAGTGAAAAATGACTAAGTGTTTACACTATGCTCCCCCTTGGCTGATGCTCTATCTTTATATACAATTTTTGGAACTCCCCCTTAGTTGGATTCCTCATTTTTCACTACTCCTCACTCCCCCTTTGACATCAATGGCAAAGGGTAGGGTCCGCACACAAAAATTTTCAAAAATTTTACTATACTTGGCTGTATATTACATATTCACAAAAACTGAAGAATGTTTGCAAAGGATGTCTTCAATTGGATGAGTTCTGTAGCCCAACTTTGCTTCATTCTATCCAAAATTGAAATGTGACCACTCAACAAAAATGCAAAAGCTTCTTCCCTCTTAAGATCCGTCGGATCATTGGTTTGGGCGGTAGTCTGAGCATCACTTATGGCCTCATGTATAGTTTCTAACTTAGGGATTATAATCCTTCTAAGTTCTCCCATCCGGTTAATTATATTCTTCCTTTCCTTCTCAAAGTTCTTTATTGCATTTGTGATTGCAATAGTTTGACATTATTGAGTTACTATGGAGGAAGAGAGAGGATCAAAACTTTGAGACAAACTCAGTAGTTTGTCATGTTCCTCTTTTATTTTCTTCTCAATTTCTACTGTTGCTTTTGACCAGGAGAGACAAAATTTGTAAATGTCACCGCCATCCTTAAGAGCATTTTCTAAGCTCTTTATTCCAATACTCATATTTCTCCTATCATTAGAGATTAATCCTAGTACTTCTGAAAATCTCTTATCCAAAAACTCCTTCCAGACCTTTTCTTCAGCTGATTTTTCTAGAGAATCAAAATGTGTATCAACACTGCTGACTAAGGTTTTGAGATTACCGGAAGAGGAGGTTGTAGGATCTATCCGGACTGATGGCATAATCTTTTCAAGCACTCCGAAAGTAGCCTCTATCAACTCATAGTCTTCCATATGAGACTTTAGGAGTTTTTCATTTGCCTTAGCATTTGCAAATGAAGCTATCTTCATTGTGTGTACCGGAGAGAGGGAATCAAAGTTGAATGGACCTTTTAGAAGCTCCGGTTCATCAATCTCTATTGTTTCTTGGCTCAGAAATTTTTGAACAGTTTGTGCAGTGTCTCTTGCCAGAGACAAATGTTTCTTCTCTTCTACAGTCTTGGAACTGTCCTTTGGAATTTTCTCTCCTTCCACATTCTTACCACTTTCAGTTGTGGTTTTCTTTGTTGGAATCTTCTCTTTCTCTGCATCCTTGGTACTGTCAGCTTCTTTTTCTTTTACCGCTGCTTCTTTCTCCAGTAGTTTCTCTTCTTCTTTGGATCCGAAGACTGTAGGGGAAACCGGAGGAGAAATGTTGGTTTGTTTAGGGCCCATCTCTTCTGTTGCTTTCTCAGAAGTTTCTTCTGCAGCACTTGTGGATGAGGGATCAGTACCCAAGTCCTCTACAACAGGAAGATTAAACCTTTCGAAGGCCTTCCGGAGGATCTCTTCTATCTCTATGGCCACCTTGTCAGTCTCACCAAGCATGAGTTGATTCATCCTTGCTTTACTCCTGAACTCATCTTTGCAGTCTTTGAATATTATGTTCATTGTCTTGGGATCAATTTGAGGATATAGTTGAATAGCTATCTGCTCCTGAATCTCAAGATCTTTTGCTTGGGCATTGTTCTTTCTTATTTCTAATTCCTTTTCTAGGCTTTTAGGAATTAGAGATATAATCTCAATGAAAGCCTTATTGTATATGTTCAAATACTTGATTGTGGCTTCCTGCAGAATCTTTTGGTCAGCCTCATTGTAGTCATCATAGAATTCAGTCATTGGTTGAAGGTTTCCATCCACCGTGACTGACTTGATTACACTCTCTAGAGATAGGGTGGGCTTTTCAACAAATACCTCTACCATTTCTTCCTTGTCTTGGCCTGTGGAGGGTTTACCGGATCCTTTCTTCTTCTGCTTCTTTATTTATTTTACCCCCTCATCTGATTCCATTTCCTCTTCATCTTTCTGACTTGTATAAGCCCTTGTGGCTTTTATTTTAGACCTTTTCTCTCCTTTACCGGATGTCTGACCTTCCGGTTTAGATATTTTTGAGCTTTTGGTTCTAACAGGTGTAGATCCTTTTGATGATCTGGTCCGGGTTGAGGTTTCCACCGGAGCACTTTTCTTGCTTTTCTTTTTTGCCTCTTTCTTTTCTTCCTTAGCCTTTCTCCTCTTTTCCTGGTTGGCATCAAGTGCCTCCTTTGGGATGCCTAGGCCTTGGGCAATATGTTCAACTTCTTTTCTCACCTTCCTCTTTATCTTAGGTTCTCTGAGTTCCACATGGATCTTCACACTCAGCTCCTCAAAGGTTCCAAACCTTTCTGCCTTTGGATCTTTGGGCTGACTAAGCATGTGTTGAACATGTAGTTCCACAATCTGTTCATCAACTTCATACCCCATGGGCATGATCCAGACTGTCCTTGGCTCCACTGCCTCCATTAGGCACTGATCAGTATCAACCATGAAGCAAACTGAGTCTTTGTATTTTTCAACAATAGACTAGGGAATTCTTTCTCTTGCTTGCATCATGCTCTGGAAGTTTTTGAAGTATCCCCACAGAGCTATTTTTCTAGCTTTAGCATCCCCAAGTCCATGCAAATAATCTCTGATTTGGATGGCAACTGGTCTATCATTCTGCCATATCCATCCACTGGATCTGAGAAGCTCATTCATGTAATAAAAGAATAGACAAAGGATCAAACTGCCATACTTGAAGGAGTTCTTCTTGTCCTTCTTGATCTTCTACAGATTTTCCAAAAGTTGGTTTAGAAGAAGCTCACACAAATCATAGTCTACATTCTCCTTTAGCATTTGGTAAGCTATGTAGATTGCAGTTCTTGGTACTAAATTTTCCCTACTAGAGTGATAGATCTTGTAACCAATTATTATAGATGCAAATTTGACATCCGGTTCAGTGATGTCTTCAATTGTCATAGCTCTCTTGTCAAATTTAGATCCGGTTGCATCACTAACTGTCTGATTTTTGACAGACTTGAGAACAGGTAATCCACCGGATGAGTGCATACCAGTTACAACCCTAATTGCATCTTTGGTGATTTTGAAAGGCTTGTTTAACCATAGGAAATTGTCATGCACTTTGCTTAGAACATACCGGACCCATTCATCTTCTTCAAAATAGGAGAAATGAATGCACTGTGCAAAGTGCTTATCCCAGATGGCTTTGTACTGAGGTTTAATCTCAAAGGAATCATCTATCAACTATTTGTGATAGATATCCATCAATTTCGATTCTCTAAAGTCTTCAAGATTCGCATGTATGTAAACCCTAATGTCCTCTGTATGCAATACACCATGCGGAACACTAGAGAAGGCTCCTAGGGGATCTACCTCCAAAGATTTGTATGGATGTTTCTTGAAAGAGGGGCGAGGTCTATCAGAGATCTTAACTATGTTCGGAGTAGCCATTTCTCAAAAGATTTGTAGTAAGATATCGAAAACGGAAAATACCTTATGCACCTTCAGTTACATGGAGTGGTTGGATTGATTTCTGTATGTAATGACTTCGGCAGGAGATCTTTGGTGAACTTGATGAATCTTGTTGCAGAGCTCCACTTTTCACTTCTTCTTGAGTGCAGAATGAGCAAGTGATTTATGAGAAATCCCTTATATTGTTCCGTAAACCCTAATATCTGATGGCAATAAATGCTTGACCTACATTATTCCAGTTTGCCTTATTCAGATAACTTGAAGAACCGGATCAGTCCTGATCTATGAACATCATGCAGATCTTCCAACCATGAACAAATCAAGATGACACATCACAAGGACGTCCCAAACACTATGTCCAATCCGCAGAATAAGACAATGCACTTCCGGATCTCTCCGGACCTTTTTGTAATCTTCTATCATTCTGGAGCATCTCCCAGAACAGGTCTTACTTGATTGATCACAACTTCTTGACATCTTCATGTAGACCTCTGAAATCTTATCCGGATCATCTCAAGACTTATATCTACAAACCCTTTACTCCGCATCTTGTGCCACATCCGGCACCACTTGATTGGCTGGGGGAACAGGATTTTCTTTGAGTCTCCCCCTGAGCCAGAGCTCACCTTTTAATTTCTGGAAGGAATATTAGCACCAGAGTCTGGTGCAGATCCAACCTCTACATTCTCTAAACTTTTCTTCACCCAAATCTTGTTCATCTGATTCCTAACTTCATCTGCATTCATCTTTTGTTTGCCCTTGTCTTGATTCTGATTATACACCGGACCTCTTTTGTCTTGATTCTTGCTTCTGCAGACTTTTGCATTATGACCAGACCTATTACAGATTTGGCAAATAACATTTCCTTGCATATTTGACTGATAACCTCTTGATCTGCATTGATTAGCCATATGACCTACTCTATTGCATGCAAAGCATCTACCATTGAATGATTTGTTTATTTGCATATTTCTACATTCATGAGACTTGTGTCCATACCTTTTGCAGTTAAAGCACTGTCCGGAGAAGGATGAATTAGTCTGATTCATTTTCTTTCTGCACTGATTAGCTTTGTGACCAAAGTGATTGCAGCTGTGGCAGTATCCATTGAAGGATGGATATCTTTGAGCATTGGGCTGTCTTACCGGAGGTCTTCTAGGCCTATTCCTTAGATTTTCTGATCCAAAATTCTTTTGACCGGATCCGGAGCTTTCTCCTTTCTCATATCCCAAACCATACTTGTCATCTGCCCTCTTTTGACTTCCAAGAAGAACTTCAAGTTGAGCAGAACTTATCTTGAATTTCTCTTTATATTCGTTTGCTGTTTGAAGATCTCTTTTGAGAGAGACAATTTGATCCTCAAGTTTTTCTTCATTATCTTTGGCATCTTCAAGATCAGATTCAAGATGTCTGATAATCTTGTCCATCTGGTGGCAATCTTCTGATTTCTCTTTAAGAGATTGTCTTAGGTTGTCTTCAGTTTTTCTTTTCTCTTCAATCTCTTGAGTAAACATTATAACTCCTAATTCCATTTCATGTCTTACCATACTGACTTCTTTTGATAACTTTTCACATAACTTGGTTTTCTCAGTTAATTCTTCATTTGTATTACTTTCTTCACTTTGTCTTGCCAATTATTGGAGCAGCTCCTTTCTCTTTTTCATAGAGAGACTTAATTTGTCCTTTAGTTATCTCATGAATTCATCAGCGTGTTTGAGTCTTTCCTTTAATTCATTGACTTCAGAGTTTGACTATTCAAGATCCTCAAGGGCAGTCTTGAGTTGCTCTCTTAAACCATATGCATCCATTTGAACTCCCAGATCTTCCTCAAGCTGTTAGGCTCTATTAGGAGGAACTTAGCTCTGATACCAATTATTGATAACTGAGAGGGGGGTGAATCAGTTATCCTAATTATTTCTTTTGAACTTTCTTCTTAATCAATGCAGCATTGAATCAAACAAATAAACATTACCATGAAATGAGAAATACATGACACAGTATTTTTGACGTGGAAACCCTGTTAAGGGAGAAAACCACTGGGTGATTAACCCAAAGATTATTCTCTGTTAGAAGAATAAGGAATTACAAAATGGCACTTGCCAATTAGGGCTCACTGCCCGAGCACACTGCTCACAAAGAGGCACACTGCCTACAAGGAGACACACTGTCTACAAAAGAATGTTATACAATACTTGAACTGATTGGAAGCATCCACCTATGCTGGAGTTCAGTTCCGGTTAGGCTCAGTACACTGATCTGCTGCACTTCATCTTTCCTCTTCTCTTTATTCTGCTTTCCTTTCACATACCAGATCTCTCTAGCTGTTTCTGCTCTACTCTACACTTATTTGCACAACACCAACACACAACTTCACTTCTGACAACTAAATCCATCATGCATATATATCCACACAAGTAATTTCATCACCTTTCTAGTCGGCATCTGGAACAGTCTATTTTCTCACAAACTCTGTTCTGTCGGTTGAATCCTTGCTCATCAAGTAATGCGGATCAAGCATATACTTTTAGATATCATTAATCATGTTGGCCAAACATAATCCATGTCTTCATAACCTTTACCACTGTCAGAAACACATCCGAAAAGCAATCTGATGTTCTGTTAGTCAGTTCTTCCTCTGTTCACACTGTTACTCAGGAATCCGGTATTCAACTGTTCATATCTTTTTCCTTGTCCATCACTAGAGGCTAAATCCTTGGAATCTATTACTCAAGGTAGTCCTCTTGACTTCCCCAAATCCGCACTACACCAAGATACTTCTTCTGAGAGATTCAGACCAAACTGTTGGACCTTGCCATATGCTCTATTCTTGTTCACCGGACCACAACAATCTTCATTCTGACTTCTGGTAGAAACACACCATGACTTGCGGATATGTGGAATGACCTTTGTTGCCATCAATGACAACAACCATGAATCCATATAGTGTCTCTTGCCAACAATTACAATATAGACTAAATAAATAAATACATTACAATAAATAAATACAAGGAATTACCAAGGTTGAGACACCTTAATTCCCAATAAGGACCTTGATAGGATTAGGATAACTTGATGAAGATTAGGGTCCTAAATGATGGATTTAGGCATGAAGTAGGGATAGGTTGGGATGAAACTATTAGGATTAGGATGAAGGTGGATAAGAGGGATAATTAGAATGATTAGGATGAAGATTAGGATGATCTTGGATTGGATTGGATGAAAATGGATGATTAGAGAGTAGTCAAGAATGGTTTATAGCTTGACTTGGGCAAATGTCTGGCAAGAGATTTCAAACAATAAGACACAATGACTGATACTTTTGGAAATGGGTGTGTAAGGCTATTAACCTCCATGGATAACAAATGGCATATACTGGTAGATAAAAAGAAAACATGACAAACACTCTTGTACAATCCTATATTATTCAATCAAGGAGTGTCATATCCCGCAGTCTCACTCAGGTGTAGTCTCAATCCCAATATTAGATAATGGCGACGTCAACCCCCTCGATCACCATTTACCTTGTTATGAATAGATAGGGAATGCAAGGTCATGTACCACCTTACACCCCTTACCTTGGAGACTTTCATCATTCCTAAAGTAGACTTTATCTCAAACAATGGTGGTAATAGCATGATCTCATCTCCTCCTACGACAGGGATGCATCGTAGGATATGATGGTCAAAAGGTCATATCTAGGATAATAAGGTGTCTAGGGAACCCCTGATATACACTAGGTACATTAGGGTCCAATTCTGTGAATACTAGTCCGTTGAAAGCATGTGACATAAGTGATTAAGCAAACATCACTCACCTTGTGTCTAGAATCACCTAGGGCCCCAAGGCTGTACCAATTACTACATGACTAGATTAAGGTACATCTTTTGCTTTCCTCCCTTTATATACCTCACTAGAACATGTGGTTGAGGTCATCCCTAGGGGTAATGAAATCCCCTAGCAGGCCTCATAAAGGGAAGAAACACTATTCACTTTTCATCCCCATGCTCACATGAAGTGCAAGGGGAGAGTATATGTGAGATAATTTTCCTAGAAATGAACAAATAAACATAAGGATAATGAAGGGGTTTTTGATCTCCAAGATCACCAAAAGGTACGAGGAGAGAGCATACACCCTTTTCAAAATCCAAAGACAAAGAAAACAATGTTCAATTATTATCCCCTAGATTAGACTAAGAGCCTAGATTAGTGATAAAAATATGTCTTGGACATGTGAATCTACCACAACTTGTTAGTAGTTTCAATTATTTGATCTTGGACAAGCGAAAAGCTACAAAACAAGGGTTAGACCAAAATGATGGAATTTTGAAAAATTAGAAAAAAAAATTGGACTGATATAGTAGAATAGATTAAATGAGAAGATTCTACACAAAATCCTAAGCACTTTCAAAAAATTCATGAAATTTCGTTAAATTTTGCAAAAGTTATGAGAAAATGAAGTTTGAAAAGAAAGGTAGAATTTGACTTATTATACCTGATATTTTGTGTTGAATCTATTGATGACGCCTATACCACTATGAAGTTGGGTGAATCAGCTTTTCAACACCTATTATGGATAGGTAAAAATTAGGTTAATAAGATCAAACATGAAAATGAAAACCTAATCCTACCACCATCAAAGAATCGAATCCAAGTGAAACCAAAAGCATGTAATTCAAGAACAAGATCACCTAGATTGTATGATTCCTTGTTTGTGATGTGGATTGCTTCTCAACAATGAACAATTATGAAGATCAAAGCTACCATGATGGATGGATGATAATGATAATATGCTTAATAGATACTAATGGAGGGATTATGCTCAATATGCTCAAGATGATAATGTAGATGCTATGAAAATGCTGGATGTGATATGAAGAATGAGAGGGTGTTTATATAGCACTCAACCAAAATCAATCAACAATAGAGATTTGGTGGCTATTTGAATGGTTGAGATGAATTGATAATCATAGGTGACTGTGTAGATGACAAGTGGAATAAGAGATAAGGCACATATGTGATTGTGTACATAAAAAGTACTACATGTGAAAGATATTAAATGAAAGATGTACTACCACACATGTTTCAAATAAGAGATGCACACATGTCGGCTTATGATGAAAGATGAAGATAAATGATAAGAGAAATTAATTAAATAAATAAAATTTATTTAATTAAAATAGATAGAATAGAGATAATTAAATAATTAAAGATTATTTAATTATAGATTAGAGAAAATAGAAGAAAATAAATAATGAATTAATTAAATAAATATAAATTTATTTAATTAATAGAAGAAATAGGTGATTTAGAGAAAATAGAGAAATTGCTCAAGTGTGTTAGACAAATGCAGGTGATAGATAATGTGATATTTTGATACTAATAATAAAGTCAATTTTGGGTGTCTACATTTTGCCTCTCTTTGATACAATGTTCGTTAGAATGTTGTGTCAAAGAAGATATGATGATTTTCTCAATAAACAAGGTTATGCCCTAGTGTAACTGGCAGATGATGCCCCCTCGAGAGGTAAGCCAGGCTAATCGAGAAGCGCTGGGTTGGCTCGCAATAAGATAAAAGGCTAGAAATAAGGTTGACACGAAGAAAATGGGGGTTGCGTGGGATAAATGAGGATGGTTTGTAGAAAATAGGTTTGGTATAGAAGAATTAGGGTTTGGAAAGGGGGTATAAATAGGTCCCTCAAGAGCAAATAGGCTCATTTGTGCTTGGTGCCTTTAGAAATCTAGAGCTTTGGAGTGTTGTAGTGCTTGGAGTGTGAGAGAGCTATCAGGATGGTGATTCCACACAGTGATCATTGTGCTGAGCGAGTGAGGACACATGGGCGACCAACAGGAGCGGACACACTGGTATGTACTGAAAACTTTTGCTAAATGCGTGATTTTTTTAGGTTAAAAGCGTCATAAATGCACACACTTCACTACAAGCTAATAGTTTTAGGGCTAGGAATTCAGGTCGCTTTCAGATGAAAAGTAGTCGCTTATGGTAATTTAGGTTGCTTATAGGCTCGAACTAATCGCTTATGGCAAAAATAGGTCGCTTGTAGTTGGCTAGGGTAAATAGATAGGTAAAATGCGCATATGGTAAAATGAGGTTGCTTATAGGCAAAAAGTCATCGCTTATAGTAATTCAACTCGTGTTTAAGTGACAGTAGCTCGCTTATAGTTGAATAGGTCACTTTTAGATGAAAACATTCGCTTACAGTTAAATGGCTCGCTTATGAGGAAAAAGTCAGCGCATGTAGAAAAATGGATCGCTTTTAGTAAAATAGATAATGTTATCAGCCAGAAATCCATTTTAGCACAAGAAACTGATGCGGTGGGTTGAATGATGCAGGATATATTGCCACCATTATTGTCGCGAGAGCCACACCCTAGGGATTTGCGATTGGTCAAATTGTTACATGTAGAGGAGTGGCTATTCTTATATATCATTGGATTAGAGCATGTGTCGAGATTGGAGCTAGTGTAGGCACATCGAGGACTCATGACAACTGTTATGGGGAAAATTGGATAATATTAAAATGAATCATAAACCCAATAACTCAATGGAACATGCAAATAACAAAGATTCAAAACAAATAAACAAACTTACAGAGCTTTGTTACCTCACGGCTTCCATTGTTCGCCTAGTCTTGATCGATCTTTTGTGATGAATGTAGCCCTCAGGAAGCTTGCTTCCTTGCTTTGTTTCCTCAATATGATGATGGAGAAATGGCTAGGATCCTTGTTGTATTGAAGATGAACTTCAATACAATGTAGGATGGATAATGAATAATGCGACAGTGGGGGTGCCAAAGGCGCGCTATGGATTCGACAGAGTGACTTTACTTGAAAGCTTCTTGATATGAAATGGAAGAATAGAGGGGTATTTATAGACTTGTGAGAGAAGATCAATGGTGTAGAAGAAATAACAAGATCAATGGTAGAGGATGTTTGAGAGAATGTGTGCAAATAGAAAGAAGACATGTGTCATTCAAAAAGTTGCTTTGTTGAGTTAATTGCTTTCTTGATGAGGATGAGCTTTAATTTCATAAATTAGAATATATTTTTCTAATTTAAGAATTCGTTGATAAAAACAAGGTTGCTTTAAATCAGTTAACTCAGCTTTTGCTTTTGCATGACAAGGAAGATTTATTTTTAGAAGATTTTGAAGATTTTTTAGAAGATAAGAAAGCAAATTAAATAAATAAATTTATTTAATTGATTGTGCAAGATTTAGAGGATTAAATAAAATATTTGATTATATTTTATTTTTGGAGATTGAGATTTAATTTAAATAAATTTGTATTTTATTTAAATTTGGAAGAATGAATGATTTAATTAAATAATTAAAATTATTTAATTGTTTAGAAGAATAAAGTTAATATTGATGAAATTAATTAAATAAATGAAATTTATTCAATTAATGGGAGGAAAATGAATCAAATAAATAAATTGATTTATTTATTGATAGAGGAATATTAAGATGAAATAAATATTTAAAATATTTATTTAGACAGAGTCATGTCATTTTTAGGTGTATACATTTTGCCCCTCTTTGATGCAATGTGTTTTATCACGTTGTTTCAAAGAATAAGAATTCTCGACAATGATACATGCCCCAATTTGCCCCTGGTACAGGTTACGACAACAGGATGCCCCCTTGGGAGATTGGATGGGAAGAAGACAGAAGGCATGAGATGGACAATCTCACGATGAAGAAGGTGAAAAACAGGTTAGGATGAAGAAAAATGGGTTGAAGAAAGAGCCGAATGATATGCTATGCAAGATAGAATGATAACACACACAAGCAAGTAAGCAAGTATGCACAAATGATACAAGAACAAACAAGGTATTACCCTTGTCAAGTGGTAAACCAAGTGTTTTAATCCATATGAAACATGATAGTGCTATCATGGCGGGGAACGATATATCCCTAGATCAACATAGTAGGCCTGTTGTCATGGCAGGGAATGATAGATCCCTAGAGCAACACAATAGGATAGTGTCTAGTTTCAGTAAATGAGACATGTAGTGTAAGACGCATGTGTTGGTCTGATTTCGACAATGCCACATCTTGTATAAGATAATTGATTGAGGTGGTTTATGACCAGACAAGGATCAAGACCACTGATTGTGATTGGATCATTTGACAAGATTGACTTGACTCGATTGGTATGAATTAAGGATAGTCTTGCATTTGGATCATTACTTGGATTGACAGCTAGAACTATTGACTAGAGATATGAAGATAGAAGAAATCACAAGCTTTTATTTGTAATCATTGATACTCTACATAGAATTTTTATTGCATGGGATATGGATATGGATATGGATACGGATATGAGATGTAATTGGATACATTATGGATATGGATAAGGAATGCTTTCTAGATATGCCATGGATATGGATATTTGCCATCATTAGAGCACAAATACTTTTCTTTTATCATTGGGTGCTTTTTGTTTCTTTTCTCTTTTTGAAATGTTGTAAGAAAATACAAGCATCTAGGTATAATTAAACCGAGATGACCTGAGTATTCCTTACATGGATTTTGATATAGCAAGTTGATACAAGCATCTATTCAAACTTGAAGCTAGATGACCTGAGTACCTCTTGCATTTCAATAGACAAGGATTGCCCCTATTCTTGTTCAGACCTCCGAAGTCCTCGATGATCTTTTGTTGATCATGTCTTTAGACAAAAAGTCGTCACATTACTAAAGTTTGATCCACAAACAACAAACAAAGAAAATGATTATGCCCCCATCATAGCTTCTCTAGTTTTTGGCATCCTTGAGTAGCATAGAAAGACATAATGACAAAAATTCAAGACCTTGTAAGTTAATCGGTTCATAAAGCACAAAACTTTCTTGCATTAGATGTGTCTTCTTTCCATAATTGATATAGAATCAGTTTGGGTGTTTTGGTATATGTTTTGCTTTTCTTTGGAAAGGTCGATGTTCTATGCCAAGATTTTTGTTTTGAGAAGCTTGATTTTGTTGCTCGTGCTTGTCTAGTGAAAGGTATCACAATCCTTATTGGTATCCTCTTACAACATGTGGCATTCAAGAATCCAAATCTGTAATCAGGTCAAGGAGTTGCCCCCAGTTTAGAGAAAGGATCGACTTATTATGGGCGACCTAACAAATAGACATGGAGAGATGGACCCTAAGGGACTGACCTAGTGCCTTAGGGGATCATTGCTAAATGGCCTTGCCTACGTGACGACATAGAGGCAACGTAGTTTAGGGTGAACTCGATGGACCTAGGACCTAGGAGATGGTAAAGATGCAGAATTGGTATGGATAGCAAGACAGACAACACTTGATGGAATGGATAGGAAAGGAGCAGAGTGGAGAGGAGCCTCGAGGGTGCATTAAGAATGGCCTTGCCTACGTGATAACTCAGAGGTGATGTAGTTCGACAATGGTTTCAAAGGACTAGTTCAAGATGAACGATATGATGGACACAAGAGAAATTTAGTTGCAACAGATGGAGGAAGCAGTTTGTTGTAGATAGCACCTGTTTACTAGGTTTTCACCGCCTGCTTTTATTTGCACAATAGCTAAAAATACTCATGACACCTATTTGTCAGGTTTTCATCATGGTATCTATCCCAGGCGCCTGTTTGCAAGGTTCTCACCAGAGGACGATTTTTTTTGTTATTTTTCCATTTTTTTTATTTTTTTGTTTTGTTTTTTATCACTTTTTCTATTTTTTTGGACTCCCTTGCATTGGGGTTTAGGTATAGAACTTGTTAAGATGCATGCTGTTGATAGGATCATCAAACAATTCACCTTTAGATGTAGCCAATTGATAAGCTCCGAACCCATAGGCCACGATGATGACATAGGGACCTAGCCAGTTGGGTTCAAACTTGCCTTTCTTCTCTCGATCTTGTTGATTTCTAGGATTTTCTCTGAGGACTAGATCACCAACTTGGAATACTCGATTACCCTGTGGTTGTAACTTCTAGACATTCATTCCTGATAAGCTTTGCGATGGTTAAAGGCCTGTTGCCTTCTCTCTTTGAGCAGCTCTAACTCTTGAAGTCTGAACACTCTGTACTCTTCATCAGATATGAGACCTTTTAACAAAACTCGTAAGGATTGGATCTTGACTTCAATGGGCAAGATGGCTTTAGATCCATAGACCAGGGAGTATGGAGTTGCACATGTGGGTGTGCAGATACTTGTATGATAGGCCGATAGCGCTGGATTTAATTGGATATGCCAATCACGGCCGGCATCGTTGATAGTCTTTTTTAGGATTTTCAAGATAGTTTTATTTGATGCCTCCGCCTGGCCATTGCCTTGGGGGTAATAGGGGGTAGAAAAGAATTGCTGGATATGGAATTTGTCACATAGTTCTCTGACATCCTGATTTTTGAATCATCATCCATTATCTGTGATAATGGATGAAGCGATACCATAGCGACAAATGATATAGTTCAAGATAAAGGAGGCAATCTACTTGTCTGTGATATTAGCTAAGGGCATGCCTTCAATCCACTTCATAAAGTACTCAGTGGTGGTGATTATGAATTTATGGCCGCTGGATGAGGGAGGGTGGATCTTGCCCACTAAGTAAAGTCCCCGCTGATAGAAAGGCTAAGGAGTCGTTAATGGCTGTAGCTCCTGTGCTGGTGCATGTATCAGGTTCCCATGGATTTGGCACTTCTTGCACTTCTTTACAAAATGATAGGAATCTTGTTCCATGGTTGGCCAGTAGTATCCCATGCGCATGAGTTTCTTGGCTAGGGTAGGGCCACTAGAGTGGGTCCCGCATATACCGTCGTGTACTTAGTTCAGGGCGGTTTGATATTCTTCACTATCGAGACACCTAAGGAGAGTACCATAGAGACCTCTGCGATATAGAGTATTGGTGACAATGGCATACTGGGATGCTGTTGTGCCTCGCACACACGCCCCATTCAAAATGGGGACCCCCTCTTTTTTATTTGGCTTAGAGGTCATTAGATCTTTTCATCTCCTTAGTGGTTAAGTGGTCAAAGTGCATTTTGACCTGGATTGAATGATGATATTGAAAAATCACTTCAAGAGCCTACTAGGTTGGTTTTTTATATTCCTCTTGAAGGCCTTGAATTACCCCTTTGTGCTAAATTCCTACCTGTTCGACCTTTGTGCTAGATTGTCTTCCAACTGACCTGGAGCTAAAAATTGTTGTCACCAACTTCAGCGCTAATTTCCTCTCTGACAGACTTCTGCGCTAGAATCAATTGTCTCTGACTTGTGCTAAACCAAGTGATCACCAACTAAGTTAGACGAAGCCAAAACGCCCGCAAGCGGTGCAAATTGAACTTATAAATTTTAGCACTGAAAATGATCCTGTCCGACCAGGTCTGATGCATCCAAATTCCTGCCAGGTCTGAGCTAAGGAGAAACCTTGCCAAACCCTAAACTGACAGATGTATGCCTACACATTAATGGCGATTCCACCAGAAGTTAAAAGGGGCAAATCTTCTATTTTGAACCATTTATTTTGCATTCGACAGGATTTCAAAGCTCCGTTTGAGATTTTAAACTCTTTTGCTGCTGATCCGCCAAAGTTCTAACCCACGATCACCCCTGTTTGCAAATTTCAGACACGCCTTCATATTCACTAGGTAGGGTTTTGAACTTTGACCTCTAAGCTTTCACTGCAAGCATTTAGGGTTTGAATTAATGTGCTTGTTTCTAAATGAGTGATCTTAGGGTTTCTAGCTAGGGTTTGCACGTAAATTGTTCATTTTCCATTTAAACCCTATTAAGATTCCCTGTTGAAAATGGATTGCCACGGGTTGACTAAAGACCAAAACTTAGACAAATTTCCCATAGATACCTTCAATTTTTAGAGATAAAATGAGGTCTGACTGACCTGTGAACAAGCCCACTCTTTAGTCGGTCAGAGACCTCTAAAACCCACACCACACTTTCAGATTCATTGGGCACTAAAAACTTCAATCTCTGACCAAAGCTCCCCATGTCACATTTCTCCGACTTGGTCGGGAGGACCAAAAAACCCCGCAAAACCTTGAAAGATGTTTTTGGCTGAAAACCCCTTGCGCCAACTTTGTGCTAAAAGTCCTCTTCTCTGACTTGGTCAGATGCCTCGAATTTTCCCGCCAAGTCCGTGGCATCTCAAAAACCCGCTAGAAGCACTACACTTGTTGTGCACTAAAAATGATCTCTTCTGACCTGCGCTGCAATACTTTCTCACCGACCTGGTCAGTAGCAACCAAAACTCGCGCAAATCGGACCACGCCAAATCCCACGCAAATGTAATACAGAGAATATCAATAGGCTTTGCGCTAAAAACACAACCGATTGACTTGACAACCGATGGAGGTCAGTGACCTCTAAAACCTGCGTAGGTCGGTACCCATTAAAATCTGCTCAAAGGGTTTAAACGCATAAATGGTAGTAAAGCCTTTGGTCAGACTAGCCCGTTTCTCTCACTGAGGTCGGATGACCTGATTTCAGCGCTTTTCTGCCTGCAGGTCAGATGACCCTAAAAATAGCGCAAAACATGAAAATGACTGAATTTTCAAATAATTTTCAAAGCGAAAGTGTCTAAAATGATAGAGTTAATGTTGTGATGCATTGATAATGATGATTTTCATGGAATTTTTTGCAACATTAGATGTTTCTTTGCATGCATTAATGATGGTTATTGTAATAACTGTAAGATTTGAGTTTCCTTCAAAGGGTATATCAGTAGTGCTAGCAGATTTATTAAGGTTCATCTTAGACTTAGGAGTATGTTAATAGTTTCTCAAGGTATCAAACTTATAAGGTCCGGTCCTGCAGACTAAATGACTACTCAAGCCCAAGCTATGAAGTATGAGTTCAAACGAATCCCTCCAGAGACCAAGATTCACTCCGGATGGAGTGATGTAGGAGATACAGACCTAGGTCACATTGACCTGGATGATTTCAGATTGAGAGTCTTCAGTCCAAACCCAACTCCTAGGGCCAGAATACTCAGAGATAGTGGTATTTCACAAGTTGTTGCCTTCCCCACTTCAGTACAATGTGTAGAACTGATGGCAACTTTTGCAAATAGATATGATGTAATGACTATAACGATCCAAACAATTGGTGGGGATATCTTGGCTGATTTAAGCCCACCTTGTCTAGCTGAGACCTTTGATATTCCTTGGCACAAGGTTATGACTATGCCAGACAAAAAGGGATCATAGGATGCTTATAACAAAGATGTAGAAGGCTGCAAAAAGCACATAAATGACAATTGGGCCAAAAGTACAAAGTCTGCTCTCATCAAACTTCCCTAAATACTATACAGAAGTGATTTCCATGATGAAATTTGGAGACTTAGTGACCTTCTTAAATAGGATATATGGACTACCTACAGCCTCTAGTTTTGAGGACTGGATGTTTGTTATTATCACTGAGATATTGAGAGGGACTAAGTTCCACTGTGCTCAAATCCTCAGCGACAATATTCATGAAGCTTTTAGTAATTTCAAGGACAAAAGGTACCTTAGATGGACATCCTATATTGTTTATGCATTGGCAAGAAGAAATCACTATGTTGGGCTGTCCAAAATTGAAGAAGTTGGGAATGATGAGCAAACTCAGATAAAGGTGTATGAATGCTACTCGCAGCTGACCTCTTCTCAATCTTTGATACATTTCAAAAGAGTAAATGATGCTTTCACGATGTATATAACCAGAATGCTACAAGGTAACACAGCCTTGATGATTTCCACTAAGGCCATAAATGAAATAACCAAATATGGCAGATGGTACATCTAGTTTGAGAAATTCACATATTTAAGGGTACAAGGCTTCACTGGGATGGCTTATAGACTTCCCAGGTATCCTAATGATAAGACAGTACTTATGGAGCTGTCTAGACAGTTAATACTATGTGCTGAGAAGCTCAAACACTTGCACAGAACTAATGTGCAGTTTCCTATCAAGTTTGGCAAGGGAATGTATGCAGGCCCTTCTTTGGCATTAGCAAAACATTCTTATAAAGAGCTTCAGCTCCTCAATTTGCACTACTACAATGCAACGGGTCATTTTGATCCAAATAGAGTGATGGAAAGATTCGTGAGTAAGAATCTCTTCCACAAGATGCACATTGAAGATTTTTGGGCCAATTGCCTCGATGATTATGAAATCATGAAGAGAACACATTCAAGGCTGCCTCTAGATTTTGTCAAGAAGTTTCATATTATGGCAGTTCTAGACTAGCTACAAGATGAGGAAAATGTTATGGTTAGGGGACCATGGGAGGCTCAGTACCATCAACCTATTCCATTGCCAAATTGGGCAAATGCAGAGGAGAGCTCCCTGGATATTGTTATGAGGGAACCTATCAGACTAAGCAAGGCCTGGGTAAGAGGTCAGGTGGCTGCTCTAGAAGGATAGGGAGTTTAGCTTACTTATACAACATTGGAATCAAATAAGGACTCTGGGGAAGAAGAGGATGAGCCAATTAACATCATAGATGAGGCAGAGCTAGCTAAGAGGCAAAAATTAGATGGTGAAGAACATACATCTCTAGCTGAAAAAGCAAAGAAGATGAAGAAGCCATCTACAAAATCTCCTCAAAAGAAAGATCAACCTCCCTCTACCAGGACAAGGGCCTCCAAGAAAAGAGATGCCAAGTGGTCCTAGAGAAGCCTTTAAGGCAAAGAAGGTAAAAGTAAAAGAAGTCAGTACGGAGGGTGCTACAACCAAGAAAGACCCTAGTCCTCCAATCGCCCAAAGCGTAGGCCCTACTGTCACAACCCTTGTCATTTCTACTACCACTTCTCCTTCTACCACTCCTTCCTCTGTTGCATCTACTTCATCCATAACTTTAGCTTCCATAACTCAAGAAACATCCCCTGCCACCTCTCTTACCACTGTCATTGCAAATACTTCCTGCTCACTGGCAATTTCTTCCAACACCTCTATCAACCCTATTTCTTCCACTATCACCATCTCATGCCTTTCCACTATCACTACACTTGCATCTTCTACTCCTTCCACTCAATTACCATTACCTCCCATTTCTACCATCCTTTCATCCCCTCTTCCTCTACCTTCACTACCCTTTCCTTCACCTCTTGTCATCTCTTCTTCCTTGTCATCTGTCTTAGCTAACCTGACACAAGTTAACATGCCTTCCCTAGCCATATGCTCTGCTGTCCCCATTTCGCAAATGCCTATAGATTCTTTGGCAGTTCCACTGCTGCTTGGGATTGAGAAAGTATGTGTAGAGTTGGGATTGCATGAGCCTAAAACCATACTTGAGGAGGAAAAGGATGTATTGGTTGAAGTAACTGATAAAGACTTCTATGAACCTTTAGCCAATGTTGAAGTTATTGATGTATTTGATAGCCCTCCAGACAAAGGTCAAGCGGAGGAAGTCTTTAGGTCAGCTTAAGAAGATGTAATGACAAATCTAGAAAACCTGGCCCAAGAAGAAGAAAAAGAAGAAGAGATAAACAAAGCGAGGAATGAGGAACTGGAGCAAGAACATAAATCTCCCAAAGAGCTGGTTGTAGTTGATAAGGATGGAGCCACTAAATTGAACAAATCCTCTGCACCTGAATGGCTACAAAGTAGAATACCATATCCTAAGCCACAAGTGGAGATAATGCAGCTTGATCTGAGTACAATCCTATCACAAGCTCAGAAGCCTAAGACACAAAAGAAGGCTAAGATACAGTCTAGAATCTACAGAGATGAATCAGGATCGAGAATTATAGAAATAGCAGTCCCACCGGCTGACACAACAAAAGATCAAGTCAGGGTGGATGATTACATAATATCTATAGTTGATCTAGGACCAGCCACTCATGCTCAAAGAGTGGATGATTTTAAGGACTCAGTCACATCAATTTTGAAACAATTGGACAAGGATGAAACATCCAAGAAGGATTTGAGGTAGCAGAATGAAGACCTTCTTGCATGTCTCCAATTTTTGGTAAAGCCGGTAGATGCAGGAGGAGATATAAGGACGATACCTACTTTCCTATATACTGATGAAATGGCCAGATTGGGTGAGGTCAGATCCAAATCCCAAGGTACAGAAAATTGGTTATTGAAAGTTTTTGAGATGGGATGTGAAGCTATTAGTGCCTCTGCTCAAGCACACAAGAAATTAGTAGAATTACATATGAAGTGGAAAGATTTGCGTGAAGAGTGTGATTCCTTCAATGAGTACTACTCACATATGTATCCTAGGATAAAGAGCATCAGGGAATTGCCTTCCCAAACTCTGATCATAGAGAACATTTTGACTAGGAATCAGCTGCCAAAGGCCATTGAATGGTATCAACAGCTGCTTTTGAGGAAATAAACTTTTAAACATATAAAAAAAGCATATAAGCCAGCCGATGAAGAGCTAAGATCAATCATATATGATATCAATGACTCTTTAAAGGATTGTCGGGAAGCATCCTATGATGATTATGCCCCATTTGATATCGAGAAGTGTAAAAATAAGTTGCATACGGTGATTTTTGAAGATGCCATGCTCAGTATGGAGGAAAGGTTGGACAAGGCAAGCGACCTCAGAGCTGAATTCAAGGAATTTCAAAAGGTAGGAGTGGAGATAGAGAGAATACATAGTAAATTCAGTCAGGAACTGGAGGTGTTTGACTACCGGATAAATCATTTGAAGGATCCAGATCCGTCTGAGATTAATCTTGCACTTGACGCGTGATTGCGTTATCGCAACAAGCTGGCTAGCGAAGACAAAATTGACTTAGATAAAGAATCTTGATATTATTTTAAATATTCTAAGGATGTAATCCCATCATAATTGTAAATTACTATATTCGGGGTAGCATGTGACTCTATTTTGTCTTTTTTCTTGCTTCTAAAATGTTCTTTTCTGCTAATATATTGAGTTGGTTAGTCAAATTGACTAGATTCAATGTATCTGGGGGTTGTTTTTCATCTTTTTCATAGAAGACAAAATGTAATCTGAGAATTGATGTGAGCTGTTATAATTGTATTTATTGATGTAATCTGGACCGTCAGTGTCAAGTTAATCTCCACCGTTCATTCGAAAACTTGGTATGTTGCTTTTCTTTATAAAGGGCTGCCATTTCCTTTGTTTGCAAGAGAGATTTGATACCAAATTGTTGACTCTATGCCATTTGAATTAATGCAAAGCAAGTTTTTGTAGTAATTCTAAGAATTTGTATCTTGTGTTAACTCATTTTTGGTTTTCATGGTTCGCTTCTTGCTCTCCCATAGTTAGTTAGTTGTGCTTTTGTAATGTTCATGGTTTGCTAAAGTATCTGATGAATACTCTAAGTCCGTACTTTTAGTTGTTTGCTGATGGTAAATAGCTGTGTAAAGTTAGTCTGGGATGATTGTTTGTGCTAAAGTTCAATTGCATTTCATAAGTTAAGTTGCGCCATCTATTGGGTATTTAACAAATGAATGTGATCTGAAAATCTATTGACTTCCATTGAAGATAGCACCGTTTTCTGCAGCATTATAACACCCATTTTGGTTTGGTAACTCAGGAAGCTAGTTAAAAGTTTTAGAGTATTTGTCTACTAAAGATAACTTTTGCATTGTGAATGTCACCTAGGATCCTTCTAAAAACCGTAACCTTTTGTATTTTCTTTAAAACTATTGTTAGTTGTTAGATAAGAATTTCAGAAACACTTTATCTTGTTTATCAGCTGAAAACTATAGGAGGGTTTATGTGTATTTGCTGCCCCAAACCTAAAGATTTGGAGACTGCATGTAAGACTCCTTGTAGGCACATCTAGAACATACCAACTGAGAGATTCCAAGAAAGCTAAGAGTTAGTTGTATTATCCTTGGAGTAGTCTTACCTAGGGTAGAATACTTTTCAAGAGAGGTGTGAAACCAACAATCACACCTGTGTTGCTGTGTGCTAAAACCACCATCAACAGAATTGGTGCTAGAAGGAGGGCCCTATTTTTCCCTCTGCTTAAAAATCAGCAAGTCTGGGGACTAGACAGACACACACACTTGATCCAGCTCAGCTGGAGAAGAGCTGTTGTCCCTGGCAGAATTCAGATGAACAAGAAGGGATCAAGGAATATCCAGAGCCCCAAGAGCTCAATCAGCCCCAAGAAACACCACTGCAGCTCTAATTAATCCTCCCAACATGGCCTTTTTTGCAAGAAATAACCAGTCTCCTTTTCTGTTCAACAATTACCATGATATGCCAAAGAACCCAGATAAGTTCTGTTCAAAATTCAGAGTGAATGATCCAGATAGGACTGCAGATGAGCACATTAAGATCTTTGAATCTAACATGTTCATGTTGCAAGTACAGTATGAGGATGTGATATGCAGGTTGTTCCCTTATTCTTTGCAGGATGAAGCTTATTACTGGTTCGCTAACCTCCCTGCAACATCCATAAATTCATGGCTGAACCTGAAGACTGCATTTCTGGATAGGTTCCGTATGTCTACCACCCCAGCTGACCTTTATCAATCCTTTGTAGAAATCCATTGAGGTGAAGGGGAGATGATAAGTTCCTTTAACAACAGGTTCCAGAAATCTTGCAGTCATTTGCAAGCTCCTTATGCTATAGAACAGGCCACTGCCCTACCCATTTACTATGTTGTCCTGGATAAACTTATCTCCATGTTCGCAAGAAGAGTGGACCCAATACCTGCTACTTTAGCTCAAGCATATTCTGCTATTGTCACTGTGAGTACCTACCTAGGACAGATGGCCTCTAGTCCATTGAACCATATGGGACCCGTTGCCATGCCAAATCAAATACCTATGATAAATCATGCATTAGCTAATCATACTCTTGTGATGAATCCAATTCCAAACCCAGCTATAACACAAGCTTTAGTGATCCACCCAGGCAATCCAGTAGCTGAAATGCCTCCAGCACAAATGCCTTTCCTATAGTCTTCAGAAATAGCCAAAGCTAAAGAAGACATAGATGATATCAAAGAACTGGTTGAGCAAATGAAGAAGCTTACTGCTGAGGTTACCCACCTCAAGAACCAGAATGCTTATCTACAGCAAAGGGGACAGAATCAACAACATTTTAAGAATCAACAGTACTCCCAGAATCAAAATTAGAACCAGTTCCCAAATCAGTACCAAAATCAAAACTTTCAACAATGGCCAAACTGATCCTGGAACACCAGGCTAAATAATGGGGGAGTGCCATCGCCCTTGGAAAATCAGAACAATGATACCAAGTCACTGGGTCATGTGATGTTAGCCGAAGCAGCTTTATCCACTTGGTGCAGACTGCACAACACAAATGCTCACTCCAAACTAGACTGCTAAGAATTTTAGATTGCATCCAGTATCTTCCAGATGGAGATTCAAAATGTTGAAAATTAGGAGACTCCATCAATAGGGTATGAAATTGTTCCTTCTCAAAGGTGTGACACTGCTCTAGTTCTTGATAGTTATACATTCCCATTCCAAGATGATAACCAACCTGAGGAAGAGGAGTATGAAGAAGTCAATGCATATCAGCAGTATAATAAGACTCCTTACAACCTGAGAAGTAGCAATCCCAAAGGCCCTTTCACCACCTCCATCCCACCAAATAGCTATTAGATTCCACCTGACCCAAAAGCTACCAATAACCCTGAACCCCTGAAAGTTCCCCATCAATCAGTATATCAGGGCACTACTGGTACAGAAAATTCTCAATGATCTGACATAGTGAAGATGGGGCAGTATGTAGCTGAGGAACTTAAGAAAATGAAGGTCAGTCTTTATGTGTATGAGTCACTTAAAATACTTGAGGTTAGGACATCTTTCTTTCAAGATATGGGTGCTGCAACCAAAATCGATTATGTACCAAAGGAGAATACCACCAAAGATAGCATTGTAAAGGGAAAGAAAGAGTACATGTGACCGATGTGGAACAAAAGATGACACTATACAAAGACAAGAGGGAAGGTCCTCCTTTCCTCTTAACACTCAAGATCTTCAATAAAAACCTCCATAACTATTTAGTAGATTCTGGTGATTCCACAAATGTAATGCCTTTATCAGTCTGTAAAGCACTTGAGCTCACTCCAGCCAAGTCTTCCAGAAAGGTGACACACTTGGATAAGACTGAAGTGAATGTAGTAGGTGAATTAAATAGGATACACATGCAGCTGGCTTTTGATTCTAGGGTGCAACAGTATATAGATATTCAAGTGGTAGACATTCCAGACCAATATGGCATGCTTCTGAGTAGAGATTGGTCTAGGACTTTGAACGGTTATATGGCAACTAACTTTTCCCATATATGGCTACCATGGAAAGGGTTGGCCAATCAGATACGTATTGAAAGAGAACCTAATATGAAGCATATGATCACATAATACAATCAACCCAACAAGATTCTATTCTCAGAAGTTGATTTGGGAGTTTATCTTCCACACATTAGTCAATCAGAAGAAGTTCTTATGCTGAGTTACTTAAGACCCTCTAAACCACTTATAGAAAGACCAAAAAGTACAAAAGCATACGTTCAATCAGATTCAGAAGACTCATCAGAAGAGGATGAACTGGGGATATTTGAAGGATTCTGAGATTTTGTAGCTAGGTTTGTGCAAGATCAAACTGTTGTTGGAAGGCAGGTTCAAATGGAAGAGTTATTATTACCCAATTGGTGTCGCATATATGATACATCACATTCTAAATTCACTTGCCAGTTGTGTCAAGAGGCAGTGAAGCAAGTACAAAGACAACTGAAGATCCCTATAATTTCAAAGAAGGTATTAGCTGTTGAAAAGAAGAAAGAAGTTGAGCCTTCGCTTGATGAGAAAAAATCTGTAAAACAAAATGATAACAGCAAAGATTCCCACTTATGGACCCTAAGATTTGATGGCTCAAGATGCAGACAGGGGTTTGGTGCAGGGGTCAAATTAATTAGCCCCACTGGGAACTCATATTTGGTGTCACAAAGACTGCAGTTTCCATACACAAACATCACTGAATACGAAGCATTAGTGCAGGGATTACTACTAGCACTCCAAAAGAAGGTCAGAATTATCCAAGTGTTTGGTGATTTTGAACTAGTGGTGAAACAAGTAAGAAAGTAGTACTCATGCAATGATAAAAGGTTGAATAGGTACATGAATAGAGTCTGGGATTTAATAGAATGCTTTGACAGTTTTAACATCTAGTTGATCCCAAGGAGGCAAAATCATGTTGCAAATGCCCTAGCTCAGACAGCAAGTACTTTAGATCCAACATCTATGGTAGGATTAAAAACATTTTCTGTTGAATTTATCGCTACCCCATCTGTACCTGATAATGTTACCAATTTCCAAGTTTTTGAAGATGATCAGCACATAATTAATTTTCTTTCTTCATCTGATGTTTTCACTGCCCAGATGATAGATGAAGAAGAAATGGAGCCTGCTGAAACAGATTTAGGAGTACTAAATCTAAAAACCAATATGATCCCACGAGGAATGGTAGAATTCGAAAGATTGTTTGATGTAGATAATTTAGGAACCTAAAGGAAAGAAGGAGAGTCTCCAGGAGGAAAGTGTGACCTATTTAACTTGGGAATGGAAGAGAATGTTAAGAATGTGTTCATTGGGGAAGCTAGTACCGAAGAAGAAAGGACAGGAATCATACATGCATTGAGAAATTACCATGAGGTTATAGCATGGAGCTATGTAGATCTAAAGACATACGATACCTCGATTATCATACACACGATCCTGTTGAAGCCAAGAGCAAGGCCATTCAGACAAAGGCAGCGACCAGTGAATGCTCTACTAGAACCACTGATTTTCAAAGAAGTTCAGAAGCTGCCGCCAAAAAGGATAATATTTCCAGTCAGACATTCCACATGGGCAGCAAATTTAGTTCTAGTCTGAAAGAAAAATGGAGAAATCAAGCTTTGTGTTGACTTCCGTAACTTAAACAGAGCATTTGTAAAGGATAATTACCCACTGCCTTCTTTGGACAAAGTATTACAGATTGTTAATGGGTCCCAGATGATGTCATTCTTGGATGGATATTCTGGTTATAACCAGGTGATGGTGGAATATGAAGACAGATTGAAGACGTCCTTCACTTGCAAATGGGGCATCTATACATATCGCCGCATGCCATTCAGTTTAATCAACGCTGGCGCAACTTTTTAGCATGCAATGGATGTTGCTTTTAAAGGATTAGTTGGAAAATGTATTATCATCTACATGGACAACTTCACAGTATTCTCAAAAAGGCAAGAAGATCATGTAGCAGATCTGAGAAAGGTGTTGCAGCGATGCAAAGATTATGGTATATCACTCAATCCCAAGAAGTGCATTTTTGGAGTAACTAAGGGGAAGTTGCTTGGACATGTAATATCTAAACAAGGAATATCTATCGACCCAGACTGGATCCAAGCAATACTCAAAGTACCTCCCCTAGCCAGCAAGAAGGAACTTAAGTCATACTTTGGTAAGATCAATTTTGTACGTAAATTCATCACAGGGTTTGCTAAGATTATTCGACCTCGCAATGCCATGTTGAAGAAGGATGCTAAGATGGATTGGACTCCAAAAGACAAGGCTACCTTCATATAAATTAAACAAGATATAACCTGTTGACTTTTTCCCAGACTGGATGCTTATTCCCAGATTTCCCTACAAGGTAGCCATCAGTGATCAACAGGATCTCTGGGCCAGGGGGCCAACAGTGTAGGAGATAGACTCTATATTTTATCTCCTCTTCTTCTTCAGGCTCTGCAAGACCTAGGGGGGTATTCCCTACTCAACATCCATGAGGATATGCATACAAGGCTGGGATGCTGACAGAAAGCAGATAGTCCTCTTGTAAGTAGACCAAAACTGAAAGATAAGAGCAAAGGGGCTAGCTTTGGGCCTATTAGCAGTTGTAGACAGAGGACTGAGGATCCTAAACTAATTCTAATGTCCTAATGTTTGTTTTAGATTTTGATTTGGATTTTAAGTTTGGATGCAAAGCTGGACATGGTTATAACACAAAAACAAAGCATGATTGGTGCCTATCCAGGGCCTGGAGTCAGTAGACATACACCTGTGAATGATCAGCATGAACAGCTAAAACTGGATTTCAAGGGGATATATGTGATACCTGCCTTACAGATATCTCCCAATACAGAGTGTTAAGTTATCTCTACTTATGGCATCCCTACTGCAGTATACCCTTCCCAATGTTCAACCTGAGAACAGTTTAATCTACCCCTTGAGCAGAAGTTAAAAGATCAGACATTCAACATAGGAATTCTATGCTCTAGAATCTAAACATTACCCAAACATCCAGATTCAGAAGAAGAATACATGCAATACTGGAGACAGAATTAACACAACACATGCTAAGATAGCATTTCTCATATAAGATCCATCATGAAATCAGTGGGTTCATGCCAAAAACATACAACAAGAGATACATAAACTCACAGGTTAAGCTGTACAGAGCAACCAGATCAGCTTGTTATGAATTACAGAGCCAAAAATCTTCAACTTTCAACAACCAACAAATGAGCAACACAACCTGCTTATAACAGCCAGGTAGGTGCTCAGCAATTAATTACATGGTTGACCAAAAATCCCGCCAGATACACAGTATCAGAAAGATGGCGCTCAAACATTACCAGATTGGCGCCCAAACTTGAATGCAGCAGGTAGGGGAGGAGACAGAAAGATTTCTCGAGCCCTGCGCCACTGTCCGCTGATGTACACCTTCAATCGGGTACCAGATCCGCCCACGCCATCGCCCATACCTCTGCAACAATCACCATTAAAGGCGCACCAACCCGCGGCGTCGGCAAGACGTCAATTCTGCATCGCAACCATTTCCCGCTGAGATTCATCATCATGATATTTCGAAATGCAGGATACCAATTATCCCACATGCACCCCGCAGCAACCTCCTTAACACTTTATATACTAGGTCATGAGCATATATGATGTCGGTGCTTTTGCTCCTGACGACACTAGTATAAGACTTCATCATCATCATCCTCCAGCAGCATGATATCCTGTTGCTTGAAAAATCACCCTGACGTCAGCATCATATCGCAATATAACCTGCATGATAATCACCTTCATCGGCACAACCTGATCCATCGGAGGAACATCCTCCTGCTGAGCCTATACCAAAAGTCTGGCCGATAAACATCCTGATGACATCATCATCATATCCTGCTGACGTCATCATCATATCTGCCTACTGCGCACCTCCTCATATCCGGATGACGTCATCATCATGTTTGCAAATATCGGGAGATCTCCTCAAGATGATCAGTGTTAGAAATATGACCCCCCCCGGACCTTGATGATGTCATCATCATATCCACATCAGGATGATATTTGGAAGACAACCGGATATTTGGAAATATCATCCTGATGCACAAATATCAGGTTGCACTGTAGCTCCACTATAAGATCGGGGCGATAGACGAATATGATGATGCTTGAAAAGATCACCCCCACTAGATAATGCACGAAGCCGGCAGGCGGATATCTCCTTGATATCAGCATCATCATGACGCTGTAACAAACATACACCCGAGTGATATGAAAATATCATCCCCTCCTTCGGAAATATCGTGATGCAGATAGGCAGAGAAAAAGATATCACCCTGATATAAGGATGACGTCAGCATCATCAGGATGACAAAACAATGAACAAGTGATACAACATCATCAGGATGATATTGACTAAGATCATCCTGACGTTCAAAATATGATGACCCTAGTGAATATCGGGTCGCACTTAGAATTCTTCAACAACATCATCAGGATGATCATAACCAAGATCACCCGATGATAAAAATATCACCCCGGCGAAATATCATGAAGGCAGAAAAATATGATGACCCTCGCAAGCAACACGGTGATAACTGGAAATATGATGATGATGATGACGACCCTTAAGAAAAAATGAGTTAGGTCGAACAACTTAGAGAATAACCCCTTCAGAATAACGGGGCAACATCATCATCATGTTTGGGCAAGGTGATAATTGGAAGATCACAGGATACTTGAGAAATCACCCCCGCAAGCAAATCAAGGCGCACTGTAGCTCGTCAGCAGGATCAGGATAAAAACCAAACATCACCTGATATTGAAATATGATGATGACTATGAGAAACCAGTCGACGAAGAACATGATGATGCAGACCATCATCGAAGACAAGATGATGATGATGACCTCCTCCTCAAGAAAATATGATGCTGCAGCTGAAAAATGCTGAGGAGGTCCAACACTTAGAAAAAATGGGCAAGAAGATAAAGGGTTCAAATGAAGAAACCCCCTGATCATGAAAAAATCAACCCCAGGTCAAAATGAGTGGTAACAGTGGCTCCGAATGGGGACGTGCAGGTGAAAACCTGCAGCGAGAACCAGATCTCCGGGCAGACCAGACAAAAAGTCAAAAAATACGAGCTGTACAAGGCATTTACACTACATACATATTTTTACAAATGTGCACAGCAACCAGTTATTCATGCAAAATAGAACTTAAGGAATTGGCCATGCACAGGCAATTCCAGAACTTCACCATCTAGGGCCTAGAGGAAATAAGAATCCTCCCCATGAGTATTGCAAACCTGATATGGGCCCATCCATAAGGGTTGAAATTTACCATGTTTACCCTTTTCCTGACCTTTAGCATTCCAAATGAGCACCAGATCATTGACTTGAAACTTCCTTTTTGTAGTTCTCCTGTCAAACTGATATTTCACATCTTGTTGTCTTTTGAGATTGACCTGGTGGGCTTTCCTTCTGTCTTCATCCAATGCAACCAGCTGATTCACTCTTTCTGTCATGGAATCTTCAATCTCCTCATCATTTTCCTAAATGAATCTGTAAACTGGTAGGAGATTGTTTATGGGCAGTCTAGCTGATGCACCATATACTAGCTCAAAAGGTGACTTCCCAATAGCCCTTTTCACTGTCACTCTGTCAGCCCATACTGCTAAGTTCAACTTTGAGTCCCAAGCTCTCTTGTTCTTGTCCAGTATCCTCTTGATAATTTTCATGATGCTCTTATTGCTTGATTCTGCTTGACCATTTCCTTGTGGGTGATATGGTGATGTATATGACAGATTTATCCCATACCTGTTGCAAAAATCAACAAATTCACCTGATCTGAAGCACATAGCATTATCAGTGATTATCTTAAATGGTACTCCAAACCTGATGATGATGTTTTCTAGTATGAAATCTGTCACCACCTTACTTGTAGCTCTCTTAGTTGGAATGGCCTCAATCCATTTGGTAAAATAATCAGTTGCCACCAAAATCCAACTGTGTCCCCCACTTGATTTGTCTGCAATTTCCCCTATGAAGTCAATTCCCCATTGCTGGAATGGAGCATCCACAGGTACAGTTCTGAGGGGTAAAGCACCATCATATTTTAGCTTTCCTAAAAATCTTTGGCAAGGGTCACACTTTCTCACTAACCTTTGTGCATCTGAAAAGAGAGTAGGCCACCAATATCCTGCCCTGAGAATTTTATGAGCTGTTGTTTGGGCAGTATAATGTCCACCACACAATCCTTTATGCATATCAATCAAAACATTGTTAGCCATATCCTCATCCACACATCTCAGCAGCACACCATCAGGGTTTTTCCAGTATAGCTCACCTTGAACAATAACATACCTGATTGCATGTAACTTTAAAGTCCTCTTTTGATTGTCACTGAAATGGGAAGGACAATTCAGATTTTGCAAGTAATAGATAATATCCTTGTACCATTCAGATCCTGATACATTTACACTCTCATCTTGGACTGCATTAACTTGGCATGCTTCCAAGTTTGACTGTGCCATCATCTTGGCTAATCCTTGTCCTCTTATCAACTTAGTAACTTGTATGTCTATGTTGAACTCTTGCAGTTTGTTTATCCATCTGCACCTTCTTCCAGTCACCTCCTGCTGAGTGAATATGTCTTTGACTGCTGCATGAGGTACATATGCAATTATATATGACCCTACCAAGTATGGTCTGAAACTTTTGATGGCTCTAACTAGTGCATATGCCTGTTTTTCCATAATATCATACTTCAACTCAGAGGCCTGCAGGGACATACTGAAGAAAGCGATGGGCTGTTCAAAACCATCTTTGTTTTTCTGTAACAAACATGCAGCAACAGTATGAAAGGAAGCAAATGAAAATACTTGGAATGGCCTAGAAAAATCAGGAGATTTAAGAACAGGGGCCATCTTAATTGCCTCTTTGATATTCTGAAATGATTCTATTGCTTCCCTTTCCCAGTTGACAGTTGCATCCTTCTTCATCATCTTGGAAATGTTCCTTGTGGTTTCTGCAAAGTTGGGAACAAATCTTCTAACAAAATTTATCTGTCCAAAGAAGGACTGAACTCCTTTCACAGTTTTTGGCATTTGAATCCTGTCAATAGCAGCCACTCTCTCTGGATCTATCCTGACTCCATCCTTGGAAACAATATGTCCCAGAAGCTTTCCTTCAACTACCCCAAAGGCACACTTCTTTGGATTTAAAGAAATATCATATTCTAGTGCTCTTATGAAAATCTGCTCCAGATGCAAACAATGCTGCTCTTCTTTCTTCGAGTAAGCAGTCAGGTCATCCTGATATACAGCCAGGATTGAATCAATCAGCCCTGCAAAAGCAACATCCATTGCTCTTTGAAATGTAGCACCTGCATTTGTTAGTCCAAATGGCATTCTAACATACACATACGTTCCCCATGGAGTGGTAAAGGCAGTCTTATACTGTTCTGATTCCTTTACCTTCACCTGATTATATCCTGAAAATCCATCCATCATGGATAGGAGTTCACAACCAGTCACTCTCTGCAACATAGCTTCCATATTAGGCAGTGGATAGTTATCCTTCAAAGAGGATACATTCAAGTTCCTGAAATCAACACAAAGCCTAATATCACCATTCTTTTTTCTGACTGGGACAAGGTTAGACACCCAAGTTGAATGTCTGATTGGCACAATTATTCCAGCCTCCCTGAGCCTTTTGAGTTCTTCTTGCATCTTGGGAGCTAAGGTAGGATTAATAGGTCTCTGCTTTTGTCTAAATGGCTTAGCTCCAGGCTTCAATGGGATCTCATGCTGGAATAAATCTTCCCTATAGGCTTTTAGGTCCTCATATGACCAAGCAAAAACATGTTTATACTTTTTCAGTAATGCAATCAACATACTTCTAATGTGTGGTTTTAGCTGTTTACCAATGTATACCTTCTGAGGGGCCTGAGATGTCCCCAAATTTATCTCCTCTAAATCTTCCTTATTTGTGGGAGATGTCCTTGTGACCATTTTATCTCTACTGTCAAAAACTCTTTCCAAAGCTACCAACCCTCTAGGGATTTTATTAGTCCTCAATTGAATGATCTCTTTTCCCACAAGAGTTTCTTTTCCATCTACAGTCTCTACAAAAGCTTGGAAATCAATCTGTTGATTCTCATATTCATCTATGCAGTGCAAAAATTTCAATAAATCCCTATCATCATTAAACACTTGCCAACTGCATATATTTTCTAGCACTGCAGGCCTAATTTTAATTTCTACATTTGTAACACCTGACAGAGTGATGTCAACTGGCCTTATTGCAACATTAGCTAAGAAATCAGCCATAACATTTTTTGACCTTTCTACCCAGCCAATTGAAAATGCATCAAAAAGTTCAATGGTATCCCAAACAACATGTTTGTATTGTTTCAGTCTTTTATTTTTTGCAGCATACTTATTTCTAATTTGGGATACAATCAGCTCAGAATCCCCAAATACTCTTAACATCTTAATTCCATGTTTGAGAGCAATATTTAGGCCTAAGAGTAAAGCCTCATATTCTGCAATATTGTTTGTGCAATCAAACCTCAGTAAGAAAGAGAATTTGAGGAGCTTACCAGTTGGAGACAGGAAAACAACTCCAGCTCCAGAGCCTTCTTTTGCACAAGCTCCATCAAAAAACATGGTCCATAAGCCTTGCTGATCCAGCTCTTCAATGCAGATATTTTTCTTTTTATCTTCTGTATCATCTGAGACAACCTTGAAGTTATCACAGTCAGTGTCTACAAAGCATACTTGTTCCTCTGCTTCTTGGTCTTCCACTGTCTCTGATGATCTTTTCTCTCTGATTAGCTTGACATCCCTGCCATTCATTGGAATCATGGCATATGACAGGTCCAGCTGCATACTTCCACCAATTAGTGCTGCCCATCTTCTTGACAGCAACATACCATACTGTGGCTTGATGTCAACCACTGTTATATTCATTTTATATTTCTTTTCAGGAAATGCTGCCAGTTTGAAATCTACATCCTTCATGATTCCAATAACTGGTACCTCTCTGGCATCCATGGCATAACACTTTCCACATGCCTTGTCAATTTTTAATCCAGTTTGTTGCATGATAGCCAAAGGCATGACATTTGTAGATGCTCCAGAGTCAAGCATACAATTTCTAATTATTTTTCCATTTATAACCAGGGAAACATAAAATGGTTCCACTTGTGAAGGACACTTTGTCATGGTCATTCCTAAATAGACTTCAGGAGTCTCATCTTCTTCATTACACATGACATGTTTCTCACCCTGGGTCTGATCATTTTGTTTAGCTTGAAAAGGTACCCCTGAGATTAGGGATATTGTCCTATTCTTGATCTCTTCCACTTTCATGAGTTCCATAAGTGGAACAGAGACCTTTACCTGAGAGAGGATTTGGGCTATATCAAATGGAGCACAGTTTTGTACAACAGTTGTAGCTTGCTCCATAATCTTGCTTTTATCCTGAGCTGATTTAGTTTTCATTTTCATAGTTCCCTGATCATCATTCTTGTCTTGGGAACCTCTACTTTGATCTTCAGCCTGAGGGATTTTGTTTTCTGGTCCTTGAGATTCATGACTTGTTCTATGTTTAAAGTTCTGTTTATTATTTACCCACTACCTTTTTTGTGGTTCAGTTCCTTTATGACCATGCACCAGCTGACCTGCAGAAATATCTTCTGGCTGATGTGGGCTGCCTACTTGATTTTTACCTCTGAGATTGTAGTTGCTTTTGACTTGAGCAACTGCTGCAGCTGTGAAGGCTCTAATTTCCTCATCAGAAGGTCGTTGTAAGTTACTCAGAAAATTGTGTGAGTTCTGAGCATACACATAGTTATCTTCATTATCTTCATCATATGGGGACTGTTGGCAGGCCTAAATTTGATGATCTGTCTTCTCATCAGCATCATAAAGAGTGTATCCATTGCCTATGGACATCATATTAACATCATCATCCTGCACATGATGTGGCTCATTGCATTCATTACAAGATGTAGCATTATCATACAAGGATTGAGCAATCATACACTGTGACTGTGAATGTGGCATCTGACAAATTATACACCACGGAGCATCATCAGCAATATTTATAGCTTTCTTTAGAGGATCAGGAGTTTCTTTGACATGTTGGGCCCTCTGATTTGTGTTGTTACGTGGGAAAATAGGCTTACCATCATGCCAATTGGTGTTATAAGGCATATCATGTAATGATGGCCTCTTTTCCTGCCTTTGATAGACTTGCCTATTAGGACCCATCCCTTTTTCAGTTCTAGCTAATCTATAGCTTAGGTCCTTAACAACATTTGCCAGTTTGTCTATCTTATCTTCAGGAGCAGACGTACTACCTTGAGTGTTCTGAGGCTTGTTTGGATTCTACAGAATTTTTATATCATCCCTTCTATTTGTTTTGCCCGATGCTTTCCTATTGTTTTCAATATTTACTGCAATTCTGAAAGCATCCCTGAGAGTAGCAGGACCTTTATCTCTTAGTCCATATGCAGTCTTTGCATCAAAGGCATTGATATACAAAATTATGCACATTGGTTCATTTGGCCTCATGTGATGTGGCAATTTGTTCAACACTTTAGTAAATCTTGCATTAAAGTCTGCAACCTGCTCATTTGACCCTTTAGTGATACTGGTGAACTCATTTACAAAAAAGCTAGGGTCAGTTTTATCACCATATTGCTCCTTGAATATCCTTTTAAAATCATCCCATGATGAAATACTCCGGTCAGGCAGATTCCTGTACCATTCTCTTGCCTCATCTATTAAGGATTGCATGAATGACTTCATGAAAACATCCTCATGCTCAACCTCAAAATTATCCATGACATTTTGAAAGGCCTTTAGATGATCTTCTCCTGACACTGTGTTGTTTCCTGAAAATTTAGGCACTTGCAGCCTCAGATGCTTGTCAATGGGGTTAGGATACCCAGGAATACCATCAAACACCAGCTGCCTGAATCTATCTAACTGCATGGGCTGTCTGTTTGGCTGATTAACATTAACATTTCTGTTTGCATTCTGGTTTCCTGCATGGTTCAGTGGTATCCTAGCATCATTCACATTTTGTCTCTCATCATGATGCTGATGTTGCACTTCATATCTTTGCTGATGTCTTTGCACATTTGCATTCTCTAGGGTAGGAACTGAATCATTTTGGGTAGTTCTTAAGGCTTGCACTTTCTGCTTCATATCATCTTTGATTTTCATGGCTTGTAGGTATTCTAGTTCTGCTCTTAGACTTCTGATTTCTTCAGCCAATTGTTCATCCTTAGGTCTGGAGGTAGATGGTCTCATACCATTTTGGTCATCATCTTCATCATCCCTCAGAGACTCTGCCTCTTCAAACCTTTCACTTGGGTCTAGAAAAGGGCGTTCTTGGAACACCTCTGACCTCATTCTCATGCTACCACCCTGTTGCCTCTCATATGCACCTTGAATATCAGCTTCTGCATTTGAAAAATAAGGCGCATGCTGTCCTGATGGCCTAGGGTTATCTTGTGCATCATCACTTTTTCTGGGGGAACCCTCATGACTAACTGAGACAGCTCCCTTTCTTCTATACATCATTCTTCTAGTTACTGGTAACTCTTCAAATAAAGGATTTTGTTGGGATCTTCTCCCCTGCATATAAATTTTACTTTGACCGGTTGGGAGATTACTTCGGAGTCGCCACCTATTACTAGGAACTGTTTTCTTCTGAAAACCAGGGTTCTTTCACAAGGTTCCCCAGCGGAGTCGCCAATTTCTGTTGACTTTTTCCCAGACTGGATGCTTATTCCCAGATTTCCCTACAAGGTAGCCATTAGTGATCAACAGGATCTCTGGGCCAGGGGGCCAACAGTGTAGGAGATAGACTCTATATTTTATCTCCTCTTCTTCTTCAGGCTCTGCAAGACCTAGGGGGGTATTCCCTACTCAACATCCATGAGGATATGCATACAAGGCTGGGATGCTGACAGAAAGCAGATAGTCCTCTTGTAAGTAGACCAAAACTGAAAGATAAGAGCAAAGGGGCTAGCTTTGGGCCTATTAGCAGTTGTAGACAGAGGACTGAGGATCCTAAACTAATTCTAATGTCCTAATGTTTGTTTTAGATTTTGATTTGGATTTTAAGTTTGGATGCAAAGCTGGACATGGTTATAACACAAAAACAAAGCATGATTGGTGCCTATCCAGGGCCTGGAGTCAGTAGACATACACCTGTGAATGATCAGCATGAACAGCTAAAACTGGATTTCAAGGGGATATATGTGATACCTGCCTTACAGATATCTCCCAATACAGAGTGTTAAGTTATCTCTACTTATGGCATCCCTACTGCAGTATACCCTTCCCAATGTTCAACCTGAAAACAGTTTAATCTACCCCTTGAGCAGAAGTTTAAAGATCAGACATTCAACATAGGAATTCTATGCTCTAGAATCTAAACATTACCCAAACATCCAGATTCAGAAGAAGAATACATGCAATACTGGAGACAGAATTAACACAACACATGCTAAGATAGCATTTCTCATATAAGATCAATCATGAAATCAGTGGGTTCATGCCAAAAACATACAACAAGAGATACATAAACTCACAGGTTAAGCTGTACAGAGCAACCAGATCAGCTTGTTATGAATTACAGAGCTAAAAATCTTCAACTTTCAACAACCAACAAATGAGCAACACAACCTGCTTATAACAGCCAGGTAGGTGCTCAGCAATTAATTACATGGTTGACCAAAAATCCTGCCAGATACACAGTATCAGAAAGATGGCGCTCAAACATTACCAGATTGGCGCCCAAACTTGAATGCAGCAGGTAGGGGAGGAGACAGGAAGATTTCTCGAGCCCTGCGCCACTGTCCGCTGATGTACACCTTCAATCAGGTACCAGATCTGCCCACGCCATCGCCCATACCTCTGCAACAATCGCCATTAAAGGCGCACCAACCCGTGGCCTCGGGAAGACGTCAATTCTGCATCGCAACCATTTCCCACCGAGATTCATCATCATGATATTTCGAAATGCAGGATACCAATTATCCCACATGCACCCCGCAGCAACCTCCTTAACACTTTATATACTAGGTCATGAGCATATATGATGTCGGTGCTTTTGCTCCTGACGACACTAGTATAAGACTTCATCATCATCATCCTCCAGCAGCATGATATCCTGTTGCTTGAAAAATCACCCTGACGTCAGCATCATATCGCAATATAACCTGCATGATAATCGCCTTCATCGGCACAACCTGATCCATCGGAGGAACATCCTCCTGCTGAGCCTATACCAAAAGTCTGGCCGATAAACATCCTGATGACATCATCATCATATCCTGCTGACGTCATCATCATATCTGCCTACTGCGCACCTCCTCATATCCGGATGACGTCATCATCATGTTTGCAAATATCGGGAGATCTCCTCAAGATGATCAGTGTTAGAAATATGACCCCCCCGGACCTTAATGACGTCATCATCATATCCACATCAGGATGATATTCGGAAGACAACCAGATATTTGGAAAAATCATCCTGATGCACAAATATCAGGTTGCACTGTAGCTCCACTATAAGATCGGGGCGATAGACGAATATGATGATGCTTGAAAAGATCACCCCCACTAGATAATGCACGAAGCTGGCAGGCGAATATCTCCTTGATATCAGCATCATCATGACGCTGTAACAAACATACACCCGAGTGATATGAAAATATCATCCCCTCCTTCGGAAATATCGTGATGCAGATAGGCAGAGAAAAAGATATCACCCTGATATAAGGATGACGTCAGCATCATCAGGATGACAAAACAACGAACAAGTGATACAACATCATCAGGATGATATTGACTAAGATCATCCTGACGTTCAAAATATGATGACCCTAGTGAATATCGGGTCGCACTTAGAACTCTTCAACAACATCATCAGGATGATCATAACCAAGATCACCCGATGATAAAAATATCACCCCGGCAAAATATCATGAAGGCAGAAAAATATGATGACCCTCGCAAGCAACACGGTGATAACTGGAAATATGATGATGATGATGACGACCCTTAAGAAAAAACGAGTCAGGTCGAACAACTTAGAGAATAACCCCTTCAGAATAACGGGGCAACATCATCATCATGTTTGGGCAAGGTGATAATTGGAAGATCACCGGATACTTGAGAAATCACCCCCGCAAGCAAATCAGGGTGCACTGTAGCTCGTCAGCAGGATCAGGATAAAAACCAAACATCACCCGATATTGAAATATGATGATGACTATGAGAAACCAGTCGACGAAGAACATGATGATGCAGACCATCATCGAAGACAAGATGATGATGATGACCTCCTCCTCAGGAAAATATGATGCTGCAGCTGAAAAATGCTGAGGAGGTCCAACACTTAGAAAAAATGGGCAAGAAGATAAAGGGTTCAAATGAAGAAACCCCCTGATCATGAAAAAATCAACCCCAGGTCAAAATGAGTGCTAACATAACCAATGCACATGTCTTGGTGAGTCCCGATTACACTTTGCCATTTCAGATATACTCGTTTGCTTCCGAGCATACTTGTGCTGCAATGTTGATGTAGAAGAGATCAGTTGATGATGAATGGCCCATCACTTTCATGAGAACCCCATTGAAAGACGCAGAGCTAAGGTATCCAAATATGGAGAAACAAGCGTACGCTCTGGTAAAGGTAGTTAAGAAATTTTGTCACTACATTTTAAGAAGTCAAGTAATTGCCATAGTCCCAGATGTAGCAGTTAAAGCATTACTTATGCAAAGTGAATTAGGAGAAAGAAGAGGGAAGTGGGTCACCATACTGCAAGAGTTTGACATAGATATTCAACCCATGAAATTGGTAAGAGGTCAGGCCCTGACGAGAACAATGGCTGAAGTGGGACCAGACTTAGTCTCCCAACAATACCTGTTGGAAGACATTTCAAAAGATGAGTGGTACAGAGATATCATATTTTATTTACTCAATCAACGCAGTCCACCATAGCTAAATTCAGTGCAAAGGAGAGCTCTCAAACTAAAAAGCAACAGTTACATGATAAAAGGAGTAGTCCTTTACAAGAAGAATCACGAAGGCATCTATCTGAGGTATTTGGACAAGTCAAAGGTCAACCAAGTATTAACCAGTTTTCATGAGAGGTTTGGGACAAGTCATGGGTCAGCGCACTCAACAGCTAATTAGGTTCTTTGTGCTGAATATTATTGGCCAACTTTGTTCAAAGACGCATATTCACATGTAAGAACTTGTCATATATGCCAGACCGCTACACACAGAGAGCGACATGCAACCATGCCCTTGTGACCAGTGGTGGAGGTACGCCCATTTGCTCAGTGGGGCCTTGACTTTATTGGTATGATCAATCTGCCTTCCTCTGCAGGCCACAGGTATATTGATCGCTACTGATTACTACACTCGATGGTCTGAAGCAATAGTTTGTAAGCAATGCACCACCAAGGTAGTTATTGAATTTGTCGAAAAGCATATTATCACTAGATTTGGTTGTCCATTTGCTTTAGTTTGTGATAATGGCTTTGCCTTTTCATCATTACATTTTTCTAACTGGGCATTTGATTATGGGATTACTCTCAAGTTCTCATCTGATTACTATCCACAAGGGAATGGGGTAGCTGAATCAACGAACAAAAATTTGCTTGAAGTTATTAAGAAACTACTGGATAAAAACATCTGAGACTAGCATACTCAGCTTAGGTTTTCCCTATGGGCTGATAGAATCTGACATAAAGCAGCCCTAAACACATCACCTTATCACCTAGTCTACAGGATTTAACCCATATTTCCCATCCACTTGAGGATTCTCATGCTACAATTCATGCAAGACTACCTTGAAACTGATGATCAATTATCCTCTAGGTTGGCCCAATTACTGCACCTTGAAGAGAAACATGATGCTGCTATCGAAAACTTTGCTAAACATCAAGGAGTCATAAAATGATGGTTCAACAAAAGAGCCAAAGTCAAAACCTTCCACCATTCTGATTTGGTCCTGTACTGGGACAAAGTGCATGAAAAGAAAGGAGAACATGGTAAGTTTGATAAACTTTGGTTGGGCCCCTATCAGATCTATGAGATCCTTGGAGACAACACGTACTGACTCAAGAGCCTTACTGGTGAGGAGCTACCATTGCCTGTCAATGGCCAGTTTCTAAAGCATTACTTATAGGACTGAGAGGCAGTCATGCCTCGTTTTAGTATACACAGTTAGGGGTTTTGTTCGCTTTGGTTAGTTTAGGTTGCCTTTAGTTTGATCTTGCTTTCATGTCTTTGCTTTCCTTAGTTGTTAGGTGCGTTTCTTGGTTTAGTGGTCCTTTTGGTTTTGTTTTTTGCGCTTGCTTTTTCGTGGGGTCTTTGTTTTTGATGTGGTGGTAGTTGTGTGGACCTACAAGTGCTTCTTTGATTGGTGAATAGTCGTGAGTCTTCCTTTGAGAAGCCAAGGTTTCTGCTTAGTCCTACTATGGGTTCCACTATTATACCAGGGAGTATGGTGTTTGTTCATTGGAAATGAGTCATTAGTTGGTGCACCTGAAGTATTTTCTAACCATATATCTCTCACACTTTAATAATCCTGAAGTAGCTAGGCGAGTCTAGGTGATCTTGTGTCAAGTAAAAGGGTTGATTTCTTCTTCTACCACATGCACTATCAATCAAGAAAGAAGGTAGGTGACACTAAGTGTTGCTAGCCTATATTGGGTAAAAATAAAAGGTATTTCTCAAACACCAGACCCACTACAGTGCAATGTCAAGAAACTACCAATTGCCAATATTTACAAAAGGTACTATCCAGATATGATTACCATCAAATGCCATCATACTAGAAAACATTATCCATCGTTTAATCTTCTCAAGGCTCATTACATCTTAAATATTTGAGCACTCCTTGGTGGTAGAATAGTCTCAACTTTCTAGCTTGTCTCAGGGGATCTTGAATGAACTTAGTTGCCAAAGGATGGGAATGAATACAATTGCACACACTCAAGTTTTCAGGATGTTGAGGGTTGCACTAGTTAGTGATCTTAGATTCTTTGATAAGGTACCTTGCTTTTTCGTTTAATATGTGGGGAACACAGAAATTCTGGGTTCAAACTGAATGTTTTATCGTTGGAATGCTCGAGAGCATTTCCCAGTAGAGTTGCCATTTGTTGTGCCTCGCACACACGCCCCATTCAAAATGGGGACCCCCTCTTTTTTATTTGGCATAGAGGTCATTATATCTTTTCATCTCCTTAGTGGTTAAGTGGTCAAAGTGCATTTTGACCTGGATTAAACGATGATATTGAAAAATCACTTCAAGAGTCGGCTAGGTTGGTTTTTTATATTCCTCTTGAAGGCCTTGAATTACCCCTTTGCACTAAATTCCTATCTGTCTGACCTTTGTGCTAAATTCCTATCTATCTGACCTTTGCGCTAGATTGTCTTCCAACTGACCTGGCACTAAAAACTGTTGTCACCAACTTCAGCGATAATTTCCTCTCTGACAGACTTCTGCGCTAGAATCAACTATCTCTGACTTGCGCTAAGCTGAGCAATCACTGACTAAGTCGGATAAACCCAAAATGCCAGCAAGTTGGAGGAACCTAAAATGCCCGCAAGCGGTGCAAATTGAACTTATAAGTTTTAGCGCTGAAAACGATCCTGTCTGACCAGGTCTGACGCATCCAAATTCCCACTAGGTTCGAGCTAAGGAGAAACTGTGCCAAACCCTAAACTGATAGACACACACCTGTGGATTAATGGTGATTCCACCAGAAGTTAAAAGTGGCAAATCCTCCATTTTGAACCATTTGTTTTGCATTTGACAGGATTTTGGAGCTCTGTTTGAGATTTTAAACTCTTTTGCTGCCGATCCGCAAAAGCTCAAACCCGCGATCACCCCTTTTTTTACAGTCTGAACATGCCTTCATATTCACCAGGTAAAGTTTTGAACTTTGACCTTTGAGCTTTCACTACAAGCATTTAGGGTTTGAATTAATGCGCTTCTTTCTAAATGAGTAATCTTAGGGTTTCTAGCTAGGGTTTGCATGTAAATTGTTCATTTTTTGTTTAAACCCTATTAAGATTCCTTGTTGAAAACGGATTGCCATGGGTTGACTAAAGACCAAAACTTAGACAAATTTCTTGTAGATACCTTCAATTTTTAGAGCTAAAATGAGGTCTAACCGACCTGTGAATGAGCCCACTCTTTAGTCGGTCGGAGACCTCTAAAACCTGCATTGCACTTTTAGATTCATTAGGCGCTAAAAACTTCAATCTCTGACCAAAGCTCCCCATGTCGCATTTCTCTGACTCGATCGGGAGAACCTAAAAACCCCGCAAACCTTGACAGATGTTTTTGCACTACAAACCCCTTGCACCAACTTTGTGCTAAAAGTCCTCATCTCCAACTTGGTTGGATGCCTCAAATTTTCCCGCCAAGTCCGTGGTATCTCAAAAACCCGCTAGAAGCAATACACTGGTTGTGTGCTAAAAATGATCTCTTCCGACGTACGCTGCAATACTCTCTCACTGACCTGGTCGGTAGCAACCAAAACTCATACAAATCGGACCACACCGAATCCCATGCAAATGTAATACAAAGAATATCGATAGGCTTTGCGCTAAAAACACAACCAACTGACTTGACAACCGATGGAGGTCAATGACCTCTAAAACCCGTGCAGGTTGGTACCCATCAAAATCCGCACAAAGCGTTTAAAGGCATAAATGGTAGTAAAGCCTTTGGTCAGACTACCTCGTTTCTCCTGCAAGGTCAGATGACCCTGATTTCAGCGCTTTTCTACCTGTAGGTCGGATGACCCTAAAAAATAGTGCAAAACATGCAAATGACTGAATTTTCAAAGGGAAAGTGCCCAAAATGATAGAGTTAATGTTGTGATGCATTGATAATGATGATTTTCATGGAATTTTTTGCAACATTAGATGTTTCTTTGCATGCATTAATGATGGTTATTGCAATAACTGTTAGATTTGAGTTTCCTTCAAAGGGTATATCAGTAGTGCTAGCAGATTTATTAAGGTTCATCTTAGACTTAGGAGTATGTTAAGAGTTTCTCAAGGTATCAAACTTATAAGGTCCAGTCCTACAGACTAAATGACTGCTCGGGCCCAAGCTATGAAGTACAAGTTCAAAGGAATCCCTCCAGAGACCAAGATTCACTCCGGATGGAGTGATGTAGGAGATACAGACCTAGGTCACATAGACCTAGATGATTTTAGATTGATGGTCTTCGGTCCAAACCCAACTCATAGGGCCAGAATACTCAGAGATAGTGGTATTTCATAAGCTGTTGCCTTCCCCACTTCAGTACAATGTGCAAAACTGATGGCAACTTATGTAGATAGATATGATGTAATGACAAGAACGATCCAAACAACTGGTGGGGATATCTTGGCTGATTTAAGCCCACCTTCTCTCACTGAGACCTTGATATTCCTAGGCGCAAGGTTATGACTATGCCAAACAAAAAGGGATGCTTATAACAAAGATGTAGAAGGCTGCAGAAAGCACATTGATGAAAATTGGTCCAAAAGTAGAAAGTCTGCTCTCATCAAACTTCCTCGAATACTATACAGAAGTGATTTCCATGATGAAATTGGAGACTTAGTGACCTGCTCAAGCAGGATATATGGACTACCTACAACCTCCACTTTTGAGGATTGGATGCTTGTCATTAGCACTGAGATATTGAAAGGGACTAAGTTCCATTGGGCTCAAATCCTCAGAGACAATATTCATGAAGCTTTTAGCAATTTCAAGGACAAAAGGTACTTCAGATGGACATCCTATATTATTTATGCATTGGCAAGAAGAAATCACTATGTTGGGCTGTCCAAAATTGGAGAAGTTGGGAATGATGAGCAAACTCAGATAAAGGTGTATGAATGCTACCCGCAGCTGACCTCTTCTCAATCTTTGATACATTTCAAAAGATTAAATGATGCTTTCATGATGTATACAACCAGAATGCTGCAAGGTAACATAGCCTTGAGGATTTCCACTAAGGCCATGAATGAAATAACTAAATATGGTAGATGGTACATCTAGTTTGAGAAATTCACATATTTAAGGGTACAAGGCTTCACTGGGATGGCTTACAGACTTCCCAGGTATCCTAATGATAAGACATTACTTCTGGAGCTTTCTAGACAGTTAATACCCTGTGTTGAGAAGCTCAAACACTAGCATAGAACTAATGTGCAGTTTCCTATCAAGTTTGGCAAGGGAATGTATGCATGCCCTTCTTTGGCATCAGCAGAACACTCTGATAAAGAGCTTCAGCTCCTCAATTTGCACTACTACAATGCAAGTGGTCATTTTGATCCAAATAGAGTGATGGAAAGATTCGTGAGTAAGAAGCTCTTCCACAAGATGCACATTGAAGATTTTTGGGCCAATTGCCCTGATGATTATGAAATCATGAAGAGAGCACATTCAAGGCTACCTCTAGATTTTGTCAAGAAGTTTCATATTATGGCAGTTCCAGTCCAGCTGCAAGATGAGGAAAATGTTATGGTCAGGGGACCATGGGAGGCTCAGTACCATCAACCTATTCCATTGCCAAATTGGGCAAATGCAGAGGAGAGCTCCCTAGATATTGTTATGAGGGAACCTATCAGACTAAGCAAGGCCTGGGTAAGAGTTCAGGTGGCTGCTCTAAAAGGACAGGGAGTTTAGCTTACCTATATAGCAATGGAATCAGATAAGGACTCCAGGGAAGAAGAGGATGAGCCAATTAACATCATCGATGAGGCAAAGTAGCTAAGAGGCAAAAATCAGATGGTGAAGAACATACATCTCTGGCTGAAAAAGCAAAGAAGATGAAGAAGCCATCTACAAAATCTCCTCAAAAGAAAGATCAACCTCCCTCTACCACGACAAGGGCCTCCAAGAAAAGAGATATGCCAAGTGGTCTTGGAGAAGGCTCTAAGGCAAAGAAGGTAAAAGTAAAAGAAGTTAGTATAGAGGGTGCTACAACCAAGAAAGACCCTAGTCCTCCAACCACCCAAAGTGTAGGCCCTGTTGTCACAACCCCTGCCATTTCTATTACCACTTCTCCTTCTATCACTCCTTCCTCTACTGCATCTACTTCACCCATAACTTCAGCTTCCATAACTCAAGAAACATCCCTTACCACCTTTCTTACCACTGTCATTGCAACTACTTCCTGCTCGCTGGTAATTTCTTCCAACACCTCTAGCAGCCCTATTTCTTCCACTATCGCCATCTCATGCCCTTCCACTATCACTACACTTGTATCTTCTACTCCTTCCACTCAATTACCATTACCTACCATTTCTACTATCCTTTCACCCCCTCTTCCTCTACCTTCACTACCCTTTCCTTCACCTCTTGTCATATCTTCTTCCTTATCATCCGTCTTAGCTAACCTGACACAAGTTAACATGCCTTCCCTAGCCATATCCTCTAATGTCCCCATTTCACAAATGCCTACAGATTCTTTGGCAGTTCCACTACTGCCTGGGATTGAGAAAGTATGTGTAGAGTTGGGATTGCATGAGCCTGAAACCGCACTTGAGGAGGAAAAGGATGTAATTGCTGAAGTAACTGATAAAGACTTCCATGAACCTTAAGCCAATGTTGAAGTTATTGATGTATTTGATAGCCCTCCAAACAAAGGTCAAGCGAAGGAAGTTTTCAGGTTAGCTCAAGAAGATATAATGACAAATCTGGAAAACTTGGCCCAAGAAGAAGAAAAAGAAGAAGAGATAAATAGAGAGAGGAATGAGGAACTGGAGTAAGGACTGAAATCTCCCAAAGAGCTGGCTATAGTTGATAAGGATGGAGCCACTGAATTGAACAAATCCTCTGCACCTGAATGGTTGCAAAGTGGAATAGCATATCTTGAGCCACAAGTGGAGATAATACAGCTTGGTCTGAGTATGATTCTGTCACAAGCTCAGAAGCCTAAGAAACAAAAGAAGGCTAAGATACAGTCTAGAATCTACAGAGATGAATCAGGATCGAGAATTGCAGAAATAGCAGTCCTGCCGGCTGACACAGCAAAAGATCAAGTCAGCGTGGAAGATTACATAATATCTATAGTTGATCTAGGACCAGCCACTTGTGCTCAAAGAGTGGATGATTTTAAGGACTCAGTCACATCAATTTTGGAACATTTGGACAAGGATGAAACATCCAAGAAGGATTTGAGGCAGTAGAATGAAGAACTTCGCACATGTCTCCAATTTTTGGTAAAGCCAGTAGATGCAGGAGGAGATATAAGGATGATACCTACTTTCCTATCTATTGATGAAATGGCCAGATTGGGTGAGGTTAGATCCAAATCCCAAGGTACAAAAAATTGGTTATTGAAAGTTTTTGAGATGGGATGTGAAGCTATTAGTGCCTCTGCTCAAGTGCACAAGAAATTAGTAGAATTACATATGAAGTGGAAAGATTTGTGCGAAGAGTGTGATTCCTTCGATGAGTACTACTCACATGTGTATCCTAGGATAAAGAGCATCAGGGAATTGCCTGCCCAAACTCTGGTCGTAGAGAACATTTTGACTGGGAATCAGCTACCAAAGGCCATTGAATGGTATCAACAGTTGCTTTTGAGGAAAGAAACTTTTGAACATATAAAAGAAGCATATAAACCAGCTGATGAGGAGCTAAGATCAATCATATATGATATCAATGACTCTTTAAAGGATTTCTGGGAAGCATCCTACGATGATTATGCCCCATTTGATATTGAGAAGTGTAAAGATAAGTTGCATACGGTAATTCTTGAAGATGTCACGCTCAGTATGGAGGAAAGGTTGGACAAGGCAAGGGACCTCAGAGCTGAATTCAAGGTGTTTCAAAAGGCAGGAGCGGAGATAGAGAGAATATATAGTAAATTTAGTCAGGAACTAGAGGTGTTTGACTATCGGATAAATCATTTGAAGGATCCAGATCTGTTTGAGATTAATCCTGCACTTGACACGTGGCTGACTTATCGCTACAAGCTGGCTAGTGAAGACAAAATTGACTTAGATAAAGAATCTTGATATTATTTTGAATATTCTAAGGATGTAATCCCGTCATAATTGTAAATTGTTGTATTCAGGGCAGCATGTGACTCTAATTTGTCTTTTTCTTGCTTCTAAAATGTTCTTTTCTACTAATATATTGAGATGGCTAGTCAAATTGACTAGATTCAATGTATTTGGGGGTTGTTTTTCATCTTTTTCATAGAAGACAAAATGTAATCTGAGAATTGATGTGAGCTGTTATAATTGTATTTATTGATGTAATCTGGACCGTCGGTGTCGAGTTAATCTCCACCATTCATTCGAAAACTTGGTATGCTACTTTTCTTTATAAAGGGCTGCCATTTCCTTTGTAAGAGATATTTGATACCAAATTGTTGACTCTATGCCATTTGAAGTAATGCAAAGCAAGTTTTTGTAGTAATTCTGAGAATTTGTATCTTGTGTTAACTCATTTTTGGTTTTCATGGTTCGCTTCTTGCTCTCCCATAGTTAGTTAGTTGTGCTTTTGTAATGTTCATGGTTTGCTAAAGTATCTGATGAATACTCCAAGTCCATACTTTTAGTTGTTTGTTGATGGTAAATAGCTGTCTAAAGTTAGTCTGGGCTGATTGTTTGTGCTAAAGTTCAATTGCATTTCATAAGTTAAGTTGCGCCGTCTATTGGGTATTTAACAAATGAATGTGATCTGAAAATCTATTGACTTCCATTGAAGATAGCACCATTTTCTATAGTACTGTAACACCCATTTTAGTTTGGTAACTCAGGAAGCTGGTTAAAAGTTTTAAAGTATTTGTCTACTAAAGATAACTTGTGCATTGTGAATTTCACCTAGGATCCTTCTAAAAACGCTAACCTTTTGTATTTTCTTTAAAACTATTGTTAGTTGTTAGATAAGAATTTCAGCAGCACTTTATCTTGTTTATCAGCTAAAAACCATAGAAGGGTTTATGTGTATTTGCTACCCCAAACCTGAAGATTTGCAGACTGCATGTAAGACCCCTTGTAGGCATAGCTAGAACATAGCAACTAAGCGATTCCAAGCAAGCTAAGACCTAGCTATATTATCCTTGGAGTAGTCTTACCTAGGGTAGGATACTTTTTGAGATAGGTGTGAAACTGGCAATCACACCTACGTTGTTGTGTGCTAAAACCACCATCAATAGATGCCTGACGAATGAAGGTTCATTTTTGGTTGCTAGAGAGATTAGGTGGGAGGGTATTCTCTTTAAGATAGGCAAATATTTTTCCATAGAGGGGGGAATCAATTTCGATAATGTGGCAAATGATATGGGATTCAGGAGTGTCATATGCAAGACGGGACACTAGCTCTACCAAGAACTCATAACGTGATTGATTATTTGGAATATTGAGGAGAGATACAATCATGGCCATGGTGTCTACAACTTTGTTCTCAATCCTTGGTATCTGCTCAAAAGAGATCTTGACAAAGTATTCCTTGAAATCATCTACCATCCATTTGTAAGGGATTAATTTCTCATCCTTTGTTTGGTAGTTGTCATTTACTTGATTTTTGACCAGCTGTGAGTCACCATACACCTGAAGTTCTTTAATATTCCATTCAACTACTAGCTTGATACCAATGACTAGGGATTCATATTCTGCCATGTTGTTAGTGCAAGGAAAGAGTAATCTATATGATTTAGGAATGGTGTCGCCACTAGGGGTGATCAACAAGATACCTGCTTCCGACCCATGCTGAGTGTATGAGCCATCAAAGTACATTTTCCAAGTTGTTGTGGTTATGTGAAAGATAGATTCATCTGGAAATTTGAAGCTCAAAGGGTTGTCATCTGTTAGAGGTACATCAGCTAGTTGATCTGCAAGTACTTGACCTTTTATTGCCCTCGTGTCTACATATTCAATGTTGAACTCACTGAGAAGCATGACCCATTTGGACAATCTACCTGTAACGGTAGCTTTGTTGAGTAAATACTTGAGTGGATCAATCTTTGCTACTAGTTTGACAGAATATGACAACATGTAATGTCTCCACTTTTGTGAAGCAAAGACCACAGCAAGGCATGCTCTTTCAATTGGCATGTATTGTAGTTCATACCCAACAAGTGTTCGGCTGATATAGTAAATCGTTTGTTCTTTCCCTTCATAATTTTTCTATGCGAGGAGAGCTCCCAGAGCTGTTGGTGTGGCTGAGATATACAGTAGCAGAGGTTTACCTTAAATCGGTGGCATCAATACATGTGGTTTCATGAGATACTCTTTTAATTGCTGAAATGCCTGTTCACATGAATCATTCCATTTGAAAGGGACATTCTTATGTAGGAGGTGGGAAAATGGGTGGCACTTGTCTGCCAATTGAGAAATGAATCTTTTGATAGATTGTAGTTTTCCCTGCAGAGACCTTAGTTGAGTGAGATTCTTCAGAGGTGGCATTTCCATGATGGCCTTTACTTTAGTTGGGTTGACTTCAATTCCATTGGCAGACACTATGTATCCAAGTAGCTTGCCTGATGTAACTCCAAACATGCACTTCTTTGGGTTGAGTCACACATTAAACTATTCCAGTCTTCTGAAGATTTTGTCCAATACTACCAAGTGTCCTCTTGTGAGTGATTTTGCCAAGATGTCATCAACATAATCTTCCATTATAGTGTGCATCATGTCGTGGAAGATTGTGGTCATAGCTCTCTGATATGTTGCACTGGCATTTTTCAAACTAAATGGCATGACACACCAACAATAGGTGCCCCATGGACATGTGAATGTAGTCTTGTGTTGGTCTTTAGGTCCAATTTTGATCTGCTTGTATCTAGAGAAACCATCCATTAGTGACAGCATGGTGTGCCCTGTCGTGAGATCTACAATAATGTCAATGTTTGGCGGGGGAAATCATCTTTTGGACAAGATTTATTCAGGTCCCTAAAGTCATTACATATTCAAACTCTTCCATCTAGTTTGGCAACTGGCACTATGTTTGAAATCCACTCCGGATAGTCTATTGGCCTGATGAATCCAACATCTAACAATTTCTTTAGCTCTTCTTTCACCATGAGGGCTACATGCGGGTGCATCTTCCTAAGTTTTTGTTTTACTGGCTTAGCTCTTGGAGCTAAGGATAAGTGATGCATTATGAGATTTGGATCTAGCCCTGGCATATCCACATATGTCCAAGCAAAGTTGATTTGTTTTCTTTTGAAGAATTTAGTGAACATTGGCTTTTCTTGTGCGGTTAAAGACTGTGCCATGTGAATCATTCTAGGACTGTCACCTGTGCTGACATTGATCGGCTCTGCTGGTTCTATCAAGATTGAAGATCTCTCCTGATGTGTGAGATTGGGTAGAGGGTCAAGCCTTCCATCCTTCGACGCCTCAAAGAGGTTTTTACCATTGGATACGTCTATATTTTTACTTTTTTCATGATCTAACACTACCGCAGAGCAGTTTTCACCATTAGATCTTTCTTTCATTTTGACATTTTTGAGACTGAAAGGCTTGGTACTCTCTCCAAAATAGGCCTTGTCATTGAGTTCTATGGCATAGCCAGCCCTGTGGTCCCCTGTGGGTATGTGATCCCTAAGCTCAAGACAGTCTATGATGGCTTCATCATTTTGAAAGGTATTGAGCTTAGGGGGAGTGTCTTGCAAGTCCTAGTCTATAAGTTCTGGGTGTAATAACAGTAAAGGTCATTGGATTGGTCTAGTTCGATGGCATTGATGGTCAAGATAGAATTGTTATGGTGGTCATTATAAGCATGGATAATGCCTGCGATGGTACTCTCTATTAATTGATTTGTCAAGGGGGGTATCATTCTTTCCTCACAACTTTCACTATCGTTATTATGTGGGTTGGACTCTAGCAGTCTAGCCCTTGAACTTTGTCCTTCAGTTGCATGGGTTGGGTCATACTCATGGACCACATCGATATCTTTTTCATCACAAGATAGCTCAGAGAGACTATCCAACTCATATTCGTTGGAGTCAGTCTCACTCCCCATTTACAGTCAGTGAATTTGATCAACCGGATTAGTAGCAGATGTTTCTGGTTGTTGGCCTTTACGCTTATTTTCTCTGTTGGTTCTTGTTGTGCCACTGTAACCTAGCCCTGTAGTGTCTTGGGCTGTTAAGGTATGAGGTTGGATGGGTTTAGTGATACCTTCCTTTCTCAAACCGAGGGCACCATGTCCTTCATACCCCATTCTTTGTAGCATTTGGAATCCTTGACCATATTGCTCAGTTTGTATTGTGGAGTGATGGTCTTGTTGTGTTGGTAGACTGAATTCATCCTTATATAACCATTGAAGGATGTCTTTTTCATCGCTTTCATCTTCAAGGCTTCCCCATTTGATAAACAGACCTTTGGTAGTTTCAACTACCTTGGATTTGCTCATGGAAGGCCTGCCATATGATCTGGGAGATAGAGGGAGTTGTGCCAAGCAGAAGGATTGGGCGATTGTGTACTCACCCAGGCCCTTATCTTTGAGTCTGAGGTCAGGTTGGGAAGCCTTTGATGTGGAAGCGAGTGAAGCTGGGTCAATCTAGGATGAAGATGAAGCAGAAGCATGGTTATGAGGAATCACGACTTTAGGTTTAGAATGAATGGAGTTGCAATATTGAAATGGATTGGGATCACCTTGGATAGTGATCTCTTGGCCTTCATAGGGGAATTTGATACACTGGTGGTATGTTGATGGTACCACTTTCAGAGCATGTATCCAAGGTCTCCCAAGAAGAATGTTATACACTAGCTCCATGTCAAGGACTTGGCATGCCACATCTTTTACTACAGGTCCAACTCTGATTGGTAAAACAACAGTTCGCTTGGAAGTTCTTTCCTCCTCATCATAAGATTTGATAGTGATTTTCTTTTTGGGATCAATAGCTTTCTCCACAAACCCCAATGCAAGGATTAGCTTTAAGGTGCAAATATTCAAACCGGCTCCTCCATCAATTAGAACCCTTTTTATCTTGTGTTTGTGGATGAAGGCTTCGATATGAAGAGATGCATTATGAGGTTGGGTAATTGACATATCATCCTTTTCAATTAATGATAGGGAGTGAGGTGAGGTGATGTGACCTACCATGGTTTGAAACTGTTCTTCGGTAAGGTTTGTTGGAATGGAGGCTTCTGAAAGAGCTTTGTCAAGTATGGCCCTATTGGACAGGGATAGATGAAGAACTTCTAGGATGAAGATATGTGCAGGCATCTTATGGAGTTGATCCAGGATATTGTACTAATTAGATGGAGAGGCTGGGACTCCTCTAAGAGTGACTCTATTACTGCGAGTGGTAGCATTGCAATCTGAGTCTTTGTTTATAGTGATCACATTGATGTGTGGATCACTTTCTGAGATGTGGTTAACAACATAGTCAAATGACATGTTTGTGTAATTGGCGTTGTTAGTTCCACCGTTGTTTTGATTGGAAGACCCTCCCTACTCATAGTTGGGAAGTGGATCCTTGAATGCCTGGTGATCATTATTAGAGGTATGTCCATCAAGTGATATGTTGTTTTGATCTATTAAATCTTGGATAGTGTGCTTGAGCGCAATGCAGTCATTGGTTTTGTGCCCCCTGTTTCAGTGGTACTCATAGAAATCATTGTCATTCCACCAAGGATGTTTGACTTTTGGTTCATATTCCCACGCTATTGGAAGTCTTATGAGTTTATTTGTGATCATCTTCTGTAGGGTGGTTTCCAATGTTTCCCCTAGGGTGTGAATTTCCTCTAAGGCTGATTACTTGTAAACCATGATTCAGTGTTTCGTGGTTTATTTTGCGGGGGATTTTTTTGTGGGTTTGACAATTTGAAGATTGGTTCTTTTGGTGCCGCATTTTTGGCATCTACCACCCCATCATTCGCAATGTTCTTGTTCTTTGTCTAGAATCTTGGTTTATCTATATTGGTATTGGTACTAGGAGTGTCCTTATAAAGCTTTATTTGACCTTTGGCGACTAAAGCCTTTTCAATGATTAGACCCATCTCAATGACCTTGCTAAAGGAAGTAGGACATTGGATTTATATCTGGTAGCTTAGGTCAGTTTGTAAGTTATGGACAAACATCTCTAGCATTTGATGTGGACACTTACTTGCTAACTATCTCCATCTTTGTAAGAAGATGGCGAAGGACTCTCCACCTTTTTGCTTGGTGTTACAAAGATCTAAAATTGAGGTGTCATGCTCAATATTGTAGGAGAAGTGCTTGACAAATTTGTCCACAAGTTCGTTAAAGGTTCTAATGTCGGGAGGTAGTCTAGAAAACCACTCCATGGCTTGTCCTCCTAAGCTTCTTGGAAGCAATCACATAAGATAGGTATCATTGTGGGCGACATCAAGGCATGCAGTGTTAAATTCCCTGATGCGGTCTCTTGGATCACCCTTTCCACGATATTTGTCAAATTTTGGCACCTTAAATTTAGAGGGGAAAGGTATCATGATCAAGGTCCTATCAAAAGGATATGGTGAAATATCCCCTAGGGAATAATGCTTAGTCAATGTTCCTGTTTGCATGTCTAGGAATTGTTGTTGTAAAGCTTGGATCTGTTGGGTTATTAAGCTTAGGGCATTTGTAGAATCAATGGTTGCTTTTCTTTTGTCTGTGGTTATTTCCTCTCGTGTGCTTCCCTCAGGGTTTCTTTCTTCCTCAGGTTCTTTTAATGCTTCCACATAGAAATCTTTAGGAAGCTTGACTCCTTGGCATCCACATATGCTGAGGTTTAGTTCCGGTTAGGCTTAATATACTGATCTACTGCACTTTATTCTTCCTCTGCTTTAGTGCTGCTGTTCTGTCACATACCAGACTTGTATTGATGCTTCCACTCTGCTCTCTACTTTATCTCGCACACTATTTCCACACACACACTTCTTCATACTGAAATCCATCCAGTATATATATCTGCACCAAGGATTTCAACATCTTTCTAGTCGGCAAATGGAATACTCAAGATATTTCCAAGACACTAATTTGTCAGCAAAATACATGCTTAATATGTGCTGCGTATCAAAGACATAGACATAGAAGTCATCGTTCATGTTGGCCAACCATGTATGATCTCTCAAATATCTTGACCATCATCAATTTCTTATCCAGATTAAAGTCTGATGCTCTGCCAGTCAGTTCTTCCTTAGTCTACTCTGCCTGTTAGGAACCCAACACTTAGATGCTCATATCTTTTCACTCTTTCATCAGCGGAGGCTCAATCTCTAGTATGTAGCAGTCATGGTACTCCTCTTGAGTTCCCCAAGTCCGCACTTTGCTGAGGTACATCCTCTAAGAGATCCGGACCTAATTGTCAAACCTTGTTGCATGCTCTATTCTTGTTCACTGGACCAAAACACTCTTCAATCTGACTTCCGGCATAGACATACTATGTGTTACAGATGTGTGGGCTAAACTTTGTTGCCATCAATGACAACAATAATGAAGCCACATAGTGTCTCTTGCCAACAAAGGCCCCACGGTGGGCGCCAGAAATTCTATGAGGAAAATTGGATAATATTAAAATGAATCATAGACCCAATAACTCAATGGATTATGCAAATAACAAAGATTCAAAACAAATAAACAAACTTATAGAGCTTTGTTACCTCACGGCTTCCATTGTTTTCCTAGTCTCGATCAATCTTTTGTGATAAATGTAGCCCTCAGGAAGCTTGCTTCCTTGCTTTGTTTCCTCAAGATGACGATGGAGAAATGGCTAGGATACTTGTTGTATCGAAGATGAACTTCAATACAATGTAGGATGGATAATGAATAATGCAAGAGTGGGGGTGCCAAAGGCACGCTATGGTTTCGATAGAGTGACTTTACTTGAAAGCTTCTTGATATGAAATGGAAGAATAAAGGGGTATTTATAGACTTGCGAGAGAAGATCAATGGTGTAGAAGAAATAACAAGATCAATGGTAGAGGATGTTTGAGAGAACGTGCGCGAATAGAAAGAAGACATGTGTCATTCAAAAAGTTGCTTTATTGAGTTAACTGCTTTCTTGATGAGGATGAGCTTTGATTTCATAAATTAGAATATATTTTTCTAATTTAAGAATTTGTTGATAAAAACAAGGTTGCTTTAAACCAGTTAATTCATCTTTTGCTTTTGCATGACAAGGAAGATTTATTTTTAGAAGATTTTGAAGATTTTTTAGAAGATAAGAAAGTGAATTAAATAAATAAATTTATTTAATTGATTGTGCAAGATTTAGAGGAATAAATAAAATATTTGATTATATTTTATTTTTGGAGACTGAGATTTAATTTAAATAAATTTGTATTTTATTTAAATTTGGAAGAATGAATGATTTAATTAAATAATTAAAATTATTTAATTATTTAGAAGAATAAAGTTGATATTGATGAAATTAATTAAATAAATGAAATTTATTCAATTAATGGGAGGAAAATGAATCAAATCAATAAATTGATTTATTTATTGATAGAGGAATATTAAGATGAAATAAATATTTAAAATATTTATTTAGACAGAGTCGTCATTTTTAGGTGTATACAACAGCGATGGTTGAGCGATGGAGGAGCGAGCATAGTTCATTCTTGTTGCCGACAGGAGAGGCGACGATTACACTGGAGGATGTGTTCTGGATTCTATGTATTCCAATTGATGGAGATAGGGTAGATTATGATCTTGACTTGGGTCCAGCTATATTTAGATGACTCATCAGGATTCCAGACATTGGGGCTGAGGGCTTTGAGATACTGATGTCGAGGATGGAGGAGCTCTGTGATAGGTTGCAGTGAGTGGTTGTAGCGATTATCAAATGGCTAATTGGAGACAGACGGGCGAGAGGATTTCTATTCAGATGGGGTATAGTGATGGAGGGGATGTTCTCATATGGGACTAGATATGCATGGGTGGAGTGTGTGCTGGGACAGTTATATCATTATTTGCACGATTGCGCATATATGCTTGGAGCGAGTATGTCTGCAGGAGTCACAGTTCTACATGTATGGGCATATGAGCACATTCCAGTGACCAGGCCAGATGGATGGGTGGCACGAGTAGTAGGAGAGCCATATGTGAGGATGTATAGGGGAGCTCTTACCTATCGATGATGCAGGGGTATAGTTTATTGGAGGCAGACATTCAATGAGGTTGATAAGTTTATATGGAGGCCATGGTTGGGTTGTGAGAGATGGGAGGAGGATGACAGAGAGCTTGTCTATGCGAGGCAGGCTAGATCTATCTTTAGTCGAGGCATATACATTATACAGTGCTATTTGCCCGAGAGAGTGTTGAGGCAGTTTAGGATACCACAGGGAGTACCAGTAGGTGATTCCATTTTTGGGAGGACTCGACAGGAGGTATTTGATTAGGGGCCAAAGATTGTGGTTGAGATGGCGTTGGCGGAGAGAGAGGGGTTTCAGCCAGTTGTATGGCAATGGGGACAGGGCCTTGCAGATCCAGGAACTCTTCCAAATTATGATGCATACTGGATTACTACTAGGATGACTCGGTTGATGAGGCCTAGGGAGATAGGAGAGATAGGGATGGAGAGGCCAGTTGGGAGGAGAGGATGATGAGGAGCTCCACTAATACAGCTTGCAATACCAGCAACTCCAGGGGTTCAGGGACAAGGACAAGCACAATTACAGGTTCCTGTGCAAGCAGGTGATCATGTGGGTATTCAGCAGCTGAGGAGGAGGATTAGGGAGGAGAGGAGATGGAGGCAGAGGGCTTAGTTCAGGCTACAGAGGGTGGAGATAGACCAACATTAGGTGGTCTTGGGGATGTGACATGCTAGAGCACAGGCTTAGGCTTATCATGTACAGCTGCAGGCTAGAGTTTAGGCAGGGGGTGTAGATGATGGTGCACTTGCCAAGGTGACAGGAGAGAGAGATGCTATGAGGCTGGAGAGGGATACTTCTTTGCAGCAGGTTTAGGCTATTACTGTGGAGAGGGATGCAACAGTGCAGTAGGTGAAGGTTGTTACAGCACAGAGGGATGTAGCAGTGCATCAGGTGCAGGTTGTTACAGCATAGAGGGATGCTCTGAGGACTAAAAGGGATTCATCTGTGGCTGCATTAGTTACTAATAAGGCTACCATGTATCTGGATACCCATTTGACATAGACACAGACAAAGATGAGGCGAGCACAGGGTGAGATTGATTATTACAGGGGCTTGTACTATGGGGCAGTGCCGACAGAGCAGAGGCAGCCGAGCTAAAGGAGCAGATCAGGGGCATCAGGTTCACTGAGGATAGGAGGTTCACAATCTATAGCTTCAGTGATGGGGCCTCCTAGAGATGGGAGACCAGGTGTAGGACCCAATGGTGGAGGTCAGGGTGAGGGAGCTACCAGTAGTCACTAGGGCTACCTTGTTTATATATTTTTTGTATCATGATGAGGTCAATGAGCTGATTGTACATACAGTTTTGATGGCTCGTGGATAGCCCATTTTGTATATGTAGACACTTGTATATTGACTCATTCGATGATATATATGATGATGATTTTGATTATTGATATGATGTTGTAATGATGATAGATGCACTTATGTTATGATGTTACTTATTTTTGTATTTTCATGGTTTATATGGATGTTTATGCAGATGATATGAATATGAAAATGGTAATAATGTAAATGTATTATGCTAATGATATTATGATGATAGAAATGTACGTAATGGTAATGCATGATGATGATGTTATGATAATGCAAATATATAGATGATAATGATGATATGTACCTATGTATGTCTAGCACACTTGTTTTACAGGATGCAGATGAGGGAAATGAAGAAAGAGGAATGAGGAAATGAAGATGAATAAAATGATTGATCTTGGTTGAGGACTATATAGGATTATGATGGAATAGATGATAAGACAACTTTTAAAGTAATTGCTCAAAAATAGAGAAATGCAATTCTTATGTTTGATATAGCATATGGATGTTATGCACTAGGGTATAAAAGACCAAGATGTCGAGGTATCCAATGCATAACTAGCATACTACAATCTTGTCTAGACGTATGAGGGCAAAATGTTGAACCAACATACACAAGATATGAATAGCAACTAGTGTTCTGGGATGGACTTTGACTCTACAAGGAAAGGTTTGAGCTTATCTCCACTACACATAATGACACCTTGCTGGTTATATGTATGGAACTAGTCTTAGCATAGAATAGTCTCAATGCATAAGAGACTATTTAGCTTCTCAGATGCAAAAGATATTGATATGCAAGATGCTAATCCCAACACGTACAAGATACCAATACACATAGGAAGAGAATAAGATCATCCCATAGTCACAGCATACGAAAGCAATATGAACATGCCCCATTCCGTACTTCATCGCAACATACCAAGATATGATAGATCAAGGTAGTCTTGATTAGGCATAGGAAAGGGACAAAAGATAAATCAAAAGATAAAATAAAAGATACTATCATCATGTTCTCTTGCCAAATTTAAGTGCTCTTGGATGGATTAAGATGGTGCCTTGTTGAGAGGAAAGCTATATTCTGTTGAAGGCTGAGATGTTGATGAAATAGTATAGCAAATGTTTGCTTAAGGCATGCGGCCAAATAGCTTTCAGTTTATCCCTAATTTGTTAAAGTGCTTGAGCTTTCTCTAATACGCATAGTCTGCTTCTTGCTTGAGCTTGTCAAAGAGAAGAAGATAGGATATGAAAGAAGATGAAGGTGGGGTGGATCGTCTGTTCTTGCATACTGGATACTTCCTTCGTATTCTAGACTGCCTACATACCTTGTATCCACGGGATCAAAGCACATTACGATGGTGACAATACATGATGAATATGTAGTTCTGGGTTTATTGATGTTATAAGTGATGAAAGATAGAAGAAAGTGAGATGAATGATTAGAAGAAAGATGAAAGATGGATGATGAGAGAGGTCTATCGCCTATGCCTGGATCAAAGTGCTTCCTTCGCATCTCAGATTGCCTACATACCCTGTATCCACGGGATCAAGGCTTTGAACGATAGAGATGGGATGTAGTTCTTGTTTATTGTGTTGGTGGTTGATAACAAAGGATCAACTTTATTGCTTGGATTTTTGTGATGTTTTGATTTTTTAGATTTTTGCTATATTTTTTATTTTTTTGGGATTTTGGCTATGTTTTGATTTTTTTGGATTTTTTCTATGTTTTGATTTTTTTGGATTTTGCTATATTTTGATCTTTTTGGATTTTTGCTATGTTTTGATTTTTTGGGATTTTTGCTCTGTTTTTATTTTTTTGGATTTTTGCTATGTTTTGATGGATGAGATGATATGAGCTAAAGCTTTAGATATCCACTTCCAAATAAGGCGTGACAAGTGCCCCCAATGTGGGATGGAGTTTATTATGGAGAGGTTGCGATGGATGTGTTTATGCGGATAGTATGCTAAGGTGATGAATGATATCTTAACCCCAACAAAGTTCAAGTTACAATAACTAGCAAGGCAGAGGTAAAGGCGAGAAGGCTTTTATTATGAATGGATAAGGGATAATGGCTTGCAATGTTAAATAGGAAAGATAGTAGATTATGATGTGGATTATGGAGGCAAGATAGTGGATGATGTTGTGGAAAGCTGTGATCAAACAACTAGATAAATGATGGAGGCTGGTCTCTACACATAACACTTGTTTGCCAGGTTTTCACTATGGTACTTATCCCAGGTGCCTATTTACCAGGTTTCACCAGAGGACTAATTATTTATCTTTATTTTTTTTTAGAATATGCTGAGACTTATGGATAGAACTTCTTTAGATGAATGTTGTTGACTGGTTCATCCAAGGGAATACCTTCAGGTGTTGAAAGAGTATATGTGCCTGATCCATAGGCTGATGTGATGACAAAAGGACCATGCCAGTTAGGTTCAAACTTGCCCTATTTCTCACGATGTTGCTAATTCCTTTGATTCTCTTTAAGGACAATATCTTTTTGTTGTAGCTACGGCGTAGATGATTTTGATAAACTTGGAGATAATTGAGTGCTGCAAGACACCGTTCATTTAATAGCTCAAGATCATGGAGTCTGGATACTCTATATTCTTCATCTAAGATAGTATGCTGAAGAGATACTCGTAGTGAGGGAATCTCAACCTCAATAGGTAAGATAGCTTTAGTGCCATACACAAGGGCATAAGGTGTAGCACCAGTGGGAGTTTTGACACTTGTTCTATAAGCCCATAGTGCAGGATTAAGTTGTAAATGCCAATCATGACCAGCTTCATTGACTGTCTTTTTAAGGATTTTGATGATTGTTTTGTTAGAAGCCTCAGCTTGGTCATTACTTTGAGGATAATAAGGTGTAGAGAACCTATGTTGGCTATGGAACTTGTTGCAAAGATCTCTAACCTCTTGGTTCTTGAAGGGATGGCCATTATCAGTGACAATGGCTTGAGGGACTCCGTATCGGCAAATGATATGATGTAAGATGAACTTGGATATTTGCTTACCAGTGATGTAAGTCATTGGTATTGCTTCCACCCACTTTATGAAGTACTCAGTGGCGGTGATGATGAACTTATGACCATTTGACGAGGTAGGATGGATTTTACCTATGAGGTCAAGTCCCCACTGCGAGAAGGTCCAAGGAGTAGTAATAGGCTGAAGTTCATGTGCTAGTGTATGTATTAGATCCCCATGTTTCTGACATTGTAGACATCTCTTTGCAAACTATTGTGCATCATTCTCCATAGTTGGCCAATAGTATCCAGCTCATAGAAGTTTTTTAACTAGACCAGGGCCAGCGGAATGTGATCCACATACACCTTCATGTACCTCACGCAAGGCAACCTTTTCTTCCTCGAAATCAAGACATCTAAGAAGGATACCATCAAGACTCTGGTGATATAGGGTGTCTCCTAGGATAGTGTAGCGAGAAGCTCGACGGATAAAGGTTTTACATTGGGTATTAGATAGTTGGAATGGTAAGGTTTGATTGCGGAGATACTCGTATATGTCCTCATACCAAGGTGAATTGGGACCAACAATCTCACATATAAGCTCAGACTGCAGAACTTCAAATGCTGGGATCAGAAGCTGTTCAACAAGAAACTCACACTTATGTGCATTGGAAGGCATGTCTAGAAGAGAACCTATCATAGCCATAGCATCTGTTGCTTTGTTTTGAATCCTTGGAATTTGCTCAAAGGTGATACTATCAAACTATTTCTTGAAGTCGTCCACCATTAGCTTGTATGGAAGGAGCTTCTCACCTTTTGTTTGATACTCGTCTAAGACCTGTTTCATAACTAATTGGGAATCACCAAAGACCTGTAGTTGTTTAATAGCCCACTGCACTGCCATGTGTAATCCTATGATTAAAGCTACATATTCTTCTGTGTTGTTGGTACAAGGAAATGCAATCATGTATGACTTTAGGATACAATCTCCTTGAGGTGTGACAAACAATATCCCTGCTCCTGATCCATGTTGTGTGTAAGATCCATCAAACTATAGTTGCCACAATGTTGGAAAAGTTAGATTGAACAATTCTTTATCAACTAACTCTCGACGTATCGAATGAATATCGGTGATGGGTGTTATGGCTAACTGATTAGCGATAACTTGTCCTTTTATGGCTTTTCGATCCACTATTGTATGTTGAATTTACTTAAGATCATAACCCATTTTTCTAGTCTTCCCGTAAGGATTGCTTTGGAGAGAAAATACTTGAGTGGATCAGAATTAGATATGAGCTTTGTTGTTTGGTTCAACATGTAATGTCACAACTTTTGGGAAGCAAACACCAATGCTAAACATGCTTTTTCCATAGATGAATAGTTAAGTTCATATCCCAGAAGAGTTTTGCTGATGTAGTAAATGGCTTGTTCCTTTCCTGAATCATCATGCTGAGCTAAGAGGGCACCCAATGCTATTGTTGTTGAAGATATGTAGAGTAATAGTGGTCGATCAAGTACAGGAGGTACCAACACAGGAGGTGTCTCTAGATAATCCTTTATTTTGTCAAAGGTCTATTGACATTTTTCATCCCACTTGAAAGGTTCACCCTTGCGAAGAAGATGTTGAAAAGGATGACACTTATCTGCTAGTTGTGAGATAAACCCGCGAATGGATTGTAACCTTCCTTGTAAACTATGAAGCTGCTTCAGATTTGATAGTGGAGGCATTTCCATGATGGCTTTTACTTTATCAAGATCCACTTCTATTCCCCTTCGAGACACAATGTATCCCAATAATTTTCTAGATGTTACACCAAATACACATTTCTTTGGATTTAGCCTAACTCGATACTTCTCTAGTCAATCAAAGATTTGTGCTAGTACCTGTAGGTGTCCTCTTGTTTTGGATTTCCCTAGAATATCATCAACATAGTCTTCCATGATAGTGTGGAAAAGGTCATGGAAAATAATTATCATGGCTCATTGATAAGTGGCTCCAGCATTCTTAAGACCAAAAGGCATTACGACCCAGCAGTATGTACCCCATGGACAAATGAATGATGTTTTGTCTTGGTCTTCCTCTTGTAGGAGTCCAGGACAACACTGAGAGGGGGGGTGAATCAGTGTTGTGTAAATTTTCAAACCTTTTTGCAAACTTTAACTTTCAAGACACACAAAGAGAAAGATATCATTGATTTGTCAAACACATAAGCACATGACTGAGAATGAAGAAAGAGAACAAAACCTCTTAAGCAAAGTATTAACATACACACATATAGATAAAAGCAATATGAGACATAACACAAATTTGCACGAGTGGAAAACCCTCCTAGGGTAGAAAAACCACTCCAAAACTGCCTCACTGGCTTAACTTTAAAAACTTCTTACAAAGCCTCATTGGCTGAATATTATGTCTCACTGACAATTGAGAGGTCTCACTGACCTACAAGCCTCACTGGCATACTGTGCCTCACTGGCAACAATGTTTAGAAGCACCAGCTTCAAGGAGCACCAACCCCTATTACAGAACAAATTGAAAACACAAATTCAGAGGGTTTCTCTGTTTCAATACAGAACATTTCTTCTCTCTCATGTGTCTGTCAAATGGCCATTCTATTCAAAAATCAATCCTTCATTCGGATATGTTCAACAACACTACATATCTACTATGTTTCATCAATGTCTGTTTATATATATGCATCAATGCACCTGAAAAAACATTGTATACAAATTTAATGTCCTTTCACCTTCAAAACATATTTTCATTATCCTCTTATCAAAACCTTTTATCTTCTCTAAAAGAAAATAATATCTAATTGCATCAAATAGATCTCCATTCTGTATTCTTTATAAACTACAAAAACAATTCATCTGCAAGAAGAAAATCTTATTCAATGTTATGAAAATTCATATTTCTCTCTCAAACAAAATTAATATCTTCCATAATATATTTTGAATCTGCCCCTGTAATAAAATCTCTGTCCTTATTTTCATCTTCCATCAAAAAGCCTTCATGCATGATCCTTCATATTCCTACAAAAGAATCTTATGCAAAACTATCAATTTACCTTCAATAAATCATATTGCCCCTGTCACAGATAAAATAATATCTTCCATATTTGGAACCTTTCAATTTCTTTTTCATGAAGAACCTGCAATAAAATCTTCAACTCCTCTACAAACAAAAAACTCTTCATCTTCTGTGAACTTCAAACAAAATCTCCTTCAAGAAATGTTTATCTTCTGTGCAAAAATATCTTTAAATCATTTTGCATTTTGATATTCCATCTTCAAAAAAATCTTTCTGGAAAATGTTTTCTTCAATATTCTTTGTCCATATAAATCCACCCAAAAAATAAATCCAAACAGCCCTGTTCATCCTCCCATGCATAATAACTTCTTAAAAAAAAATGAAAACTTCTGCATAAAAATCTTCATTAATAAATCAATCTCGTCATAAAAAAAAATATAATCTTCTCACAAAAAATCCATTCACCTTCATCTTCTTCAAAATTCTTCAATTTGTGAAAATCATCTTCAATAAAATTTTTCCCTTTAAAAAAACTTATATAAATCTTCAAAAGCTTTCTATCTTCATAAAAAAAACTTTCTATCTCAATGACTCTTGGTCTTTGTTGGAGAAAAAAAACAAATCTAATTTTAGCTTTTTAAAAAAGCAAAAAACTCCTTATAAAAAACACTCTTTTTCCTCCTCAAAGCATGAGATGAATTTAAAATAAGAAATAAATCTCTTAAAAAATTCCTTAAAATCTTATAAAATCCACTTACTATTTCATGCCCACCTTTTGCTCACTCCATAAGTAAAAATCACTTTTTTTTTTAATATGAACTCCTTTTCAAAATCCGTACCCACACATATTCGTTGATTTTTGGTGCTTATTCTTTAAGCATTAAATAAGGAGATACACAAAGTCTTTTTTTTTAAATTTAAGACCAAAGCCATAAATATGGCATTTTTATTTTCATTCTCCTTCAAATATGCTCCCATTTAATACGGTAATTTGATGCCCCTTTTTTTTTCTTTATTTTTATTTTTATTTTTAGAGTAAAAATAATTAATATTTGATGCTCCCCTAAAGACATAAATAATGTCTCTTTTATGAAGGTGAAACCATTGAACTCATGATGAACATATAAACTGTGAAGAGCAAGTGAAACCATCCATACTACTCCAACATCAACCATCCAATTACTGACATCAAACCATCCATGCTATTATCAAACTTACTGTAAGAACAATGACATCCCAAAGAACCAAACTGCTCCTATCAATCTGTAATGTGTAGATACCACAAAGAAGATCTTTTGATTTGTAACAACAATCCTGCATCATCATCATCACTGTGTCAATAGTGCAAGTGACAGTCCTGACGAGACCTTGTGAACTTACTTTGTCAACCAACCTTGCATCATGATCAACATATCAACTTCTGAAGCACCAAGAAGGCCAAACCAAAAGTATAAGTCCATTCTCTGCATCTGCAAGACACACATGATGTGGTCATCACAAGACATTAAGGATTTCAAAGAAGAACCAAGCAATACATTGTCTCTGCCACTTGAAGACATCTTGAATTAAAAACTGCACCATCCTTGAGGATTTATCCATGAAGTATTTGCACAAGATCAAAAGCATTTTGCATCTCTGAAACATTCTCTACAAGACCACTCATCAACCAACCTTTTTGACATCAATGACAACCAGTCACCATCACCTCTGCTATTCTAATTTTGTTATATCCTAAGAATCCATCCATCAGGGATAGAATTTCATGTCTAGCTATGAGATCTACAATGTTGTATATGCCTAGTAGCGGGAAGTCATCTTTAGGGCATGCTTTGTTGAGATCTCTGAAATCTGTGCAACAACGAACTCGTCCATCAGGTTTTGTCACCAGTACCAAGTTTGAAACCCATTCTGGATAATCAATAGGCTTTATGAACTTTTCTTCTAATAGTTTATGAATCTCTGCCTTAACCAAAAGAGCTATTTACGGGTGCATTTTGTACAACTTTTGTTTGATCAGTTTTGCATTAGGAGATACTGCTAGGTGATGTACCACAAGTGATGGATCTAGACCTAGCATGTTGGCATAAGTCCATTCAAAATTGATAACTCTTTTTATGAAGAATGTTGTGGAATCTCTTATTTCTTTTGCTGATAGTGATGCTACCAAAAATGTGATCCTCAGATTCTACTCTGTGCCTAGGTTCATTTCTTGAGATTTCTCAACTAGCACTATTGATTTTTCATACTAATTTGTGGTCACAAGAAGATCAAATCCCCCATCCTTGGGCACCTCAGGGATGTTTTCACCCTTGGATATGTCCTTTATTTTTACTTTTTCATGGTCAAGAGGCACCTTTTGGTTTTCACCTAGTGACCTATCTTTTTTTATTCTATTTATTTCACTTTTGCGACTAATTTGATGTTTCTACCAAAATATGTTAGTTTAGGGAGGTCCATCATGAATCCTACTTTGTGATCACCCAATGGAATGCCTTGTCGTAAACCCATGAATTTGGCAATAGCTTCATCATTTTCAAATGTGTCCAATATCGATGCCCCCTATTGGTCCCAATCGACGAGGTCAGGATATACGAGTGAAAGGGTAATGGACGAAGGGTTACGGGTAGATGAGGTGGTAGAAATCATGAAGATAGAGGTTTCTTGGAAAAGGTCAATGATATGAAGGGAGGAGTCCTCAATGGTATCTAAATTAGAAGTATCTCCTACCGAAGAAGGTCCATCTTCCGTATCAGAAATACACTTGATGTCTTTGGAAGGCGGTACCTCTGACTGATAGCCAAGGCCTTGCTTATTAAACTTCTTAGACACAACAATGGGTTCAAGAGGTCCTTGTTCATGTGATCCCAATCCACCATGTCCTTTGTAACCCATATTCTTGATGATACAGAACCCATTGTTATATCTTTCCACTTCAAGTTGGACTTGGTCATTCTCATCATAAAATATCCAAAAGTTAATGTCGTTGATGTCTTCATCATCAAGGAATCCTCCTTTGATGAATACTATTGGTGGAGCTTTTATAATGGCTACGGATGAAGATGCCTTGGATGTAGAAGGTTTACCATGAGATTTGGGAGATAATGGAAGAGTTCCAACACAACAAGATTCTTGCAATGTGTACTCACCCGGACCATGTTTAGTGTACTTGATATGGAGAGTCAGAGTAGCTTTGCTAGATGATGGCTTGAGTAAGGTGGATGGGTCAACATAGGATGAAGATGGATAAGCTTCAGTGTTGATGGGCATATAATTAGGATTTTGATAATTGGCTTGAAAGGTGCGACAAAACTCAAATGGATTGGGATCGGCATGGATGGTGACTTCAACACCGTTATATGGAAACTTGAGACATTGATGGTATATGGAAGGAACGGCTTTAAGGGCATGGATCCATGGATGGCCAAGGATGATGTTATAGGGAAGCTTAATAAGAAGAACTTGGCAGTGGGTGTCAGTAGTGACAGGACCAACTTGGATAGGCAAATGGATGGCTCCTTCAGTATCTCTCTCAGCATCATCATATGCTTTGATAGGAATGACCTTGGAAATATCAATGTTCTTCTCAGAATATCCTAATTGTTTTATTAGTTCTAGAGAGCATATATTGAGACCAGCTCCACCATCCACTAGTATTTGTTTGATACAACATTGGTTTACAAATACTTCTATGTGGAGGGCTTCGTTATGTGATGGGTTAATGGATGGTTGAAGATCTTTATCAGAGAAAGTGAGATGACAAGGGGCTGCAATTCTAGCTATTATAGATTGAAATTGTGTGGTATCGATATCATTAGGCATAGAAGACTCTTGCAATGCTTTTTCAAGGATAGCTTTATGAGTGAGGGATATGAGTAACAGCTCTAGGATGGAGATGTGTGTGGGAGTTTTATGAAGGTGATCAAGGATATTATAACTAGAAGACAGTCAAGGAGGATTGATAGGTGCTCCTTGAATGGTAACATGGGCTCTTCTAGTAGTTACAGTACAATCAATTGCTTTTCCTTGGATAGTGATGGTAGAAATGCGAGCATGGTTAATGGGGCCAATCGTAGATGACTCATAGTTGTAATGGATAGCATTCCCAATATGAGGATTACTTGCCTTGTCATGAAGTGGAAGTGGATTTTTTTAAGCATCTAGATCATAGTTCAAAGTCAGTTGATGTGCCAGTTGTGATGTTGGTGGTGTGATTTTAGCTAGACCTTGATCAATGCAATCTTGAATGACATGTTTTAAGTGCATGCAACCATTTGTGCTATGTCCTTTGACTCTATGGTATTCAAAATATTTGTTCTCTTTGTACCAAGGAGCTTTGAAGATAGGTTTTTCTTTGGGTGGAGCTTCATGTAGTGTGATATATCCTGCTTGAACAAGCTTGCAAAAAATCACCTCCATGGGTTCCCCTAAGGGAGTAAATTGTTGTCTAGGTGTCGGATTTGCTCTTGGTTGATTTCGTTGAAAAGGTGGATTAACTATAGATGCGGCTTGAATGTTAATGGGAGATTTCACTATTTGCATGTTCTTTGCATCCATAATGCTGTCATTAACAACATTTTTGTTTTTGTTCCAAAAGCGGGATTTGTCATTTGAAGATTGAGGATTGTCCTTGTTGTCTTTGAAAATTTTGATGGTGCCCTTAGCAATTAAAGCTCGCTCAATGGTGGTTCCTTTGGAGGTGAGTTCATCAAAGGTGCTAGCACTTTGCAATTACAATTGGAATGAGAGCTCAGGATGAAGATTTTGGACAAAGATGTCAAGTTGTTGTTTCTTAGGTATTTGCCATGATAATTTGCTAGCCATGTTACACCATCGTTGGGTAAATGATGAGAAAGTTTCACCATTAGGTTGTTTGTTATTGACAAGATCATTCATATTCACCTCATGTTTAATGTTGAAAGAGAAATGGGATCAAAATTTGTTCACTAGTTCCTCAAAAGTCTTGATTCCCAGAGGTAAGTGAGAGAACCATTCAAGAGCTTGTCTTGCTAAGCTTCAGGGGAATAGTCTCAAGAGATATGTATCATCCTGAGTGACATTGAGACATGCAACATAGAATTCTCTAAGATGGTCATCCGGATTACCTTTCCCTTTGTATTTGTCAAATTGTGGGATTTCAAAATGTGGTGGAAAAGGTGTCATGTGAAGTGACTTGTCAAATGGATAAGAGCATATATGTCCCAAGGAAAATGTCTTCTTGTTTTGTCCCACTACCTTGTGAACCATTTGTTCTATATCCACTTGAGATAGTTGTTGTTGTTGCAAAGGGGGTTGATGGCTTGGAGGTGGAATGTAGTATGATGTGTATTGATGCTGCAGTGTAGTGTATGAGGGTATGACCGTGTGTTGAGGTTGAGTGCTCACATTATATGTCAAAGGATTGGTATGTGACACATATGTGCTTGAGGATTTCTGTCCTTGAGACACAAGTGGTGGTTGGGTATATTGCGATGGATTGACTCCAATATTTTCCATCACATGGGAACTAGAAGGTGGATTGATGTTGATCAATAGAGGTGAATTGTAGGTTGGATTTGGATTATGATAACCAATGGAAGGCTTGGTGGATGAAGAAGGATGAACATTTGGACTTATACTTTGGGTAAAATGAGTACCGTGAGATGGATTAATATATGCCATATGGTGAGAGGTAATGGGTAATGCTTAGGTTGCATAAGATGGATTGACGTTTTGTGAAGGATTATATGGAAGTGGAATAAGTGATGCAAGTTGATCAACATAAGGGATAGTGGTATTAGGAGTGGCTTGTAATACAATATGTGGGTCACTCATGTCAATGAGATTGGTATTGGGATTGTATAGTGTGTTGGATGCATTTGTAGAAATCATGGAGACCATATTAGAAGTGGTAGGGATATTGGTTTGGGGTGTGGATTCCACATGTGATGCAATAGGAGTAGAAACTTGTAATGGCTGTGAGACTTGTGATATTGGAATGGCTTGTGGTACTGGGATAGCTTGTGAAACTTGTGGAGTTTGTGTTGTTGGGATAGCTTGTGAAACTTGAGGAGTTTGTACTTGTGAAACATGGACAACTTGTGAGACTTGAGGAGTTTGTAATACTTGAGGCACGGATACTGTCATGGTTGGAGTGGGGACATGTTGTGAGACATGGAAAGGTGGAAAGTTCAAATTTTGTGAAAAGTAAGGGAGTACCTCAGTTGGAGTTATCAAAGATTCTAAGGTGTACTCCGGACGTGGTGGGCTTGATGGTGTAGCAATAGGCAATGAAGGAGATGGATTGGAAGGTGGATCAGATTGCATGGATATGGTATGAGATGATGTGGCTATGGTGGATGGTCCCTTTGCAACAATAGTAGGAGTGTTAGGATCTTGTTTACAAATGGCAAATATGTCAAAGTTGCTTGGTAACTTGGCTCCCATACCAGCTAATTGCAAAAATAGCGATCAAGATCAACTAAAATGAGCCTATCAACTTGGTCCCATATGTGTGTCTCTTGAAATTCAGATAAATCCTCTTGGGATTGCTCTTCATAGGTCACTGTAAATGGGTGATGTTGCACTTGTTGTGAAGATGATGGTCTAGTGGTGTATCCTTTGGGTACAAACATGTGGGAAGGCATACTAATTGTGAATTGAGTTGCATATTTAAGGGGAGTTGATCGAGATTGTTGCATTTTGGCTTCCATTTTAGCTCGCAATTTGGCTTCCATTTCAGCTCTATATTGGCTCCTAGTTTGAGGCATGATGGTTGATGATGGAGATTGGATTAGTTTGTCAAGGTTGAGACCCCAAAAGTTGATGGTTTTGCTGATTGTTTGTTAATAGTTTGTTGATGGTTTGTTGATGGATTGTTGTTTAATAGTTGTTGTTTGGTTGTTGGTTGGTTGCTTGGGTTGCTTAGGTTGTTGTTTGCTAGGATTGCTTTGTTGGTTGATTGATTGGATAAACTTCCCTAGAGGATAGCTCACAAACTCAAGGGAAAAGCTAGTTGTTGATGTTGTTTGTTGGTGTTGCTAGGGCTAAGTAAAGCTAAAGGGATGATGTTTATTGTTGCTAGGTTGATTGTTTTGATGATTGGTTGTTGGTTGGGGGTCTCAAGAGGATGGAAAGCTTAAAAAGTCCAATGGTTTTGTATGCTCAAAATAGGAGATGATGTTCAGATGGTTGTAGATGATCAAAGGAATGTTTGGAAGCTAATGACAGAGCTGAGTAATCTGAAAGTACAACAGATTTGGCTGGGTTAATACAGATTGATAATGTTTGACCAAAAGTGACAGGTAATAGCTCAAAAGTGACTTAGAAAAGGCCAAAAGTGATTACTAATAGCTCAAAAGTGATCTGGACAGTTTTAGATGACAGAATATAATTTTAACTAGAAGCAAGTAGTTTTATCATAAGCGACAGGTTTCAGTTCAAAAGCAAGCTACTGTTGCTTAAAAGTGATGCGATTTTGCCAGAAGCGAGCAGCTGTTGTTTAAAAGTGATTCAAGTTTTTCAAAAGCAAGCAGTTTTAGTTCAAAGGTGATTTGTGTTTGACAGAGGGTGTGTTTAGATGAGTTTTGACAAGAAAATAATGATTTCAGTCACTCACACTCACAACATTCACAAGCTTGTACAACCTAGGCTCTGAAAGGACTATATTTGTTAAACCTTGTTGTGCCTATTCAAAGCGGATAGCTTTAGGATCTTAGTAGCATTGGGTCCCCTCCACGGCACTCACTTCTCATGCATACCAAGTTCTAGGTTTCCCAAGGCTCGCAAACCTTAGGATTGTCCCTGCTATCTCTACTAAGAACCATGAGAATCAGGGCGGCTTCAAAGGTTCCTCCTTTTATGTCAACAAATATAGGGATTTTGGCCACTACATAAAGGTTGCTAGTGAGGGCATCCATTCGGGTGGCTACATGTGCGGCAATTCGCTTTGTTAATGGAGGCTTCCTAGCCCAAAGAGGTTACGTTCAATGGGGTTTTGGGAGAAACATTCATCGGTGTAACACAATAACACCTATTGTTTGTGGCTTTCAACACAAACACTTTTCTTATATGGTGGCTTGGAAGAGCTTGGCTTTATCCCGTTACCGCTTGGGTCGTACCCCTTCTCACACTGGGAAGGCAGGCCCTCTAAAGATAATAACAAGTTCTCATGCACCCAAGATCCATTTGATAGGCAAGGGGAGAGGATACTTTTGTTATTAAATTTGGGTTACACACATACACAACAAGCAAGCAAAAAAGATAAAACAAGCACGGAGCAAACAATGATTCCTTTTAAGCACCAAATCCAAATGTTCTTAGATTAGTGATAAAAATGAAATGTCTTGGACCAATCGAAGCTACAATAGATATGTTAGTAGTTTCACAACCTCCTTTTCTTAAACAAACGATAAGATGTTGCACAAATAGATAATTAGTAGCCAAGAAAACCCAACTATGAATGATAGAACTGAAAGCGACATAGTTACTAGAGGTGATCAACTATTGATCAAAAGTGATCTGATTTATGTCGAAAGCAACCAGCTATCACTCAAAAGCGATGCAGAAAAATGAAAAGTGACCTGTTACTACTGAGAAGCGACTCAAATCTATCAGATGCATGAAAAATCCTTGTTTCTACAAAACTAGGGTTAGGGTTATAAAAAAATGACTATTAGAGATTTCAAACCCTAAAATATGAAGTCTAATGGCTAAAATATGATCAGATAAACACTCTACAACCATAGATTGATCAATTGAAAACCCTAGAATGATAACTTGATAAGATCTTGCAAAATCAAGGATGTTAGACCAATAGAATCAAAACCCTAATCAAATTGATTGGAAAATGATAATATGATGATCAGGATCCTGTAAAATAGAGATTAAACCCTTGATTGATCAATAAGAATCCAGTAAAACACCCTGCAAAAAGCCAAATGTTAATAGAAAAACTTCAAATTGCATAAAGCAACCAAGATAGCTGAAAGTGACCAATTTTTGATCAAAAGTGACCTACTGTTAGCTGAAAGCAATCTTTGTTGGCTAAAAAGCGATGTAGAAAAGCTAAAAGTGATAGATTTTAGCTCAAAAGCGACTGTAAATTGTCGTAAGCACTCTGAAAAATTTGAACTTCACAAAAACAACTTCAAACAACAAAGTTAATCAAGGACATGAGTCCCACCAGGCATGCCAGAATGTGGATAGGTAAAAATCAGGTTAATAAGATCAAGCATGAAAATGAAAACTTAATCCTACCACCATCAAAGAATCGAATCCAAGTGAAACCAAAAGCATGCAATTCAAGAACAAGATCACCTAGATTGTATGATTCCTTGTTTGTGATGTGGATTGCTTCTCAACAATGAACAATTATGAAGATCAAAGCTGCCATGATGGATGGATGATAATGATAATATGCTCAATGGATGCTAATGGAGGGATTATGCTCAATATGCTCAAGATGATAATGTAGACATTATGAAAATGTTGGATATGATATGAAGAATGAGAGGGTGTTTATATAGCACTCAACTAAAATCAATCAATGGTAGAGATTTGGTGGCTATGTAAACGGTTGAAATGAATTGATAATCATAGGTGAATGTGTAGATGACAAGTGGAATGAGAGATAAGGCACATGTGTGATTGTGTACATAAAAAGTACTACATGTGAAAGATATTAAATGAAAGATGTACTACCACACATGTTTCAAATAAGAGATGCACACATGTTGGCTTATGATGAAAGATGAAGATAAATGATAAGAGAAATTAATTAAATAAATAAAATTTATTTAATTAAAATAGATAGAATAGAGATAATTAAATAATTAAAGATTATTTAATTATAGATTAGAGAAAATAGAAGAAAATAGATAATGAATTAATTAAATAAATATAAATTTATTTAATTAATAGAAGAAATAAGTGATTTAGAGAAAATAGAGAAATTGCTCAAGTGTGTTAGACGAATGCAGGTGATAGATAATGTGATATTTTGATACTAATGATAAAGTCAATTTTTGGTGTCTACACCTATAAAAACTTAAAAATCTAACATGGTATGCAAAAGTTATAGCAGTTTTAAAAATAAAACTATTTTAAGCCTTGAAAACACTAGTCACAGCTTGAAAATATTGTTCAAGGCTTGAAAACACTTTTCACTACTAGAGAACATTGTTCACTACCAGAGATACTATTCACTATTGAAAAAACTGTGCACTGCTGGAAATATTGTTCATCGCCAGAAACATTATTCACCTCCAGAAACACTATTAACCGTCGAAAACACTATTCACTATCGGAAACATTATTCACTGTTAGAAGTATTGTTTGTTGGCAAGATGGCATTTGTGTTGGCATTGATGTCAACATTAGTTATTATATCGTGGATTCTTCAAGTCTAGAAGATTCATTAGGTTTAGTCACAGGTTTAGTCATCATCTGTGGCATGTGACATTGGTGGCTTGTAGCATGTGTGGAATGTGACATTGGTGACTTGTAGAATTTGTTCATTTAGTGGCTTGTAACATTTTTTCATCTAGTGGCTTGTAGCATTTGTTCATCATTGATGTCTTAAGTCTTCAAAAGTGATCCTGCAGGGCATTGAAATGGATCAGTGGTAGTGGTTGAAAGTAAGCTTATCTTGGTGGCTTCATGACAGTTGCATATGACATGGGAAATCTAGGGCTTTGTCCAACTTGAAGTGATCAGCAGTGTTTACTCAATGGGGTCTCTGATGGATGATGAAGATAGAGAATATCAAGTATGGTTGAAGTGGTCGACATCTTTTTACTCTCTGAAATCATGGTGGATAAATTAATCTTAAATGTCCTTCAGGTTAGGTTTTTCACAAGGCTTGGAGTTCTACACTTTGAGGTCCTAAATCTAAGGATCTAATTTCAAGAACAAGCATCATAGTATTACTTGCAGAGTTTTGTTTTCAAAAAGTTCATAAGGTTTTATGTTCATAAAAGATTATCTGCAAGGCTTTAGAGAGAGGAGTTTCAATTCATGTTAAAACTTCTTAATGTCAATTTAGGGTTTTTAAAGTATAAAGAATTAACCCTAAGGTCACCTAAAACCCTAAGATTTCAAGACCTAAACCTAGAATACAAGTTATAAAGGCTTATAGAGTGACGGGTTGCACTTTTTGTTATAATTTGAAGGTTACTTATAATCACCAGTCACCACACCACTTAAGTGACAACTTAAGTCACTATTCCCATCGAGCAACTGCCCCCCTGACCTAAGCATCTAGTATGCTCTATTTAAACAAGCACCAAAAACTAATCAATGGTGATTATTTAATTTAACTATGGGCGTTAAGACATTCATCGACAACAGATGTTCAAATTTAAAATGGCTATCCTTCATGCAAAATTTTGACAGGCACTCAGTTGTATCTCTATGTATTGCAATTCTAAGTTAGTTTTTGTAACGGCTTTTTCTGCAAGGGTTTGGTAGTTTTTTTTTTTCAGATTAAGGTGACTATCCCATAACTATGAGAAGAGGGGAATAATGTTAAATGTGAGGTTTTTCAGGTGTATATTTTTTGGATGATGAATTTCTCATAGTGTTACATATAGAAAATGAAGTTATCACAATTTTCTTAATTGTTTTTGTTTGGGCGAAGATAAGGAGAGATTAGATGAATGATTGTGTTGGAGAGTATGAGTTTTGGAGAAGATGATGAGAAAATCATGGTCTTTTATTTTTGCAGTCAGAATAATGTAGGGTTGTGAGATGTATGTTGTGGAGTATGATGATGACAAAGTGTGATGATAGTGGCAGAGTACGATGATTGCAGAGTATGATGATATAATGCTTGTTGCAAAGGCAAAGTATAATGATTACTATAGGGTATATATGGTAAAGATTTAATGCTCACAGTATGGTTAATGTTTATTTGTGTTGACTTTATATAGTTTTGTTAATGCAGTGATGATACAAGCACATGTGTCTATATAGAGTGAATGTTTGAGAGGCTTTGTGATAGAAAGATAATGTATCATGTAAAGAAGAGGGTTTTTGATGTAGGTGTGAATGTGTTTTGGGTTCAATAACTATACACTACAGGTGTTTTATATAGTCTATGATGCCATTGCAAACTGAATAATGCATTTGTGTTATTGTTGAATGCTTGCAAATCTAGGAGAGTAAAGGTGATTGAGTAAAAGAGTTATAGAGCTCATCTATAACCTATGATATCAATGTAAATAGAGTAGTACTCTATATTTTTAGTCTTGATTTTGATTGGAGTCGGTGCTCCTAGTTTGAGTGGAGTTAGTGTTCTTGATGTGCTAAGGTTTGGTGTTCCTATCAAGATGTGATTAGTGAGATCCTTGCCAGTGAGGCATAAGGGTAATCAGTGAGATTTTGTTCAGTGAGACCTAATGGAGATTTTTGTGAGGTTGGATAGTGGTTTTTCCTTGTTTAGAGTTTTCTACTTTAAATCTTGTGTCATGGTTCCATTTGTAGATTCTATTATTTTCTATGTGTTTGGAATGTTGGTATTAATTATTTTTACAACTATTGGGTTGATGAATGAACTAGTTTTATTAGATCAGTGATTCACCCCCCTCTTAATGATCCATTATATTCCAACAATTGGTATCAGAGCAGCAGGTTCCTAGTAGAAGTCTAATAGGCTTGGGTCTGATCTTGGTAGTGGAATAATATGGCAAAAAGAAAAGGAAATAAGGGACAAAGAAGTGCTAAGAAAAATGCTAATCAACAAGCATAACCAAAACCTAATACAAATGATGATGTAGAATTAGTTGTAAGAAGTGGCTCACAAGTTGAAATAGATACAAGGTTAGAAGAAGAATTTTCTAGAGTACCTCTCTTTGATGGCACAAATTTCTCTGTTTGGGTTATAAGGATGCAAGCCTATAAATCTTCTTTAGGGTTTGATGTGTGGATGTCAATAGAGAATGGGTATACTATACCTTCTCAACCACCTACTACTACAGATGATAAAAAGGCTTATGAATGTAATGTCAAGGAAAAGAGTGCTATTCTTTGTGGCCTGTCTAATGATGTTTTTGGTAAAGTTATGCATTGTGAAATTGCACAGGATATTTGGAAGAAACTAATTAGCATCTATCAAGATGATGTATTTGAAAGAGAGGACAGCCTAGTGATTGAGGATAATGACAAATAAAGGAGACAATCACATGAAGAAGAAGTCAAAACTGATCTAGAGGATGATGAAGTAGATCTTGAAGAACTCTTTTATTCTTACAATGTGGTTGAAAAACTTAAAGATGAAAACTCAATACTAAAGTTGCAACTTCAAGAAGAAAAGGAGTTCAAGGCCAAAGCACTTTCATCCCTTGAAGAATTAGACAAATTAATCATCAACCTAAAAATAGAGATTGAAGAGACCAAAAGGATAGCAGATGTGACAAAGTCTGAATTTGAAGCCAAAATAAATGAATGCCAAAATCTTGAAGCAGAGATAGTCACTCTAAGAAAAGATCTTGAAAATCTCAAGTTTCGGTTAAAGAAAAATTAGAAATTTGAAGATAGCACCAACAGGTTGAATGAGATGTTGAGCAAGCAAAAACATCACAAGGATACTACTGGATTAGGCTATGAAAAAGGGTAAAGTTCTAAGGTCAGAGAAACTCCTAGGAAGAAAATAGATCTAAACTATGATTCTGCTACTCCTGAGACTAAAAACAAGAAGACAAAAGATAAGAGTGTTGATGAAGGTTTTTTCAAGGTCATCAACAGTGGAAGAAGAAGAAGAACCATTAGGTCTAAAGGATCTCCACCTACCGAGCAAACTCAATCAGTAAGGTACAATTATTCCTTTCCTGGTTATTGTTATTCATGTAATGGCTATGGTCATAAGGCTGCAACTTGTAGAGTTGTTCATAGGACTAGAATGTCTGAATTTATGAGTAGGAACTCTTTTTCCTCAATAAGGAATACAGATATAGTGTGTTACAAGTGTAACAATTGTGGTCATAAAGAAAGAGATTGTAGGGCACATGAAAGATATAATTATGTATGGAACAAAAATAGAAGTACTTATGGGTTATCAAGAACAAACTACAATTCCTTTGCTCTAGGTTACAATGTCATATGTTATAGATGCAACAAATTTGGGCATAGAATGCATTTTTATAGAAGTGGTTTTGTGGAATCTCTTAGAAATAACAAGAAGATAAATACCCTGATCAAGCAGAAGAATGAACCTATGAAAGTTTGGAGAAGAAAACAAGACCAAGAGAAAGAAAAACCTAATCTTGTGCATTATGCACAAGAGGCATCTATGAATGCATAAATTGATTCATGAGTTCAGGGGAGCTGATTAGTGCATTACCATTCAACCCCTTAGAGAAGACAAAGAGGAAGAGAGACAAAGTTAGACAATATTATGATGTAGTTGAAGTTATCATAAAGAGTAGAATGACAGTGCTACATCAGACATTTATCAGTCTAACAGGACAATGCTGGTATACAGATGCAAGATACAGATGGCAAAGTATGAACAGTGTTTATTAATAAAATATCATCGATGTGAGTTTGTAGAGGTTTGTGCAAGATTTTATAAGCTTTGTATGCTATAGGATGTCTATCAGCCAAAGGGTGAAAGACAGTCATAACAATGGTCATTGTGAGGAGACTCTCAAGCTTTTTAGGAAAATGCAAATTGAAGGACTGAAGCTTGATAGATTTAGTTTTGTGATTATCCTTGGTGCATGTGCTACTTTACTAGTCCTTAACAGGGCAAACAATTCCATGTATGTTTCATTAAAAGAGGATATGATTTGGATATTGTAGTGACAAATGTCATTGTTAACATGTATGCTAAATCTGACGGCATATAAAATTCATACAAGGTGATTGAGAAGATGCCAGAATGAAATGTTGTCTCATGGAATGCAATTATTGCAAGATACACACAAAATAGATTTGTTGAAAAAGCTCTAGGAATATTCAAGAAAATGTAGTTGGCAGGTGTAAAATTAGACTCTTCAAATTTTGCTAGCATTCTTGTAGTCTGTGCAAAAATGGAAGCTTTGGAATAGGGTGTGACATCCATCAAAGTATAAAGGAAGGGAGATTGTTGTCAAATGTTGTATTTGCAAGTGCCCTGGTAGACATGTATGCAAAATGTAGAAGAATAGACAAGGCCCATGAATTTTTTGACAAAATGCCTCAAAGAAATGTGGTCTAATGGAATGACATGTTTTGTTCAACATGGGTTTGCTAAAAAGGCCATATAAACTTCTAAGAAAATGCAACTGATGGGTGTAAATTTAGATTTCTTAACCTTTACCAGCATGTTCCCTATTTATGCTCAAGTTGGAACTTTGGAAATGGGTGTGGACATACATCAAGCCATTGACAGTTTTTTTTGACAATATATTTGCTTTATTGTTATCAGGCCATTGACAATATTTGTGACTGTATCAGTGGTCAGGACAATACTTGCATCATACAAGAGTTTGTATCAGACAGTGAGTTTGTCTCTGACAAAAGAGTGATTGTATCAAACAGTTGTATGAGACTTTGAGTTGTAACAGAGGACAATATACATGGTTGTAATAGTAATTTGTTCACTGTTGTATCACTGTAAGTATCATCATTGTATTAGACTTTGTTGTATCATACTTTGGGTTGTAACAGAGGATAGCATGCATGATTTGTATCACTATATTGGTTGTAAATTTGTATCACTGTCTAGACAGACAATGATTTGTATCAGACTAGACTTTACATCAGACATTCTTGTTACATCAGACATTCGATATTATTTGACAAAACAATGTTATCCTTGCTACCAAACATTGTGGAAAGTATGACAACAGTGATCAATGTATAGGACAAAATGATAAAATGATTTAGTTTGCCAAAATGAAAATCACTAGAGTGTTGTAGGCTCTACCAACTATTCAAGAGATCCAGCATAGTTTCAGGGGAGTAACATATTGAGGCATTATGGTCAGCAGTCATTATGATCTTCATTGTGATCTCAGAGTACATGATATCAGAGCAGTGGAATTTGATCTCAAAGTAGTGGCATGTGATCTCATAATAGTAACATTATGATCGTGGTTAGTATAACATGATCAGGATCATTATAGCTAGATGATCAAAGCATCTTATCCTAGTGAGGGGTGTCAAATGATAAATCAGTATGCCAAGCAATGTGACTGTGTAGTCAGTTAGGAGAAGTCACCATGTCGTGAGTAATGCATTGAAGTCACCATGTCGTGAGTAATGCATTGTTGTATACCATGTTAGGAGGTCCCCACACTTTGTCATTGATGCCAAAGGGGGAGTAAGGCAAGTTTGTATGGTGGTGGTAGGTTTGTTTATATTTTTGAAATGCAAATGTTGCAAAAGTGAAATGTTGCCATCAATGCCAAAGGGGGAGTTTTTTGGCAAGATGGCATTTATGTTGGCATTGATGCCAACATCAGTTATTATACTGTGGATTCTTAAGGTCTGGAATATTAATTAGGCTTAGTCACATGTTTAGTCATTAGGTGTGGCATGTGACATTGGTGGCTTGTAGCATGTGTGGAATGTGACATTGGTGACTTGTAGCATTTATTCATCTAGTGGCTTGTAGCATTTGTTCATCATTGATGTCTTAAGTCTTCAAAAGTGATCCTACAGGGCATTGAAATGGATCAGTGGTAGTGGTTGAAAGCAAGCTTGTATTGGTGGCTTCAGGACAACTGCATATGACATGGGAAATCTAGGGCTTTGTCTAACTTGAAGTGATCAACAGTGTTTACTCATTGGTGGTGTAGGAACACCTATCCTACAGTGGCCTACATGAGGCAGTTAGTTAGTTTTAAGGTTGTTTCTATTTTCAATAAGGTCCTAATTGGACATTAAATGTAATAAGGTCTATTTGACCAAGATATGCTATTTTTAGATCAGTTGGTTAGAGTTAGTGAGAGTCTGTTGAACAGCTGTAGTTCCCAGCCGCTTGGAGAGATTTCCCAGTTGCTTGGAGGCAAGTCTGTACTACCAGTGGTAACTAGATAAATACCCTAGGATTTGATGGACGAAGGCATCTAGGTTTTGTAGTAACTGAAATCAATCAGTTGAATTGTTCTGTTGGAAAATAGATTACTGTAATCACATCTTTTGAAAGCTAATAAGATCATGTTGCATTTGAATTCACTATGTAATTGATTTCCTGTATTGAGGCCAGATGGATTTGATTATCCATTCCCCTGGTTGATTCTGTGAATCAGAGGAATGGTCATGTACAGTAGTTTAGGTTTTAGTTGTGTGTTTTATGTTTTTGTTTGCATGCATGTTTGCAGGATCGCAGACCAGAGATGTTGAAGAACCCTAGCATGGGTATGTGCTAGGATGTGCAGGGTAAATCAGGTCAAAGAAACCCCCCTGGAAGCAAATCTATGTCGAGATTGCTAAGTAAGCGGATCGGGTTGAGCTCAGAGTTTTCGGTGCAAATTTGTGAAGGCATCAGCATGAGAAGAACCATCGGGTTGAGAAAGTTGCATTGAGTCGATAGGGGGCACTTTCACTAATCGGGGTGACAATTGCAAAGTGTCGCCGACGAAGAGTAGATCGGCGTAAGTTGGGGTATCGGCTGAGCGAAGTTGAAATTCGCCGATGAGAAAAGTCCTACCAATGGCGAGTTGATGGTAGGCACATCGGCATGAGATATGATATCAGAGGCAAAGGCGAATGTTTCATCGATGAGGAAAGTCTTAGCGATGAGAGCTATCATCAGGGCATCGGTGTAATGGTTACTAAGTGTATCAGTGTGAGGTTGGATATCGGTGAAGGGGTTCAAAGTTGGGCCGATGGTAGAGGTCTGGCTGATGGTGGAGTTTGGCATTAGTAGTGTCGAGAAGACAAAGGAGATCGGCAAGAGACTTAAGGTGTTCGCTGATAGCGAAGATCCCGCCGATAGGCGAAAAGTTGATTCTTCATTGGCAAGAGGATAGCGATTGGCAGAAGAAGTAAAGGTGGTGCCGACGGGAGGATGTGTTGTCAATGGACAAGTGAAGTGGAGATTTGTACATACAATGCCGATTGTATGTTAGTTTGAATGTCTGTTGAGGTTTTGGTAGAGGTTGGTATAGCCCTCTGCATCATAGTGGTATCAGAGCTCAGCAAAAGGTCTGGACTATTTGTGTGTTGATTCTGTCCCTGAGAAGACAGAGGTAGAGGAGTGAGAGGTTGACAAGATGCCTCCTAAAGGTAATGGTACTGCAAGGGAGTTGTAGGAGATGAAGGAAAAACATGCTAGAGAGATGAGGAAGATGAAGGAGCTTGCTGAAGCACTTCAAGCCAGGCTTGTAGCCTTGGAGAAGAACAAAAAGAGGGAAGTGGAAGATAGTGAATCAGAAGAAGAGGAAGATGATGCTGAAGAGTATGAAGAGGTAGCTGAAGATCTGAATGCTGAAGATCAGAGATTTGCAAAACTGTTAAAAGCAGTGCAGAGTGAGAAACCTAAGGTAAAGGTTGATGTTTCAAAGTATAATGGAAGTTTGGATGAAGATGAGTTACTTGATTGGATTGTTGCATTAGATAATCACTTTGAATGTGAAGATGTTGCTGAGGATCAGAAGGTAAAGATTGTAAAGACCAAGTTAGGAGGTCATGCTTTGGTATGGTGGGATTATGTACAATCTGAGAGAAGGAAACAAGGAAATTCAAAGATCACTTCATGGGATAAAATGGTAGCAAGGATCAAAGGTAAATTCTTGCCCAAGGATTATAAAATTTAGATGTTTAAGAAGCTGCAATTTTTAAGGAAAAAGGAAATGGATGTGAAGGCATACACTAAGGTGTTTTACAAGTTGAGTATGAGATCTAGTCATCATGAGAATGAGATAGAAAAGGTGGCTAGATACTTGGCTGGTTTGAGATTAAACATCCAAGATGAGTTAGTTTTGGCTAACCCTAGTAATGTGGAAGATTGTTATCAAATGGCAATCAGGATTGAAGAAAAGATGAATAGAAGACAAGATAAGCCCATGAGAGGAAGAGGTAGCAATATGAGGGGAAGAGGATCAGCCCCTACAATGAGGCAAACCAATGAGGATCAAGAAGACACTGGTAAAGGACAAGAGCAGTCTGATTTCAAAGGTGGATGGAAAGGTACCAGAGGCAGATTTGGAGGTGGTAGAGGTTCTACTACATTTTCTGGTAAGTGTTACACTTGTGGTGAATATGGGCATCAATTTTTCAAATGTCCAACAAAAGCAACAAGTTCAGAAGGAGAAAAGAGGGCAAATCTGGTCCAAGAAGTTGATAAATGAAGTACAAGCAGCTCAAACACTCAACAAAGTGTGAAGGAGACTCCTGATAATTATGGGTATCCGAAGAAGGGAGAAGCATTGATGTTAAGAAGGACAATCTTGAAGACATCAAAGGATATGATGCAAAGAAGAGCTCTTTTCAAGACCACATGCAAGAGCAAAGGTAAAATATGTAAGGTTGTAATTGATTCTGGCTCAACAGATAATATGGTATCTCAGGAAATGGTGGATAAACTAAATTTAGAAAGGATTCCACATCAAAACCCTTACAAAGCATCTTGGGTGAGTGATAGTCAATCACTTTCGGTATATGAACAGGCATATGTTGATTTTCAAATTGGGGATTATCATGATAGAGTTTTGTGTGACATATTGCCCATGGAATGTTGTCACCTACTGTTGGGTAGGCCATGGCAATTTGATAAGAGAGCATTGTATGATGGGTATGCATATACCTACACCATCAAGAAAGATGGTAAAACTATTGTGTTGATACCATTACAGGGAGAAGCTGCAGCACAGAAGGCAGCAAAAATCATTTTAGTGGGAGAGAAGGAGTTTGTGAAGATGCCTACAGTAGCAGGCATAAAGGCAGTTGAGGATACTACAGGGAAAGAAGTTGTTAAGGACAACAATTTGAAGAAAGGTTCAGTTTTGACTGACAGAGGTCAGCAACAAATCAAACAGTAGGTTTATGAGTAGCCACAAATTGATTGGCAAGACAAGGATGTGATTGTAGTTAGGACTCTTGTTTGTCCTATAAAAGTTGAAAGGAAGACAGATTTGAACATTACAGAAGTTCAAGAAGCAATTCCTAAGGTTATTCAACCAAGTATTTAGACAGAGGTGCTGGTAAGACAAACTGGCAAACATAGGGTATGTATGAACAGAGCCTACATTGATAGGCATGAGAGTTTACTTGCCAGACAGTAAGTTACAGTTCTAAAAACTTGGAGCAGCCAAGAGACAGCAGAGTATAAAGCTGGAACAGGTTAGAACACTGAGATGGCAAAGAGTAAAGGTGGAATTTTTCCACAACCTAACTCATGGGACATGAGTTCTTTTTCTGTTGGGGGGTATGGTGCAGGAGCACCTATCCTACAGTGGCCTACATGAGGCAGTTAGTTAGTTTTAAGGTTGTTTATGTTTTCAATAAGGTCCTAATTGGGTATTAAATGTAATAAGGTCTATTTGACCAAGATATGCTATTTTTAGATCAGTTGGTTAGAGTTAGTGAGATTCTGTTGAACAGTTGTAGTTCCCAACCACTTGGAGAGATTTCCTAGCCTCTTGGAGGCAAGTCTGTACTACCAGTGGTAACTAGATAAATACCCTGGGATTTGATGGACGAAGGCATCTAGGTTTTGTAGTAACTGAAATCAATCAGTTGAATTGTGTTGTTGGAAAATAGAGTACTGTAATCGCATCTTTTGAAAGCTAATAAGATCCTGTTGCATTTGAATTCACTATGTAATTGATTTCCTGTATTGAGGCTGGATGGATTTGATTATCCATTCCCCCGGTTGATTCTGCGAATCAGAGGAATGGTCATGTACAGTAGTTTAGGTTTTAGTTGTGTGTTTTTTGTTTCTGTTCAAATGCATGTTTGCAGGATCACAGACCAGAGATGTTGAAGAACCCTAGCATGGGTATGTGCTAGGATGTGTAGGGTAAATCAGGTCAGAGAAACCCCCCTTGGAAGCAAATCTATGCCGAGATTATTAAGTAAGCGGATCGGGTCGAGCTCAGAGTTTTCAGTGCAAATTTGTGAAGGCATCGGCGTGAGAAGAACCATCGAGTTGAGAAAGTTGCATTGAGTTGACAGGGGGCACTTTCACCGATCGAGGTGACAATTGCAAAGTGTCGCTGATGAAGAGTAGATCGATGTAAGTTGAGGTATCAGCCGAGTGAAGTTGAAATTCACTGATGAGAAAAGTCCTACCGATGGCGAGTTGATGGTAGGCACATCGGCATGAGATATGATATCGGAGGCAAAGGCGAATGTTTCACCGATGAGGAAAGTCTTGGCGATGAGAGCTATCATTGGGGCATCGGTGTAATTATTACCAAGTGTATCGGTGTGAGGTTGGATATCAGCGAAGGGGTTCAAAGTTGGGCCCATGGTAGAGGTATGGTGATGGTGGAGTCTGGCATTGGTAGTGTCGGGAAGACAAAGGAGATTGACAAGAGGCTTAAGGTGTTCACCGATAGTGAAGATCCCGTCAATAGGTGAAAAGTTGATTCTTCATCGGCAAGAGGATAGCGATCGGTAGAAGAAGTAAAGGTGGTGCCGACAGGAGGATGTGTTGTCGATGGACAAATGAAGTGGAGATTTGTACATACAATGCTGATTGTATGTTAGTCTGAATGTATGTTGAGGTTTTTATAGAGGTTGGTATAGCCCTCTGCATCAATTGGGGCCTCTGATGGATGATGGAGATAAAGAATATCAAGTATGGTTGAAGTGGTTGACATCTTTTTACTCTTTGATATCATGGTGGATAAATTAACCTTAAATGTCCTTTAGCTTAGGTTTTTCACAAGGCTTGGAGTTCTACACTTTGAGGTCCTAAATCTAAGGATCTAATTTCAAGAACAAGCATCATAGTATTACTTGCAGAGTTTTGTTTTTAGAAGGTTCACAAGGTTTTATGTTCATTAGAGATTGTCTGCAAGGCTTTAGAGAGAGGAGTTTCAATTCATGTTAAAACTTCTTAATGGCAATTTAGGGTTTTCAAAGCATAAAGAACTAACCCTAAGGTCACCTAAAACCCTAAGATTTAAAGACCTAAACCTAGAATACAAGTTATAAAGGTTTATAGAGTGACGGGTTGCACTTTTTGTTATAACTTGAAGGCGACTTATAGTCACCGATCACCACACCACTTAAGTGACAACTTAAGTCACTATTTCCATTGAGCAACCGGCCCCCTGACCTAAGCATCTGGTATGCTCTATTTAAACAAGCACCAAAAACCAAGCAACGGTGATTATTTAATTTAACTATGGGCACAAAGACATTCATCGACGGCAAATGTTCAAATTTAAAATGAATATCCTTCATGAAATTTTTTTACGGGCACTCAATTGTATCTCTATGTATTGTAGTTCTAAGTTAGTTTTCGTAACTATTTTTTCTCCGAGGGTTTGGTAGTTTTCTTTCAAATTAAGGTGACTGTCTTGTAACTATGAGAAGAGGGGAATAATGTTAAATATGATGTTTTTCAGGTGTAATTTTTTTGGATGATGAATTTCTCATAGTGTTACATATAGAAAATGAAGTTATCACAGTTTTCTTAACTATTTTTGTGTGGGCAAAGATAAGTAGAGGTCAAATGAATGATTGTGTTGGAGAGTATGAGTTTTGGAGAAGATGATGAGAAAATCATGGTCTTTTATTTTTGCAGTCAGAATAGGGCAGGGTTATGAGATGTATGTTGCAGAGTATGATGATGGTAGAGTGTGATGATAGTGGCAGAGTATGATGATATAATGCTTGTTGGAGAGGCAAAGTATAATGATTATAGCAGGGTATATATGGTAAAGATTGAATGCTCACAATATGTTTAATGTTTGTTTGTGTTGGCTTTATATAGTTTTGTTAATGAAGTGATGATGCAAGCACATGTGTCTATATAGAGTGAATGTTTGAGAGGTTTTGTGATAGAAAGATAATGTATCATGCAAAGAAGAGGGTTTTTGATGTAGGTGTGAATGTGTTTTGGGTTCAGCAACTATATGCTGCAAGTGTTTTATATAGTCTATGATGACATTGCAAACAGAATAGTGCATTTGTGTTATTATTGTATGCATGAAAATCTAGGAGAGTAAAGGTGATTGAGTAAAAGAGTTATAGAACTCATCTATAACCTATGATATCAATGTAAACAAAGTAGTACGATGTATTTTTAGTCTTGATTTTGATTGGAGTTGGTGCTCCTGGTTTGAGTGGAGTTGGTGTTCTTGATGTGCTAGGGATTGGTGTTCCTATCAAGATGTGATCAGTGAGATCCTTGCTAGTGAGGCATAAGTGTAATCAGTGAGATTTTGGTCAGTGAGACCTAATGGAGATTTTTGCGAGGTTGGATAGTGGTTTTTCCCTGTTTAGGGTTTTCCACTTTAAATCTTGTGACATGGTTTCATTTGTATGATTCTATTGTTTTCTATGGCTTTGGCATGTTGGTATTAATTACTTTTACAACTATTGGGTTGATGAATGAACTAGTTTTATTAGATCATTGGGGTATTCCAACATTGTTCACTGTCGGAAAGCACTGTTCACTGTTGGAAACACTGTTCACTATTGGAAACATTGTTCATCACCCTCTAAATATTTTCTCAAATTTCCCTTGCACCAAAAGGGTCAAATTATATGTTTTTCTTCAGCTCTTGGCCCTTTTGGATGTAATCGTGAGGTCTGTTTTGTGTTGTGAGGCTCTCTGTGAAAGTGTACCCTCAAATCTTTCCCAAAAAGAGCATAAACCTACAGTAAGAAAACTAACAAAGCCTACAAAAAGCAAGATAGATCAAGGGACGGGGGCCCCACTGGGTGTGTCAACATGTGTATGCTAGAAATTGGAAAATAAATAAGAACATAGTGATCCTATTCCAATGCCTACATAACTCAAGAAATAATCGAATGTGGATAATAATTAACTTCAAAGCAAACAATAATAAATGTTACCACACAACAATGCTTATTCCTTGGTGTATTGAAATGTGGATTGCTTTAAACGTAGTGTAACCTTGATTGCAAATCATGGATGGAAGCTCAATTCGACAATGTAAATTTGCATAAATGAAAGTCCCCCTTTTAGTTTGGAGAAGGCTTTATTTATAGGTTTTTGATGATGGAGGGATAAGGATTTGATTTTGGAGATAAGGATTTGGTTTTTTGCTTTATTTGATTTTTTGAGTTAAAAAGAGGAAATAAATCAAGAAAAAGATAAGATTTGAAAGTACAGAAGGGATTTGATTTTTGTTTTAAAAGGAAATAAATCTAGAAGAAAATAGGGTGAGATATGAGAGGATAATTGATAAGATTATCTAATTAATTAAATTAATTAGCTACACATGAGTTTAGAAATGGAAAGAAATCGAGAAGAAGATGTGATTTGGATTTAATTAAATAAATATTTGATTTATTTAATTAATGTTGGATTATGATTCGATTAATTAAATAATTATAGATTATTCAATTAACATTTAGAAAAATGAATGAATTAATAATATACTTGTAAATTATTTAATTAAATCTAAGAAGTGGGAAAAATAACTTAATTAAATAACTAATAATTATTTAATTAATGTGGAAGAATAACAATTTTAATAAAGATGGATGAATTTAATTAAATAATTAAAAATTATTTAATTAATGTGAAAGTATAGAAAATGAATAATTAAGTTGGGAAGTAATGTGAATGTGCTATAGTGAAAATGCATTGGCGAATTTTAGGTGTCTACATAATCTAATCAAGGATGAATGAGAAAACTAGTGCAAAATAGCTATTAAGCAATGAGGGAAATGGGAATGCAACCACATAATGCAACTTCATACAATAGGGTTACACAATGACAATGAAATTAAAGAGAGTTAAAATGAAACACTATCACTTGTAGAGGAAGCACAATCTACCCAAAAAGGAGAAGTTTGACTAGCCAATGAAGGTTTCACCAAACCCTATGAAAGAGCATGAAAATCCCTAACTCACATCAAAATACACCAAACGAAGTTTAACTAAAATGGAGACTTGAGAAAGCACCAAGAAATCTATTAGAGATCACCAAGAGAGAAAAAAATCTTCACAATAGTTTATCTTGAGTTACAGAGCCAAAGGAGTTCACAATACCATCAAAAATTACATGAGAGAATGCAAGTCCAATTCAAAAGTTCTACACAAAAAGGTAAAAATCCAAAATAGACATGGAAGAGATGTTTTGAGCTATGAAGAGGCATTATTGGAATCTCAAATCATCACAAGAGGTGGCTAGTAACACCCACGAATGGTCACCTGGTGTCAAAAAAACATAGGACGCTAGCGCATTGTGTAGACATCCATGCTAAGCACTTGCGTCTTGGCAACTTCAGTTCTTGGTCACATGGAACACTATCGGATAATGAGACAAACAAAGCACTATAACAAAATCACACAAAAACAAACACAAAGGGTTGAACACAACACAAAAGTACGTGTGGTTATAGAAAAAGGCTAAGGCAAGGATAAAATGAACCTAGAAACAAACTAGGGGAGCAGACACCAAATTGATTATAAAATGTAGCATGAGATTGCAAGGGTATGCAATTTTTGACATTACACCAACATCGGATAATGTCTCTTGTTCTAAATGTGTGAATGATAATGCGAGGGCCATGGGACCTACATAATTTTCCTCAGCCCCCTTGCAACTTCTAGATTTTTGTTGATGTTGGGGAACTATGTTAAACTTGGGGTTATGGTTTTAAGTGGTATTTCTAAATAGTGGTTTGGTGGTTTGTTGCGGAAGGGCTAGTTTTTCTATTAATACTAGTTTTGTAAGGAAGTTTGTTAGGTGGCAATGGGTCAACTTCCCATTGGTTCTTTGTTGTTATATTTGTATGATAGTTTTGTTGATGGACCTAGTGGCCTCCTTAGCACTAGCATCCTAGGGAAATAGATCGTTTGTGGTTTCATGGCTCCTAGGCCTTACTAGGTATAATAACAAAAAAAAGAAATCTTTTGTTCTTTTCTTTTTTCCAAATTGAAATAAAAATATAATTATTTATTTTCAATTCTAAATAAGAACTTGTACATTCAATTACTATTTTAATTATAATAATTAAATTAATTGAATTCTAAATCTCTTTGATTATATTTCTAAAAGATATTAGAAATTATAATTATCTAACTACATAATTAAAATAAAGTCTATGTATTAAACAAATAATTCATCACCATGATTATTTATTATTATTAATTAATTAAATTTATAAACATCAAATAAATAATTAAATACTATAATTATTTATTTTCAATTAGTTAACTATCTTAATTTGTTTTATTATTAATTGCCTACACAATTGGATCATTTCAAGATCCTTCCATGCTAGGACCTAGTTTGCCTTCGCTAGTACTTGTACCTTGACACACAAAATAATCTCACCATAAAACCTTGGTAGCATTGTTAGACAACAATAGAAATCATAATAAAATATCTACATAAGCAATTAACTAGGTTAATTAACCATCAGCAATGTAATCACACATTACGCTCCAAGTTATTAAATCAACAATTTGCACTAAAAATAGAAACATTAGTTCAGAACTAATTTGCCACAAAATGGAACATTTTATATTACAAATGGATAAAAAATGAGGGATGTTACATTGTTACAGTCTAAAAGAGGATATGATAGAATTCATTGAATAGATTCCTATATAATGATACCTTTTGAAGCCCTTTTTGTAATGTTAGGTTTTTGGCTAAGTGTTTGGAAAACCATAGACAATTTTGTGTTCAGAGAATGTTAGCACCTGATAATGCCACTCCCATATTTTGTGCGATACTTATCTAACTAGCAAAAGTATTGTCAAGTAGTTTAAATTTGTGTGTAATTAACTAAGTGATAGCCACAAATGCAAGTGATAGCTATATTCATGCAAAGTATGTCATGAGTTATGCTAAAGTTAGTTGGCACATGAGTCATCAAGCACTTAGGTAAAGTGTTATAAAACCCATAATTATAATAATCAAATAGACTTGAGTTTAGTAGAGAGAAGCATTGATAATAGTAGAGAGATGCTTTGAGACTATAAATGGTTGTAGAGGATGAATATAAATGAATCTAGTTCTTTATGTCTATGTGCATGTTTACTTTTAAGTAAGCTTAGCTTCGAATCTTGCATGTGTAGTTACTGGCTTTAGATAAATAGTCCAATGCATGAATTTCTAGTGAGGGTGTAAGTGCACAAGGGAACTACAACAATGAGTTAATTATGGAGTAGGAAGCTAGAGAGACAGAGAAATGGTTAACAAACACCACACACTACAAGATGGAAAAACTACAAATTGCATCAAAGAAGCACAACTTCAAGTTGGAGGAAGAACATGATCCTTCCTTGCAATCTTATTTAGGTTATAAGACATTAGTTGCATTTTTTACTTCTATGTCCTATTCTAGGTTTGCACTCTCTAGTGAACACACTGGGATGCTGAGAGGGGAGGGGGTAAATCAACATATATAAAAACTTAACTACTTTATTTGTAGATCAGATTAAGTTACTTAGAGAACAAAAAGTAAAACATGTACCACATTTATCAACACAATCACACTAGGATTTTTACATGGAAAACCCAAAATTGGGAAAAACCATGGTGATTCTTAGCTCACAATATAATGCTCACTGGTATATAAGTTTACAACATTATTTTAGGGCTATAACCCAAGGAAGCTAGAACTCCCTAAAAAAATCTCCTGCTACAAAGAATTACAATGAGAACATAACTATGAACTACTATGAAAGAAGCACCTGACTTATGTTGATGTTGCATTTCTCTTTTTCTGTACAATTACTCCATCATACTAACTTTGCACACTTCATACTGTTCATTCTACACTATCACATTCGCACACACTTATATACTCCACAAATGAATTTGTTCTTCTATATATATCCTCCACAACATCTCAAAACATTGATTAGGTTGGCACCAAAAAGACTCTTAGTTGAAATGTGTGATTTTCCACAAGTCGGCATCAAACATATACAATATGAAGAGTAAATAGGATGTGGATCACAACACTTCATAACAGGATCCAAAAAACATCACTACACATCCTCCAATGCCAAAACAACCAATCAGAATCCACCGCATATGAAGGAAATTGAACTGCCAACCCAAACAATAGTACCACTGATAACTGACCATCTTCACATCATCAAGGAGAAGCCAAAAACCTTATGCAGACCAAGATTTGAACCATGTATCTTCTAAACACTATCCATACACCATTCTCCTGAAGTATCTAATCAGTATATGCATCCGCAAAAATAAGAAACATGTTGAACTAATGAAAACAGGGCATTCCAGACAGATTGTGATATTCCAAGACTTAGGATTTTGCATTGCAGTACACCAAATCATCTGAAACTCTTAGAAATGAACTTATGCACTATTATGAACACATTCCTGATCTACACGACCTCATCTATCACTTCCAAAGAAAATCAAAGACTTAACTCAAGTATATTGTAATCCGGAGGATAGTCATATACAACTCTTTAATAATTGACTTGAGTACCTTATGCAATATAGGAAATAAGAGAGAATTACATGTGGTTCAAACCTAAGATACTATGAAGCATGTAGAGTCTCTGCAGACACTCATATAGCTGATCTATACCTTCTCCATCTTCCGCAAGTACTCAAACATGTATTCTATAGAATACTTCTGCATCTAGAACTGTCTGTATTACTTCTGTCATTTGAAAACTGATCTTGTGGAGCATCAAGGTACTTGATACATCAAGGAAGCGTGTATTACACATCTCCAAACATATTCTTCAAATTGTATGGGCACAAATTCTCTTCTAGAGGAATGCAGAGCATTCCAACGGGTCTCCATCATTGCTTTACACAATCAATTCACAGTCCAGAGCTCTACCACTTATAACTTTCTTTGTTGAAGGTGTAATGAGCTAAAATATTAGATATAGTATGTCCATATGTCAATCAACTTAGCTTCTTAATCGCAAGACTAAATATTTCTTTGTGGAGGAATGCAGACCAAAATATTGTAACTCTGCCTTAGGATATATGTTGTGAAAGCCTTAGCCCAACTTCTATAACTTTTCTCTAAGTATGGTACACTAGAATGGTAGGATATTAGTGTAGGCATGCTAGAAACATGTTAGAACATATGTACTAACCTCCGTATCATACTTAGACATCAAGAAGATTTCCATTCTTACACTTGGATAGGTTTTATCTATCTAGTAGGTCTTCCAGACTGACCTCCCTTAAGCATGTTGATCCTATGTTTATAACTTAGTCAAATTGTCTCTCTCAAATCTTCCACTAACCTTCAACTTCAACATCTCTAACCTCGGGTTAACACATATAGGGTTGGCATCAATGACAACACATATTTCCAACAATCTCCCCCTTTATCATTAATGGCAACACCAAAACAAAATGTGTACAAACACTCCCCCTTAGATGTATATTCCTCTCTCTCCCCCTTCGACATCAAGAACAAAGGGCCTAACATCTTATATCATAACAAAACTATATAAACTCCCCCTTATTATATGATTTCTACAAACAGTACTCCCTTGAGATGGAAATCCCTCAAAAACAAATGCTATGTACATAGTATGACACTATTGGTGTTCCTAAGTCTATATACATCAAAAAATTTCTTATCTACAATACTCTTGCAACTCACTTAGAAGGTAGAGTGGCTTTGTAGATTACCTTGAGTTGCATAAGACTGGATACCCAAATTGCTTTCTCTGAGGCAAGAATGTGATTTTGAAATTAAAATTTCATACATAAGTCCTTAGTCTCATCTATGTTGCTTGGTGTCTTCATCTTCTGCTCAATCTTCTTAGCTTCACTTAGCAACCCTGACAATGAAGCAAGCCTCAAATTGACTGTTTCCCTTAGCTGACCAAATTTTTTCTTTATCTATTCTCTCTGGTCCTATAGTTGTGACATTTGTGCATGAAGGTTTTCAATTTGTGCCCTGGTTGCTCCATTCTTATCTTTTGACAAGTCATATACTTCGGCCAATTTTGAGATATGTGACTCAATAGAGTCAATCTGAGCTTTGATGTTCTTGGTGGAACTTGGCCATCTTAAGAAGAATAGCTATAATGTAGTGGCTTCATCAATGCACCCCTTAAATATCTTCAAATTTTCTTGTAGTTTTTTATGTGCATTGGCACATTTGTCAGACATCTCAGCCAACCTTTTATCACTTATCCTCCTTAACGCCTCTTGTTCTATTTTTTGCTCCATATGAGAATAATGATCCTTAAAAGAATCCATCAACAACTTTAGCTTTTGCTTCAAAGGCAGAGAGGGATCAATACTTACTTCTGGTAAGCCTTCCTGAATCAACTTAACTACATCTTCAGCTAATCTTGTCTTCTTCAAGTTTTCTTGTAGGAATTTTTTTCTTGTTGAAGCATGCAATATATCACCAAGTTGAAGTTTGTGAAGGGGTGAAATGTTTGACAAATCTACTTGCCCTTCATAAGTAAGGATCTACAGAAGTTGAGTTGTAATTACTAGTTGGAACTGCATTTGCAAATCTAATAGGTCTTTGAAAGAGTCTGACCCTGAAGAACTCTGACCTATATCACCAGAGGTGTCCTTAACATCCTCATCTTGCTTCTCCTCTATTTCATCTTGATCCTTTTCATCTTGTTTCTCCTCACTCTTCTTTGATTCATCCTAAACTTTCACTTCTTGTTCCACCTCAAGGTTATCCTCTCTTCTTTGCTCATCTTTCCATGTATTCTCTGAAGGGAGGTTCTCATGTTTTGCACCAGAATCAGTGTTGTCTAGAGGGGGTGTACTTACTTTATCTTGACCCTTTGTGTTTTGTGTCTTAGTATTCTCTAGAGGGGATATATTTATTGTTATCTTATTTTTTCCTCTATTCAGAGCCAAATAGTCCACCTAGTATTTTCCTTGAAAATCCCACTTTAAGGTCCCTATAAAGCAAAAGTGCCAAATTTCCTAGGAAGCCTTGCCTAAAGAACCTTACCATTGGAAAGAGCTTGAAAAAATAGGTAGGGTTGCTTTTTACAACACCTTGAAATTCGGCCAAACAAAGAAGTTATTCATGGTCAAAAGTTTGGGTCAACATATAGTTCAAATGTTCATTTGGCGGGCTTGCAGATCTCCATCGGCCTTAGAAGATGTTGAAAAAATTAGGTTTTATGCATTTTCTGAATATATATCGGGCCAAGGAGAGACATATACATTTTGGGAATCTCCCGCAGGTCCCTGGGAATATTCCTGGTTTGTATATCGGCGATATGCAAGTGTGACATACAAGGTATATTGTGCATCTATCGCATTTTTCTTCAAGTTTCCCTTTTTGTATGTTTGGAAGGTTTGTATGTTTGCCTTTGTAATTTCAACATACAAGCAAATATACATTCGCTGGAAGGATGCAAGGGCAGATACAAGGATGGAATATACATCGCAGATCCCTGGTATATTCGCTAAATGTATATTGGGTCTGCATGTATATTTGGCTCATACAATGGAGATATACAAGGAAAGAAATATACAAAGTAGGAGATGCATTGTAGGGGATGCATTGCAAGAATATTCCCTCTTGTATATCGGGTTTCAAGTGCATTTTGTGTTGTATGTTTGCACATGCAATGAAAGGGTACAAGGTTTTCAAACATGCAGGTGCATCCGCTACAGTGGAATGCACATTCATCCTTGTATGTTTCTTTGTATATTTCACTTGTATGTTTTGAATATACATGTGAAACATACAGAGAAACATACAAAGGCCGAATGTGCAAGAGGTGGGGCCCGCGCGCATGCAAGGCTAATTGTATATCAGAGATACAAGGGACCTTCGCCAGAGATACATTTGCTACAGTGGCTTGTATATTTTGCTTTGTATGTTTTCACATACAAAGCCGATATACAAACGTTTATATACAAGCCGGACCTGATTGCATTTTTAACTTGTTTTATTAAAATTTTCGGGTCTGGCTTGTATATGGGTGATTATATATTACGATATACAAGTTAGTGATATACAAAGATCGAAGATACAGGTCGGACCTGACAGAGCAGTCAAATATAGTTAATGGTTAGTTTGGGGTCCGCGGCTTGTATGTTTGCAGATACAAAGGAGGTTAGATACAACCCGGATTTCAAAATGTTTCCCATCTGCTTTTTAAGAGTTTGAAGTCCGTGACTTGTATATACAAGGGCCATTGTATGCATATGCGAGTCGCAATTACAAAGGGCAAAATGCATGTTTGCATGTGCTAGTTGTTTGTATATTTGCTTGTATCTTTGCATATACAAGCTGATATGCAAGGGAGTTTTCAGCCAGACATGATGCATTGGCAGCTTATTTTTGGGTCTTTCCGAAGGCCGATGGAGGGTGTAGTTCTTCAGTGATGGGTCTCGGCTTTGGTACAGCGGCAAATCAGGAGGTGCCACATGGCAGGGGTGAATGCATATACAAAGGCTCTTGCATAGACAAAGCAATTTCAAATGCATCTTTCTGGAGCGATTGTAGAGGCCTTTTGGCGCTAAAGAGCAGAGATACATACAAAGGGGTTTGTACATGTAAAGTCAGATTCAGAGCTATCTTTAGAAGCTGATATACATGCAGATGTAGAAGCGATATATACAGGCAGTTGACCAGATCTTTGACCGCCTATATCTTCCCCATTTCAGCGAATTTCAACATGTTGTAGGAGGCAAAAGTACATATTTTTGCCTCCTCTTTCATTTGAGTAGGTTTTTGGGGAGATTTTCTAGTTTTCATTTTTCAGATTTGGCTCTGCATGTTTTGGCCAGTACAACGTTTCAGCAGCGACATTTGATATTCAAACGCAGATATTTGTTGCATTTATTGCTACAAATCGATGACTATGCAGCTTGCATTGAAGACCTGGAAAATATCTTCTATCTGCCTAGTTTCAGATCTTTTTGTGCCATAACTTCTTGTAGGTGGATGTCCCTTCAGGCAGAGATATTTTCTAATACATAGCCCATCGGCAAAATTGATGGGAAGGGGCTGAGGCCAAAATGAAATGATATATATACATGTAAAACCAGATGTATAGGGGTTGGTTGTTCTTCTGGGCTATTCTTTGTAATGGCTATTTGGCCTCTATGATCAATATAAACTGGTATTTTTGCCTCTCTCTTATTATTTTTTGGCCTGTGTCTGCTCTTCTGGACCTCTCTAAAATTAATATGGGTCTGTGTAATGTCTTTCCAGCTATGAGATTATTACTGTGTCTATTCAGTTACAGCCAAACACATTTAAATCTGGTGTATCACTTAGTTTATTTCAGCATTTCTTTTCAGCATTCCTTCTAACCCTTTTCCCAGTAAGCATTAGCACTAGGTTTAGATGAATTTCTCTGAGCATTAGGCTTAGAGAGAGGAAGCCGGCCTTCTCCGGAGGTCTGATCTCATTTAGCAAAGTCCCACACTTAGAGATCAGTCCCATGTTACTCCAGTTTGCAGAGGTTTCATAGCTGTATGCAAGGGTGCAAAACTGAGTGATAACATTTATTTCACCTTGATCTCCTAAGTTTTGTGCTTCTATGTTTTCTAGAGGAACAGTCTCCTTATCTTTCTCAGTCATGTCTTCTTTATCCACTTTATCGTCAAAGGCTGACAAATCTATATCCTGAAGAGGTACATCTGGTATATCTAGAGGAACTTGTTCCTCATCTGTCACCTTAGCATTCTTCATTTCCTCAAGAATTTTTATAGTTTTCTCTAATGTTTCCTTCTCCCATCTCTCTATTTCTTCCTTGTCTTTTCCCATCAGGATATTTATTCTTCTTTTTGTTCTAAATTCTTTCGCTTGTTTTTGAGAAACTTTAATTTTCTCTTCATCAAAAATAGATGGACCAACCTTTTCAATTGCATTTTTTTCTCATCTCAGCCTCTTTTCCCATGGCTTCATTTCTTATGTTGGTGAGTAGGTCTACAAGGCTTACATGAAGCTAATCAATGAACTCAATTAGGGCCACATTGAAGGCCACCATGTACCTAATTATTGCTTCCTCAATTGTAGCTTTGTCATTAGAAGGCATCTTATCATAGAGATCTGCAACTCATTCAAAGCACCATGTTGTACTATAGCATTCACAATGGCCTTAAGCTATAGAGGCTCATGCTCAAATTCTTCTTGAGAAGTTTCTTTTGTTTTCTTTGCTTTTCCTTTTCCTTTTCCTTTTCCTTTGGTGGTTTCTACTTCTTCCTCTCCTTGTCTTACTCTTTTCTTCCTTCTTTCAAGCATACCAGATTCTTCTTCTTCTTCATCATCTTCTATGTTCACCAGATTGATCTTTCCTCTCTTTTCTTGGACCTTAGGTCTATGTGTTACAAGTATGTGCCTAATCGGTGTTGTCATTGATGTCAACATATCCTTGTTGTCATTAGTGTCAACTGTATCTTATTCTATTACTTGTTTAGAAGACTTGTATGTTGAGGATATTGAGAAAATTAGCCTCTCCGGAAGAAACTAGTGAGCTACAAAGAAGTGTAGTATAGACAATAAGTTGTATGTTGAAGAACAGTCTAGTAAACTGCTCTGCATTTACTCCTACTTGAAGATCGTGTTCTGTGGATCAGAAGTAAGTTAGAGGTATGACTAAGGATGTTGTATTCTAGGTTTGAATCCTCCACATGAAGATCTGAGTGAGTTGTGATCACCAAGGTGAAACTTGCTTTTTCTATAAGTTCAGTTGGGACAGGAAGAAAGTATTTTGCTCTTCATTCCTCCGCAATAAAGTATTTGGTTCTGTGGTTCTATAGGGAAGTCTGGGATGATGATAAGTGCCTACAGTTGCAATGGTTCATGGTTTAGTGGTCCATAATCTATCTTTCTTTTATGACAATTGAAGACAGTAAAGTTCATGTGTTCTAGTGAGAAGATTCCTATGGATAAAGTTGTTAGATCTAGGGCACACAACTGAGAGGGGGGGTGAATCAGTTGTTCAAAAACTTGCTTCTACTTCAAACACTTGATTCTTCTTTGTTATTTAATAGCATATCAGTTAACCATCCATGAAAGCATAATGCATAAACACAAGAGCAGATCAACATCAACACATTGGACACCAAGATTTTGACGTGGAAAACCCGGTTAAGGGAAAAACCACGGGGTGATTAACCCAAGGATTATTCTCTGTTAGAAGAATAATAAAAATGAATGGCACATGCCAATTAGGGCTCACTGCCCGAGCACACTGCTCACAAAGAGGCACACTGCCTACAAGAGACACACTGTCTACAAAGTGATAAGAATCACAAACTTGAACTGGAGATTGACATCTTTACCATGTCTAGATCAGTTCCATTTAAGCCTGAGATACTTCTGTTCTACCCTTCACTCTTTCACTATACCACTCTCATCCGCAACTTAACCCACTTTGAAATGAACTCACAAACCTTTATTTATACGAGACATTGACTTAGGAACAATCATCTAAGTCGGCAATCAACCATAAGGACATTTGCAAGATGATTAATACATCCTGTCGGCCACCACAAGAACATTCGCAAGATGAACAACTCATCCGGTCGGCTAGTCTGAGCAAGAACTTCATCCGGAAGAATATCTTCAATTCTGAGCTCTACCACCAATGCGGACTGACAACATAACCTCAACATGATCCAAGAACCTTCACAAGCTTGCCTGATTAACCAGGTACATCTGTACTTCCTCTACTCACTGGAATCTCTTCTCCTCTTCATCCGAAACTTCAAGAACACAGTCTGTCGCCACTGTCATATTGAAAAAGGTGCTTCCGAACCTACAAACTTTGTACAAACCGAGATGACACATCTTAAGGACATCCCAAACACTCCTTCGAATCCGCAGAGTCTGACAATGCTCCTCTGGATCTCATTGGACCTTTTTGTAACACTCTGTCACTCCGGAACAGCTCCTGGAACCGGTTCTACTTGACTGATCACAACTTTTTCATATCTTCATGCGGACCTCTAAAATCTTAACTGGATCATCTCAAGACTCATATCTACAAACCCATTAATCTACATCCTCTGATTCTCAACCTATTGAGTACATTTGCCTTCTTCTTATCATTGTTCTTCACTGTTCTTGATTGAGACTACTTTTCTTAATATCCTCAACACACAGCTCATCCAAACCTTCTTACCAATGCAATATGAGTATGTTGACATCAATGACAACACTGGTTAACCTCATACTTGCAACAATCTCCCCCTTTATCATTGATGGCAACATATAATGTAAAAAACCATCAAGACAAGAACTTCTCTTTTCTGTCACAGCTCCCCCTATCAGCAATAACTCTTCACATGTCTTCTCTTCCTTTACTGCTCCCCCTTTGATCATCAACCACTTGTTTTTCACATGTCTTCTCTCCCCCTTTGACATCAATGGCAAAGGGCTCACTTGCACTTGTAACATATCAAAATCATACCAGCTGCTCCCCCTTAGTAGCAACTCCCCATCATCAATCCGGATCACAAGATGTGACTGTGATATCCACCAGACTGATGCACATCAGTGCATCCTAGTTCATCACCGGAGGGGCCATGACCCCTAACTTCTCCCGGAGATACTCAAAAGAGTCCTTGGGGAGAGGTTTAGTAAAAATATGTGTAATCTGATCCTTGGAGGGTACATACTCCAATCTGACTTCATCCTTGTTCACTTGTTCTCTCAGAAAGTGAAACTTGATAGATATGTGCTTGGTCTTAGAATGCAATATCAGATTCTTAGAAATATTAATTGCACTTGAATTATCATAGAAAATTGTGATAGGCTCCTCATATTTAACTTTAATGTCTCTTAGCATCTGCTTCATCCATAAGATTTGAGTGCAACTACCTGCTGCTGCAATGTATTCTACTTCAGTTGTAGACAAAGATATTGCATCTTGTTTCTTGCTTAGCCAAGAAACCAATCTCTTTCCCAAAAAGAATGCTCCACCACTGGTGCTCTTCCGGTCATCCACATCTCCTGCCCAATCTGCATCTGTATATGTATGAAGAGAGAAATCTGGATCTTTAGGATACATAGACCATACTCAACTGTTCCTTTCAAGTACCTAAAAATTCTTTTGATTGCCATAACATGAGATTCTCTAGGATCAGCCTGAAATCTTTCCACAAGACCAACATCTTGCATTATATCTAGTCTAGTTTGAGTGAGATACAACAATCCACCAATCATTATCTATACTTTGTCTAATCTACCTTTGGAGAGTCATCATCTTTATTCAACTTACATTCGGTTGCCATAGGAGTGTTCATTGGCTTTGAATCTTCCATACCGAATTTCCTCAACAATTCTTTCACATATTTGGTCTGAGAAATGAAGATCCCTTTCTTTGTTTGAGTAATTTGCAAACCCAAGAAGAAATTCATTTCACCAAGCATAGACATTTCAAACTCACTTTTCATCTGATTTGCAAAAGTTTTGCACATACTATCTCTTCCTCCAAAAATGATATCATCCACAAACACTTCAACAATCAAAATATTTTGATGATCAATTTTGAAATATAAGTTACTGTCAGCAGTACCTTTGTTGAATCCAATCTGCACAAGATGCTTATCCAACCTTTCAGACCATGCTCTTGGGGCTTGCTTCAATCCATACAATGCTTTCTTCAACTTGCAGACCTTATCATCATTATCAGACAACTGAAATCCATCTGGTTGTTCAATGTATACTTCTTCTTCCAAATCACCATTTAGGAAGGCAGACTTGACATCCATCTGATATACCTTGAAGTCTTTGAAGGCAGCATATGCAAGAAATAATCTGACTGCTTTAATTCTTGCTACCGGAGCAAAGGTTTCTTCAAAATCAATTCCTTCTATTTGAGAGTAGCCTTTGTAGACCAATCTGGCTTTGTTTCTGATAACTTCATCAACCTCATTTAGTTTGTTCCAGAAGACCCATTTGGTTCCAATCACATTCTTGTTTCTAGGTCTGGGAACAAGATCCCAAGTGTGATTTTTTTCAATTTGCATCAACTCTTCTTCCATTGCTTTTGTCCAATTTTCATCATTGCATGCTTCATTTATTGTCTTAGGTTCAATCTTTGAAATCAAACAACATTCATCTGAATTTTGAGCAATTTTCCTCCTTGTTTGTACCCCTTTGCTTTTGTCACCTATGATCTAATCTTCAGAGTGATTTAAAGTTACATACCTTGGAACTTTGAGAGTCTCTTGCACTGTTGTTTCTTGACCAGTTTCATTCAGACAAACCTCTTCTTCTTGATTTACTAGATCAGTCTGAATCTGACTTTCAGGAAGGGATTGAGTTCCTTGAATCAGAGCACCATCCTGATCATCTTCATCATATTCATAAAACCTTGAGGGCTTTTCAATTCCTTCATCAACCTTCACATTTGTACTTTCTATCATCTTTTTCAGTCTCTTATTGTAACATCGGTATGCTTTGCTTTGAGTAGAGTAACCCAAGAAAATTCCTTCATCACTTCTAGCATCAAACTTTCCTAGATCTTCATCTCTTTTGATGTAACACTTGCTACCAAATACTCTGAAATATCTCACAGTAGGAGTTATACCAAACCAAAGTTCATAAGGAGTCTTACCAGTATTGTTTCTTATTTGAACTTGGTTAAGAGTGTAGACTGTAGTGCTGACAGCTTCTCTCCAAAACATCTGAGGAACATTTGCTTCCATCATCAATGTCCTGGAAGCTTCCTGGATGGTCCGGTTCTTTCTCTCAACTACTCCATTCTACTGTGGAGTCCTAGGAGCAGACAACTATCTCTTTATGCCATGCTTCTCACAAAAGTCTATGAATTCACCACCTCTATCAGACCTTAGACACTTTAGTTTCAATCCGGTTTGATTCTCTACCATAGCTTTGAAGATTTTGAACTTCTCAAGGGCTTCTGATTTCTCTTTTAGGAAGGTAACCCACATCATCCGGGAATGGTCATCAATTAGCAACATGAAATATCTATCACCTTGCATACTCTTGATTCTTGTCGAACCACAAAGATTAGTATGTACTAATTCCAACAATCCGGTAGTGGACTAATCCTTGCTTTTGAAAGAGACTCTGCTCTGTTTACCTAGCTGACATTCTTTGCACAAACTATTTGTAGGTTTCACCAATTTTGGAAGATCTCTTACAGCCTGAATATTGCTTATCTTGATGATGTTATCAAAATTTACATGACACATCCTTCTATGCCATAGCCAACTCTAATCAACTTGAACAAACAGACAACTTTTATTTGAACCAACCAGATGGAAGATATTACCTTTAGTTTGAGTACCGGATGCAATCTCAGTTCTGGAGCTTGTAAAGATTCTGCATCTTCCATTCTTGAACCAGAGATCATAGCCTTTATCCACTAACTGACCAACACTGAGAAGATTGTGCTTCAATCCTTCAACATATAGTACATTACCAGTTTTGCTCTTTCCATCAAAAGAAATAGTTCCCCTACCTCTGATTCTGCCAGCAGAATTGTCACCAAACTTTACCATTCCTCCTTCATACTTTTCTAAATCTAAGAACTTGTTCTTGTCACCAGTCATATGGTGAGAGCATCCACTGTCAATAACCCAATCATCCTTTTCTTCAATTTGGGCAGCCAAAGCTCTTTCTACAACCTTATGATTGACAGATTCAGAGGATATTAAATCTTCTTCCTTGATGGCAATAAACACCCATTCATTTCCGAATTTGCTTCCTATTTCTGATTCATCATCTGTTACTCCTTCATTGTCATCTTCTTCATGAACATAATAGCAGTTCTTTTGAAACCTTTGTCTGTTGGTATTAGACCTTGCAGATCTTTCTGGACATCTTAAAGCAAAATGACCAATCTTATTGCAGTTGAAGCACTTAAAGGGTAGTTTTCCTTCATACTTACTAGATCCTCTTGGCAGTCTTTTTGCAATGAGTGCTTCAAGTTGAGCTGTTTCTGCTTCTTCCTCTTCCATATCTTTCCTTGCTTGTTCATACCATGACAGCTTCCTTGAAGAGTTCTCTCCTGGATCAAATTTTTGTTTGCCTTTCACATAGGCACTGGCTTTGAATGCAGATTCAGTCTTGGGGGGATCATCTCCAAACTCAGTCATTTCAAATGCAACCAGTTTGCCAGCCAGTTGCTCTCTTGTGACAGTTGTATGGGCTCTGAATTCATCAATGGCAGCAACCTTGATTTTGTAGGCAGCAGGAAGGGATCTAAGAATTTTGCAAACAATTTCATTTTCATCCAGAACTCCACCAGCATTCCTGATTCCACACACTAGCTCATTCACTCTTGGCATAAAGGTAGTGATATTTTCATCATCTCTCATCTTCAATCTTTCAAATTTTCCTTTCAGACTTTGCAACCTTGCACTCTTGACAAACTCATCTCCTTCATACAAAAGTTTCAGTTTAGTCCAGATCTCATATGCAGTTGGTAGGTCAATAACATTTGAGAGATCTAAGTCATTCAATGCACTTAGAAGAGCTTCCTTGGTCTGCAAATTATTTTCAGCATCTGTGATTTCATTCAGAGTTGTCAGACCACCCTGTGGAGGTACAAATGGTTTTGAGACCATGGCCAAGTATGCTTTTCCCATACACTCCAAGTGACATTTCATGCGACCTTTCCAGAGAGTGAAGTCGGTTCCATCGAACTTCAGACTATCCTTCTTGTATGACAACATCTTGGATTTCCTCAAGCGGTTACGCTCCTTTCAGAGGAACTTGGCTCTGATACCAATTGTTAGATCTAGGGCACACAACTGAGAGGGGGGGTGAATCAGTTGTTCAAAAACTTGCTTCTACTTCAAACACTTGATTCTTCTTTGTTAGTTAATAGCATATCAGTTAACCATCCATGAAAGCATAATGCATAAACACAAGAGTAGATAAACATCAACACATTGGACACCAAGATTTTGACGTGGAAAACCCAGTTGAGGGAAAAACCATGGGGTGATTAACCCAAGGATTATTCTCTGTTAGAAGAATAAGAAAAATGAATGGTACATGCCAATTAGGGCTCACTGCCCGAGCACACTGCTCACAAAGAGGCACACTGCCTACAAGAGACACACTATCTACAAAGTGATAAGACTCACAAACTTGAACTAGAGATTGACATCTTTACCATGTCTGGATCAGTTCCATTTAAGCCTGAGATACTTCTATTCTGCCCTTTGCTCTTTCACTATACCACTCTCATCCGCAACTTAACCCACTTTGAAATGAACTCACAAACCTTTATTTATACAAGACATCGACTTAGGAACAATCATCTAAGTTGGCAATCAACCATAAGGACATCCGCAAGCTGATTAATACATCTTGTCAGCCACCACAAGAACATTCACAAGATGAACAACTCATCCGGTTGGCTAGTCTGAGCAAGAACTTCATCTGGAAGAATATCTTCAATTCCGGGCTCTACCACCAATGCAGACCGACAACATAACCTCAACATGATCCAAGAACCTTCACAAGCTTACCTGATTAACTAGGTACATCCGCACTTCCTCTACTCACTGGAATCTCTTCTCCTCTTCATCCGGAACTTCAAGAACACAGTCTGTCACCACTGTCATACTGAAGAAGGTGCTTCCGGACCTCCAAACTTTGTACAAACTGAGATAACACATCTCAAGGACATCCCAAACACTCCTTCCAATCCGCAGAGTCTAACAATGCTCCTCCAGATCTCACCGGACCTTTTTGTAACACTCTGTCACTCTGGAACAGCTCCCGAAACTGGTTCTACTTGACCGATCACAACCTTTTCATATCTTCATGCGGACCTCTGAAATCTTAACTGGATCATCTCAAGACTCATATCTATGAACCCTTTAATCCGCATCCTCTAATTCTCAACCTATTGAGTACATTTGCCTTCTGCTTATCACTGTTCTTCACTGTTCCTGATTGAGACTACTTTTCTTAATATCCTCAACACACAGCTCATCCAAACCTTCTTACCAATGCAATATGAGTATGTTGACATCAATGACAACACTGGTTAACCTCATACTTGTAACAAAAGTGGTTAAGGTTCATGCGGTTGCTCTTGATGATTATAGTGTGATTGTGGATGTCTCCTAATCATGTTCCTATCTAGATTTTGGTCCACATTAAGAAATTGAGATGGTGTGTGAAGATTGTTCCTAGATAATGTAGCATGTAACTAGTCTTGGCCAACCTGGTTGATCCCAGTGATTGCGAAGATCTCTGGAAGATTGTGGAAGCATGTTGTGGCATGGAAGATCATGTTTGAGTCCCAGCTAAGGCATGGCATGATCTGTATTTCATTTCCTTTGTGCATTGTTGTAATAGGTGATCATTCCAAGGTTGATGTAGTGTATAAATACTTGTAGTTGAGTCATAGAAAAGGTGTACTTAAGAAAAAAATGAAAAGATATTAAGAAAGGTCCAAAAGGCAGAGCAGAGAAGAGGCAGAGGAAAGAAGAGGAAGAGTAGAGTAGAGCAAAGCAAGGGAATTATCATACTTTAGTTGCAAATATAGAAAGGTGTTGATCATGGCAGTAAGTCTAGCAATAAGCCACCAGTAGGGTTTAATAGCCCTTATTGTAATCTTGCTAGGTTTAGGGTTGAGGCAGTGAGCCTGCTAGACCTAGTTGTTCTTCATGGAAGTAAGCCAATATGTTTAGGCCTGTGGAGTGACTAAGCCTGAACATCATTATTTCAAGATTGCAATATATATTGAGAGTTAATCCTCTCCGTAGTTTTTCCCCGCCTTGGGGTTTTCCACGTAAATCTAGTGTCTCTTGTGTTTGATGTTGTATCTGTGGTTAAGTTTTTGATTTCATGCACTCATTGTTAAATCATAATAATTGTGGATAAGTGATGAATGTTTAAATTACAAAAAGTGTTTAAGTTTTTGTGACAACTAATTCACCCCCCCTCTCAGTTGTTTGGCGCATATCAACACTATGTTTCTTTGTCTTTACAGACTTAGTCTATACCGAAACTTTAGTAGCAGTTCTTTTCTTGGTAGAAGGTGTAGGAACATGTCCTGAGAATTTTGAAGAAGTAGCAGTAGTAGGGACAAACCTACTTGTCCTTCTAGGAGTTTGTGAGGCAGAGGTGGTTGGAGGTTCTTCTGCTGAACTCTTAGGAGTATTAAGAATTTCTTCCAATTTTGACTTCATCTTCTCTATTTTTTCCTCCACATCCTTCCTAATTGTTTTGTTGGTGATTTCATTATAATTTCCAAATCTTTCAACAACAAGATCCTTGGGCTTGTTGAGTAACATATCAGCATATCTAACCAAATCATATTCAAACACCTCATAAGGCAAGGTGGTTATCCATAAATTTATTGGCTATACTACCTTCATATAACAATTGTCTTTATCCACCATAAAGGTTATATCATTTTTGTACTTCTTTACAACTTTTGTAGGTATCCTCTCCCTTGTCTGCATGTCATTTTGAAATGTTTTGAAGAATCCCCAAAACAATGTGTCATATTTTTTATGATCAGGAAAACTACACATATAGTACTTGATTTGATGAGCAACAAGGGTGTCTACTTTCTATGCCATATTCTTCATTGCGGGTAATTTAGGAAATAGAACATAAGGCAAATAATTAAAGAACCATACCATAATTTGTACTTGATCTATGTGGTTCTCTTCAAATTGTCCAACAATTGCTGCCACAAGAGCATACGTAGGTTATGGTCCTTCCCTTCTTTCACCGTCTGATAAGCAGTGTAAATGGCAGTGGCAGTAGCAGTCCCCTCTTTGTTTGTGTAGTAAACTTTGTAAGAAATTCCCATAGTGGCATATTAGACCACTAAGTCTTCAATGTCATCCACAGTTAGGGTTCTTTTATCAAATTTCACTCCGGTAAGTCTCATCACTTCCTCATTCTTCATAGATTTCAATATAGGAACTAGTCTGGAGGAGCACAATCTAGTCACAACCCTAATTGCTTCCTTTGTGATCATGTGAGGTTGGTCAAGGCAAAATAAATCCTCATGGAATCGGCTTAATGCAATCCTGACCCAACCTTCTTCATAGCAAAAGTTGGGAAAGCCCTTCCATATGTCTAGTCATTTTGCCTCAACATTTGTAAACTCTGGCTTCAATTGAAAATCATCACCTAGCAGATGATCATTTTTGAATTGTTCCAACTTTAGGTGATCATACTCATCCAACTGTGAGTGGATGTATAGCTGGACATCCTCTGTATGCAACACATTAGAGGGAATGTGAGAAAAAGATCCATTCTTATTAGTCTCTATGGATTTCTATGGATGTTTCTTGAATTTTAGTCTTGGTCTCTCCACAACATCAACTACTACTAGTGTTGCCATGATAATACCTTAAAAAAACTAGGGTTTGACTAGCAAATTTGAAGAACACTTGATAATTTTGTCATTAGGGTTTGTACACAAGCTCTGTTGAAGATCTTCTTCTCTCCTTTGCTCGTTCACACACTTGAATTCATTCAAATAAGATCAAATTTGATCAAGTATCACCTAAATAGGCTTCTCACCAACCCTGGCTGCTCCGCATTGATTGTATTTCTTTGTTCTATACCTAATCTTCTTTTTACTATATAGAGGTCTATGATCACTCATCAATCCTCTGCAAAAAGTCCATTTGCTCAAAAAAATTGATCAAACATCATCATACCATCAACCAGACATATCCATATCACTTTTAGCCATTATGCTGAGGAATTCAGCATCTTATGCATTTTAGGGGTTTTGAAAATATTTGCAGTTGCAACTCCCCCTGAACCAATACTTCCTCCTTTTAGTTTCTAGAGAATCCATCTGCACCAGGTAGAGGTGCAGATCCTTCCTTTACTTCATTTTCTTCCTTCTTCCTCCATGTCATATTCATTTCCTTCTTTTGCAGAGCAATATCAATCTTCTTTTGAGAAGCAGGTCTTACATTCTTTCCCTTGCAGAACCTTGCAATGTGTCCTGACTTATTGCAATTGTAGTAGGTGATATTGGTTTATAGAGCATAACCACTTCTTCTTACATTAGATCTACAATTGGCAGCCTTATGACCAAACCTGTTGCATGTGTAACAGTAACCATAGAAGAATTGAGAAGTCATAGCATTTTTCTTGCTCATGAAATCATTCTTCATCATTTTCCTTCTATATCCATTAGCCTTATGACTAACTTTGTTACAAGCATGACACTGACCATGAGAGTTCTCAGCATGGTACCTTGGAGGCCTGAATCAATTTTGATTCATCTTGCTTCTACATACAATAGCCTTGTGACCAAACTTATTACAAGCATAACAATTACCATTAAAAGCTTGAGAGTACCTAGTAGGAGCAGTTTGTTTAGGAGCATGCTTTCTGAAATTCTTCTTCTTATTCTTTCTATCTCTGGACAGGAATAAATACATCTCCTTTTGCATCTTCGAAGGTATTCTTCTTAGGATCTTTAGTGCAATCTTTTTATTCCTTTGTTTCAGACTTCCCTTCTATTTTGAAGTTATCATATAAGTTTGCAGATGCAATAGTTATAGGACTTTTTCCTTTTTCAAAACCAAGACTAGATTTTTCTTTTGATGGTTTTTTAGAGTTATTTATCTCATCAAGAATTTCAGAGCCTTCTTTCAGTTTTAACCCCTGGTCAATTTGTTCTTTTGTCTTTTCTATTTCTTTTCTCAAAGTGACAACATCTTCCTCAAGTTTTGAACATTCAGTAGCTTTCTCATTGAGCTTGATATTTAAACAGTCTTCAATCCTCTTGCCTTCTTTAACCATGATCTTCAAACTAGAGATCATATCTTCTCCCTCTTTGAGTTTAATGGCATCTCCTTTATCTCCTTCTATTTGAGCTTTTAGTTTGTCAATCTCTTCTTTTGATTCTTTAGCTCGTGTCTTCAATTTCACAATTGTCTCCTTTGATTTTTCAAGCAAGTCCTCATATTCCTGGTTTAGTTGTCTAGCTTCATCCAAATCTTTAAGTCTTGACTGGAGTTCTTCAAGGTCTACCTCATCTAAATTCAATTCCTAGCCTTTAGGTTCCATTGCTTCTAGATTTGGTTCTAGAGTAAATACATTGTTATCCATAGCTTCAGATTCTATGTGTTCAAGTGTAGGATCTACCTCAACTTGTTAGGCTTCTCAAAGGTATTTGGCTCTGATACCAATTGTTGAACACACTGGGATGCTGAGAGGGGGGGTGAATCAACATATATAAAAACATAACTACTTTTTTTGTAGATTAGATTATGTTACTTAGAGAACAAAAATAAAACATGCACCACATTTATCAACACAATGACACCAAGATTTTTACGTGGAAAACCCAAAATTGAGAAAAACCATGGTGAGTGTTAGCTCACAATATAATGCTCACTTCTATAAAAGTTTACAACATTGTTTTAGGGCTACAACTCCCTGAAGAAAGCTCACTGCTACAAATAATTACAATGATAACATAACTATGAACTACTATGAAAGAAGCATCTGACTTATGTTGATGTTGCAGTCCTCTTTTTCTACACAATTACTCCATCATACTGACTTTGCACACTTCATACTGCTCATTCTGCTCAATCACATTCGTACACACTTATATAATCCACATATGAATTTCTTCTTCTATATATCCTCTGCAACATCTCAAAACATTGATTAGGTCGGCACCAAAAATACTCTTAGTTGAAACGTGTGATTCTCCATAGGTCAGCATCAAACATATACAATATGAAGAGTAAATAGGTTGCGGATCACAAAACTCCATAACAGGATCTAAGAAACATCACTACACATCCTCCAATGCCAAAACAACCAATTAGGATCCAATGCATATGAAGGAAACTAGACTGTTAGCCCAAACAACAGTACCACTACTAACTAACCATCTTCACATCATCGGGGAGAAGCCAAAAACCTTATGCAAACCAAGATTTCAACCATGTATCTTCTCAACACTATCCATACACCATTCTCCTGAAGTATCTAATCAATATATGCATCTGCAAAAATAAGAAACATGTTGAACTGATGAAAACAGGGCATTCCAGACAGACTGTGATATTCCAAGACTTAGAATTTTGCATTGTGGTACACCAAATCATCTGAAACTCTTAGAAATGAACTTATGCACTATTATGAACACATTCCCAGATCCGCACGACCTCATCTATCACTTCTGAAGAAAATCAAAGACTTAACTTAGGTATACTGTAATCCAGAGGATAGTCATATACAACTCTTTACTAACTGACTTGAGTACCTTATGCAGTATAATAAATAAGAGAGAATTGCATGCGGTTCAAACCTGAGATACTATGAAGCATGTAGAGTCTCCACAGACACTCATATAGCTGATTTATACCTTATCCATCTTCCGCAAGTACTCAAACATGTGTTCTATAGAATACTTATGCATTCGAAACTGTTTGTATTGCTTCTGTCATTTGAAAACTAACCTTGCGGACCATCAAGGTACTTGATACATCAAGGAAGCATGTATTACACATCTCCAAACATATTCTCCAAACCACATGGGCACAAATTCTCTTCCGGAAGAATGCGAAGCATTTCAACAAGTTTCCATCATTGCTTTACACTATCAAATCACAGTTCGAAGCTCTACCACTTATAACTTTCTTTGTTGAAGGTGTAATGAGCTGAAGTCTTAGATATAGTACGTTCATATGTCACTCAACTTAGCTTCTAAACCACAAGACTAAATCTTGCTTTGCAGAGGAATGCAGACCAAAATACTGTAACTTTGCCTTAGGATATATGCTGTGAAAGCCTTAACCCAACTTCTGTAACTTTTTCTCTAAGTGCGGTACACCAGAATGGTAGGATATTAGTGTAGGCATGTTGGAAACACGTTAGAACATATGTACTCACCTCCACATCATACTTAGACATCAGGAAGATTTCCATTCTTACACTTGGACAGTTTTTCTCCATCTGCTAGATCTTTCAGGCTGACCTCCCTTAAGCATGTTGATCCTATGTATTTAACTTTGCCAAACCATCTCTCTCAAATCTTCCACTAACCATCAGCTTCAACATCTCTAACCTCAGGTTAACACATATAGGGTTGACATCAATGACAACACATATTGCCAACACTCTCTACTACAACTAAAATTTCTTCTATACAAGATTGGATTATTGACTTAAGGGCCATTCATCGTATCTATACTAGGTCAAAATCCCACTTTTCTACTCTCAATTATTATAACACAAAATATTTGTCAATAATTAGTCTTCCTTAGATGTTAAAGGGTAGGAAATATTGAAGAATTATTTTATCTTTGTCTTGTTTTGAGGATTGATGATGAACTTGAAGAGGAATAGCTTGATCTTCCTTCACTAGTTTTCCTATATCTCTAGTTGCTTTAAAAACCTCATTTCATGGAGCTCACATTGTTCAAGCTACTTGAATTCCACCCCCTGAGATGGTTAGGATTCCATCACAATAGATAAAAGAAAAACTTTCTTTGTTGGCACATGATTTTAGAGATGTTGACAAACACCAAATGAGAGGCACTGACACATACAAATAGGTTCACAAACTAAGTTTTTTGTAGCACACAACTTTCATGGCTCTTCAATTGGCTATGTTACTGATGTTTTCTCTCATCCTTTAACCAAGGCATATTCTTTTATCTTAGACATTCATCCAAGTTGAAGAAAGTTGTTTTTAAGAGAGGATAGACTTCTAATTCCTCCTCCCTTTCCTTGCCAGCTAACTTAAATATCATCCACTTCAACAGTTAAATGTCAATTTTGACCAATAAAAATAGGACAAATATTTACCACTTTTTATTGTGGATGAGGTGTAAAATTTCTATTGATTGTTTGACCATTGAAATGGATGATGATTTAAGTAGAGTGTTCCTTTCCACCCTAAATTAAACTTATGACATGAAATGATTATATATATATATATGAAATTTACTTACTCTAGCTTAGTTTTTTTTTTTTAAGTTATTTAGGGAATTACCATTACAAAAGAAAAATTCCATAAATAGATGGTTAATAATCCATCACAATAGATAAAAGAAAAATTCTACCTTCTGAGATGGTTAGCAATCCATCACAATAGATAAAAGAAAAACTTTCCTTGTGGGTACATGATTCTAGAGATGTTGACAAACACCAAATGAGAGGCACTAACACAGAAATAGGTTCACAAACCAAGTTTTTTGTAGCACACAACTTTCATGGCCCTTCCATTGGCTATGTTATTGATGTTTTCTCTCATCCTTTAACCAAGCATATTCTTTTATTTTAGACATTCGTCCAAGTTGAAGAAAGTTGTTTGTAAGAGAGGATAGACTTCTAATTCCTCCTCCCTTTCCTTGCCACCAAGGTTTAAATTTGACAGTTGTATAACTATATTCAGGGATTTTTGTTCTAAAATACAATAAGAATTTTAAAAAAAAAATCGTATCTTATGAAAGGAGAGATTTTGGACAAACTGTCAAAATTTATATAGGATTATGATGATATATATTGGTTTTTACATAACTTATACTAAAGTATGTCATAGTATTTTAAAGGCACCATTGAGTAGAAAATTGTCATAAAAAATTGACTCTCAAATTTAGGCCTTACTTCCCTCCCTAAATTAAATTTATGACATGAAATGATGATGCGTAATTTGTATACATATTTTTTATTATGAAATTTACTTACTCTAGCTTAGTTTTTTTTTTTTGGGAAGTTATTTAGGGAATTACCATGACAAAATTTGGTGCACTCTAAAACTATAATAGCTAATTAACGGTGGGTATAGAGTACCCACTAAAACCATAACATGTTGGCTAAAGTACAATGGCCATAGTTGTTATCTAAATTGTGTAAAAAAGGTGAAGTGAAGCATATCCAGTAATAACACAGTAACAAGAAGCCAATGATTGGCGTGTAATGGAAAAGTATAAATACGATTGTATTCAAAGTCCTGAAACGAGATACCTAACAGAGAGAGAGAGAGAAAGAGAGAGAGGCCTTTGCAGGAAGGAAATTACAAGGCAAAGGTCGCTTAAAAAAGCAGCTACCTAAATGTGTTGAAATAAATAGGTAAAATATATATACACAAAATCTACAGATGGCAGTCCAGGCCAGGTCAAAGAATGTCCATTTGTTGGTCCTGTTGGAGGATTGCCACGTCGGCAGGGGGTCGCAGAATGGCAGTCAACTCTGCGAAATAAGGGCTATCGCGCTGTTCCCTTTTCCCCTCCGCCACTTCTTTGTACTCCGCCACCAGTTTGTCCCACTTCTCACGGCACTGTTTGCCATCACGCCGAATCCCCTCCCTCGCTAAAAGCTCCGCAACTTCGTCCCAAAGGGCGGCGCGCCTGCTCGATCTAACAAACCTCGCTTCCATTTCCCCCCTGAACTTGATCAGCCTCAAAACCTCCGCCCTTTTCCAATTCTTCGACCTCTTCTTCGGATTCGAACCTGCGCGCCCGATGCCAGGAGCCGCCGCCGCCGCCACGGCGGGCGCCTCCGCCGTGTTCTGCTGCTGTAGAAGCTTCCGCGTGAGAAGCACCATGGCGTTATTCAGTGTGCATCTCTGAGCACGCTCCTCAGCTCGCCACCTGTCCTCTTTCTCTTGGCGGATCTGCTCACGCATCTGCTCTTTTCGCTCCATGGAATCCAGAAGCTCCCGAAAGAAGCTCTGCTGACGGACAAACAGATTCTCCAGAATCTCGTCCACCTCGGCGGCCGTTAAGTAATGGCAACGCCGCCGCTTGGCCGACGGCGTTGCGGCGTCCTCGTCCTCTTCCGTGCGCTCGCCGTCATCGTCATCGTCATTGCCGTTAGCTATGGGGTTTTGCTGTACGGCCACCACAGGCGGCGGCGCCGCCAAGGAAGCTTCTGAGACATTTTCCTTCTTGGCTCTGGCTGAGAGCAGGGGATGCAGGTCGTCAAAGAAAGGGTTATCGTGACGGCTTTTGAGACCGTCACGGACTTCTTTGTAGCCGGCAGTCAATTTCTCCCATTTGTCTCTGCACTGCTGCGCGTCACGGCAAATATTTTCGCCCTGCAAAGAAACGGATATTTCGTCCCAAAGCTCAGATTTTCTGCCGCTTCGCGCAAACCGTGGCTCCAACTCGGAGCGCAGTCGAATCAAACGGAGCGTCTCTTGACGGGTCCAGTTCTTGGAGCGTTTCTTGTGACTGCTCTGTTGCCGTCTCTTGTCGTCCTCTGTTTCCGTCGTCTCTCGCCCGTTCTCTGACGCCGTCACAATCTGTCCACCACACGGATCCGTCGATGCAACCAGAGAGTTATGAGTATCATCGATGTTGTCTTCCTTCATGATTCAAGCCACCACACCACACCAGACCAGGGATTGTGTAATTCTACCACAGGAAAAAAAAAAAAAAAAAATTTCAGAAGAGCCTGAGAATTCGCCAGAATTGACCGTCGAATTCAGGATTACTGAAACCGGCCGTCATTTTTTATTTCTTACAGTCGCCTGTAAAAAAAAAAGCTGCCTTGTTCGGAGGAGACCAAGCTTGGGCTTTGCCCAAAGTGAAAGCTTAAAAGCTTATCCGTTGAATAAGCTTTGGGTTTGCGTTAAAGCCCGATTTAACGACCAAATCTCCGCTTGCTGCTCTAATTTAGAGGTAGTTTTGGCTAATTTAGAGGCCTTATTAGACAAATAAAGTCAAAAGGATAAGACCCACTATCTTTCTTAAAATAAACCGATGCGAGTTCATTTTTATTTTTACCTAGCCTTTTTCACTTTTGACCGGTAGCTTTATCATTTCAAGGGAGATGTGATTACGACGCCAGTGTATTTTACTAAATGCTGGAAAACTTTGGGAAATTTCCACAACGGCTAATAGTAATGTATTTGTTTTGACGCATCGATTTAGTATGTCATTTGACGAAATCGCCGGCCCAAGGGTTTGACTGTTTCAGGTTTACCTAAGTCTTTGCAAAGCAAATTCACGTCCTTTTCCCAGGCGTCTATGTCTTATGTGGATTTATGGGAAGGTGGTGAGGGACTTATCCATTACTTCGCTTGTACATTTTCTTCTCCCGATATTAAGTAGATACTGTATTCCATTTATTAGGTTGAAAATAGACATTGATTATGTCTCATCTAGGTAGATATTGCCTTCAAAATACACAACCAACTTGTCTCTAACGCATCACAATAAGATTTGTTTTTTCCCACAAAATTTTAATTAACTTGATTATTCATATTCTTTAATAATTTAAAATACTCTTTGTTATGGGTTCATATTGATTTGGTTATTCTTTATGCAAAGATAAGTGGACAAGTGGCATGATTTATACTAAAAGCTGACACATAACTTAAATCTTATTTGTTTCCATCTCATTCCTATTGATTCATAACATTAGGTTGATAACCCTCATGGTCATCAAAAGACATATTTTATGCTAACTCTCATCAATAACAAACTCTAACATACTATATACTACTTCAAAACACATGGAAGTTATAGTAGAACATGCTCAAGATCATAACTATGTCAGAGAATCATCAAAAAAGGGCACATACCCAATGCAAGAACTCATGAAACACAAAGTACAACTAGAAAAAACCCTTTAATGGGTAAAAAATTCTAGGAAGGATACACTCCTAGTATCCCATCACTATCCAGGTATTTTTTATAGAAATCACATCAACTTCATGACTAATTAGAGCCTTACAATGTTCAAAACAAACCCCTTTATTCCTACTCTATCTTTGCAACTCTGAGAACCCTTGACTATGCTTGATAAATCTTACAACAATGAGCATATGTGGTTTGTTTCCAAGGGCTATCAACATGTCTAACATTGAGTTTCTAACACTTAAAGAATCCTTATATCCTTCATTGGTGCCAAAATGAGGAAGATAATGCTCAATATGCCTTTTGAAATCCCCAAACCCTTTATATTCTGCTCTTTATCCATGATAAGTTCATCACCTTTGCTCAATACTAATTCACCAAGGCAAATGGGCATTTGCTAATAGCGTTTACCTATTTGTCACAACAATTTACTTGTTCACGACCACAAATAGTCATTCATTGTGGTGAATTCACCAAACTTGGTTTTCTATTTGAATCTAACATCTATGACTAGGTCGGAGCTTGATAGAGATGTTCCAAACCACATCTACTTCACCACAAGTCACTCCAAATCTGTTGTTCACTTATTTCTAGTCTCTTAATGACATATATGGGTTTCTATGTTGCATGACAACCCTTGATATCCATAGTAACTCTATCACCAAGACCTTTAAAATGTGAAAATGAGTGACTCAACCTTTGGATCATGCTTGTCTAGCTAGGAATCTTTTGCTCCCCAAATGTTTTGTGGGTACTTCTTTCTCACATCTTCTCTTGTCATCCATTTAGCTTTACTAGACAATTGCCCCTTCACTTCGATCAACCATGACTCATGTTCACCATGCTTGGTCTACCTCAAAATTTTGTCAAGAATGACATCATTTTCCAACTCCTCCATCTCTTTAGGTGCAAAATCATCTAGTAAGGCCAAACAACATCCTCTTGCTCTTCACCCAACGTAGAAGGCTCAAACAAGTACAACTTGCAACATTGATCACCAAGAAGATCTTCATGTATTCTAATTTCACCATTCTCACAAGCAAAACCCACAAATCAACTGCTCACCCTCCTTACGATTTGTTACATTCTAATGTCGCTTGATGAAACCATGGTAGGAGGGTCTAATGAAGGATTGTCCAATTGTGCAGCTAATGCCAATAAACATATACACAAAACTAAAACTCACAATAAGGTGTCACAAGATATACCCTGGGAAAACTCTCAAAGAGGTAAAAACCCATCCTCCACAAGATTCATCATATTATTAAATTCTTAAACAAATTACAATCTGTAGTAAGGGTGTATATGCTAGGCTACAACTAAATAATAACATATGATATCCTTATTCTCAAACTCGATCCTAAATCCACATGTTCATGCCTATGCTCGAACCTCCAACTCCTACTAAAATGTTCTTTATCTCCTCCATGTTTTCAAATGTTCATGGGAAACCTCTCTCTCTCTGTGTTATATATATATAGGTGTGTGTTATATATCTATATATATATATATCCAACCTCCTTAATTATCTATGTTAGCCACAAGGTGGCGCAAAGTTCTATACTCCCTAAAACATGTAGTCATCTAGTGAAATCTAGTTTCTCAATCTAGACCAAAACAAAAAAAAGAAAATTGTGTAGTACCTAATGTTTCCTCTCGTGGATCCAATAATTCCTCACATGTCTTCCTTGATTGTCATAAACTCCAATTTCTCTAATGCTAATAGTAACTCTGTAGTTGTGATAGTCTACCAATCTGATACATGTTCACAAACCCAAATAAGTCATTACATGAATCCAATTCTCTTCAAATGTCGAGATGTCCTCCAAATACTCCTCTTGAATGTTATATCAAAACCACAAGACTCAAATGTAAAATGCAATGACTTCTTCTACAACTAAGTAATGAATTAACTACAAGTAAACATCCAAATGAATGCAAGTGATGCAGGAGTGTTCTGTTCCCCCAAGGATGATTTTGCATCAATAGCTCATCGCAATTCATTACCATCCTAACAAACAATTATCAATATGAACTTAGAACAAAGTCCATCAACTTCTCCTATACTAAAAACCTTACTAGGAACTCTCACCAGGTGAAAAGTATACCAAAGTTCCAACATTATCCCACTTGATCTTCACTATAGGAGAACTTGTAGTATCCCAAGAAGTTAGCTAATCTCATCCCCGCACCATAAAAACTTAGCAATACTCACAAGTTTTGTCAAAGAATAAACAATACTTACCATAGTGTCAATTTTCTCTATCTATACCTTTTTTGTCTCAGTCATCTCCCTAACAAAATGATATTGTACAACTACATGTTTAGTTTGAGCATGGAAAACAAGATTCTTAGCAAGACAAATTACACTTTGTGAATCATAATTCAATACTATATGACTCTTAAAACTAGTATTGCTTCCTAGTCTTTGTAATCATACATCTTCTTTGCAAGTATGTGTTACTTCCATATAATTTGCTTCAATTGTGGATAATACAACTATCTATTGCCACTTACTAATCCTTGTCATACTACTACTCCAAACAAAGTAAAGACACATCCACTAGTTAATCTCTAGTCATCCAAATCTCTAGCCTAATCCAAATCAACAATACCAACATCATTAGTACCATGATAACAAAAAAAGTAATCTAGAGTTCCTTTCAAGTATTTGAACACTCTCTTAACTCATATCTAATGTTCTTTTCTAGAATTTGGCATGAACCTACTTATAACTCTTGTTAACTAATTCGAGTTTTCTAAACTCAAATAGTCTTATGTGTTTTCTAGGGGTCTCAAATAGTCTTTGAAAGAATATTAAGGGGTTTTATAATGTCAAAGGTATGACATTTTTTCTTTGTCAATGATATTTTAGAGTCCAAGTCTTAAAAAATAAACCTTAATGTATCCAAAATCAATGTACATTCTTATGGTGGGAGTCATTTTTGAAAAGTGGTTGAGCTCTTTGAGAGGAGTCTTGAGTCTTTAGGGTTTTTAGTCAAAAGTTTAGGGTTTTTAACAACCTGGAAGGTGTCCCAGCTCATGAAGGAGGCATATCAAGTGTTTGCAGGCCTAGAATCCATGAAAATGAGGTGGAAGCCATGAGGCACATTGTGGCAAGGATGTGTATAAAGGTTTGAGAAGTTCCTACAGACATGTAAACCTTTATATGGTCTTGTACGATCATTTCAACCCTATGGAGACCATGTACAAATGTCAAAAGGGCACCTTTAGCAAGGTGTGTTAATAGGTTCAAGATGTCATACTCCTACCAAATCATGTGTAGAAGGAGATCTTACATAGAACGGGTCTCCTACAACATCTTTGCATTCCTGGAAGAGTTTAGATTCACCAAAAGTCTCAGACATTGTAAGATGAAGGAGTATGTAGGGTCTAGGCTAAGCTTTTATAAATATTGATGCATTGCAGAGACTATGGAGAAGATCACCATCAATCTCATTGGCTTGCACACTGCTCAAATAGGAGTTATAAGCTCATACAGGTCTATGGCCATGTTGGATATTGTCTAAACCTCTCAAAAACATAAAACCCTTACAAAACCCCTTGAGAAGTCATATAATGGTACAAGGGTCTAGAACAATGTTTCCTTATGATGCAAAAAATATGAGCTCCATCATTAAGTGAGTCACTACAAATAGTGTGAAGGTTAAAAAGCTTCATATGACTTCCTAAATACATATATAGTCCTACATAGGTCATGAAGGTGTTAAAGGTTTTGTTAAGGGTATTGTTGTTGGGATAAGTTTCCATTAACTTGCAATCCTAACTAGTTCATGTGTCTCCAAAGTTCTTGGAATGTGTTCCCCAACACATAAGGACTTTGAGAGATTAATTATTTATTAATTATATCACTTTGACTTATTGCAATCAATTCCTAATTGATAGGGTCAAACTTGGGAATCCACTTTTGGAGTGGGGGCTATGAAGACTTTGTTGACTTCTCCTAAGTCTATTTTGAGAGTTTGATAGCTCCTAGTAAGTGGGAGTTAAACTTGGGCACCCCCTTTTGATGGGGACTTATATTTAGACTTGGAGTTGTGCTTTTTTATGTACATGAGTGGATAATGTTGAGATACCTTGCATGGATATAATGTTGGAGTTAACTAAAGCGTTAGAGATGCATGAATTGGATATTGCTTGCATGAGTTCATAAAAGCTTGAATGGACTTGCATATTGTTGCATGTCATTTGCATGTGCTTGCATGTTGTTGCATGTCACTCCTATGGACTTGCATGTGCTTGCATGTTAGTTATATGATCTTGCATGTTGTTGCATGTCAGTTTTGAGAGATTACTTGTAGAACACTCCAACTCCAGAAACTTGCAGGAGAGTACATATCAGTGTTTCAGATAATGAGTATTAGTTGCACATTGAATTAGGTGTTTGCATGTCACTTGCATGTACAGAATAACATTGGGGACATTAATCTTGCATGTTGTTTGCATGAGATTGGTGTGTGTTGATCACTTCAGTTGACTGAAAGAGATTGGGCAAACTTGAATGCCCAATCTTGAGACTTTCAGTTGTTGCTTTTATTTGGAAATGTATTTGATTTTGGCTAAGTTTGCTTGGCCAAACTTGGGTGCCCACATCCAAGACAGACAGTCAACATGAATCTTGACTTAGTTTGACTTCTATCTTCTCTATTCGCTTGGGTTTTGCATGAGGATTTGTTCTCATGTTATCATTTACAATTGATTGTAATTTGAGTTTCAAGCTTTCCAATTAAGAAGCTCTTGTATTAATTTAAAAATCCCCATACATTTTTCAAAGAGTTGATTGTAAAAGACTTAGAAGAAAAAAGCAAGAAGCTTTTTGAAGTTTTTATAGGTTTGAAGATTGAATAAGCTTTTGAAGTGCATCAAGGAATCAAAGGATTTCAGTATTGAATGTAAGATTCTTTCACAAGAGATTTAATACAAGCATAAACACCTTTAGTGAGGAGTTTTTTTCCCTTAGGGGTTTCTCCACGTAAATACTCGTCTTCTTCTTGCAAGCTATTTTCTTCTACTACATTGATTAAATTGGAGAAATACTCTAACATCTAAATTGAAAGTAATTTTTAGATTTACACATGCTATTAATTTCATATTTGAAAACATTTCAAAGTTACATAGCTGTAACTTTACCTTGTTCTCTCTCCCTTTTTCCAACAATTGTAACATTCTCAAGGTGCTACATATGCATCTACATAGCTAAGATGAGTAAGTATGACAGAGAGTAAGGTTGGTAAAGGTATTCTAATAGTCTTGTAAGCCCTTCACAATGACTTACATATATGCATAGTGTTTCTTGAGGTTTACCAGCATTATTAAATTGTGTACATACCTGCTCAACATTTGAAATAGCAAGGGGAGAATTAAGGGTTATTTTACAGTAATGTACACTATTAAGCAATGTATAAGGGTCATTTTACAGGTTGTAGTTCTATTAAACTAAGACCAAGACAATTAAGAAACTTGTGAAACCTGAAAAAGGTATTGTCAAAGTAGTTTTCAGTTTTGTCAATAGTTTTTGAGGGTTCTCAATAGCTCTAGTAACATGTCAAAGGGTTTAAAGTCATGTCAAGATAATGTAAAAATTTGCAAGGCACATTGGAGGTCTACATGATAGTTTTAAGTCTTTTTACATGAAGAATAGGCAAATACCCTTCTATCTATATACTATCCTTGGAGCCCTATCAGAGATTTTATAATGTATCCAATCCTGTGTAGGAATTTGTATAATAACCTAAGAAATCTGCATGACTAATAGAAGACTATTCCAAATAGATACTTTGTCTATGGTTAAAAGATTTGCACATTCTTGTAAACCTTGTCACAGAAGTCCAAGAACACTTTCAAATTGCCCAAAATATCTATAGACCTGCATTACCTTAAAAATGGTCTACTCCATTTTAAAACCATGAAAGAACCTTTTCAAGAAGCCTTAAGGTTTGTACATCAAAACTGGGGTCTAACGAGTGTCAATAAAGTTATATCAAGAGGTCTAATTCAAAACAAGCTTACAAATGCAAAAGTCAGAAAGGTCTATCAAATATGTATAGGGGTACCAAATGAAGGAAGAATACATTGTTATCATGTGAAATTGCACCCTTCTTGAAGCTTGTTCAAGCATTCAAATGACACAATGGGACTGATCTGAAGGTGTGGGACCTTGCAAATGAGATCAGACCTCCAGAGAAGGTTGGTACCTCATTCTAAACTTAAGGTTCAAAAAATTGACTAAACCGAATGCTACTCACAAGAAAAAGGGAAGAAAATACTAGAATTGAAAGGGGGGTGATGCACCAGATTTATAATGTGTTTAACTATGTTTGAATTAACACAACAATGACCTCAAAACTGCAACAACTGACACAAACTCAAGTAAACTATCACAGAGGTTTGGGTAGAAAATTGAAATTACTAAAGGAACCATTTTATCCATAATACTAGCATACAATCTTCAAATAAACATAGTGTAAAGCTATAGAGAGAGGCAAAATGATAGTTTGTATTAGTCATGAAGGCTAGAAAGCCATTACAAAAGTAGAATAATTCGTTGCAGAAGGAAATGACACAAAATATTCAATTACACTCATTAGTGGACCAAACTAGAAGACATTAAAGGCCTAGATGCACTCACAATACATCAAATTCTACTGATTCTTACAATTGCATTACAAGGTCCGTGCAACAAAATCTTCTACCCACACAATGGCCCAGAGGAACAGCTAATTGACAACCTTTTTTACATCTTTGCTTCATGTATATATAGCATTTTGAATCAATTCTACAATAGTAGGCACTGAAAATCAATCAACTGACCCTACACATGCCCATTCTACATTCAATTTTGGTCTAGGAGTGTTGTCAAGAGATATGCAAGATGGGACAACAACCATGCCCTGTCAAGCCCGCAAAATGGCAGAAGATCTCATGCACGCATGGGATGTCAGACACATTAAAAGGGGAAGATCTAAAATCCTTCCATGTACCAGTAAAGTCCATTTTCTCCCTTCTTAGACAATCACATTGAAGGATTTAACTATTTCAACTACCTGATTCTAAATTTTTTGCAATATTTGTACTTAGGTATTAAATCCCCTCTACAACAACAAAAAAATGTGTCCTTCAAGCTTTTACAACACTTTAAAATATTTAAATTTATTTAAATATTCTAAAGCATTATATTCCATAATTTCATCATTCTGGCCTTTTATTATGTCTTATCGACAAAATCCCATTTTCACGAACCAAGCTTGCCTCTATCTCTTCGTTTGCCTTATCAAAAAAATCCCACTTTTGCGAATTGTTCCTATCTTCTCTTTTCAATCAGCGATTTCTTCATTTTATGAACTTCCTGGCCTTTGCTTTTGCCTTATTGACAAAAACTTCATTTTGAGAACTAAGCTCTCTTTGGCTCTTCATCTTCCATTTTGCCTTATCAACAAATCTCCCCATTCATGAACTTGGCCTATCTTCTTGTCCTTAGCTCCCTTTGGTTAGAAAAAATCACCTTGGCGAACCATACTTGCCTTCGCTTTTCGCCTTATTGGTGAATTTACACTTTTGTGAACTTGGCCTCTTGTAAGCAAATCACCCTATCAACGAATTTGAGAAATCACGAACCTGTTGGTGGGTTTGCATTTTCCCTGACCCGCTGACTGACTATCTTTTCCTTTACTTTTTCCTCCTTAGTCAACAAAATTCACATTTTGCGAACTACTTTCATGTTGCTTCATCATCACTTTGCCGCTTTTCACTTTATCGGCAAAAACTCCATTTTGCTAACCGTTTTTCTCTTTGGTCAGCGAAACTTTCATTTTATGAACTTCCTAGCCTTGCCTTTATCGACAAATCCTTCACTTGGTGAACCAAAGTCTTTGCCATGGGATCTTCTTTCTTTTCCTTTCCTCTTATTTGGTGAGTCACCTTATTGGAAAACTTTCGAAAACACAAACCATTTGGCGAGTTTGAATTTCCTCCGATTCGTCAATAGAGCCTTTGATGAAGATTTCCCACGTCCTTGTTGTCTTCGGCTTTTCCTTTGTCAGTAAAGTCACCTGTAGGCAAAACCGTTGATCAGTGAGCTATGAAGTTTGAGAACCTTCAATGTTACCGACAAAGCGTGCCTTTTGTCTTCTTTTCCTTTACCTTAGACTATTGCCTGCCTGTCGTTTCACTACCTATGTGCTCCTTAGTCGGCAAATCGATGAATCGGCGAACCGGTGAACCAAAGGTTAACCAAACTAAAATTTGCCGACTAAGGCAAAAGAAAGGGCAAAACACTTAGAATTTTTTTTAGGATTTTTTAGGAATTTTCTAAGGGAAACATCCTTCCATTTATGCTTTCTTAGATTGGATTTCTCTGATGGAAGGAGGGATTTTTGGGATATTTAGGATTGGGCAAAATATAGTAACATACATCACAAAAGAAGAATACAAGTTTGTCGAAGAAGTGTTGAAGTATTGAAGAAGCAATATCAAATTTGTTGAGCCTTGCATGACCAAGGTAGACCTTGAAGATGCCTTGAAAACTCAGTCAAACCATCAAGAAGGTCCACAATGAAAGTAGAGTTATGAGTTCAGTCCCTTACACAAGTCTAGACTAGTGTTTCCAAATGAAGAAGTTGAAAGGTTTAGTGTTCAAAGGAGGACATATTGATGCCTATAGAACTCAATGCATGCATCCATTAAGGTCGATGAAAACCATGTCAAGTTTGAAGACCTTGTTTCTACTTTTGGAGGCATTGTCTAATAATTTTGAAGCATTGTAGAATGAAAGGAGGTCTACCAAAATTTGTTTGAGCCATGTTAAGGATAAAAGAACCTTGTCCAAGCTCTGTGATCATCATGAGGTCATGTAAACCAATTTGAGGAACAAGAAAAGACCTAGAAGGTTCATAGATCTTGTCAAAGCATTGTGAAGCCCATAGAGACTCATTCAAAATGTATAAGAACCCTGCAAGGAGTATCAAAGATTGAACAAGAACATGCAGGCTTGGATGAGAACTTTACAAGGACTATGCAGGTCTAAGGATTGAGGCAGCATAATGTCAAGGCAATGAATAAATCTTCAAGATACTATGGGAACCTCAATGGACCAACAAGAGCTCCAAAGGTTTGAGATACCTATACAAGGTTTGAGAAGTCCATAAGAGTTATTCATAGTTTATAGGTTTATCAAGATCAACAAAGTCACAATGAAGGCTCTTTTCACATATAGGTTTACATTATCATGAGAAGACTATAAGGTCTAGAAATTCTTTATGATATCAGAGAGATCATGCTAGTGGGTAGTATGAGAGTTTAAACTGAGAGAAACCTTCAAAAAGACTGTTGGAGGTCAGCATCAAGATTCAAGATCAATCATATAATTCTAAAGGCATGATCACAGTCTTTGAGCATGACAGGCACCATAAGGGTCTTCAACATTGAGGAAACAGGATGGGTGAGCTGGAATGGGTATTAATGATGCAGTTTAGAATCTTTATTGATGCAAATATTTACCCCCATGCCTCAAAAGGAATATAGCAGTTCAAGAGAGAAGACAAGTCCTATGATTATGCAAGATGGAGTTAGAAGAAGTAAAGACCAGTTGGAATAGTTATGGAAGCACTAGAGATAGTTTTGACCACCTTCCACTCATCTAGGACAAAAGGGCAGTTGTTTGAGCATTTCTAGGAGCAGTTCCAAGTTTCCAGTTGCTCAGCTCAACCAACCTCATTTTCTCATGCCATGATGGAGTCTTTAGAGAAGAAAATTGAGGCACATGTTCTTCTAGGTGCCTAGGAAGGTTTGACTGAGACCTTGACTGGGATGTTATCATTTATTTCTAAAAGACAAGACTCCTATATTCCCTAAAGTATATTGGATATGCATAAGGATGCCTAGTAACACAGATTTATTCATTATCTATGATTTTGGAGTTTTTCATCTCTAATTTTTTGAGAAGAAAAGTACTGTAAAGGGCCCTGTATCAGCTTTATATTACCCTTTTTTTATCAATAAAAATATTGAATTTTTCTTCTATCATGTCTTTTGCATTGTTTTTTATTGGAAAATTGTGAGATTATCTTGTGAGTCATTATTTTCCTTGTAATTTCAACTTTATTCTTAACCTCTACAAGAGTTCTTGTGAGTACTATGAATATGTTTACCAGTTGATTAATATCATCTTGTGCATGATAAGTTGATTTAGGAATTCTTCAAACAATATTTGGTGTATCACCGTATGTCATTTCAATTACTTCCTTTTCCCTTTTCCATGATGAAAACTAGGTAGAATAGGATTAGTTTTTAGTTTCAGTGGCTTAGTTTAGTCAAGGAACCAACTCTTTACTTGGAGGTTTAGCTTCAATTTGCAAGGTCCCACACTTATAATCTATTCCCATTGTATCAAAAGGGTATGTTGGCCTTATACAAACCATACATACATAAGGCTTCCTCTTGCACTTGCATATGGAACATTTATGTCCTCCAAATCTGTTGTAGACTTAGGACACTATTTCAAACTTAACTTAGTTCCTATTAGTACAGAGATACTTATAGGATTACTATCGTGCATGCTAAATAGTCATAGAATAGTCTCATGATACTTCCTCTAGTTCAACCACAACTTCCTACATTAGCCCTATCTATGAGGCCATTCCTCATTGTGACTACATTTGTTTTTGGATAAGCATGCTTTGTTTATGATTACTCAGGGAATTTTTCATTATATTTTGGTACGATCATGTGTTTGTCTGGAAACTAACACTATGGCTAGAGTAGTGGCTTTTATCAGCTGTGACACTGATTTAGTTAGTTAGTAACTATGTTTCACTCACATTATCTATATGATGGAATTAGAAGTACATATGTCATCATGTCATGTTGATTTAATTTTAGTATGGATTTAATCATGTGATGATGAATCTTAATTTAAATTGATTCCAATTATTATGGGGTTTAGAAAGGAAAGTATGAAATAGTATTTTATAGATTACTAATGATGACTTAGTTAATTATTAATTATGGATTTATTTGTATTTTTCTAGATTAGAGTTTACAAATTTTAATTACTGTCATATATTGAATTTTTAATGAACATAATTGTGTATGTTTAATACATATATCATAATTGGTTAAATATAATGTGGTGATGCAATTTTGCATTAGTATGACCTGGATGTAGAATTAAATGTGTTGTTTGGATTTTTATTTAACTATGATAATATTGTCAATTATAAAATATTTATGATGTGTATGTTAATTTTATTATAAATGTTTTTTCAACTATTATCTTGGATATATTAACATTTGTGGAGGTTCCCCAAGAAACCACTGTTGTGTTTTCCTAGTGTACCTAAGCCTCATCCTAAGAGAGGATTAAAGTCTTCATGTGTAAAGTGTTGTGAGTGTGAATGTGTTAATTAAATTTCTATTTATATCTTATCATCTTATGTGGGATGTGGTCAAATTCTCTTAAGTGTCAAATCTCATATTTGAACTTAAGAGGAAGTTTTAGGGGTCATAAAGTGTTATTTTATTTATTATTTGTGAAAAATTAAACCCCTATTGTGATAACCTATTAGTGGGTCCTATGTTTGAATATTTTAAAAGTGTTTTGTAAGTATCAAGAGGCTTAAAGAGTTCCTTACAAGTTAGGTGACTAGTATTTGGGAGGTAAAACCTAATTTTGAGTTGTAAGTCAAACCTAACCCTAGTTTTATTTTATTTATTCTCTTTCGAAAGCTTGTTTTGGGGTTGGATTTCTATTGTGGGAAACTTTCTATTTTGATGATTGTTGGCAAAATAAATGAGGATTTAGTCCGGAGATCTGAACCTGCTATGCTCTTATGTAATCTGTTTATACGCCAGAAGGCACAGTGGTAGAAAGATAGATAAATGTAATAGAAACTAACATAATGCGATAAGATGTAGTCACATATATCAAGTCAAACATATCAATAGACACATAAGTATTATATTGGAATCCTTATATCTCCTTATATATTCATATTTATCAATAGATACAAAAGGCAAGTCTATGTCTTTGCTCTATACATATATTTCTTATCTATACATATCTATCCACCTCTTATATCTTACTGCAGTACATATTTTTATACAATCTACTGTTATAGGGATATGTCCCTTACAAAAGGCTCTTAGTACTACTATCCCTGTCGGCCTTATCCTCCACACTCCATCTGCGGTGAGCTACAGTAGGTTCTACTAACTACCCTATTGATGCAGTACAAGGAGACAATCAAACCATTGATACCATATTTCACAACAATGGGCTATGATCTCACTCTCTTCTTCAACTTGACATGAACTCTTCAAGGACTAAAAACCCAAAACTTGTTTCAAACCCTCAATCTCTGCCAACTAATACATGGAACACCTTTGAAATGATGAATATGACATGATAAGACCATACATGGTCATTAAGAACTTAGGCTTTGCAAGTTTGAATATGTGTCTTCACAAATCTGCCCTCACTAACTAGTAGCCCTTCACCAAGGACTGTCAGTCCATAACTTTGAATTTAAGAACTGAAACCATGAAGTAAATACATATTATAATACCTTTTGGGCCATTCAAACATATTTGGAAATTAGCATATGTTATTTTGTAACAAATACCCCAAATGATGACTAGTAATCTACCCCTTAAGCCTGATTTAGGCATCCCAAACTGTCAACTCTTGACCTTCTTGGTATTCACCCAACAAAAGGGATCTTGCAACTTTATTATGGATTGAAAGCATTCAAAAAATCTTACCTAACAAACTTCTAGGGTTTACAAATGTTATTAGGACACTAAAGTGCCTTATTCTCAGTCATGTCTGTGACTATTATACCCAGTCTTAGCAAGACAAAGTTATTTCAGGGTATAAACCTTCATTCCTTTTGTCAATCCCAACTTGAGGAATATGCAAAGGCTTTAATTTTTACCCCTCACAAACTAAAATCACCATAATGGGTGTTCAATCCACAATAAAAAATCAAAAACTCATGTTTTCTTCCCTTTACCAATTTGAGACAAGGGTTGAACAGTACTTGGGCGTCAACAAATCCTATGCAATCCTTGATCATTTGATCTATATCCTTGTCATATGAAAATATAAGTATTTAGGCATCATTTCATCCACTTGTGGGCTCTTCATCATACAAAGTATCAAAGAAACATCATTTAAACCACCACTATTTATCCTAGATTAGGGTTTTAACAACTTTCAAAAAAATCACTATAACTAACACAAAATAGCACCAAATTGCATGAGACAAACTGCATAAGGAAGGTGATTGATTAAGTTTTCACTTACAAACATTCAAACAAGATTTCATGTCCGTACAGAGCCATACAAGGTCTGAAAACAATGGATTTATGTAGAAAATGTATAAAAACAGTGCCTTCTATTGATCAAAACCTTAACCTCAATCGCCCACGCTTACAAAAATGTTTACAAGGCCTTTTATAGGCATTTCAAAACTGACTCATCAAATTCTAACTACCTTTTAACGCCCTAGAGCCAAAATGACCCTTCACCTTCCATACATTGCACTTTTGTAATTTTGCAATTTTAGCCATTTTACAATTTGTATGACAACCTTTACATTTTTTACAATTTTGACACAAAACATTAAACATTAACCTTCTAATCATATGAAAATGACCTCTAAGACCTTGTTACAAGGTTGAGACACCAAAATTGAATCAAATTTCAAAATTTCTTCATGGAAGCATAGGATTGTCAAGGCGCTCCTGCACCACCTATACCCTGCCAACATCATCCCTCTTTTTTGAAAATTTGTCTTATCCTCAAGACATGTGTCATTAGTTGCTGGGTAGGATGTTTTTGTAGATCACATTTAGTTGGGTTAGAGTGGTATCCCACTGCTTCTTGGCCTATTGCAACACCTATATATGGCCCTCTATTTGAATATGTGTGTTTTTTGCTTCTCCTAGAGTGCAAGGGATCTGAATTTTATGAGTTGCCCGCTTGGCTTCCCCCAATAGCCCTGTTAGGTGGGCTAATCTTAAGCTTACCAATTCCGCCAACTGTTTGACATGTGCCTTTATCTACTCCCTCTGATCTTGTAACTATTGTAGTTGTGTGTGGACGTTCTCAATTTGTGCCCTAACCGCCCCATTCATGTCCTTCAATGGATCATATGTTGTCGTAGTTTGTATTCCCTGTGCCTCCAAATTATCTATTTGATCCTGTTACATCAAAAATTGTCCTCCTGTATGGAATGGTACAATTTATCATAGTTTAGCTCCTCCTCTTTGGTGTCCTCTTAACCTATTTATTTCTGACCTTCCTAAACCCTGATTGACCTATGTCTAACTGAAGAAATGTCGCATTCTGAGATAACTGATGATTGAAGGTGGAAAGAAAGTTTGGATTTGGGATTCCTTGACCCCCTTAATGCAGACTTGATTGGAAAATCAGGGCTTGGGCTTGGGCACTAGCACTCTAGCCCTGCCCTATTTCCTGGGGTTTTGAATTTTGGCAGGGTGTCAACTACTGTCGTGCATCTCAGGATTCCGTTTTCAAAATTTAATTTTCGCGTGATGTCAGAACGTTATTTCGTAATTTGAAATTCCTAAGGCTATATATTTAAAGACATTTGAAAATCATTTTATTACACACAATCTGAATGTAAGCTTTCTGGTGGCACCCTCAAATTTTTCAAATTTGATGTGCTAATATTCTTTCGAGATGTCGACAAAGGCTTGGTTGACAGGCTGTTCAATCTACCCCAGAGGCCACCTTCGGCGATTAAAATTTTTTAACTTAGAAATTATCTTGCAAATCTAGTTTGTGGAAAGTGTCTTGGTGAATATGGTAACATGCCTATTCAGTTTCGTGCTTCCAGGGTGAGTTTTGATGGGCCTTTTAATTATTTTCTGACTCGACCGGGTTAATTTTGGCATTCCAGGAAGTTTCAGATCTCGCAATTCTGAGGGTGACCTAGTTGTCGATTTGGTCTCAAATGTCTTTAGTTCCAATTTCATCAAAATCAGAGACCATTTGATGCATTATTTTAATGCATCTTAGTTGCGGCAAACTCGTCTCGCGGGTCAGTTTACAAAGCAGATGTCTGAATCTGGTTGGTGAAGTAAATTTTGAGCAAATAGATTTTCTTGAAATAATTGATTACGCCCCTGTGCAAATTTTTATGGTCGTCGGACGCCTAATTTGCCCGCAGTGGAAGTGCGCCAAATGCCCAGAGGAGGAAATTGAAAATTGCCTAAGTTAAAAAAAATAAAATGCAATATTAAAATCAAATATATTAAAGTTGCATATTAAAAAGAGACATTTAAAAAAAGGGAAGTTTCAACGTGACTATGAAAAGTCAAAATTCATAAGGAAAGGCACATAAAGTTTATTAAGCTTTAATAAAGCTTATGAAAGGATAAAAAGGAAAGGCACATAAAGTTTATTAAGCTTTAATAAAGCTTATGAAAGGATAGAAAGGGTGCGATGGTACAAATAGCGCACCATCGCAGCCCTTATTGCTGCTTATCCCCAAGCCCATGTGATGGTGCGATATGCCCATTGCACGGTCTTTTGTGCCCTCCTCTCCCTTCTACAGTGACAAACGATGATTTTCCTTCATTGCTGAGGCGGATTTCGACGGATTTCTTGTTGCTATGAATGGATTTTGGTGTTGCAGTCACGTTTTTTGTCTTCTAGGTGATTTTTGGAGGTCATTCTTGACTCAAATTTGCTGTTTTATGCTGCAAAATCGCCCTATGTTCATTCTTGTGGCATGGGTGGAGGGTTTTTGGTCGTTTTTGATGATTTTTTGCTGCCCCAGGTGGATTTTTGTGCAGGTCCAGAACTGTAATCACGTTTTTCTTCTTCAGGCCATTTTTTGAAGGCATTCTTGGGCCAAAAAATGTAGTTTAATGCTCATAAATCTTCCTCAAACCATTCCTAATCCATTGGTGAAGGTTTTTAGCTAATTTGCTTTGATTTCAGAGTGCCGGAATGATGCAAAACACCTCTGTTTCTTAGAAAACGACCCAGAGGTAATTAGCTGAATGAATACTTCGATTGAATGCTCTTGCGTTGACATCTCAGAGGTTGAATGCTATGGAGAAGCTGAAGAATGAGATATCAGTTCAGAGGAATGGATTCTCTAGCTATTGCCTTCAAGTTGGGAAAAAATTAAATAATGTAAAAAATTAAAAGAGGGATATTAAAACATATTTTATTCATTTTTCTTTTCCTCTTTTAATTTATTAATATTTTATTCCCAATGTCATTTTGGAGGGAGAATTATTTTAGAAAAATATCTCAACTACCTCCAAAATGTAGTAAATTTTAGGGCAACATACTTTGAGCATAAAAGAAGCAACTGGGCTTTCATTTTGTGGGCTAAAGATTTTGGGACTTTTGAGGAGTGAATGAAATACATTTTCTGTTGGGTTGTCTCATCTCTTGTCTTGTAAGTTTATGAGTTGTATGTTGAATGTATTTCTGCATAAATATTATTCAGTTTTATGTTGATTTAAATGAGAGATGCTAAATGCATGTATTCTGTTAATTGTCTCCGGTGTTGAATGCATCTCTGCTTTTGAATCTGATAACTAAGGGTTGTTGAGATTCTAGAATATGGAATTTCTGTATTACATGCTTAATCTTTGAATTCTATTCAAGGAGTAGATTAAATTGTTTTGGGTTAAGTATGAGGAAGAATGTATTATAGCAGGAATATTTGTAAGAAGAGTTAACTGAATACTCTATCTTGGGTGGTGTTTGTAAGGCAGATACCAATATAACCCCATGAAACTTGAATGTCAGTTGAGTTTATACAAATCATTCGCATATATACATCTATTTGACTCCATTGCCCTGAGATAAGCACCAATCTGAGTTTGTATTGAATTTATGAGTCAAAACCTAAGTCTTTCATCCAAGCATAAATAAAAAATTAGAATATCATTTGAAAACTTTTAGATTTTAGGAGTAGGATTATAGCTGCATGCTCTCATTTTTAGCCAGTTAGATAGTCCAAGAACATTGCCAATCTGGGTTTATCTTACACATCTTGGTCCATACATGAGAGCATTCTACCTGGTGTTGAAAAGTTATATTTATGGGTTGTGAATGAGGGATACCCCCTAGGTGCGACATAACCTGAAGTGCAGGGGAGACAAGTGCAAACAATCTCCCGTCTTTGTTGGCTGGATCTTCCATTAAACTTGAGCATAAGAAGTGGTAAATCTTTAGAGTTTGATGTCTGTTGATTTGGGAACCAACACTTTCTATGCCGTAACTCTACCAAATTTGCCATTGAAGAACAACACTTTGTTAAAGCTCTTGGATTTATTTGAAGTTGCTATCATAGAGATATTCTATGGAGATTATGAATCAAGATCTTGAGACTATCTTTCTCTTCCTAGGGTTTGCACAACCTTTTTGTATGATCGGGAGAAGGGTTGAAGCCTCCAACATCAAGCTTGGAAATCCTCCGCAGATACGGTTGCCTCGCCTTCTTGTTCTACAAGTCTTCATTGTTCTCATCTCCTTGAGGTGATGTTATTGTTGTTTCATTGAGTGAAGCAAAGTATTTCTCTTTCCTTGATGCTTGAGTCATCTAGGGTTTTACATTTTTTGCATACACATTTGTTAGATGAGCACACACATATGCAAATCTTTATCATTGGCTATTGTTGATGTAGGAATACCAAAAATGGGGCTTAACTGAGGCAAGCTCCTATATAGCAACAACCATCTTTTTCCTCCTTTTGCATGTGCAGGTTACATTTGGCGAGATCTAGTGGAAAGGAGTGACAAGAAGATGAATATTGCAGGTACAGTCATCACGGGATTTTGAATTTTAAGATTACGAAACTTTTGGGGCAAAGGGACTCATGCCCAAGCCCTCCTAAGTATTTTCTTCAGGATCTGGAGACCTCCAGAGATTGTCTGATATTTGGTGCAGAAGATTCTGACAGACGAAAACCTTCAGGGCAAAGGGACTGGTGCCCTAGTCTAATAGGGCTCTATTTTTTGAGTGCACGTTCTTTGTACATCTTACTCTATATTTCTATAATTTATTTTCATGTATGGGTAAGTGCAAGAAGATGGGGGGCCAAAAAGGGGTCTTAAGTGGCCACTTTTTTTCTAAAATCAGGAAATGCTAGCCTTAGATGAGAAATTGAGCATATTTGGTTAGGAACCCATGTTTAACCCTTCTCTTTACTTTGTTAGTATATTACTTTTGGATGCATATGCATTGTAAGTCATCCTATGAGTATATTGTATTATCCCACATTCATGGGAAGTAATAGTTGTTTAGATTAGACTTAGTAAATAAGTACGTGTTGAGGCCAATGAAGGCATCCATGAATTTATTGTATTAAGCTTGCTCAAAGGAGGTTGCCCCCTCGAAGTGGCCTGCGATCAATACATTCCCTCTGTGTTTCTGCTATTTATATATTTCTATTATTTCGTGCATTTTCATTATATTATTGCAGGAGGTTCCTCTCATCTAGTATTAGAGCACTTTCTTGGGCTCGCTGGGTGGAATTTCTATCAATTTTTTTTTTCTGTAGTGGGCTCCAGGGATTGTGATTATTGCAGTAGTTCTTTCTTTTTCGCATATGTATTATTCATTTCAATTGCAAGTCTAGATTAGAGAATATCCCTATCTGCTTAACTATGGGAAGTGCCTGGGCATATAACCCTAAAACTCATTGTTTCAGCCCAAGGGGTTCGAGTGGATCCTGCAAAAATAGATGCCATGAAAAATTGGCCGCATCCTCAGACACTCAAGAGCCTCCATGGTTTTTTGGGACTGATTGGCTACTATCGCAAGTTTGTCAAGGATTACGGGAATATTGTAGCTCCATTAACAACTATATTGAAAAAGGATGCTTTGACATGGACACATGCTGCTGAGTGTGCATTTAAAAAACTAAAACAAGCTATTTGTACTACACCTGTTCTAGCTATGCCAGATTTTTTCAAGACCTTCACTATTGAGAGTGATGCTTGCGGCAATGGACTTGGTGATGTTCTCCTTCAAGATGAACATCCCATTGCCTTCACCAGTAAAGCCCTTTCTGAAAAGAATTTAGTACTCTCTACATATGAGAAGGAAATGATGGCTATTTTGCATGCAGTACAGAAGTGGCAGCCATACCTACTAGGGAATCATTTCTGCATCAAGACTGATCACCAGAGTCTGAAATATTTCCTGAAACAATGGGTCTCCTCCCAAGCACAACAGAAATGGGTTAGCAAACTCATGGGTTATGACTATGAGATCACTTACAAGAAGGGTAAGGAAAATATTGTGGCAGATGCTCTTTCTCACACATTTGATGACCAAGCTTCTCTTTCAGCTATTTCTATGCCTATTCCAAATTGGTTGGAATTTGTCTAGCATGGCTATGTCAATGACTCTTCATTATCTCAAATCATTCAATAGTTGGCTAATAACCCTTCTACTGTACTGCATTACTCTTGGGATGGTGTTTATCTGAGATACAAAGGTCGTCTAGTGCTTCCCCAGAGCACAGATCTTCAACAGGCTGTCTTTTATGAACTCCATGCTTCTCCATTGGTAGGGCACTCTAGGTTCCTCAAAACTTATGAGCGGCCACGACATAACTTATTTTGGAAGGGAATGAAAAGGGCAATTCAACATATGGTGGCTGGATGTGATACCTGCCAACACAACAAGGGTGAAATGACACTCCTTCCTAGATTGCTCGAACCCTTGCCCATCCCTACACGGATTTGGATAGATATTTCTATGGATTTCATTGAGGGACTCCTTAAATCTGGAGGGAAGACATTGATCTTGGTTGTGGTTGATTGCCTCTCTAAATATAGTCATTTTTGTGCCCTCAGCCATCCTTATACCGCCTCCTCAGTTGCACAAATTTTCATGGACCAGATCTTCCATCTTTATGGCATCCCTTCTTCCATTGTCTCAGATCATGATACAACTTTCACCAGTCATTTTTAGACAAAACTATTTTGACACATTGGCACCAAATTGAAGACGAGTTCAGGTATCACCCACAAACAGATGGTTAGACTAAAATTATCAACAAATGTTTGGAAACTTATCTTCGTTGCTTCACCTTAGAACAACAACATCAATGGACAAAGTGGCTCCCTCTCACTGAATGGTGGTACAATACCTCCTACCACACTGCATCTAAAATGACCCCATATGAAGCAGTCTATGGTCAGGAACCACCAGTGCTCCTTCCATACAACCCCAGCAATTCACCAGTTCAGGCAGTCGACACGGTTCTCTGAATCAAGATCAGATTCTTCACATCTTGCAGGATAATCTTCACATGGCAAGAAATCGAATGAAACAAGCAGCCGATCAGCACCGTTCTGAGCACACGTTTCAAGTAGGTGATATGGTTTTTCTTCATCTATAGCCATACAAGCAATCATCCCTAAAACTTAAAGGGCATCATAAGCTAGCTCCAAAGTTCTATGGGCCATATAAGGTTCTTCAGAAGATTGGGTTAGTTGCTTATAAATTGGAGCTTCCTTCTTCCCGCGTTCATCCAGTATTTCATGTCTCTTGTCTAAAGAAAATTCTTGGCACCAACATCAGAGCACAAACTATTTTACTAGAACTGGATAGTGAAGATCCATCATTTTGGAGTCAGAGGCAATCCTCGACAGGTGCACTCGTTAGCTTCGCCCTCGATCTATCACAGAGGTATTAATTCAATGGCACAGAATGCAACCAGAGGATGCTACATGGGAACCACTCCTTTAGATTCAACAACAATTTCCACATCTTAAGCTTTGAGGACAAAGCTTTTCTAAGAGGTAGGGGATGTTAGGAACCCATGTTTAACCCTTCTCTTTACTTTGTTAGTATATTACTTTTGGACACATATGCTTTATAAGTCGTCCCGTGAGTATATTGTATTGTCCCACATTCATGGGAAGTAATAGTTGTTTAGATTAGACTTAGTATATAAGTACGTGTTGAGGCCAATGAAGGCATCCACAAATTTATTGTATTGAGCTTGCTCAAAGGAGGTTGCCCCCTCGAAGTGGCCTGCGATCAATAAATTCCTTCTATGTTTCTACTATTTATATATTTCTGTTATTTTGTGCATTTTCATATATTGTTGAAGGAGGTTCCTCTCATAGTTACACTCAAAATGTTAAGATGTAACAAAAACAATGTTTATAGTGCTCCGAGTCTACTTTCTAAATTACTTTTTTTTTAAATGGTATAGATTAAGGGGTTCAAAAGAGGGAGCCACAAAAATTGGTGTTGTTTCTGTCAAAAAAACATAACATAGCATGTTTTGTGGCTCCTTCAAAAGGTTAACTTTTTTTTGGTATTTTTAAAATCGCTTCGGTGAGAAATTAGTTAATAGCATGTAGTTTATGCCTAATTTTTCTGATAAATTTTTAATGAATATTTGATTTTTTACTAATTTTCAAAGTGGACACATCCTTAAAAACAAAATTTTGGCCGTGCTACCCCTATAAATTCTAAAAACTAATTGAAAATCAATTTTTTATTAATATATGTAGAATGGGGTCTAGTTTCTAAAAATGTAATTTTTTTGAAATTTCAATGAACGGTTAAATTTACAATGAAAAAAAGACTAAACACTGGTTTTTGCCCAAAAACGGACACAAAAACAAAAGAAATTAAAGATGAAAGGCTTAACATTGTCAAAATGTGAAAAAAATTACATCGTTAAATAGCTAAGAGAAAGCCTAAGATTACCCAGGTGTTCGATTTGTTTGATCTTGAAACACGTACAAATCTAAGGGTTAGCATGAACGAAATTATGTGAAATCCTGTAGAATATGAAAAAACACATCTTTAGATGTTGGGAAGGCATTCCAAGCATTTGGGTTGGAAATCCAAAGAAAGGCTTGGGATTCCCAAAGCAAAATATAACATGAACATGTTATAACGCGCTCGCATTATGTTTTGTTTTGCATTTTTTCCCTTTTCGCAAAAGTTTGCCTGATGTTTGTCATGTTTGACATAACACGAGCGTGTTATAATGCGCTCACTTTATGTCTCCCTTGGAATATTTTATATTCAAGGTTATTAAGCATGTATGTATGTATGCTTGTATATATATATGTATGTATGTATTCCTATATGTATGTATGTATACTTATATGTATGTATATATGTATGCTTGTATGTGTGTATGCATGCTTGTATGTATGTGTATATATGTATGCATGTTTGTATGTATGTATGTATGTATGTATGGATGTATGTATGCTTGTATGTATGTATGTATGTAAGGGTTTTGGGTTTAGGGTATATAAGGACCTGAGCCCGTAGAGTTTTTAGGGTTGAGGGTTGAGGTTTTTGGGTTTAGGGTTTAAGGTATAGGGTTGAGGGATTAGGGATTAAGTAATAGGTTGAGGGTAGAGGGTAGAGGTAGAGGGTTGAGAGTTGATGGTTGAGGTTTAAGGGTTGAGGGTTGAGGCTTTAGGGATGAGGGTTAAGGGATTAGGGTTTAAGGTATAGTGTTGAGGGTAGAGGAGGGTAGAGATGGGGGTGAGGCGGATAGGGGAGGAGAGTGGTGGATAAGGGATGAGGGTTTTGTTAGTTATGATGTTAGTCACAACAAACACGAATAAAAATTCACACAACAAACCTTTATATCTTGAAAAGTATGATCAATTTAGTATAAATTAATGACTCCAAGTCTCCATTGATTAGGTCATGATCGTCTGATGTCACTCATAGGTTGATGTGATATGCTATTTTCCATCCAAGGGGTCTTACTTTGCTCTGCTACCAAGAATTAATGTCTGAACATCTGGTCTTGCACCTACTTCCTGTAAATTACTCCACAAACAAGGTTATTTCTATTGCATTCAACAGATGATGATAATATTTTCTAAGTTTGATCAATTCTTCTGAACATCAACTGTTATGAACTGATTTTACTTCTGCACTTATGAATTTATCTACATAATGTGCCTTTAAGCTGATATTTGCATGATTACTATTATTATTTATACGTATTTGCATGAGATTCTCAATTATGCATGCAGATTAACTCAAATATGCTAAGGATATTCAATTTCTTTCGGGATATCTACATATTTCTATGTATTTGCTTAGGATCATCAGTGTATTTGCAATTGTGATGGTGATTTGAATGAAATTAAACAAATTATGTAAAATGCTTTCTAATCTTTACTAAATTGAATGAATCTTTAGCTATTGGTCCACATACACTCTAGATACTATCATGAAAGGAAAAAAATCAAACCATAGGCTCACCGGGGTGTTCCACAGCTAAGTATGGTTGATGTAAACTTCGATGGAAAAGAGATGAAGACAATATGTACAACATGAATTGCATTCCAAGGGAGGCATCAAATCAAAGCACAAGCCAAGAATTCATCTACAAATTACTCAAAGTATACAATTAAGTGTAATCTAGATCTTCACTTTCATTAAGTATGCAAAAGACATGTACATCTACAATCAACTTTGAAATTAGTCCTGAGAAACTTCAGCAATCGAACTTCAATTAAGTTTTGAATAATATATAATGTGCACTCCATCACCTTTTATAGGACAAAGAGAGGAGGCAGTTACATTGATCCAACGATAAAGATTTGTCTATCTAAATCAATGGTATATATCTCTTTTGACGTGGTCAACAGACAACAAAATGTGGCACAAGTCACCAGCTAGCAACCATCTAGTGGGACTCGATCACTTTTGTCTCATTATGCATATGAGCCTGTCATCATGCATCCTTACTCATTCTCTTCTTCTTCATCTTCTTTATCTTCTTCATCATCTTCTTCATCTTCATCATCCTCATCAGTGTGAGGGTCATCTCCTACATGTATGATGATAGTCTCCCTTATGGGTTCATATGCTTGCATTATTCTTTCAATCTCCCCCCATCTTGGACTCTAGCTCTTGCTGCAGCATGTTCCTGGGAATAGAATTGTGCTTGTAGAGCAGTCCATTTGCTCTTTCTGTTGTTTAAGGTCTCATTATATGCTTCCACCTTGGCCTTCATCCTCATAACCTTGTTGACTATATCCTATGTCAAATGGTGAAGAGGGTTATCTGTCGCTTGCTTGAAATTATCTTGGAAGGCTTAAATTGCAAAATCAGCATCCTAATTTTCTATCTTTCCTTCTACATTACCTTCTAAAGCTTCCAAGGTATTGGCCTCCTCAGCCATGAGATGATGCAATTTAACATTGATATCTCTAAGCTTGGCATTACATCTTTTCAAGATGTCACTCTCAAACCTGGTATCTTCATACTATATGCCTAATAATTGTGTTGTATTGTTGTCAAATACTTGATTATATATAAGTACTTTCATGTCAATGCGCCTCATCTCAACTAGGGTATCTAGATGTTTGTCTACTTTGATGGATCTCTGGGCAACCTTCTTTTGAAGTTTATCTACTTTGCTCCTTATTGTGCTGAGCAAGATCCAATTGGATAGGGAGGTCTTTATCTCTTTTTCTGCTTCAGACATGAAAAGAATAAACCAATTGTCTACCACATGAGCCTTATGCTTCATGATGTCCAGCCTTGTGACCTCCTCCTGAGATATAATAGTCAAAGGAGTAGCTGTGTCTATTGGCATGTGGTTAGGGTCAATTAACCCTTTTATAAATGTATGCAACTAAGCAATGTGCTCCTTGTGCATTTTATTCTTATCCTTCTCTTTTTTCACACTTTTCATCAAGGAGTCAATAATATCTTTGGCCTCTTGGCCCTCCTACTCCTCAGTAACAAAGCCTAGATCAACATTAGTTATCTGAAATTCATCAATGCTTATTTCTCCTTTGGATTTATCTGCCATTGGCAGAGCTACCTGAGCTGTTCTCCTACCCATTGTAGGATCTCTCCTGATGGTAGATGTAGTTCTAGACTTTCTCTTAGGCTTGATCATTTCTGTTGAAAATAGTGCAGCAACATCAAACTCAGGCACATCAATGTCCTAGGGTGGGTTTATTTCATGTTGCAACCAATATGGTATATCACCAGTGGGTCCTTGTTGATCAGTTTGCTCAATGTGAGCATCCTGAGATTCTACATTCTACTCTACCCTTGGTGGGGAGGTTTCTTTTCTCTGTTCTTCCTCATGCACTTTCTCATGAGGGATCTCTTGTTGTGCAGGAGGTTCTTGTGATGCATTTACATTTTTCTCCTGTGTATTTTGTTGCATTTGATCCTTAGGAGGATTTTGGACATTTTGTTCTGTTATATCCAGGTGATCACCTTGATCAATCTTACTCACATTCTCTGTTTCCTTTTGCTGATCACCTTGTTGAAGACTCTATTCTTTATCTTTTGATATGTTCCCTTCTCCAAGGTCTTGGGTTTTATCCACTTCTTTTTCATTTATCTCTCTTTTAGGTGCCGGCTCCTTATTCTGATTATCACCCTTATTAGGCATCTCTTTATCATCTTTCTTATGTATATTGGCTTCTACCTTTTCTTGTTCCAAAGGTGCATTTTTATCTCTATCTTGATCCTCATCACCCTAATAAGGTAGGTCTATGGCAGCAGGGCTGGTGACTTGATCAACTAAGTTTGTCAATCCAATTTATTGTGCTACCTCTTCAGGATTATCTTCTTCAACTTCCTCTGCTTCAACCTCTTCCTGATGGATTTCCTTTTGAACTTGGGGAGTTCCATGAGGAGTCATCTTTGTATTTTCTACCAAGGTTTCCATAGAATGAGCTGAAACATCACTGACTATATCATCATCAAATAAATCTACTATATCATCCAATGGAAAAGGAGGCTCTTTTCTTGCACCGTGCCTCTCTATTCTTTGTTCCTCTGCCTTTTTAGTCCTAAACTTCACAATGTCAAGGATGGGAACTTCATGTTGCAAGTTCTTCAAGATATCTTCACCACCTACACCCCTTAATAGAATGGGGCTTACATCCACAGTTCCTCTCATTACCTTTTTCTATTTCTTTTGTGGTGGCGTTGAGTCCTTCTTCCTCTTGATCAAGAGGTCATCATCTGAGGGTTCATCCTCTTCTTCTATAATAATAGGGGGAGGCTTTGCAGTAACCTTCTTTTGTTTTGCTGGTGTGTGAGGTGATGCTACAGCTGATGTAGAAGCTACATTCTCTTTTGGTTGGGGTTGTCTAATGATCCTCACCCCAGCAACTTGGTTTCCTTTCTCATTTTTAGTTTGTTGCAGCTCTCCATTTGATTGACTCTTTTCCCAAAGAAAATCATCATTCTCTTCATTAGACAATTCTTGTCTCTTTCTCATTGTCCACAGTGAGGGCTACCCCTTTATTCTTTAGCTAGGTGACCTCACTTTCTACCCAGTCCTTAGTCAACTGCATGACCTTTTGAGTTATCTAGTCCAAGGAAGTTTCTTCTGGTTGATCCCACTCTAGAGATGATATGGTATCATTGTATACCTTTTTGTCGTCATATTCTTGGGACATGATCTTACCATCATCCTCATGCAACTCGGCAGGCACTGGCATGCAATCCAGGGTGCATATCTAATTTAATGTGAGCCTTTGGTAACTTCTCCTTCTAACTTCTACTTCATCATCACAATCAGCCCAGTAATCTTCAATGTGCTTTGATGCATGGGCTTCTTATGTAATTCCAACATCCTATCATAAGGATCATATGGCCTAGCCAATGGGAATGGCTGCAACTGCATCAACTTCAATCCTCCCATTATATCCTTGACACTTTCCCTATCAGGGCACATATACCAGCCGATGAAGATTGGAAACAAGACATTCGATATCTTTCCTTTTTCAATATAAGCCTCCACTGAGGACAGGATCTATCTGGCAAACTCCATCAGGATGACCTAATCAGTTGGGTATATTGGCAACATGAGAGGTTACCCAGTGAAGCCTTGTATCCTCATGTATGAAAATGTGGGAAATTGGATGAACCAAGCCCCATGTTTGTATATGATAGCTTGTGCCTCCACACTCAATCTCTTGTTTCTGTCTTCTTCCATTGTTCTGACAAGGTGCATAGAGAATGAATCATTTACTCTCCTATAATGTTGGAGATATTCTCTTCTTTTCAATTGGGGATAATGATCCTAGATGTTTACATCCCCAGGGTTATTTCCAACACTGCCTACTATCTAGAATCCATTGAATGTGCCCCTATGCTGCATAGGCATATACTACGTAAGAGGTCATATGGAACATGTTCACTTTCCCTCTTAGCCTCCTTATTCCCTCATCTAGGCTATCACTTATGGTTTTGGCCCATAGGGGTTTGTCATCTGAACATTCCACTATTTAGATGATACCATACATCCAATTCTCAAAAGCTCCATCATTTTGCTTCCCTATCATCTTGCTAAGCATTATCATCATGTATTGGTATTCAGGAGCAAAATCAAATTTGAAGAGGTAAATAGGTAATTTGGCAAAGGCCTTGTATGTGCTACTTTTGGATCTCCATTGATACATGATCCGCATAGCTTCCTTCTGTTTGCTACTATACTCCTTTTGCAAATTTTCTAGGTTAACCTAACCACATTAGGTTCAGTAGGCAGATTAAAGGTCGAGGTGATGCCTGCAACTAAAAAGTTTGCATAAATTCTGCCATGCTTTTCCACCTTTCTGGTCTATGCATTGTAGTTTCGGGCACATTCTATCACTAACTCCATGGCCTCCATTGCATATGGGAATCCACCAGTATTCCACATTCTTGAGCTGTATATGCTCATAAGCAGAGGGTTTCCACTTCCTTTATCTAGTCTTCTTATCCATGCATCAAGATCAGTATTACCTTGGTGTGTATCATTGATTTGTCCATATCTGAATGCCATTCCTTCTGGCTGCAAGTACATAGGTTTTAAAAACTTTGTCTTAGACCGGTTCTTTCTGACTACCATGAGATCCTGCAATAAAACATGCATATCTTACCCTAATGTGTCATGTGAAGTAGTGGTTTAGTGATTGCATACATTCATGGTGATGATTCTATCATTCTAGTTTATTTCATGCATCATCATGTTAATTAACTCTATAAAAACCATTTTTACCTTTCATTTCACCACAAACAACAAAAGAGGGTTTTTACGATAAATACCTGATAATCGCTTCACTTTTACTATGTGGGTGATATCCAGATAAATGTGATCACCTTGTAGCTATCGTTCCACTCTAAATATAGCAGTTTACATTAGTGATGGGATTACATTTCAAAATGTTCAAAAAATATACTAAGATTCATCATCCAAGTCTACTTTGTCTTCTTCTGCCATCTTGTTGCAGTAGAAAACCCACGCTAATAATGCTGGATTGAGATCTGTGGCGTCCAGGTTCTTGAGGTGATTGGCCTGATATCTGAACATCTCTAATTCTTGGCTATACCGATTATATATTTTCTCTATCTCTGCCTTTCCTTTATGAAATGCATTAAAGTCAGTTCTGAGGTCACTGACTCTGTCCAGTCTAGCTTCCACATCCAATTTAGTATCTTCAAAAACTATCTTATGCAACTTATCTTTACATCCTTTCACATCGTATGGCTCCAAATCATCGCATGCCATCACTAGACAATCTTTCAAAGTGTCATTTATTTTGTAAATAAGAGCCAATATGTTTTCATCTACTGTTTTGTAGGCCTCCCAGATGTTGTCAAAAACTTCCTTTCTCAACTTTATTTGCTCATACCAGTCAATGGCTTTGTACAATCTATCCCCTATCAAAATATTTTTAGACAATAGTGTCTGAGTAGGCAAGTCTCTGATTTCTTGCACTCAAGGAAATACCTGAGAATAATATTCATCAAAAGAATACATTCCTCATGCAAGTCTTTCCAATGTTCCCAAAGTTAAACCAAATTCTTAGGAAATTCAGCTGCAACGTCAATTGTTTCACATCCCTTCTCGCACACTCTGATCATCCACTTTTGAGTGCCTTTTGATAGGGTCCAGACTTCAACAAGCTTGGACATTTCATCTCTTGACAACAAAGTGGGCGCTGTCCTTATCTCACCATCATAATCTATTGGTTTTATCAAAAACTGCAAGCATGCTCAGAGCTCCCCATTTTGCTGCTTCAGCTCTTTCTTTGAGAATTCATCATTATCTAGCTATTCCAAGATTGAAGTAATAGAACCTTTGAATTCATCAACCTTTTGAGCTCTTGTAGCTGGTCCCAAATTTACATTTGTTATGGTATAATCTTCTGCTCTAACCTGTTCTCTATTTGCATTAGCTGGCAGAATAGCTACTTTAGCTATTCTGGATCTAGTTTCATCCCTATAAATCTTGGATTGCACTTTTGCTTTCTTCTATTTCCTTGGCTTTTGGGCATGCAAAAAAATGGCACTTAAATCTAGTTGCATGACTTTCACCTGAGGCTTTAGGTATGCCATTCTGCTTTGCAACTAGTCAAGTGCTAAGGAAGAAGGCTCTTTAGACCCATCAAGGTCCTCATTATCTGTATTAGGTGGCCCCTCAAGTAGCCTTTGCTCTTGTTCTGATCCTTTATCTAAATCGTCTTCCTCATTTGCAAGATTCCTCCAATTCACCAGTACATCTTTCTGTGCTGCCCCCAAGATTGCTTCTATTTGGTTCTTTTTTAGGCGACTATCTAATATCTTAATTATTTCTGCATTTGCTATTTCAGTTAAAGGCTCATCAAGTATCTCGTTCTCTATCTCTACAAATACATTCTTCTCTAGCTCTTTCTCTTGAAGGCCTAGTTCAACACACACTTTCTCAATGCCCGGCAATAGTGGCACAACTAGGGGAGTTGAATCTTGGTCCAGGATAGCTTGCGAGATAGGGACAGTAGATGAAAGGGGAGTGGCACTTGAAGGCAAACTGACTTGTGTCAAATTGGCAAAGCCAACAGACCCCAAAGCTAGTGGGATGGAAGAATTTGGTAGGATGGAGGAAATGACAATAGGTGAGGTGAGGGACAGAGTGGGAAAAGGGAGTGAAGGTGAAGGAATGGTAGAAATAGGAGGCAATGCCAGGGAAGTAGAAAGTGAAATAGAAGAACTGAAATGTAAGGATGTGGTAGTGATAGAAGAACATAAGGTAGAAGCAATGGAGGAAATGGGGTTACGAGGAGTGCTTGAGCTTACTGCCAGTGGACGTGAGGTTGTTGAAATGGCCATTGCAGGCATTGAAGCAGTAGAGATATCCTCCTGAACAATGGTTACTGAGGAAGTAGGTGCAGCAGTCGAAACAACAGAGGAAGATGCAGCAGCAGAAGTAGTTCGAGAAAATACAACACTTACACTTGGGGTAGTAGGAGGTGGAGAGGATGGCAAGTTTGTGATATCAGCAGTGGTAGTAATAGCAACTTTTACCATTTTGCTAGTGTCCTTTACTCTGACTTTCTTTGTCTTTGATCCTTCTCTCGACCCACTAGGCATGTCTCTTTTCTTTAAGGCTCTTGTCCTGGTGGAGGAAGGCATATCCTTCTTTTGTGTCTTTGAAGCAACCTTCTTATTCTTCTATGTTTTGGCCTTTTCTGCCAAGGGTATATGATCTTCACTGTCTGATCTCATGGCAGGTTCTTGGGTTGGTTCTGCTGAACATCAGTTATTTCTATGGGTTCATCTTTGTCTCCTCCAGATTATTTCTTAGAATCAAGCTCAGTATATGTGAGTTGTATCCCTTATCTCTCCAAGGTAGCAATCTGACCTCTTACCCATGCTTTACTTAGTCTGATCAGTTCCTTCATCACAACATCAAGGGAGCTTTCCTTAGCATTACCCAATTAGGCAAGGGAATTGGTTGGTAGTATTGTGCCTCCTAGGCACCTCTGTGCATCACATTTTCATCATCTTCTAATTGATCAGGGACTGCAATAATATGAAACTTTCTTATGAATGCCAATGATAATCTAGAGTGGGCTTTCTTCATGACCTCATAGTCATCCAAGCAATTTGCCCAAAAATCTTCTATATGCATCTTATGAAATAACTTCTTACTCACAAACCTCTCCATCACTTTATTTGGATTAAAATGGTCTCTTTTGTTGTAGTAATGGAGGTTGAGAAGTTGGAGCTTTGTATTAGAGTGCTCAGCTGCTCCCAATGAAGCACATGCATAGTTTCCTCTGCCTAACAGAACAGGGAACTGAACATTTGTTCTATGCAAATGCTTAAGCTTTTCAGCACAAGTTATCAATTGTCTAGACAATTCCAAAAGAACTACCTTATCCATGGGGTACCTAGGTAGTCTATAAGCCATCCCAGTGAAGCCTTGCATTCTTAAATATGTGAACTTCTCAAACTATATATACCACCTTCCATACTTAGTGACTTCATTCATGGCTTTAGTGGATATCCTTAGAGATGTGTTGCCTTGTAATAATCTGGTTATGTACATAGTAAAGACATCATTTACCCTCTTAAAATGCATAAGAGATTGTGACAATGTGAGTTGTGTGTAGAATTCATAGACCTTAATCTAAGTTCACTCATCATTTCCCACTTCTCCCACCTTGGATAGTCCATCATAATGATTCTTCCTTGCTAATGCATAAATTACATGGGATGTCCATTTGAAGAATCATTTTTCTTTGAAATTACTGAATGCTTCATAGATGTTAGCACTTAGGATTTGTGCCCAATGAAACTTGGTATCTTTTACTATTTCCTCAATTATAAAGAACATCCATCCCTCAAAAGTTGATGTTGCAGGCAATCCATATATTCTACTCAACAGGGTTACTAGATCTCCTATCTCATCATGAAAGTCACTCTTGTACAGCACTTGAGGAAATTTGACCAAGGCAGACCTTTTACTCTTTTCCCACTATTCATTCATGTGTTTTCTGTATCCATTTTCATCTTTCTTATAGGTGGCCTCTGAATCTGCCTTATCTGGCATGGTCATCACTGGATGCCATGGAATGCCAAAGATTTCAACCAAGGAGGGTGGACTTAGGTCAGCTAGCACATCTCCACTGGTAGTTTGTATTGTTCTTATCATGATGTCATACCTAGCTGCACAAGCAACTATTAGCTCTACACATTGAGCAGATGTGGTGAAGGCAGCAACTTTTGCAATCCCACTATCTTTCACTTTCTTGGCTCTCGGGGTTGGATTTGGGCCAAATACTCTAAGTCTGAAATCATCTAGGTCAATATGACCTAGGTCTGTATTTGCTACATTCTTCCACCCAATTAGAAATCTCTATTTCTGGAGGAATACCTTTGAACTCGTACCTCATGGCTTGAGCTCATGTAGTCATCTAACCTGCAGGACTAGACCTTATAAGTCTTGATGCCTCTGAGATGGTTTTCTCTAACTCCTAAGTTTAAAATCTATGATTATCAAGTTGACTACTACATTACTAAGCCATGCTATGCTAAATGAGTCCAATATGCATCTACTAAGTTACCATTATATGGCTATGAGAACACACAAGTCTGAAATTTACCAACTATTATATTTATCACACGATCAAATGATAGAGCAATCTTATACTAATACATGTGATGAATACTTTAATGCTGCACAATCTTAATTAAAACATGTAAAGCATTATGATTCCACAAATGCAACAATTATTTTACCTTTACAGACCCTTCTCCTTTTGAAATTTCCCTCAGAATAATTGTTTTACCAAAATTGCGCTAATTTTGGGGTCAACCGACCTACAGAAGGGAAAGCGGGAATTTGGTGGTGCACCGATTTCGTAGGGAAATCAGGGTCATTCGACCCATTGATCAATTTTCATTCAACTCATTTGGTCACTATAGCATTTTACGGGGATTTTGAGATCAACCAACTTGTAGGAATTCTGGATGAGACCAACTTGAATCAATCGTTGAGCTCGGTCGGTTGAGTATTCAGCGCAAGTCGATGTGGATAGTTTTGTTACTTTTGTGTGAGTTTTGAGATCAACTTACTTTGTGGGAATTTTGAAGGTCACTGACTAGGTTGATGAGGACACATTTTGGCGCAAGGTCAGTAAGAGTTGATTTTAGCGCTTGATTGCTTTGCCCCACCTTGCAGGAGTTTTAGACCTTTCAAACTTGCAGGAAATTTTGAGGCATCTGACCTAAGTCGGAGAGGGGACCTTTTAGCGCAAAGAAGCACTTGAAGTCCCGGTAGAGGTTTTCAAGGTCGCCGACTGACTTGGTTGATCACAGTGTTTGAAGGTCAGTTGGATGTGTTTTCAATGCAACTTCCAAATGTAGTTTTTAGGTCTTAACCTATTTCTTACTTGTTTCATTTGATTAATTTGGCACATTGAGGCAAGATTTTGGTTAGAGTTTTGGCGAATCTTGTTTTCTACTTTGCACACGGGAGGGGGGGTCTCAAAAAATGTTCCTACGAATTTCACCTTCTACCTGTTTAAACTTAGGGTTTTATGATAACCAGACAATCTAACAAGAAACCCTACTTTGTGCCCTAACTCTACCTTTCATGTGTTTGCAATGCATTTGAAAGGAAATGCATTCAATTTTCAATAGAAACCCTAGCTAATGAAAACCCTAAGCAAGGGAACTGAGCTCCTACCTGGTTTGTAGTGAACAAAGTGCATTGAAACGTGCAAGTGAAGAGGTCATAGGGTCAAGTCTACAAGTTGCGCACAAAAGATCAAGCCAATCACTACCAAAGAGCTCCTTGAAAGTTCATGCAATGCAGAATAAGCTTGAAAACTACACAAAATCCCTTTTATTCCCCCAAATCGATTGTCATAAATGTAGAGTACGGGGTGTTAGTCGCAACATTTGGTAGAAAATTAGGGTTTGTGTAGGATCTGGTCACCTCCGACTTGGCAGAGCTTTGGGATGTCACTAACTTGGTCGGTAGTCAAGATTCTTAGCACACAACCAATCAACACATTTTAAGCATTTTGCAGAATTTTAGAGATTTTCAGACCTTGCGGAGGTTTCGCCAGTGACCGACTAAGTCAATGGATAAGCATTTCAGTGCAAGGTCAAAAGTGAGTTGTTTTAGTGCAAGGTCGGAGAGAAATAAAATCAATGCAAGGGTCAGTAAGGTATGAAAATAGAACTAAGTCAGGGACAATGAGTTCTAGCACAAAAGTTAGTTGAAAGGCCTTTTAGCACAAAGGTCAGATAGAAGCGTTTTCAGTGCAAAAGACACTTAGACTTAGTTTTATGAAATGTAAACACTTGGACTTAGTAGATTTTGGAATGACCAAATTTTGTAACATGGCTAGAAATTTATTTTGACCATTCTGACTACTTAGGAGATGGAAAACCTACTTGATACTCTAAGCCAAAATTTGCAAGAGGGGGTCCCTATTTTTTGAAATGGGGCATGTGTGCAAGGCACAACAAATGGCAACTTTGCTAGGAAATGCTCCGGAGCATTTCAATGATAAACTTTTAGTTCAAACCTAGAATCTTTGTGTTTCAGACACATTAGATGAAAAAGCATGATACCTTATCAAAGAATCAAAGAACACTAACCAGTGCAACCATCCATATCCTAAAAACCTGAGTGTGTACAATTGCATTCATTCCCATCCCTTAGCAGCTAAGCTCACCTTAGATCCTTTGCATTAAACTATGTGATTAGTACACACCTTCTGAACTACCTAGACATTGCCCCATTGCGAGCAAGCGTCTATAGCCCTGATGGGTTTGTCTTGGAATTCCACTCAAGCAGAGCTCCACTGCCAGTCAAGCATCCATTGGCCCAGTAGAGTTTACTTGATCATCCACCTAACTAAGTTATATAATATAATTATGAGTTTCTGTTGATAACTGAGAGGGGGGGGTGAATCAGTTATCCTAATTATTTCTCTTTCTGAACTTTCTTATTAATTAATGCAGCATTGAATCAAACACAAAAACATTACCATGAAATAAGAAACACATGACACAGTATTTTTGACGTGGAAACCCTGTTAAGGGAGAAAACCACGGGGTGATTAACCCAAAAATTATTCTCTGTTAGAAGAATAGGAAATTACAAAATGGCACTTGCCAATTAGGGCTCACTGCCCGAGCACACTGCTCACAAGAGGCCCACTGCCTACAAGAAGACACACTGTCTACAAAGTGATAAGAATCACAATCTTGAACTGATTGGAAGCATCTGCATATGCTGGAGTTCAGTTCCGGTTAGGCTCAGTACACTGATCTGCTGCACTTCATCTTTCCTCTATTCTTTATTCTGCTATCCTTTCACATACCGGATCTTTCTTGCTACTTCTGCTCTGTTCTGGACTTATTCGCATATATATTCATTCATTCACACACTTCACAACTAAATCCATCCTCTATATGTATCCGCACAAGTAATTTCATCACCTTTCTAGTCGGCATCCGGAACAGTCTAGTTTCTTACAAACTTTGTTCTGTCGGCTGAATCCTTGCTCACCAAGCAATGCGGATCAAGCATATACTTGTAGATATCATTAATCATGTCGGCCAAACATGATTCATGCCTTCACAACCTTTATCATCAACAGTAACACATTCGGAAAGTAGTCTGATACTCTGTCAGTCAGTTCTTCCTCTGTTTTCACTGTCTCTCAGGAATCCGGTACTCAACTATTCATATCTTTTTCCTTGTCCATCACCGGAGGCTAAATCCTTGGAATATACCACTCAAGGTAGTCCTCTTGACTTCCCCAAATCCGCACTGCACCAAGACACTTCCTCTGAGAGATCCGGATCAATCTGTCGGACCTTGCCACATGCTCTGTTCTTGTTCACCAGACCACAACAATCTTTATTCTGACTTCCGGTAGAGACACATCATGACTTGCGGATATGTGGGATGACCTTTGTTGCCATCAATGACAACAACCATGAATCCATATAGTGTCTCTTGCCAACAATCTCCCCCTTTGGCATTGATGGCAACACTTAGTGAAAAATGACTAAGTGTTTACACTATGCTCCCCCTTTGCTGATGCTCTGTCTTTATATACAATTTCCAGAACTCCCCCTTAGTTGGATTCCTCATTTTTCACTGCTCCTCACTCCCCCTTTGACATCAATGGCAAAGGGTAGGGTCCGCACACCAAAATTTTCAAAAATTTTCTATACATAGCCGCATATTTACATACTCACATATACTGAAGAATGTCTGCAAAGGATGTCTACAATTGGATCATTTCTGTAGCCCAACTTTGCTTCATTCTATCCAAAATTGAAATGTGACCACTCAACAAAAATGCAAAAGCTTCTGCCCGCTTGAGATCTGTCGGATCATTTGTTTGGGCGGTGGTCTGAGCATCACTAATGGCCTCATGCATAGTTTCCAACTTAGGGATTATAATCCTTCTAAGTTCTCCCATCCGGTTAGTGATATTCTTCCTTTCCTTCTCAAGATTCTTTATTTCATTCAAGACTGCAATAGTCTGACATTCTTGATTTATTATGGAGGAAGAGAGAGGATCAAAACTTTGAGATAAGCTTTGTAGCTTGTCCTGTTCCTCTTTTATTTTCTTATCAATTGCTGATGTTGCCTTTGACTAGGATATACAAAATTTGTAAATGTCACCGCCATCCTTAAGAGCATTCTCTAAGCTCTTTATTCCAATACTCACAATCTTCCTATCTTTAGAGATTAATTCTAATACTTCTGAAAATCTTTTATCCAAAAATTCCTTCCGGACCTTTTCTTCAGCAGATTTTTCTAGAGATTCAAAATGTGTACTAACACTGCTGACTAAGGTTTTGAGATTACCGGAAGAGGAGGCTGTGGGATCCTTTTGAAAGGATGGCATGATCTTTTCTAGCACTCCAGATGCTACCTCCATAAGCTCACAGTCTTCCATGTGAGATTTCAGCAGCTTCTCTTTGACTTTCTCATTTGCAAATGAGGCTATTTTCATTGTTTGCACCGATGACAAAGAGTCAAAATCTAATGGTCCTTTTAGCAGGTCCGGTTCATCAATTTCTACAGTGGCTTTGCTCAAAAATTGTTGAACAGTTTGTGCAGTGTCTCTTACCTGAGACAGATGTTTCTTTTCTTCTGCAGTCTTGGAACTGTCAACCTCTTTATCTTTCACCCCTGCTTCCTTCTCCTGTAATTTCTCTTCTTCTTTGGATCCGGAGACTGTAGGGGAAACCGGAGGAGAGATGTTTGTCTGTTCAGGGCCCACTTCTTCTGGAACAGATGATTCCAAATCCGCAGCTGTTTCTGCACCTAAGTCCTCTACAACAGGAAGATTGAACCTTTTGAAGGCCTTCCGGAGGATCTCTTCTGTCTCTTGGGCCACTTTGTCAGTCTCACCAAGCATGAGTTGATTCATCCTGGCTTTACTTCTGAACTCATCTTTGCAGTCTTTGAAGATAATGTTCATTGTCTTGGGATCAATTTGAGGATATAGCTGAATAGCTATCTACTCCCGGATCTCAAGATCTTTTGCATGAGCATTATTCTTTCTTATTTCTAATTCCTTTTCTAGGCTTTTAGGAATAAGAGATATGATCTCAATGAAGGCCTTATTGTATATGTTCAGATATTTGATTGTGGCTTCCTGCAAAATCTTTTGGTCAGCCTCATTGTAGTCATCATAAAATTCAGTCATTGGTTGAAGGTTTCCATCTACCGTAACCGACTTGATTACACTCTCTAGAGACAGAGTGGGCTTTTCAACAGATACCTCTGCCATTTCATCCTTGTCTTGGCCTGTGGAGGGTTTACCGGATCCTTTCTTCTTCTGCTTCTTTATTTCTTTTACTCCCTCGTCTGACTCTGTTTCCTCTTCATCCTTTTGGCTTTCATAAGCCCTTGTGGCTTTTGTCTTGGATCTTTTATCGGATGCCTAGACTTCCGGTTTTGAACTTTTGGTTGTGGGAGGAGCAGATCTTTTTGATGATCTGGTCCGGGTGGGAGTTTCAACCAGAACACTCTCTTTACTTTTCTCTTCTTCCTTAGCCTTCCTCTTCTTTTCCCGGCTGGCATCAAGTGCCTCCTTTGAGATGCCTAGGCCTTGAGCAATATGCTCAACTTCTTTTCTTACCTTCCTCTTTATCTCTGGTTCCCTGAGTTCTACATGTATCTTTACACTCAGTTCCTCAAAGGTTCCAAACCTTTCTGCCTTAGGATCTTTGGGCTGGCTTAGCATGTGTTGAACATGCAGCTCTACTATCTGTTCATCCACTTCATACCCCATGGGCATGATCCAGACAGTCCTTGGCTCCACTGCCTCCATCAGACACTGATCTGTTTCTACCATGAAGCATACTGTGTCTTTGTACTTTTCAACAAGGGATTGAGGTATTCTTTCTCTTGCATGCATCATGCTTTGGAAGTTCTTGAAGTATCCCCATAGAGCTGTATTTCTTGCTTTTGCATCCCCAAGTCCATGCAAATAGTCTCTGATTTGGATGGCAACCGGTCTGTCATTCTGCCATATCCATCCACTGGATCCGGGAAGCTCATTCATGTAGTAAAAGAATAGACAAAGGATCAGATTGCCATACTTGAAGGAGTTTTTCTTGTCCTTCTTGATCTTCTGCAGATTTTCAAAGAGTTGGTTCACAAGAAGCTCACACAAGTCATAGTCTGCATTCTCCTTTAACATTTGATAAGCTGTGTAGATTGCAGTTCCCGGTACTAAATTTTCCCTACTGGAGTGATAGATTTTGTAACCAATTATCATAGCTGCAAATTTGACATCCGGTTCAGTGATGTCATCAACTGTCATAGCTCTCTTGTCAAACTTGGATCCGGTTGCATCACTGACTGTCTGATTTTTGATAGATTTGAGAACAGGTAATCCACCGGATGAGTGCAGACCGGTTACAGCCCTAATTGCATCCTTGGTGATCTTGAAGGGCTTGTTCAACCATAGGAAGTTGTCATGTACTCTACTTAGTACATACCGGACCCATTCATCTTCTTCAAAACAGGGGAAATGAATGCACTGTGCAAAGTGTTTGTCCCGGATGGCTTTATACTGAGGTTTGATCTCAAAGGAGTCATCTATCAATTGTTTGTGATAGATATCCATCAGTTTTGATTCTCCAAAGTCTTCAAGATTCGCATGGATGTAAACCCTAATATCTTCCGTATGCAATACACCATGAGGAACACTAGAGAAGGCTCCTAGTGGATCTACCTCCAATGATTTGTAAGGATGTTTCTTGAATGTGGGGCGAGGTCTATCAGAGATCTTAACTATATTTGGAGTAGCCATTCTTCAAAGATTTACAGTGAGATAATGAAAAACGGAGAATACCTTATGCGCCTTTGGTTTGCACGGAGTGGTTGGATTGATTTCTTTATGCAATGACTTCGGCAGGAGATCTTTGGTGTGCTTGATGAATCTTGTTGCAGAGCTCCACTTTTCGCTTCTTCTT